>CM077028.1:0-1397231 GCA_039090855.1 Macrothele yani
CAGAGGTGAATAATTTTCACTAAGAAACGCTCCTCCCAGTTAAAAAAGCATCTAATGCATTTCAACGGACCTAGAGATTAATATTGAGCATGAAAATGGGTTCAGTTAATACCGCTTTTAGATGCATTTTAAACGAACGCTTAGTCTTTTTTTTTTTTTCCATTGGAAGTTTTACGACCACCCAGAGCAACTCAATGGGCTATAAACAATCGCCCGTCCCTAATTTAGGCCCACTGGTTCCAGGAAATGGACAGAGCCAGGGCTGTAAGGTAAACACAACATCCGGGGAAAGCCGGGGTTCGAACCTGGACCCCTTTCAAACGAACGAGCTCGTTATATTCAATATATACATGCCCAACTTCAGTTATCTATTAATATAAACAAAACTGGCCACTAGATTTCAACAGAGGTGAATAATTTTCACTAAGAAACGCTCCTCCCAGTTAAAAAAGCATCTAATGCATTTCAACGGACCTAGAGATTAATATTGAGCATGAAAATGGGTTCAGTTAATACCGCTTTTAGATGCATTTTAAACGAACGCTTAGTCTTTTTTTTTCCATTGGAAGTTTTACGACCACCCAGAGCAACTCAATGGGCTATAAACAATCGCCCGTCCCTAATTTAGGCCCACTGGTTCCAGGAAATGGACAGAGCCAGGGCTGTAAGGTAAACACAACATCCGGGGAAAGCCGGGGTTCGAACCTGGACCCCTTTCAAACGAACGAGCTCGTTATATTCAATATATACATGCCCAACTTCAGTTATCTATTAATATAAACAAAACTGGCCACTAGATTTCAACAGAGGTGAATAATTTTCACTAAGAAACGCTCCTCCCAGTTAAAAAAGCATCTAATGCATTTCAACGGACCTAGAGATTAATATTGAGCATGAAAATGGGTTCAGTTAATACCGCTTTTAGATGCATTTTAAACGAACGCTTAGTCTTTTTTTTTCCATTGGAAGTTTTACGACCACCCAGAGCAACTCAATGGGCTATAAACAATCGCCCGTCCCTAATTTAGGCCCACTGGTTCCAGGAAATGGACAGAGCCAGGGCTGTAAGGTAAACACAACATCCGGGGAAAGCCGGGGTTCGAACCTGGACCCCTTTCAAACGAACGAGCTCGTTATATTCAATATATACATGCCCAACTTCAGTTATCTATTAATATAAACAAAACTGGCCACTAGATTTCAACAGAGGTGAATAATTTTCACTAAGAAACGCTCCTCCCAGTTAAAAAAGCATCTAATGCATTTCAACGGACCTAGAGATTAATATTGAGCATGAAAATGGGTTCAGTTAATACCGCTTTTAGATGCATTTTAAACGAACGCTTAGTCTTTTTTTTTCCATTGGAAGTTTTACGACCACCCAGAGCAACTCAATGGGCTATAAACAATCGCCCGTCCCTAATTTAGGCCCACTGGTTCCAGGAAATGGACAGAGCCAGGGCTGTAAGGTAAACACAACATCCGGGGAAAGCCGGGGTTCGAACCTGGACCCCTTTCAAACGAACGAGCTCGTTATATTCAATATATACATGCCCAACTTCAGTTATCTATTAATATAAACAAAACTGGCCACTAGATTTCAACAGAGGTGAATAATTTTCACTAAGAAACGCTCCTCCCAGTTAAAAAAGCATCTAATGCATTTCAACGGACCTAGAGATTAATATTGAGCATGAAAATGGGTTCAGTTAATACCGCTTTTAGATGCATTTTAAACGAACGCTTAGTCTTTTTTTTTTTTCCATTGGAAGTTTTACGACCACCCAGAGCAACTCAATGGGCTATAAACAATCGCCCGTCCCTAATTTAGGCCCACTGGTTCCAGGAAATGGACAGAGCCAGGGCTGTAAGGTAAACACAACATCCGGGGAAAGCCGGGGTTCGAACCTGGACCCCTTTCAAACGAACGAGCTCGTTATATTCAATATATACATGCCCAACTTCAGTTATCTATTAATATAAACAAAACTGGCCACTAGATTTCAACAGAGGTGAATAATTTTCACTAAGAAACGCTCCTCCCAGTTAAAAAAGCATCTAATGCATTTCAACGGACCTAGAGATTAATATTGAGCATGAAAATGGGTTCAGTTAATACCGCTTTTAGATGCATTTTAAACGAACGCTTAGTCTTTTTTTTTCCCATTGGAAGTTTTACGACCACCCAGAGCAACTCAATGGGCTATAAACAATCGCCCGTCCCTAATTTAGGCCCACTGGTTCCAGGAAATGGACAGAGCCAGGGCTGTAAGGTAAACACAACATCCGGGGAAAGCCGGGGTTCGAACCTGGACCCCTTTCAAACGAACGAGCTCGTTATATTCAATATATACATGCCCAACTTCAGTTATCTATTAATATAAACAAAACTGGCCACTAGATTTCAACAGAGGTGAATAATTTTCACTAAGAAACGCTCCTCCCAGTTAAAAAAGCATCTAATGCATTTCAACGGACCTAGAGATTAATATTGAGCATGAAAATGGGTTCAGTTAATACCGCTTTTAGATGCATTTTAAACGAACGCTTAGTCTTTTTTTTTTTTTCCATTGGAAGTTTTACGACCACCCAGAGCAACTCAATGGGCTATAAACAATCGCCCGTCCCTAATTTAGGCCCACTGGTTCCAGGAAATGGACAGAGCCAGGGCTGTAAGGTAAACACAACATCCGGGGAAAGCCGGGGTTCGAACCTGGACCCCTTTCAAACGAACGAGCTCGTTATATTCAATATATACATGCCCAACTTCAGTTATCTATTAATATAAACAAAACTGGCCACTAGATTTCAACAGAGGTGAATAATTTTCACTAAGAAACGCTCCTCCCAGTTAAAAAAGCATCTAATGCATTTCAACGGACCTAGAGATTAATATTGAGCATGAAAATGGGTTCAGTTAATACCGCTTTTAGATGCATTTTAAACGAACGCTTAGTCTTTTTTTTTCCCATTGGAAGTTTTACGACCACCCAGAGCAACTCAATGGGCTATAAACAATCGCCCGTCCCTAATTTAGGCCCACTGGTTCCAGGAAATGGACAGAGCCAGGGCTGTAAGGTAAACACAACATCCGGGGAAAGCCGGGGTTCGAACCTGGACCCCTTTCAAACGAACGAGCTCGTTATATTCAATATATACATGCCCAACTTCAGTTATCTATTAATATAAACAAAACTGGCCACTAGATTTCAACAGAGGTGAATAATTTTCACTAAGAAACGCTCCTCCCAGTTAAAAAAGCATCTAATGCATTTCAACGGACCTAGAGATTAATATTGAGCATGAAAATGGGTTCAGTTAATACCGCTTTTAGATGCATTTTAAACGAACGCTTAGTCTTTTTTTTTCCATTGGAAGTTTTACGACCACCCAGAGCAACTCAATGGGCTATAAACAATCGCCCGTCCCTAATTTAGGCCCACTGGTTCCAGGAAATGGACAGAGCCAGGGCTGTAAGGTAAACACAACATCCGGGGAAAGCCGGGGTTCGAACCTGGACCCCTTTCAAACGAACGAGCTCGTTATATTCAATATATACATGCCCAACTTCAGTTATCTATTAAAATAAACAAAACTGGCCACTAGATTTCAACAGAGGTGAATAATTTTCACTAAGAAACGCTCCTCCCAGTTAAAAAAGCATCTAATGCATTTCAACGGACCTAGAGATTAATATTGAGCATGAAAATGGGTTCAGTTAATACCGCTTTTAGATGCATTTTAAACGAACGCTTAGTCTTTTTTTTTCCATTGGAAGTTTTACGACCACCCAGAGCAACTCAATGGGCTATAAACAATCGCCCGTCCCTAATTTAGGCCCACTGGTTCCAGGAAATGGACAGAGCCAGGGCTGTAAGGTAAACACAACATCCGGGGAAAGCCGGGGTTCGAACCTGGACCCCTTTCAAACGAACGAGCTCGTTATATTCAATATATACATGCCCAACTTCAGTTATCTATTAAAATAAACAAAACTGGCCACTAGATTTCAACAGAGGTGAATAATTTTCACTAAGAAACGCTCCTCCCAGTTAAAAAAGCATCTAATGCATTTCAACGGACCTAGAGATTAATATTGAGCATGAAAATGGGTTCAGTTAATACCGCTTTTAGATGCATTTTAAACGAACGCTTAGTCTTTTTTTTTTTTTCCATTGGAAGTTTTACGACCACCCAGAGCAACTCAATGGGCTATAAACAATCGCCCGTCCCTAATTTAGGCCCACTGGTTCCAGGAAATGGACAGAGCCAGGGCTGTAAGGTAAACACAACATCCGGGGAAAGCCGGGGTTCGAACCTGGACCCCTTTCAAACGAACGAGCTCGTTATATTCAATATATACATGCCCAACTTCAGTTATCTATTAAAATAAACAAAACTGGCCACTAGATTTCAACAGAGGTGAATAATTTTCACTAAGAAACGCTCCTCCCAGTTAAAAAAGCATCTAATGCATTTCAACGGACCTAGAGATTAATATTGAGCATGAAAATGGGTTCAGTTAATACCGCTTTTAGATGCATTTTAAACGAACGCTTAGTCTTTTTTTTTCCATTGGAAGTTTTACGACCACCCAGAGCAACTCAATGGGCTATAAACAATCGCCCGTCCCTAATTTAGGCCCACTGGTTCCAGGAAATGGACAGAGCCAGGGCTGTAAGGTAAACACAACATCCGGGGAAAGCCGGGGTTCGAACCTGGACCCCTTTCAAACGAACGAGCTCGTTATATTCAATATATACATGCCCAACTTCAGTTATCTATTAAAATAAACAAAACTGGCCACTAGATTTCAACAGAGGTGAATAATTTTCACTAAGAAACGCTCCTCCCAGTTAAAAAAGCATCTAATGCATTTCAACGGACCTAGAGATTAATATTGAGCATGAAAATGGGTTCAGTTAATACCGCTTTTAGATGCATTTTAAACGAACGCTTAGTCTTTTTTTTTCCATTGGAAGTTTTACGACCACCCAGAGCAACTCAATGGGCTATAAACAATCGCCCGTCCCTAATTTAGGCCCACTGGTTCCAGGAAATGGACAGAGCCAGGGCTGTAAGGTAAACACAACATCCGGGGAAAGCCGGGGTTCGAACCTGGACCCCTTTCAAACGAACGAGCTCGTTATATTCAATATATACATGCCCAACTTCAGTTATCTATTAAAATAAACAAAACTGGCCACTAGATTTCAACAGAGGTGAATAATTTTCACTAAGAAACGCTCCTCCCAGTTAAAAAAGCATCTAATGCATTTCAACGGACCTAGAGATTAATATTGAGCATGAAAATGGGTTCAGTTAATACCGCTTTTAGATGCATTTTAAACGAACGCTTAGTCTTTTTTTTTCCATTGGAAGTTTTACGACCACCCAGAGCAACTCAATGGGCTATAAACAATCGCCCGTCCCTAATTTAGGCCCACTGGTTCCAGGAAATGGACAGAGCCAGGGCTGTAAGGTAAACACAACATCCGGGGAAAGCCGGGGTTCGAACCTGGACCCCTTTCAAACGAACGAGCTCGTTATATTCAATATATACATGCCCAACTTCAGTTATCTATTAAAATAAACAAAACTGGCCACTAGATTTCAACAGAGGTGAATAATTTTCACTAAGAAACGCTCCTCCCAGTTAAAAAAGCATCTAATGCATTTCAACGGACCTAGAGATTAATATTGAGCATGAAAATGGGTTCAGTTAATACCGCTTTTAGATGCATTTTAAACGAACGCTTAGTCTTTTTTTTTCCATTGGAAGTTTTACGACCACCCAGAGCAACTCAATGGGCTATAAACAATCGCCCGTCCCTAATTTAGGCCCACTGGTTCCAGGAAATGGACAGAGCCAGGGCTGTAAGGTAAACACAACATCCGGGGAAAGCCGGGGTTCGAACCTGGACCCCTTTCAAACGAACGAGCTCGTTATATTCAATATATACATGCCCAACTTCAGTTATCTATTAAAATAAACAAAACTGGCCACTAGATTTCAACAGAGGTGAATAATTTTCACTAAGAAACGCTCCTCCCAGTTAAAAAAGCATCTAATGCATTTCAACGGACCTAGAGATTAATATTGAGCATGAAAATGGGTTCAGTTAATACCGCTTTTAGATGCATTTTAAACGAACGCTTAGTCTTTTTTTTTTTTTTCCATTGGAAGTTTTACGACCACCCAGAGCAACTCAATGGGCTATAAACAATCGCCCGTCCCTAATTTAGGCCCACTGGTTCCAGGAAATGGACAGAGCCAGGGCTGTAAGGTAAACACAACATCCGGGGAAAGCCGGGGTTCGAACCTGGACCCCTTTCAAACGAACGAGCTCGTTATATTCAATATATACATGCCCAACTTCAGTTATCTATTAAAATAAACAAAACTGGCCACTAGATTTCAACAGAGGTGAATAATTTTCACTAAGAAACGCTCCTCCCAGTTAAAAAAGCATCTAATGCATTTCAACGGACCTAGAGATTAATATTGAGCATGAAAATGGGTTCAGTTAATACCGCTTTTAGATGCATTTTAAACGAACGCTTAGTCTTTTTTTTTCCATTGGAAGTTTTACGACCACCCAGAGCAACTCAATGGGCTATAAACAATCGCCCGTCCCTAATTTAGGCCCACTGGTTCCAGGAAATGGACAGAGCCAGGGCTGTAAGGTAAACACAACATCCGGGGAAAGCCGGGGTTCGAACCTGGACCCCTTTCAAACGAACGAGCTCGTTATATTCAATATATACATGCCCAACTTCAGTTATCTATTAAAATAAACAAAACTGGCCACTAGATTTCAACAGAGGTGAATAATTTTCACTAAGAAACGCTCCTCCCAGTTAAAAAAGCATCTAATGCATTTCAACGGACCTAGAGATTAATATTGAGCATGAAAATGGGTTCAGTTAATACCGCTTTTAGATGCATTTTAAACGAACGCTTAGTCTTTTTTTTTTTTCCATTGGAAGTTTTACGACCACCCAGAGCAACTCAATGGGCTATAAACAATCGCCCGTCCCTAATTTAGGCCCACTGGTTCCAGGAAATGGACAGAGCCAGGGCTGTAAGGTAAACACAACATCCGGGGAAAGCCGGGGTTCGAACCTGGACCCCTTTCAAACGAACGAGCTCGTTATATTCAATATATACATGCCCAACTTCAGTTATCTATTAAAATAAACAAAACTGGCCACTAGATTTCAACAGAGGTGAATAATTTTCACTAAGAAACGCTCCTCCCAGTTAAAAAAGCATCTAATGCATTTCAACGGACCTAGAGATTAATATTGAGCATGAAAATGGGTTCAGTTAATACCGCTTTTAGATGCATTTTAAACGAACGCTTAGTCTTTTTTTTTCCATTGGAAGTTTTACGACCACCCAGAGCAACTCAATGGGCTATAAACAATCGCCCGTCCCTAATTTAGGCCCACTGGTTCCAGGAAATGGACAGAGCCAGGGCTGTAAGGTAAACACAACATCCGGGGAAAGCCGGGGTTCGAACCTGGACCCCTTTCAAACGAACGAGCTCGTTATATTCAATATATACATGCCCAACTTCAGTTATCTATTAAAATAAACAAAACTGGCCACTAGATTTCAACAGAGGTGAATAATTTTCACTAAGAAACGCTCCTCCCAGTTAAAAAAGCATCTAATGCATTTCAACGGACCTAGAGATTAATATTGAGCATGAAAATGGGTTCAGTTAATACCGCTTTTAGATGCATTTTAAACGAACGCTTAGTCTTTTTTTTTCCATTGGAAGTTTTACGACCACCCAGAGCAACTCAATGGGCTATAAACAATCGCCCGTCCCTAATTTAGGCCCACTGGTTCCAGGAAATGGACAGAGCCAGGGCTGTAAGGTAAACACAACATCCGGGGAAAGCCGGGGTTCGAACCTGGACCCCTTTCAAACGAACGAGCTCGTTATATTCAATATATACATGCCCAACTTCAGTTATCTATTAAAATAAACAAAACTGGCCACTAGATTTCAACAGAGGTGAATAATTTTCACTAAGAAACGCTCCTCCCAGTTAAAAAAGCATCTAATGCATTTCAACGGACCTAGAGATTAATATTGAGCATGAAAATGGGTTCAGTTAATACCGCTTTTAGATGCATTTTAAACGAACGCTTAGTCTTTTTTTTTCCATTGGAAGTTTTACGACCACCCAGAGCAACTCAATGGGCTATAAACAATCGCCCGTCCCTAATTTAGGCCCACTGGTTCCAGGAAATGGACAGAGCCAGGGCTGTAAGGTAAACACAACATCCGGGGAAAGCCGGGGTTCGAACCTGGACCCCTTTCAAACGAACGAGCTCGTTATATTCAATATATACATGCCCAACTTCAGTTATCTATTAAAATAAACAAAACTGGCCACTAGATTTCAACAGAGGTGAATAATTTTCACTAAGAAACGCTCCTCCCAGTTAAAAAAGCATCTAATGCATTTCAACGGACCTAGAGATTAATATTGAGCATGAAAATGGGTTCAGTTAATACCGCTTTTAGATGCATTTTAAACGAACGCTTAGTCTTTTTTTTTTTCCATTGGAAGTTTTACGACCACCCAGAGCAACTCAATGGGCTATAAACAATCGCCCGTCCCTAATTTAGGCCCACTGGTTCCAGGAAATGGACAGAGCCAGGGCTGTAAGGTAAACACAACATCCGGGGAAAGCCGGGGTTCGAACCTGGACCCCTTTCAAACGAACGAGCTCGTTATATTCAATATATACATGCCCAACTTCAGTTATCTATTAAAATAAACAAAACTGGCCACTAGATTTCAACAGAGGTGAATAATTTTCACTAAGAAACGCTCCTCCCAGTTAAAAAAGCATCTAATGCATTTCAACGGACCTAGAGATTAATATTGAGCATGAAAATGGGTTCAGTTAATACCGCTTTTAGATGCATTTTAAACGAACGCTTAGTCTTTTTTTTTTTTTCCATTGGAAGTTTTACGACCACCCAGAGCAACTCAATGGGCTATAAACAATCGCCCGTCCCTAATTTAGGCCCACTGGTTCCAGGAAATGGACAGAGCCAGGGCTGTAAGGTAAACACAACATCCGGGGAAAGCCGGGGTTCGAACCTGGACCCCTTTCAAACGAACGAGCTCGTTATATTCAATATATACATGCCCAACTTCAGTTATCTATTAAAATAAACAAAACTGGCCACTAGATTTCAACAGAGGTGAATAATTTTCACTAAGAAACGCTCCTCCCAGTTAAAAAAGCATCTAATGCATTTCAACGGACCTAGAGATTAATATTGAGCATGAAAATGGGTTCAGTTAATACCGCTTTTAGATGCATTTTAAACGAACGCTTAGTCTTTTTTTTTTTTCCATTGGAAGTTTTACGACCACCCAGAGCAACTCAATGGGCTATAAACAATCGCCCGTCCCTAATTTAGGCCCACTGGTTCCAGGAAATGGACAGAGCCAGGGCTGTAAGGTAAACACAACATCCGGGGAAAGCCGGGGTTCGAACCTGGACCCCTTTCAAACGAACGAGCTCGTTATATTCAATATATACATGCCCAACTTCAGTTATCTATTAAAATAAACAAAACTGGCCACTAGATTTCAACAGAGGTGAATAATTTTCACTAAGAAACGCTCCTCCCAGTTAAAAAAGCATCTAATGCATTTCAACGGACCTAGAGATTAATATTGAGCATGAAAATGGGTTCAGTTAATACCGCTTTTAGATGCATTTTAAACGAACGCTTAGTCTTTTTTTTTTTTTCCATTGGAAGTTTTACGACCACCCAGAGCAACTCAATGGGCTATAAACAATCGCCCGTCCCTAATTTAGGCCCACTGGTTCCAGGAAATGGACAGAGCCAGGGCTGTAAGGTAAACACAACATCCGGGGAAAGCCGGGGTTCGAACCTGGACCCCTTTCAAACGAACGAGCTCGTTATATTCAATATATACATGCCCAACTTCAGTTATCTATTAAAATAAACAAAACTGGCCACTAGATTTCAACAGAGGTGAATAATTTTCACTAAGAAACGCTCCTCCCAGTTAAAAAAGCATCTAATGCATTTCAACGGACCTAGAGATTAATATTGAGCATGAAAATGGGTTCAGTTAATACCGCTTTTAGATGCATTTTAAACGAACGCTTAGTCTTTTTTTTTTTTCCATTGGAAGTTTTACGACCACCCAGAGCAACTCAATGGGCTATAAACAATCGCCCGTCCCTAATTTAGGCCCACTGGTTCCAGGAAATGGACAGAGCCAGGGCTGTAAGGTAAACACAACATCCGGGGAAAGCCGGGGTTCGAACCTGGACCCCTTTCAAACGAACGAGCTCGTTATATTCAATATATACATGCCCAACTTCAGTTATCTATTAAAATAAACAAAACTGGCCACTAGATTTCAACAGAGGTGAATAATTTTCACTAAGAAACGCTCCTCCCAGTTAAAAAAGCATCTAATGCATTTCAACGGACCTAGAGATTAATATTGAGCATGAAAATGGGTTCAGTTAATACCGCTTTTAGATGCATTTTAAACGAACGCTTAGTCTTTTTTTTTTTTTCCATTGGAAGTTTTACGACCACCCAGAGCAACTCAATGGGCTATAAACAATCGCCCGTCCCTAATTTAGGCCCACTGGTTCCAGGAAATGGACAGAGCCAGGGCTGTAAGGTAAACACAACATCCGGGGAAAGCCGGGGTTCGAACCTGGACCCCTTTCAAACGAACGAGCTCGTTATATTCAATATATACATGCCCAACTTCAGTTATCTATTAAAATAAACAAAACTGGCCACTAGATTTCAACAGAGGTGAATAATTTTCACTAAGAAACGCTCCTCCCAGTTAAAAAAGCATCTAATGCATTTCAACGGACCTAGAGATTAATATTGAGCATGAAAATGGGTTCAGTTAATACCGCTTTTAGATGCATTTTAAACGAACGCTTAGTCTTTTTTTTTCCATTGGAAGTTTTACGACCACCCAGAGCAACTCAATGGGCTATAAACAATCGCCCGTCCCTAATTTAGGCCCACTGGTTCCAGGAAATGGACAGAGCCAGGGCTGTAAGGTAAACACAACATCCGGGGAAAGCCGGGGTTCGAACCTGGACCCCTTTCAAACGAACGAGCTCGTTATATTCAATATATACATGCCCAACTTCAGTTATCTATTAAAATAAACAAAACTGGCCACTAGATTTCAACAGAGGTGAATAATTTTCACTAAGAAACGCTCCTCCCAGTTAAAAAAGCATCTAATGCATTTCAACGGACCTAGAGATTAATATTGAGCATGAAAATGGGTTCAGTTAATACCGCTTTTAGATGCATTTTAAACGAACGCTTAGTCTTTTTTTTTTTTCCATTGGAAGTTTTACGACCACCCAGAGCAACTCAATGGGCTATAAACAATCGCCCGTCCCTAATTTAGGCCCACTGGTTCCAGGAAATGGACAGAGCCAGGGCTGTAAGGTAAACACAACATCCGGGGAAAGCCGGGGTTCGAACCTGGACCCCTTTCAAACGAACGAGCTCGTTATATTCAATATATACATGCCCAACTTCAGTTATCTATTAAAATAAACAAAACTGGCCACTAGATTTCAACAGAGGTGAATAATTTTCACTAAGAAACGCTCCTCCCAGTTAAAAAAGCATCTAATGCATTTCAACGGACCTAGAGATTAATATTGAGCATGAAAATGGGTTCAGTTAATACCGCTTTTAGATGCATTTTAAACGAACGCTTAGTCTTTTTTTTTTTTCCATTGGAAGTTTTACGACCACCCAGAGCAACTCAATGGGCTATAAACAATCGCCCGTCCCTAATTTAGGCCCACTGGTTCCAGGAAATGGACAGAGCCAGGGCTGTAAGGTAAACACAACATCCGGGGAAAGCCGGGGTTCGAACCTGGACCCCTTTCAAACGAACGAGCTCGTTATATTCAATATATACATGCCCAACTTCAGTTATCTATTAAAATAAACAAAACTGGCCACTAGATTTCAACAGAGGTGAATAATTTTCACTAAGAAACGCTCCTCCCAGTTAAAAAAGCATCTAATGCATTTCAACGGACCTAGAGATTAATATTGAGCATGAAAATGGGTTCAGTTAATACCGCTTTTAGATGCATTTTAAACGAACGCTTAGTCTTTTTTTTTTTTTCCATTGGAAGTTTTACGACCACCCAGAGCAACTCAATGGGCTATAAACAATCGCCCGTCCCTAATTTAGGCCCACTGGTTCCAGGAAATGGACAGAGCCAGGGCTGTAAGGTAAACACAACATCCGGGGAAAGCCGGGGTTCGAACCTGGACCCCTTTCAAACGAACGAGCTCGTTATATTCAATATATACATGCCCAACTTCAGTTATCTATTAAAATAAACAAAACTGGCCACTAGATTTCAACAGAGGTGAATAATTTTCACTAAGAAACGCTCCTCCCAGTTAAAAAAGCATCTAATGCATTTCAACGGACCTAGAGATTAATATTGAGCATGAAAATGGGTTCAGTTAATACCGCTTTTAGATGCATTTTAAACGAACGCTTAGTCTTTTTTTTTTTTTTCCATTGGAAGTTTTACGACCACCCAGAGCAACTCAATGGGCTATAAACAATCGCCCGTCCCTAATTTAGGCCCACTGGTTCCAGGAAATGGACAGAGCCAGGGCTGTAAGGTAAACACAACATCCGGGGAAAGCCGGGGTTCGAACCTGGACCCCTTTCAAACGAACGAGCTCGTTATATTCAATATATACATGCCCAACTTCAGTTATCTATTAAAATAAACAAAACTGGCCACTAGATTTCAACAGAGGTGAATAATTTTCACTAAGAAACGCTCCTCCCAGTTAAAAAAGCATCTAATGCATTTCAACGGACCTAGAGATTAATATTGAGCATGAAAATGGGTTCAGTTAATACCGCTTTTAGATGCATTTTAAACGAACGCTTAGTCTTTTTTTTTCCATTGGAAGTTTTACGACCACCCAGAGCAACTCAATGGGCTATAAACAATCGCCCGTCCCTAATTTAGGCCCACTGGTTCCAGGAAATGGACAGAGCCAGGGCTGTAAGGTAAACACAACATCCGGGGAAAGCCGGGGTTCGAACCTGGACCCCTTTCAAACGAACGAGCTCGTTATATTCAATATATACATGCCCAACTTCAGTTATCTATTAAAATAAACAAAACTGGCCACTAGATTTCAACAGAGGTGAATAATTTTCACTAAGAAACGCTCCTCCCAGTTAAAAAAGCATCTAATGCATTTCAACGGACCTAGAGATTAATATTGAGCATGAAAATGGGTTCAGTTAATACCGCTTTTAGATGCATTTTAAACGAACGCTTAGTCTTTTTTTTTTTCCATTGGAAGTTTTACGACCACCCAGAGCAACTCAATGGGCTATAAACAATCGCCCGTCCCTAATTTAGGCCCACTGGTTCCAGGAAATGGACAGAGCCAGGGCTGTAAGGTAAACACAACATCCGGGGAAAGCCGGGGTTCGAACCTGGACCCCTTTCAAACGAACGAGCTCGTTATATTCAATATATACATGCCCAACTTCAGTTATCTATTAAAATAAACAAAACTGGCCACTAGATTTCAACAGAGGTGAATAATTTTCACTAAGAAACGCTCCTCCCAGTTAAAAAAGCATCTAATGCATTTCAACGGACCTAGAGATTAATATTGAGCATGAAAATGGGTTCAGTTAATACCGCTTTTAGATGCATTTTAAACGAACGCTTAGTCTTTTTTTTTTTTCCATTGGAAGTTTTACGACCACCCAGAGCAACTCAATGGGCTATAAACAATCGCCCGTCCCTAATTTAGGCCCACTGGTTCCAGGAAATGGACAGAGCCAGGGCTGTAAGGTAAACACAACATCCGGGGAAAGCCGGGGTTCGAACCTGGACCCCTTTCAAACGAACGAGCTCGTTATATTCAATATATACATGCCCAACTTCAGTTATCTATTAAAATAAACAAAACTGGCCACTAGATTTCAACAGAGGTGAATAATTTTCACTAAGAAACGCTCCTCCCAGTTAAAAAAGCATCTAATGCATTTCAACGGACCTAGAGATTAATATTGAGCATGAAAATGGGTTCAGTTAATACCGCTTTTAGATGCATTTTAAACGAACGCTTAGTCTTTTTTTTTTTTCCATTGGAAGTTTTACGACCACCCAGAGCAACTCAATGGGCTATAAACAATCGCCCGTCCCTAATTTAGGCCCACTGGTTCCAGGAAATGGACAGAGCCAGGGCTGTAAGGTAAACACAACATCCGGGGAAAGCCGGGGTTCGAACCTGGACCCCTTTCAAACGAACGAGCTCGTTATATTCAATATATACATGCCCAACTTCAGTTATCTATTAAAATAAACAAAACTGGCCACTAGATTTCAACAGAGGTGAATAATTTTCACTAAGAAACGCTCCTCCCAGTTAAAAAAGCATCTAATGCATTTCAACGGACCTAGAGATTAATATTGAGCATGAAAATGGGTTCAGTTAATACCGCTTTTAGATGCATTTTAAACGAACGCTTAGTCTTTTTTTTTCCATTGGAAGTTTTACGACCACCCAGAGCAACTCAATGGGCTATAAACAATCGCCCGTCCCTAATTTAGGCCCACTGGTTCCAGGAAATGGACAGAGCCAGGGCTGTAAGGTAAACACAACATCCGGGGAAAGCCGGGGTTCGAACCTGGACCCCTTTCAAACGAACGAGCTCGTTATATTCAATATATACATGCCCAACTTCAGTTATCTATTAAAATAAACAAAACTGGCCACTAGATTTCAACAGAGGTGAATAATTTTCACTAAGAAACGCTCCTCCCAGTTAAAAAAGCATCTAATGCATTTCAACGGACCTAGAGATTAATATTGAGCATGAAAATGGGTTCAGTTAATACCGCTTTTAGATGCATTTTAAACGAACGCTTAGTCTTTTTTTTTCCATTGGAAGTTTTACGACCACCCAGAGCAACTCAATGGGCTATAAACAATCGCCCGTCCCTAATTTAGGCCCACTGGTTCCAGGAAATGGACAGAGCCAGGGCTGTAAGGTAAACACAACATCCGGGGAAAGCCGGGGTTCGAACCTGGACCCCTTTCAAACGAACGAGCTCGTTATATTCAATATATACATGCCCAACTTCAGTTATCTATTAAAATAAACAAAACTGGCCACTAGATTTCAACAGAGGTGAATAATTTTCACTAAGAAACGCTCCTCCCAGTTAAAAAAGCATCTAATGCATTTCAACGGACCTAGAGATTAATATTGAGCATGAAAATGGGTTCAGTTAATACCGCTTTTAGATGCATTTTAAACGAACGCTTAGTCTTTTTTTTTCCATTGGAAGTTTTACGACCACCCAGAGCAACTCAATGGGCTATAAACAATCGCCCGTCCCTAATTTAGGCCCACTGGTTCCAGGAAATGGACAGAGCCAGGGCTGTAAGGTAAACACAACATCCGGGGAAAGCCGGGGTTCGAACCTGGACCCCTTTCAAACGAACGAGCTCGTTATATTCAATATATACATGCCCAACTTCAGTTATCTATTAAAATAAACAAAACTGGCCACTAGATTTCAACAGAGGTGAATAATTTTCACTAAGAAACGCTCCTCCCAGTTAAAAAAGCATCTAATGCATTTCAACGGACCTAGAGATTAATATTGAGCATGAAAATGGGTTCAGTTAATACCGCTTTTAGATGCATTTTAAACGAACGCTTAGTCTTTTTTTTTCCATTGGAAGTTTTACGACCACCCAGAGCAACTCAATGGGCTATAAACAATCGCCCGTCCCTAATTTAGGCCCACTGGTTCCAGGAAATGGACAGAGCCAGGGCTGTAAGGTAAACACAACATCCGGGGAAAGCCGGGGTTCGAACCTGGACCCCTTTCAAACGAACGAGCTCGTTATATTCAATATATACATGCCCAACTTCAGTTATCTATTAAAATAAACAAAACTGGCCACTAGATTTCAACAGAGGTGAATAATTTTCACTAAGAAACGCTCCTCCCAGTTAAAAAAGCATCTAATGCATTTCAACGGACCTAGAGATTAATATTGAGCATGAAAATGGGTTCAGTTAATACCGCTTTTAGATGCATTTTAAACGAACGCTTAGTCTTTTTTTTTCCATTGGAAGTTTTACGACCACCCAGAGCAACTCAATGGGCTATAAACAATCGCCCGTCCCTAATTTAGGCCCACTGGTTCCAGGAAATGGACAGAGCCAGGGCTGTAAGGTAAACACAACATCCGGGGAAAGCCGGGGTTCGAACCTGGACCCCTTTCAAACGAACGAGCTCGTTATATTCAATATATACATGCCCAACTTCAGTTATCTATTAAAATAAACAAAACTGGCCACTAGATTTCAACAGAGGTGAATAATTTTCACTAAGAAACGCTCCTCCCAGTTAAAAAAGCATCTAATGCATTTCAACGGACCTAGAGATTAATATTGAGCATGAAAATGGGTTCAGTTAATACCGCTTTTAGATGCATTTTAAACGAACGCTTAGTCTTTTTTTTTCCATTGGAAGTTTTACGACCACCCAGAGCAACTCAATGGGCTATAAACAATCGCCCGTCCCTAATTTAGGCCCACTGGTTCCAGGAAATGGACAGAGCCAGGGCTGTAAGGTAAACACAACATCCGGGGAAAGCCGGGGTTCGAACCTGGACCCCTTTCAAACGAACGAGCTCGTTATATTCAATATATACATGCCCAACTTCAGTTATCTATTAAAATAAACAAAACTGGCCACTAGATTTCAACAGAGGTGAATAATTTTCACTAAGAAACGCTCCTCCCAGTTAAAAAAGCATCTAATGCATTTCAACGGACCTAGAGATTAATATTGAGCATGAAAATGGGTTCAGTTAATACCGCTTTTAGATGCATTTTAAACGAACGCTTAGTCTTTTTTTTTCCATTGGAAGTTTTACGACCACCCAGAGCAACTCAATGGGCTATAAACAATCGCCCGTCCCTAATTTAGGCCCACTGGTTCCAGGAAATGGACAGAGCCAGGGCTGTAAGGTAAACACAACATCCGGGGAAAGCCGGGGTTCGAACCTGGACCCCTTTCAAACGAACGAGCTCGTTATATTCAATATATACATGCCCAACTTCAGTTATCTATTAAAATAAACAAAACTGGCCACTAGATTTCAACAGAGGTGAATAATTTTCACTAAGAAACGCTCCTCCCAGTTAAAAAAGCATCTAATGCATTTCAACGGACCTAGAGATTAATATTGAGCATGAAAATGGGTTCAGTTAATACCGCTTTTAGATGCATTTTAAACGAACGCTTAGTCTTTTTTTTTCCATTGGAAGTTTTACGACCACCCAGAGCAACTCAATGGGCTATAAACAATCGCCCGTCCCTAATTTAGGCCCACTGGTTCCAGGAAATGGACAGAGCCAGGGCTGTAAGGTAAACACAACATCCGGGGAAAGCCGGGGTTCGAACCTGGACCCCTTTCAAACGAACGAGCTCGTTATATTCAATATATACATGCCCAACTTCAGTTATCTATTAAAATAAACAAAACTGGCCACTAGATTTCAACAGAGGTGAATAATTTTCACTAAGAAACGCTCCTCCCAGTTAAAAAAGCATCTAATGCATTTCAACGGACCTAGAGATTAATATTGAGCATGAAAATGGGTTCAGTTAATACCGCTTTTAGATGCATTTTAAACGAACGCTTAGTCTTTTTTTTTCCATTGGAAGTTTTACGACCACCCAGAGCAACTCAATGGGCTATAAACAATCGCCCGTCCCTAATTTAGGCCCACTGGTTCCAGGAAATGGACAGAGCCAGGGCTGTAAGGTAAACACAACATCCGGGGAAAGCCGGGGTTCGAACCTGGACCCCTTTCAAACGAACGAGCTCGTTATATTCAATATATACATGCCCAACTTCAGTTATCTATTAAAATAAACAAAACTGGCCACTAGATTTCAACAGAGGTGAATAATTTTCACTAAGAAACGCTCCTCCCAGTTAAAAAAGCATCTAATGCATTTCAACGGACCTAGAGATTAATATTGAGCATGAAAATGGGTTCAGTTAATACCGCTTTTAGATGCATTTTAAACGAACGCTTAGTCTTTTTTTTTTTTCCATTGGAAGTTTTACGACCACCCAGAGCAACTCAATGGGCTATAAACAATCGCCCGTCCCTAATTTAGGCCCACTGGTTCCAGGAAATGGACAGAGCCAGGGCTGTAAGGTAAACACAACATCCGGGGAAAGCCGGGGTTCGAACCTGGACCCCTTTCAAACGAACGAGCTCGTTATATTCAATATATACATGCCCAACTTCAGTTATCTATTAAAATAAACAAAACTGGCCACTAGATTTCAACAGAGGTGAATAATTTTCACTAAGAAACGCTCCTCCCAGTTAAAAAAGCATCTAATGCATTTCAACGGACCTAGAGATTAATATTGAGCATGAAAATGGGTTCAGTTAATACCGCTTTTAGATGCATTTTAAACGAACGCTTAGTCTTTTTTTTTTTTTTTCCATTGGAAGTTTTACGACCACCCAGAGCAACTCAATGGGCTATAAACAATCGCCCGTCCCTAATTTAGGCCCACTGGTTCCAGGAAATGGACAGAGCCAGGGCTGTAAGGTAAACACAACATCCGGGGAAAGCCGGGGTTCGAACCTGGACCCCTTTCAAACGAACGAGCTCGTTATATTCAATATATACATGCCCAACTTCAGTTATCTATTAAAATAAACAAAACTGGCCACTAGATTTCAACAGAGGTGAATAATTTTCACTAAGAAACGCTCCTCCCAGTTAAAAAAGCATCTAATGCATTTCAACGGACCTAGAGATTAATATTGAGCATGAAAATGGGTTCAGTTAATACCGCTTTTAGATGCATTTTAAACGAACGCTTAGTCTTTTTTTTTCCATTGGAAGTTTTACGACCACCCAGAGCAACTCAATGGGCTATAAACAATCGCCCGTCCCTAATTTAGGCCCACTGGTTCCAGGAAATGGACAGAGCCAGGGCTGTAAGGTAAACACAACATCCGGGGAAAGCCGGGGTTCGAACCTGGACCCCTTTCAAACGAACGAGCTCGTTATATTCAATATATACATGCCCAACTTCAGTTATCTATTAAAATAAACAAAACTGGCCACTAGATTTCAACAGAGGTGAATAATTTTCACTAAGAAACGCTCCTCCCAGTTAAAAAAGCATCTAATGCATTTCAACGGACCTAGAGATTAATATTGAGCATGAAAATGGGTTCAGTTAATACCGCTTTTAGATGCATTTTAAACGAACGCTTAGTCTTTTTTTTTCCATTGGAAGTTTTACGACCACCCAGAGCAACTCAATGGGCTATAAACAATCGCCCGTCCCTAATTTAGGCCCACTGGTTCCAGGAAATGGACAGAGCCAGGGCTGTAAGGTAAACACAACATCCGGGGAAAGCCGGGGTTCGAACCTGGACCCCTTTCAAACGAACGAGCTCGTTATATTCAATATATACATGCCCAACTTCAGTTATCTATTAAAATAAACAAAACTGGCCACTAGATTTCAACAGAGGTGAATAATTTTCACTAAGAAACGCTCCTCCCAGTTAAAAAAGCATCTAATGCATTTCAACGGACCTAGAGATTAATATTGAGCATGAAAATGGGTTCAGTTAATACCGCTTTTAGATGCATTTTAAACGAACGCTTAGTCTTTTTTTTTTTTTTCCATTGGAAGTTTTACGACCACCCAGAGCAACTCAATGGGCTATAAACAATCGCCCGTCCCTAATTTAGGCCCACTGGTTCCAGGAAATGGACAGAGCCAGGGCTGTAAGGTAAACACAACATCCGGGGAAAGCCGGGGTTCGAACCTGGACCCCTTTCAAACGAACGAGCTCGTTATATTCAATATATACATGCCCAACTTCAGTTATCTATTAAAATAAACAAAACTGGCCACTAGATTTCAACAGAGGTGAATAATTTTCACTAAGAAACGCTCCTCCCAGTTAAAAAAGCATCTAATGCATTTCAACGGACCTAGAGATTAATATTGAGCATGAAAATGGGTTCAGTTAATACCGCTTTTAGATGCATTTTAAACGAACGCTTAGTCTTTTTTTTTTTCCATTGGAAGTTTTACGACCACCCAGAGCAACTCAATGGGCTATAAACAATCGCCCGTCCCTAATTTAGGCCCACTGGTTCCAGGAAATGGACAGAGCCAGGGCTGTAAGGTAAACACAACATCCGGGGAAAGCCGGGGTTCGAACCTGGACCCCTTTCAAACGAACGAGCTCGTTATATTCAATATATACATGCCCAACTTCAGTTATCTATTAAAATAAACAAAACTGGCCACTAGATTTCAACAGAGGTGAATAATTTTCACTAAGAAACGCTCCTCCCAGTTAAAAAAGCATCTAATGCATTTCAACGGACCTAGAGATTAATATTGAGCATGAAAATGGGTTCAGTTAATACCGCTTTTAGATGCATTTTAAACGAACGCTTAGTCTTTTTTTTTTTTCCATTGGAAGTTTTACGACCACCCAGAGCAACTCAATGGGCTATAAACAATCGCCCGTCCCTAATTTAGGCCCACTGGTTCCAGGAAATGGACAGAGCCAGGGCTGTAAGGTAAACACAACATCCGGGGAAAGCCGGGGTTCGAACCTGGACCCCTTTCAAACGAACGAGCTCGTTATATTCAATATATACATGCCCAACTTCAGTTATCTATTAAAATAAACAAAACTGGCCACTAGATTTCAACAGAGGTGAATAATTTTCACTAAGAAACGCTCCTCCCAGTTAAAAAAGCATCTAATGCATTTCAACGGACCTAGAGATTAATATTGAGCATGAAAATGGGTTCAGTTAATACCGCTTTTAGATGCATTTTAAACGAACGCTTAGTCTTTTTTTTTTTTCCATTGGAAGTTTTACGACCACCCAGAGCAACTCAATGGGCTATAAACAATCGCCCGTCCCTAATTTAGGCCCACTGGTTCCAGGAAATGGACAGAGCCAGGGCTGTAAGGTAAACACAACATCCGGGGAAAGCCGGGGTTCGAACCTGGACCCCTTTCAAACGAACGAGCTCGTTATATTCAATATATACATGCCCAACTTCAGTTATCTATTAAAATAAACAAAACTGGCCACTAGATTTCAACAGAGGTGAATAATTTTCACTAAGAAACGCTCCTCCCAGTTAAAAAAGCATCTAATGCATTTCAACGGACCTAGAGATTAATATTGAGCATGAAAATGGGTTCAGTTAATACCGCTTTTAGATGCATTTTAAACGAACGCTTAGTCTTTTTTTTTTTTCCATTGGAAGTTTTACGACCACCCAGAGCAACTCAATGGGCTATAAACAATCGCCCGTCCCTAATTTAGGCCCACTGGTTCCAGGAAATGGACAGAGCCAGGGCTGTAAGGTAAACACAACATCCGGGGAAAGCCGGGGTTCGAACCTGGACCCCTTTCAAACGAACGAGCTCGTTATATTCAATATATACATGCCCAACTTCAGTTATCTATTAAAATAAACAAAACTGGCCACTAGATTTCAACAGAGGTGAATAATTTTCACTAAGAAACGCTCCTCCCAGTTAAAAAAGCATCTAATGCATTTCAACGGACCTAGAGATTAATATTGAGCATGAAAATGGGTTCAGTTAATACCGCTTTTAGATGCATTTTAAACGAACGCTTAGTCTTTTTTTTTTTTTTCCATTGGAAGTTTTACGACCACCCAGAGCAACTCAATGGGCTATAAACAATCGCCCGTCCCTAATTTAGGCCCACTGGTTCCAGGAAATGGACAGAGCCAGGGCTGTAAGGTAAACACAACATCCGGGGAAAGCCGGGGTTCGAACCTGGACCCCTTTCAAACGAACGAGCTCGTTATATTCAATATATACATGCCCAACTTCAGTTATCTATTAAAATAAACAAAACTGGCCACTAGATTTCAACAGAGGTGAATAATTTTCACTAAGAAACGCTCCTCCCAGTTAAAAAAGCATCTAATGCATTTCAACGGACCTAGAGATTAATATTGAGCATGAAAATGGGTTCAGTTAATACCGCTTTTAGATGCATTTTAAACGAACGCTTAGTCTTTTTTTTTTTTTCCATTGGAAGTTTTACGACCACCCAGAGCAACTCAATGGGCTATAAACAATCGCCCGTCCCTAATTTAGGCCCACTGGTTCCAGGAAATGGACAGAGCCAGGGCTGTAAGGTAAACACAACATCCGGGGAAAGCCGGGGTTCGAACCTGGACCCCTTTCAAACGAACGAGCTCGTTATATTCAATATATACATGCCCAACTTCAGTTATCTATTAAAATAAACAAAACTGGCCACTAGATTTCAACAGAGGTGAATAATTTTCACTAAGAAACGCTCCTCCCAGTTAAAAAAGCATCTAATGCATTTCAACGGACCTAGAGATTAATATTGAGCATGAAAATGGGTTCAGTTAATACCGCTTTTAGATGCATTTTAAACGAACGCTTAGTCTTTTTTTTTTTTTCCATTGGAAGTTTTACGACCACCCAGAGCAACTCAATGGGCTATAAACAATCGCCCGTCCCTAATTTAGGCCCACTGGTTCCAGGAAATGGACAGAGCCAGGGCTGTAAGGTAAACACAACATCCGGGGAAAGCCGGGGTTCGAACCTGGACCCCTTTCAAACGAACGAGCTCGTTATATTCAATATATACATGCCCAACTTCAGTTATCTATTAAAATAAACAAAACTGGCCACTAGATTTCAACAGAGGTGAATAATTTTCACTAAGAAACGCTCCTCCCAGTTAAAAAAGCATCTAATGCATTTCAACGGACCTAGAGATTAATATTGAGCATGAAAATGGGTTCAGTTAATACCGCTTTTAGATGCATTTTAAACGAACGCTTAGTCTTTTTTTTTTTTCCATTGGAAGTTTTACGACCACCCAGAGCAACTCAATGGGCTATAAACAATCGCCCGTCCCTAATTTAGGCCCACTGGTTCCAGGAAATGGACAGAGCCAGGGCTGTAAGGTAAACACAACATCCGGGGAAAGCCGGGGTTCGAACCTGGACCCCTTTCAAACGAACGAGCTCGTTATATTCAATATATACATGCCCAACTTCAGTTATCTATTAAAATAAACAAAACTGGCCACTAGATTTCAACAGAGGTGAATAATTTTCACTAAGAAACGCTCCTCCCAGTTAAAAAAGCATCTAATGCATTTCAACGGACCTAGAGATTAATATTGAGCATGAAAATGGGTTCAGTTAATACCGCTTTTAGATGCATTTTAAACGAACGCTTAGTCTTTTTTTTTCCATTGGAAGTTTTACGACCACCCAGAGCAACTCAATGGGCTATAAACAATCGCCCGTCCCTAATTTAGGCCCACTGGTTCCAGGAAATGGACAGAGCCAGGGCTGTAAGGTAAACACAACATCCGGGGAAAGCCGGGGTTCGAACCTGGACCCCTTTCAAACGAACGAGCTCGTTATATTCAATATATACATGCCCAACTTCAGTTATCTATTAAAATAAACAAAACTGGCCACTAGATTTCAACAGAGGTGAATAATTTTCACTAAGAAACGCTCCTCCCAGTTAAAAAAGCATCTAATGCATTTCAACGGACCTAGAGATTAATATTGAGCATGAAAATGGGTTCAGTTAATACCGCTTTTAGATGCATTTTAAACGAACGCTTAGTCTTTTTTTTTTTTTTCCATTGGAAGTTTTACGACCACCCAGAGCAACTCAATGGGCTATAAACAATCGCCCGTCCCTAATTTAGGCCCACTGGTTCCAGGAAATGGACAGAGCCAGGGCTGTAAGGTAAACACAACATCCGGGGAAAGCCGGGGTTCGAACCTGGACCCCTTTCAAACGAACGAGCTCGTTATATTCAATATATACATGCCCAACTTCAGTTATCTATTAAAATAAACAAAACTGGCCACTAGATTTCAACAGAGGTGAATAATTTTCACTAAGAAACGCTCCTCCCAGTTAAAAAAGCATCTAATGCATTTCAACGGACCTAGAGATTAATATTGAGCATGAAAATGGGTTCAGTTAATACCGCTTTTAGATGCATTTTAAACGAACGCTTAGTCTTTTTTTTTTTTCCATTGGAAGTTTTACGACCACCCAGAGCAACTCAATGGGCTATAAACAATCGCCCGTCCCTAATTTAGGCCCACTGGTTCCAGGAAATGGACAGAGCCAGGGCTGTAAGGTAAACACAACATCCGGGGAAAGCCGGGGTTCGAACCTGGACCCCTTTCAAACGAACGAGCTCGTTATATTCAATATATACATGCCCAACTTCAGTTATCTATTAAAATAAACAAAACTGGCCACTAGATTTCAACAGAGGTGAATAATTTTCACTAAGAAACGCTCCTCCCAGTTAAAAAAGCATCTAATGCATTTCAACGGACCTAGAGATTAATATTGAGCATGAAAATGGGTTCAGTTAATACCGCTTTTAGATGCATTTTAAACGAACGCTTAGTCTTTTTTTTTCCATTGGAAGTTTTACGACCACCCAGAGCAACTCAATGGGCTATAAACAATCGCCCGTCCCTAATTTAGGCCCACTGGTTCCAGGAAATGGACAGAGCCAGGGCTGTAAGGTAAACACAACATCCGGGGAAAGCCGGGGTTCGAACCTGGACCCCTTTCAAACGAACGAGCTCGTTATATTCAATATATACATGCCCAACTTCAGTTATCTATTAAAATAAACAAAACTGGCCACTAGATTTCAACAGAGGTGAATAATTTTCACTAAGAAACGCTCCTCCCAGTTAAAAAAGCATCTAATGCATTTCAACGGACCTAGAGATTAATATTGAGCATGAAAATGGGTTCAGTTAATACCGCTTTTAGATGCATTTTAAACGAACGCTTAGTCTTTTTTTTTTTTTCCATTGGAAGTTTTACGACCACCCAGAGCAACTCAATGGGCTATAAACAATCGCCCGTCCCTAATTTAGGCCCACTGGTTCCAGGAAATGGACAGAGCCAGGGCTGTAAGGTAAACACAACATCCGGGGAAAGCCGGGGTTCGAACCTGGACCCCTTTCAAACGAACGAGCTCGTTATATTCAATATATACATGCCCAACTTCAGTTATCTATTAAAATAAACAAAACTGGCCACTAGATTTCAACAGAGGTGAATAATTTTCACTAAGAAACGCTCCTCCCAGTTAAAAAAGCATCTAATGCATTTCAACGGACCTAGAGATTAATATTGAGCATGAAAATGGGTTCAGTTAATACCGCTTTTAGATGCATTTTAAACGAACGCTTAGTCTTTTTTTTTTTTCCATTGGAAGTTTTACGACCACCCAGAGCAACTCAATGGGCTATAAACAATCGCCCGTCCCTAATTTAGGCCCACTGGTTCCAGGAAATGGACAGAGCCAGGGCTGTAAGGTAAACACAACATCCGGGGAAAGCCGGGGTTCGAACCTGGACCCCTTTCAAACGAACGAGCTCGTTATATTCAATATATACATGCCCAACTTCAGTTATCTATTAAAATAAACAAAACTGGCCACTAGATTTCAACAGAGGTGAATAATTTTCACTAAGAAACGCTCCTCCCAGTTAAAAAAGCATCTAATGCATTTCAACGGACCTAGAGATTAATATTGAGCATGAAAATGGGTTCAGTTAATACCGCTTTTAGATGCATTTTAAACGAACGCTTAGTCTTTTTTTTTCCATTGGAAGTTTTACGACCACCCAGAGCAACTCAATGGGCTATAAACAATCGCCCGTCCCTAATTTAGGCCCACTGGTTCCAGGAAATGGACAGAGCCAGGGCTGTAAGGTAAACACAACATCCGGGGAAAGCCGGGGTTCGAACCTGGACCCCTTTCAAACGAACGAGCTCGTTATATTCAATATATACATGCCCAACTTCAGTTATCTATTAAAATAAACAAAACTGGCCACTAGATTTCAACAGAGGTGAATAATTTTCACTAAGAAACGCTCCTCCCAGTTAAAAAAGCATCTAATGCATTTCAACGGACCTAGAGATTAATATTGAGCATGAAAATGGGTTCAGTTAATACCGCTTTTAGATGCATTTTAAACGAACGCTTAGTCTTTTTTTTTTTTCCATTGGAAGTTTTACGACCACCCAGAGCAACTCAATGGGCTATAAACAATCGCCCGTCCCTAATTTAGGCCCACTGGTTCCAGGAAATGGACAGAGCCAGGGCTGTAAGGTAAACACAACATCCGGGGAAAGCCGGGGTTCGAACCTGGACCCCTTTCAAACGAACGAGCTCGTTATATTCAATATATACATGCCCAACTTCAGTTATCTATTAAAATAAACAAAACTGGCCACTAGATTTCAACAGAGGTGAATAATTTTCACTAAGAAACGCTCCTCCCAGTTAAAAAAGCATCTAATGCATTTCAACGGACCTAGAGATTAATATTGAGCATGAAAATGGGTTCAGTTAATACCGCTTTTAGATGCATTTTAAACGAACGCTTAGTCTTTTTTTTTTTTCCATTGGAAGTTTTACGACCACCCAGAGCAACTCAATGGGCTATAAACAATCGCCCGTCCCTAATTTAGGCCCACTGGTTCCAGGAAATGGACAGAGCCAGGGCTGTAAGGTAAACACAACATCCGGGGAAAGCCGGGGTTCGAACCTGGACCCCTTTCAAACGAACGAGCTCGTTATATTCAATATATACATGCCCAACTTCAGTTATCTATTAAAATAAACAAAACTGGCCACTAGATTTCAACAGAGGTGAATAATTTTCACTAAGAAACGCTCCTCCCAGTTAAAAAAGCATCTAATGCATTTCAACGGACCTAGAGATTAATATTGAGCATGAAAATGGGTTCAGTTAATACCGCTTTTAGATGCATTTTAAACGAACGCTTAGTCTTTTTTTTTTTTTCCATTGGAAGTTTTACGACCACCCAGAGCAACTCAATGGGCTATAAACAATCGCCCGTCCCTAATTTAGGCCCACTGGTTCCAGGAAATGGACAGAGCCAGGGCTGTAAGGTAAACACAACATCCGGGGAAAGCCGGGGTTCGAACCTGGACCCCTTTCAAACGAACGAGCTCGTTATATTCAATATATACATGCCCAACTTCAGTTATCTATTAAAATAAACAAAACTGGCCACTAGATTTCAACAGAGGTGAATAATTTTCACTAAGAAACGCTCCTCCCAGTTAAAAAAGCATCTAATGCATTTCAACGGACCTAGAGATTAATATTGAGCATGAAAATGGGTTCAGTTAATACCGCTTTTAGATGCATTTTAAACGAACGCTTAGTCTTTTTTTTTTTTCCATTGGAAGTTTTACGACCACCCAGAGCAACTCAATGGGCTATAAACAATCGCCCGTCCCTAATTTAGGCCCACTGGTTCCAGGAAATGGACAGAGCCAGGGCTGTAAGGTAAACACAACATCCGGGGAAAGCCGGGGTTCGAACCTGGACCCCTTTCAAACGAACGAGCTCGTTATATTCAATATATACATGCCCAACTTCAGTTATCTATTAAAATAAACAAAACTGGCCACTAGATTTCAACAGAGGTGAATAATTTTCACTAAGAAACGCTCCTCCCAGTTAAAAAAGCATCTAATGCATTTCAACGGACCTAGAGATTAATATTGAGCATGAAAATGGGTTCAGTTAATACCGCTTTTAGATGCATTTTAAACGAACGCTTAGTCTTTTTTTTTCCATTGGAAGTTTTACGACCACCCAGAGCAACTCAATGGGCTATAAACAATCGCCCGTCCCTAATTTAGGCCCACTGGTTCCAGGAAATGGACAGAGCCAGGGCTGTAAGGTAAACACAACATCCGGGGAAAGCCGGGGTTCGAACCTGGACCCCTTTCAAACGAACGAGCTCGTTATATTCAATATATACATGCCCAACTTCAGTTATCTATTAAAATAAACAAAACTGGCCACTAGATTTCAACAGAGGTGAATAATTTTCACTAAGAAACGCTCCTCCCAGTTAAAAAAGCATCTAATGCATTTCAACGGACCTAGAGATTAATATTGAGCATGAAAATGGGTTCAGTTAATACCGCTTTTAGATGCATTTTAAACGAACGCTTAGTCTTTTTTTTTTTTCCATTGGAAGTTTTACGACCACCCAGAGCAACTCAATGGGCTATAAACAATCGCCCGTCCCTAATTTAGGCCCACTGGTTCCAGGAAATGGACAGAGCCAGGGCTGTAAGGTAAACACAACATCCGGGGAAAGCCGGGGTTCGAACCTGGACCCCTTTCAAACGAACGAGCTCGTTATATTCAATATATACATGCCCAACTTCAGTTATCTATTAAAATAAACAAAACTGGCCACTAGATTTCAACAGAGGTGAATAATTTTCACTAAGAAACGCTCCTCCCAGTTAAAAAAGCATCTAATGCATTTCAACGGACCTAGAGATTAATATTGAGCATGAAAATGGGTTCAGTTAATACCGCTTTTAGATGCATTTTAAACGAACGCTTAGTCTTTTTTTTTTTTCCATTGGAAGTTTTACGACCACCCAGAGCAACTCAATGGGCTATAAACAATCGCCCGTCCCTAATTTAGGCCCACTGGTTCCAGGAAATGGACAGAGCCAGGGCTGTAAGGTAAACACAACATCCGGGGAAAGCCGGGGTTCGAACCTGGACCCCTTTCAAACGAACGAGCTCGTTATATTCAATATATACATGCCCAACTTCAGTTATCTATTAAAATAAACAAAACTGGCCACTAGATTTCAACAGAGGTGAATAATTTTCACTAAGAAACGCTCCTCCCAGTTAAAAAAGCATCTAATGCATTTCAACGGACCTAGAGATTAATATTGAGCATGAAAATGGGTTCAGTTAATACCGCTTTTAGATGCATTTTAAACGAACGCTTAGTCTTTTTTTTTTTTTTTCCATTGGAAGTTTTACGACCACCCAGAGCAACTCAATGGGCTATAAACAATCGCCCGTCCCTAATTTAGGCCCACTGGTTCCAGGAAATGGACAGAGCCAGGGCTGTAAGGTAAACACAACATCCGGGGAAAGCCGGGGTTCGAACCTGGACCCCTTTCAAACGAACGAGCTCGTTATATTCAATATATACATGCCCAACTTCAGTTATCTATTAAAATAAACAAAACTGGCCACTAGATTTCAACAGAGGTGAATAATTTTCACTAAGAAACGCTCCTCCCAGTTAAAAAAGCATCTAATGCATTTCAACGGACCTAGAGATTAATATTGAGCATGAAAATGGGTTCAGTTAATACCGCTTTTAGATGCATTTTAAACGAACGCTTAGTCTTTTTTTTTTTTTCCATTGGAAGTTTTACGACCACCCAGAGCAACTCAATGGGCTATAAACAATCGCCCGTCCCTAATTTAGGCCCACTGGTTCCAGGAAATGGACAGAGCCAGGGCTGTAAGGTAAACACAACATCCGGGGAAAGCCGGGGTTCGAACCTGGACCCCTTTCAAACGAACGAGCTCGTTATATTCAATATATACATGCCCAACTTCAGTTATCTATTAAAATAAACAAAACTGGCCACTAGATTTCAACAGAGGTGAATAATTTTCACTAAGAAACGCTCCTCCCAGTTAAAAAAGCATCTAATGCATTTCAACGGACCTAGAGATTAATATTGAGCATGAAAATGGGTTCAGTTAATACCGCTTTTAGATGCATTTTAAACGAACGCTTAGTCTTTTTTTTTTTTCCATTGGAAGTTTTACGACCACCCAGAGCAACTCAATGGGCTATAAACAATCGCCCGTCCCTAATTTAGGCCCACTGGTTCCAGGAAATGGACAGAGCCAGGGCTGTAAGGTAAACACAACATCCGGGGAAAGCCGGGGTTCGAACCTGGACCCCTTTCAAACGAACGAGCTCGTTATATTCAATATATACATGCCCAACTTCAGTTATCTATTAAAATAAACAAAACTGGCCACTAGATTTCAACAGAGGTGAATAATTTTCACTAAGAAACGCTCCTCCCAGTTAAAAAAGCATCTAATGCATTTCAACGGACCTAGAGATTAATATTGAGCATGAAAATGGGTTCAGTTAATACCGCTTTTAGATGCATTTTAAACGAACGCTTAGTCTTTTTTTTTTTTTTCCATTGGAAGTTTTACGACCACCCAGAGCAACTCAATGGGCTATAAACAATCGCCCGTCCCTAATTTAGGCCCACTGGTTCCAGGAAATGGACAGAGCCAGGGCTGTAAGGTAAACACAACATCCGGGGAAAGCCGGGGTTCGAACCTGGACCCCTTTCAAACGAACGAGCTCGTTATATTCAATATATACATGCCCAACTTCAGTTATCTATTAAAATAAACAAAACTGGCCACTAGATTTCAACAGAGGTGAATAATTTTCACTAAGAAACGCTCCTCCCAGTTAAAAAAGCATCTAATGCATTTCAACGGACCTAGAGATTAATATTGAGCATGAAAATGGGTTCAGTTAATACCGCTTTTAGATGCATTTTAAACGAACGCTTAGTCTTTTTTTTTTTTTCCATTGGAAGTTTTACGACCACCCAGAGCAACTCAATGGGCTATAAACAATCGCCCGTCCCTAATTTAGGCCCACTGGTTCCAGGAAATGGACAGAGCCAGGGCTGTAAGGTAAACACAACATCCGGGGAAAGCCGGGGTTCGAACCTGGACCCCTTTCAAACGAACGAGCTCGTTATATTCAATATATACATGCCCAACTTCAGTTATCTATTAAAATAAACAAAACTGGCCACTAGATTTCAACAGAGGTGAATAATTTTCACTAAGAAACGCTCCTCCCAGTTAAAAAAGCATCTAATGCATTTCAACGGACCTAGAGATTAATATTGAGCATGAAAATGGGTTCAGTTAATACCGCTTTTAGATGCATTTTAAACGAACGCTTAGTCTTTTTTTTTCCATTGGAAGTTTTACGACCACCCAGAGCAACTCAATGGGCTATAAACAATCGCCCGTCCCTAATTTAGGCCCACTGGTTCCAGGAAATGGACAGAGCCAGGGCTGTAAGGTAAACACAACATCCGGGGAAAGCCGGGGTTCGAACCTGGACCCCTTTCAAACGAACGAGCTCGTTATATTCAATATATACATGCCCAACTTCAGTTATCTATTAAAATAAACAAAACTGGCCACTAGATTTCAACAGAGGTGAATAATTTTCACTAAGAAACGCTCCTCCCAGTTAAAAAAGCATCTAATGCATTTCAACGGACCTAGAGATTAATATTGAGCATGAAAATGGGTTCAGTTAATACCGCTTTTAGATGCATTTTAAACGAACGCTTAGTCTTTTTTTTTTTTTCCATTGGAAGTTTTACGACCACCCAGAGCAACTCAATGGGCTATAAACAATCGCCCGTCCCTAATTTAGGCCCACTGGTTCCAGGAAATGGACAGAGCCAGGGCTGTAAGGTAAACACAACATCCGGGGAAAGCCGGGGTTCGAACCTGGACCCCTTTCAAACGAACGAGCTCGTTATATTCAATATATACATGCCCAACTTCAGTTATCTATTAAAATAAACAAAACTGGCCACTAGATTTCAACAGAGGTGAATAATTTTCACTAAGAAACGCTCCTCCCAGTTAAAAAAGCATCTAATGCATTTCAACGGACCTAGAGATTAATATTGAGCATGAAAATGGGTTCAGTTAATACCGCTTTTAGATGCATTTTAAACGAACGCTTAGTCTTTTTTTTTTTCCATTGGAAGTTTTACGACCACCCAGAGCAACTCAATGGGCTATAAACAATCGCCCGTCCCTAATTTAGGCCCACTGGTTCCAGGAAATGGACAGAGCCAGGGCTGTAAGGTAAACACAACATCCGGGGAAAGCCGGGGTTCGAACCTGGACCCCTTTCAAACGAACGAGCTCGTTATATTCAATATATACATGCCCAACTTCAGTTATCTATTAAAATAAACAAAACTGGCCACTAGATTTCAACAGAGGTGAATAATTTTCACTAAGAAACGCTCCTCCCAGTTAAAAAAGCATCTAATGCATTTCAACGGACCTAGAGATTAATATTGAGCATGAAAATGGGTTCAGTTAATACCGCTTTTAGATGCATTTTAAACGAACGCTTAGTCTTTTTTTTTTTTCCATTGGAAGTTTTACGACCACCCAGAGCAACTCAATGGGCTATAAACAATCGCCCGTCCCTAATTTAGGCCCACTGGTTCCAGGAAATGGACAGAGCCAGGGCTGTAAGGTAAACACAACATCCGGGGAAAGCCGGGGTTCGAACCTGGACCCCTTTCAAACGAACGAGCTCGTTATATTCAATATATACATGCCCAACTTCAGTTATCTATTAAAATAAACAAAACTGGCCACTAGATTTCAACAGAGGTGAATAATTTTCACTAAGAAACGCTCCTCCCAGTTAAAAAAGCATCTAATGCATTTCAACGGACCTAGAGATTAATATTGAGCATGAAAATGGGTTCAGTTAATACCGCTTTTAGATGCATTTTAAACGAACGCTTAGTCTTTTTTTTTTTTTTCCATTGGAAGTTTTACGACCACCCAGAGCAACTCAATGGGCTATAAACAATCGCCCGTCCCTAATTTAGGCCCACTGGTTCCAGGAAATGGACAGAGCCAGGGCTGTAAGGTAAACACAACATCCGGGGAAAGCCGGGGTTCGAACCTGGACCCCTTTCAAACGAACGAGCTCGTTATATTCAATATATACATGCCCAACTTCAGTTATCTATTAAAATAAACAAAACTGGCCACTAGATTTCAACAGAGGTGAATAATTTTCACTAAGAAACGCTCCTCCCAGTTAAAAAAGCATCTAATGCATTTCAACGGACCTAGAGATTAATATTGAGCATGAAAATGGGTTCAGTTAATACCGCTTTTAGATGCATTTTAAACGAACGCTTAGTCTTTTTTTTTCCATTGGAAGTTTTACGACCACCCAGAGCAACTCAATGGGCTATAAACAATCGCCCGTCCCTAATTTAGGCCCACTGGTTCCAGGAAATGGACAGAGCCAGGGCTGTAAGGTAAACACAACATCCGGGGAAAGCCGGGGTTCGAACCTGGACCCCTTTCAAACGAACGAGCTCGTTATATTCAATATATACATGCCCAACTTCAGTTATCTATTAAAATAAACAAAACTGGCCACTAGATTTCAACAGAGGTGAATAATTTTCACTAAGAAACGCTCCTCCCAGTTAAAAAAGCATCTAATGCATTTCAACGGACCTAGAGATTAATATTGAGCATGAAAATGGGTTCAGTTAATACCGCTTTTAGATGCATTTTAAACGAACGCTTAGTCTTTTTTTTTTTTTCCATTGGAAGTTTTACGACCACCCAGAGCAACTCAATGGGCTATAAACAATCGCCCGTCCCTAATTTAGGCCCACTGGTTCCAGGAAATGGACAGAGCCAGGGCTGTAAGGTAAACACAACATCCGGGGAAAGCCGGGGTTCGAACCTGGACCCCTTTCAAACGAACGAGCTCGTTATATTCAATATATACATGCCCAACTTCAGTTATCTATTAAAATAAACAAAACTGGCCACTAGATTTCAACAGAGGTGAATAATTTTCACTAAGAAACGCTCCTCCCAGTTAAAAAAGCATCTAATGCATTTCAACGGACCTAGAGATTAATATTGAGCATGAAAATGGGTTCAGTTAATACCGCTTTTAGATGCATTTTAAACGAACGCTTAGTCTTTTTTTTTCCATTGGAAGTTTTACGACCACCCAGAGCAACTCAATGGGCTATAAACAATCGCCCGTCCCTAATTTAGGCCCACTGGTTCCAGGAAATGGACAGAGCCAGGGCTGTAAGGTAAACACAACATCCGGGGAAAGCCGGGGTTCGAACCTGGACCCCTTTCAAACGAACGAGCTCGTTATATTCAATATATACATGCCCAACTTCAGTTATCTATTAAAATAAACAAAACTGGCCACTAGATTTCAACAGAGGTGAATAATTTTCACTAAGAAACGCTCCTCCCAGTTAAAAAAGCATCTAATGCATTTCAACGGACCTAGAGATTAATATTGAGCATGAAAATGGGTTCAGTTAATACCGCTTTTAGATGCATTTTAAACGAACGCTTAGTCTTTTTTTTTTTTCCATTGGAAGTTTTACGACCACCCAGAGCAACTCAATGGGCTATAAACAATCGCCCGTCCCTAATTTAGGCCCACTGGTTCCAGGAAATGGACAGAGCCAGGGCTGTAAGGTAAACACAACATCCGGGGAAAGCCGGGGTTCGAACCTGGACCCCTTTCAAACGAACGAGCTCGTTATATTCAATATATACATGCCCAACTTCAGTTATCTATTAAAATAAACAAAACTGGCCACTAGATTTCAACAGAGGTGAATAATTTTCACTAAGAAACGCTCCTCCCAGTTAAAAAAGCATCTAATGCATTTCAACGGACCTAGAGATTAATATTGAGCATGAAAATGGGTTCAGTTAATACCGCTTTTAGATGCATTTTAAACGAACGCTTAGTCTTTTTTTTTTTTTCCATTGGAAGTTTTACGACCACCCAGAGCAACTCAATGGGCTATAAACAATCGCCCGTCCCTAATTTAGGCCCACTGGTTCCAGGAAATGGACAGAGCCAGGGCTGTAAGGTAAACACAACATCCGGGGAAAGCCGGGGTTCGAACCTGGACCCCTTTCAAACGAACGAGCTCGTTATATTCAATATATACATGCCCAACTTCAGTTATCTATTAAAATAAACAAAACTGGCCACTAGATTTCAACAGAGGTGAATAATTTTCACTAAGAAACGCTCCTCCCAGTTAAAAAAGCATCTAATGCATTTCAACGGACCTAGAGATTAATATTGAGCATGAAAATGGGTTCAGTTAATACCGCTTTTAGATGCATTTTAAACGAACGCTTAGTCTTTTTTTTTCCATTGGAAGTTTTACGACCACCCAGAGCAACTCAATGGGCTATAAACAATCGCCCGTCCCTAATTTAGGCCCACTGGTTCCAGGAAATGGACAGAGCCAGGGCTGTAAGGTAAACACAACATCCGGGGAAAGCCGGGGTTCGAACCTGGACCCCTTTCAAACGAACGAGCTCGTTATATTCAATATATACATGCCCAACTTCAGTTATCTATTAAAATAAACAAAACTGGCCACTAGATTTCAACAGAGGTGAATAATTTTCACTAAGAAACGCTCCTCCCAGTTAAAAAAGCATCTAATGCATTTCAACGGACCTAGAGATTAATATTGAGCATGAAAATGGGTTCAGTTAATACCGCTTTTAGATGCATTTTAAACGAACGCTTAGTCTTTTTTTTTCCATTGGAAGTTTTACGACCACCCAGAGCAACTCAATGGGCTATAAACAATCGCCCGTCCCTAATTTAGGCCCACTGGTTCCAGGAAATGGACAGAGCCAGGGCTGTAAGGTAAACACAACATCCGGGGAAAGCCGGGGTTCGAACCTGGACCCCTTTCAAACGAACGAGCTCGTTATATTCAATATATACATGCCCAACTTCAGTTATCTATTAAAATAAACAAAACTGGCCACTAGATTTCAACAGAGGTGAATAATTTTCACTAAGAAACGCTCCTCCCAGTTAAAAAAGCATCTAATGCATTTCAACGGACCTAGAGATTAATATTGAGCATGAAAATGGGTTCAGTTAATACCGCTTTTAGATGCATTTTAAACGAACGCTTAGTCTTTTTTTTTCCATTGGAAGTTTTACGACCACCCAGAGCAACTCAATGGGCTATAAACAATCGCCCGTCCCTAATTTAGGCCCACTGGTTCCAGGAAATGGACAGAGCCAGGGCTGTAAGGTAAACACAACATCCGGGGAAAGCCGGGGTTCGAACCTGGACCCCTTTCAAACGAACGAGCTCGTTATATTCAATATATACATGCCCAACTTCAGTTATCTATTAAAATAAACAAAACTGGCCACTAGATTTCAACAGAGGTGAATAATTTTCACTAAGAAACGCTCCTCCCAGTTAAAAAAGCATCTAATGCATTTCAACGGACCTAGAGATTAATATTGAGCATGAAAATGGGTTCAGTTAATACCGCTTTTAGATGCATTTTAAACGAACGCTTAGTCTTTTTTTTTCCATTGGAAGTTTTACGACCACCCAGAGCAACTCAATGGGCTATAAACAATCGCCCGTCCCTAATTTAGGCCCACTGGTTCCAGGAAATGGACAGAGCCAGGGCTGTAAGGTAAACACAACATCCGGGGAAAGCCGGGGTTCGAACCTGGACCCCTTTCAAACGAACGAGCTCGTTATATTCAATATATACATGCCCAACTTCAGTTATCTATTAAAATAAACAAAACTGGCCACTAGATTTCAACAGAGGTGAATAATTTTCACTAAGAAACGCTCCTCCCAGTTAAAAAAGCATCTAATGCATTTCAACGGACCTAGAGATTAATATTGAGCATGAAAATGGGTTCAGTTAATACCGCTTTTAGATGCATTTTAAACGAACGCTTAGTCTTTTTTTTTTTTCCATTGGAAGTTTTACGACCACCCAGAGCAACTCAATGGGCTATAAACAATCGCCCGTCCCTAATTTAGGCCCACTGGTTCCAGGAAATGGACAGAGCCAGGGCTGTAAGGTAAACACAACATCCGGGGAAAGCCGGGGTTCGAACCTGGACCCCTTTCAAACGAACGAGCTCGTTATATTCAATATATACATGCCCAACTTCAGTTATCTATTAAAATAAACAAAACTGGCCACTAGATTTCAACAGAGGTGAATAATTTTCACTAAGAAACGCTCCTCCCAGTTAAAAAAGCATCTAATGCATTTCAACGGACCTAGAGATTAATATTGAGCATGAAAATGGGTTCAGTTAATACCGCTTTTAGATGCATTTTAAACGAACGCTTAGTCTTTTTTTTTTTTCCATTGGAAGTTTTACGACCACCCAGAGCAACTCAATGGGCTATAAACAATCGCCCGTCCCTAATTTAGGCCCACTGGTTCCAGGAAATGGACAGAGCCAGGGCTGTAAGGTAAACACAACATCCGGGGAAAGCCGGGGTTCGAACCTGGACCCCTTTCAAACGAACGAGCTCGTTATATTCAATATATACATGCCCAACTTCAGTTATCTATTAAAATAAACAAAACTGGCCACTAGATTTCAACAGAGGTGAATAATTTTCACTAAGAAACGCTCCTCCCAGTTAAAAAAGCATCTAATGCATTTCAACGGACCTAGAGATTAATATTGAGCATGAAAATGGGTTCAGTTAATACCGCTTTTAGATGCATTTTAAACGAACGCTTAGTCTTTTTTTTTCCATTGGAAGTTTTACGACCACCCAGAGCAACTCAATGGGCTATAAACAATCGCCCGTCCCTAATTTAGGCCCACTGGTTCCAGGAAATGGACAGAGCCAGGGCTGTAAGGTAAACACAACATCCGGGGAAAGCCGGGGTTCGAACCTGGACCCCTTTCAAACGAACGAGCTCGTTATATTCAATATATACATGCCCAACTTCAGTTATCTATTAAAATAAACAAAACTGGCCACTAGATTTCAACAGAGGTGAATAATTTTCACTAAGAAACGCTCCTCCCAGTTAAAAAAGCATCTAATGCATTTCAACGGACCTAGAGATTAATATTGAGCATGAAAATGGGTTCAGTTAATACCGCTTTTAGATGCATTTTAAACGAACGCTTAGTCTTTTTTTTTTTTCCATTGGAAGTTTTACGACCACCCAGAGCAACTCAATGGGCTATAAACAATCGCCCGTCCCTAATTTAGGCCCACTGGTTCCAGGAAATGGACAGAGCCAGGGCTGTAAGGTAAACACAACATCCGGGGAAAGCCGGGGTTCGAACCTGGACCCCTTTCAAACGAACGAGCTCGTTATATTCAATATATACATGCCCAACTTCAGTTATCTATTAAAATAAACAAAACTGGCCACTAGATTTCAACAGAGGTGAATAATTTTCACTAAGAAACGCTCCTCCCAGTTAAAAAAGCATCTAATGCATTTCAACGGACCTAGAGATTAATATTGAGCATGAAAATGGGTTCAGTTAATACCGCTTTTAGATGCATTTTAAACGAACGCTTAGTCTTTTTTTTTCCATTGGAAGTTTTACGACCACCCAGAGCAACTCAATGGGCTATAAACAATCGCCCGTCCCTAATTTAGGCCCACTGGTTCCAGGAAATGGACAGAGCCAGGGCTGTAAGGTAAACACAACATCCGGGGAAAGCCGGGGTTCGAACCTGGACCCCTTTCAAACGAACGAGCTCGTTATATTCAATATATACATGCCCAACTTCAGTTATCTATTAAAATAAACAAAACTGGCCACTAGATTTCAACAGAGGTGAATAATTTTCACTAAGAAACGCTCCTCCCAGTTAAAAAAGCATCTAATGCATTTCAACGGACCTAGAGATTAATATTGAGCATGAAAATGGGTTCAGTTAATACCGCTTTTAGATGCATTTTAAACGAACGCTTAGTCTTTTTTTTTTTTCCATTGGAAGTTTTACGACCACCCAGAGCAACTCAATGGGCTATAAACAATCGCCCGTCCCTAATTTAGGCCCACTGGTTCCAGGAAATGGACAGAGCCAGGGCTGTAAGGTAAACACAACATCCGGGGAAAGCCGGGGTTCGAACCTGGACCCCTTTCAAACGAACGAGCTCGTTATATTCAATATATACATGCCCAACTTCAGTTATCTATTAAAATAAACAAAACTGGCCACTAGATTTCAACAGAGGTGAATAATTTTCACTAAGAAACGCTCCTCCCAGTTAAAAAAGCATCTAATGCATTTCAACGGACCTAGAGATTAATATTGAGCATGAAAATGGGTTCAGTTAATACCGCTTTTAGATGCATTTTAAACGAACGCTTAGTCTTTTTTTTTTTTCCATTGGAAGTTTTACGACCACCCAGAGCAACTCAATGGGCTATAAACAATCGCCCGTCCCTAATTTAGGCCCACTGGTTCCAGGAAATGGACAGAGCCAGGGCTGTAAGGTAAACACAACATCCGGGGAAAGCCGGGGTTCGAACCTGGACCCCTTTCAAACGAACGAGCTCGTTATATTCAATATATACATGCCCAACTTCAGTTATCTATTAAAATAAACAAAACTGGCCACTAGATTTCAACAGAGGTGAATAATTTTCACTAAGAAACGCTCCTCCCAGTTAAAAAAGCATCTAATGCATTTCAACGGACCTAGAGATTAATATTGAGCATGAAAATGGGTTCAGTTAATACCGCTTTTAGATGCATTTTAAACGAACGCTTAGTCTTTTTTTTTTTCCATTGGAAGTTTTACGACCACCCAGAGCAACTCAATGGGCTATAAACAATCGCCCGTCCCTAATTTAGGCCCACTGGTTCCAGGAAATGGACAGAGCCAGGGCTGTAAGGTAAACACAACATCCGGGGAAAGCCGGGGTTCGAACCTGGACCCCTTTCAAACGAACGAGCTCGTTATATTCAATATATACATGCCCAACTTCAGTTATCTATTAAAATAAACAAAACTGGCCACTAGATTTCAACAGAGGTGAATAATTTTCACTAAGAAACGCTCCTCCCAGTTAAAAAAGCATCTAATGCATTTCAACGGACCTAGAGATTAATATTGAGCATGAAAATGGGTTCAGTTAATACCGCTTTTAGATGCATTTTAAACGAACGCTTAGTCTTTTTTTTTTCCATTGGAAGTTTTACGACCACCCAGAGCAACTCAATGGGCTATAAACAATCGCCCGTCCCTAATTTAGGCCCACTGGTTCCAGGAAATGGACAGAGCCAGGGCTGTAAGGTAAACACAACATCCGGGGAAAGCCGGGGTTCGAACCTGGACCCCTTTCAAACGAACGAGCTCGTTATATTCAATATATACATGCCCAACTTCAGTTATCTATTAAAATAAACAAAACTGGCCACTAGATTTCAACAGAGGTGAATAATTTTCACTAAGAAACGCTCCTCCCAGTTAAAAAAGCATCTAATGCATTTCAACGGACCTAGAGATTAATATTGAGCATGAAAATGGGTTCAGTTAATACCGCTTTTAGATGCATTTTAAACGAACGCTTAGTCTTTTTTTTTTTTTTCCATTGGAAGTTTTACGACCACCCAGAGCAACTCAATGGGCTATAAACAATCGCCCGTCCCTAATTTAGGCCCACTGGTTCCAGGAAATGGACAGAGCCAGGGCTGTAAGGTAAACACAACATCCGGGGAAAGCCGGGGTTCGAACCTGGACCCCTTTCAAACGAACGAGCTCGTTATATTCAATATATACATGCCCAACTTCAGTTATCTATTAAAATAAACAAAACTGGCCACTAGATTTCAACAGAGGTGAATAATTTTCACTAAGAAACGCTCCTCCCAGTTAAAAAAGCATCTAATGCATTTCAACGGACCTAGAGATTAATATTGAGCATGAAAATGGGTTCAGTTAATACCGCTTTTAGATGCATTTTAAACGAACGCTTAGTCTTTTTTTTCCATTGGAAGTTTTACGACCACCCAGAGCAACTCAATGGGCTATAAACAATCGCCCGTCCCTAATTTAGGCCCACTGGTTCCAGGAAATGGACAGAGCCAGGGCTGTAAGGTAAACACAACATCCGGGGAAAGCCGGGGTTCGAACCTGGACCCCTTTCAAACGAACGAGCTCGTTATATTCAATATATACATGCCCAACTTCAGTTATCTATTAAAATAAACAAAACTGGCCACTAGATTTCAACAGAGGTGAATAATTTTCACTAAGAAACGCTCCTCCCAGTTAAAAAAGCATCTAATGCATTTCAACGGACCTAGAGATTAATATTGAGCATGAAAATGGGTTCAGTTAATACCGCTTTTAGATGCATTTTAAACGAACGCTTAGTCTTTTTTTTTTCCATTGGAAGTTTTACGACCACCCAGAGCAACTCAATGGGCTATAAACAATCGCCCGTCCCTAATTTAGGCCCACTGGTTCCAGGAAATGGACAGAGCCAGGGCTGTAAGGTAAACACAACATCCGGGGAAAGCCGGGGTTCGAACCTGGACCCCTTTCAAACGAACGAGCTCGTTATATTCAATATATACATGCCCAACTTCAGTTATCTATTAAAATAAACAAAACTGGCCACTAGATTTCAACAGAGGTGAATAATTTTCACTAAGAAACGCTCCTCCCAGTTAAAAAAGCATCTAATGCATTTCAACGGACCTAGAGATTAATATTGAGCATGAAAATGGGTTCAGTTAATACCGCTTTTAGATGCATTTTAAACGAACGCTTAGTCTTTTTTTTTCCATTGGAAGTTTTACGACCACCCAGAGCAACTCAATGGGCTATAAACAATCGCCCGTCCCTAATTTAGGCCCACTGGTTCCAGGAAATGGACAGAGCCAGGGCTGTAAGGTAAACACAACATCCGGGGAAAGCCGGGGTTCGAACCTGGACCCCTTTCAAACGAACGAGCTCGTTATATTCAATATATACATGCCCAACTTCAGTTATCTATTAAAATAAACAAAACTGGCCACTAGATTTCAACAGAGGTGAATAATTTTCACTAAGAAACGCTCCTCCCAGTTAAAAAAGCATCTAATGCATTTCAACGGACCTAGAGATTAATATTGAGCATGAAAATGGGTTCAGTTAATACCGCTTTTAGATGCATTTTAAACGAACGCTTAGTCTTTTTTTTTTTTTCCATTGGAAGTTTTACGACCACCCAGAGCAACTCAATGGGCTATAAACAATCGCCCGTCCCTAATTTAGGCCCACTGGTTCCAGGAAATGGACAGAGCCAGGGCTGTAAGGTAAACACAACATCCGGGGAAAGCCGGGGTTCGAACCTGGACCCCTTTCAAACGAACGAGCTCGTTATATTCAATATATACATGCCCAACTTCAGTTATCTATTAAAATAAACAAAACTGGCCACTAGATTTCAACAGAGGTGAATAATTTTCACTAAGAAACGCTCCTCCCAGTTAAAAAAGCATCTAATGCATTTCAACGGACCTAGAGATTAATATTGAGCATGAAAATGGGTTCAGTTAATACCGCTTTTAGATGCATTTTAAACGAACGCTTAGTCTTTTTTTTTTTTTCCATTGGAAGTTTTACGACCACCCAGAGCAACTCAATGGGCTATAAACAATCGCCCGTCCCTAATTTAGGCCCACTGGTTCCAGGAAATGGACAGAGCCAGGGCTGTAAGGTAAACACAACATCCGGGGAAAGCCGGGGTTCGAACCTGGACCCCTTTCAAACGAACGAGCTCGTTATATTCAATATATACATGCCCAACTTCAGTTATCTATTAATATAAACAAAACTGGCCACTAGATTTCAACAGAGGTGAATAATTTTCACTAAGAAACGCTCCTCCCAGTTAAAAAAGCATCTAATGCATTTCAACGGACCTAGAGATTAATATTGAGCATGAAAATGGGTTCAGTTAATACCGCTTTTAGATGCATTTTAAACGAACGCTTAGCGTGTTGTTTATTATTATTTTGATTGGAAGCGGAAACAGGAGCAGCTGATCAAAAAAGAGAAACCCAAAAACTTGGGACAATCATTCTGTGTTTCTAATAGAGTAGAGCCTCGGGGAGAGGCAAAAGGTTGTGCTGGTACTTAATTGAACGGGCGTTTGCTTCGAGCTGGACAGTAGCCAACATTGGTACGAATGCGCGAAGTTCCCTTTTGGAGGAGCGTGTAGGAGTCCGTCAACACTGGGATGTGCAAGCTGTTCGGAAGGTGAAGAAAGGCGGGTCTCATGCCTTGTAGTGTAGAGGGGCGCTCGCAAAACGTGTGTGGGTACTGGTGTGGTGCTGAGGGGAGCGATCCAGAGGCCGTTTCGGCGGTTTTTCGCCGGGTGGGTCCGTCCGTCCGCCGATTCCCTCCCCGCGGTCGCCGTTTTCTCTCTCGGGGTCGGGGCGAGGGCCCCCCTTCAGGGGCGGGCGCGTGCGTAGCACGCGCCCGCCATAGTCTCCTGCCCTGGGCCCTCGCCCCGACCCCGAGAGAGAAAACGGCGACCGCGGGGAGGGAATCGGCGGACGGACGGACCCACCCGGCGAAAAACCGCCGAAACGGCCTCTGGATCGCTCCCTCAGCACCACACCAGTACCCTACTGAAACTACTCTACCAAATTTGGACGTTTCTTCGTTGTAGGGGAAAAGTTGGCGCGGGGAAAGAGAGAAAAAAAATTGGGCGCGGGGAAGGAGAGAAAAAAATTGGGCGCGGGGGGAAGGGGAGAAAAAATTGGGCGCGGGGGAAGGGGAGAAAAATTGGGCGCGGGGGGGAGAAAAAATTGGTCGCGGGGGGAGAAAAAAAATTGGTCGCGGGCGCGGGGGAAGGGGAGAAAAAATTCGGCGCGGGGGGAAGGGGAAAAATTCGGCGCGGGGGGAAGGGGAAAAATTCGGCGCGGGGGGAAGGGGAAAAATTCGGCGCGGGGGGAAGGGGAGACAAAAATTCGGCACGGGGGGGGAATTGGGCGCGGGGGGAAATGGAGGGGCGAAAAATTCGCAAATCTACGCGCTGGGGCCAAAACATTAGCGGAAAAAAAAGGGGGTCAATTAGCGCGCGGACATAAAAAAAAAACGGGGGTGGATTCGACAAGTTTGGGCGCAGTGGAAGGAGAAATCTAATGGGCGGACATTTCGCCCTCTGGCATGGGAAAAATTATTGTGGTGGGCGAGGAAGGGGAAGAAAAAAGTATGGACATTTTCAAAAGAACTCAGCAAGGAAATTTCCGGCCAGCAGGGTAACATAATTACCAGCGAAATTATTCCAAAGGACAAGTCGTAGTGCACTGCTGGACATTTCCAAATTCCAGCGATGTCATTTTTCCCTTGGAAGGAGCACTAAGTAGGCCCCAACTTTGGAACGATGCCTCTGAACCGAATATGTGGTAAATGGCGAGCTTGAAAAGCACAGTATATGGAAACAAGAGGGGAAATCGTCTACAAATCTCCAAGGAGAGAAGTCCCTAGCGGTGGTCGGGGAACCCTATTGACTCTTAGGTGCTCTGTATTATCTTCGTGATTATCGAAACCAGGAAGCTTATAAACTTACGTGTTTTTGAAAAAAAAGATCACTTACCTTTTCACATTTCAAAAAACATTTTGCAAACAGTTATAAAAATTCAAAACAGTAATTTCATCAATTTGATTTTTTCAGTTGGCCTTTCCAAATCAGTGAAACAGACAGATTGTCACTTTTTTTCGCAGTGTTCTAAACTTTGGTACGTGAGAGTACGGAAAACATTGTACAGCTAAACAAGACATAGGTTGTCAGCCAAGTCCGTTTCAATTCAGGCATTTTTTTCAAAAAGTGCGTTGGGTAACTCTCAAGAGTTTTCGTGGGAAAAAGATGTTGCTTGGAAGTTGCAGTCATACAAGAACGGGGGGGGGGGAGAACCTTATAGGAATTAATAACTCTTGAAATTTTAAACCTACAGCTGAGATTTTAACTTGGTAGGAAGCACAGTGCGGTGGCTTTAATGTACAGAATTACTTTTCATGTTACTGAGGAGGGGGAGGGGGGTCTCATGTTTATGTAAAGAAAAAGCAATGTGTGAAAATATACAAAAAAAATGCAATGCTTCGTCTCTTAAAAGGAAAACATAAAATTGTTGCACCTTGAAAATTCAAGTGCAGGTGGCTCCTCTCTGCTCATGTTTGTTATAAAAATGCTTTGTTTGCATTCTACTTTTACAATGACAAATATCCAAATATTGAAAGAAATGAAAGATATCACATTTTAAAAATTCATAATTAAAAGAGTGCAATTTTTTTAAATCTGAAAATTTGGCAGTTCTTAGTCATATGCCAGTACACGATGAAGCAAAATAATAATTATATAAAAAAGGTAGTTTTACAGTTGTAAAATTTTTATACTCAGCCTAACAATGTACATTTCACATGGTAAATTTTGAGCAATAGCTCAAGAAAAGTGTAATATAAAAAAAATATATATATAGAATATTTGGAGAAATACAGGCTTGGTGCAACCACGAAACAGAAGACACATGCATTAGGAAAATGATAAGAGTTGTCATGGTTAAAGTGCAAATCACTCAGAGTGCGAATGGGCTGGACACATTTGCACAAAGAACAGGCCACTATTTGGACAACTGAAATACCCTTTCAATAACAAAGGAAATGAGTGGATGAAATTTGAATGTATGAAGGTAGAAAGTTGTGGGGGATACCTTCACGCAGCAGTGAATTGATTATGGTCGGCGATGATGCGTAATAGAAGCATCAGGAATAATATATGAAACCTACAAATTTAGGGAATTACATATCACTTTATTAACACGTCCACGATTTCCCCAAAAGGGAGTTGATACAGGACTGTTCTGAAGCCATCAGTGGCCTACAATCTTTCACAGCCAACAACCAGACGTGGCAAAGGTTTCCATCACTGACATTTGGTACATCATGGATATGTCATCATTTAGGGTCATATATATCTATTTGATAGGCCATGAGGATTAATAAATTTAACTGTTTTAATGAGACTTACTGTTTGCTCAATCCACCAAATTTCTTCAACAGCACATGTAACTAACAAAAAAAAAAAAAAAAAACTCTTTGTAAATTGCTACTCCATTTTTAGTTTCAGCGCAAGTTCAGTCAACATCTCTAACAGTTTTTTGCTTACTGTCCTTACTATGAAAAGTGAGGAACCACATGTATGCACATGAATTTCCAAGTTGAGACAACTGTATAATTTTCTAAAAACAATTAATTAAAAATTCACCCCAATTGATTTCCTTGTGAATAAATTGAACAGCACAATACCAGTCTGTAAACAGACCTACGTACCAAACAGATGTTCATTCAAACCATGATTTTAGTTAATTTTTGCAGTTTTCTGTAAAAGTGTGCCGAAGCTCGGCAAAGATATCTAGGCATGCTACATACAAACTACACTGCCGGACAATTGCTAAGGACGGATGACAATAGCAACGATAGCAATCATAAAATAGAAGGCAGGAAAATGTGGAAATTAGCATAAGTGCGGGATACAGTAAGACGTGTTGTGCGTATGCAAATTTTGGATTGCCGAACTTGTTCGTGACGTCATAGAGCTGATAAGAGATATAAAGGATTTGACGCGTATTGACCGTTGTTGTTCAAACGCAAAGTTGAAAGGGAAAGAATCAATTGACGAACTTGCAATTTTCAGTATGTCTTCCCAACATCACCTAGATGATTTTACGCGTGGCCGTATTATTGGCAAGATTGAAGAAGGGCGAAAAATAACAGATGTTGCCAGGGAGTTCGACGTCAGCCACAGTGTTGTTTCAAGGCTTTGGAAATCATTTCAAACAAATGGAGAGTGTAGCAAACGTCACGGGGGAGGTCGTGTTCGCAGTACGACACCTGCAGAAGATCGGTACATAGTGCTATCAACAAAAAGACACCGGCGCAGCACAGCTAGTGAGGTAGCAAATCAGTTTATGGCTGCTACTGGCAAGCGGATCTCTCGAAAAACTGTCGCCAGACGTTTGCATGAAGGAGGACTATACGCCCGCCGTCCTGTTGTGTGCATCCCATTATCCAGACGTCACCGTACCGCCCGTTTGCAATGGTGCCATCAACATCGCAATTGGACTGATAACGACTGGTCTGCTGTCCTCTTCTCAGATGAGAGTAGATACAGTCTATCGTCTGATTGTCGACGACAACTGATCTGGCGTGATAGTGGTACTGCGTATTGTCCAGCAAACATACAGGAAAGGGACCGATATCCGACATGTAGTGTCATGGTATGGGCGGGCATCATGATCAATGGACGTACGTCCCTCTATGTGCTTCCAACTGGGACTATGACTGGCCAACAATACATTAATGATGTTCTGCTACCTCATGTTTGCATGTTCCGTGGTGCTGTCGGTGATAGATTCAGTTTCATGGACGACAACGCAACATGTCATCGAACAGTCGCTGTCCAGGAGTGTCTTGAGAGCGAGGATATTCAACGCCTCGTATGGCCAGCACGTTCTGCAGATCTGAATCCCATTGAAAATGTGTGGGATGCTTTGGGGAGGAGTCTTGCTGGTCGCCAATGCCTTCCAATAAACAAGGACACCATCATCCGTGCACTGACAGAGGAATGGGATAAATTACCCCAACAGCTGCTTGATAATGTTGTACAAAGCATGACACGACGTGTGGAATCTTGCATCGCCCTCCATGGCTGCCATATCCCGTATTGACATTTTACGCCGGAACGCCTGCGGACGGTAATTGCATTTTTTTCACGTTTACGTATTCTGCACAAAATGGCCTGTTTGTCCCTTGAACACGTTCCAAAGCCTTCTGGATTTCAGAGCACAATGAATTGTCTTTCTTGTAATGTCCTGGCATTCTGACATTATTTTATTTCACTTGGCATCCAACCAAACTTACTTTTTTATACGCTATATAGCCGTTTATGATCCGTCCTTAGCAATTGTCCAGCAGTGTATAATAATGGTGGTTTGGGTGAGTAATGTCATACAGACCAAATTAGTCAAGAAAAAAACTTCCAACACCGACAGACGAAATACCTCAAATAAACAAAAACTCGGTGAATAGACACAAACTTGTAAAAAGGAAAGCATAGGATTTATTTGCTAGCAAATAAGTTGAATACCACAATACCAGTCTGTAAACAGACGTACACATGCAAAAGATTTGCATTCAAACCATGATTTCAGTTAATTTTTGCAGTTTTCTGTAAAAGTGTGTGCCGCAGCTCCATAGAGATATCTAGACTTGCTAGAAACTAAATTAATGGTGGTTTGGGTGAGTTATGTCATACAGAACAAACTAGTCCAGTAAAAACTCCAAACACTAATCTGGATAATGCTCTAAAAGAGCAGTAACCAAGTGAGAAGCCAAAAACTTGTTAACAGAGGACTTAAAGCAGAGCTGTGCTCCAGCCCTCCCAAAGAACCTAAGTGATCCAAGGAAACGCGCAGGGGAGAAAAAAATGTCAGCTGTAGCTTTACAATTTCAAGAGTTATTCATTTCTAAAAAGGAGAAATTTCCTTTCGCCGTCAAAGCTTCACTGCAGCGCACCATTTTAAAAGTGCCATAATTTGCACACAAATTTCTTATATACATTTTTTTCCCAGAAAGAAAAAATATTTTGTTGTCATATGACTACGGCTTTCAAATACACACACACACACACACACACACACACACACACACATACATATATAAAATTTCCTTTAAGATTTCTGAGGGACACCCAACAGGTCTCTGCCCAATTTGAAATGGAGCAGGCCTGTTCCACTGCATAAGGAAAAAGGTGATCAGACTCGATGGAAGAACTGTCAGGGGTGGATTTCCGACTAGGAGCACAAGGCGCGCGCGCGCCTAGGGCCCCACAGCTTGAGGGGTCCCGAAAACGTATAATTGGATTTCCAGTTTTGTTTTGGTTTTCACGGACCGAAACAAATCAATTCTTAAAGCGACTGCTTTGTATTGTCAATTGATATTTTACTTTCTCATATTAGTAACCTATATTTTTTCTTGCTGTCGCTAATACTCCGAATCTTCGATTTCTTATTGATGCACTTATTTTGAAAGGGGCGGTTAAAATAATATTGCTTTCCTTTCAGTGGTAGGTAAAGGAAGCATTCACGCATTCTTCACTTTTCATTGTTTAAAGCGAATTCTTAACTAGCCTGCTGTGCTATAAATTGCTTTCATACTACTTCCAGCCAAGGGAACACATCTGTGCAGGAACCCCTCAGTTGCGATGAAGAGTGCTTGTAAAATCTCTCCCGATGCCTAATCCCTCTAAACAAGCATAAAACAAAAGAGTTAATATTTAGGCTGAAAAAGTAAAAAAAAAATAAAAAAATCGAGAACATCATACTATCTTTTTCTTATTTAATACTGTTAAAATAATTTATATTGTATTGCAACAACATTTTCATATTACTTTATCCTCCCCTGGTTTAATACTGAAAATTATCAGGTACTCTCACGTTTTCTATTCCTTAAATTGACAAAAAACTAACCTTCGAAAAAGCAATACAGAGTTTCAATGATACTCTTACCCAAAAACCTGTGGTTCCTACTTTTCCATTTTCAAACCGGATCTTTTGCATTTAATTATTATGCTTCTGTTTCTGAAAACTGCAGTGCAGGTATAAAAAAATCTGACGCATTTTTTATCAGAATAAAAAAAATGCAGACCTTCTCAATTTTTCCGATGAAAATAATAAGCACATTCTTGTTTCCTGCACTGACTGATGAAATTCTTATTGTCCAGCTTTCTTGGTCCATAGCATTCGTCACTACCATGGATGACTGAATCGCTTTGATTTAGGGAATTATTCGTCACAGGAAAACTCCTCCACGAAAAGTCATCCACCGTTTCCAAGTGAAGTACTGAGCACAAATTGCATTTTACACGAATTTTCTAATGTGGAGGACTTTTTCAGTTGCCTGTGTCTTCAAGTATTTCATTTTTGTTTGTTATCATGCTCGTTGCCTACTAATTTGCTCATAACGTAAAAACAAGATAATTTTCCAAAGCTGAAGCAATACAAAAATCACGTTTTGTAAATTAAACGCATTCGAATTTTATGACAAATACGCAACGTACCGATAAATTTAGAGAAATTCCATTTTGAGCGCTCTTAGCGTTAAATTTGTCAAGTAACTTGCAAATGAAAAGCTGCAAAAGTAACCTGTTTTGCCTAAAGTATCAAATTCAAAAAGAACTTTTGCTGTAACTGAAATGGTCTTTTGGATGCGTAAAGCGAAAATTTACTAAATTTCCGCTTTCAGAACTCCTGATGGGAAGTTTATAAACTAGTAGTGAAATTTTGAATGGGCAAAATTTAATGAATGTTAATATCCTACCATTCGCAAAAATAATGTTTCAAAAATCTGTGAAAACCAAATTCTTTGGACTTAGCACCTGTAGCAGGAAATTAACAAACTAATTGGAAAATTTAAATATTTGAGAAGGAATAATTAGGCCTAATCTGAGAGGCACACAATTGTTTTGTTTTTTTCCTCTAAGTTGAATAATTCTTCATAATAGAAGTTTAATTTTTTTAATATTCGACTTAGGTTGGTTGGTTGGTTAATAGATTTTATTGGCGCAAGGGCCATGGTTGGCCAAAGAGCGCCAGGTACAAGACAAAAAAAAAAAAAAAAAAAAAACACGGGGCACAAATCGCAAAATCTGGCTGACCAAGTAAAAACCGAACCATGAGTACGAAGGAAGGGCCAAAAAAGACAATGAAACAAACAGTATGAAAAACATGGTACAATGGTGAGAAACAAGACGATTAAGTAAAACTGAGGAATGAGAATGATAAAACACATTACGAAATCGAACACAACTACACATAGGATGAGTCACCAGGAGGGGGCCGAACTGTCACTCTCCTCCCTCCCCCCACGCTCCTCGGCAATGCTGGCCGAGGGCGGTGACGAACTGTCACTCTCCTCCCCCCTATGTTCGTCTATAATGTTGGTTGAGGGTGGGGACCTCGCTGAGTCCGAGACAGTTGCAATGTTGGGCAGGTGGACCGCGACATTTGGATGGGCACTGCACACCTTTGCGGATTGAGGGCCGGGTCTCCAGCACGTGCAGGCTTTCTGCTGGGAACTGGAAGAGTCGGTCGTCTTCAAAAGAGAAGGCGCAGACTCAGCTATTCGAAAAACCTGGAGCTCGGGGAAATCCACCTGTGTCGATTTGTTCGGCTGTAGATCGCTTGGCAAGTGCGGCGAGAGCTACAGGGCGCGGAACAAAGGGCTGCACGGGTTGTGGCAGAGACTGAACTACTGCGGCAAAAGTACGCTGTCGGTTGTTGGGAATACCCAACTTGGCCTTGGCAGCAGGGTACGAGAGGCCTTCCAGGGTCTTGAGGCGCTGGATCGCCATCTCGTCCTTCCATTTCATACAGTTGCGGGAGTAAGCTGCATGGGCCTCACCGCAGTTAACACAGCAGGCCGCAGAAGTGCAACCATCCCCGTCATGTGCACTGGAGCCACAATTTGTGCAACGAGCAGAACTCTTACAGAAACGTTGGGAATGCCCGTACCTCTGGCACCTGAAACAGCGCAGAGGACTGGGAATGTACGGGCGAACTCCACAGACCAAGTAGCCAGCCTTGATTTCGGTCGGAACTTTCGGGGAGTTAAAAGTCAAGATTACATTTTTAGACTTAATCAAAGAACCATCGCGCCGGAACATCATACGACGTGCAGCAATAACACCTTGATCAGCAAGTTCAGTCACCAATTCGTCTTCACTGCATGGCAAGAGATCAAACTCCGAAATAACACCCCGAGAGGTGTTAAGAAACGGGTGAGGTGTCACTTTTACAGGAATGCCTTGAAGACTAGTGAGGTGCAGAAAAGTGTTACTCTGAGAAACACTGCAAGTTTGGACAAGCAGGTCCCCAGAGCGAAGCTTCCTCACAGACTTCAAGGGGCCAACCGCAGCGTCCAAAGCTTTAGAAATGAAAAAGGGAGATCTGGTGGACAGTCTCTCATGCGGATCGATGGATTCTACAAGTAAGTGTGTAGCATGCGTAGTCACAGCAATCGAGGGAGACGACGCTTCGGAGCGACTGGTACAGCTGCCGAAGAAGAGGTTCCACATTCTTGGTCCAGGTCTAAAGACCGTTTAAGGGTATGAGACTTGGTAGGTTGAGAAGACGAAGGAGAGTCGTTGTCAACTATCATTTTCTCAGGTGACTTAAATTTGGAATTTTTGTTCTTGTTTTTACCCATGGAAAAAAGGAGGAAGATTCGTCTGCAGACTACTCCACCCACCACCGAGCCCTACAAGGGAGAACTGGAGGTCTGCAAGCCAAGAAAATGACGCTGGACACAGTTCTGGAGCTTATACGTTGCAGATATAGTCCGTTGGCTGTGATCACACGCACTCGGCGGACACTTCGGCCTCCGGGTACCGTCATGCCAACGCCTTTGGCATGATCCCACAGCCCCCGGGCTTACCCTGCCGTGCTATACGACAAAAAAGCCGCTAAAGCCCTGTACACAACTTGGCACAAGACTTCTGACTAGAGGTGGGTTAGTCTCTAGCCTCCCGTTTACAGCGAAGCCGGGGTCGAAGAGGAGTGTTGGTACACAGGAGGCACTTATCCGGTCTCCTGCGACCTCAGCCGCCAGACATCCCATTTCCGCCTCACGGGTCTCCGCACGCGGCAAACATGCAGGTAGGTCTAGCACCCAAACCAGCTAAAAAGGAGAAAAGAAATCCAAAGAAGACAAATCCTGGAAGGGAACCTAAACGGAATCTCAGCAACCTACGAACTGAGCGGTTAATATAAAACAGTTAGTGGTGGAGGGTAACAAAACCACAAGACCGGGGTGTTAGTACATAGCGTGGTAGCGATTAGATAGAGTATACAACACGGGCAACTAGCCAGTGGAGAAAATAAATAAAAACGAAAAAGCGAGACACAAGACCAGCTCGGGATCGTGGGGCCATGACTCCCCAACAGCTGGATGAACAGCCGTTCCTGCAAACACCAACAGCACCAAAATAAAAAACAAGCGGTGGCATGACATCAGATGTTGACCAGTCACAAGGTCAGCTCGGGCCGTGGGGGCGCCGCTCCCCAAATAACTGGAAAACCAGTTATCCCGTGCGGGGAATATTCGACTTCAACAGCCCTTAGCCGTAAATTCATGAAGTACGTATATGGATATTTAAAGTGCCAAAATTAATGCCCTATGATTTCCTATTAGAGACAAAAATAATTTTTGAAATATCTTTAAAAACAAAAAGTTCGTGTGCACGGACAGACAAACCACTTACACTAGCACCGTTTCTTACAGAATGTTCTAATAATAGCGAAATAGAACGGCATTTTAAAAAGCGTAAAACCATTTTTTTGACTCCCTCCCCTTTTTATTAATCTGACGGAAGAAAGTTTCTGAGGCAATAAGACGGGGAGGGGGCCCCTGAACTTTTTAGCGCCTAGGGCTCCAAATGATCTAAAGTTGCCTCTGAGAACTGTCGTGCTTTCTGCCTGCTGAGTGTGCCAGGGAAAGGTCATTGTCTACAAGGTCTCACTTCAGAGCACCTGTGGGATGTACTAAGTGGTCTTGTGCCTCACAAGGGCTGCAGTACCTAGATTTTGTATTATGTATGATGATGAAAAGGCATCTATCTGTTTGTTGGTCAAAAAGTTTGGGCTGTCCTAGATTTAGAGAACGCATGTGAACGAGTAAACAGGACACTTCTCTGGAAGGTCTTGAGTAGCTGAGGTATAAAAACTGGGAATATGCTTCATAGTGCAAAATTTAAAGTCAGTCACAAAAGTCAATATGTGTGTGCACACACCCTTCTCTTCAATATGTAACTGTATAACAAGACAATGAGCATCTGGGAGACCTCACATGTTACGGACCTTCTATTTTACGAGTGCAACAACACTGGAAAATACTAAATGATTAAAACAAAATAAATTCACAAGTCTCGATGCCTGTCAAAATTTCAATTTTCTTTAATTATGGTCTCATTTGCTTGGTTTTCAATTGAGACACGTGGTTTTGGGTGCCCGACACAAATTTTGAAGCTAAAGTTAACATTTTGCAGTTTGAAGCCCTCTTAAAAATTGAATCCCTTCCTAGACAAATTTAAGCGCTATTATTGGTGAAAGGAGGCTCATCTACTAATCAGGTTTTTAAAAAAAAATTAGGCACTCAGTGTATGTAAAAAAAAAAATGATTATATGTGCATTAAGATGTATAAAACTTGGCGAGAGTGCTTTTGGAAGAAACACTACAATTTTCCAGAGCAATTCATCATTTATGTCCTAAAAGAAAAGTGTTTAATCATTGCATACTTTTTTTTTTTTTTTTTTTTTATTGGAGGTTTAACGACCACCGTGAGCAACTCAATGGGCTATAAGCAGTCGCCCGTCCCTAATTTAGGGTCACTGGTTCCAGGGAAGGGAGAGAGCCAGTGCCGTAAGACAAACACAACATCCATGCCTCACCGGGATTCGAACCCGGACCCCTCACGGACGAATGATCAGAGGCCATCGCTTAGACCACTGCGCCACCGGGGCGGCCATTGCATACTTCCACTTGTTACTTGTGGATCAGAGACATGGACTTTAATTAAGGAAGATATTCAGAGGCTACAGACAATTCAAAAAAGCATGGAGAAGATGCATGCCTGGCATACCCGGGAAAGGCAGCAGGAGGAATACATGGAATGGGAAAATGACACCAGTTGATGGCATCGGCCAGGACATACTGCTTGATTTTTTTTTTTTTTTTTTTATTGGAGGTTTAACGACTGTTGTGAGCAACTCAATGGGCTATAAGCAGTCGCCCGTCCCTAATTTAGGGTCACTGGTTCCAGGGAAGGGAGAGAGCCAGTGCCGTAAGACAAATACAACATCTATGCCTGACCGGGATTCGAACCCGGACCCCTTACGGACGAATGATCAGAGGCCAACGCCTTAGACCACTGCGCCACCGGGGCGGCATTATACTGCTTGAACTGACCGCAAACCAAAACAGCTGAAGTACCAGATTGGATACCAAGGGCAGGCCTAGACAAATATGTTCTAGATCTAGGAGCCAGCTCCAAAATTTAGGCGTCAGGTGAAACGAGGTCAATAACGCATGAAAAAAAAAACGTGTTTGGTTATGATGCTGGAACGAAAAGTGGTAAACCATATTTGTTGTCATTTTTTTTTTCTTTTTACCCAAACCCACTTATTGCAAAAAAAAGTTCCAATTTGCTTCACAATTTTCTTTTTCTATTCTTTCAGTAGATGATGTCAAAATAAATAAAATTTCAGATTTCGATTTTATTAAAATACTACTTGTGGATGTCCTATTTTGTACATATTAATTCAAAGTACCATAATTTTTCCTTCATGAGATCCACAAGGGCTGTAATCCAAAGGGTGTGAAAAAATAATCCCACACATAATCCGCAGCAGCATATAATTTGTAGATCGGGAAATTCTGAGAAAAACAATTTCTTCCTTTGTATAATCCGCGGCATGTCTCAGGCCATGATATTAAAAAAAAAAAAAAAAAAGACAGTCTCTATTTGCCAACATTGGCAATAGATTTGTTACTCTATATTACAAAATGATCAATCTCTTTGTAAAAAACAAATATGTGCCCCAACAAAACGTTACAACAAACAAGGACTCAATGAAACAAACTTAGCACGTGAGAAACACAAAATTGATTCCCCAGCGAGGGCATGATCGCAAGATTTAGGTTCGAAACTTCCACCAGTAAAAATCAGTAAGATGTGTTCAGAATTCCACAATGCCTGACAGACAGGAAAACCAAGCAAGTGAATGCGCAGTGCACGAACCTCCCCTTACCATATATGGTCATACTGCCTCGAAAATTGCAGTTTAAGACAAGATGAGACCAAAGACGGGGGGGGGAGACTGGTGAAAAATCAAAACAGACAGCAAGAATGCAGATTACTGTAAGTCTGTCTTTTGTTGACTCTGCAACTGCACAGCATCGACTGCTTAATTTTTCTTTCTGCTGCTATCATTCTCTCCCTATTTCCTCATTGTTGCATTTCTTCCTTTTCTTGATTTTTGTACCCTCTGATAACAACCATCAGCCTGAGGACCATGAGCGCATGATATCAAAGCTTCAATTGTTTCAGATAAATGGTGTAACTTTGGGAATATTAATACTTTTGAACACCATGCAGCAATTTTCACAAATTTTTCAACTTCGTCACTTCCGTTTTCGGGAATTTCCTTCTTCCTTATCAAGATTAAATGCAAAAACTTATGGGGCGGGGGGTATTTAACAACGCCGGAGAGTGGGAACATCACGGGAGGGGAGGGGGGGGGGGCAATAGCGATTACGGGAATTCTGTCCGACTTCCGGTTTTGGAAATTTTTATCCTATTTTCAAGGTGAAATGCAAAAATTTATTCAGTAAAATATTACTTAAAAAAACTTGACACAAGCAACATCGCGAGAAAAAAGAAATTACGATTACGGAAAAAATCTGAACTCCGTCGACTTTCCGTTTTCGAAAGTTTCCGTCCTCTGACGAACATTTATCTCGCCCCACCCCTAATCCACAGAATTCTGTTTACTTGCGCATCGATCTCCTGAGTGGCCAACATAACGAAAAAGGTGGAATTTCTCGAATTCGCGGAAGAACCTCAAGCCTGAAGATTAGGAGGCAATTTTCGCGGCGTATAACTTCCGTTTCCACAAATTCTTGCCTACAATTCTAAGCTGAAATACGAACATATATGCCATAAAATGATATTTAACAAGAATACTAGACACAAACGCAACATCCGGAGAAAAAAATTACGATTAGGGCAAATTCTTTTTACTCCATTTAACTACTGTTTTCGAAAGCTTTGAAACACGAAATACCGTCCCCAGACGGAAAATGACCCAACCTCCAAATTCTCTTCAGCTTTGTATCAATCATGATAGCGATCTAAATGATGACTAAAAAAACCAAAAAAAAAAAAAAACCCGGAGAATTCCATGAATCCGCTTAAGAATCTTTTCTTATGTATATCAAAAAATCATAGCAAAACAATTTTTTTTTAAACAAAATGAAAATTCGTAGAATCCGTAGTTAGACAACTAAATCGGTAGAAAATACGAAAATTCCGTGGTAATTTTTTTTTTTTTTTTTTTTGGTTGGAGGTTTAACGACCACCGTGAGCAACTCAACGGGCTATAAGCAGTCGCCCGTCCCTAATTTAGGGTCACTGGTTCCAGGAAAGGGAGAGAGCCAGTGCCGTCAGACAAACACAACATCCATGCCTCACCGGGATTCGAACCCAGACCCCGTTCGGACGAATGATCAGAGGCCATCGCTTAGACCACTGCGCCACCGGGGCGGCCCGTGGTAATTGGCATGAATAACAGTCATATAATCGGCACCACGTTATCCGCACCTATCATGTTAATCGTGAATCGTAATTTCCGACAGATAACTGCAATTCACAGGACCGACTCAGAAATCCAAAGATGCAGGAAAAAAATGATCGTCTTATTGAAAAAGTAACTGTCATTTTGAAGTACTTTTGTGTTACTTTTAAGTAAAAAAAGAACTAAAATCGTTAGTTGTTGCCGCATTATCGCAGTTCATTAGTTAGACTAAAAAATCCGTTGAAATTGCGGACAGTCCAAAGCACTGTCTTATTTTTGAATACGTTTCAACTGAATACCGAAAAAACCTTAAGTATTTTAATACAATCAGCGCACCAAAACTAGGCGATGCGTTTCGCAGAATGGCTAACGCTACGGAATAGCTCTGCGCGATTCCCGAGAGTCACGGATTCTCACACCGCGTAGGCTTCCGCACGCGCAAATAGTAACGCCTTCCTTGCGTCATATTTTCTGTCAAAATACTTCTAAGTAAAAGAAAAAATATATATTCTTACAATCTCTTTGCAGTCTTCTATCTCGCTGCTACGTCATATTTATTTATTTATTTATTTTTTTGTTTTTTGTTACCGCATTTTCGGAACTTTCCCAATAACACCACTTCTTCTGACAATTACCTCGCGGACTTTTTAAAACGACACACCATTTTTTTTTTTTCATACCCGTGTCCGCAGCACCTAAATTTATAACATTTTAATAGATAATCTATGGATTACACAACAGAAATTACGGCATTTACTGCAATATATTACAAAATCTCAACTAAGAAGAAAATTAGGCGCCACGGCCCGAATTTTAGGCGCCTGGGATTTGTAGAGCCCTGACCAAGGGACATGAAAAGAAACACAAGAGCCTTGGGACATGGGTGGATGACATTGGAAAGCGTGCAGGAGCAACTTCAACAGACTCAGTCCAAATAGACAGCTATGCAGAAGACTTGGGGAGACCTTCCTCCAGCAGTAGAATGAAAATGGTTAATGATACATTACATGACAGTAACACAGCATTTTGTGGTGTAAGAACCAAAAGAACTGAAATAAAATATTTGGTACCAAGGGACCTGAAAAGACCTAGCAGACTGCATAGGAGATGGGTGGATGCAATTGTAACACATGCAGGAGCAATTTGCAAGAGATTGCATCAAGATCTGTGGGAAAGACTTGGAGAGATCTTCCTCCGGCAGTGGATTCAAAATAGTTAATGATATATTACATGATAGGAACACAGTATTTTGTAGTTAAGAAACTAAAACAACTGAAACACGAAATTGGGTACCAAGGGACAGGAAAAGACTCAGGAGATGACTGCATGGGAGATAGATGGATCAAATTGGAAGGCTTGCACGAGCAACTTGGAAGGGACTGGGGTCAAGACTGAAGATTCAGGGAAAGTCCTGTGGAAGACCTTCCTCTAACAGTGGATTTAAAATGATTTATGATATACATAACAGGAACACAGTATTTTGTGGTGCAAAAACCAAAACTGAAATTCAATATTGGATGCCAAGGGACATGAAAAGACACACAAGCAAACTGCATGGGAGATGGGTGGATGAAATTGGAAGGCATGCGGAGTAATTTCCAAGAGACTGGGTCAAGAGCTGTGGAAAAGACTAAGGGAGACCTTCCTCCAGCATTGGATTGTAAAGGGATAGTGATGTACACTGTTAAAAATTTCAGTTCAACGTTTCCCCATAATATGGTTTAATTGAATGAGTTTCACCAAAAATTGGTTATTTCAAAATTAAGGAAGCAGACACTTAAACCAATATTTGGTGCAACCCGCTGCAACAGTGTTCTTTTTAGCGATTTGGTTCAACCTCTCAACCAATAGCACGGCTGGAAATCATTTGCAATGGCGGAGATAGCCGGAGAATAGCAATTAGCAACTAACAGTGGTGTAACCAGATGGAGGGTTCGGGGTTAGAACCCCTCTCTTGAGGGGAGACTGAGCACGAATTTAAAGCGATATATACGTGTATACGAGGCTTTCACCAATGGAACCCCTCCCCCTTAAGAAATTTCTAGCTACACACTAGCAATGACCGCCACCGTGACCGTTCTAAATGAGCCAGCCATTCATTCGTCTGTGAATAATGGCGGATCCTACACCACACACTTGGCTGTGTGTGAAGAAAACGTGAGTAGATACTTTTTAAAATTACGCTTATTATAATAATAAAAATAACGACATCGGTTACTCATGTTTGTTATTAGGCTCACAAACTGTGTGCATGTATGTTAGAGCAAACCAAAATGGAGGTACATTTCGCCAGCCCCCCCACCCCGGCAAATTCAAAATTCAACAGTGCCATTCGTTTGTGCTACGTTTGTGCTGGTTTGTGCCGCAAACCGTGTCGTTTGTGCCAGCATAGTTTTTGAGATATTCAAAATATAAATTGGGGGGGGGGGCGAATGGTCAACTTTCCACCCCGGCAAATTCAAAATTCAACAGTGCCATTCGTTTGTGCTACGTTTGTGCTGGTTTGTGCCGTAAACCGTGTCGTTTGTGCTAGCTTAGTTTTTGAGATATTCAAAATAAAAATTGGTCGGGCTAGGGAAATGGTCAGCCCCCCACCCCAACAAATTCAAAAATGCCATTCGTTTGTGCTACGTTTGTGTTGGTTTGTGCCGCAATCCGTGTCGTTTTTGCTAGCATAGTTTTTCAGGTATTCAAAATACAAATTAGGGGGGGGGTTGTGAGGCCCCACCCCAGCAAATTCAAAATCCAACTGTGCCATTCGTTTGTGCTGGTTTTTTTTTTTTTTTTGGTTGGAGGTTTAACGACCACCGTGAGCAACTCAATGGGCTATAAGCAGTCGCCCGTCCCTAACCGGACCCCGTTCGGACGAATGATCAGAGGCCATCGCTTAGACCACTGCGCCACCGGGGCGGCAATTTGGAGGTTTAACGACCACCGTGAGCAACTCAATGGGCTATAAGCAGTCGCCCGTCCCTAATTTAGGGTCACTGGTTCCAGGGAAGGGAGAGAGCCAGTGCCGTAAGACAAACACAACATCCATGCCTCGCCGGGATTCGAACCCGGACCCCTTACGGACGAATGATCAGAGGCCAGCGCCTTAGACCACTGCGCCACCGGGGCGGCTGTGCTGGTTTGTGCCGCAAACCGTGTCGTTTGAGCTAGTATAGTTTTTGAGATATTCAAAACATAAATTGGGGGTGGGGGGGATGGTCAGGCCCCCACCCCGGCAAATTCAAAATTCAACAATGCCATTCGTTTGTGCTACGTTTGTGCTACGTTTGTGCTAGCTTAGTTTTTCAGATATTAAAAATATAAATTTGGGGGGTGCTCAGCCCCCCACGCCGGCAAATTCAATATTCAACAGCGCCATTCGTTTGAGCTGGTTTGTGCCGCAAACCGTGTCGTCTGTGCTAGCTTAGTTTTTGATATTCAAAATATAAATTGGGGGGATGGTCAGCCCCCACGCTGGCAAATTCAAAATTCAACAGTGCCACAAACCGTGTCGTTTGTGCTAGCTTAGTTTTTGATATATTAAAAATATAAATTGGTGGAGCTGGGGAAATGGTCAGCCCCCTACGCCGGCAAATTCAAAATTCAACATTGCCATTCGTTTGCGCTTCGTTTATGCTGGTTTGTGTCGCAAACCGTGTCGTTTGTGCTAGCTTATTTTTCGAGATATTAAATATCCAAATTTCGGGGTGGACTATTGGCCCAGCCCCCCACCCCTGCACACTCAAAATTCAACAGTGCCATTCGCTTGTGCCAGGTTTGTGCTAGCATAGCTTTGGAGATACTCAAAATTTAATTTTGTAGGGATGGGGAAATGCTCAGCCCCCACTCCCGCAAATTCAAAAATTCAACAGTGTCATTCGTTTGTGCTTCGTTTGTGCCACAAACTGTGACGTTTATGCTAGCTTAGTTTTCGAGATATTAAACACCCAAATTTGGGGGTGAACCATTTGCCTAGCCCCCCCCCCCCCGGAAATTTAACAGTGCGTTTCGTTTGTGCTGTTTTGTGCCGCAAACCGTGTCGTTTGTGCTAGCATAGTTTTTGAGATATTCAAAATATAATTTTGGGAAGTTGGGGAAACGCCCAGCACCACCGCAAATTTAAAATCAACAGTGCCATTCGTTTTTGCTACGTTTGTGTTGTTTTGTGAGGCAAACCGTGTCGTTTGTGATGGCTTAATTTTTGAGATATTCAAAATTTAATTTGAAGGGCTAGGGATCATTTTGCGAATTGGGTAAAATGGAACACAAAATTGTATAGATGTTCATGGAGATTATTTTGAAAAGTTGTAAGTATGTTTTCGTAAATATGTAAATGTACAGATACTTCTTTAAGCAGCTAAACTTTCGTCCTGCCCCTGGAAAAACCTTCAACTACTGCTGAATGGCCGTTTTAAATCTTTTAATTTGGGTAAGCTCAGAAATGTTAATTTAATCCTTTTTCAGTGGTGTGAAAAGTATTACATCACCTGCAAAGGCAGTGAATTTTTAAGTTTGACTTTTTTTAACTATCTAATTTTTATTGCAATTTCATCATTTATATGTCATTAGGTGGAAAATTTAGCGGAGATTTCCAAAAAAATGTTTTTGCTTTTCCTGTAGCTACTTCTGTTTTTAAGATACATTTCAAAAAACATGACCAAGTCGAAATTATTTAAAACATTGAATCGTTTATCCAATACTTAGGTATACAGCAAAATATTGTTTTTGTAATTCATAAGGAAGGAAATGACATTTAAATACAGAAATACATATAATGCAGCAAAATGATAAAGTGTACCTAATATTTTGTTGCCCAAACTTTAGCTTTAAATCACAGGTTTGCATCTTGATTGCATACTGTGAACAAGGTTTTGTAAAAGATTGGGTTGAACAATACGATTCCATATTTGAATTACATATTCCATGAATTTTGGTTGTTGACTTCTTTTTTGATAGTTCATACGGCACTTTGAACCAAACATTTTCGATCGGGTTTAAGTCCGGTTAGTGTGGTGGCCAATCAAGATGCTGAGCATTTTTTTCCTGAAACCAGTTTTTCACTAGTTTTGCACGATGACAGGGTGCATTGTCCTCTTGAAAAATAAAATTACTATCATAAAGTCTTCTAGGTGATGACAGCATCTTTTCTAATATCCAGATGTATTTCTGGGCATTTGGTGTACCATCGACAATATGGAGGTTCGCATCGCAATGTTCTCACATGCAGCTCCAAACCATGACCTTCACCGGATGCTTAACACTGGCCTCACTAAGCAACTTGGATGGAATTCTTCCTGCTTGAATCTCCTTACACAGGCACTACTCGGATTCCCATTAAGGCAAAATTCTGATTCATCGTTGAAAAGGACATTTTCATATGGCTTAGTTGTTCATGATACATGCTATTTTGCACACTGAAGTCTATGTTGTCTTTGATTTGCAGTTAACAGTGGTTTACGCCTGCCTTCACAGCCATGTACGCGATAATGAAGCAGACTCCACCTACCAGTAGATGTACTAACAGTAACACCAGTCCCTTCATACCATCTTTTTTTTTTCTTTTGATTGGAGGTTTAACGACCACCGTGAGCAACTCAATGGGCTACAAGCAGTGGCCCGTCCCTAATTTAGGGTCACTGGTTCCAGGGAAGGGAGAGATCCAGTGCCATAAGACAAACACAACATCCATGCCTCACCGGGATTCCAACCCGGACGACTGATCAGAGGCCATCGCTTAGACCACTACGCCACCGCGGCGGCTCGGACCATCTTTAAAGTAATTCAGGTGAATTGAGCTTCCTGTCTGGCAAACTTAGCTTTCTGAGCACATTGTCCTGCCTGGTTATAGTAGTGAATCTGGGACTTCCACTGCGACGCATATTTTTAATATCAGCAGTGTATTTTACTTTCTTCAGTAGCCTAATAACTGTAGATTAATTACAGCCCACTCTTTCAGCGATTTGTCTCGAAGAATACTCCTCTGCATGCAGAACAACTACTTTTACTCTGTCCGCTGATGACAATTTCGCAGTTTTAACCGTTATTGAGAATGTACACAAATTCTACCCTAATAACAACAAGAAGCGACTATTATAAAACTCGCGTAGATCATCATCATCATGTGTCGAGAATTTTCGGAAGGGGAAATCTGACTCCAGGTCTTAAACCACCCTTAGAAATAGGAAGCTAGGAGATTTGGGCTGGAGTGCCCGATGGGAAAGTGACATAAAAGCGAGTTAGAAAGGGGGAGAGAGATGCTCTTATTTATTGCCGGGGGACCAGTATCCCTCGGGGTCCGACGACTTAACATGCCCATCATACGCACGGCGGATATTTAGAAGTTCGAGCGTTCGTACCTGCCCAGGATCGAACCTGAGGTTCCTCCGTGGCAGACACGAAAGTTGACCACCAGGCCATCCGCGGCCCTGAAAATGATGTAGTACGCTACGATACGATATTTCAAGAAGTTTTAGGAAGGGAGTGTCTCACCCCAGGTCTAAAACTACCCTTAGAAATAGGAAGCCAGGAGATGTGAGTTAGTGAACTCAATAGGAAAAATAAACAGAAAATTGAGTAAAAAGTACAGGGTGACATATCTTTCAAATAGTGAACCATGACGGCAGTCCGAGGGGAAAGGGGCAAGGGGAAGTGGAAGGAGAACCAAGCTCCGTACAACATCACAAAGAACCACAACTCCTACCGGTCGCCGGCGCACCAGGGAGTGAGTGAAACTTACCGAGACCAAATCCAAGTGCCTCGGGCAGCAATGAATTCTCATCATCTCCATGCCAATCTGAAAAAGAAGGGTGGGGAAGTTGTCTAACACTCACCATTGATCACATACTTACTCTATCTCTCTCTGTCAAGGGGGTCAAAAATCATCGCCTTAGTTCTGGGATACCTAAGGAATTCGCTGGGATTGTAATCAACCGCGTCCCTAATAAGTTCATTAGGGTGGGTTTCCGCTTTCTTGAAGAACTTCTTGGAGAGTCTGGTGGAAAACTGATGTACCTTCTCAATTCCAAGTGTGTTCCTCAGGTTCCGAAGTGGGGTCCAAAGGGGAGCCCCAGTGATCATACGAAGTGCTCGGCTCTTCACCCTCCCGATTCTCTCTCGCTGATTAATACTAATACCTAACCAGATAGGGGAGGCAAAGGTAAGCACCGACCTGACGACCGTCTTGTAGAGCAGTGCTTTGTGCCGTGATATAAGGAAGCTTCTCCGGTGGAGTAGTGGAGCTAGCTGCTTAAGGCAATGTCTAGCTTCATTCGTGTGGTAGCTGGAAATGATCTAGTAGTTCTGCGTCAACCCTTTTCGTGTGGAAGCTGTCAATGATCTAGTAGATCAGATCATATGTTGAGTATTTTAGGAAGGGAGTGTCTGATCCCAGGTCTTATACAACCCTTAGAAACAGGAAGCTTGGAGATTTGGGCTAGAGTGCCCGGTAGGAAAGTGACACGGAAGTGAGGAAGAAAGGGGGAAAGACGCTCTTATTTATTACCGGGGGGCCAGTACCCGGGAAATGATCTAGTAACTCTGGGTCAACCCTTATAAAGGCTGTAGTGGGATTAGGAGAGCATTAGGAAGCAGTCAAACAGGTAAAATAATATCTATGATTGGCAGTAACAACTGATACGCAGCTAACATGAATTTCAATGTATTTTGCAGACCCCATATTTTATGTCATATCTTAAGAACAGAAGTAGCTACAGGAAAAACTAGGACATTTTTTGAAATTTCCATTGAATTTTGCATCTAATGACATATATATATATATATTGAATTTTGCATCTAATGACATATGACATTTCTTTAGAAGCCCCTGAGATGCGTTATTGAGAAAAGTCATGCTCAAATTTACAAACAAAATACATAGAGATTAAAACAATAAAGATGACACAATTTTTGGTTTTAATGAGAGCGCGTCTTTTGAAACCGTTCTGACACGAATTAAATTTATCAAAGCTATTCAATGGAACCGGTATTTAAGTCAATAGCACCGGTATGAAAAACAGTAGTATCTGACCGAAGAAAGAAGTTTTTCAATGGGGTATTTAATCCCGCAGATACTGCTGTAAACGGAAACGTGAAATTACGCCCTCTGGTGGCTAACTGGTGCGTTAGGAAAAATTATATGAGAAACAGTTAGCAGCAGAAGCGCTCTCCAACAAAGAAAGAATATTTAAAATCGGACTTTTAGAAGCAGATACATTGACCAATATAAGATACGACATTACGCCCCCCCCTCCCCGGGAAAACCATGCATTATTTTAAGAAGAAAGTATTCTCAAAAAGGGTTTTGATGTGAGAGGTATCGGTTCACGAAATAATTTTTTCAGTCAGGTTTTCAGGAGCTCAGATTTTGCTGCAAATACATCAGAAGCAGAAATTAGCACTTACGCCCCCTAGTGGCCAGAACATTCTTTGCCAAATATTAGATATTATTTTTAAAAAATTCCCCATGAGGAGCTGTATGCGATACAGGAAGAATTTTTGAAATCGGAGTTTTTGAAGCAGAGATGTAGGGAAAAACGTAGTTTACCTGAACGACCCCTAACGAAAAGTCTATGAATTTCGTGAAAATTTTGAAATGTATGAAAAACATTTTGACCTCGAAACGATATGAAACAAAGAAAACTTTTTAAATGGGACTTCTAAAAGCAGGTATGTTGACAAAAATAAGATATATATCAACACCCCCTGGCGGAGAAACAATGCATTATTCTATGAAGAAAATATCCCTAAAATGTTTATCTACGCGAGTAGTAACGGTTTACGAACGACTTTTTTCAATCGAGAAGCTCAGATTTGCTGTAAATTCGTCCGAAGTAGAAATTAGCGCTACCGCCCCTGGTGGCCAAACTATTCTTACCAAAAATCAGAAATGACATACAAAAGATTTCTCATCAGGAGCTATATCCCTGTAGAAAGAATTTTTCGAATGTGAGTTTTAGAAGCAGAGATATCAGGAAAAACGAAGTTTAGTTTTACGCCCGTAGCGTAAAATCTATACGTAACGTGTAAAAAGTGGCTATACTTAAAATAGTTTTTAACATAAATGGAATCGAAAGGTAAAACCTTATTTTCAATCGAAAGTTTAGAAGCAAATATATGAAGTAAAAGATATTTAGAATTCGATATCATCTGCATTTACGTAAAAATCGTAAAAATCTCACACTGCGAAATTGTGCATAGTAAAGAAAAAAAAATGAAGGATCATCATTCACACATTTCAAGCTTTCCAATGCAAAAAAAAAAAAAAAAAAAAAAATTAAAATAGGACTAATAGTTGCAGAAATGGGGTGTCCACAGACGGACGGGCAAACCGGAAACATAAGCAGGATCTTTTTTTACAAAAAACGAGCTGAAAACATACCTGTTGATTTATTACGCTTACATGCTATGGCGATATTATCGTGTTTGCAAATAAAAGTAATTTGTAGCTGATCATATCATTACATGCTGAGCAATATATACTATCAGAGACAATGAAATTTGCACACCTAGAAGAAAACATGATACAACCGTGAAACTTTGCAAATAGCTAGAGTACGTGCTGGTATGCAAACGGTCCACGTTTGGTGCGATTGAGCATGACCACACACCCTGTGGTGGCACTGCAAATACGAATCGGCAACCGGCGTGTAGTCAATGCCCCATGTAAACGAAAAACACCGGCCAACGCAAGCAAGAGTGCAGAGTGACAAGAATGCCGGGTAGACTCCAGATACGTCGATTTACGCAACGTACGGACTTGGAGAGAGGCCTGATCATCGGACTGAAAACCGCAGAGTGCTTGGCGTGCCGTGTAGCTCGCCACGTTGATCGTTCTGACCTTATCATCCCACTTATTTTAGGAGCAGCGGACACGTGACGGCACTGCCACACGGCGGAGTGGCTCTTGACGGACCAGCAGGACGACCGATAGAGAGGATGGACGGGTCGTACGCCAGGCACGAACGTATCCCACGGGGACCAGGTCCACTATACAGGCACATGTAGCGGCTCCTGTGTGCCCACGAACCATTTCCCAACGCCGCGCAGAAGTGAATCTGCGATCCCAGCGTGCCTTGCGTGTGCTGCCATTAACACCGGAACATCGCCGGCTCCGTTTGCAGTGGTGCCAGACCAGAGCGACGTGGAACGCCACAGATTGGCAACGTGTGGTGTTTAGCGATGAGTGCCGCTCCGTTTTGGGGACACATGATCATCGTGTCCGAGTGTAGAGGTCCCCTGGTCAACGGCCCAATCCCAACCTCGCTATCGAGCGCCACACCTCCCCCACTGCAGGTGTTATTGTCTGGGGAGCCATAGCCTACGATAGCCGATCAGCTCTACTAGTAGTACGTGGATCATCGACGGGCCAGCGGTATGTGGATGAGATCCTACAGCTCCATGTGTTCCCGTTCTTGGCCGGGATTCCAAGTGCGCTATACCAGCAGGATAATGCCCGCCCTCACACGGCTCGGGTTGCCTAGGACTGCCTACGTCATGTCAAGACAATTCCATGGCCTTCCCGCTCCCCCGACATGCCCCTTATCGAGCATGAGTGGGCCAGTCTGTTTGTGACAACTGTGAAACAGCCGCCACGGTAGCGCAGTGGTCTAAGCGCTGGCTTATAATCATTCGTCCCTGATTGGTCCGGGTTCAAATCCCGTGAGGCATGGATGTTGTGTTTGCCTAACGGCGCTGGCTGTCTCCTTCCCTGGAACCAGTGGCCCTAAATTAGGGAAGGGCGACTGATTATAACCAAATTAACTACTCACGGTGATCGCTAAACCATCAAAAAAAAAAAAAAAACATCTAAAATATCTGTGGTCAATTTTTTTTTGATTGAAGGTTTAACGACCACTGTTAGCAACTCGATAGGCTGTAAGTAGTCACCCCCCCCCCCCCCCCCACACACACACACACCCCGACTTTACGGCTACTCGTTCGAGAAAGGGAGAGAGCCGCCCAACACGTGTGGGCCAGTCTGCCGCAGGACAAAATCAGGCGTATGTTCACCTCCAAGCGGGACCCGTATTGCAGCATGTATCGTAAAAAATCTCACACTGATAGTTCTGTGTCTGGCGCTATTTGGCCAAACATGGCCCTTGCGCCATAAAAATCAACCAACCAACCAGCATGTATCGCCGCATGAGGCAGTGCGGCGCGCTATTGAAGATCACCGGAGTGCGTGCCAAAGATATCTGTAACTATCCTGCAGTCTGTTTTTGCTATCATGTGTATTATTCATATGTATCATTACGTCTGTAATCCGATGCTTCCTTCTTGGTGCGCAAATTTCATTGTCCGTAATGTGCATACGTATATATACACACACACAGTCGAGTCACATAATTGTGACCACCTCCTACTTTTGAGGTCAACAGCGCGTAGCCAATGAAAGAAGTGACGTGTCCTGAGGTGGCTTCAAGGGTATTGAAGGTGTGGGTAGGCATTCTGAAAACATATCACTCGTTGCTGTCATGGATAAAAGGAGCGATTTCTCAGATTTGCAAAAAGGGATGATTATCGGCTTTTGGGCCAAGGGTGGCAGTATTTCTGAAACAGCGCAGTTTGTGAACTGTTCGCGTGCTGCAGTGGTTAAAGTGTATCGTGTTTGGAGAAATGGCACCATTAAGAATAAACGACGTGAAAACTGCGGAGCACCACGTGCCATTGATGTGAGAGGTGAACGTCGGCTTCGAAAGTGAGTGAGGGCCGATCGACACCCTAGAATGGAGCAACTCACTAGGTGAATGAACCAGGGGGGGGGGCTACCGGAAGTGCGCCTAAAACTACAGTTCAGTGAACCCTGCTGCGTTTGGGGCTCCGATGTCGACGGATGGTCACTGCACCTATGCTAACGAAGGTTCCTCGGCAGAAAAGGCTTATACTTGCACGGCAGTATCGGAATTGGACCTCTGCTGATTGGCAAAGGATTGCCTTCTCCGATGAGTCACGTTTTCTGCTTCATTGAACAGATGGACGTTGGCGTATAAGACGAGAAACATCGGATAGCAAACACTCTGCACCCACTGCTGGAAGAACTCAAGCTGGTGGGGCAGTGTTATGGTCTGGGGAATGTTTTTGTGGCATTCCCTGGGTTCACTCATGCCTGTGGTAGGCACTGTGCACCGAAATCTTTATGAATCCATCCTTGCAGACCACGTACACCAATACATGCTAATTGTCTTCCCTGGGGCGGATTGAGAGAACACAACGAAGACTTCAAATTACTTCCCTGGTCCCCTAATTCACCAGACTTAAACCCAATTGAGCATCTGTGGGACCACCTCGATCGTGTTGTTCACTCTATGGATCCTCCACCACGCACCCTCCAGCAGCTGTCAGATGCACTGCAGTCAGCAAGGCTCAACATACCTGTGAACACTTTTCAACACCTTATTGAGTCACTCCCAGCCCGGCTAGCTGTTGTCCGCGCTGCACACGGCGGTAACTTTTGATATTAGCTGGTGGTCACAATTATGTGACTCGACCGTATATCTATATAGTAATTATTAATTTCTTTAGTACGTCACTGAGAGGTCAGTCATGTTGTTTTCAGTTATGTGGAATAAATTAATTGATTTGCGGTTGCTGCTTATGACCATTTGTCCGAGAAGAGTCTGGATTCGAATTCCGGTAAGGCATGGATGTTGTGTTTATCTCTTACGGGACAAACTCTCTCACTTCCCTGGAACAAGTGGTGTTAAATTAGAGGTGGGCGACGAACTGTTTATTGCCATCGAGTTGCTGAAGGTGGTCCTTAACCCCCATCACCCGCAAAAAACGAATAGGATAGTAACGGTGGTTTATAATGATCAAATATTCGAAGAACAACGGCTGGTGAATTAGTGAAGCAGCATATCGTTTGATGAATGAGGGCCAAATGTACAGGTAAAGTTCAGGATTATCGATCATTGATGGTAGTAATCATAGTCAGTTGTAGAGGTGGGCTTAATAGTGATTTTCCTTTCATAGTGTCAACGGTGACAGTTGCATGAAAGTAACAGTCACTTCAATCGGTATCAAAATCACCGATTAACAGCTGTAACGGAATTGGAAAGAAGCATGGAACTGCGGATCACTGTCTAGTTTATAATACTGACAAAATCGCTGTTACAATCCGATCGCTTCGAATTCTTTGTTTAGGAGCAAACGCACAACGAAATCCAAAACAAATACCTTAAGCGGGGGACAAGGGAAGGCTGAAAGAAAGCGGGCATCACTAGCGACCTCTATCATATTTCAACAGAAAATATGGCAAATTCTTTAGATAAAGTGACATGGTATCCGAAACTATGACGTAACAGTGATTTTCGACTCCAAGCATTGCTGGGTCACGTCTAACGGGGGCATTCTTATCAGTGAATTTGGAAGTTTTTTTTTTTTTTTTTTATTGGAGGTGTAACGACCACCGTGAGCAACTCAATGGGCTATAAGTAGTCGCCCGTCCCTAATTTAGGGTCACTGGTTCCAGGGAAGGGAGAGAGCCAGTGCCGTAAGACAAACACAACATCCATGCCTCACCGGGATTCGAACCCGGACCCCGTTCGGACGAATGATCAGAGGCCATCGCTTAGACCACTGCGCCACCGGGGCGGCCGAATTTGGAAGTATTACTTTTTTTGTCACTGTTTTTTTTTTTTTTTTGATTGGAGGTTTAACGACCACCGTGAGCAACTCAATGGGCTATAAGCAGTCGCCCGTCCCTAATTTAGGGTCACTGGTTCCAGGGAAGGGAGAGAGCCAGTGCCATAAGACAAACACAACATCCATGCCTCACCGGGATTCGAACCCGGACCCCGTACGTACGGACGAATGATCAGAGGCCAGCGCCTTAGACCACTGCGCCACCGGGGCGGCTTTGTCACTGTTCGTCGTAATGGTGACAGTATGTTTTCAGTAACGGTGACAAACAGTGACGTCATTTCCGACCGATCTCTAGGCAATGGATACCTATGCCCGCTCCAGTGGATTATTGATCTATGCGATGCGCTCGCTTCTAACCATTACTTCCACATGGGGCTGGATTCGAATCCCGGCTGGGCCATGGATTGGGTGTGCTTGTCTCACTGCAATGGCTCTCTCCCTTTCTCGAACGAGTACCCGTAAAGTCCGGGGGGGGGGGGGGTGACTACTTACAGCCTATCGAGTTGCTAACAGTGGTCCTTAAACCTTCAATCAAAAATAAAAATTGACCACAGATATTTCAGATGTTTTTTTTTTTAATTGATGGTTTAGCGATCACCGTGAGTAGTTAATTTGGTTATAATCAGTCGCCCTTCCCTAATTTAGGGCCACTGGTTCCAGGGAAGGGTGACAGCCAGCGCCGTAAGACAAACACAATATCCATGCCTCACGGGATTTGAACCCGGACCCATCAGGGACGAATGATTATAAGCCAGCGCTTTGACCACTGCGCTACCGTGGCGGCTGTTTTACAGTTGTCACAAACAGTATTTTTTTCGTCGACCATCGTGAGCAACCCAATGGAGCAGTTGTGTGTTCCTAATTTAGGGCAACTTTTTCCAGGTAAGAGAGAGAACCACTGTTGTAAGACAAACACAGCTTTCATGCTTCACCATGATTCGCACCCCCGCATGTCTTATAGGCAAAAGATCCCAAGCCAATGCATAGACCACTGCACCACTGGGGCGGTGAAGTTGTTTCTACTTATGCTAATGTTTTTTTGTTACTATGCGCAGAATAGTAGGGCTTCTAGCAACTGGATTCCGTACTGATAGTTTGTTTAGTAAATTAAAAAAAATTGCCATAACCGTCTTCATGCGAATTTTTCTGTTTGATCAATGATAGCAAAGTAATGTATCATGGCAGTCAGAGCCGCGCAAAGGGCATTTGCTGTCCGAGTGCAAGCCCAGATTTGCCGCCCTTTGTACGAGATATTTTTTTAATTTTTAGCGAGTCTTTTGTCAAACAGATCGTGCTTACGTTATCGGTTTGTCCGTCCGTCTGTCTGTTGACAACATATCTCTTCAACTACTAATCAAATTTCAAAAATTATTTTTGCATTGGGAAGCCTGAAATGTGCGAATGATGATTCCTCATTTCGTTTTCTCATATGATACACAATTTAGCCGCTAGAGGGCGTAAACGCAGATGATGCCGAATTCGAAATACATTTTATTCAATATATTTGCTTTTAAACATCCAATTGAAAAATTTCTTTTATCTTTCGATTCCATTTATGTCTAGTACTATTTTAGGTATAGTCATTTTTTCAAGTTGTTTATAGATTTACAAAGGAAGGCGTAAAGGTAAATTGCATTTTTTCCGATATCTTTGCTCCTGAAATTCGGATTTGAAACATTCTTTCTGCAGCGGGTATGATAGGAACATCGTTTGCATATATTTCCGATTTTTTTTTTTTTTTTTTTTGGATTGAAGGTTTAACGACCACCGTGAGCAACTCAATGGGCTATAAAGTAGTCGCCCGTCCCTAATTTAAGGCCACTGTTTCCAGGGAAGGGAGAGAGCCAGTGCCGTAAGACAAACACAACATCCATTCCTGATGGGATTCAAACCCTGACCCCTTTCGGACGAATGATCAGAAGCCATCGCTTAGACCACTGTGCCACAGACGGCTGTACATCATTTTAAAAATAATTTCGTAAGGAATTCAAAACGTTTTACAGATCTAACATATCTGCATTGTTTGTTGTACATGAAGTGGGTGAGAAGACAGAAAGAAATTGTAAAGCTAACATAAACTTCTTTTTTTTTTCTGGTTAAGTACAAACTGTTTAAGTTACGAGAAATAAAAAAATAGAACTCGTTAAACTTGTTCATTTAGTCAATGAATGTCAAATATGTTTCAAGACATACTTCTCTGTATGTACACATACATAATGTATCCATAATTTTTATGCATAATTATTATAAGTCAATTGTTTGTATGTACACATACATAAAATTGTCTAATAATTATTGGGGTTGCCTTTGTTTTTAATTGCTAAGACACATCTCCTGGGCATACTACTCAAAAGGTGTTCAAGTTCATCCTTTAATATTAGATGATACCAACATGAAATCATAGCTTCAAGTAACTTTACTTAATTTGTAGGATTTCTCGCACTCACCTGTTTCAGTTTCATCCAAAGTATTCGATCGGATTAAGATTCGGCTATTGTGTAGGACATTGCAACCTCCCGACAGTTTTAGAAACCAACCACCTGTCCACTACTTGTGTCTGATGGCAGGGCACGTTGTCGTTCTGAAAGATATCACTATTTGGAAACGTGTTAACAGATGAAGGAAGCATTATCCCTCTCCAGTACTTGTATATAATGGGCAGCATTCATGTTACCTTCAATGTTGCGCAGTCTACCCACTCCATGAGCTGAGATGCAACCCCACATCATAACGGCAGTAGCATGCTTTACTGTTTGAATGTAGGTACAGTAGCGTTCGGATCATGTTGTCAGCATCATACGTACAAATGTCCTCCTTTTGTTATGAATCAAATTCTTTCGTCACTCCAGATGATCTAATGCCATTGATCCACAGTGCATCATTTATGACCTCGTGCTCACTGTATAATCATAATCTGTTTGTTATTAACGAAAGGCTTGTTCGCAGAAATATCTCTAGGACTAAGCTACCACAAACAACACGTTTTGTGGCACAAACCAGCACAAACGAATGGCTGTGTTGAATTTTGAACTTGTGGGATGAGGGGGGGGGGGCATTCCCTTAACCCGCCAAATTTATGTTATATTCAAAACAGGCTGGGGATATGGTCCACACCGAAATTTGGGTATTTAATAACTCTGAAACTAAGCTAGCACAAATGACAGGGTTTCTGGCACAAACCAGCACAAACAAATGGCTATGCTAAATTTTGAATTTGCGAGTGGGGTGGGGGGAGGGCGGGGCTGAGGAAATGGTTGACAACAAAATTTAGGTACTTAATATCTCGAAAACTAGGCTAGCACAAACCATGACAAACGAATGGCACTGTTGAATTTTGAATTTGCCGGCGTGTGGGGCTGAGCACCCCCCCAACTTACATTTTGAATATCTCAAAAACTAAGCTAGCACAAACGACACGGTTTGTGGCACAAACCAGCACAAACGAATGATATTGTTGGATTTTGAATTTGCCGGGGTGGGGGGGGGCTGACCATTTCCCCACCCCCAACTTATATTTTGAATATCTCAAAAACTAAGCTAGCACAAACGACACGGTTTGCGGCACAAACCAGCACAAACGAATGACATTGTTTGATTTTGAATTTGCCGGGGTGGGGGGCTGACCATTTCCCCAGCCCCCCCCCCAATTTATATTTTGAATATCTCAAAAACTATGCTAGCACAAACCAGCACAAACGAATGGCACTGTTGAATTTTGAATTTGCCAGGGTGGGGGTTGACCATCCCCCCATTTATATTTTGAATATCTCAAAAACTATGCTAGCACAAACGACACGGTTTGCGGCACAAACCAGCACAAACGTAGCACAAACAAATGACACTGGTGAATTTTGAATTTGCCGGGGTGAGGGGCTGACCATTTGCTTTATGCTCAGCTATACGAGGTGAAACAGGTCGCAGACTAGAAACTCGTATAGCTGAGCATAAAGCAGCTATAAAAAATTGCACCAACAAGACTGGATTAGATAGGCATGTTAGAGAAACTGGGCATAGCATGGATTGGAATTCCCTTAAAGTCATCAGTTTCCAAAGCAATTTTCAAAAAAGAAAGCTGAAAGAAGGAATAGAGATTGAGAAAAATCAAAATTCCATCATCAATGACTGCAAAGGATTTTCCCTGCCTAACATCTGGCAGGATTTGTAGAAAAATAACCTAAACCGTCAAGGTTAACCGCAACCGTCAAGGTAAACCGTAACCATGATAGTGACAAGTAAAAAGTGACAAAAACAAGACAGCCTGAAGAAGGAGAAGAGTTTTCTCCGAAAATTTGCTATTAATGAAAAAATTTCCTAGTAAAATTCCCATAAAAGTTGCTTTAGATTATTAAAGTAAGATCTCTTGTAAACTAGAGATAGTGCTTGTAATACAGCTTCCACCCCAGGAAATGGGGTGCCCAATGTCAAAAGAGAGGATTTTATGATGTCATGTACCTGATGTACTGGAACACTCAGGAACAGAGATACAACATCTAAGGAAAGTATGGTAAAGGGTTGTGTAGTTGGAGAAATTGATTTAATTTGATTCAGTACTTGAGTGGAATTGGTAACAGAAAAAGTTGAGTTATTAATGAGAGGTCGAAAATATTGAGCTAAGGCTTTTTCCAGTGGGCGGGTGGGATGCTATGTTGAGCAGCAACTAATAATCTAAGGGGGTGTCCAGTCTTATGTAACTTTAGTTTTCCAAATAATTCTGGGACTCTAGGTCCTGATCGGTTAAACAATTTTGAAGTAATGGAAGTGGGAAATAGTGAATGATTTTTTAATCTGTTAACAGCTGTAATTGTAGCAGGATAGCGTACCTAAAGTTTGCGTACCCACGGGATAAATACAAAGACTTCAATATTGTGCTTCAACTAGAGAAAATTGTTGGAACCTTTCCACCTGCAATTCAACAACAGACAAGGTATGAACTTTTAAAAACTTTGAACTCTAAGAACTATGGTATTCATAATGAAGAAACTTTAAACAATACAGAAGAAATCAAACAGTTACAAACATTACACAACCCGGTAGAACTTTCGATATTTTCTGCGGACCAGTCCCCACAGATAGTTATTATGAATAGAGGTTAATTTGTTGGCCATCAAATTAAATGATTACTATAAAGATTGGTTGGTTTTGAAGAGACTGTTATAAACATGCATTTCGTTAGGAAAAATTCTTAGAAAGTATCGAGTCTCTCTTTTTCACTAATCACAAGATATTAAGAACAAAAAATAAGAATATAATGAAAGTGAAATGAGGGGGAAAATAAACAACAACAACAAAAAAGAATATGTAGCTTGGTAAGTCAATTTTAAAATTCTGAAAATCACGAAGCATTATCATCCGTGCTTAAAACAATCATTTTTGGACTGCAATCAAATTGAATGGTGAAGTTTGTTTTTGTGAAGCAGCAAAATACTGGATGGTACAAAAGAAAAGATTAATTTAGTGGTTTTATCTCGGTTACCAGTGAATTCAACTCCAGTTAGAAATCAAAGGGTAATTAATATGTTGACAAAATGAAACTTTCTATTGAATCCATAGCACACTGTGTTATCCCTAAAGACCCAGTCCCATAGCTGTTAACAGATTAAAAAAATCATTCACTACTTCCCACTTCCATTACTTCAAAATTGTTTAACCCATCAGGACCTAGAGTCTCAATTATTTGGAAAACTAAAGTTACACAAGACTGGATACCCCCTTAGATTATTAGTTGCTGCTCAACATAGCCCACTGGAAAAAGCCTTAGCTCAATATTTTCGACCTCTCATTAATAACTCAACTTTTTCTGTTACCAATTTCACTCAAGAACTGAATCGAATTAAATCAATTTCTCCAATTACACAACCCTTTACCATGCCTTTTTTAGATGTATCTGTTCCCGAGTGTTCCAGTACAACAGGTACACGAATCCGCTCTTTTGGTACCCACTTTGGGTACCGAAAGATCTCATGTGTACATATTTTATTATAACATCTTTTTAAATGTATATATTAAATATTTTAACATTGGAGTTAAAATAGTTATTGTGTCATTTTGGTAGTTTTTCATGTATGTACTTGTGAAATCGTTCATGAAATCCACATACCTTTGAATTTCTCATTAAAATTTTGATGAATAAATCTTATTTTGCTCAATATCAAGCCTGTTTAGTTTTATTTGTGTAGACTATTTAGTTAGATATTTACATCTCAAATGATACAAAATTTTCTGAAACACCCTGCAATATTTTTTAATGTTTAATTTGTGACGTACGTTGCTTTTAATCTCTTTGAAGCTTTGGGAAGAAGACACCATGTCAGACACTATGTAATTTTTTGAACATGTAAATTAATAATTTTGAAGGTTTAATTTGTAATGTACATCGTTCTTAAGCTCCTTGGAGTAGGCTTAAGCCCCCTCCGTGGGTGCGCCAATGATTTGCACGGTTGAATACAAAGGTTAGCTATGGAGTACAGATATGTACAGACATATTCTTTTATTTATGTTATATTAATGAAGAGGAAATAGTCAAACAGCGCATGAACTTGCATCTGAGTACATTGTGTGTATAACAGTGGTTCTCAATTTTTTCTTAAAGTACCCCTTGGGAATATTTTAGCTGAAAAAACTGCTTCCACTTGTGTATTAGGGAGATACCTTTTTACTAAATGAAAAGTTTATTCCACTGGATTTATGTGTGTATTGTATGTGGGTATAAAAATACAAATACACACATGCATATTTGCAAAAATTGCATACATTGATGTTACAGAAATTGCATGAATGGCTAGAAAAATCAAATAAAACTGATGAAGTCTCATTTAGTACCAATGAGATGTATGAGCTTTGCAAAGCTCATCAATATTTGGAGTTATCTATAGAAACATGCGACTCAAAACATTTTCTATATTAGGCTCGTAGCCCTTTCAGCAGGCAATCAGTCAAAGGGGACTGTTGCCTATTTTATCTTCCTAATGAGCACTTTGAATAACAAGGCTTAAAAACAAATGCCTCCTAATCATCCCCTAAATGATTGCTTAAGATAAACTCTTTCTGATATGCAGGCCCAATCGCTTCAGCATTTTTTGGCCCACTTTTGAGACGGCGAACCAGGGTTGGGGTTTTAGTGATTTTAACACGAGCATTTAAAGCTGGTTTAAACCATGAAAAACTGTCAGAAACATATAACATGCTTTTAAACAATTTGTAAGCATTAATAAATAGATATATAAAATAGTAAGAAACTTGACTTCAAGCAAACTACAATATTAGTCTTTATTTTTATAATTATTTTATTACAATTATTAAGAGTGGAAAAGTGTCAAAATTTTATTCGTTAAGATTTTTGTTTTGTACAGAATTGACTTCATTGATCTAAAATTATGCAACTGCCAATGAATTGCAGAACCAGTAGTCTGGTTCATTTTTCCCTCGTAGCATCCGATAGCACATTTGTTGACACCTAAATGATTCCTGAGCTTAGAGTGTATAAATCCATAGAAAAAGCTTTCAACTGGAGCTGAGCTGGCAGGACTTGGCAGCAAAAGTATTGCTAGTTCAGAGGCAGGCTCAGTTGTAAAGCCATTAAATTTAGAAATTTCTTTTCACCAAATCATGGGATTCGTATGGATGAATAAAGTTTGGGTAAATGTGTACCTTAGCGTCCTAAATTATTTCAACGGAAAAATTTAACTGTGTGGGAAAAGTGTGATGTACAATTTTTTAAGCATGCAAAATAATGGGGAAAGGTGCAAAAATATAGTATTTGTAGAGAACAGGAAATAATTTCATTGAAGTATTTACCTGGGAGTGTGATGGTTTGGAAGAGTATGTGCGATAGGCCTAGGACAACAGAGCGGCAACAGCGTCAAGGTGTAAGCCAGTGAATGGAAGCTTCGTTGAGAAGGGCAAGTTACAGGCGGAAGAATACAACAGGAAGTGGTTGAGCAGTAGGTAGTCATACAAGCGTCTTGTAGGAATACACTGAAGGAAAGAGGTCCGCTTTATGCAGCATTGTTAGTGGTGTTAGTAGCTTTTTCAACAGCGTTAGTGGCTCTTTCCAAAGTCATAAGTCTTCATACTTCATTTTGGATTTCGTTAGGGCTTAAAATTTCATTTTCTGGCACAATATGACAACAAGCTCTTGGGCTCCCTGCCATACTACGATTTTTGAATTAAAGAAACTCCTTCATTTTCAAAAAGACCCGTTTCAGGAGGGGAAAATGTGAGCTACGATGTACGGAATAAAAGCACAAATACAAATGAATTGGTTGAACAAATCTACTACCCTGTACATCTTCAAAACCATAATCAAAACTTGTCATTCAACTGGAACCTAAAGTTCATACTGGGCACTTCTGTGGTACATGAAAACATCTACATTTCTTTGCATTCGGAAACATTGTGAAACTAATAATGACATTTTGCACATTTCTTTCTCAAAAATTAATAAAACATCTGAACTACTTCTTTCTACTTGCACACAATTACATGATGCATCACACTTCTCCGAAAAAAATATCCGCCACTCTTGTATTCTTCCGTGCATTCACTACCAACTGTTACTCCCTTCCGATGCACGAAACCTTGATGTCGTGTCCGTTAGCATCGCTTCACCCTCCCGCACGAACTGCTGCAAACCATTGTACTGACAAGTAAATACTTCGGAAAAATTCTTTCCTTTTATCTAAAAGTTCTATTTTTTTCACACCTTTCCCCATTATTTTGCATGCTTAAAAAATTGTATGTCGCACTTTTCCCACACAGTTAAATTTTTCCGACGAAATAATTTAGGACGCTAAAGTACACGTTAACCAAAGTCGGTATCCCTTCTTGGGATGGTAGAATTTCTGTTTTATTTTCAGATTGACAATGTTTCCACACTAGGTGTTGCAGTTACAGTGGCAAGCCATTTTGCGGATTGTTGTGGAGACAGACTTAAAATGCTATTTTGCTTGGTTAACAAAATATATGAAGGAGATCATACCCTTCAGGTCCCAAAAAAAAAAAAAAAAATGCCCCCGACCCCCAATAAACTTCTGGAGGGAAAAGCCTTGAGATTGAGATCAAGTGGTTCAAGGTCCTTGTATGCTCTAACTCCTGAAAATAAAACAAAAGGACTAAGGAGACCTAAATACTACCAAAAGGTGAAAGAGATCATACACTACATTTTTTGTGCAAGAAAATCCTCAACACCCCCCCCCCCAATAAACTCCTTGAGGGGGGCCCTTGGAAGGTGAAAAGCCTTGAAAATGAGATCAAGTGATCCAAGGTGCTGGTGTGGTTCTCAATCTCCTGGAAAAAACGAATGGATACCTAAATACTGCTAAAAGGTGATCATACACTACATTTTTGGTCCAAAAAAAGTATCGCCCCCCCCCCCCCATCCCTGGAGGTAGCATGGAGCAAGAAAAATTTTAAAATAAATAATGCAAGCGGTAAATAACACGATCGCTTTACTTAAAAATAGAAATGATCCTGAAATACAAGAAACAGAGATGATTTGGGTGTTAAATAGCATGTAGAAAAGGCTGCAAAAGTAAAAAAAAACCAACGCTGAAATATAACTAGACGCTATAGAGCAAATACTAAGTGAAAAACTACAAACTATGTAAGAACGATTAATAATGTAATTGCTTTAGTTAAAATAGAAATGACGCTGACGTATAAGAAATGGTGATTTAGGTGATAAATACAGTGTTGAAAAGGCTGCAAAAATAAAAATAAAAACCAACACTGAAATCTCCACATGAATTCAGCGAGATATGAATCTGTTCCTCTTTGTTTTTTATTTCGCCATTTGCATGAGCTCCACCATCTCGGTGATGATGACCCATGCATTGGGCACCCCACTATGAACGCTCTTTTTCACGATGTTTATCCTTAGTGATATCATATTACCATCAATATGAGTGCACTGATGCCCTATCAAGCGGTGGTTTGTTTACTAGCAAGAGGGGTGACAGCATCGTGTTTCCTCAATATGTATACACACACTGGTAGCTATAAAATAACTATATATCACTCTTCTTAAAATAACTATATAACCAAAAGTGGAAGATTAGTATATAGATTCTCAAAGTTGTAGCTATTTATATGTATGGGACTGAGGCTAAGTACTGCAAAAATCGCTTAGGAATTGTTAATAATCAGGGCTTGGAAAATACTGTGCCTGAGATGCCCGGGGTATATAAATTATTAGGTAAAGCTGGTTGTATGTGTGTGCCATGGAAAATTTATCTTTTAAGATAACAAATCAGAACCCTCACTTTTTTTACATATTTTGCATTTTCGTTTTAAGGGTCTATATTTAAAATGTTCAGTGCATAAATGCGTGATGATGATGCTGAGATTAGTATTTGAGAAATGTAGTAATCTGCCAGGTTCCTTTTGTGGAAGTTTTCACCCTTTGTCAATAAACACCTGCTGCTAGTTCCATCAGAGGCATGCATTCAGTCACTGGCTTTAAACAACATTTGGAGCAAAATTATATATGCTTCTAATTTCTGGACCTAGAGCATAATATAATTAAAGAAGGGATATTCTTCTGTGCTTGGCACTCCGTAACAATACTAAAACTTCCAGTGATTGGCAGTGAAAAGTAGCATGACATGAGAAGACTGTCCTTTTTTCTTGTAGTAGAAAATTCTATTCTGAACTTTATTTTAAAATTTAATTGCCCAGTCTGGGCAACTAGATTTTTTGTTTACCAGCCTAGGCCAATGATTCACATGTCCCGGGCATCACGAACATGATACCCTGATACATATAAGTAAAAATATGTACAGTACATGATTTCATACGTATAGATTAATTAAAACATTTATTTCTTTATTATTACTTTAGCAAAAACTTCCCATTACAAAAAAAAATTACCTTTGCTTATCTCTATGGGCACTATTTCACAATTATAGCATTGCAATCTTATGCGTAACGAAAATTTCTGTAGTACATACTAACTTTTCAATGAAAATTTCGTAATGTTTTAAAGAAATTATATTGCTGCAGAATTTTTCTGTCCGCCTTGAATTTTGTTATAACGAGCTTCTACTGTTACTCTTTTTTTTACTGAATCTGGTAAAAGCTGGCCATGAAAATGACAAGAAACTATATCATGTACAGTTTCTTTTCTTTGTAACGTAATTAATGTTAAATGAAAAAAAAAATCGATTACATTCTAAATTTCTGTGAGTGAAATCTTTACCTGTGTCACTTTAAACAGGACTTGAAAAATATCTGAAATATCACATGCCCAGCTGGGTATGTACACAAATTATTTACGTACCCAGATAGTAAAACTGGAATGCCCAGGAAAATTTATATTTTAAGATACATCAGAAACCAATTCTTTTTTAAGTTAAAAGATACAAATATTTTTTACATGTTTTGCATTTCTGTTTTAAGATGATAGTGCACAAATTGGTACAAAATGATACGATGAAATTGTTTTTTGAGAAATTTAGGGATTCTGCCGTGTTCCTTTCATCAAAGTTTTTTTTTTTTTTTTTTGCCCGTTGTCACTAAACACCTGATTTGTACATCAATGAAAAATTGTTTCACTATCTTCAGGTATTCCCAAGATATTATAAATACAACTATTTAATAGCATTTCAGAAGGTTTTTGTGTTCCAAAATGGTTTCCTTGTGGCAACACACCAAGGGAAGGACCACGTTAATCACTGAAGTCATTTCTAAAACATCCCATACAGGAAAATTAAATATATTTTAGAAATATTGATGATATTCGTTAATGTTCTAGAATGATTCATTCAGAATCAGGGTCTAAGCAAGTGTTTCTTCTCTGGGTGGGGGGTCTGAGATTTGAAATGATGCCCATCAAATTCAAGCTTCCACTTCTATTCAAAAATTTTTTTTTCTGATACCTTAATTATGAGGAAGCAGTATCATCTTTCAAAAGCAGCACTTCCAGTTTTTGACATAATTTTACTAAAAATGTGAAAAGTAGGTAAATATCCAAAAATTAGAAATAAGAAACGACCGCAAAAGTTGAGGAAACACTGACAACACAGTGCTCAGTAGAATGTAAAATGAAATAGCACACAAGTTAGTGAATGTGAAAACAAGAAAAGCCTCACTCAACCCTATGTGAAATGTAGTACTAATTCTTTGAATAAAGCTCATGTTGAGAAATGGCTTTCTAGTTTCTTAATTCAATTACTAATCTAAAACAACTATTATGGGAATTTTACTAGGAACCTGCAAAAGCAACAAGTAAAATTCACTAGAAAAATTTCTTATCACTAAGGTTTACTTGAGTCTTTAAAGAGAATTAGTAAGAAGTACAATATTAGGCTAGCTCCAAGTTTAGAGAACAAAGTTAAAAAAAATTTCCCTAAAATAGTTCAAAGAGAAGAAGATATTTTAAAAATGCAAGGAGTAGTCTATGAAGTAAAATGTAGTTGTGGACTATCTTACATAGGTGAAACAGGTCGCAGACTAGAAACTCGTATAGCAGAGCATAAAGCAGGTATAAAAAATTGCTCCAACAAGACTGGATTAGATAGGCATGTTAGAGAAACTGGGCACAGCATGGATTGGAATTCCCTTAAAGTCATCAGTTTCCAAAGCAATTTTCAAAAAAGAAAGCTGAAAGAAGGAATAGAGATTGAGAAAAATTAAAATTCCATCATCAATGACTGCAAAGGATTTTCCCTGCCTAACATCTGGCAGGATTTGTTGAAAAATAACCTAAACCATCAAGGTTAATCGTAACTGTCAAGGTTAACCATAACCGCGATAGTGACAGGAATAAGTGACAACAACAAGACAGCCTGAAGAAGGAGAAGAGTTTTCTCCGAAAATTTGCTATTAATGAAAAAATTTCCTAGTAAAATTCCCATAATAGTTGTTTTAGATTAGTAAATGTAGTACTAGTCAAAACCTTAATGAAAAACCAACTTAAACACCATTGTGGATTGATAACCCTATAGATGCAATGTACTTGGATACCAGTTTGTAGATCTGTTTGTCATGAATATAACGTGTAAATATAAGAATATGCCTGTATGTGTCTTTACTACATAACTGTCCTTTGTATTCATTTATGCAAATACTGTATTAGTACATGCGCAAATTAAAATGTCTAAAAGGAACAATGTATTGTTCAACCAACTGTGTACAGAGTTCATAAAGCCTAACGTCAAACAAATCTGTATGTAACTGACGTCATTATTTATCAAATTGTAATAAACCTAATTTTAAGATATCATTACTCACATTTAAAACTGAATTGATTGGTAATAAACCAAGCATCAAACACTTTCACACTCACACACTTCCACAAAAAACATGCATTTACCTGCACACTCTTCCACAAAAAATGTGCACTTACTGTAAAAGTCATGTGACTACTTGCCATGAGGCTGAATATGGTCAAACTATAAATACAGGGATTGCTCTGAAATTCAAATGAGCAAGGTCAAACTTTTTAATTTCAGATTACAACTTAACTGAAAACTGTATTCAGTTAATTAAGCCTGTGAAATTCAGCCTTAGCTGAATTCAGTCAAACTGTATTTTTAAGGAATTGCTCTTCAAATTACGGCTTAACTGAAAACGTTCAAATTTTATTTTTACGTGCATTACTATGGTCTAACTGAAAATGTTCACATTTCAGTTTTACGAGCATTGCCCTTCAAATTACGGGCGTAGTATTTACGGTTGAGATCTTAGCTTTTCACACGACAGGTCAAGCCGTAATTTTACGGGCAATGGTCGGACCCTAGCCGCCGGGCGCTGCTCGTAATTTAAAGGCGAAATTTTTAACAGTGTGTAAGGGCAAGTTTACTTGTTAAACTATTTGTTATTTTTTAAGTGACCCCTGCATGTTTTAAAATGTGATGTTTTAAGTTTATTTCAAGCACTTATATAGAACGGTAGATCACAAACCGCCTTATTTGTTATTATAAAAGGTATGCCCACAGTTTAGTCTTTTTGTTTATTTTTTCAAATCTTATGATTGCAATACTTATTTTATAGCCTAAACTTATTACATAATTTTTTTAAACAATTTCTCAAATACCTGTATTCCATAATTTTTCGACTGCCATCTGGCAAACTCCCTCAAAAATTGCAAGCAATGACCTATTTGCAGTGTTAAAATTAGAAATAAATCTGTTACAGGCCCAGCGAACCACTCAAATTTCCAAATCACTGGTCCACCAAAAAAAAAAAAAAAAAAAAAACAGTACACATTTACAGTAAATGTAGAAAATAAGGTATCATTTTCATTGAAGTAGTATATCCCAAATTTAGAACAATGTGTACGTGTACACATGAAGATATTTCTAATGAATAAAACAGAACATGGTATGCAGTGGGAGAAATTTGAAAAAAAAAATGTGACCAGTGTATACTAAAAGTTGGTAGTTCTCTTATTTTTATTGGTCCAGAAACTGCATAAAATATACTAATACATACTGGCCAACTTTTATGGTTTATCTGTAAAATTTATGGATTTCTGCTTGATTTTACTGATTTATGGACACAGGTCTTTTTTTTTTTTTATGGATTTTTTAATATTTCGATTGCTCAATCAAAATTATGTGCAATGATTGCTCAATTGCTAATCATTGCACATATTGCAAATAAGAAAGGTCACACTAAAAACGAATGCTGGCATCATCATCATCATTGTCAACTATTATCAATCCACTGCTGGACGAAGGTCTCCCCAAGTTTCCTCCACAACGGTCTGTCTTGTGCCAGTCTCCTCCATGTCACCCCTGCATACTTTCGAATTTCATCCACCCATCTCCCATGTGGTCTTCTTCTGGGTCTTTTCCTGTCCCTTGGAATCCAATCTAAAATTTCGGCTGTCCATCTATGGTCTGTCCTTCTGGCAGTATGTCCAGCCCATTGCCATTTCAGGGATTTAACTCTGATCATGATGTCCTCCACTCTCGTCATTTTTCGGATCCACGAGTTCCTCTTCTTATCTCTCCTGGTTACACCAAGTATGCACCTCTCCATGCTTGTTTGAGTTGTCTGCAGCCTTTGTATGTCTCTTTTAGTTAAGGTCCACGTCTCTGCACCGTAGGTAAGCACTGGAAGGATGCATTGATCAAACACTTTTCTTTTAAGACATAATGGCATATTGCTCTTGAAAATTATGCTGTTTCTTTCAAAAGCTCTCCAGGCAAGTTTTGTACGCCGATTAATTTCTTCATCAATGTGACCCTCACTTGATATCTGCTGTCCAAGATAAACGTAATGCTGGCATACTTACACCTAAATATACCCATTTATTTTAAATGTAATAGTATTTGATTATTTGATTTTATATTTGACAGTAACTTACTTGCACATAACAAATCATTTGATATGATCTTTATTTACAGCCCATTTTATACAAATTAGGATCAGTACATGTTGTGAGGTTGAACTGAACATGTACTGATCCTTACTTATATAAAATGTGCTGTAAATGAAGAGCATATCAAATGAACCATAATTTGGTTCCATAATTTGGTTCAACTAAAAGGCAAATATTGCAAAGGTTGAACCATAATTTGGTGTAAAGGTTGAACCATAATTTGACATAAAGGTTGCCCCAAGTTATGGTTGCAGCAAATTTTTTCCTTACTTACTCCATATTTTGGTACAACCTTTCACCAAATTTTTAATAGTGTACATAACAGAAGCACAGCATTTTGTGCATTAAAAATGCCTAGTTACACCTGTGCCATCACATGCGTATGAGAAAGACGGGTGCATTCAAAACTTTCCTTATCCACATATGACTCTGTTCATCGATGGGTTAAATGCAGACAGTTAAATCTCGTAACATGCCAAAGCAGGTAGACGAGTCTAACGTAATTTATTCATATCACTTTACTGTCCCAAATTTATTAAAAAAGAAAAAAATTTAACTCCAAAACACATGCGCCAGTGTTGTACTGCAATCATTTAAAAAAGAAATCCCTGTTTCCCTTGGGAAGGCATGGAAGAAATGATTTCTGAAACTTTCTGCCTGTTCAAAATATCAGAATAAAAAAGTAAAAATACACAGGAGTTCCTGGAAGATTTTTAAAGAGACCAGATTCGGGTACACTCCTGGTCAACGGATGTTCTCTCTCTGGAAATTACTGTTTCGAACACAGATTTTGCCCGAAGTAATTGGATGGGTTCTTTCCCATCCAAAATCCTTACAGAATTTTCAGATCCATAGGGCTTAAGTTCGAAATCACTGAGAATGGAATATGGTTCTTCCTAATAGTGGAAAATATTTTTGACTTGCAAATTTACTGGTTGCTTTTATTTTTTTTATTTTTTTGTACCAGACAACATTGCATGATGAATTTTAGGCTGACGGTCTTAAAAAATATCTAAACTAGTCCATAGCAAACCAACCCTGCCCTCAAATGCAGTGTGCTTTCCACAGACGGAGCTGTCGAATCTGAATCTTTACATCACAGTTTCCTAGAAATATGCCCATTCCTTGATTCTGTAGTAACTGCACCACGTTCGATGGGTCTGCTGAAACCGGAATCCCTGTCCTTACCTTATATTCTTAATCTCTCTCTCCACAGTCCCATTTTTTACTTGCTGGCTAGACTACTTACCTCGGTTACGTGTGGTGTCACTGTCCTTTATTTACCTTTTTCCTGCCTAAAATGTACGCTTTATTCACCTTACCTCTTTCGTATCTATTGACTGCTCACCACTTACTGTGGAAATTCCTTGAATTCAGAAGAGGCACTACAAACTATGATAACATTGCCTATGACACCTGATTCTACGGAAAGCGCACTGCGCCTGATATAAGAACCATCCTAACATTTTTCATTTTAGCTGTGTCTTTGGAGTAGATGCCTTGAAATATATCATGCAATGTGGCCATTTTATTTGCACTGAAAAGTTTGTCAGAAATTATCAAAAGATTAGCTATTCCATTCCCAATACTAAGTGCAAAAATAGGTTACATCAGGGAAAATATTTGCCCTCATTTTGGGGGATGTGTTTGTCCTTTTTAACTACCAAGGAACATTCTGTTTTCTTTTATTTTAAAATTTTTCAGCTTCTGGCAGATCCGTTTCATCTGTCGGTGCTGCTGCTTCAGTGACACGAAACAAAGGTCTGCAGTGTCAAAGCCAAATAATTAACAGTTTTCTCTCTTTCTGGGAGGTGGGGAGTGGACAGCATCTTCAAATATTCTCATTAAGCGAACAGCATTCACGTTGATCGACTTTACCAGCATTACTGGGGACAAAAAACAATCAACTAGACAGGTGACCTAAATGAACACTTAGCAAGCATTATGTCTTAAAAGAGAAGGGTCTAATCAATGCATCCCTCCAGTCCTGATGTATGCAGCAGAGACATGGGCCTTAACTGAAAAAGACACACAAGTCTGCAGATATCTGAAGAAAACACTGAGAGATGCACGCTTGGTGGGACCAGCAGAGACAAGGAAAGAAAACTCGTGGATCCGAAAAACAGCAAGAGTGGAATCCTGAAATTGCAAGGGGTTGGACATGTTGCTAGAAGAATGGACCACCAAAATTTTAGACTGGATGCCAAGGGACAGGAAAAGACACAAAAGGCCGTGCGGGAGATGGGTGGATGAAATACGAAAGCAGGCTGCAGCGACATGGAGTAGAATGGTTCAAGACAGATTATTGTGGAACAAACTTGGGGAGACCTTCATCCAGCAGTGGACAGTAATGGTTGACAATGACAACATAAAAAATACATGTAATAAACACAATGCTTGAAAAATATCATGTCCTAGAAGCCCAGGGCAAGTAAAATATTGGCCAGGGCAGGTAAATAAAAAATTGAGTTGCCCGGTTCACGCAAGTAAATTTAAAAATAAAGTTTGGAATATAATTTCTCAGTACAAGACAGTCGTCTCATTTCAATGCTAGTCACCTCAAGTTGTATCATTGTTTCGGAGTGTCAACGGCAGAAGAATATAAGTTCTTTAATTATACGTATTATGCTGTAGGTCCAGAAATTGGAACGTGTAGTTTCACCCCAAATGTTTATGGTCAGCTGCGGTATGTCTGTTTCTCATAGCCTCCAGTGTTGAGTGACAAAGGGCAAAAACTTTAATGAAACGAACATGGCAGAATCACTAAATTTCTCAAATACCAATTTCATCATCATACCAATTTTCAGCATCCTCATCTTAAAATTTGAGATATATGCTTTTGTGCATTGCATATTTTGAATACAGAGTCTCAGAGAAATGCAATACATGAAAAAATTGAAAAAATGTTCACATTTTTTGGACTTAAAAAACAAAAAAACAACATAATGCAGGGTTATGATTTGTTGTCTTGTAAGAAAAACTTTCCTCTGAGGGCATCCAGCTTTTACTACCTGGGCAGGTAAATAATTTCTGCACATGCCCATCTGGGCTTGTAACTTTTGAGATTTTTGAAGCTGTGACACACATATACATTATTAACATGTATTAATTCTGAGCTGCTCATCTTTATTGGGCCTGCCGGTACAGTAATTCTAGAAATATAATAACAAAAATCCCTAAAAAAAATTTCTCAGTTCCAGATTCTCAATTTTACTTGTCCAATTCACGGCTCTTTGGAACATGTGCTCTGTTGCAATTTCATGTGAACTCACTAACTACACTGCCAGTACCTCATGATCAGTCAAAGAATTTTTTTTTTAATCTTTTTTTACATTTACACATTTCTGAATTCAGTTTTAAAATGTTCCAACAGGTTGCAAAACAGTCTGCGGTAGCAAACTAAATCAAAGTGAGCCTAAATTCAACATGAAAGTACATAAGAATGAAACAGCAACATTTGTAGCTCTTCTACATACACTATTGACAAAACCTCCTTCGTAATCCTAATACTTAAAATTTTTTTTCACTGTGTACCTCTCCCTATTTTTCTTACTTCATTCATTTCTCTTAGTTGATGCAAATACCATACACTCCTTGAAATTCTAGTAGTGGCAAATAGCCACTGTGGTGACCATGGAATAAAAACAATACGCAGAAGCTTCGTGTACTCAGGGGAGAAAAAAAAAATGAAAATTATATAAAACAAGTAATACTGCATAATATCACACATTACAAACAACAAGAGAGCTCATTTTGTCTTTTTCTGAAAAGAACCACGCAGACATCACTGGATTTATACTAATAAAGTAATTTCTGGTAAGTGGGGGGGGAAAAAAAGCCAGCCTTCCAATTATTGGTCCTTTAAGTAGTAGAATACTAGACGAATATTAACGGAGGTATATAATGGACCTTTGGTAGACTAAGACGAAAATGGGCCATACAGGAAACTCACCTATCCTTTCTGATCAACTGCAGAGACTTGGGACTCATACCTAAATATCTTAGAATACGTTGCAACCCATATTCTCGAAGGGACATTCACCTGTTAAGGGGTTGCGAACAAAAAAGGCTCCTGGCAGAAATAAGACTTAAAAGGAACTATGTGTACTATTTACAACAAAGATCATATTCACTATACTCACAAGTAACAGGCCACTATCATCAACTTATATTGACATATCATATGCTACCTTATTATCGGCTATTTCTTCAGAGGTACAACGTTATAATCAACGACATATTCATAAATTACGTTTACTTGTGGACCAAGATGTGACATGGAAGTACCATAAACAACCTCAGATGAAAACCAGGGCATTAGTTTCTAAACCTAACTATGTCAATTTAAGTAATATATCTCTCAATGTGACCCAATGTCGAGCCCTTCAAAAAAGGCTTAAAATTTCCGTACCCACAAGATAAATATATAGACTTCAATATTGTGCCTCAATTAGAGAAAATTATTGAAACCTTTCCACCTGGGACTCAACAACAGACCAGGTATGAACTTTTAAAAACTTTGAACTCTAAGAACTATAGTAATCATAATGAGGAAACTTTAAACAACAGAGAAGAAATCAAACAGTTACGAACATTACACAACCAGGCAGAACTTTTGACAATATCTGCGGACAAGTCCCCACAAATTGTTATCTTGAATAGAGGTGACTATGTTGACAAAATGAAAATTTCTATAGAATCCATACCACAATGTCTTATCCCTAAAGACCCAGTTCCTGCTACAATCACAGCTGTTAACAGATTAAAAAATTATTCATTACTTCCCACTTCCATTACACCAAAATTGTTTAATCCATCAGGACCTAGAGTCCCAGAACTATTTGGAAAACTTAAGTTGCACAAGACTGGACACCCCCTTAACATTATTAGTTGTGGCTCAACATAGCCCTACATGCCCACTGGAAAGGGCCTTAGCTCAATATTTGCGACCTCTCACTAATAACTCAGCTTTTTCTGTTACCAACTCCACCCAAGTACTGGATCGAATTAAATCTATTTCTCCAATCAAACAACCTTTTACCATGCTTTCTTTAGATGTCGTATCACTGTTCCCGAGTATTCCAGTACAAAAAGTACATGACATCATAAAATCCTCACTTTTGGCATTGAACACTCCATCTTTTGAGGTGGAAGCTGTATTACAAGCACTATTTCTAGTTTACAAGAGATCTTACTTTAATTTCGACAGGTTAATATATCGGCAATGTGAAGGGGCACCAATGGGATCTCCCCTTTCCCCAATCCTTGCAGAAATCTGCATACAGGAACTGGAAAACAAAGTTCTTCAGTCAACCAGTTACAGACCTATATTATATCTTAGATATGTAGATGATATTTTGGTATTCTGGAACCAGGCTTTGGAATACCTACCAAAATTTGTATCTGAGTTATCAAATGTTTTTAACACTTTAAAGTTTACTGTAGAATATTAAATTAATTATAGTTTACCATTTCTAGATATCATGCTTACTAGAAACCCATCTAAATCAACTATTAATTCTTCAGTATATAGAAAACCAGAATCAGATACAATACTAATACCTTGGGCATCGGCACACCCATGGAGCTACAAGGAATCATCGATATCGTTTCTTATAAGAAGAGCTTTCATTCATTCGTCCACCACAGCTCTTAGAAAGCAAGAAATGGATGCCATTTATAATATCACCCGTAATCACGAATATCCAGATGAAACCACACATAGGATAGTAGCCAAGATTAAAAGGAACAGGACTACAACATTAACATCTGTATATGAAGAAAAAGATAGGAAATACATTGGTTCTCTTCCCTTTGTACCGAAATTGTGCTATTCCATGAAAACGAAATGTCATAAATACGATTTTGATATTGGAATAAACACAACTAACATTAAGTCCTTACTTCTGAAAGACAGGGATCCTGTACCATTTTATGTGAAACATGGTGTATATGTTATCGCTCTTAACAGTATAGAGGAAAATGAACAACAAAAAGTGTACATAAGCTCCACTTTTCGTTCAATATCAGCTAGATTAAAAGAACATAAATATGATGTTAAAAATAGAGATACAACCACAGCGTTAGCACGACTTGTAAACCAAGGTAATTATCATCCTGACTGGAACAAGATTAAAATTCTCAACACACCAAAATCTAGATCAACTTTAAGATTTGTTGAGAGTTTGTATATTATGAAATATGGGAATACAGCATGTAATGATAATTTACCAGAATTTATACCTATACCGTGGAAAACACACTTGGGTTTGTAGGGTTAGGCAATAATAAATCAATAAATTATACCTATTAATTTTATGTTTGACCAGCAACGAATGTTGTCCCATACTCTCATTCGTTAAGCCCATTTTATACTGGTTATGTCTTTAGACTGCAGTCTTATATAAATAACACACTGTCACATACGTTTGGTGAATTTTAACGTCTGAAGATGGTACCCACTTTGGGCACCGAAAGATCTCATGTGTGTACATATTTTATTATATCATCTTTTAAATGTAAATATTTTAACATTGGAGTTAAAATAGTTATGTCATTTCAGTAGTTTTTTCGTGTATGTAGTTATCGGCACAAGTTAAATTCACAGTATATATTAATGGAGACTTTTTTTTTCTTTTGCTCCTGGGATGATGGGTGTCCACAGATGTCATGTAAACAAAGTTGATGGACACATGGACTAGAACTATTTGAAGTGCTGACAATCAAAAGGCTAGCCACACACACACACACACACACACACACAAAAAAAAAAAAAAAGTGTGTTTACTGAATTTGATGACTGCAGAGAACAATTGTTTTAACAAAAACAACTATTCCCAATCATTTCCGTGCTTGCAACTCAACATGTACCACAGATTCTTAAAAGATAAGATATTTTTTTTACTTCCTTAAGTTTGATCACTTAAGGTTCTGAGATGGAACTGTACGACTCAAAGATTTCATTAAATAATACACCTGCATACATTTGAGGCACTGTTTTCTTGTGCTTACACAGTCCGTGTGCATTTACTTTACATTGAAAAATGGCTTAATACATTTTTTTCTCTCTATAAACACACACACACACACACCTTTTCTTTTAACATGTAGGAACTAAGAGTGTTATGCTCTGCTTCTTAAATGCTAGAAGGAAACCTCTTTGCCGGGGAAAATTGTTTCACTCAAATTCACTTCACAGTGTCTCTGAATCTCATTAACAAACAAATACATTTCCATTGCATCCCCTTCCCTCCTGCACATAGTCATTCTGTTTTAGATTACAGTAACATACTCAGTTCCTTAACAGACTTGACATGGTAAGAAAACATAACATTTGAAATTCGTCTGTCAAGGGTCCGGGTTCGAATCCTGGCGAGGCCTGGATGTTGTATTTGTCTAACAGCCCTGGCTCTCACCCTTCCCTGGAACCAGTGGTCTGAAATTAGGGATGGGCGACTGCTTATAGCCCATCGCATTGCTTTGCTCACGGTGGTCGTTAAACCTTCAATAATAAAAAAAAAAAAAAAGATCTGCAAACCTTTTATGGAACCTAGCAAGAATTGCAACACCCAGACCACTGCTGAAATACCATTAACTAGAAAACTAAATGCACTGTGAACTCAGAAATATATACATATATTTTTTAAACTTTTATTGGAAATATGCATTCTAAAAAGCAAAACAAGGCAGATAACATTTTTAAAGCATCAAAAGTCAGGTGTTTCCACAAGGAATGTTTCACATTTTCCACACATTGGGGAGGGGGCAACATTTTTAGAAATTACCAGACAAACTAATGTAAAACGCATTCAATGCCTCTGAAGGAAATTCTAATTTAATCAGTCAATAAACTCACAAATCTCATAGCACAGGACAAGATCAAGATTTGTTTTTTTAACTGGTACTGATGTAATCTGTCCACACAAAATTTCATATTACCAAGTTTTCAAGAGAACAAGCATGCATTATCCTTGGACGGTTATTGCTACACAAATATTTTGCATTCATGTTTTGATACAACAGAATAAGACTAATTCTTTATAGTCAGGGAACAGTCAATATTGCTTGAAAAGCACATCTGAAGGCAGCTTAAAATACACAGATCATTCCTAATGATAAGAAATAAATTTATTTAATTTCAGTAGCACTGGAATTTTGCCTCCCGGGACAAGTACAGGCTACAGCGGGAACTGTCAGTTGACAAAGTGATCGATGCTAAAGAAAATTATTTTCGACTTTTAATTGTAGAGTTATGTACCTATGAAATACATAAATTAATCGTACCTACGTTAAACTTGAGCAGTGTAATCCAAAACTGCAGTGCACTTCCATAATTGGTTGGTCACATGAAACAGTTTTAAATGGTGGACTAAAACTAACTTCATGGGAAAGTAGTAGGAATGCACAATAAGACTAAAAATAAGGATAGGAAGCTAAACCCTAAACAGTAAAACATATAAGAATTATTTTGTACCCTTGTTCCTTCTTACTTATAAAACAGACCAGGAATGCACTCTCTGTTATATCACCAATCTATCGGAATCTTATTCTGCAAAATTCTTTGTCCTGTCAGTTGCACTTTCAAATTAGATGTTTTGAAAGCAAATATTGGAAATAATTAAATTAAAATGACACATTTTCTACATATATTGTAAATATCTAAATTTTTTACAGGCCAGTGGTTTGCAAATTCTAGTGGTCCACTGGGCCAGTAGATTTATTTGTAATTCTAACACTGCTTTATTTTGCACACATTGGAAAGGGGAAGCATTTTCAGAAATTACCAAACTAATGCAAAAAACATTCAAAGTCACATAAAGCATTCAATGCCTCTCAAGGAAAAGTATAGCTCAGTCAATAAATTCACAAATCTTATAGCACAGGACATTATGAATTTTTTTATTTTTTTTTACTGGTATTGATACAATCTGTCCACACACAAAATTTTCTCTTATTCCCAAGTTTTCAAGAGAACAAGTCTGCATCCTCCTGTGATGGTTATTGTAACATAAATAATTATTTATATATATATTTTAATAAAACGAAACGAGATTAAATCTTTGTGCTTTTTCAATGTACAAGTCTGAAAAGAGGCCCCTCGCTGAAAAGTGCATCTGAAAGCAACTCAAAATCAAAATGCACTGGTAATGACAATAAAGAACTTTGATTTCAACTGCACTGGACAAATTTTGCCTCTGGGACAAGTACAGGCGGGAACTAAAATGTCCGATCACAATGGGATCAACGCTAAAGAAATTTATTTTCAATTGTTATTCGTAGTTATGTACCAATGAAATACATAAATTAATCGTACTTACCTAATTGTTGATGAAATCCAAGAAAAGGCACTTGCTTGATTCACCGTGGAGCGTAAACACTCCGCTAATAGAGAAAATATGGAGTAAGCGGTTGATATTTCGCAAGCAGAGGCACACACTTCTTCAGAATAGAGCAGCATTCGACCTTCTAAGAGGAAAGGAATCCCCGTACAAAGTTGCACTTTGAACACAACCGAAACTAAACGCAGCCAATGAGCTTCGAGAAAATTCCAAATTCCAAATCTTCTGGCAGAGCTTGACTGGACTCAGGCTTCTTAGCAAAGAGCCATATTACCTGCGTTCCGTTTCTGGCCGTCTTATTGTAGCAAAAATATTTGATAATTGCAGAAGAATGCCACTTCAACGACGTGAGTCTGTTCTTACTTTCCTGAAGCCATAGAGGGAGAATTTCTCTTGTTTGGTTTCGGTGATTAACGCACCCAGCAACCAGCGATTGCCTTCCCAACTACATGTAAGTAAGGATGCTGGTTCCAGGGAAGGGAACGAGTTGGATGAACGAACCACCCATGCCTCGTCCGGGACTCAAACACGGGTCTATCTGTGAACTATAGGCAGAAGATCGGTGCCTCAAACCACTCGTTTAAAAAATAAAGAAATAGAGGCACTGATAGTAGCCGAAAGCAGTTTTCCCTGAAGTTTGCTACGTAGCGCGAACGTGATAGGAAGCACTTCGGCTTTCAAGGACTGCTGCATCTGTCATTAGATGTTACCTTGCTGACAGATCAATAAACTCATACAAAATGTTTAGTGTTCTTAAACAACGATCAACGTTTTGTGAAACCCGTCACGTTTTTCAGACCAGGCTCTGATTTCGTCGTCCTATAATTTTGAAAGATGACTTATTCTGAAGAAACACGACTTTTGTTTGTACTCATCTTCACTAGATGGCAGCACATCAAATCGAAGGATTTTAGGGAGATAACGTTTCTGGAAATTGATCCGATGTACGACGTGCACAAATGCTCTAGAACACCCCACAAAAATTAAAGAAACTGAATCTACAGTAATTCTTTAAATGTGTTGGTTCTTTCCTAAAAATCCTGTCTCCTCAGTGCTATCCTCAACTTTTTTCTCTGTCCCAGGCTATATGTCAAAAATTCAGTTTTCGAATGCAGCAAAGGTGCAGTTTCATTTTTCCAGTACACCTTGTGAAGAGAGAGATTAAAGTGTATTTTATTTAAGAATACAAAATACACTTCTCAAGGTCTTAAAAAAGAAAAAGGTGTTTAGGTAATGTTTATTTTTTAATGGGACAAGCTTCCTTTACTGTTATTAAATGGCGCCAAATAAATGTTTCTCAATCTTTTTAATATGCCTCTTTTCTATGGAACATTATGTCACTAACTTATCGAATTTTTTCCTGCAAGGTGTTCTCGTGGGCAAAACCGCAGCATTTATATTTCGTGCTCCGCGTAGAATGAATCTAGGTCTTAGTAGATTCATTTTACAGAAACGTTCGTATATTTTGTTTGAGTCCATCAATACCATCAATAGATGACACCACGTCGACAACTAAACCTGCAACGCATTGTATGAGGGGGCTTTGGTTTGAAAAATGTTAAGGACTTATGAAGCTCAAGTTACGGCTTCGCGTCTTTAAATAACATAAGCAAAATTTAAAGAAAAACTTCTGATACTTTAGGTGCATCAGTCTCAACGCTGCCGCCCGTTGAAAATTGTTTTCTTTTTAGTAGTCAAACGAAATTTATTTAGAACATTAGCACAGCTTGCGTTCTCCAAGGGCCAAAGTTTTGCTATTTAGTTGGCATTACACATCAAATTAATTGTATTTCAACACATCTTACAAATGTAGCTTTTTTTCTTCATTTTTCCGATTCTATCATTACATTTTGCTGACTGGTCGCAGTTTTCGATGGGGAAAAGAGAGTTCGGGGGGGGGATCACAGATATGCACGAAACAGGAAGATAAGCCTTTAAGCCACAAAGCAGGGGATTTTAGTACAAGAAACCCCGAAGAAAAGAGAATTGCTTTACTCAGGGAAACAGCTTTCTTATGCAATAACAATTTTTCTATTATTCGCTCTGAAAGCAGAAATTACTTATACATTAATTCTAAAGTGGCGACATCTAGAGAGTAAATTGTAAAACACAGAAAGCATGAAAATGCGAAATTAGGTTTTCACTTACGAAAAATACCCGACCTTGCGAAAATTCAGTGCGTTATGAAAACAAAAAGATGCATGGATAGACTTGCTGTTTGTTTCAGCTGTTCGAGACAAATGAGAGTTTTGATCGATCCAGCATCTAAAAATGGAGACATCTCTGGAAATAAAATACACATTTATGTTTAATAGAAACCTCTGAGCCACAGGAAAAATAGCGAATTTGTCAAGTAGAAAATGTTTATAAAATTATCGATGGTTGCAAATAACGGATTTTAAATAATCCACTTCAGAACGCCCACCATTATTCTCATGTTAACAGCTGAAAGTAGGAAAGATATATTTGTTGCTATGATTGATAGTGCGAAGATATCTCCACCATACAAGAGACAGATAGAAAGTAATGCAGTGAAGCCCTTCTTTCATTCCCTCCTTTTCCAGAAGTACAGGGTAATTCAAAATGATTACCCCGATTACAAATGACAATAACGTGTTTATGAAGATAAATATACAGCTGATATCCCTTCACAAGAAGGAAGGGAGTTGAGAATTTTATTGGAACCTACTGCTGTGTTGCTATGGTTACGTAGGAAAGTGAGCAGCCCGTGCGCCAAAGCCAGTGGGTAGAAATGGCGACCGCAGCAGAAAAGGCGTTTTGCGTGCTGGAGTTTGAAAAGTGTCATTCTATTGTTACAGTGGATAGAGTGTTTCATAATTGCCACAAACTTGATCCTCCAGATGCGAAGAACATAAGGAGTTGGTATAGGCAGTCTGTAGAAACAAGATGTCTTTGTAAAGGGAAGAGTACCTGCCGACCACGTGTCTCAGAGGAAAACGTTGACAGAATTCGTCAGAGTTTTGAATGCAGTCCAGGCAAGTCAACTTACCTCGCCAGTCAGGAGGTGCTAATGACACTGACAACTGTTCGGTGTGTTCTTAAACGGAAGCTGCAAATCCAGCCATACAGAGTTCAAATTTAGCACGCACTGAAGACCGACGACAAAGTACAGCTTGCTACATTCTCTGAAACCACGCAGGAAGCCATGAAGGATGACACATTTGCTTCACGCCTAATTTTCAGTGATGAAGCTACCTTTCATATCGGTGGCAAGGTAAACCGCTACAACACTCGTATATGGGACACAGGAAAACCTGTTGCCATGAGTGTGACTCCCCGAAAGTCAATGTGTTCTGCGCAATTTCCAGTGTGAAGGTCTATGGACCTTTTTTCTTCATTGAAGATACAGCAACAGGTAACGTTTATCTAGACATGATTCAGCAATGGCTACTTCCACAACTGGATGACTTTTCTGGGGACTACATCCTACAGCAAGATGGAGCACTCCCACATTGGAACATGCACGTTCGCCAATTTTTAAACGAAATTCTTCCGAACCGTTGGATTAGACATTGTGGGCAGCACAACAAGGTTTTCTGCAAGTGGCCCCCCAGGTCTTCGGATCTTACTCCTTGCGACTTCTTTTTGTGGGGGTATGTCAAAGACCATGTGGCCGCCCCGGTGGCGCAGTGGTCTAAGGCGCTGGCCTCTGATCATTCGTCCGTAAGGGGTCCGGGTTCGAATCCCGGTCGGGCATGGATGTTGTGTTTGTCTTACGGCACTGGCTCTCTCCCTTCCCTGGAACCAGTGACCCTAAATTAGGGACGGGCGACTGCTTATAGCCCATTGAGTTGCTCACGGTGGTCGTTAAACCTCCAATAAAAAAAAAAAAAAAAAAAAAGACCATGTGTATATGCCACCTTTGCCGAGAACACTGCAAGAACTAAAGACGCGCATTCTACTTACACTGGCATCAGTGATTACGGACGTGCTTCTTAATGTATGGCGTGAAATGGATTGCCATTAAGGTGTTGTCCGCGTGACCCAGGGGAGTCACATGGAACATTTGTAAGGTATGGAAACAAAATTCTGTACATTCTTCTTTATTGTGAAACAATGTAATCTATGTTCATAAACCAGGTATTGCCATTTGTAATCGGGACAATCATTTTGAATTACCCTTATTTGGGTAAAAAAGTATAGGGAGTCATATACATCCCTCACGAAAACACTGCGAAAGTCTGGATCTTTTTTTAAAACCAAGTACATACAAAAGTGGTATCTGTTTAAATCAGTTTCAATTAACCTATTATATAAATTTTGCATTCAAGTGAGATTAATTTTATTACTCTTTTGACCAGTGCCGTAACTACAGGGAGGGAAGGCCAGAATGGTCATTCTAGAGGTTTAAATTCATGCTCCGGGGAATGTAAAAATTAGAAATTGTAACTAAAAAAGAACTCTGCACCCTTCAGTATTTTATTGGGTTGGTGTGAATGAAATGCCCGGCGCGAAAGAGCAGTGGAGACAAGCCTTCACCACAGCGGAATGAAACCACCCACAGGTGTTGCGGGTATTACGTCACAAAAGTACTGCAACAGATGCCTGTGCCTCCACCTAACGAAATCCCACCCCAAACCCGTCACGTTATCACCACCATAACTGTCCCATTCACTGGTCACAGAGGGGTGATAGCTGGAATCGCTATGAAAAGCTTCATCTGTGAAGAGTTATAACCTCCATTGGTTTCCAGATCAGTTGACGTGAATTCCTGCCCAATTCAAACGTTCCCCTTCCCCTTAAATGGGGGTTAGGAGAACGCTGTGTCTCCTTGCCTAAAGACATCCTTCCTGAAGTTTCGGAAGCAGAAATTCCTTTCCTGTAGCCACATGAACAGCAGATTGCAGCTGTGACGGGGTAGTCGTCTTGTTCCTTCGCGCAGTAAATCGGTCATATTTGTTATCCACGAATGTTTTAATCCCAGACAATGATCGAAATGGGCAGTTGCACGCTGGTATGGCATACCGGCACGTTTTGTTCCCGGAATTTACATACCGGCACTAATTTTAATAGTAAGAACTGCAGAAATATTTTTCTTTTTATAATCCATTTAATGTTTTTGCCCATGACTTACGAGCACGCACTCTTAAACATAAAAGCCTTATGTGCCTCGTACCCTTGAGAAACAGCTGCGCGGGAACCGTAAGAGTTAGAAGAGTGGTGTACACATGAGGCAGAAGTTCAATCATTCAAAGGATGGAAATGAAGCTGTCCAAGCCCCAGAACAACCAACTAAAGATGTCAGTTATTTTTATTACAGAGGGTGGCTCGAACGCTTTGCAATATTTGGATCACATTATGTCTTCATATAGTGCGTCGTATAAATATAGAGACAGAACAAATTCTCGAATAAAAAAGAAACAACAATGAGCTGAAATGTACACCTCATATTTATGGCAAAAATAGCATAGGACACGCAGCTGCACAATAGTTTGACGGAAACATAACAATTCTAACGCCAAGTACAAGAAAAAAACAGAAATACGTTGTCTCAAAAATATAAAGCCTTCCTAGTTATGAGCACCTCCGGTACGAATAGTGGAGACGTTGTTCCGAATAACACTGAAAACCCGATTGAGCATGCTGTCCATCAAGTGATGAAAGTGTTCTGGACGGAGTGCGTACCAGCTTCGTTCAATCTACTCTTTCAATGTCACCAAGCTTGAAAACTGCCGTCCATTCGCATACGCATCACAAGCTAGAATACCCCAGAGGTTCTCGATAGGGTTCAGATCTGGACTGAGTGCTGGCCAATCCATTTCGGTCACATGATGAGTGTTGAAACAGCTTTTCGTTGATGCAGACAGATGGATAGAGGCATTGTCTTGCTGGAACAGATAATCAACACCCGCTAGAGTTTCGGCAAACGGTAGAAGGTGGCTGCTGAGTATGTCCTGATACGTTTTGCAGTTTTGCCTGCCTTGCAGAAAAGCGATATCCCTTGTCCCATTGAACGCAAAAGCTCCCCAGACCATCACAGCTTCCTCTCTTTTCTGTCTGCTGAAGAAGGTGCGTGCCTCGCGTTGTAAATCATGCCAATAGCAGTTCCAACCATCAGGGTCGCCCAGGTTGAACTTTTTCTCATCGGAGAAAATAGTTGTGATGCAATCGTCCGTCCAGTGTATGTGGCTGCTTGCCCATAACAATCTAGCTTCCTTGTGGTGCCACGTGAGGTGTGGCAGACGGCGCATTTTACGAAGCACAACGTTGCGACTTTCCTTGATTCGTCGATGAACTGTGTCCTTTGAGACGGTGACACCAACAATCCGAGAAACTTGAAGTAGTGATAACCTTTGGGATGAAACTACACGCATGATGGCACGATCATCTCGTTTGGTTGTTATTCGAGGCCTTCCAGGCCGTTTTCTGGCAATTAAGCACCGCGTTTCGATAAAGTCTTATAAATGACTGCCCACGCGCGTGCGTACAACATGCTAATTTGTACATCTCATTTGCATGTGGCTACTTTACATCATCATCATCATTGTCAACCATTATCAATCCACTGCTGGACGAAGGTCTCCCCAAGTTTCCTCCACAACGGTCTGTCTTGTGCTACTTTACATAGTTGTCTTTATATTCATGAGACACCTAAAATTACGCTATTTCACTTTGTTGTGTTCTTTTCACACAATCCGGTCATCTCGACGGATCGAAACGTTTAGTGTAGGTTTATTTCTAATTAGTACCACTTCAGCTTCCTACCTATATTCGCATTGCATTCACGGTGAAAAGTCGACTGTCTCTATATTTATGTGACGCACCTTACATACCTTTACGACGAAAGCTGACGAGCATTTAAAGTATAGAACAACGTGTTGCACCGTTTTTAGCCATCTGTCTGCCAGTTCTTCGATTCCGCGGCGGTACCATTTCTTGTCCTTCGAGGCGAAGAACTCCTTCACCCCAGCTGCCACCTCCTCCTGGTGGTTAAAGTGCCGCCCGCGAAGGAAGTGGGCCATGGACCGGAACAAGTAAAATCCCGACGGAGCCAAATCCGGACTATAAACTGGGTGTGAAATCAGTTCGATGTCCTCAAGTTCCTGGAGTTTTCCTTGGGTCGTTCGCGCGGTATGAGGCCGAGCGTTGTCTTGCTGTAGGAGAGCGCACTGTCTGTTCACCAGTGCCGGGTACTTCTCCTCCAAAGCGGCATTCACTCGTCCCAACTGTTCAAACTAGAAGTTGGCGTAAATGATCCGACCGTTTGAAACAAATTCGTAATGGATTATCCTCTCGAATTTCCATCAGACGCACAGCATCTGCTTGTGCTCGAAACACCCACGTTTGGCAACAGGTTCAGGAAGCTGGTCCGGGCTCAACCACTGCCGTTGTGTGTTAGGATTACGGAAATAGACCCACTTTGCATCGCACGTAACAATTCTCTTATTGAAACGTACATCGCTCGGGTTTTCTAGGAGTTTCTTGCACACTTTCACTCGGCGGTTTGCTTCAGCTGGCGTCAGTTCGTGAGGGACAATGCGGCAGCTCCTGTAGACCTTGCCGAGGTCCTGAAGGTGACGAACCACGGTGGTCTGTGATATGCGCAGTTCGCTGGATAATCCCCTAGTGCTGGTTGTCGGATTTCCCTCTACGGGATGGCGCACAGCCTCCGAAACCACGGGTCGCGGCCTACCTGACCTTGGCTAATCGTCGAGGTTGCTGTCATATGAACGAAATTTTTGAACCATCTAGTTGCGGTGCTGTAGCCCACGGAACTTTCCCCTTTCCCATGACAAATGTTTCGTGTTGCTTGAGCAGAGTTAAGGCTAAGTTCAAACTCGAAAAAGAAAATAACAAAATTAAGTTCCCTAATTAGCCAGTTGTGGCTGCTCATCTTTAAGGCGTCCGAGACACAGACACAACGACGACATGCAATGCTGTTCACAGCAATGACTACCATTTTATATACCTTTCGACTGAGTGCAGTGCGCGACTTGGACTAGTTCAAACACGTGACATACCCGCCGCAGCACATACGTTTATGCAAATATTGCAAAACTTTCGACTCACCTTCTGTATAACATTAATTTAATACACGGTTGAGCCACATTATTGTGATCAATAGCTAATATCCAGAGTAACCGCCGTGTGCAGCACGGACAGCAACTAGACGGGCTGGGGGTGACTCAATAAGGTGCTGGAAGGTGTTCACAGGTATGTGGAACCAGGCTGACTGCAGTGCATCTGACAGCTGCTGGAGGATGCGTGGTGGAGGATCCATGGAGCGAACAATACGATCGAGGCGGTCCCACAGATGCTTAATTGGGTTTAAGTCTAGGGAATTAGGGTTCCAGGGAAGTACTTTGAAGCCTTCATCGTGCTCTTCTAACCAGTCTTGGACATTTCTAGCTGTGTGACACGTCGCATTGTCGTGCTGGAAGATCCCATCTGCCCCAGGGAAGACTATCAGCATGAATGGGGGTACATGGTCTGCAAGGATGGATTCATAACGAATTCAGTCCAAAGTGCTTTCCACATGTATGAGTGGACCCAGGGAATGCTACGAAAACGTTCCCCAGACCATAACGCTGCCCCCACCAGCTTCTGTTCTTCCTGCAATGGTTGGAGAGTGTTTGTTCAACGATGTTGCCCGCTTTATACGCCATCGTCCATCCTTTCGATAAAGCAGAAAACGTGACTCATCCAAGAAGGTAATCCTTTGCCAATCAGCGGAGGTCCAATCCCGATACTGCTGTGCAAATGTAAGCCCTTTCTCCGATGCACCTTCTTTATCACCCGTCTGCATCGGAGCCCCATACGCCGCAGGGTTTGCTGAACTGTCGTTTTAGACACACTTCCGGTAGCCCCCTGGTTGATTCAGACAGCGAGTTGCTCCGCTGTAGCGTGTCGATCAGCCCTCACGCACCTTGGAAGCAGACGTTTACGTATCACATCAATGGCACGCGGTGCTCCTCAGTTTTCAAGTCGCGTATTCGCAATGGTGGCATTTCTCCAATCACGATACACTTTAACCACAGCAGCACGTGAACAGTTCACAAACTACGCTATTTCAGAAATACTCCCACCCTTGGCCCGAAAGCCGATAATCATTCGTTTTTGCAAATCTGATAAATCGCTTTTTTCCCATGACAGTAACGAGTGATATGAAAAATCTCGTACCATACTGTGCTTTATAAAAAGTTTATTTTCTAAGTATAAGCATTAATAATAAAAATGCACAAGGAAACTATTTTAGTTAGATAAAGCCTAATATTTCAGTGAGATAAAGCCTTCATATCAGTATTACCGTGCGAAGGCTTTATCTCACTGAAAAAATGTTTAGCGCAGGATGAATTCTTCTTTAAGCTAACGCCTTATAAACGCTTCTATTTCGTATGTTCATTGAATTAGGAAGCCAAAACCTTTCTCAAGTGGAAGCGACGCCTGGTAACAGAAGAAATCCATCTTGCTTTTCTAATAAATTGCCGAGACCTACAAATTATTCCAAAGTTTTTGTGGATAAGATGCCATACTCTTTCTGCACGCGATAGATCTGTTATTCAGAAAGCAGGATTTAAACGACTCACGGCTGAAATAAGAAGAAAGCGGTCTCGTATAAAATTCCTGCACCGTAACAGGTATTCGGCTTACTTAGCTTTTATGGCTTGTACACATTTTATTATCCAAGATAGAAGTATGGTATTGTGCGCGTCTGAGCTTTCCCAGCTGGTTGCAACGATGCAAGATAAGCACATAAGAAAACAAAGAAATCTTATTTCAAACAAGGTAGAATCTCAACCAAAAATCCGTCGAATGTGGATAAAAATGCAACTGGACTAGTCAGACACCATTCATAAACTTAAGTAATCTAGTCCTTAACACTACGCAGTACTGGGCTCTAAATCGAGGACCAAAGTTTGCTTACCCAACAAACGAAGTTAATAAATGCCGCCTTATTACGCAGATTGAAAGCATCGTTGAAACTATTCCTCAGTCCGAAAGGGAGCATGTACGATACAAACTGGCTAAAACTATGCACAGGATTGCTACTAAGCCTTTAACACCAGATGACCGTAAATTTTGTGATGAGATTAAACAGTTAAATTTATTGAAGTCTAATAAAAATATCTCTATTTTAAAGGCAGACAAAACACAGCAAATTGTCATCCTAAACAAGGCAGATTATGTTAATAAGATGAATGATGCTATTGCTAGTATTCCGCATAAGATCCTGACTTCGGATCCAACCTAATGTGGCAGCAGTGGCTAAACTCAGAAAACATGGTGGCTTACCTGCAACGGTCGCCAAGGATATGTCTGCTACTATAGGCCTTCGCATACCTGAACTCTTTGGCCTAGTAAAGACTCACAAGGAGAGTCATCGCCCGCTTCTATCAGGATATGCAAGCCCAACCCGCCACCTAGAAAATGCTCTAGCAAAATTCCTCAAGCCGCTAACTACTGGTTCCTCTTACTCAGTTAATAGCTGTATCAAGGCTATTGATACCATCAAACCATTCTTACGTATGGGAAAGCCTTTCGTTCCCCAATGTGCCGATTGGAGACGTACACTGTAATATTGAGAACTGACTAATGACTTTGAATTCTTATACTGCAAGTGAAATCCAAGCAATTATCAACGCTCTACGTTTCGTGCGCAGACACACATTCTTTCGATATAAAGGAATCATTTACCGCCAGACTAGAGGTGCACCGATGGGTTCCCCACTTTCAGGGATGCTTGCTGAATCGTTAATGCAAGGCCTGGAAAACAAGGTTTTACACTCTTTCCACCTCAAGCCTGACCTCTACATTAGATATGTAGACGACATACTTATTTTCTGGCCTCATCGTAAAGACAAGATTTTTGAGTTTGCTAATGAACTCTCAAGCCATTACAATTCCATAAACTTCACTATTGAGCATGAAGCTGATAATGCACTTCCTTTCTTAAATATCCTACTAAAGAGACACCCTACTACCAATTGGTTATCTTATTCAGTGTACCGAAAACCTACAGCAAACTCTGCTATAATTCCGTTCAGTTCGTCGCACCCAAGGAAACAAAAACTTGTAGATATAGAGTACATGGTCCGAAGAGCGCTCACCCACTTATCTAGTATTACTGTTAGAAGAAAGGAGTTAAGTCATATCCAGATGATTCCGATGTCACATAGATACCAAAAAGAAGTGATTGAAGAACTGCTCGGTCATTAGAATATCCAGTACAAAGTACATTACAAAGGGAAGCCAGAGTTACAAAATATGTTGGAACTGTAGACTATGAACCTGGAGTCACTTCAATACTAAGGAATGCATGTAAAAAACACCACCTTGAAACCTCTTCAGCAACGACATGCAGATGCCCAATCGCACACTCCGTTAAAATATGCGGAACCCACTTAAAATCTTCAGGGACTTCCCCAAGGCCTGTAGACGTCGTACCACCGTCGATTGAGCCACTTTCAAACGTTTCGCCAGTTGCGAGGTCGATTGTGTAGTATCGTCTTGCAACAGCGATTCCAGCTCCTCGTCTGCGAGTTCCTGTGATCTACCTGCACGTGGCTTGTCTCCCAAGCTTAGATCACCTTTCTGAAACCTGGAAAACCATTCTTGATACGTCCGCTCATCCAAAATCGTTGCGCCATACGCTTCACTCGCAATTTTTCCTAAATTAAACAAGAATAACAATAAGTGCCGCAAATGAACTTTATCAACCGCCATGCTTGGCTTCATGTACGAACTGACAGCACGGGTCGCCGTCCGGTTAGACCCCTACAGTGCCCGCTAGCGAGGGCGGCGGAAACTTTTGCAAAACCCTAATATTTTTCCCGGGAATTTTTAGCTAAATTTAAGTATAGCGGCACTTCAAAATTTACATTTCGAGCACTGATCCCAGACATTCCTACGCTGTGCATTCGGGAAGCTGATTGCGTATTTTGAAATTGGTTTCACAGTCTATGAACCACAGAAATACTCACATGTAGCTATCTTGTATCTTTGACCTGACTTTGGCCTGCACCTAATGTTTCGATCGCTCTATACCTCAGTGTATCTCTTAAATGTTGTATTGCAGCCTTTAGAACAAATCTGTTTTCTCAAAATCATTCCTTTACACTTCGCAAATGATGTGAAGAACTTTCAACAGCCCTATTTTCGCTGCGGCCCATTTGCATAAAATATTGCCATTGCCACTCATTTGCTGTGATACCCTGACTCCGTATTATATTTCTCATTATAAGCGTACCGGACAAAAAATTAGTCACCCCTGTCAGAACTTACCTAACAACGGGTGATGGCGCCTCTTGCCTTGATAACAGCATGGATCCAGTGTGGTATAGACTCCATCAGGTTGTGAATGTATTGAACATGGATTTGCAGCCACTTGTGCGTCAATTGGTCCCGAAGTTCCGCCACAGTACGTGGGTGTCTATTCCGGGGTTTCACCTTCCGTTCCAAATGATCCCACTGATTTACAATAGGATTTAAATCTGGGGATTTGGCTGGCCAGTCGAGGTGAGACAGTGTTGCTGATTGTTCGTTGAACCACTCAGGCACAGTTTTAGCCATATGCACACGGCAGTTGTCGTCTTGGATGACAGGAGTGGCAACATGCTGCTGCTGCTGGAGATATAGGGAAAAGGTCTTCATCATCCAGAATGCGGAGGTACGCATGCTGGTTGAAATTCATCGTCACTGCAATGAGAAGGTTCGTGGTACGGAAAACATCGCCAAAACATTACACAACCCCCTCCAGCTTGAACAACACTTTCGACACAATCAGGATTAAAGGCTTCATTGGGCCTGCGATGCAATCGTCACCTCCCATCATTGAGTAGGAACATAAACGAGACACATCAGACCAAATTACTCGTTTCCAATCCTCCACAGTAAAGTTTGGTGACTCTGAGACCATTGATAACGTGTGACCTTGTGACTTGCAGTTAAAAGAGGTTTCTTCCGTGCTACTCTGTTCCGGATGTCCGTCGCATGCAGTTCTCGTCGCAATGACCTTTTGAAAATTTGTTGGAGTGGACTTTCATTGACTGCTTGGAGCAATTTGTGCCTGGTTTGAAACCGATTTGCAGTTACTAAGCGCGAAACATGGCGGCGGGCCCTGTTGGTGAGAATCGTTTTCTGGCCACAGTTACGTCACCGATTTTCAGTTGAATGCAAACTACACCACTGTTTGTAGACCAGCTGGACAGTACGCTTCGACACATCAACAAATTGGGCGACTTCATTCACTTTATGTCCGTGGGAACGGTCAAACACGATGGCACCTTTTTGCCACTCAGTAACGTCTGTCTTACGACCCATATTGCAGACGAAATTCAACACATACGTTGCTCTTCACCACTGCACGAGACAGAAATGATCCTGTAGACCACATCAGTGCTATTTATCTTCCAATAATGCTATCAAGGCGTCCTATGTGCAACCGGTAACTTCCAACTGTCATTTCTGTTAGGGGTGATTAATTTTTTGTACGGTGTGTTTATGTTACACCACTATTCCACAAGCCATTGGCATGTTATCTTGTTGGTTTGCCAGTGGCATAACTTCTCAGATGCAGGTGTGTTTATCCAGGAGGGGATTGTGCGCATTACTTTGTAGCCGGTAGTAAAAGCATTAAAAATTTTGAGTTTCAGTGTTTTGAAAATAAAGTTGGTATCAAACTTGCCACAGCAAAAATAATATTCGCTCACCCAGATTAGGAAATCAGGCGAAGTCTCTGATATTCAGAATGAGTTTAATAGCAATTCCTTTAAATGGAATGCCTGAAATGTGAAAAGATGCAGGATAATAATGAACGCCTGCGGGGAAAAATGCCTGTTCTCTAATATTCACTAAACGTTTTCACAAAACGACAGACCTTAGATTGCTGAAATGCCACTGCATAAATCAAAACGGTAAAAATCATTTCGAAGAATTTCATTAAAAGATACCGGCCACATGAATATGCAGTTAAGAAAATAAAATAAAAAAGTTGGACAATTTAGGTGAATGCATCTAAAATATCTTTACTGAAACCCTGGGGAGTGTCTTATTGAAAGAAAGACATGAAAAAATTGATACTTAAAGAGATATAATGGTAATCAGAGCTCTTTCTACAAAATCACACACAATTTCTGAGCGAGAATGAAAAACGTGTCATTAAGGAACAGAATCTGTGAAAATTCAATTTAAGTCGTGAAAAGCTCTCCGTTTTATAATTTCGAAGAAATTCACATTAATTCTAGGCTATGTTGACAAAATAATGGACCAAATTGGCAGCTGTTTCAAGAAAAATGAAGTTCTTTATTTATTTATTTTTATGGTTGGTTTTGTTTTTATATATCGAACATGCATTATAAATATAGTAGCAATATTTGACTTCGTTAAATTTCTTGTCAAGGATTTACAGGGTGATCCGTGTGGGTAGGGATCATTTAAATATGCTGTGGTATGGCTTGTAACAGATATATTAACACATAGCTTATCCCAAAACAACTGAGAACATTTTTATGATAAATGTGCAATACTGCGTTCGACCTTGTCACGAGTCTCGAAAAAACGGTAGTTGTTGTAGTAACCATAGCAACCGGCCACACCTGATTATCACGCATGTATCGTCGGTAGTACGCAGTTTTTAACAGGCGTTGTTTCGTGAACTCCTAACAAGTGTTTTCGCGCTCTGATTTTTCGAAAAAATGAACGTGAAAGAGGAACAAAGATGCGCCATTAAATTTTGATGTTGACTTAAGAAGAAGTCTACCGGAGAGACTCCGTCTTATGCTTAGAAGCTTATAAAGATGGATGTGCAGGAAAATCTACAATATACAAATGGCATAAAGAATTTATGGATGGTCGTGAGTCGGCGGCTTTAATCGCGCATGGAGGAAGACCTTCAGCGAGTGTTACAGAGGTAAACATCATTACAATAGGTGTTATTATACGGAAGTCATCAATTAAAGGTATCGAAGATATAGTTCACATTTCAAAATCATCAGTTTGCAGTGAAAATCCTCCAAATACGTGACGTCAGTGAATAAACAAACACATCGCTCGTTCCACGTTTTATCAACAAACAGCAACCGAAAATTATTAAAAATTTGTTTGCGTAAGGCTAACGCACTCGGCTAGATATCGAGAAATATAGGATTCGGTTCCCCAGCGGTGACCGGATAACAGTATTTCGGTTGTTATGTGTTGATAAAACGTGGAAAGAGCGATGTCTTTGTTTATTCACTGACGTCACGTATTTGGAGGATTTTCACTTTGGATCTTGCCTTTTGGATATAACTGCTATAATTAATATATAGCCAGTGCCATTAATGCCCACCAGATGGAGAAGTTTCAGTAGCTGAGTCCATCTTACGGATTTATGCTGTCAGAAGCTGAAAAAAACACATATAGCGTCGTTGATTGTTGGCCACCGTAGCGTAAGGCTAACGTGTTCGGCTAGATATCGAGAGATCTGAGATTCGGGTCCCCAGCAGTGACCGGATAATAATCTTTCGGTTGCTATGTGTTGATAAAACGTGGAAAGAGCGATGTCTTTGTTTATTCACTGACGCCACGTATTTGGAAGATTTTCACTTTAAATCTCGCCATTTGGATTGAACTGCTATAATTAATATATAGCCAGTGCCGTTAATGCCCACCGGATGAAGACGTTTCAGGAACTGAGCCCATCTTACAGATTTATGATATCAGAAGCTGGCAGAAAAACGCGCATAGCGCCGTTGATTGTTGGCCGCCGTAGCGTAAAGCTAACGCACTCGGCCAGATATCGAGATATCTGGGATCTGATCCCCAGAGGTGACCGGATAACAATTTTTCGGTTGCTATGTGTTGATAAAAACACATCGCTCTCGTGGAAAGAGCGATGTGTTTGTTTATTCATCAGTTTGCAAAATTTTAACCGATCATTTAGGAATGAAACGGATTTCTTCAGCTTGGGTTTCCCATTTCTTGACAAAGGAACAAATGGATCGTCGAGTTGAGGTTTGTCAACAATTTAAGCAAATGATAAACGAATATTCAAAAGTCATGACTCGGGTTGTTACAGGCGACGTTATTTTGATCCACACACAAAAGCAGAAGGCTGCGTTTGGAAATTCTCGTCGTCGCCTAAAGCGAGAAAAAGTTCGGCAATCAAAATAAGAGGGTAGGTCATGTTGGTTGCGTTCTTTGATTGTCAGAGAATGATCTATCAAGACATTGCTCAACTACTACATAACAGTGCTACAAAATCTTCAGGAACAAGTGACAACAAAACGACCACACCTGAAAAAGAATTAGGTGTTACATCATGAAGGCCGCAAATGGCGAGTTCTGTCATTTCTTATTTGGAGAAAATGAATATTAAGTTGATGCCCCAACCTGTGCATATAGTCCAGACTTGTCACCATGTTGTTCCCCATTAAAAAAAAACAGTACGCGAACAACAATTTGAGACTGATCAACAACTTATTACAGCTATACAGGGATGCTTCAACAGTATTTCAGAAGAAGGATTCCAGAAGACTTTCAGAAATAGACAAAATCATCGCTCTTTCCACGTTTTTCTTTAACCAACACACAGCAGCCGAATAATTGTTATTCGACACCGCTGGGATCGGATCCCAGATATCTCGATAACTAGCTGAGTGCGTTCGTTTTACAGCTAATCCCTACTGATTTGCCGTAAAGCGAACGAATGCGTTCGCTGTTGAGCCCATCCCTACGGATTTGTGAAGTCAGTTGCTGACAGATAAACGCACATAGCGTCGTTGATTGTTGGCACCTTAGCGTAAAGCGAACGCACTCGGCTACTTATCGAGAGATCTGGGGCTCGAGCGGTGTCCGGATAACAATTTTTCGGTTAATGTGTGTTAATTAAAGGAAAACGTGGAAAGAGCGATGACTTTGTCTATTTACATCGTCTCCACGTATTTGGAAGATTTTCACCAGACATTCAGAAAGTGGGAGGAACGTTGGACCGTTGTACTTTCCTCGATGTGTCTTTTTCTAAAAGTACTCTTCAAAAATTCTTTCTGCATGGGATAGAATTCATGGCGAAAAATAATTTGAACATAATTACTAATTTTTCTTAAAGCAAAATTTTGCCACTGTTTTGCTGTTAGTGTATATTTCTATTTGCAGTGTATTTGCAGCCGAGTCTACAATTTTCCTTCTATGGCGTTAACATAATTTCAACATTTTTCTTGATGTCTTTTCTTCTAAAAGTTCGAGTCCAAATAATTATTTCCTCGTCGGAAACCATTCACTGCGGGGAACAATTTGCAGGTATTTTTGTATTTTTCATAATGAATTGTTCTGATCCCAGGTGGCGTAGGTATACCTGTCTAATTCTAGGCATTTTTGCATCTAAAAATATGCTTGGAAAAACTGTTTTCTACGTTTGCCATTCCCTATGGCAAAGACAGCGAAGATCGTATACTTAAAATAATACAATTTTCTTCTATACACAGGTGATCGTAAACTCGCGCAACCCCAAAGTTTGAATTTTCATAAATTGTTGCTAAATCGTTAAAATCATTCTTTCTTTCACTAGATGTCACTATCATACTGTTAGGAAGTATCAGTGAAGCCGAGGTCACTCTGATGTGTACGGGTTGTTCGTAGTGTAGTTTCGTTCGTTGTGGAGATGAAATGTTTTTTTCCCAGACGCAGGGAATTTTCATTCTAGAAAGTTATTTCGCGACTCGTTCATACGGATGTGTTGCCGAGGACATTCGCAAAAAAATTTCTGGGTGCAGCAGTCCCCAATAAGTCCACAGTATCGCGATTAGTGCAGTGCTTTCGGGACACTGGATTTGTTGCGGATAAAAAACGCTCCGGCGGACCTTCCATTTTGACTGACCATAAAATAGATGAGATAAAGCGAGCACTGCAGCGATCGCCACGAAAAAAACCTCCGGAAACTCGCCGTGCAATGATCAATCTCATACGGTAGTGCTCATAAAGCTACGAGATCGTTACATCTTCGTCCATATCGTATTCGCGCAGTGCATGAACTCAAAGCCCCAGATGCAGTCAAACGAATGCACTTCTGCCGATGGTTCCGCTCATTCCTTGAACAACGTGGAATACAGAGTCTGGATATAGTTTTCTTCAGTGACGAGGCCTGAAACACTTCGGATGTTATGCCAATAGTCAGAACAATAGGATTTGGTCATGTGAAAATCCACATGTTTTTCTTGAAAAAGGTTTGCATTCGAAAAAATTTGGAGTTTGGTGTGCGATATCGCGCAGTCGCATAGTGGGGCCGATTTTTTTAGAAACGACTGTGGATAGTTCCGTCTACCAAGACATTATCACACAGTTTGTGGCACTCCTTGATGTCAGCGAACGACATTGTTGGCTCCAGCAAGATAATGCCACATGTCACACGTCGGTTAGTACCGTCAATTTTTTGCGATAATTTTTCAGTGAACGCCTCGTCTCCAAAGATTTGTGGCATCCCAGATCCCCAGGTTTATCGCCGCTCAACTTCTTTCTTTGGGGGTATCTTAAAGGTGTTGTATATCACAATAATCCTCACACCCTGGATGAACTTAAAATGAACATCACAACAGCGATTGAAAACATCAGTGTGTAGGTGCTTCACAAGGTGTCATCAAACTTGATAAAAAGAGCTAGCGTTTGCATTCGCGAACATGGAGCCCACTTTGAACATATGTTAAAATGAGGTTCCTCTTCTTTTGTTGTTATAAAAGTAAGATTGTAATATATATTTGACGATGTTTATTTTTTTTTTGACAGTTGTAATTAACCTCATAATTTTTTTCTGGGTTGCGCGACTTTATGATCACCATGTACAAGACGTGTTCAATAAGTAATACCTTGTTGCCTAGCAATCAGTCAAACGGCAAAGATTGTGTGCACCATTAGCTTCATTTTACTGCGTAATAAAGCTCTGCACATTTATTTGTTCGTATTTAATTGTGCTTAACACGGATGATTCTTTTTTAACGGTATCGACGGGGGTCAAACAGCAATCAGTTACAGAGGTTCTAACTGGTGAAAATGTACCTAGCAAAGAAATATACGCTAGAATAGTGGAAGTTTATGGTCCTATAATTTTGGACTTAAGCACTGTTCGTCGTTGGGTAATAAACTCAAAGGACAGTGGAAGAATGCGGAAGAAGGATCAGCGGCGGAGTGGGAGGCCCGTAATCGCAACTTTCGATCTGAATATGTAAAACGTCGATGAGGTCTTCAGGGAAAATCGAAGAATAACTCAGGTAAACTGAACGTTAGTTTAGGCACTGTCAATGACACAACAAAGTGTGAGCTCGTTGGGTACCGCGTCACCTAAGGATTGAAATTAAGAAATCAAGGCTTGAAACATGCTCAAAGTTGCTCAAGAGATATCTTCAGACCTTAAAAAAGTTGTACGACTATCAACTCTGAGAGATACCTTAATACCTTAAAAGCTCGCTATGAAAAATATGGAAGAGATTTTCTCCAAAACATTGTAACTGGTGATGAAAGTTGGGTTTACCATTATGACCGGAAATTAAAAATCAATCACTGGAGAACCAACCGCCATTTTCTTCTCCAGAGAAAAGTTTTAACTCAAATTTCTGCCTGTATGTTCATTCTCACTGCGTTGTGGGACCACAGAGGCCCTATTCATCAGGCGTACATGGTCGAAGGTACTACTATCAACTCTGAGAGATACCTTCATACCTTAAAAAGATTGTACGACTATCAACTTTGAGAGATACCTCCATACCATAAAAAGTTGTACTACTATCAGCTCAGAGATATCTTCATACCTTAAGAACGTTGTACTACTATCAGCTCTGAGAGCTACCTTCAGACCTTAAAAAAGTTGTACTACTATGAACTTTAAGACCTTAAAAAAGTTGTACGACTATCAACTCTGAGAGATACCTTAATAATTTAAAAAAGTTGTACGACTATCTACTCTGAGAGATACCTTCATACCTTAAAACAGTTGTGCCACTATCAACTGTGAGATACCTTCATACTTTAAAAAAGTTGTACGACTATAAACTCTAAGAGATACCTTCATAACTTAAAACAGTTGTACTGCTATCAACTGTGAGATATCTTCATACCTTAAAAAGTTGCACGACTATCAATTCTGTGAGATACTTTCATACCGTAAAAAATTGTACTAGTACCAACTCTTAGAGATACCTTTTAAAAAGGTACCACTATCAACTCTGAGAGATACCTTCATACCTTAAAAAGTTGTACGACAATCAACTCTGAGAGATACCTTCATACCTTAAAAAGATTTTACGACTATCAACTGTGAGAGATACCTTCATACCTGAAAAAAGTTAAAGAAAATAGTAAACCACGTGCATAGGGAAAGAGAAACCAAAGATTCTGCAACACGGCAACGCCAAATCCTACTCCAACTTCAGAGGCCATACCGAAAATCGGGCTTGGAGTTCTGAAACACCATACCTACACCCCAGATACAGCGACGCCCAACTTCTGGTTGCTTTCTGCTCTTACGAGACATCTGAAAGGAATTCAGTTCACCTGTGACGAAGATGTACAAGCCGCTACGACAAAATGGTTCCGAGAACAACCTGAAGATTAATGTAATACAAGTGACAAGCTACCTGCAAACTTTCCGTAGCTCATCTTATAAAGTTTCAGGCACGTTAAACTTCTAAAGCCTTTTCTGATGGCGAGATATGTATATTGATGGTTATACTACTCAGTAAAGTCACATTATTGCGACCGCCTCCTACTTTTGACGTCAACAGCGCGTAGCCAATGAAAGAAGGCATGTGTCGTGAGCTGGCTTCGAGGGTATATAAGGTGTGCTGTATGTATTCTGAAAACATATCGCTTGTTGCTGTCATGGTTAAAAAGGCGATTTATCAGATTTGCAAAAAGGGATAATTATTGGCTTTTGGGGTAAGGATGGCAGTATTTCTGAAACAGCGAAGTTTGTGAACTGTTCGCGTGCTGCTGTGGTTAAAGTGTATGGTGATTGGAGAAATGGCAAAATTGCAATAAGCGACGTGGAAACTGCGGAGCACCACGTGTCATTGATGTGAGAGGTGAACGTCGGCTTCCAACGTGCGTGAGGGCCGATCGACACGCTACTGGCGGAATGAACCCGGGAGCTACCGGAAGTGTGTCTAAACCGACAGTTCAGTGAACCCTGCTGCGTATGGGGCTCTGATGCAGACGGTTGGACACTGCACCTATGTCAACGATGGTGCATCGGTAGAAAACGCTGACATTGGCACGGCAGTATCAAAATTAGACCTCCCCTGATTGGCAAAGGATTGCCTTCTCTGATGAGACATCCCTTCTGCTTCATCGAACGGATGAACGTTGGCGTTTAAGGCGAGAAACATCGTAGAACAAACAGTCTTCAACCATTTCTGGATAAGCACAAGCTGGTTAAGGCAGCGTTATGGTCTGGGGAATTTTTTCGTGGCATTCCCTGGGTCCACTCATATCTGTGGAAGGCACTATGAACCGAATTCGTTATGAATCCGTCCTTGCTGACCACGTACACCCATACATGCTAATTGTCTTCTATGGGGTGGATGGGATCTTCCAGCACGACAATGCAACGTTTCACACAGTTAAAAATGTCCGAGAGTGGTCGGAATAGCACGATGAAGACGTCAAAGTACTTCCCTGGCCACCTAATTCCCCAGACTTAAACCTAATTGAGCTTCCGTGGGACCACCTCGATCGTGTTGTTCGCTCCATGGACCCTCCACCACGCACCCTCCAGCAGCTGACAGATGTACTGCAGTCATCATGGCTCCACATACCTGTAAATACCTTCCAGCCCCTTATCGAGTCACTCCCAGCCCGTCTAGCTATTGCCCGCGCTGCACACGGCGATTAGTCTGGATATTCGCTGGTGGTCACAGTATTGTGATTCGACCGTGCATTATTTAATTCTCAGCTCGTTTCATAAGTTAACCCCGGAACTTCACTGTACAATTACAAAAAGTTAAAACATTAAGAACTTTTATACAGTTTTAAAAGAAAATTAAACCAGGAAATAAAGGACTGACACATATAACCATATAGGAACATTAGGAAACTTACTGTACACATTTCGCCATCAGGAAATGTTTTACGAGTTGAACGTGTCTGAAATGTTATCAGATGAGCTACTGAATATTTGCAGGTAGGCTTGTCACTTGTATTATACTGATTTTGAGTTGCACGTGTCTTATGAAATGTCTGCTTGAGCATTTAAACTCAATCAACGTATTTCATTTTGGAACCTCAAGATTTTTAAAGAGACGGGGTTAAAAAACTTGTTAAACGTTGGCACATCAGGATCGAGCGTGAGGGGTACTATGCAGAAAAATGAAATACACTCTAAGACAAAATAATAGTTGCACACAGAAGGCCGTGTCGGATTGCAATGCTATTCGGGGGGAAGGTAAAGGTTACCAGGAACAATAAATGATTAAACATTGAGACACGCCAATAAGTAGTGTCTCTCAGTATGGCGTCGAGCCGCCATGTTTGCTCACACAGCATGCCAAACGTCTCGGCATGTAGTTGTACAGGTTCCTAATGGTGTCATGCGATAAGCCATCCCATGCAGCTGGAATCCAGTGGCGGCCCGTCAGATGAGGCAAGTGAGGCGCCGCCTCACCTGAAATTCCGCAGAATGAGAAGTGAAAAAAAAAAAAAAAACTTCGGTCACTAACAAAGATATAAGAACTTTGCAGGATAAATGAAACACTGAAATTCACATTGTGATTCATGAATTAGGTTAAAAAAAGGCTTTCAAGAAGAGGAATGAATCATTATTTTTGCAAAGCAGCTGCATGTTTTAAGCGCTTAGAGGCGGCCGGCTGAATCGTCTCGATGAGAAGCCGGTTTTGGGAACTGGGGATCAGAGAAGAGCCCTACAGAGTGAACCCCCACCCTCACGGTCCGAGGTCTACCTAAGGAGGTGCCGGACTTCCAGTAAGAGAAAGGAAATTTCTGAGGCGACCCTCCATTTCGCTTAAACTGGAATCGCATCTCTGTTGTTATTGGAGAACCCAAGGATTGTGTATCCAATGGGCGCGGGAAAATGAGCAGATGACCTTGGTGAAAAGTGGTTTTATAGGCGATGACGCCGTTCGCCTCTATATGCTTTGGAGTAGGATGATTTCTACGTAGCTTTAACTATTCGTCAGAGTGTATTTGAGTCTAACTTTTTGTAGTGTGTTTTCAACCCTCTCTTCTGCGGGTGTTGGCTAGTTCATAGTAATGTTGAGTTTTTCTTCTTTTTTATTTTGTTATTGTTACTAAACAGCATATTTTGATTTGGGTTGGAAAATATGAATGGCCCAACAAACGACGTGATTTGTGTTCTGGAAGAAATTCCTTTTAAACATTGGAAAGATTATGATAAAAGGGATGTTCTCATATCTGGAAGACCGACACCTATAATAAGTTCAATATCTAAAGATAAGAAGTGCGGCAAATCGTTTCTTAGGTCTTTCAATAAATCATGGTACGAGATTTTCCCCTGGCTTTCTGGTAGCTATTACAAGCAAACTCTCTTTTGCTGGCCATGTTTACTTTTGAGCAATAAGAAAAATGTGTGGAATACAACGGGTTATTTTGATCTGAAAAACTTTTCTCGTAGTGCAAAATTGCACGAAAGCTCTAAAGAGCATAGAACTAATCACGTAGGTCTGAAACGGATGGACAAAAATATAAACACTATTTCTGATATGCTCAAAGAAAATGCTGCTCTTCATAAAGCTAAGTTTAATGAAAAGGTCAGACTGAATAGGCTTTTTATGGAACATATAATCGATTTAGTTGTCGTTCTAAGCAAGCAAGAACTGCCTTTTCGAGGACATGATGAATCTATTTCCTCATTAAATAAAGGTAATTTCAAGGAGATGTTCCATTTGTTACTTCGTAGGAGCACCCCAGAATTAAAAGCACATTTTGAAGAAATACGAAGCTTATTTTCTGGACAATCTAAAACGATACAGAATGATTTACTGGAGTGTATTCATGAATATATAAACGAATGTGTTAAAAGCGAAATTAATGAGTCAAAATTTTTTCAGTGCAAGTTGATGATACAACTGATATTACTCAAAAATCACAGTGTTCAATAATTGTCAGATACATATTGGACTCAAATTGTGAAGTAGTTGAGCGCTTCCTTGGTTTTTATGATATCAGCACTGACAGGACTGCTATGGCACTGTATGATCTGCTAGCATCGGTTTTGGAGGAGTTTGATTTTAAATCAAAGTTAGTAGGCCAGTGTTATGATGGTGCAAGCGTTATGGCTGGAGAGTTGAGCGGTCTGCAGAAAAGAGTCAAGCTAGAAGCCCCGCAAGCTTTGTTTACCCACTGTTTCGCCCACCGCCTTAACCTTGTCCTACAACAGGGGTGCAAAAGTATTGTAAAATGTCGCATATATTTCGCAACTGTATCCAGCATGCCCTCATTTTTTTATAAATCTGCCAAGAGAACCCACGTAGCAGATTCAGTTGTTGGGAAACTGATTCCTCAAATAGCGGAAACACGTTGGGCATCACTTTCACAAATTTTGCGTTTAATTGTAAGCGAATGGGGCAAACTAAAGAATGTGTTTGAAAACACAATGAATGACCCAGAATCAACGGCAGAATCAATCAACGGAGCCATAGGATATTTGAAAAATTTCACTAATTTTGAATTTGCTTTTTTATCACTGATTTTTTATGACATTTTTGGAATTACGGATGTACTGTTTAATGTTTTACAAAAAAGGACTTTAAATAACAGTTATTGCCAAAGACAAATTAAACAATGTTGCGAACGAATAAATAAGAAAAGGAATGTAACCACTTACTTGAAACATTTCAGTGAAACAATTAGTTTGAGTGGAGGTCCTTTAATGTCGCCAAAAGAAACATTTGACTGAAGAAGAAGTGGAAAACTATTACAAAATTTTGTTTTACGAAATCGTTGACAGCATAATAGTCCAAATAAATACCAGATTTGAAGATATGGGAAAGCTCCAGTTTCTGCAGCTAGTTGACAGCTCAAAATACCATAGTTATTCAGAGTCATTTCCATCCAGTGCCCTTAACACTCTCAAAAAAATTTATCCAAGCATTTTTACAGACACACAACGACTAAAAAACGAATTAGATTTTTTATATAATGATCACAACTTCAGGGAACTCAGTGTCCAGAAAACCTTGAAAACAATGAAAGAAAACGAGCTGAAAGATGTGTTACCAGAAGCCTACAAATTATTTTCTCTTGTATTGACACTGGCGTCAACAAGTTCTTCTGCTGAAATGAGTTTTTCTTGTTCGAAGAGAATTAAGACTTACCTCCGTAATACAACGGCACAAGATCGTTTGTCTTCACTCGCTAAAATTTCAATCGAGAAAGAATTGCTGAACCATCTAATGTCCACTCAACCATTTTATGATCTGATCATTGACAAATTTGCAGCCAAAAAGGATCGCAGAATTGAACTTATTTATAAAACATAAACTGAAAGCATTCTGTTCGAGACCAAAGCAAATTAATATCGCATTCCTCTGTTTTTAATTCCAGGTTTAAATTATCTAATACTTTTTTATATCGAAATGTGCTTCCTTGACTTCTCCTGTACATAGTTATAACGAGCCTGGACTTCAGTTTGTGACCCGTGCTAAATGCACCTTCACTAATATGCCAATCGAACTGTGACTTTTATTCAAGCTCAAGAAACATTTCGTAAGAAAACAATTTCTATTCAAATGATTTACTTTGAATTTTTTAAGAAGTGGATCTCCGACTGGCGTTGGGATGTGAGTGACGCATTGACTAGCTAAAGAAACCGCACAAATTGCGTATTTTCGCTCAAGTGTATTACATAAAAGAATACAGGTGAAATATTTCTTTCTTTGTTGTAAAATTATCGAATAATTGTTTTCATAAAAATATTGTTGCAAAAGTAGCGTATATTACACACACACACACACACACACACACACATATATATCATCATCATCATTGTCAACCATTATCAATCCACTGCTGGACGAAGGTCTCCCCAAGTTTCCTCCACAACGGTCTGTCTTGTGCCGGTCTCCTCCATGTCACTCCCGCATATTTACGAATTTCATCCACCCATCTCCCATGTGGTCTTTTTCTGGGTCTTTTCCTGTCCCTTGAATCCAATCTAAAATTTCGGCTGTCCATCTATGGTCTGTCCTTCTGGCAGTATGTCCAGCCCATTGCCATTTCAGGGATTTAACACTGATCATGATGTCTTCCACTCTTGTCATTTTTCGGATCCACGAGTTCCTCTTCTTATCTCTCCTGGTTATACCAAGCATGCACCTCTCCATGCTTCTTTGAGTTGTCTGCAGCCTTTGTATGTCTCTTTTAGTTAAGGTCCACGTCTCTGCACCATACGTAAGCACTGGAAGGATGCATTGATCAAACACTTTTCTTTTAAGACATAATGGCATATTGCTCTTGAAAATTATGCTGTTTCTTCCAAAAGCTCTCCAGGCAAGTTTCGTACGCCGATTAATTTCTTCATCAATGTGACCCTCACTTGATATCTGCTGTCCAAGATAAACATACGTATCTGTTATCTCCAGTTTTTCTCCATCAATCGATAAATCTTCATTTCTTGTAAAAGCATTGAACATCACTTTTGTCTTCTGAAAGTTCATTTTTAATCCCACTTCTTTACTCTTGTCAGCAAGTTCCTGGATCATACTCTGCAGCTCTGATGGGGTAGCTGCAAAAATGACTACGTCATCAGCAAAACGAAGGTGGGTTAGATAATCTCCATTAATCTTTATCCCTTTGTTTTCCCAGTTCAGTGATTGAAAGACATTTTCCAATGTGGCATTAAAGAGCTTCGGAGATATGGTGTCACCTTGTCTCACTCCCTTTCCAATTTTTATGTGTGTTGTATTTTCAAACAGCCGAATCTTTGCACTTGCATTTTCATAGATGTTATTAATAATATTAATGTATGCATCTTCAATACCGCAGGATTTCAGAGCCGTGGTAACTGCTGATGGTTTCACCGAATCAAAGGCTTTTTCATAATCGATAAAAAAGCCATGCACAATGGAAGTTCATATTCCCTCGCTCTTTCAATTAGTTCTCTCAGTACGTGGATATGATCTATTGTGCTGTAGCCACTCCTGAATCCAGCTTGTTCTCTCGGTTGAGCCATGTCCAGTGTTACCTTCAAGCGGTGTGAAAGAACTTTAGTGAAGATTTTATAAACCACTGATAGGGAGGCTGATAGGTCTGTAGTTCCTGAGATCCTCAATGTCACCTTTTTTATGTAGCAGGATCATTGTAGCATTGTTCCAATCCTCAGGAATCTTCCTTCATTAAGGCATCGAGTGAAAATTTGGGCGAGTACTGTTTCAATTTCTCCACTTGCTTCTTGTATGATGTCTATAGTAATTCCATCTTCTCCTGGAGCTTTCCCCCGCTTCATGTTCTTGATTGCATGTGCAACTTCTGCTGGGAGGACTGGAAGAACTCTGGTACCTTTCATGATGTCTGGAGTACATGTATCATCCCTTTCATATAATTTGGAGTAGAAATCTTTCACTCTTGTCAAAATTTCACCTCTATTTCTTGTTATAGAACCATCTTCTTTTCTCAGAGCCATAATCTGTTTTCTTCCCTTACTGAGATGTCCCTTTGCTATCTTTAGGCTTTGGTTGTTTTCAATTGCTTTCCTCACTAGCTCACAGTTGAATTTCCTTACGTCTTCAGTGATACTTTTTCGTGCTGTCTTGCATAGCTCTATATATTCCACTTTGGAAGTCACATCTTCTTTAGTTGTCCTCATCTCTCTTCTTTTTTGCATCAACATTTTGGTTTTTCCTGATAATTTGTTTACATGCAACTTGTTCTTAGACCCAGCTAATTTTGTTGCTGTTTCCATAAGAGCTTTGGTTACTTTTCTGTTAACTCTCGGAAATATCCACTTTTTCCGATGTTAGGCCTTCTAAAGCAGAGAATCTGTTCTTCAGTTCCAACTTGAAAGTATTATGGTGTTTTTTAAGGTTGGTTATGTCAATACATTTTGTTTGTCTTATGAGCTTGCCACGTTCCAGTTTAGTGTTGAGGTGCATCTTACATCTCACCAATCTATGGTCACTACCTGTGTTGAACTTGTTTAGCACACTGCAGTCTTCGATGACGAATTTTTTGTTACACATAATAAAATCAATTTCACTTGTCGTCCCAATTGGATGTCTCCATGTCCATTTCCTGTGTGGCTTTTTCTTGAAAAAGGAATTCAAGATTAAAAATCCTTCTGCCTCTGCAAACTCAACGAGAGTATTTCCACGCTGGTTTCTGTTGCCGTGACCGAATTTACCTACTGAAGTTTCATTCTGTTGCCGGTGCCCTATTTTTGCATTGAAATCTCCCATAATTATCTTCAAGTGCTGCTTACCTTTATTATTTAGATGACGAATTTCCTCATAAAATTCTTCAATTTCTTCTTCAGGATGACTTGTGGTGGGGGCATAAGTTTGAATAATCTGAGCCTGGTATCTTCTCGATAGTTGGATAACGAGTCGTGCAGCTCTGTCCGAGGAACTTTCAACTTCTACCACTTTATCCTTCAGTTTCTTGTTTATTATAAATCCAACACCACTAGTTCTGCCAGTATCTGTCCCACGATAATAGAAGAGATGTCCACTTTTCAGTTCAATGAGATCTTCTCCTTTTCTCCTTACCTCACTCAGCCCGACGATGTCCCACTTGATCCTTTGTAGTTCCTCTTCCAATTCAAGAAGCCTTGAATCAGAAGATAGGAGCGTGCGTTGTAGGTAGCCAAGGTCAGCATCAAATGGCAGCCTAGTCCGGTCCTCCGGGATTCTTAGCACCCTCTGCCTTCATGTCGCACTGGCCGCTGCCTTGGCCAGGTACATTCCAGCTGCCGGAGACTGAGGGCCAAGATTTAAGTTGTAGAGTCATTTTGGAGGTGTTTGGCCATACAACTCACCACGCTGGCCAAGCGGGTTGGTGAGTGTGGGATAGCATTTCCTCTGATCCCGATGGTATAGTTATACCGCTACTTGCGGTCGTCAGAGCCCCTTTAGTGGGAACAGGATGCACCACGAGAAGGCGGGGTTGACATTTGTCAAGGAGAGGCTGTGATGTTACGCATCACCTGACCTTACATAGCTGGCGCTCGGAGGAATCAGTCTCATCCGGTAAAGCGAATGATTAGAGGCCTTGGGGCCGAAACACACATATATATATATATATATATATATGCACATTTTCCCTCAAAATTTTTTGGATTTTTTCGTGAAGAAAGACTCCCCACGCCGTGTTTCATATATTTCTATAATTTTATTCCATTACTGTTGAATAATATTTGTATATAAGTGCTAAATGGCATGGGCTGAAGCCCTAAGGGATGGGGTTTACAGCTGTTTATAACAAGGCGCCTACCAGAGACCAATGGCTTAACGAGACCCGAATCTCAGTGGATTTTAATGATTCAGCCGACTCGAACCCAGGACTTCAAAGATATCCGATGGGTGATACTGCCTTTGACATGAAACTTTTTGAAGGGGTTGGGGGTGGGGGTTCTGCACTTATGCTGTATAACTGTGTATAAGTACATGTAACAATTTGGGGGGGCGCTTCGACAAAAATTTTTCTATTGGTACGTACGCACATCTTGAACTTTAATACAAAACGAAGCTAATTTAATAAAATGAAGAAAATGCAATAAATTATAGTTGTTTTAATAAAAATTTAATAAAGCAACTTCTTTGGCCGCTTTGCTTTACTTTCTTTTCTATTATCAAGAAATTACATTGATATTATGTATCAATGTAATTTATTTGTATTACATTGTAAGTTATGTAAAAATCAATGAATTTAAATAGGGAAATTATCTATAAAACGTACTTAGAAAAAGCTAACTGTCTCGCTTACTTAGGGGGTGCAAACCACGACCCCCCGGCTACGCCACTGATATATATATATATATGTTCGTATAACGTTATACAAATTTATATATTTTTCAATAACATATGTTTTACTGTTTTACATTTACATCAAGACCGTTCGCCTCACCAGCATTTTACACCACGAGCCGCCACTGCTGGAATCTTCTTACTCAGTTCCTGCAGATTGTGCGGTAGGGGTGGAGTGTGGATAGCGCGTCCAAATGCATCCCACGCATTTTCAATCGGCTATAGGTCTCGCGATGCGGCTGACCATGGCAGAGTGTCAGTGCCTTGAAGAAAAGCTCTCGAAACAGCAGCGGTATGCGGACGAGCATTGTCCTGTTGGAAAATCGCACCGTAGTGAGCGTTCAGAAAAGGTAGGGCCACTGGTTGCAGGACCTTATTAATGCAACGTTGGGCTGTCAAAGTGCATGTAATGAACACCAAAGGTGATCTGGCATCGTAGGCAATTGCACCCCACACCATGACACCAGACCTTCTGCACGTGTGACGCTCGACAAAAAACCGTAATCTTGGTGCTGAACACGGTGACTCCACACCCGGATTCGTTGGTTGTCTTCTCCTCCTCCAAGACATAAGCGGGACTCATCACTGAAGATCACCCGCTACCATTCTGAGTGGTTCCATTACAGTTCGGTACGACACCGTTGCAGTCTTTGGCGATGATGACATGGTGTTAAGGGCAGTCGTCGTAACAGTATGCCTGCGTGTAGTCCTACGTCGTGCAGCCGTCTGCCAATGGTACTGGCACTAATCGGACGATGCATGGAAGGCACCACTGCTCGCTGAAAATCTACAATCGTGGCTGTTGAGTCACTCCGCGCATGTGGGACATCCCGTCGGTCTTCTCTCTTTATCCGTGATTTGTCTAGGTATCGCAGACCCTTCTGTAGCTGCTGTGTGCCTTGTTCTATCAACTGCCGCCAACAGCGTTCTATGGTGATATCCGCACGACCGGTATGGCACGCAGTACGGCGATAAGACTATCCCACTTCCCGGGGCCCAATGATGCGGCCCCTATTGAACTACTCCAACTGCTCGAATTGTTTCCGACCTTTCTCCGAGGCATACTTCACTCTCAAAAGATGCAGCCAACACAACAGCACGAGTTAGAATGGCAAGCACGCGGAACCGGGCGACCTTATACGTATAGCTGGTCAGTCACAGCGCTACGTCCCCTCCTTGCGTGCGTCACATGCGCGGCCGAGCGTGATACTTGAATCATTTGCATGTCTCACGAAGTCAAACCTACCCACCAACTTTCATTCCTGTCAGTTGCTTCCTTCTGGGTGCAACTATTTTTTGACCTAGAGTGCACGTTAATTAAAGTAGAAATTCGGAGATTTGTTCTTGTACATGAATATGATGGCACTACTTTCGGAACATCCTCTGTAAGAGATCTGTCGCAAAAGTAACGTGACCGATGATAGTAAAAATATAATCACTCACATTTTCGCATTTCAAAGTGATTTCTTTCAAAATTGGCTCGTTTGGAAGTTACACGCTGTGGAAAGCGGTTCTTCCATTCTTTGAAGAATTGCCGGAATTCGCCTTCTGTACGGTCCTTTGATATGTTGGTCATGGCTGTCTGGAGGTTGTCGATTGTCTGAGAATGATCTTTACAGAGGGAGTTCTTGTGTTTAGGGAAGAATCCCCTCTGTAAACATCATAGGTAAGAGCAAATAGTCATTTAGACTTAAATCCGGGAATACCAAGACTTCGGACCACTTGAATGATCTTGAACGTCAAAAAGTTCTGCAGAAACAACACACTATGACCGGAGACAGTGTCTTCATGCAAAACAAAATAAAAAAAAAAGGCTAGATACCTTCCATGTTCCACAGAACTTTCAAAAAGTGTGTTAAAGTTTTCATAAAATCCCAAACACGTTTTCCTCTGCGTTTGCCGGTTACACATATGCGAAGATCGCATAGGGAATTCCCAGATGTTCGACAGTCGTGTAGATGGAGCACTCAACTTTCGTCGTACCGACTTTCTGTTCACGACAGGTTATTTTCAGCTTGTTTAAACATCATCACAAATACACGCACTATTTTCATATCTCGCAGGAGTTGGGGGAGTTCGGTTTCCACTATAACTAATGACTAGAAGGGCAGGATTTTTTTGTATGAGTGAATCGTGTTTAATAAATTATGCTTTCAGTACGTGAATTTCGATTTCTAAATACAGAAGACATAAGTCATTTTAAAATGAAATTTTATTCATAGCGTAGTGACATTTTTAAACCGGGAAAGTTTCTAAAATTTTGTATCATGTTTCTGAACTAAAGAAGGACTCCAGAGAAACCTCACACCTTCTTAAATTTGGTGAGTGGTGAAGCATAGAAAATCCTTTAACTAATGTCTGCTGCCATGGAGGAGAATTTTTGTGGGCAGAAATGAGACTGTGATCCGGAGTATTTTGGTTTTCTTCATGAATTATTTTATCATGCATCAGCGTGCTTATGGACGAATCACGAAGTATTTCTCAGGTCTCTGAAATAAATAAAAAGGTACAATTATTCTTGCTTTTCCGTTTTTAGTAGTACTGAAGTAAAGGTTGTGAACTCTTTGTACTTCTGGAATGAAATGCAAATTTCAAAACACATTGATTTATTTTGACACACACAAGTAAAGAAACATTTTGCATCATTTAATTACAATTGTGTGCTATAGATGTTCTTTCTGCTGTAATGTGATCTTTCATACGTGCAAAACACAATGCTGATTCTTGAATTCAAAGACTACAGTTCTTGTGACGAATATATATACAGTATATTAAGATAATACAATGTATTTTTAGTTTTTCAAGTCTACCAAGGTTTCGCTATGTAATGACCTAGCTTCATCAGGACTAATGGCACGTAAATATTCAAATTGTATATGATATCGTAAATGGTGTTTACAATCACGGATTTTGGTTAGTTGCTTCCACGCGTTTGATAGAAATGCGGTGAATGCCATGTCATTAACAAGTTGCGAAGACTTCTGAAATATATCGAAAGCTTCCAAAATATAAAGTTTGGTGGTTGAATATAGCTTGTCAATTAGTTTTGCTTTTTCAAAGAGAAATTTATGGTCCTTTTCCTTACAGTGTTTAGCCATCGAGGACTTCGTTAGGTCACAGTTCCGAATGTAGGTCTTGTGCTCTTCCAATCGAAAACGTAAGGCTCTACTCTACAGGTCTGTCCTATATACGAAGCGTCACATTCACATGGAATATAAAAACATGCAATCTTTTTTAATTTAAATTATTTTTTTTTGTGATTGTGGCGCTTCGTATATAGGACAGACCCGTAGAGCCATGTGTTTTCGACTGAAGCAGCACAAGACTTATATTCGGAACTGTGACCTAAAGAAGTCATTGATGGCTAGACACTGTTACAAAAAGGACAAGGAATTTCTCTTTGAAGAAAACAAAAATAATTGACAAACCAGATTCAACCACCAAACTTGATATTTTGGAAGCTTTCCATACACATCAGAAGCCTTCGCAACTTGTTAATGACATGGCATCCACCCCATTTCTATCAAGCGCGTGGAAACAACTAATCAAAACCCGCGACTGTAAACTCTATTCAATTTGAATATTTACGTGCCATTCGTCCTGATGAAGTTAGGTCAATACCCAGCGAAACCATGGTCGACTTGAAGAAATAAATATTTGTGACAAATCTTGTTGTATTATCTTAGTATACAATGTTGATTGTTCGACATTGACAAAATATTAGGTTTTAACGGAAGAAATGTCGGAATATTGATAGAAACTTCAAGCACCCGAATGTTTTTTTTATTTTGTTTAATTGGAGGTTTAACGACCACCATGAGCAACTCAGTGTGCTATAAGCAGTCGCCCGACCCTAAATTGGGGCCACTGGCACCAGGGAAGGGAAAGAGCCAGGGCCGTAAGACACACACAACATCCATTCCTCAGCGGGATTCGAACCCGGACCCTTGGGGATGGGATGGGATTGGGATTGGAGGTTTAACGACCACCGTGAGCAACTCAATGGGCTATAAGCAGTCGCCCGTCCTTAATTTTGGGTCACTGGTTCCAGGGAAGGGAGAGAGCCAGTGCCGTAAGACAAAACACAACATCCATGCCTCACCGGGATTTGAACACGGACCCCTTACGGACGAATGATCAGAGGCCATCGCTTAGACCACTGCGCCACCGGGGCGGCCCTGGACCCTTCACGGACGAATGATCATAAGCCTGCGCCACAGGGGCGGCAACACCCTAAATACAGTGAAAACTAAATTTCATTAATTAAAATAATCCGAGTAGGCAGCAACGCACTTTCACTAACACTGGGGCTTCGGAAAGCGACAAAGTTATAGAACGCGGTCTCAACTGATGTTTGATTAGGAAACGATTTATTCTGTAGAAAGGCGTCCAGGTTCTCGAAGAAGCAAGAGCCCCTTAGAAAACTCATGGAACGCGGTTTCAACTGACGTTTGATTGGAAAAAGATTTACTCTGTAAAAAGGTGTCCAGGTACTTGAAGAAGCAGTAGTCCGTGAGAGAAACTCGTAGAACGCGGTTTCAGCTGACGCTTGCTTGGGAAACGATTCACTCTGTAGAAAGGTGTCCAGGTACTTGAAAAAGCAATAGTCCGTGGGAGAAACTCGTGGAACGCGGTTTCGACTGATACTTGCTTAGAAAACGGTTTACTCTGTTGAGAGATGTCCAGGTACTTGAAGAAGCAATAGTCCGTGGAGGAAACTCGTGGAACGTGGTTTCAACTGATGCTTGCTTGTGAAACGATTCACTCTGTAGAAAGGTGTCCAGGTACTTGAAAAAGCAATAGTCCGTGGAGGAAACTCGTAGAACGTGGTTTCAACTGACGCTTGCTTGGGAAACGATTCACTCTGTAGAAAGGTGTCCAGGTATTTGAAAAAGAAATAGTCCGTGGGAGAAACTCGTGGAACACGGTTTTAACCGATGCTCGATTGGGAAACGATTTATTCTGTAGAAATGTGTCAAGGTACCTGGAGAAGCAATAGTCCGTGGAGGAAATTCGTGGAACGTGGTTTCAACTGATACTTGCTTGGAAACCGGTTTACTCTGTAGAGAGATGTCCAGGTACTTGAAGAAGCCATAGTCCGTGGAGGAAACTCGTAGAACGCGGTTTCAACTGACGCTTGCTTGGGAAATGATTCACTCTGTAGAAAGGTGTCCAGGTACTTGAAAAAGCAATAGTCCGTGGGAGAAACTCGTGGAACACGTTTTTAACCGATGCTTGATTGGGAAACGATTTACTCTGTAGAAAGGTGTCAAGGTACTTGGAGAAGCAATAGTCCGTGGGGGAAACTCGTGAAACGCGGTTTCGACTGATACTTACTTGGAAAACGGTTTACTCTGTAGAGAGATGTCCAGGTACTTGAAGAAGCAATAGTACGTGGAGGAAACTCGTGGAAGTAATAGTCCGTTGGGTACACTAGTGGAACGCGGTTTCACCTAATGCTTGCTTGGGAAACGATTCCCTCTGTAGAAAGGTGTCCAGGTACTTGAAAAAGCAATAGTCCGTGGGAGAAACTCGTGGAACGCGGTTTCAACTGACGTTTGATTGGGAAATGGTTTACTCTGTAGAAAGGTGTCCAGGTGTTTGAAGAAGCAATAGTCCGTGGGGAATCTCACGGAACGCGGTTTCAACTGATGCTTGATTGGGAAATGGTTTACTCTGTAGAAAGGTGTCCACGTGCTTGGAGAAGAATAGTCCGTGGGGAACATTCATGGAACGCGGTTTCAGCCGATGTTTGATTGGGAAACGATGTACTCTGTAGAAAGGTATCCACGTAATTGGAAAATCTGGGTGGGGGACAGATCAGACAAATAAGGCGGACGAGGTAAAGTTTCCTAACATAACTAGTGCAGCTATTGGGTTGTCTGGCGTTATCATGTAGAAGTATAGGAGGACAGGGATTAACTACTGCCAGCTGTTCAAAACACAGATTTCCACGAATAATATCAAGTCTATCCACCGTGATGGTTTCACACGGTTGCAAGAATAATCAGCGAATCGATTCAACTGCGGACCATCAAGTACTGATCATCGTTTCTCTGGGATAGAGTACTGGCTCCGGGATAATCTAAGCGGTTTCACCGCAATCTAGTCGTTATGGGCAACATTGCCGATTCTCTTCAAAATGTCGCTGGTTTGGTTGTGGATCAGCAGAAACGAACAAACATCGAATCATTGTGTTTTCGTGCTGTTCTTCACTTCGCCTATGGTTGTCAAGTGTGGAAAATGGTTGAATACAGTACTCCAAATTTCTCGCCAAGTTCTCGTACCGTATGGCGCGCACCGCCTTAAATCACAGCTTCCAACTCGGCATCATCGATCGATCTTTCTGGTCTACCGTGTGATTTAATTTACTAAGCTCATATTGCCGAATCGGAATTTAACAAACCAACGTTTTGCCTTCCCTAAATGTAATCTTGACGGTGCGAGTTGCCTAAGATGCGTATTCTTCAAATTTGAATGGTTAGAGCCTGGTTTAATTTTATTTTCACGTTGAGGTCATACCAGCAGCAGCATAATTGATCTGGTGTTTCCTCTTAAGCCCTTCTTTGTGGTTGGGCTTTTCGGGTCCTTAATGGTGGTTGTGTGTTTGGACAGCCGATCGTGAAATGATTTAAAGGTCTCAAGGTGTGTTTTACTCCTGTATTCTTGAAAAGAAAAAGAATTTGAATGAACTCTTCATGCATCGCCAAAAAGTGGTAATCCCTGTTCCTGTGACGAATTCCAGCACATTTTTTTCTTTCAGGTCCTGAAATCTTCAAGATTGTATTTGACATATTGCTTGTACCATAAGTTTTTCTTCAAGAACATAGTTCCTTCTTTTTATATACACTGCTGTGAATAGAAATTGCAACACAATGAAAAAATGCTCGGATTTGCGCGAAATTTGAAGGGTGGGTAGAGCACTATGGAAGATGCAAATTGTAACAATTGCGGCGCACATGCAAATGTGTGTCCGCAGTGCCAACGCAAACGTCTCACTAGGGTATACATGTATAAGAGAGAGAGAGAGTAAAGAGAGCAGGTTTTTAAACTTGCTATCACTAAACTCGACCTCTCGCAGTTGTTAACATGCAAACATGCCGCGTAGGAGGACGAGAGAACCATTCGAGCACTCGACGGAGTTTGAAAAAGGCAGACTCGTTGGTCTCAGAGACGGTGGTTTATCATAGCGGGATATTGCTGCACGTATTAGGCGTAATGAAACTGCCGTTATGCATACATGGTGTTAATGGACAGCACACGTTTCTACATGTTGTAGTGTAGGGTCTGGAGCTCGAAATAGCACGACCGAGAGGGAAGACAGGTACTTGCACAGTATGGCAGTAACGTCGCACACAACACCATCCACGACACTTGCGCAGCAATGGATGATGGTCACACATCGTCAGATGTCTACAAGCACTGATCGTCACCGATTGCTGCAAAAGAGTCCCTTTTGCGTGCCGTCCATTGCTGCGACTTCCCCTGACTCTGAACCATAGGCGCCAGCGATTGCAGTGGTGCCGTGAGCGTCGAAACTGGAGTTCTGAATGGGAGCATATTGTGTTTTCTGACGAGTCCAGATTCATTCTAATGCATCACGACTGGCGAATCCTTGTTCGCAGATACCACTGCAGACAGCATCTGGAAGTCTGCATTGTGCAGCGCCAAATCCGTCCCATGCCGAGCGTTATGACCTGGGGCACTATCGCGTTTTATTCACGCACTCACCTACTACGCATCACAGGCAAATTAAACAGGCAACGCTACATCACGGAAGTGTTGGAAGCTGAACTTCTACCCTTCCTTCAGTCGATCCCGGGAGCCGTCCTCCAATAAGGCAATGCCCGACCCCATGCAGCTCACAATGTCCAAGACGTAATCTGTGCGCATGAAGTCGCTCGTCTTTCCCGGCCTGTATGACACGCGTTGCCAGTTATGTGGAAGTCGTAGAATGCGTTTGGCAGTGTCTGTCTGGTTGATCGTTCGTAAAGAGAAATCTACTGCGTGAAGAATGTATGGGATAGTACTGAATCGAAAGTCGCGAAGTGGTTCCTTCATTTTTAAGGATCAAGTCGAAGTCACAGGGGCTTAAGTCAGGAGAGTACGGCGGGTAGTCGAGCAGTTCTCAGCCCCATCGAGTGAACAACTGATCACAGCAGATGCAACATGGGCTCAAGCATTGTCATGCAAAATGATGGGTGTGTTCTACATAAAATGTACCTGCTTCTTCCTCAAAGCTGGTCTCAGATTTTATTCAAAAAAAAAAAAAAAAAAAGAAATACTGCGCAGGGACGGTCTAGCGTTGGGGTACGGCATGCCTCAGGATAACACCATAGCAGTCGTACACGAGAATAACCATAGCCTTCACATTGCTGGGACGACCTGGCCGAGGCTCATCTTTCATATTTTGGCGTCCACCTTTGAAGGATTTTACCCATCTTGCAACTGTTCGGTATGGCAAAGCAGATTCCCCACAAACCTCCAAACGTCCTTGATAACACTGTCGTGCGGTACGATCTCTGGCACTTTGAATTTTTATCCAACACCTTTGCTCCAATTTCGAAAACATCGTGACTAGACCGACAGCTCATGCTCTTCTTATTACTGCGCAGGCGCATGCAGTTGGAAGAGCGAGTCCGTTTCACAGTGAGGTGTGCTATGTACAAACAACGTGTGACGTAAGCAGCATAAACTTGTTGCGTTCCACTTCGATTCTATAGATGTGCTGCCACCCTTAAAATTAAATTGCCTTCGTTGCTACATGATGCACTTTCGGAAACAGAAATAGCGCCGTGGTGGAACGTTTAGAAAAGCATGTGTTTATCTTGAAGCTGAATTTCGTGATGAGAATCATATGGACTCCTGTATGTCTGTAGTTCCTCAAAACTACTCACATCCTGTTCTTTTTGTCCCTGACTGTCTTCGTTGCTAACATGAATGCATTTCCAGAAAAAGAAATTGCCCCGTGGTGGAACGTTTAGAAAAGCATCTGTTTACCTTGAAGCTGATTTTCGGGTTGAGATTCATATAGACTCACTGTAGTTCCTCAAAACTATATACTTACATCCTGTTCTTTTTGTCCCTGATTGTCTTCGTTGCTGACATGAATGTATTTTCAGAAAGAGAAACAGCCCCGTGGTGAAACGTTCAGAAAAGCATGTGTTTATATTGAAGCTGATTTTCGGGATGAGAATCGTATGGACTCACTGTAGTTCCTCAAAACTATATACTCACATCCTGTTCTTTTTGTCCCTGGTTGTCTTTGTTGCTAACATGAATGCATTTTCAGAAACAGAAAGAGCCCCGTGGTGAAACGTTTAGAAAAGCATGTGTTTCCCTTGAAGCTGAATTTCGTGATGAAAATCATATGAACCCCCGTATGTCTGTAGTTCCTCAAAACTACTCACATCCTGTTCTTTTTGTTCCTCATAGTCTTCTTTGCTAACATGAATGCATTTTCAGAAAGAGAAACAGCCCCGTGGTGAAACGTTTAGAAAAGCATGTGCTTACCTTGAAGCTGATTTTCGGGACGAGAACCGGATGGAACCCGTATGCCTGTAGTTCCTCAAAACTTCTCACATCCTGTTCTTTTTGTCTCTGATTTCGTGTTCTGAAAAGAATAAGGAATTTTTTATTTAGAAATCAAGATAAAATGTATTTTAAACAGAGCCAACTATTACTTATTTTCAATGAAAATAATCTGATAATTTTCCGAGGATTAATTACAGTAACAATACTTTTAGAAAGTCGTTTGAAAAAAAAGTACGTGCTGAGAGTAACCACAGCATCTGTCCATCTCTCCGTCTGTCAATACTAACATATATTGCTGCACGAATTAGGCGGATTTTGAAAAAAAATCCTTTGGCATTGGAAGATCTGAGCTCTGAAAATAACGATCTTTGTGTTTTTATCTTTTTGCAGTGCATAACACTGCGATTAGGCAGCGAAAAGTTGAACTCAAAATGCAATTTATTCTGTACAATTGCTTCGGAAAATCTGATTGAAAAATTTAAATTCTTCCTTTCTTTAATACCGTTTCGCACGAAAGCATTGTGCATATACACAGTCGAGTCACATAATTGTGACCACCAGCAAATATCCAAAGTAACCGCCGTGGGCAGCGCGGACAGCAGTTAGACAAGCTGGGAGTGACTCAATAAGGTGCTCATAGGTATGTGGAGCCATTTAGTCACGCCCATTACCAGCTCCTCAATTCTTCCCCTGTTTTGACGGACGGAGCTTGACCTGCTTTGTTTGAGTGAGTTCTATGTGTTCGTGAGTGTTGTCTGCATCGTTTCAGCAACTCGTCCTGTCTTGTGAGTTATTTATTTGTTATTTTTCTACTTATTTCTTGATTTCCCTTAGCCTTCGTTGTTTTTCTCGTGTCTCGACTTGACTCTCTGTTCCCTCTACGTTAGCGTTCCTTAATCCTGTCTTCTGCGTTTGCTGTTATCGTCTTGCACTAAGTTCCCAAAGACCTTTAAGATACATAGACTGGAAGTTCTTGTGTAAATGAGTGGCAGCAGCTGACTACATTTCGATCGCAGAGCTTGTACGGTAAAAACGGCATGTGTCGTATGTGAGCAACGTTAATTAAGCTCTTTTACCTGCGCGAAAGAAGAACTTTTACGTTGTTTTAATACTGCGTATTAATTATTTTTCAATGGGGTATAAATTAGATATTTCGCCTTTTAACTTACGATCAAAGAAAGCGTCATTATCGTAATTCTGGGGGATATGAAATAACTTAAGGGAAACGTCGCTTGTGCTATGTGTAAAATATATTTCGGCTTCAGTTGCTTGCAAACTGAGTGATCTAGTTGCATGAAATTCGTATTTCACTCTCTAAGTAATGTCAAAATCGCTTTAATGTGGCCATTTGTTTATTCTTAAGAGAATTTGCCGAGAGCAAAACTTTTAATTTCGGAAGTTTTTCCCGCAGTGTTATGAGTTCGTAATAGCTACTCAACGGGAGAAAACATGAGTAAAATTAAATATGATAGAAAGAAATGCCCTCTTCATATAATTTAGAGTTTAAACAATTACAAATCTCGAGGATGAAAAGTCGGAAAAGAAACACGAGTTAACAAACCATGTGTAGGTTTAATCAGAAATCTTCCCTTTAGAGCCATACACAGTCTGGTAAATGACACAAGGGTCTAGTAAGAACTAAGTCCTTCAATTTAATATTTAGAGATCAGATAAATGAAAAAGGTTACTAGCTTACTATTTTACACTTAAAATACTAAAACACATCTATTAGTTCAAGGGAAACATTATGAAAGGATGCGAGAAGCCTGGATTGAAACTGCAAGTCACGGTAAATGAGACAAGGTTCTGGTAAAAACTGAGTCCCTCAACTTAATATTTAGAGATAAAGTAAGTGGAAAAGGTTACTAGCTACCTATCCGGTACTTAAAATACTAAAACACCTCTTATTTCAAGGGAAAGATTAGAAAAGAAAGTGAGAAGCTTAAATTGAAACTGCAAGTCACGGCAACATTTCTGTGACTAGCACTTAAATCCGGATGAAAATATGAATATGTTGTCTTTTTTCTCACCATTTTTTTCTTGGGGACAACTTGGGCGTCGCACTTCTCTTTTCTATTTCCAGACAGGGGATACCGGTATAGTGAGACCGCAAAAGTGTGTGATACCTCTTGCTAAATGGCAATCGTCAGATTTTGGTTGGCTTAGCTTCGTTTCCAGTTAGCACGTCTTAGAGCATTTACCCACTTCACCAAAGTATCACAATTTTTATGAGAAAACCTACGAAATGAAAGTGTCTGCTGGCCAGTTGATTGTTTATTGGTACATCCGTACGCTACTCAAGATATAACCGTTTTAAAAATCTGTTTAGCTCATTAAGCTATATTATTTTCTGAAATACTTTACAATATATACACACTATTTATAAAAACAAAAAATTAAATTTTATTGGTTATACATTTTAAAAAATGGATGTTATTGCTATAAACACGCGAACGCCTATAGTAAAGAACGAGATGTGACAAATTATTTCCGCACAACTCTGAACTTCAAATGTCTCCCGGTTAACTTACTGTTTTCCAGTCAATGTATCTTAAAGGTCTTTGGTGCATTCCGTATTACATCGTCTATCGTTAGTGGTCCTCGGGTGACGTCAAGGTGCACGCCACCCGTGTCCCGTTACCCTATCGTGTGTTGTAAACATTTGTATCTAGCTCATCTCTTACAAGTTTATTGCTTCTTTGTCTTTAGTATTTGAGCATGTAGTATTCAAGTCTTCAATCATAAAAGTTTCATGCTAAAAATATCAATAACAATAAAAAGGCAGCTGTCTAAGGATGTAGAAAACCAACCCAAAACGTACAATTAGAATTTTATTACTAAAAGGCATATTAGGTAAAATCAAGATCTTTCGCAACAGGCGCCATGTGCGTCATCAGGTTAAAAGAACTGGTACTAGGAGAACACACACACTTAATATAGGTAGTCCCGAAGACAACAGCGACCCTGGTGAGTGACATGATATCCGCGTCACAACTCGGTTACAGCGAGAAACAAAGCTGAGAAAGAAAACACCAAATAGATGACAAATACATACTTACCGTAGTGATAAATAAGCACGAGGTCCATTATCAACATCCGCAATAGGGCACTTCGCACGACACAAAAAGTGAAAAAAGCGAATGCATGGTGCATGTACATGTGCAGGTAAGTCATCGTTACAACATACGTCCTTAAAAACGTCAATATACAAACTTTCGGCGAAGAGAATCATATACCTACCTCTGGTGTTAAGTAATAAATACGTCTCAAACCAAGAGGGCAGATGAGTTCCAGACTTAACCAGGCGTGCAAGGGCAGTAGTTTACAGATCTACTACTACATCTTGCACGCCTGGTTAAGTCTTGAACTCATCTGCCCTCTTGGTTTGAGACTTATTTATTACTTAAGACCAGAGGTAGGTATATGATTCTCTTCGCCGAAAGTTTGTATATTGACGTTTTTAAGGACGTATGTTGTAACGATGACTTACCTGCACATGTACATGCACCATGCATTCGCTTTTTTCACTTTTTGTGTCGTGCGAAGTACCCTATTGTGGGGTTTGATAATGGATCTTGTGCTTATTTATCACTTCGGTGGGTATGTATTTGTCATCTATTTGGTGTTTTCTTTCTCAGCTTTGTTTCTCGCTGTAACCGAGTTGTGATGCGGATATCATGTCGCTCACCAGGATCGCTGTTGTCTTCGGGACTACCTATATATTAAGTGTGTGTGTTCCTAGCGCCAGTTCTTTTAACATGATGAAGCACAGGGCGCCTGTTGCGAAAGATCTGGTTTTTACCTAATATGCCTTTTAGTAGTAAAATTCTAATTGTACTTTTTGGGTTGTTTTCTACATGCTTAGACAGCTGCCTTTTTATCCTTATTAGTATTCAAGTGTTTGTCTTCCTGTTTTCTTGCACAGGTGTTGCATTATATTTCATTAGCGGTCCTCCGGGGACGTCAGGGCGCACGATGCCCGTGTCCCGCTCCCTTATTTTGTGATTGATTGTTCTTGTAAATATTTCGCTTTTTCATTCATTGGTGTTTCTTCATCTTCAACTTTTCAACGCTCCTTTCTTCTTATATAGGTGCTTATTTATTTTTGGTCATGGCTTGCGCAAATTCCACCGTTTATATTTCACCTATCACGCCACCTCCAGATGATCTGCAATACGACCAGTCTCAACTCTCTTCATCTGTTTCCAATACCAAGTTTACAGCTCTTTTACCGTCTCGCTTGGACTTTCTTATTTTTCGTAAAGATCATATTCTCACAGTGGATATCAGAGAGACTTACCCGCAAGGAGAATCTCTGCCTGCAACTGTCGCATTGGGAGTGAAATATGTCGCTCTCCCCAATATCAAGCTCTCTCATTATATGACAGCTCTTCATTCAAATGTTTTCCCGGATATCATAACCCATGTTGCTCGAAAACCTCGTTCCGTACTTATTTATTTCTCTTCACCTGTTCAAGTTGCGCAGGTTTTGTTCTCCCCACTTTCAGTAGGTTATCAAAGTTTGTTTGCCATACCATTAGCACAATGTCCCATTTTAGTCAGTATGTCTGTCCCCAGTACCTCCAGATGTCTCAGATGAAATTCTCCATAGTTTTCTCTCTAAATGTGGACTCGCCATCGGTCCCATTCGCACTTTGCGAGCCATGTCGGACGAGCAAGGAGCTCGTCCGTATCTTAGCTGCAGACGTCAAGCTCTAGTGGTTTTTCCACACGAAGTCTCTATTTCCTCCTGTTCTACCACATTTCAAGTTGTCTGTGGTAGACAGTACCGTATCATACATGTGTTCACCGCCTTACATTGCTTTAACTGCAAATCACCTACCCATCTACGTGCTTCCTGCCCCGGTAAAGAAGCTCAGCATGTTCTGCCTTCATCTTCTGATCTTCCGACTTTTGGCTCTCCAACAGCTCAGTGCTTCCCATCTTCAATTCCGCCAGTTTTGGGAGGTTTATTCCCAGCTCCTGCTTTCTCTTCATGTTCTGTTCCAGCGGACGCTATGCCGCGAACCCATTTTTAACCGACTTCTCTTCTAGATGTCACATCCTCATCTACTGCAACGTCTTTATGATCGCCTCCAGTGAGTCCGACTTCCATCATGCAGTGTTCTTCTAAACGGCCTATGTCTCCTTCATCTACGTCTCCTGTTGATGATCATCCATTGCCTCTACCTCAAGACACAGTGCCTTCGGACATGGTGCCTTTGCCTGCAGTACAACTTTCTGATGCCATGCGTACCGATCCAGTATGTTCTTCTCCCCCAGCAAACTCCACGCCTCATGAGTGCCTGCCTCCTGCTTCCGAATCCATGGATAAGAGCTCCGATTCCTACTGCTACGATTATACACCAGACCCCAAGAATGTATTTCGTACTCGTCCCACTCTATTATTTGTAACGTCAGACTCATCTTCTGCAGCTCATGACAGTTCTGCAACTCCTGCTATTCTCCCAGAAGCGTTTGCAAATCTCACTATCTCTCAACGTCGTCTTCTAGCTACTCTGTCTCGTCAAGAAGTTGAAAGGGAGGGGATTGAAAATATCCTCAGGCACCTTGATCTTCTGTCTGTCCCCAAAATTTACAGCAAGAGCTACAGCTCTTTTGCCGCCTATCAGGCTGCCCGTGCAGTTCGTAGAGATGTTCTTGAATACTTTGAAATTGGACTTTCAGATTTTTGCCTTTCCAGTTCACCTTCTTCTTTGCCGACCGTGCTTCTCCAGTGTCTTTTCCAGCTTCACAACGCAATTCTTCTGTGCTATCATCTGTGTCCTCCAGTGCCCAACGCACAACCTCCGCACTTGCGGCCTCGACTCCCGGACAGTTATCTCATCAAGCGTCTTCATCTGGCGCCCATTCTTCATCTCGCTCAAGTCGCTCTTCCCAGCGTGCCAGCAAGCGACGGGCTAAATAATGAGTTCTTCGGCATACTAAGTGTGTCTTTCTTTTGACATTTCACATCTACAATAGTGAAGTTATTTTCTACAGAATGCTCGTCATTCTTTCTTGAACTGTGTGTTTGTACATAGACTCAATTCCCCTTCTGCTGTGCACTTACTCACTTATGTTCCACGAACTATGCCCCATACGTTATCTATTATATTTCATTAAGTTCGTCTTGTCGCATACTTTATCCTGTCGTTTCATGTCCACATTAGTGGAGCTATTTTCTCCAGAATGTTTGTCAATTCTATGAACTGTGTGCTTTGTACATAGACTTTATTCCTCTTCGTATTGTACTTACTTGCTCACATTCTACGAACTGGGCCCTACGATGCCTCTTTTAAAATTTCATCGAGTTCGTCTCATCGCCTACTCAGCCCTACTATATTTTTGTAACAATTCATTATATATTCCGGACTTCAGCATTATCTTCACGATGTACGTTTTTCTGCATGCCTTGTATATTTCCCTAATGTTGTTCATGCATTGATCCATGTTATTTGATTGTTATTCCTATGTCCAGAGTACTATGTACTTTTAATACAGTAGTTGTTTTAATAAAGCGATGTTGAAAGTAGTGCATCCGACAACTGCTGGAGGGTGCTGTGACGTACCTGCCAGCAGGACGCACACGACATAAAGGCAGATAGTAGTCAGAACAAACGTCCGCGTAGCTCAATTGGTAGAGCGACTTATTCCGGAATGAGAGGATCCGGGTTCGAATCCTGGCGTGTACAGAAATGACGGAGAAATTTACTTCGCTATAATGGCACCCGAACTTTCCGGATGACCCGGCAGTTCAAAATCTCGCATTGGTGTTGTAATGGTGAGACATAGACTTTCGTGCTAAGTCCCGCCTTCTTTCCGAATGGCGTCCGTGACTTAATTTAACAACTTCCCCCTACAGCAAATAATCTGAGGTTCTCACTCTCGTAATTTATTAATAATAAATTTATCATCCAGGCCCCTCTTCCTCCGCCTTTTTGTGTAATTATCCGCGAATCAAGGAAGGGAGCGAATGGCTACTGTAAGGCACTTCATCAACTTCAATAAATACTTCGTGAATATGAAAGATAATAAATTTAATGAATCAAAGTACTAGTGAGAGTCTGGTTCCGGTGCCAATGTCCGCGTCGACGAATTTGTGGCATGCGTCGTCCGTCACGAATTGTTCAATCACCAATCCGTTGCCCTAACGCCACTCAAATATCCGAGTCGTTCCGACTCCACGCAGTCTCTTGAAACACTCTGTTTCACGCTAAAAACCAGGAACTGCGTTCCTCGGAGCATAAAATCTCCACCATCTATCCGTCTTCCAGACACTCGTTGCAAATCCTTTTCGCTTTCTCCCGAAGCCTCCAGCTTCACGCAAATAACAGGAACTGCGTTCCTTGGTGCATAGACGCCGCACGTCTATCCGTCTTCCAGACGATCGTTGCAATCTTTTACGCTTTCTCCCGAAGCATCTAGCTTCGCGCAAATAACAGGAACTACGTTCCTTGGAGCATAAACGCCGCACGTCTACCCGCCGTTCAAGCGCACCTCGCAATCTCTCTTCTCTCTCCCGAAGCACACGGCTTCACGCAAAAACCAGGAACCGCATTCCTCGGAGTCAAGCTCCCGACGTCTACTCGCCTTCCAAGCTGCTTCGCAATCTTCCTTCTCTCTCCGAAGCTATCTCTTATCCCCCTCGCTCCAGAAGACACCTCCTTTCTTCCCCCCCCTTCTACCACGAGGCGCTGACCTCTTAAAAGGCGCTGACCTTGTCAGGTCCTGGAGCGAACCTGACCTTTGTCCGCAGGCACCCTTTCTTCGAATCCGCACCCTAGCCGCTCCTGCTTCTGGGGAAATCGCCCTCCCTCGCTTATTGTCTCCTTGCCCGACGACATACCACACATTCCACCTAACGGACTTCTGTACGTGGAAACCAGACTCTATACAAACAGAACAAAACATACAACAATACTGACATTCTTTTACACAAAGGACGTATTCAGTCTCCCCAGACAGGCTGGCGCCCTTCTAACCTTGGGCATTGTATATGCACACAGTTAATGAAATAAAGTTAGTTCCTTGTTTTTTGTACATAAATTAGCACTAGATCATATCTTAATTGATATGCATCTCATTATTACTTTTCGCCCTTACAGCCCTCGGACCCTGAGAAGAAACATGCGGGGTCCTTACTTCGCATGGTGAGTCCTGTTCACTTGAGTTTCTTTATATATATTGTTTTTCAGTTTATCACCTCACATACAGACACAAACAGGCGAAAATAATATCACTTCCCCCGTTCCTTTCTCCTTTTTTTTTTTGTCGTACCACAGTACCACCTTCGAGCCTCACTGAGTCTCTACCTGTGTAGTGATACTCTTGTGTTCATCAGGACGCTGATCACCTGCCTCAAAAGGTAACCGAGATAAAGCATCAGCGTGGGGGATTAGCTTGCCTGCTAGTGCGTTAGTTTAAGGTTGAATTGTGAGATGGCCAAACTCCATCTCTGTAGTTTAGAGCTCTGAGTTGCTGCGCTAGTCAAATAAACTAGCGGATTGTGATCGGACGTTACTTCCACTGGATGCCCGAAAATCCATCCTTCGAACTTCTGGAGTGCCCATACTATGGCGTAGGCCTCCTTGTGACTGGCGGCCCATCTAGCCTGCGTGCCGTTTAACTTCCGGCTGGCGTAAGCTACCGGTCGGATTTCTCCCCCGTTACTTCTCTGCGCTAAACAGCAGGCTACGGCAAATGAACTCGCATCCGTGTACAATAAGAACGGAGGGTCAAAGCTTGGCGTCGCCAGTACTGGTGCGGAACATAAACATTCCTTTAGCCTTTTGAATGCGATGTCCATCTCTGTCGTCCAACTCATTTTCTCCGTGGCTTTCTTTCCCGTTAAATCGGTTAGCGGTTTCGCGATCTCGGCGAACCCCGGTACGTATTCCCGATAATAACTGCAGAGTCCCAAGAAACTACGTACTTCCTTCTTCGTCTTCGGCGGTACCAGGTCCCTGACCGCCTGTAACTTCTCCGGGTCCGGCTGGTGACTCCCAGAACCGACCACGTGCCCTAAGTAATGCACTTTTTCCTTGGCGAAGCAGCACTTCTCTAGGTTCCCCGTAAACCCCGCTTCCACCAAGCTGCCGATTACCTTCTCTAAATGTTGCAAGTGCTCCTCCCAATTCTTGGAGAACACTGCAACGTCATCGAGAAAAGCTAATGCATAATCCAAATGAGGGTTTAACACTTTGTTCATTATCCTCTGGAATGTTGCAGCGGCCCCCGACAGTCCAAAAGGCATTACGTTCCACTGGAACAATCCTCGGTGGGTAGCAAACGTAGTGTATTTCTTGCTTCCGGGGTTCATCGGTGTTTGATAATACTCCTTCAGCATATCCAAAGTTGTGATGTATTTTGCTGCCCCCACCTTGGCTAAAAGATCCGGGATGTGTGACATGGGAAATGCGTCTGCGACGGTGTGCGCGTTGAGCATTCTAAAGTCACAACACAATCTGACTTCCCCTGTACGTTTAGCAATACAAACAATTGGATGACTATACTCTTCCCCCGACTCTTCTATCATGCCTCTGTCACATAACTCCTGAATCTGATCATCCACCGCCCGCTGCATAGATTGGGGCACTTTGTATCTGTGCTGAGTACGTAGCACACTCCCCGTTTAACCGTTATCTCGTGGTTACCTAACGTGGTTCTTCCTACTTCCCGAATCTCCCCGAACTCTCCATCTGATTCAAAAATTACCCCCACCACATTAATCTGGGGTTTAAACTCTCTCAATTTGCCTACGTGAACGTGGCGCCTCTGCCCGTTGCCTACCTCAATCACATAGCTGCTGGCCCCCTCTTTTCTACAATATGCACGGGGCCTGTCCATCTGGCATAAAGTTTGTTCCGGGAATCTGGAATGAGAGCTATAGCCTGATCCCCAACCTCGAAGGACTTCTGCCGCAGTCGTCGGTTGTAGTAGGAAGTGTACCGACGCTGCTGCTCCTCCGCCACCTCCTCTACTTGGAGCGCCACCTTGTCCATCCTTTCTTTCATTTCTTGGAGGTACTGCCCTGCCGACACTGAAATACCAATGGGTCGCTTGCACTCTCCGGCCCAGTTATTTTTCAAGATTGCTAGCGGTCCCGTTGGTTCCCGACCGTTCAATAATTGGAACAGCGCTATGCCCGTGGTCACGTTGGGCACCTCACAATACGCCCATAAAAGATAAGGTAGTGCCTTATGCTACTGCCTTGGCTCCTCCCTTATTATGTGGTGTAACATCCCCTTGAGGGTCCTGTTGAAACGCTCGATCAACCCATTGGAGGAGGGATTTCCTGGCACCGAGAATCTGGGAGTCGAACACAACCTCTTCAAGATCTCTTGTGTCAGTCCCGACACATAATTAGTGCCCCTGTCCATCGCCACTACCTCCGGAATGCCCGTGCGCTGGAAGATCTCCAAAAGCGCATCACAAGTGTTCTTCGCGTTTAAGGAGGTCAGACATACGGCCTCCGGCCAGCGTGTATGTTGATCCATCATCACCAAAATCCATCTGTGCCCCTTGCTAGAAAGCGGTTCTATTGGGCCGATCAGATCCACGTTGACGACCGGAAAAGGTAGAGCGGGCCTTCTAACTGCAGTTATAGGTACTCTATCTCCTCTTGTGACAGGACGTCGTAATTGACATCCCTCGCATACGTCACAGTACTGACGCACGTCTCCCTTCACGGTTGGCCAATAGAACGAATATCGAATCCTCTCTAGCGTCTTTTTGTGTCCCAAGTGCGCCGAAAATACCGAATCGTGGGCCAGGCTTAGCACTTGTTTTCTCCTAATCTCCGGGACTACAAGTTGATTTGTCAATTGCCCTAACACCCTTTCTCTATGGTGGAGCATCTCTTCTATGTAAACATAACCTCCTTTTTCCTCTTTAGCACACCTACGAGCTTCCGATAAAGTTCTATCTTCCTCCTGTTGGCCTGCGAATACCGCGTGATCGGATCTGCTTACTTGCCGAGAATCTCCAATATCCTCGCCGAAGCCCGAACGAGCTATCTCCGTCTGCTTACTTTTTCCCCGTGCGCTTGCCTCGTCGTCTCCTGATTGGCTGTCCGATTTCGCCTCCTCTTCGACCACGCCCTCCTCCATCGGCGGCGGCTCGCTCTTTGCCTTAGGCGCTTCCGATTCCTCCTCGACCTCTACCTGATTCACCGCGATATTAGCTCGGTGGGTACGGCCAACCGTACTCTCATTCTCCGCTATCGAATCCTCCCTTTCTTCGTACTTTCGCTCTTCCCTCTCCTGTTTAGGTTCTAGCGCTTTCTGTAAATTAATCACCCACTCGGGACTACAGTCTCTAACCGTTGACATTTTTACGTAATCTTCTGGAGTAATAATAAACTCATTACTCAAATTAGGTACTATGGCACAAACAATTTCACTGATTCCTATCGTTTTACTCCCCGCCTTTTCTAGACCTGCTTCCATAATCCTAATTCCAACCATTTTTATGGGAAAAACGGCTGCTCTTCCATCAAATCCTGTCAGTTTTACCTTCCCAATTTCCTCCAATTTTTCTTCTCCCAATAATCCTCTCTTTAAACAATTGAATTCTGCCCCACTATCTACCAGTATATTGGCTTGGAGCCCTGCCTCTGTAGTTACCATCATTTGTTCTCCTACCGGTATTTCTATCTTTTTAATCCCTGCTTGGTTAGATCCGAAAACTCTTCCCACCGTTGCGCGCATCTTTCTAACCTCATGTTCTACTTTTACTTCGGTCTCCTCTCTAGGTTTCTCTACTTCCTGATTATTCTCCACAGCTACCCTTCCTACTTTTTTCACCCCGTCGTTCCGCCAATAATAGGAATTACTCCTGCCCTCCGGTCTTACGCTACCCTTCTGGGGACATAATGATTGCCGATGACCAGGCTTCCTACAATAAAAACAGATTATGCCTCGATCTAAACTAGGGTTACCCTGACTTCCCATAGGTCGTTCTCCTTCTACCTTACTCCCGAACTTCCTATCAGGCGCTTGGAATTTCTCCCTCTGAAACTGCCCACTACTATTCCCGCTCTCTCTCTCTCTTCACGAATCCGCTCCCCGTAGAAATATACTGACTCTCTTTGGCATTGTAATTCGACGAAAAATTGTCCTTCACCTTTCCTATCTCTAGTGCTTCCACATGACTCTCATATGAATCACATAACTCCCCCAATTCTTTAGCCAAGACTAGCTTACCCACCGCACCTCTCTGCAGTAAATAGGTTTTTAAGGATGGGGATAGTAATCCTTTAAACTTATCACACACTAGCAGATTTACTAATTGGTCGAACTCGGTTACTCCGCAGTTGGCTACATAATATGTGAGTGACCTGCCAATCCGTCCCGCTAGCTGTTGGAAGCTCCCCCTTGTTCCGGCGTATCGCCTCGAACTGGTTCAGATATACATCTGGAGTCAAATGACATTCACTGAGAATAGCTTCCTTGACGGTATCATAATTATCATATTGCTCTACGGTCAGACGTCGGAACAAATGGTTTACGCAATCCGCATTGACTAACGCAATCACTAACCGCCCTTGCATGCTCTCTGGCATGTCATGCAGAATAAACGCTCTCTCTAAGGTGTCAAAAAAATCCAATATCTCTTCGGGTTTTGTAGGGCTTTTGGGTAAATTCCTCTCTAGAATTCTGATGTAGTCGGCCAACTTCGTTGACTGTCTCCCTGACGCTGATGCCACGCCCCGTTCTTGTTCTATCTGTAATTTTTTTAGCTCATAAGCCCTAGCCTCTTTTCTATCGGCTAGCTCCATCTCAATTCGCTGTTGCTCTAAATGTAATTCTAGCTTTTTCTGTTCCATTTCCAATACCCTAAATTTATATTCCCATTCCAGCCTTATCGAATTCCCTTCTATTCCTTTGTCATTAATTATTATTTCATTGCTAGAATTCAATTCATTATCTGTTCCTCCCTCATTTTCTCTTTTGCTTCCTCGGAATTCCGGTCTTCAAGTTCTTCATTAATTTTCCCTTCCAAAAACTGTTCAGCCATTATTATGAAACAATAATACACACTTAATGCAAAAATATATATACACTGAAACAAAATAATACAATTCCCCGATGGTTAGCCTTTGCTCTCACACTACTAATTTCTATCTACTTCGCTGAGATACCTAGTTAAATATCATTTTGATCTCTACCTTTTACTTTTTCTTTTTATCTAGGCTAGTACCTATCCTTCTCTGTCCGCTGTTTTCTTTCTTCACATAAAAAAATATACTTTCACAATTTATTAACTCAAATTCTTCTTACTATATCCTCGCTAATCTTAAGTTAAATTTATCTTAGAAAGGTTACCTCTAGTACTCCTAGTGTCCTGATGAAACTTATTTAGCTATTTCTAACTTATACACAAGTATCGACACAGGTAATCAAATTGCATCTTCAAAAGTAGTACTTACCGGGCTACTTGGGCCCCCTCAGCTTCTCTGTTGCAGCTAAACTGCGGCCCGCGATGGGACTCCCTAAGCAGAGAAAGTCCGGTCTCACTGGTGACGTGAGACGTGGTCTCCCGGAACTCTGTTTTGCACACTGGGTCAGAGCCTCGTCGGCTCTCTCCGTCGTGAAGTGGTAACGCGCCTTTCCGGCTCCTCTCGTCCTGGATCCGGTCGCGATCTTCGTAGTTGTCGGTCTCGTCCGTTGATCCTGGTTACGGATCTCCCTGCCACTGACGTCTGTCGGTCTCGTCCGTGGATCCTGGTTACGGATCTCCCTGTCACTGACGTCTGTCGGTCTCGTCCGTGGATCCTGGTTACGGATCTCCCTGTCACTGCCGTCTGTCGGTCTCGTCCGTGGATCCTGGTTACGGATCTCCCTGTCACTGCCGTCGATGAAATCACCACTTTTCTTTGTACACAGAGTACTAATAGCAGAGGTTGACTTCCGTTGCTCCTCACAACAAGAATTACTTATTCACTTATTTCTTAGCCTCGCCTTCTCCTAATCGGGTTATCCTGGTATCAAACATTCATCCTGTCGACTGCGCCATTTATTACTTTGCTGTAGGGGTGAGACAAAGACTTTCGTGCTAAGTCCCGCCTTCTTTCCGAATGGCGTCCGTGACTTAATTTAACAACTTCCCCCTACAGCAAATAATCTGAGGTTCTCACTCTCGTAATTTATTAATAATAAATTTATCATCCAGGCCCCTCTTCCTCCGCCTTTTTGTGTAATTATCCGCGAATCAAGGAAGGGAGAGAATGGCTACTGTAAGGCACTTCATCAACTTCAATAAATACTTCGTGAATATGAAAGATAATAAATTTAATGAATCAAAGTACTAGTGAGAGTCTGGTTCCGGTGCCACGAAAGTCTGGTTCCGGTGCCACGAATTTGTGGCATGCGTCGTCCGTTACGAATTGTTCAATCTCCAATCCGTTGTCCTACGCCACTCTAATATCCGAGTCGTTCCGACTCCACGCAGTCTCTTGAAACACTCTGTTTCACGCTAAAAACCAGGAACTGCGTTCCTCGGAGCATAAAATCTCCACCGTCTATCCGTCTTCCAGACACTCGTTGCAAATCCTTTTCGCTTTCTCCCGAAGCCTCCAGCTTCACGCAAATAACAGGAACTGCGTTCCTTGGTGCATAGACGCCGCACGTCTATCCGTCTTCCAGACGCTCGTTGCAATCTTTTACGCTTTCTCCCGAAGCCTCTAGCTTCGCGCAAATAACAGGAACTACGTTCCTTGGAGCATAAACGCCGCACGTCTACCCGCCGTTCAAGCGCACCTCGCAATCTCTCTTCTCTCTCCCGAAGCACACGGCTTCACGCAAAAACCAGGAACCGCATTCCTCGGAGTCAAGCTCCCGACGTCTACTCGCCTTCCAAGCTGCTTCGCAATCTTCCTTCTCTCTCCGAAGCTATCTCTTATCCCCCTCGCTCCAGAAGACCCCTCCTTTCTTTTTTCATCCCCCTCTACCACGAGGCGCTGACCTTGTCAGGTCCTGGAGCGAACCTGACCTTTGTCCGCAGGCACCCTTTCTTCAAATCCGCACCCCAGCCACTCCTGCTTCTGGGGAAATCGCTCTCCCTCGCTTATTGTCTCCTTGCCCGACGACATACCACACATTCCACCTAACGGACTTCTGTACGTGGAAACCAGACTCTATACAAACAGAACAAAACATACAGCAATACTGACATTCTTTTACACAAAGGACGTATTCAGTTTTCCCAGACAGGCTGGCGCCCTTCTAACCTTGGGTGTATATGCACACAGTTAATGAAATAAAGTATTTCCTTGTTTTTATGTACATAAATTAGCACTAGATCATATCTTAATTGATATGCATCTCATTATTACTTTTCGCCCTTACAGGTGTGATGTTCTTTCCACACCGCGAGATAGAAAAAATCAGGAAATCCCTTCTCCAGCGCTTCGAAAAATAAAAATGTGTGATGTTGCATTCCACACACCAGATTGACTGGGGGTTCTCGAGTGCACGTTCTACAACGGATGACTGCCTGCGACGATTCATGGTCACGACTGACCCGTGGGCCATGCCCCCGGCCCTCTTTCGGGGGGAGATGTGATGTACCTGCCAGCAGGACGCACACGACATAAAGGCAGATAGTAGTCAGAACAAACGTCCGCGTAGCTCAATTGGTAGAGCGACTTATTCCGGAATAAGGGAATCCGGGTTCGAATCCTGACGTGGAGAGAAATGACGGAGAAATTTACTTCGCTATAGTGCGTGGTGGAGAATCCATAGAGCGAACAACAGGATCGAGATGGTCCTACAGATGTTGAATTGAGTTTAAGTGTGGGGAGTTAGTGGGCCGAGGAAGTACTTTGAAGTCTTCATCGTGCTCTCCCAACTACTCTCAGACATTTCGAGTTGTGTGACATATCGCATTACCGTGCTGGAAGATCCCATCCACCCCAAGGTAGACAATCAGCATGTATGGGTGTACGTGGTTTGCAAGGATGGATTCAAACGAATTCGGTTCATAGTGCCTTCCACAGATATGAGTGGACCCAGGGAATGCCACGAAAACATTCCGCAGATCATAATGCTGCCCAACCAGCTTGTGTTCTGCCAGCAGTGGTTGAAGAGTGTTTGTTCTCGTATTATTCTCGCCTTATGCTCCAACGTCCATTCGTTCGATGAAGCAGAAAGCGTGACTCCTAGGAGAATGCAATGCTTTCCTTATCAGAGGAGGTCCAATTCCGATACTGCCGTGCAAATGTATGCCTTTTCTGCAGATGTACCTTCGTTAGCATAGGTGCAGTGACCGTTCGCCTACATCGGAGCCCCACACGCAGCCGAGTTCGCTGAACTGTCGTTTCACACACACTTCCGGTAGCCCCTGGTTCATTCGGCCAGTGAGTTGCTCCACTTTAGCATGTCGATCGAACCTCACGCACTTTCGCAGCCGATGTTCACCTCATACATCAACGGCACGTGATGCTCCGCAGTTTTCACGTCGCTTATTCGCAATGGTGTCATTTCTCCAATCACGATACACTTTAACCACAGCAGCACGCGAACAGTTCACAAACGGCACTGTTTCAGAAATACTACCACCCTTGGCCCGAAAGCCGATAATCATCCCTTTTTGCAAACCTGATAAATCGCTTCTTTTATCCATGACAGCAACGAGGGATATGTTTTCAGAATGCCTACAACATACCTTATATACCCTCCAAGCCAGCTCACGACACGTGCCTTCTTTCGTTGGCTACGCGCTGTTGACGTCAAAAGTAGGAGGCGGTCAAAATAATGTGACTGGGCTGTGTATATATATCCACAAGGGGGCATCCTGAAAGTAATGCCTGCTTCTTAATAATAACTTTTGAAATTTTAAAGGCCACCCCGGTGGCGCAGTGGTCTACGCGATAGCTTCTGATCGTTCGTCCGTGACGGGTCCGGGTTCGAATCCCGGTGAGGCATGGCTGTTATGTTTGTCTTACGGCAGTGGCTTTCTCCTTTTCCTGGAAACAGTGGCCCTAAATTAGGGACGGGCGACTGCTTATAGCCCATTGAGTTGCTCACAATGGTCGTTAAACCTCTAATTAAAAAAAAGCAGCGAGCCATAGTTGAATTCCTGAAAGAGGGATATGAGGCTCCAGAAATCCACAGAAGACTCATGGCGGTGTATGGAGCTGCAACACAATCGATATAAGTAATGTCCGAAGATGGATGAAGAGGTTTCGAGAGGGAGAAAGTTCAGTGTCGGACAGACAACGGAGTGGAAGACCCTCAACTGCAGTGACAGATGCCAACAGGCAGCGAGTGAGACACCTCATCACAACTGATCGTCGGTTTTTCATCCAGGAGTTGTGTGATGCAATTCATTTTGGTCGTACTGCTATGGAAACATTAATTAGGGATCTGGCCTACAGACATTTTTTCAGAGTGGATCCAAAGAAACCAACTAGTGAAAAATATGAGCAATGGGTGAACATGTGCCGGAATCTTTTGGGCTGTTATGAGAGAGAGGATAAGGTTTTTTTTCTCTAACGTTGCGATGGGGGACGAAAGTGTGTTATTTCATGACCCAGAAGCAAAACGTGTGTCAATGGAATGGCACCGCACGTCTACACCTCTACAGAAAAAGGTGAAAACAACTCGTTCCGCAGGGAAAGTTATGGCGACAATTTTATGGGGTGAACGTGATGTCAGTTTAACTGATTTCCTTGAATGGGGTGCAACAATAAACAGTGCTCACTATGTGCAGACATCGAAGAAGCTAAAGTAAGCTATCAGAAGGGAAAGACGTGACATTTCACTTCATAGTGTTGTTTTACACCATGATAACGCACGTCCCCACACCTCGGTAGAGACTTCATAGGCTATTGCCAAAATGGGGTGAATTGTGATGCCCCAACTCCCCTGCAGTCCTGATTTGGCTCCCTCAGGCTTTTTCCTGTTTGCCCTTTTGAAAAATACCCTTCATGGGGCACATTTTGTCGTTGGGACAGATATTAAACTGGCTGCGAACTCATGGGTGAAACGACAGCCTCAGGAATTTTTCCAAAATGGATTTTACCAATGGGTTCAAAGATGGCAGAAATGTATAGAAAGTGAAGGACAATACTTTGAATAGGCTAGCATTATTAACAATATGTCCAAGCATTTTGCCACCAAGTTTCACATTTTTGCTGCTACAAATGGAAATCTTATGAGGGACGCTGCATTATCTATCTATCTATCTATCTATCTATCTATTATTTGACCAAAAAGGCATGCCTCCTGGGTCCTTGGTAGTGATAAGCCCAAGATTATAGTCCATATGGATCCGCCTTAATCCGGCAGTAGCCAAGGAACGAAAATTGTGTGATTTCAGACAGCAGAGCAATTAGCTCATCCAGATGTTGAAAACTGAAAAGGCTTCACTAACGGAATCAGTAAAAGCAGTGGTGTTTCAACAGTGCAACTCAGTATACAGATAAATAGGGTTACCTTTTATGTAAAATGATTCCAACAGCAACCATTGTTATCAGCATAATCATCAACACTGTGACAGAAATATACATCTCTAAGGGGACTCCTGCAGAACACAAGAGATAAAAAGGTCACAGTATATAGAATTTGGAAGTGTATTTGATCAAAAGCACTAAAAATATCAAAAATGAATCATTCTAAAGGAGGCACACTGATATTCAAACTTCAGAACTATTTCTATATTGGAAATAACATGTAAGTGAAAAAAAGGGGAAAGGTTTTGCAAAACTTCCAATGTTTCATTGAAGACACATAAACTCATTATTCTTTTTATCACGTCTTTTGTAAAAAAATAAAAAAGATCGTGCTTATGTTATCACTTTGTCCGTCCGTTATCTATCCGTCTACCTGTGGACACCACATAGCTGCAACTCTTAGTCCGATTCAAAAATTCCTTTTCCATTGGGAAGTCCGAAATGTGAGAATGACGATCTTTTCATTAAAGGTTTTTTTTTCCGATGCACAACTTCGCCGCTTGAGGGCATAAATGCAGATGATATCGAATTCCAAATACATTTTATTCTACACATTTGTTCCTATGTATTCAATTGAAAAATGTTTTTTCTTTCGATGCTATTTCTGTGAGAAAACTATTTTAGGAACAGTTCCTTTTTCAAGTAATGCGCAGCTTTTCCACTATACGACGTAATGGTAAATTGTGTTTGCTCCTACATCTCTGTTTCTAAAAGTCCGATTTAAAAAATTCTTCCTACATCGGATACAGCTTCTGATGGCAAATATTCAGCATATGATTTCTAATTTTTGGTAAAGCCTGGTTTGGCCACTAGGGGGCACAAGCATTTATTTCTCTTTCTGATGTATTTGCAGCCAAAATCTGAGATTCTGAAAACTCGAATAAAGAAATTCTTTTGTGGACCAATACCGCTCACCTCGGAAAATCTTTTGAGAATATCTCGTGCTTAAAATACTGCATAGTTTCTCCGCCAGGGGTCGTAAATGTATATCTTATTTTTGTCGATATCTCCGCTTCTAAGAGTCTTATTTGAAAAAATTCTTTGTTTGTTGGAGAGCGTTTCCGGTTCTAAATGTTTCTCATTTAATTTCAAATTTTTTTTAACGCACAAGTCTCCCTCTAGAGGGCGCAAGATTAGACTCCAGTTTACAGCACTGTCTGTGGGCATAAACACCCGATAGAAAAAAAAAACTATTTTTCCGTCAGTTACTACTATGAAAACATTTTGTGCACATTTTCTTTTTTCGAAATTTTTTCTGCATAATTCAAATTTCGAAATTGCGCCCTCTAGTGGCAAAGTTTCGCCACTAGGGGGCGCAAAAGTTTAATCTGTTTTTCTCAATATTCTGCTCCTAAATGTGCGAGTAAAAAAATCGTCTAACACCGAATACCATTTACCTTGTGGAACACTTTAGGTTTGTATGTGAGTAGTTTTGCATTTCACAGTTTTGTCGCTAGGTGGTGTTTTTGCACTTATTTTTGCAACTGTTTCTCCGCTTTTGAAAACCCTATTCAGGAATTCTTTCTTTCATTGTATGCCATTCGGTACAATAAAGATGGGGAACATAATAATACTCTTTGAATAATGCACAGCTTTCCCGCTAGGGAGCGTAAAGGTCAAAGCCTTTTTCTCAGTATCTCCGCTTCCGGGAGACGTATTTAGAAAGTTCTTTTCCCTTAGCGTAGCTTCTGCCATGAAGAATACTTTTCGCCAATTTTCAACTTTTCCATTATGCAAAATTATTCTGCTAGAAAGCGTGAATTGATAATGTACATGGACGAAGGAAGTCATGAATCTGTCCACGTTATTTTATTACCAACGCATAGCAACTGAAAAATTGTGTTCCGACACCGCTGGGATCCAATCCCAAATCTCTCGATAACTAGTCGAGTGCGTTCGCATTTACGCTACGGTGCCAACAGTTATCAGCGCCACACCACGCGTGACGACATCTCAATTGCTGACACCATCAATACGAATATGTGTAGTCAGATGCTGACTGATAAAATACGCGTATCAGTCAGATGCTGGCATCATAGTAAGAATCATCATAGTAAGCATCATAGTAAAAATGCGAACGCACTCGACTAGTTATCTGGGGTTCGATTCCAGCGATGTCAGAACACAATTTTTCAGTTGCTATCTGTTGTTAATAAAATAACTTGGACAGAGCGATGACATCGTTCATTTACTGGTAGAAAGCGTACATTTATATTATGCTTTCTTCTATACTTCTTCTTTTAACTGTTCGATTTGAATATCTGTTTCTCCCTGATACCTAACTTGTGCTATGAGAAACGTCTTGCGCGCCATTTGTTAATCTTCGTAACATACTTTTTAGCCGCTGGTAGAAGTACCTCTTTCTATTTATGGATGGATGTTTTATCGATCGTACAAATCCGGCTGATTTTTTCTAGCCGGTTACGCTCATTTGAATAAATTTGACAAATTTTATTCGCCTCAGAATGGATTCAAAAGACCTGCACATTACAACCGAAAATTCGGTGCCACTTTTCTTGTTTATCAGTTTCCATTAATACAAAATCTAAGTATTCAAGAGCAACCAGTTTGAAGAAGTTACACTGTCGAATTATCTCAAAAAAAAAAAAATGACAATAAACAGGCATTAAGAGATGGCAGTGCATAAACATCCACTAAAAAGATGTAAAATTTATTTTATCAAAATCCATTTGATAGCCTTTTTCAGAAGTAAATAAAGCAAAAATGTTTTGCGTTGGCAACGTTTCTTTTAAATTAAACAAGAAAGATGACACCGAATTTTCGGGTGTAATAAGCACGTCTTTTGAATCCGTTCTGACGGAAATTAAATTTATCAAAGCTATTCAAAGTCAATAGAACCGGTACGGAAATCAATTGTATCGGACGGAAAAAACAAGCTTTTCAAGCGGGGTTTTAATCCCTCAGATATTGCTGTAAACGGAATCGTGAGCTTACGCCCTCTGGCTGCAGACTTATTTTTTTTTTCGATTCGAGGTTTAACGACCACCGTGAGCAACTCAATGGGCTATAAGCAGTCGCCCGTCCCTAGTTTAGGGTCACTGGTTCCAGGGAAGGGAGAGAGCCAGTGCCGTAAGACAAACACAATACCCATGCCTCGCCGGGATTCGAACCCGGACCCCTTACGGACGAATGATCAGAGGCCAGCGCCTTAGTCCACTGCGCCACCGGGGCGGCGGCTGCAGACTTGTGCGTTAAGAAAAATAGGAATTTATATGAGAAACATTTCGCACCGGAAACGCTCTCCAACACAGAAAGAATTTTTCAAATTGGACTCTAAGAAACAGAGATATCGAAAAAAATAAGATGTGACTGTACGCCCCCTGGTGGGAAAACCATGCATTACTTTAGGAAGAAGGTATTTTCAAAAGGTTTTTCAATATGAGCGGTATCGGTCCAAGAAATTTTCAGGAGACCAGATTTTGCTGCAAATACATCAGAAGCAGAAATTAACACTTATGCTCCCTGGTGGCCAAACCATTCTTTACCAAACATTAGAAATTATATGACAAATATTTTACATCAGGTGTTGTATGCGATACAGGAAGGAATTTTCAAATCAGAGTTTCAGAAGCAGAAATAACGCAGAAACGCAATTTACCTTTGCGCCCCCTACCGGAAAGTCTATGATTTACTTGAAAATTTTGAATTTATATAAAAAAACATTTCGCATCGGAAACGCTATCCAAGAAAAAACGAATTTTTCAAATCGGACTCCTAGAAGTAGAGAAATTGACAAAAATAAGATATATATCTACGCTCCCTGGCGTACAAATCATGCATTATTTTAAGAAGAAAATGTTCCTAAGAGGTTTGTCGTCATGAATAGTATCGGTCTACAAACGATTTTTTTTCAATCGAGATTTTAGAAGCTTATATTTTGCTGCAAATATATCAGAAACGGAAATTAAGAATCGAAATTTAAGCCCACTGGTGGCCAAACCATTTCTTACAAAAATTAGAAATTATATGCAAAGGATTTCCATCAGGAGCTGTATCCGGTGCAGAAAGAATTTTTCAAATAGGAGATTTAGAAGCAGAGATATAGGGAGAAACGCAATTTACCATTACGCCCCTAGCGGAAAGTCTATGAATTACTTGAACATTTTGAAATTATATGAAAAACATGTCACACTGAAAACACTGTCCAACAAAGAAGGAATGTTTGAAATCGGACTCCCAGAAGTAGAGATATTGACAAAAATAAGATATACATCTACGCCTCCTGGCGGAGAAACCATGGAATATTTTAAGAAGAAAATATTCTGAAGAGATTTATCGACGTGAGTGGCATCGGTGCACGAAACATTTTTTTCAATTGAGATTTTAGGAGCTCAGATTTTATGGCAAATACACCAGAAGCAAAAATTAATGCTTATGTTCCCTGGTGGCCAAAGTATTCTATACCAAAAACTAGAAATTATACGCAAAAGATTTTTCATCAGGAGCTGTATCCGCTAAAGAAAACATTTTTCAAATCTGAGGTTTAGAAGAAGAGATATCGGGGAAAGCGTAATTTACTTTTACGCCCCCTAGTGGAAAATATATGCGCAATTTGAATAAGTAACTATACCTAAAATACTTTTCGACATTAGTGGAATCGAAAGGCAATTTTTTCAATCGGATGCTTTTAAGCAAATATGTGGAATAAAACGTATTTTTGAATTCGAAATCATCTGCATTTACGCTCTCTAGCGGCGAAATTGTAGATCGTAAAAAATACCGCAATTAAGGATCATCATTCGCATAATTCGAGCTTCCCAATGCAAAAAGAATTTTTCAAATCGGACTAACAGTTGCAGAGAAATCGTGTATACAGACGGACGGACGAACGAACAAACCGGTAACATAAGTACGATCTTTTTTTACAAAAGACGTGCTAAAATTGGCTTGCATGCATGATAAACACTCCGTCAAGGCGATTTGTTCGTTTCAAGTGGTTTTTTTTTTCTTTTTCTTTTTTTGTGTCCTATTAGAATTAAACAGCTCTTGCTGTGGAAAATCAGTCTCATATTACACTGGCGGAAAGTGAAAAAAGAACTCCAAGAAGGAAACGTCTGATACCAACGAAATTTATACAGCATAGTAACGGAATACAGAGGATAACGTGATCAAAACATTATGGCAAAATACAGCTGTATTTGCTGGTAAACTGAAAAATAACATTTCCATGTAACATGGTTAGTACGAGGTTGAACCGCCAAAAACTGCGTCACACTGTGCAATTCTGGCATGGAGTCTGTCGAACAGATGTTGGATGTAAGTTTGGGGTATTGAGTTCCAAGCATCCTCAACCTGGACGCGTAAATCGGGGATGGTCGTGGCTGGCCGTGGAGACCGGATAAGTCGTTGTCCCATAAAATCCCACACGTGCTCAATGGAGGACAAATCCGGTGAACGTGCAGGCCATGGAAGTTGTCTCACACCCTGAAGTGCATGTTGCGTTGCACGTGCCGTGTGTGGGCGTGCGTTATCTTGCTGGAAAACACCACGATGGACCGACCTTACAAATGGCACAACAACGGGCTGAATGATGTTGTTGATGTAGGAGGTGCTGTTTAACGTACCCGGTACAAACACTAGTTGTGGTTGTGTACGGGAGTGATAGCTGATCGCTCCACACACCAGGAGACCAGGTGTAGGCCTTGTGTGTCGCTGGCGGATGCAAGAAGGGTGGAGACGCTCCCCTGTGCGTCTGCGAACACGCATACGGCCATCGGAGGCTCCCAAGCAGAATCTGCTTTCATCGCTTAACACGACAGATCGCCATTGCTTTCTCCAGTGCAGACGTTGGCGACACCACTGTAGCCGTTCCTGGCGGTGGGCTGGAGTCAGAAGTACACTTGACAGAGGCACACGTGCACGTAGTTCTGCATCAGTAGATGGTTGCGGATTGTTCGCACAGTCACCTCAGGTGCAACGGCAGCTCGGATTTGCGTCGCAGTGGATGTTCTGCTTGACAACACCGCTCTTCTTATGCGTCGATCGGTCCGCTCTTCAGTCCGTCTGTGACTCCCGGTTGCACGTCTTCTCGTGTGGGAATGTTCCTCGGATCATGTACGCCACCATCGTACCACCACCGATACTTCCCGTCCAATTCGCTCCGCAACACGACGATACGACCACCCGGCCTCGCGGAGTCCGACTAGACGACCTCGCTCAAAGTCCGATAATTGCTGAAATCATACACGTCTTCCATGTCCAGGCATTGCAGCTTCTTCAGGATCTTCGCACGTGTCCGTACGCCGACGACTGATTACATTCACTTCACCGTACTCCTTAAATACCCCCGACGATAATTTGCATATTATGCGGTGCTGTGGCGTAAGCGCTTACCGGTTGGTCCCGAAATTAACATCACACCTACGTAAACTCGACCCATTAACATATGTAAATTTCATGATCGTCCGCCAATTCCTTCTTGGTGTTCTTTTTTCACTTTCCGCCAGTGTATTTATCATCTATTTTCTTAGTTTCTGACAAACAAGTGAGAGACCACAATTATTGGATTGGTAGTTGTACATGTATTTTATTAAATTTAATCTATTTTTTTCAATTAGGCTGTGCTTTTTTTATTTTCAATTATGAAAAACAGCTGAGAGGAGACAATTGTTAGGTTAAGTTTTTCTTCGTTTTTGAAATGAGATTACAATCGTGAGATCGATTTTAAGTCCTCCTATATATTTCTAACACTTCTTTGTAAAAACAGTATGTGCTTTTAGTATCACTTTGTCCGTCCGTCTGTCTGTCAGCTCGTTGAAAAATTCTTTGAAAAACCAGTACGTGCTTTTCCAAAAACATTTAAACTTACTTTCGTCGCAAGTGAGTCCCTTGTATCCATTATCGCAAGTGCACCTGAAAGTTCCATCACTTCCACTATAAGTACAATTTGCACCGTTTTTGCAAGGCCCGGCTTCACACATAATTTCTGAAAAGAAAGAAATATTTTCATTTTACCAACAGATCAATTTACTTGGGTTTGCACTATTGTCCAGCATTTTACGATCAAGAAAATGTCTTACCTTCACAAGCAGGTCTTATTTAATCATCATTAAAATATGTGTCCATGCTAGCTATAAAAACGACGCCGGCTTGGGAGAGACGAATTGGTCAATGTATTTTTATAGATCCTCAAATTTGGCCAACTACCAGGAAGTCAAGGAGTGTTGCATTAAACGAAAAAGTGGGAATCACACGGGACTGAGTTTGTGGCGTATGCCGTATTTAGAACAGCGTACCATCCTAGCTTCAAGATGGTACTCTGGGCGGTTTTAGAGATAAGGGGTCTTACGTTACCACGCAAGGGAATGACCTAATGACCTCCGAAAGCCCATGTCCAGAAAACGATCGTTTCATTTTCAGTTACACGTTTAAAAGCTGTAAACACATACTCTAGTGCTCCGCAGTCCCTGCTGGAAGTGGTACCACAAGCCGATGATGTTACCTGTCCCAATAGGCACCAGAACTCTCTTACACTGGACATTGGGCTTCGGTGATGGTGTCGTTCGGTGGGGACGGACGGATCATATACTCATGATTTCTTGCTTTCTTTCTTGCCTCTATTCGATGAATATCTTCTTTCTCAAGGAATTCAACCACAACCGCTGAACAGTGAGAAAGAGCATTATTTTCCATAAAAACGAACTCTGGTCCGATAGCTATACAAGATAAGAAAACATGACGCAGGCCAACATTATTACGGTACGTTACCGTTCATGGACCCTCGTTACACCAGTAGCAACTCGGTACGGCTCAAAACAAGACTCCCCAACAAAATGTCTATACCTTTCCACGATTGTCCACAGTGAATACATTGTATCACGTTCCCTCCGGAAGAAATGACGTCTAGAATAGGTCGTTTAACGGAATCTACTTTTATCTGTGAATAAAACGCTCCTGCATTCTTCATTAATGACCACAGTATTTTCGACACTACCGCAAACGGTGCTGTTTTTCTGGCAGTTTTAGATGTACACATTTAAGAGGTTCACGAGAATGCAGCTCTTCAGAAGTCAACTGTCTTGTCACGATAGACGCGACACATGTGTCAAAGAAATGTCAAACAAAATTTGGTTACTCAATTGACCAGCATGATTCCGACGACTCCATTTTGCTCATAGCACCAAATAACGGTTTTCTAATGCTGTGGTGCTTCGTGGATGACCTTGTCCAACACGTCTAAAGACATTTCCAATAGTTCGGCGCATTGACCACAAACCTGACACAATGCTGTAATTAATTCTGATTCCTTGGCAAATCTGCAACACTGGTCACAGCAAGCCCTTCTTCCAGTTTACCAATGATCCGACTACGTTCAAACTCACTCAGATGATGTCTTTGTGCCATGTTTACTCCGAATTTCCAATATGTTACCAATACACCTTAAAACACCAGTGAAATCACGCACTGCACTAGCACAACTCCACACACCAACCGTTCATCTACTATTCACCGACTGTTTCATGCGCCCCCTATGTTGAATGTGCCGTTTTTGGTGTCTATTCAATTTCTTTCAAGAGCGTGGAAACAACTCACCAAAATACGTGACCGTCAGAACTCTGATGAAAGGTGCTGTATATTGTTCATCAGATTACCATAAGAAGCTTACGCTTAGCAACATGCAATCCGTTTATTTTGCGCAAGAGCTGATAGAAACACTTAAAACAAAGTGTGCAAGCTTTCGTCACAACGGGGGACTTCTTAAGGCTAATAGACAGCAAACTAAAGCTTAAATTCTAAATAGAATAACATAGAATAAACAATTCTTGTTATTCTTTGTTATTATATTTAGAATTTGCTTATTCTTTGTTATTCTATTTAGAATTTAAGCTTTAGTTTTCTGTCTATTAGCCTGAAGAAGTAATCCGTGGTGACGAGAGCTTGCATACTTTGTATTAAGTTTTTGAGTGTTTCTATCACCTCTTGCGCAAAATAAACGGATTGCATCTTGCTAAGCGTATACTTACTTGCGCGAAAACCCACCTTCTTATACACTCACGGACAATGAAATTTGCGCACCAAGAAGGAAGCATCGGATTAAACCGAAATTTTATGGACGTAATGATACTGATGAATGATACACATGATGGCAAAACCAGAGCTGCGGGATAATTACAGAGGGATCTGTGGCACGCAGTCCGGTCATCTTCAATAGCGCGTCGCACCGCCTCGTGCGGCGATGTATGCTGAATACGGTGCGGCATGGAGGCGAACAGACGCCTGATGTCCTGCGGCAGACTGGCCCACACGTGTCGGACGGTGTGCTCCAAATCCCGGATAATGAGGCACGGCGGCAGCTGGCGTTTCAACTGGTCCCACACATGCTTGATAGGGAACATCATCGCGCAGGCCATGGAAATGTCTGGACATGACGTAGGCAGTCCTGGGCAACCCCAGCCATGTGAGGCGGGCATTATCCTGCTATATAGCGTACCTGGAATCTCGGCAAGGAATGGGAGCACATGGGGCCGTAGGATCTCATCCAAATACCACTGACCCATCAATGATTCACGTACCACTACTAGAGCTGATCGGCTATCGTAAGCAATGGCTCCGCAGATCATAATGCCTGCAGTGGGGGAGTTGTGGCACTCGATAGTGAGGTTGGGATTGTGCCGTTGACTCGGGGACATCCACACCCGGACACGATGATCATCTGTTCCCAAAACGAAGCGGCTCTGATCGCTAAACACCAAACGTCGCCAGTTTGTGGCGTTCCTCGTCGCTCTGGCACCACTGAACCCGGAGCCGGCGATGTTCCGGTGTTAATGGCAGCACACGTAAAGGGCGCTGGGATCGCAGATTCGCTTCTGCGAAGCGTCGGGATATGGTTCATGGACACACAGGATCCGCAAAATCTGCCTGTATAGTGGACTGAGTCCCCATGGGATTTGTTCGTGGCTGGCGCACGATCCGTCGATCCTCTCTGCCGGTGGTCCTTCTGGTCCGTCCGGAGCCGCTCCACCGTGTGAATGTGCAGTCACGTGTCCACTGCTACCAACACCGTCGGACGCTATGGTCAGAACGATCCACGTGGCGGGTTATACGGCGGGCCGACCACCCTGCGGTTTTCAGCCCGATGATCTGGCCTCTCTCAAAGTCCATAAGTTGCATAAATCGACGTCTCTGGCGTCTACCCGGCATTTTGTCACTCTGTACTCCTGCTTGCGACGGCTGGTGTTTTTCGCTTTCATGGAGCATCTACTACACGCTGGTTTAAAAATCTGCTGGTTCGTGCTTGCAGCGCCACCACAGAGTGTGCGGTCATGCGCACTCGCAGCAAACGTGGATCATTTGCACACCAGCACGCACTCTAGCTATTTGTAAAGTTTCGTGGTTGTAGCATGTTTTCTTCTAGGTGCACAAATTTCATTGTCCGTGAGTGTATTTATACGATAAGAAGCTTAATTATTGTTTAGTGGGAATATCTTCTAAGCTTATCGAAAAAAAATATCTGTCTACAACGTGTAGCGAAAGAATATGATAGATGTTGAACCATAGAATTGGATGTGGAAAGGGCAAGCAGTGCTTTGTTCCCATGGAGCATGTTTCAGTGAAGGATCTCTTATTCTATGATTTTTTTTAATTCTGGAGGAAATAGTCGTACTTAGAATTCGATTATTTAAACTAACATGTTTTTGACATAATTAAATGAAAAAATATGGTCTTAATACGGAATGCATACTTTCTTCACAGACGGAGATGGTGTCAATTCAATTACGCTGTCCGTTGTAGCAATGGAGAAAATCTGGTTTTTAATGCTTGTACAGGAAGCGTAGGGAAATAATGGCAAACGCTTCGGATTTACACCTAGGTATGATGTTCGACCAAAAAAACGACGCTCTTGCTTTGAGCACAATTGATTAGATTTGAGTTGTAGTGCGATGATAGCTCTCACATTGGATATAAACTGGTGGTTTTCATGAAGTGTTTACAAATTTTTAAATGAAAATGTAAAACAAAAGTAACGAAAAAACACTCTTCTTTTAGTTTTTAATGTACACATGAGAGCTTAAGTTACGAAAATATTTTACTAAGTTGAAAAACACACAGAACAGAGAGGAATTTGCATCTAGATAAGATTACAAAATGTAATCTCTAAAGAATTGGAATGCTGTAAGTTTCAATCTTCGAAAAGGTATGACTTTTAACTCTCTGCACGTTGTGCTGCCGGAGTTCACGCCGTGGTGGATAAACTTTAAGAAGAAAAATTTATAGTTCTATTGCTAAGTTATTTTTATGTTCTATGCTTTACTGTAGAATGTTTTAATTGAATAATTTGTTAAAAGTTTACTAGATACATTGCCCCAAAAAGTTGTATTATTGGCGAAAACATTTAACAAAATTTCTTTCTTCCTGGGAAGCCTTCAGACATCTGATTAAAGACACGTATTCTAAAAGTCATTGTGATGGTGCACACTACTATGACAAAACACATTTAAAAACACCAAAGATGGTTTGTTAAGTTCGCACTGTCATTCGAGTCTTATTCTGTGTTAGCTCTAAAGGGGCGGGGGTGCTGATTGGTACTTTCCAAACATGCAATGGAATAAAAAACAAAAGAAAATGAAACAGCTCTACGTAATTGACTACGTACGCTTTAACAACAGAGTCGAACTTTTTGGAAAACGCACCTAGTAAAATTTTAATAAACTATTCAATTAAAACATTCTACAATAAAGCATAGATCATAAAAATAACTTAGCAATTGAACTAAATTTTTTCCTTCTTAAAGTTTGTCCACCACGACGTGAACTCCGGCACCACAGCGTGCAGAGTTAAAAGTCATACCTTTTCGAAGATTGAAACTTACAGTACAATGTGCAGCACGTTATATTACAAGACTACAATAAGTAGTCTTTATGTCGGATTTGGAATGCATTTGCACTGAAATCCTACTCTGTCCTTCGTGAAATAGTGTTGAATCGCTATTAGAGACTAAAATATTTTTTGGTACATTTCTGACGCATAGAAAATTCGTAAGGAAAAATGAAAGTAATTAAGTCGGGATTAAAAAACAATGAAGAAAAAAATAGAAATTTTATAAAAAATAATGCAAAGTTTGACGGATCCGTAAGCGTAGAACAGTAGCAAAAATATATAAAGTTTTATACAGAGGAAAGGAAGGAGAAAACCTTCCTTAAAAGAAAACATTTGCTTGCGGTCATACGCTAATTTAGGTATGTGTTGGTAAGAAATACTTTTCTGGCTAGTTGGAAAAAATGTTATACAGAGAAAAAGTAGAAATATATCGCTAAGAATACGATTTTTAGTGGAAGTAAGATAGTTGGTATGTCTTGAGAATGAATGTTCAATCCGAGAGAGTCTCTCTCTCTCTCTCTCTAGACTGTCTCATCTTTATTTTCAATAAATGAGGCAATGACATATAATTTGTTAATACTTTTTGTCAAAAGCGTTAGGTTTATGGAAAAGTTTCCAGCGTTATACAGTTTAATAGATGTAGTTACTCAAGCAGGTTGCATTTAATCGTCATCGAAGTACCTGCCTGCGTGAGACATATACTTGCGGGATCTATCCGGTAACGGGCGAATGTAATTTAACGCCTCAAGATTGAAGACAAAATCGTGGTAAAGTCACAGGGTGGAGCGTCTGTTATGGCTGGAAACCACAACAGAGGCTCCATCGTACTGATTGCAGGCCCAAGTGCGACAGAAATATTCCCAAGCCTTGTTCGTGCTTTGTCGCTCACATGTACTTAATCTTGCGCTTCAGCAATCTGTAAAAAATATTAAAGAACGCCAAACGTTTTTTATTATTTTTACTGGATTAGGATCTTTTTCTGGAAGTCAACGAAAATGAGTATACGTTGTGCGTCAGTTTATGGAAAAAACTTCCCAGCATTGCTCCTACTAGATAGAATTTTTCTTCTGGAGTAGTCAACAGTGTGAACGATTATAAATATCAGCTTGTGGATCTTTTTCAGTGTTGTTGAAAACTCAGATCTCTGAGATTGGGAAACTGTTTTACATGTGCGCTGATGGACTTCTTTGCTGAAAAGATTTCAATGCTGTTTTTACTGGAAGTGTTTTCTTCTACTTTCAGCCATACTAACATTCTCTATGACGTTTTGCAGCCAGAAATTATGGACGTAGCTTACTGCTGTAAACAAACTTGACACGTAAAAGAAGTGGAGAGAGGAGTACGTGCAAATGGCTTTAACAAAATTTGGGTTGCTGCTAATCTGAAACTAGCCGCCAATTTACGAAAACGCAAAAGTGAGGACCCTGAAACACTTCACCGGACGCTATTCAATGGAAATAATAGATAATTTTTATAGTCAAATTCATGAAAGGTTCAAAGAGTATTAAGATTTCGAATTTTGCACATTGTGAGATGCAAGCAAATTTGAGATTATGAAGGAAAAGTTTCCGGAGTTTGCATTCAAGGTGTTGCTCCAAATTTTTAAGAAAAACTTTGATCCTTGTGTACGAACCCCTTTTGAGGGGGAATGAGTACGAATTTTTGGTAAATGTGTAGATTAATGTCCTAAATTATTTCATCAGAAAAATATTATTACCTGGAAAAAGTGCGACGTACATATTTTAGAGTATGGAAATCAATTGCAAATGGTGCACAAATTTCATGTTTTAATTGTCTCCTTTCCGAGAAATCTGTGCACTGTATAAGAAAGATGCACAAAATGAGAGCTTTTCTGCAGTATACCTCTGATGACACTATAATTTTCAGAAACAGTTTTAAAAGGGGATCAATGATTATTATTTGCTCCGAAATCACGTCTTCCCTTAATCACTTGCACTATGCTTCTGTGGATGATACTTCTCGACGTACCCTTTGCATGCCACCAGCAGTCAAAAATTGTCGCCATTGTACTGGGCACGTCCGTTGTTAAAAGCAGGGATGGAGCAGACGTTTCTTATCGAAAGGGGAGGGGGGGGGGTGCTTGGAATCACGCTCCTCGAGTTCCAAAAGTTCCCTACTTTCACTCAAATAGCACACAGTTTTTACATTCTCATATCTCTGTTATAAGAAAATATCATGATCGTTCAAAAACAGTACATTAGGTTTTTGGCATAATTTTACTAAAAATGTTAAACTACGTAGATATTCAAGAATCAAGCAAGTCGTAAAAGTTATGAGAACACAGACAGCACAACACTCAGCGGAAATGCAGAATGAAAAATGAACTAGCACAGAACAAATTAGCATTATATAGTGAACCGTTAACAATGGGAAGAAGCTTTCACTTCATTAAGTTAGCTAGTGTGGATATACAAAACCTCAGGAACTTATTCGACTATTTATTTACATTAACATCACCCACACATATAGGGGAAGCATTAAACTAACTTGGAAGAACACAGTCATGACTAGTAAAATACTGTAGCATTATTGTGGTGCCACTAGTTATTCATCAGTATACAAAAAAAGAAAAATCCTACCATCGGCAAGAAGATATATATAACCTTTTTGCCAGTGGTAAATTTGAACCACGTCTTCCTGCTCCGAAGCAGTTGTTCTCCATTTAAAAGATAGATTCAATATTAGAAGAATTTTTTAAAACAAAATGTATGTTTTCCTATTTCTAACAGTCACTTCAAAACCAACCAATCATTATAGTAAGCATTTTGTCCTTTTTCTTTTTTAAAGCCAAATTAAATTTTAAAATTGGTACTTAATCTGTCCATGGTGGAATCTGCCATTTCCATGACTCATAAAATTGTTATCATGGCAAAGTGTACAACGCAGTATCGATCTTTGACATTTGATATCACTTAAATAGCATGTTTTCTCAATCCATAGTAACACTTTTTTTTTTTTTGTGTATTAAGAGCTGAGCAAAAATATTTTATTTTGTTTAAATCAAAATTAATGTTCCAAAAACGCTACTGCGTGCTTTCGTTCCCTGTTGAGTCACGTTTTACACACACACCCCCACTTTTTAACAGGTAGGTAACACACGCAGACACATTTTCAGTACATACACGAAGTGATCACTGAATTATTCTTACCTACCTAATACTTTACAGGCCCTCCTTTGCCCTCAGAACAGCACATATCCAAGGCAAGTACGGAGGTGATTGCTTTATCCCGACGCCTGATGTGCTGTTCCATAGTGTCCCACAAGTGCTCTAGCGAATCGATATTTTTTGCGAGTTCAGAGGCCAAGCGATATGCTGTGAGTCCGAACGGTGTTCCTTGAATCAGTCTTGCACAATTTTGGACCTGTGGCTCAGACCATTGTCATCTAGGAAGACACAGTCACCATTCGAGACATAGTTCCTGCCAAGTGAGCATGTCCCACACCATACCACTGGCTAGTCTCATAAATCCTTCTATTTTCCCCATCACGTTTAGAATTTTATTACCTGCTGCTCCACTTACACCTTATGCTCAGTCAGTCGACTGATTGTGCCCTCTCAGAAATCACGTGGTCAACGCGCCGAATCCACTTTTGCTAATGGTAATCAGAATTCAGTGATTATTTTTTGTATATTGGTAAGTTCCCAAAGACTTATTAGTCAGTTTTTCTTTTCCACAGATTCTGCGTGCTTTGTTTATGGGGAAAACTTTTCTCATATATCCCAGAAGTTTAATATTTTTTTTATTATTATTATTGATTTTTAATTTCTATTATGCCACATTGGTTTAGTATTGATGGCAGCAGGCTACTTGGCTAGAACTTATATAAGGACTTTTTTTACATTACGATTACTTTGATTTAGTCTTAGTGTCCACCGACAAGAACAGGAAACCAGGGGTGCAGAATTTGTACGAACACACGAACAAGGTTCGGGGAAAATTAAGGCAACTCTGGGGAAAATTTTGCCCGGGTGTAAAATAATGGTAGTAATAATAAAACGAAAAATGGACTTATTAACAAAGAATATAGCGTGAAAAATAGGAGTAATTTACTTCACGGTAATCAGGTAATCATTTTGAAAAATGTGTCGTTATGAATACAAGAATAAATGAACTGAAGTTTACGTGCTGATAAAACTAAAAACTATGTACAAGAAACCTTCACACACGTAACTCACTCGAAGAAAACTCTGTAGTGATTTTTAAGAACTTTTAATAAAAGTCATATGACTTCACAATCCGTGAGATCTTTCGGGATACCTTGTTCCCATCTTTAGACAGATTGTCTCAGTCGGGTGCGTCCCCTATATATATATATATATATATGCACACTAAAGTTAGTGGCACAGTGGTCTAAGCGATGGCTTCTGATCATTCGTCCAAGATGGGTCTGAGTTCGAATCCTGGTGAGGCATGGATGTTGTGTTTGTTTCATGGCGCTGGCTCTCGCCCTTCCCTGGAACCAGTGGCCCTAAATTAAGGACGGGCGACTGCTTATAGCCCACTGAGTTGCTCTAGGTGATCGTTAAACCTACAATAGAATAAGAATAATAATAATGGCAGCCAATGTGTCATAGGCGCCGATTTGAAAAATTATTGGGGGTTCCGGATATTTTAAAGCGAATGACCCATGCATTTTGCAAAGGATTTAAGTCAAATTTAAATTTCATTCGGTAAATTATCTGGCACAATTAGATGCCTGGAATGCTAGAATGAAATAAATTATAGTTAATTGCAGAATTTTTTAGCTGTTTATTATTCAGCCTCTCTGCCCCGGGTCACTTCTTGATTCGCTTATTCTTTGTACGTCGAAAGTTAATGGGTTCCACCATTTTAGGCGAGGAAAGAATTCTTGATTCGCCTATTCCTGTCTTGCCTAGAACTTTCACCTGCTAGAGGGGAGGGATTCACCTGGAGCAAACTTCTTGATTTGCATACTCTTGTTTCGCCTATTCCTCGTGCGTCGAAAGTTAATGGGTTCCGCCATTTTAGGCAAAGAAATAATTCTTGATTCGCCTATTCCTATCTCGCCTGAAACTTTCACCTGGAGCACTAAATCTCTTGTGCGTAAAAAAAAAAAAAAAGACAATTTTTTCCGTGAAAAAAAAAGAGCTAGTTATTCATTGGAATAAATATTAGTTGCTTTTTTTGTTTTATCAAATTTTTAAGTAATAGGCTTTAAGGATAGTTCTTGATCATCAACATGCACTCTCTAATAATCGTCTAAACTTGTATGAAAATCCGCGACGGTTTTGGGGGAAATTTCAGACAAAAAAAAAAAAAATGAGTTCTGAGGAAATATTGGGCCCTGAACATTTTCTGCAACCCTGCAGGAAACCTCGCTTAGCAATTCGACACCACATAAAATTAGCTTGAGATAATTTGAAGCAAAGAATCGATGGCTTATGAGTTATGATCATTCATATGAGAAGGGTCTGGGTTCAAATGCCAGTGAAGCATGGATGTTGTGTTTGTCTTACGGCACTGGCTCTCTCCCTTTCCTGGAACCAGTGGCCCTAAATTAGGGACAGGCGACTGCTTATAGCAACTGTTTAGTTTATGAAAACTTCGATGGATTATTTTAGTAAAAATATCTTGGTATTTTATAATCTGTGTTTTTATCAGTGTTGACTGCACCTTTTAGAATAAAGACTGTGCGTGTCTTTGAAATTAAGAGCACATCCATTTACTCATAATCCTAAATCACAGTCACTCTAGAATCACACAGTCTGTATTTCTTGAAAATACAAATCAGTCAGTCATACATTTCCAACTCAACTGTGGAATGAATGTAAACATTGAGTAGGGGAACTTTTTACCCCCCCTCAACAAAATAACACGAATATCCAGTCTCCTACTCCTACACCGAGTTTGATCTTGGACAGTGGAAGGTTGATGTAGATATACTATAACTAATGACCAATTGTAGATTTCAAAAAGTACCCAGCTTTAGCAAATTATTTAATTTAGATGTGAGAAATTATTTTAAATGGTGCAAATATTTTAGTTAGACTATTTCTTTTTACATATAGGTTTGCGAATTACACTTTTGTGAAAGTGTCTTCAAATACAGTTCCAGCGCTTTTGACGAGAAGAGTGGGAAGACAGTAACTGTGGATTTGAAGGTACCCAAACTAATTCCAGGACGTGTGCCATCCAAACTTCCTAATTTACCATCCTATCTGAGTGGCACCCCATGTGTTACACGTGAATAGCCAGAAAGTAGAAGACAACGCCTTGAAGAACAGGCACTGAAAACAGCTCTCGAGGAAAGCATTACAGAAAAAGAGGACTCTGATAAAAAAAACATACATTTTGTTCTGTTGTTCATTTGCAATCAAAGGTAGAATTTATTGACACCACTTCATGGTCTCTTTTTTGTAAAAACGACATGGCAATGGTTATGCATATTTCAGCTGATCCTGCTCCAAGTGTAAAATGTTCTGTTGTTATAAATTCAGAGCTTATGATTAGGGTATTTGTTAAAGATGTGGAGTTACCAAGCTTGGTGAAATATTCATTTCCATGTAAAGTAACTCATACTGATATTCTAAATGACATTTTAAAACATTTAATGCAGCAGTGTGAGTCACCTATAAGTGGTAATATTTTACGAAATGCAGTTGATCAGATATGCATAGTTTTAAAGAATCTCCGTGAGAATAATGTAGGTTCTGAAAATCACCTGAAGTTTATTGAGGAACAACTGGTTTTGTTGGGTCGAGACAAACATGGGTCTAGATATTCACCAGATTTCATGATTTTTTCTTCCCTTTTTTGTAGCATGGCACCTCATGCATATAATTTTGTTCGGGAGAGTGGTAGCATTAGGCTGCCACATCCCAGTACTATTCGACATGTTTGCCAGCAGTTTAGTGTGAAAACTGAAGCTGAAAAAATTGATTCAAATTTTCTATCTTATATTCAAAGAAAAATATCCTTTTTAAATGATGTTGATAAAAAGGTAATATTAATGCTGGACGAAATTCATTTGAAGCAATATTTCGATTACAAAGGTGGTAACATTTGTGGTCTCTCATTTAATTCCGAAAGCATGGCAACAAGTGCCCATGTCTTCATGATTAAAAGTTTACTTTCAAAGTACAAAGATGTTGTTCATGTACTGCCTGCCAAACCAATAAACCTGAAACACTTTTTGATGTTTTAAAGAAAATAATCATTGGCTTAGAAAATATAGGTTTTACTGTCATTTGTGTTGTCACTGATAAAAATTCCATCAATCGTAAGTGTACGTCATTATTCCCCCCCCCTAAAGTCCAAATTGTTTAACCTCATCCAATTGATAAATCCAGACCATTATTTTTTGTTGTTGATACAGTTCACTTATTAAAATGTATACGTAATAACTGGCTAAACCAGAAAAATGGGGGAAATGTATGTATTATCCTGAATTTCAAGATGAAATTGTATCATTTCAAACAGCATCTTTGTCAACACTCCAGAAATTGCATAAAATTGAAGCCAACTTGGTAACAAAATATGGGTTTAACTTATCATATAAAGCTCTTAATCCCAGCAATCTGGAAAGACAAAATGTAAAATTAGTTCTCCAAATATTTAATGATTTTGTAATAAAAGGTCTGCTAGAAATTGGAGAAAAAAATTGTGTTAGTACCAAGGTACATCACGTTACATTGGAATAATTTTAACTTGGTGGCAAATTGTGAATGTGAAGTCACCTTATAAAGGTTTCCGTTTGAATATTAAATACCAAGCTCCTTTAACGTCTTCAGAATCTGATGAAAAGAATGTGTTTCTTAATAAATTTTTGGAGTGGTTGGATAGGTGGGAAAGGATGTGTTGCACAACTGGTATGCTAACGAAAGAAACCCACACTGCATTAAAATTAAGTACACATTCATTACTTGAAATTGCTTCATATTGTATTACGGAACTAAAATTTAAGTATGTACTTCCTGGAAAGTTCCAGACTGATGATTTGGAAAGTAGGTTTGGTCTTTATAGGCAATTGGCTGGAAGCCAGTACAATATAAGTGCTCGGCAATTGTTTGAATGTGAAAGCAAGTTGAGAGTCCAATCACTGTTGAAACTTCAAACTATGTCACGTGGGGAAATTGAAATAACTGATTTGAATTTTAAGGATGACTTTCAGGAAGTGAAATTGACTTGCAATTTAAAATTTGATGTTTCTGTTCTTTCTTCTGATATATCTGATTGTAATGATTATATTCCAGTCATTGCATACATAGCAAGGTATTGTGCATTTTCAGTATTAAAGCGTTTGAAGTGTGATTTTTGCAAACAACTGTTATTGATAGACAAAGACATAGAATTAGATGCAAGGTTTAATTTCCTTCAAAAATTAGACAGAGGTAGTCTTAGCTGTCCTACTGATGTTGTAATTAATATTGTTTTGTATAATTACATTATTTTTCAAAATATATGTTGTAAATATGAGAAGGAGTTTTTGGAAATGTCTAATCAAAGAAATGTATTAATGTTGATCACAAGTAATGCTCTTGATCAGGCAGAATTGTTCGACAATAGCATTTGTTGCTCTGGTCATTATATTGAAAAAGCACACAAAATAATTCTTTGGGCTTCCACAAATGCGTTTTTAAATAATTATTGTACGGTTAAAAATGACAAATCAATACAGGATGCTGCAGCTATTAAAAAAATAGTTTTAATGACAAAAAAAGAAAATTAGCTACTTTGACAAAGTAATTATTAACCAGGGGTCGATATAGGTGGCATTTGATACCCATTGGACGGTAGATTCACAAAAATATTTTTAGCTCAAACGGCATTTTTACACACATATTTTGGACTGTAATGATATCTTCACAAAATATTTTGAATAAAATTTAATTTTAATAAAAACATTTTAACATAAGTGGCATGAAAATTGTCGATGCGCCATTCAGACTCTTTGTCGATGAGAATTCAGACTCTTCATTTTTCTGTGAAACCATAGTTGGTGTACATTAATTTTTTCCACCTACCCGGCCAGGCAACTAGATTTTTTATTCACATGCCCAGACCAATCATTTTGTTGACCATTGCATCTGGGCAATGGCATCTTGCAAGTCTTGATCTGATAATGATTCTATCTATGAATTCACACCACTGCAAACTTTTGTGTAGTTTTGAGAGTTTTTGGCAAAATTGCTACAAACGGAAAAAATAAGCAAATTCCACAAAAATAGGCAAAATTTCACAAAAGTAGACAGAATTTCACAAAAATGGGTATCAATGTTTAAAAACCTGGATCAACCCCTGTTAATGTAACCCTCAAAGTAGTGAAGGGTAGTTCAATGAAATTTAAAGCAGAAGTAGGACATTTTTATAATAGGTTCATGTTATATATTTTCGAAGTTTAAAATCTTTCCTGAAAGAAAATTTACTTTTGTATGGTATTTAATGCATATGTAATAAAAGGTTCAGCTAAATCTGTTGATGTGTACATAAGAAGAATTTTGATTTGTCATAAGTCACTGTAGATCTTAAGTGTAGCTCTTGTTTTTGAACTTTTAACAACAGTAGAAGGTGAATCGGTGTTGTAGTATGGTTAGAACAGTTTTTACTAGTTTGAAAGCAAATGTACCTATGTACTATAACCACAACATGAATAGAAAGAGTTTTTAAGGCATCTTCCAAATGCCAAAAACCTATGTTCCAAACACTGACACATAATGCAAAAGTTTCACTCAGTGTACAACCCCTGGCAAATATTATGGAATTGGCGCCACATGAACATGGAGGTGCATAGTAGGAAGTACGTAGAAACGACACAAAAGAAGAATGCAAAACGAAAACATAGTTTAATGAAAGCTGCACAACTGAACTACAGACAGCATGACTCAGATATATGTATGTACTGTATCTGATAGAAATACATGATGTGTAGCAACATGTGTGGAAAATAATTGTAGACTCTCCAACATTGCAGGAAAAATTATGGAATCAAGGCATAGGTTGCAATTGAAATCTGGCAATACAGTGCGTTCGGAATATACAAATAAGTGTGGGGATAAAGAGGTGTAGCAGTATTACTCTGTTGCTGCAGTACCAGCATGGTTCCTAGGAGGGAGTTATCAATGGTAACGAGGGACAGAATTATGAAGCGTCTTCAAGAAGGATATCGACAAGTCATCGCAAAAAGGTTGGTTGTTCGTAGTTGAACAAGGAGGCCTATTCACCGGTTCTCTGAACCAAACTTTGACATGCCATTCGTGAAAACATCCCGAACTGTCAGTTGTAACATGGTTTCTCCATCACAACGCCAGGCCCCATACAGCTCATAAATGTGTGAGGTTCTGGAGTGAGTATTTTCAGAAAGTTAAATGGCAGGATGATTCAGAACATGACATTTAAGGTAACTATTCTATCCTGTCCATGAGTTAAATTATCACTCCTACTATGCGCATCCGTATTCATGTGGCGTGATTCCATAATTTTGGCCAGGGGTTGTATAATATGTGTAATGAGTTGTAATGCCTAATGAGTATAGAGAGAGCATAAAATTCTGATTAATGTTAACCCTACCAGCTACTTGTGATATGACATATGGTGTATTACGTAAGTTATTCTTTGTGTGCTGTTAATTACTATTTTAACAGAATCATTTTAAGTTTCTCAAATCAATTTTGTATTGAGAACATTATATACAATAAAGATTTCAGATTTCTTAATGCACGCAAGGCAATAAGCCTACCGTCATTCGTCCATAATATTATGTGGTAATTAATACTTTGTTTGCTACAAAGATATTGGTGTGCTTATGCTTTTTTCGTGTCAACATTAATTGTATAAATGGCGCATTTTTGGCATACAGTAAAATGAATAAATTGTTTATAGTAAATTATGTAATGGATTTCGTTTATTGCAGCCTGCTTTACTTTCACTACTTACATAACTGCTATTAAAGTATATATTTTGTAGAACTTAGCAAACCACACTCAAAAATCATTTGGGAAATTTTAGTGTTGTGCCCTGGTTTAAATAAATTAGTGTAGGATACATATGAGAGTGAGAGTGGTAGTGATGGAAAAATAAGTTTTGGCAAGTTACATGTGTGTGTATCTTATATCCCCCCCCCCCCACAGTGATGCGTTTTACTTAAAAATTGTTAAAAATACCTCGATAATACACCACTTTTTATACTCCAACCAAATTTTGCCTTTTTAATTCATGCAATGCCATCTTCCCCTAGAAAATACACAAGACCTTAAATAATTTGGTCAAGCATTTGGAAAAAAAGAAAAGAAAAGCATTTTAGCAAATGGATATTGTTGAAATGGCATTTAACAAATATTGTTGGTGAAAATATCATTTTAGCAATCGATATTTTACCCCAATAATGTCATTTTAGCAATGATATTGTTGGGGTGAAAGAGTTCTGCCAAAAGGTGGAATTCCTCCTTTTTGGAAGTCATCTGGGGAGTTCCTAAGATTGAGAAAAAAATAGCTGTTTATAAAAAAAATAGAGCATATGTTGTATACATATATGCCAATAGGTATCAGGCATCCAGAACTTGTGCCTGCATCATGTAAATTTTTGTGTCGGTAAACTAATATTTCAAATCTAGAAAGGAAAACAGATTAGATAAATATGGGATTCACATTATTGGTTTGGTGTAAGCACATTGACTAAAATAAAAATTCTTATTCATTCCTAAAGAAATGTTAGACAAACATTTTGTGGCTTTTATAATATGGTGCTTAGGGTGGTTAATTAATGCTGAGAGATTAATTATTTTTGCGTATTCCTATGTGGGAAAAGTTCAATCTTTTTCTGCCATCACCATTTTCATGCTCGGGGCTACTTTAAAAGAAATAATTTTTTACATGCCTACTGCGGTGCTGCCCATTACGGTAACAGTGAACATTTGTTTCATATTCATCTTCTGGAGGAATAATATATATCATCATCATCATCATCGTCAACCATTATCAATCCACTGCTGGACGAAGGTCTCCCCAAGTTTCCTCCACAACGGTCTGTCTTGTGCCAGTCTCCTCCATGTCACTCCCGCATATTTACGAATTTCATCCACCCATCTCCCATGTGGTCTTTTTCTGGGTCTTTTCCTGTCCCTTGGAATCCAATCTAAAATTTCGGCTGTCCATCTATGGTCTGTCCTTCTGGCAGTATGTCCAGCCCATTGCCATTTCAGGGATTTAACTCTGATCATGATGTCTTCCACTCTCGTCATTTTTCGGATCCACGAGTTCCTCTTCTTATCTCTCCTGGTTATACCAAGCATGCACCTCTCCATGCTTCTTTGAGTTGTCTGCAGCCTTTGTATGTCTCTTTTAGTTAAGGTCCACGTCTCTGCACCATACGTAAGCACTGGAAGGATGCATTGATCAAACACTTTTCTTTTAAGACATAATGGCATATTGCTCTTGAAAATTATGCTGTTTCTTCCAAAAGCTCTCCAGGCAAGTTTTGTACGCCGATTAATTTCTTCATCAATATGACCCTCACTTGATATCTGCTGTCCAAGATAAACATACGTATCTGTTATCTCCAGTTTTTCTCCATCAATCGATAAATCTTCATTTCTTGTAAAAGCATTGAACATCACTTTTGTCTTCTGAAAGTTCATTTTTAATCCCACTTCTTTACTCTTGTCAGCAAGTTCCTGGATCATACTCTGCAGCTCTGATGGGGTAGTTGCAAAAATGACTACGTCATCAGCAAAACGAAGGTGGGTTAGATAATCTCCATTAATCTTTATCCCTTTGTTTTCCCAGTTCAGTGATTGAAAGACATTTTCCAATGTGGCATTAAAGAGCTTCGGAGATATGGTGTCACCTTGTCTCACTCCCTTTCCAATTTTTATGTGTGTTGTATTTTCAAACAGCCGAATCTTTGCACTTGCATTTTCATAGATGTTATTAATAATATTAATGTATGCATCTTCAATACCGCAGGATTTCAGAGCCGTGGTAACTGCTGATGGTTTCACCGAATCAAAGGCTTTTTCATAATCGATAAAAGCCATGCACAATGGAAGTTCATATTACCTCACTCTTTCAATTAGTTCTCTCAGTACGTGGATATGATCTATTGTGCTGTAGCCACTCCTGAATCCAGCTTGTTCTCTCGGTTGAGCCATGTCCAGTGTTACCTTCAAGCGGTGTGAAAGAACTTTAGTGAAGATTTTATAAACCACTGATAGGAGGCTGATAGGTCTGTAGTTCCTGAGATCCTCAATGTCACCTTTTTTATGTAGCAGGATCATTGTAGCATTGTTCCAATCCTCAGGAATCTTCCCTTCATTAAGGCATCGAGTGAAAATTTGGGCGAGTACTGTTTCAATTTCTCCACTTGCTTCTTGTATGAGGTCTATAGTAATTCCATCTTCTCCTGGAGCTTTCCCCCGCTTCATGTTATTGATTGCATGAGCAACTTCTGCTGGGAGGACTGGAAGAACTCTGGTACCTTTCATGAAGTCTGGAGTACATGTATCATCCCTTTCATATAATTTGGAGTAGAAATATTTCACTCTTGTCAAAATTTCGCCTCTATTTCTTGTTATAGAACCATCTTCTTTTCTCAGAGCCATAATCTGTTTTCTTCCCTTACTGAGATGTCCCTTTGCTATCTTAAGGCTTTGGTTGTTTTCAATTGCTTTCCTCACTAGCTCACAGTTGAATTTCCTTACGTCTTCAGTGATACTTTTTCGTGTTGTCTTGCATAGCTCTATATATTCCACTTTGGAAGTCACATCTTCTTTAGTTGTCCTCATCTCTCTTCTTTTTTGCATCAACATTTTGGTTTTTCCTGATAATTTGTTCACATGCAACTTGTTCTTAGACCCAGCTAATTTTGTTGCTGTTTCCATTAGAGCTTTGGTTACTTTTCTGTTAACTTCCGAAATATCCACTTCTTCCGATGTTAGGCCTTCTAAAGCAGAGAATCTGTTCTTCAGTTCCAACTTGAAAGTATTATGGTGTTTTTTAAGGTTGGTTATGTCAATACATTTTGTTTGTCTTATGAGCTTGCCACGTTCCAGTTTAGTGTTGAGGTGCATCTTACATCTCACCAATCTATGGTCACTACCTGTGTTGAACTTGTTCAGCACACTGCAGTCTTCGATGACGAATTTTTGTTACACATAATAAAATCAATTTCACTTGTCGTCCCAATTGGATGTCTCCATGTCCATTTCTGTGTGGCTTTTTCTTGAAAAAGGAGTTCAAGATGAAAAATCCTTCTGCCTCTGCAAACTCAACGAGAGTATTTCCACGCTGGTTTCTGTTGCCGTGACCGAATTTACCTACTGAACTTTCATTCTGTTGCCGTTGCCCTATTTTTGCATTGAAAAAATATATATATATATATATATATATAGTTCAGATATTTTTTTATAATAGTTAAAAACAATGAAGTAGTCTTTGAAAACATTCTCTCACGATCGTTCATTCCTGTTACTAAAGTTATTGACTGAAAAACATATGGAATCCGTAGATTGATTTTCAGATTTAAAAAAATGGGAGCTACAACCACGTGATAATTTTATTTCTCATTCTTTCAATAAAAATAATATGTTAAGCATTTGCAGTGATATGTCACATTTGTGATGTAATTTTTCACTGTAATACCGTAATTCTAAAACAACGATCGTGACCATCGGAAAAATGCTCTTGATTCCGAAACATTCTCCCACGATCGTTCATTCCTGTAACTTAAAGTTATTGACTGAAAAAAAAAAAAAAAAACTTGCGGAATCCGCAGATTGATTTTGAGATTTAACAAACGGAAGCTACAACTTCCTAATCATTTTTATTTCTCATTCTTTTAATAAAAAGAATGAGAAGTAAAGCGATATGTCACATTTGTGGTTCAAATTTTCACTGTAATATCAAAATTCTAAAACAACGATCGTGACCATCGGAAAAATTCCCCGACTCAGAAACATTCTCCCACGATCGTTCATTCCTGTTACTAAAGTTATTGACTGATAAAAAGGAAACATACAGAATCCGCAGATTGATTTTGAGATTTCAAAGACGGGTGCTACAACCTCGTAACAATTTTTATTTCTCATTCTTTTTAATAAAAGACTACGTTAAGCATTTGCAGCGACGTGACATTTGTGATGTAATTTTTCACTGTAATACCGAAATTCTAAAACAACGATCGTGACCATCGGAAATATGCTCCGATGCGCCCAGGCTCGCTCTCTCATGATGTGCGTAGATCCACCGCCGGTGACGTCACAAACCAGTGCGAGGGCCTTCAAGAATCTTGAAGGTAACGTCACTGCTCGCCTAGCCGTAAAACATGTTGCCTTCGCGATGCTGCAGGCTGTTTTCGTGGTCTGCGCGGCATTTTCACTACTACAGTAGTTATACAACAAATGTTCGATTTACAGGTGATTTTTTTACATTGTTTTAATAGAAAATTCAAGGGACTAATGGAAAAGTTCGAATTAACCATGAATTCGAATAATATACGTTCGAATTAGTCAAATTTCACTGTACCATGAAACAGTTACGCCAAAGTTGATCATATCATGAAAAATTTATTCTTCTAGAGGACTAAGTCCACTCTCTTTGAAATGCCTCACGATCACATACAAAACACATGCTGTGGGGCGATGTCTAATGACCTATTCCGATTTATACGAAAATGCAGAACATTCGTAAGAAAACAAATAAATAAATTAAGAATTTTGGCATTAAATTATATACCCTTAAATATTTATAACACTTAAAAAATGCAACAATGTTTCACACATGGTTAAAACTTTTTCTTTTGACTCTATTATAAAAAAAATTACACATGTCTCCGTTTCTTCGTCCTCGTGAAGGACACCTTTCTAGTCATTATATTGTAAAGGAAGCGTAGTTTCATGCAAACAACTGTACTACATAACACATTATTCTCATTGGTATAAACATTTTATTCATTGAACATATTTATTTCTCCACATTCTCTTGTTAATATACATGCATAGGAACTATTGCTATGGCTGTGAAAAAGTGCCTTAAGTCCTCTGGATTAGCTGCTTTCCCGTCATCCAGTTTTTATAAACTAAAACCTCCAAAAAAAAAAAAGAAAAAAAGAAACGCAATTTGCTTTTCTTTTTAAGACTTTTCAAAGTTGCCATAAAAAATTCCTGGTAATACCTTTAACCAGTTTTATAAGAAGTTTCCACAAAAGATTTTGTAAAAACTTTTTGCTGAGTCTAGAGGTCCTCTGACCCTCTGAGCGATGAGGCTTCCCGCAAAGCGGGAGTTGTGGGGGCTATCAGTACGCCCCTGAGTGTTACAGTAGTGGGAATGCTTGGTGGGACAGTGAGATTACAGAAGCCGTACAGAGCAAGAAGGAAGCATATTTCTGTAGAGTTACCAAGGCTGATTACACTGGTCGGCAAAAATTTTTTTTTTCGAGCCCTGACACCATTCCTGCTGATTCTTATGTAAAACGACCTCCTGAAGCCGAATATGACCCCCGTTTTTTCCCATCACCCACCGTTTTCGGGGGAGCCCCCTCCACCTAATTTTATCACTTTCCGATAATTTGGAGGGATGAAAAGGATTATTTCAGCCTTTACATTTCTTCTGAGGGGCTACAGAGGTGAAAAGTTATAAAACATGAACATCTGTAGCAAGGATGTAGATTTGGGGGATTCCCCCCCATTGTAAAGGAATCATTAAAAATGATCGATTTTTTATGATTTTTTTTATCAATTTTCGGTAATATGTTACGGACATGAATTTTATTTGGAGGGGTGAAAAGGATTATTCATTTTAGCTGTAAAGAATAATATATAAAAAGTAAAATACAAATGTAAAGTATAATAAATAAATAAGATAAGTACCTTCATTTGGTGCTTGCTTTCCTTTTGTACCCTGAGGTAGAAGTTTATCGTACCAAACACCAGCAGTACTCTGCTAACATGCTCGTATTCCACTTCCCTGAAAATCTCCTCTCGATCTTATTGATGTCTTGATGGAATCGTTCCCCGTGTTCATCGGAAACTGCTCCTAAATTTTCAGGGAAGAAGTCCAGGTGTGAGTGCAGGAAATGCACTTTAAGAGACATGTTACACTCCATGGCCTTGTACGCTTACAGCAATTCCTCGACATGAGCGGCATAATCATCACTTTTGTTGTTACCCAAAAAGTTCTTACACACGTTTTGGAATGCAAGCCAAGCTCTTTTTTCTTTTCGATTCAGGTGTTCAATAAACGTCGAATCTTTGAAAAGTTGTCTAATCTGGGGGCCCACGAAAACTCCTTCCTTGATTTTAGTCTCACTAAGACGAGGAAATTTATTTTTCAAAAATTGAAATGTATCACCTGTCTTGTCCATTGCTTTCACTAACTGTTTGATCAATCCCAGTTTGATGTGCAAAGGTGGCAAGTAAATATTTTCCTTCGGGACCAGAGGATCACGAACGACATTTTTCCGACCGGGAGTAAAACTTTCTCGCAGAGGCCAGTTCCGTACGATGTAATGTTTGTCTCGTGCTCGGCTATCCCATTCTCATAGGAAGCAGCAGTATTTTGTGAAGCCTGATTGCAGGCCCGTGAGTACAGCAACAACTTTTAAGTCAGCGCAAAGTTTCCAATTATAATCATAACAGATTTTATCAAGGATTCGGCTGAAGTTTTCGTACGTCTCCTTCATATCCAAAGAGTATGCAACCGGGACTGATGGTAACTCATTCCCATTGGCCAACAGGACAACTTTCAAGCTTTTCTTTGATGAGTCTATAAACAGTCGCCATTTGCCTGGGTCACATGCCATCTTCAGTTCTATCATCAATGCATTTGAATTAGGGCAGAACACTAAGCCTTCATCTTCCGAAAAAGTAATTGCAGGATTGACTGTCTGATCCTGTAAGAAGAGATTTTTACGGCCTTTTCTAAGAGGTTCCGCTGCTGAAGTCGAGATCCAAGAAGTTGAGATTTAGTCTTAGGTAACTCCAAATCCCTGACGAGAGATCATTCAATTCCGACTGAGTAACGAGGTAAGGTTTTCGATGAGCTGGATCAGCAGAACACTCTTCATCATCGGTGGACGTATCATGTGATGGTCCAAGCTGTGGCTCAAAGTATGTCACATCCGTTTCTGGCTCTAAAGTATAGGTTTTTGGAGGGATTGGCAATGATTCGTTGCGAGGAAATGGTCTTAGAGCTGAAGGGATATTAGGATACTGAATTGCATGCTTACTTTTGTTGCTAGATAACCCGACGGTGGAAGTCATACAAAAGTAACAATATGTGAGATGACAGTGAGGTTCGCGCCAAACAATGGGCACAGCAAATGGCATTGATTTACGGGTACCTTTGAGCCATTTGGTCAAGCTACTGTAACATGTAGTGCAGCAAACTGTGGGAGCCCAATTCTTGTCCTGATCGCCAACTTTGCAATCAAAGTAAAATTTATAAGCAGTTTTAAGAAGCGGAGAAAGGGGTTTTCGTTGCGCTTTAAAAGTCAATTCCCCGCAAACATAGCAGAATCTATCGGGATGATTTATACACTCGCGTGGCATAATTAAACAGTAAATAAATGCTCTATATTAATCACAAATTACACTCACATACTGTAATTCACTTGGGAAAGGCCGGTGTAAACAAATTTCTACCTTTTGACACAATTTAAACAACTTGGAAACACAGAATCCCCACCTAGAACACCGACAAGTAGACTCAACGATCGCTACAGATCAACTGAGGGAAAATAAGGCTTACAGTGCAGGATTATCGTGATAAGAGCAATGCAAGTTTGACCTTGTCAAAGCCCGTGCAAACCTGTGCGCGAGGTATTGAGAGAGCCAGCGTGGTAGCGTGAATGTTCCAAACTGTTGCTATATATTTTTATTGCTGTTGCTATATATTTTTATTATTTGCGGGTTTTTTGGGGGAGGATGAGAGGGGCTGGAAGCTGGAATATGTAGCAAATAAGTGAAAAAATTGCCAAAAAAACGGAAAAATCAATCATTTGTAATGGTTTCTTTACAATTGGGGGGGGTAAAATCCCCCCAAATCTACCTCCTTGATACAGATGTTCCTGTTTTATAACTTTTCACCTCTGTAGCTATGATACTTGATACAGATGTTCCTGTTTTATAACTTTTCACCTCAGAAGAAATGTAAAGGCTGAAATAATCCTTTTCATCCCTCCAAATTATCGGAAAGTGATAAAATTAAGTATCCCCCGAAAACGGTGGGTGATGGGGGAAAACGGGGGCCATATTCGGATTCAGGAGGTCGTTTTACATAAGAATCAGCAGGACTGGTGTCAGGGCCGATTTTCATGCCGACCAGTGTTATTGCTGCAAAGAACGTGAAGCAGCAAAGCTTCTTCTCCAGAGTAAGGCAAAATACAGGCAAGATAAGATGAGAGAAGTAAAAATTGGCTATATGGAAGGATATGATATCACTTTAATGGTATACAAGGCATTAAAAGAACAAGAGAAATAAAAGTTCTACGTTTGTGAAGAATCGTATCGGAGAAATAGGGAGTCTAATTAAGTGAAAGATGGGATGAGTACTTATGATTTTGTGGTAGAATCAGATGATGAGAGAGACAGAGGGAGAGAGGCAAGCGCGTAACACCTATCTCAAGAGAAGAGGTTTATAAATCTATAAAATATCTTCAAAATGTTAGGCCCCGGGAGTAGGTGACATAACAGCTGAGCTCCGCAATTTATTGATGGATTGAGTTGTTGTGAACGAAATGTCCGGCGAAGGTCCAGCACGTGGACAGCGAGAACGGAAAAATAGGATAACTTACTAGGCAAAATAATCCCCCTCGGCATCGACACATAGTTGTCATCTGTCCTGCAAGGCCATGATCCCGGAACGAAAAAGTCTTGTACCTGGGACTCGAAGAAGTCATCAACAGCACGCGTTGAACCTCGTTGTCTGTCGTGAACTGTTTCCCGGACAGGAACTGATCCAGGCAACGAAACAGTTAATAGTCATTCGGAGACAAGTCCGGGGAATAGGCAGGATGAGGCTGTGCTGCATAGCCTAAGGCACTTAGTGTCAGCATTGTTCCTTGTGAGACATGAGGGCGGGCGTTGTCTTGGAGAAAAAGAGCACCATGTCTGTTGACCAAAGGTGGTTGTTTCTGCAGTAATTTCCTGTGCATCTGGTGTAATTCAGCACAATAACGTTCTGCAATGATGGTTTGGCCTGTTGCCAAGAAACTCCGATGAATTATCCCGGTTGTGGATCACCAGACGAAGAACATCATCTTCTTGGTGTGTAGGGTTGGTTTAGTATGGCGTCCAGCAGGCTGTGCCTTGCTTAACCATTGTGCAGATCGTTTCCGATTATCATAAAGGACCCACTTCTCGTCGTAGGTGACGATTCGATGCAGTAGAGGTTCCTGTTTATTCCTAGCAAGCAGCGACGTGTAGACTTCCAAACGCCTAGTCTTGTTAGCAGTTGTCAACTCATGCGGCAACAACATGTCCAGCTTTTTGATGTTACCCAGCGCAGCCAGGCGCCGAGCAACTGTCGTGTGGTGGACACCTACCGCTACCTCTACCTCACGACACGTTTTTCGGGGGTTCTCTTCAGCCACACATAACAGAACATCGTCAGAAGCAGCTACAGGTTGGTGACCACGTGCTTCGTTTTGCAGGTCCGTATCTCTGCTTCGAAACTTCACAAACCATCGCCGAATGGTTCGTTCGTTGGCTATATTCTCCCCAAACACTTTGCTAACGTTTCGAGTGGCAATTTCTGCAGAATGGTTCAGTAATTTAAATTCATACAGGAAGATGACTCTCAAATCCGGCGTCTGCGTTTTCCTTTGCAAGCCATGTTATGTCCAAACAAACCACACCTGAACCTTGTTCTTCACACTCGTGCTAGCTATTTACAGTAACTCTGTGACGTAATACTCGTAATATCTGCTGGTGGTTCAATTCCACTGTGGTGGGGGCCTGTCTCCACTGAGCTTTCGCCCCGGACATTTCAATCGCACCATCCTAATACTACGTGGTTTCATCCCTGGTGAGTGCGGCACTAATCAAATTTCCGCATTAGGTACAGTGATTAGAAGTATCTGTCTGTTGGTAAGAAAGAGTTTGCTACCTTTGTAGATTTAGGAAAACCTTATGGCCGAGTGAACGCAGATCCTGTTGAAAGTTTTGAATAATTGTGGTACAATTGGGTATCTTCTTAACTGTGTTAAAGCTATCTAAATGATGTTTTATCGAATTGGCTTTTAATTGGTGCAGCGTTCAGAAAAGATTGTGCACTGCCACAATTGGGCTTCAACGTACGTACTTATGGATGCATGCATACAAAGTGACAAAATAAACAGTGCTGCTTAACGTGTTGGAAATTCCCGTGCGCACATGTTATTGTACCCTGATAACGCAGTCCTGTTGTCGGCGGGAGCAAAAATGATGTGCAGAAGTTGTTGTCCAGGATAAACGAAGTTTGTGAGAAATTCAAACTGCGTAAGAATAAAGGAAAAACTAGAGTTAAGGTTGTTGAGCAAGGAACTGTTGGTACTGAATGCAGGATTAATCTAAGTGGTATAGAGTTAGACCAGGTGAATGAGTTTGTGTATTTATGAAACACGTTTGATAGAGAAAACATATTAGATAGTGAAATGAGTAGGCGAGTGAATGGCTACTTATGGATGATTTCACAAGACTGTTAATTTCTGAAATGTGTCTGGAATGGCTTTATAATATAAAAGTATAATTGTTCCTGCTCAGATATATGGTAGTGAAACTTGGACACTACAGAAGAGGCAGAGGAGTCGTTTGTTTGCGGGAGAGATACGTTTTTACGGAGTTCGTGTCAGGACAGATTCTGATCATGTGAGAAAAGATATGTTGCAGATGTGCAATGTGAAACAAAGTGTTTTGGCCATGTTAAAAAAGGAGTGATGAAGCTCTAACTAAGAGAATATATTTAGCCGAAGTGGCAGGAAAGAGAGGTAGAAAAAGAACGAGAAAATTATGGGAGGACGAGATTCAAGAATGTCTGCAAGGTGAAAAGTTAATGAGTATGAAGTACAAAAAAACATGTGTGAATGTGCTGGATATTAGCGGTCTCATTTGGGTGCCAAGATCATTGCAAATGGAGACATTTCATACATCAAGATTAAGTAAAATCATCACCTGTAACTTTTATTTGGCAGATGAACTTGTTTTGAGGAGGTTACCCCGGAACCTCAGAGAACAGCTTAGTGATATGCATGTATGTATGTATGTAAGTCAAAAACTGTCAAATCACTTAACACTAAAATTTCACTCTTTACTCTCTGTATCTATTCTTAAATTTTAGAAAGAGGATCGAAGACATCAAAATCCGAGTGCTGTAAACTCTGTCAGAAAAATGCTACAAGGATTATCCCAAAAACTGAGAATGTTTTTTATAAAAACATATGCGTACCTTAATTATTAAGGAAATGGTAATCTTTTCGAAATACTGTCCATTGCATCAAATACATGTGCCCCAACGTTCCATCCACTCTTTTTTTTTTTAATGTCTTCTGGAATTGTTCTTCTGAAATGCTGTTGAAGCACCCCTGGCCAGTTGTCATAAGTTGTTGATCAGTTTCACATTATCTTCTCCGTAATGTCTTTTTCTAAAAAATGGGGAACAACCAGGAGTCACATGGTGACAAGTCTGGACTATATGCAGGTTAGGGCATCAACTCAACTTATTATTAATTTCTTTCAAATAAGAAACGACAGAACTAGTCATGTGCGGCCTTACATTGGGACGCACATGAAAAAAATAGGGAACTCAATTTGACTCGTTTCATGCCCAAATGCTCTGTTAAAATTATGTGAACTGATGTTTTTAAAATGTGAACCATATCTTCGACACCTCTAATTGATAGGTATTTGTCACTCCGTATAATGACACCGATTGTATTGATGTTTATCTCTGTAACACTCGTTGAAGGTCTTCCTCCATGCGCGATTAAAGCCGCTGACTCACAACCATTCATAAATTCTTTTTGCCATCTGTAAATTGCTGATTTCCCTAGACATTCGTCTTTATAAGCCTCTCGCATGAGACGAAAAGGCTCTCCGACAGACTTCTTAGGTCGACAGAAAAATTTAATTGCGCATCTTTGTTCCTCTTTCATATCCACGTTTTCGAAAAATCACAGCGCGAAAACACTTGCTAGGGGTTCACGAAACAAAGCTTATTAAACTGCGCACTAGTGACGACGCACGTGTGATAAACAGGTGTGGCTTGTTTCTATGGTTACTACAACGACTACTATTTTTTCGAGACATGTGTCAAGGTCGAACGCAGTATTGCACATTTTTTATAAAAATATTCTCAGTTGTTGGGACAAGATATGTATATATCGACAAGATGGAAGTTCGACTTTTACGTAAATTTTAAGATTTGTTTTCGTTCAAATTCTTTACCATGATAACATTTCAAATACCTCATTTCATACTAAACCGGTTTATTAAGAATTCCTGTGATGATTACGATAAAAGCTTTTGGAAATTACTCATTGTTCTTCAGAACTTTTTTATTTTGGAAAGACATTAAACTCGAAAAATTTAGCATTTCATACTATACAAGAAAATCTACGTAGCTACCGAAACATACAGTATTTCTGTGGTATGCAACTTGCTTTGTAACAGTACCAATATGAAAGGTCGTTCCAAATAATGTCACTCGCCCCGGTGGTCGAGGAGTCTACGAGGTTCACACAAGTTACGATATTTGAAAAAGAATTTAACAACACTCAGAAATAGAATACGAATAGCGGAAGCATAAAGGACAACTAAATGTACAATTCCTATATATTGAAAATGCTCCAGAGCCAATGTGTTGGTCGAATCGTTTGTTTAAAGCTATCCTAAATAGAAAAAGAAAAATCATCATTATAACTACATGCAAAACACTTATTGCAATGACTGTCATTCATAAAGTCTTTAATTACTAGAATTTTCCTTTTAGCAAAATTATTTGAGAGGCGAAAGAGCAGCTTTTAAGGAACGCAGGTAGCCTTCGCTCATCAAACAAGGCTTACCAAATGTCACGTGCTGCGTGTTCTTCTTTATCGTTGTCTTTCGTTCTGGCCATTTTACTCCTCAACCAAATTAGACGATGACATTGTGGGGTTGTTGTGTGACAAGGAAGAACCTGTTCCTGACCATCTACTTATATTTGTTTCGCACATTTTTCTTGGGAATATTGTTAAAGAGGAAAGAAGAACCCTTAGTGGTTATTCTGAAATGCAAGTCTGTTTTTCTGCTTTCGACTGGTCTAGCAGGTAAGCCCAGCCCACATTGAAAACACAGCAGACAAAGTGGTAATGACCTCTCTTGGAAACGAGATTTGTAACCACCAAGAATACGCCCTTTCAGTAAATAAGTGAAAATTTTCTTTTATTTCTTTCTTAGTCCTGTTGTCATTTGACCTTCTTCTTTCTGTTTAAAATCAACAGTATTTTGTTCAAAATCTATGTGTCAGGTTCGTCTACTTACAGTAAGTGAAAGAGTTTAAAATTTAAAACAGTGTTTGTATATTCGAATTCCGTTTGATCTGGAAATACCTGGTAGCGAAACAAAACTTACGACTGCGGCGAATTTAATTGCTTGCCTATTTCTTATTTGTACAAAGTTTTACATTTTCATCCTATCTAAGGGTATCAGAGGCTTTCAAATGGTAAATACAGACCACTACCACAAAAGCAAAAAACAAAGTAAATAAATGCCAAAAAAAGGGGGAGGGGACAGAAAACGCGCATTCTTCTCTGTTGAAGTTTCCCATTTGATGTATTAAAAAGAAGCTAATTAATGAACTCTACAGTAAGTTATTTTCGAGTGTGTTTTCATTCATTCACTGAGATACTACCGCTGGAACTTGAGTCATGTAATCAGCTAATTTTATATAGAGTTCATAATTTGCGTACATAAGACCAAAATATTTTCTCCTAGATGTTGAAATATTGCTAAATTTACAATATTTCTTGCGTTACTTGATGGAAAGAGAAACGACGTTTGAACGGTAGAACGAAAGAGACACATCCAAAATTAACCATACCGCTTCATATTCAGCAACATAAAACTAGAAAAGGAAGAGGGAGTGTGTGTGATTTAACAAGCTACTGGAATCTTCACCACTCAGCTTGGCCAGAACTGAAACATGAAAATACCAACTTCGCCGTGTTTTAAGTTGGACTCCTCTCATATAGGAAAAATACAAAATGTTGATCTCAATGGACCATATCTTATTCAGAAACAATCCCATTCACATCGTGCACGGAAGGAACCGGATATTTATTACCGAGGACTTAAATGTCGTCATGTCTACATGACAATGAAATCTAACGTGCATGCTGTCTAATATAATACCACATTATGAGATATATTTCCAAATGGCTGAATAAATAGTTTAGGCTCTTGTTGTTATCGGAATTCTGCACTCTATTTTGCATAACAAGCGACAAGACTTTCCGATTTATGAGTTGGTGCTCCTCTTCTCCTGCAAAACCTTATAATGAATAAAGCTTCTTCTACTACTAAGCTAATTATCGTGAATATAGCTTTCACTAATATTATAATGAATTCAATGCTTGTACTAAGCTAATGCTTCTTCTAATGGTTTTTGTGGGGTTAATTATATCATGAATAAACTTTCCTGCTAGTAGTGTAGTAATAATAATGAACAAGCTTATAACTGGTAGTAATGTTGTAGTAGTAATTAAGATGAATAAAGTCTTATGATGGTTGTTACTAATAACACTAAATGAAATAAACCTAAAAGCCAGACAGAGGTCTGACAGTACTGTGAACTGAGAAAGACGTACTTACTTAAAACTCTTTTATTAGATCAACTCTTGAATCATCCAACGCACACACACTAATCGTATCACAATAATGAAGAAAAAACCTAATCACATAGAACGAAGCTCTCCCTACGCACATCAACAAAAAGCTCTCTCTATACAACAACAAACGCTCTCTCTTGGTATCGTTGAACGCGCCTATTTATACTGGCTACCACCACGTCATGACTTACACTCATTGCCAGATCTCATTCAGCGGGAGAAATAACATCTCGTTCAGTAAGAAGATAATTTACATAGTAAAATAAAATAACCAGAGATAGTAAAAATCAAAAGGAAAGGGAATATAGAGTATACGTTACAACCTGTAAGGACTCTAAATTGTCCCGCTATTGACAAATTATTCAGTCTGAGGGTAAGAACATTTCTCATTTATATTAACGTGCCGAAATTGTGTATATTCAAAAAATAGTTTTTGAAGAAAAAATATACGATAAAAACCTTTTATTAAACTCATTACATTTTGCACTCCTGAGGGTTAGTACCGAGAAGACTGTGTTGCTTTGTTTTGCTGGAGCACTAGGGAGTTTTTTACTTTTATTACGTTACTTATGAAAACACAAGTTTGTCCTAGACGGGGATCAAACCCGTATCTCCTAAGAACGGAGTAAGTTGCTCTCCCAACTAAGCTACACGGACGGAATATATCGCTGCAGACCTGTCGTCTTGACACGTGCCTTACCTCTGTAGTACGTCACATACTAGCAAACGTACCCGGCGTTACCCGGGTTTAGCAAAAAAATACATCAATCAGTTTTTCCGCTATCGTTATCCGAGTTGTCTTGAAATTATGATTAGAATATACGTATGTTCCAGTAGTGAAAAGGAATTAAAAAAAGAATAAAATCTATACTTGTGCCGGTACAGTTGCATGAAACCAACGGCCTTTATGGATTGTGAATATAATAAATTTCGAATATTTGAAACATCTACATTTTTCTATTGTGTTATGATCAGTGAGAGCAATTAATTTTTCGAGCTACGCGAGTATAATAGACAGTTATTTTCGTTATTTTTCCAATTATTTGGCTACTTTTTGATTTGTGTGCCTTCTCAAATGACTAGAATGTGTTTTTTTTTTAACATTAAAGCTTAATGTTAAGTCGTCTCTTTACTTTTATTTTGCATAAGAACTTCTAAAAAACTTTTGCTTACCTCTGACAGCCAGCCAAGATGGCGGCTGTCGCGAACGTATTCCGAATTGTTGCTGAAGTTGAAGCCCGTGTTGAAGCTACTTTTACCTCTGCTTCTTCTATTCATAAAATGTCAAAATTGTTTTATTGAATGCTACAGCTAATAACCCGAATAGATATACTGTTGAAGCTGTCGGAAGCACCAGCTCGCAACCCTGGCCTAGACTGCACACTTACTGTCAAACACTTCTACGAAGACTGCTTCGCCTAGTTTTGCTACTAGAGTTAGCAGCGGAGACAAACCATCGAGTTCCAGGTCTTCTTCTAATAAGACACCTAGCCCTCAAACTATCCGAAATAATGATGCTACACAAGTTACTTTTAACGCAGAGGCACCCGTCGTCCAGGATCTCGCCCAACGAATAAGTTTAAGTTTGTAGTTTTCAGCTCTGGACAATACACCATTGGATGTTTATATGACATCTTTGAAAAAGTTTATTTCTTACAAGAATACCTACCATGCAAGCCGTGTCCAGCGAAGCGTAGTTGTTACATTCATTACCACCGGAACAGTAGATTACACCTTTGCAAAAGGTATTGGCATCAGAAACATCCATATCATATCTGAACCTTTATCATAAAAAGCGCTTACTATTGCTCTACCTGTGGTCCCGCCAGAGATACCGGACTCCTTACTTGTCACAGCTTCATCCTCCATCGGCAAGGTCGTGTGAGAACTATGCACCCTACTAATTGCTACAGAAACTTCACGATATGCTCACGTCAAGGGGCGCAGAAGACAATTCAGACTGTGTGACGTACCTGCCAGCAGGACGCACATGACATAAAGGCAGATAGGAATCAGAATACATGTCTGCGTAACTCATTTGGTAGAGCTGCTTGTTCCGGAATAAGCGTACTCGGGTTCGAATCCCGGCGTAGACCAAAAATGACGGAGAAATTTACTTCGTTATAATGGCGCCCGAACTACCCGGATGACCCGACCGTTCAAAATCTCGCATTGGTGTGATGTTATTTCCACACCGCGAGATAGGAAAAATCAGAGAATCCCTTCTCCAGTGCTTCGAAAAATAAATGTGTGTGACGTTGCATTCCACACACCAGATTGACTGGGAGTTCTCAAGTGCACGTTCTTCAGTGGTTGTCTGCCTGCAACGATTCATGGTCACGGCTGATCCGTGGGCCATGCCCCCGGCCCTCTTTCGGGAGGGGGAGGTGTGACGTATCTGCCAGCAGGACGCACATGACATAAAGGCAGATAGGAATCAGAATACATGTCTGCGTAGCTCAGTTGGTAGAGCTGCTTGTTCCGGAATAAGCGTACTCGGGTTCGAATCCCGGCGTAGACCAAAAATGACGGAGAAATTTACTTCGTTATAACTGGTATTTCTTTCCGATAACCGCCCCAAGACCATGCTGCTGAAATCTAAGATACAATCATACGTGTTTGATTAGTATGTGGGTGTACAGTGTTTCCACTGTAAAGCGGAGGGCCTTCTGCTGTCCAGTTGTCCCCACCGCAAAGCAGTACCTGCTCATTTTATCGTCGCCGTCCGACGTCCAAGCTCATGTTTCAAGCGATTCTATGAACGTCAACCCCTTGCAACTCTTCTACTACAGAAGCTTTCCAAGATTCAACTAGCATTACCGAAGCGGCACACAGTGCTTATCCTTCCCATTTGTTGTTGCTTTTTCCAGATACAGCCGTACTTCTTCGTTGTTGCTGATTCTGATAACTCGAGATTTCCGGCCTTCCCCTCAGGTCAGGACGACATTGAGAGCATGGACACTCAAGACCAGGGTACGGCTGAGAATCAAAAATACTCTGCAGAACAAGGCAATAAAGATTTTTGTCAACAATGCAAACGCGCTGGCAAAGGCGGCGAGTAAGTAGGAAAGAAAAACCCGAGGAGAAACCTTCGGGGGAATCGTGTACCACTCCCGCTCCGTTGACAGATTTCTCTTCCTCTTGTGATCAAGTTTTGCTTTCTCAAGCCTCGCTTTCGGGCAATGCGACAGAAACGGCGGATAATGAGGCAGATAGGCGCCTTTCTTCTTCTGCGGAAGTTATGTCTTCTACTACTTGACCGGAAATATTCCTCCGTGACCCCTCTCGCCTCAAGATCTGCATTATTCTCTTATCCATGTGGAACAGCACCAGAAAATAATGCTTTCGCCATGCCTTCAGCCATATATGCATAAACTGGCTTTCATCATTGATCAACTACAAAATTTACTGTCTACTTACTTTCCTTGCCTACCAACTCCAAATATCATGATTAATTATTGGACTCGTGTACTGAATCAAGTCTAAATCCATAAGCACGAAGACGAAGTTGGTTTTCAATTTGATCCTCACACTTAGTTGCCGAGGATTTGCCACAGAGATGGCACATAGCACATTTACTCACGTATGAAGGTCTAAAGTATTCCAATGCTGACATCCTCACCCTCCAAGAGACTACAAACAACCATAACAGTGACTTCCGCAAATGGCGTCCTTGGGTGAACGCTTCTCATCATAATTTCTCTACACCTAAGGTTTTCGGGTTAGTAAGAGTATTCCAATACAGACTCAATCCTTACCTCAAAAATATTTCTATCCTATAGGTTATTATCAATACAGCGAAACCCCAATCTTATGTCCCCGCATTCTCCGTTTTTCCTTTTCGAGCGACGTTTTTCTGAAGTCCCGATAATTCTCCTACATTTACCCCGTTTTATACGTTTTTCCAATCACACCATTTCCCACATCGAACGTCGTTTAAAAATTCTGGTGCCAAATCTGATTTTTCCTTAATTTCGTATCTTTCTTGGTTTCCGCACAAGTAAGGTTGCTTTAAACCAGTTCTTTCCCCTCCTGCCGCATTCCTCAGCAGAATCAGATGACCACGTAGCCTTAAAGTGGTTGTTCCTCTCAAGAGTTTGTCGAAAACACGTGACGTCCAGTTGGTGCAGTGTCGCATTCCTTTGACAGTAGGTGTCTTCTCTTATCAACTTTGCTAGGGCGCCTCGTGTAGTGCTGTAAACCCCCGAGTTGAATGGGCCTGCTTCTCAGCTTGGCAAGAACTGTTTGAGGCTCTGAGAGCAATTCAGTCAGTTTGCTGTCGGTTTAAATCATACTTTTTAAACGTGAGAGTGAAGATGGCGAGTAAGAAGCACAAATGGTCTTTCCTCAGCTGAAAAGGCTTCCATTACACAAAAAGATAGCGAATTTCATGGAAGTAAAGCTGAATTAGCCAAGGCTCTTGCATTACCAGTTTCAACACTGAAAACAATTTTAAAACAGAAAGAGTCAATTAAAATTACTTCGGAAAGGTTAGTTCATTGTGTTAATCAGACAAGGACTTTGAAAAGTGCGCCTTGCGGTTAACTGGAAACAGTTTTAACGACGTGGTTCAGGCAAGCTTGAGCCGCAAACGTACCTCTAAATGGATCAATATTGAAGGAAAAGGTCTTAGAATTTGCTGCTCGGCTTGGTGTAACGATTTCACAGCTTCAAATGGATGGATGACTTGACTAAAGCAACGCCACACTCTCACGTACCAATCACTTTGTGATGAATCTGCAAGTGTTCATCCGATTACAATTGATGAATGGAAGACGAAGACCTTACCTGCTTTAGTCGCAAATTACGCTCCGAAGGCCATTTTCAACGCAGATGAGACTGGCCTTTTTTATAGTCTTCTGCCTGATAAAACATATGTTGTGAAGGGAGAATCATGCCACGGTGGGAAAATGTCAAAAATGCTACTGACCGCCTCGTTTTGCTGCAATGCCGTCGGAAGTGAAAAATTAACACCTCTGGTGATCGGCAATTCTAAGAAACCACGTTCTTTCAAAAAATGTGAAGAGTTTCTCTACGAGCTATGAGGCAAACAAATGGGCCTGGATGACGCAAACTACATTTCAAGAATTTTTGCATAATCTAGATAAGAAAATGAGATTGCAAAAGCGAAACATTATTTTATTTATTTATTAGTGTTTGTTCAATGTTGATTTGAAACTTCGAAATATGCGCATTCAGTTGTTTCCTCCAAACTGCACAAGCAAACTTCAGCCGTGCGATTTGGGGATTATCCACTCCTTCAAAGGGTTTTATCGGAAACAGTTGGTGAAAAAAAGCACTGGCTGAACTTGATTCCGGAAACTTGAAGATGCGTGAAAGCAGAAAATTATTGTATTGGAAGCGATGCATTTCATATCTTTTTCATTGAATAATGTGACAAGCACTTGCATTTCCCATTCTTTTGGGACGGGCGGATTTTCAACATCACGTGAAGTTCCCATGGAAGTAGAGGATGATTCAAATGGACTTGACATTCTGATTGAGCCGGAGGATGATTACATCAATAAACTTGCAATCGATTTTGAAGAGTATGCTGTATGTCATGAAAATGTACTAACTTCAGAGGTTCAAACAATCTCCGATGCAATGGATTATTGTTCGTCGGAAAAAAATAATGACGACAACAATGTAGCTGAAATTCCGGAACCGATGCCTTCTTTCAAAGTGGCATTAAATAGATTAAAACTTGTGAACAAGTTTTTCCTGGTCACGATTTTCAAGAAAAACACTTGCAAGCCTTTCAATTATTCAGAGAGCTTTGCTTGAGCTAAACACTAAAAATAGAAAGCAAAACGAAATTACCGATTTTTTCCAAACCAACATCCCGTAATTTAAGTGCGTACGTAGTTATACTGCATCTTTTGGTTCTTACATAAATGTATCTACAATAATACTATGTACTAGTATAGTACTGTACTACTAGTGTACATTGGTTTCTGTTTTTTGTAGTACGCATTGTGTATGTCTGTAAAGTTTATTGTACCTCGACCTCGGTTTTACGTTTTCCTGCATCATACGACATTTTATGCTGGTCCTCTGAAAAGCGCAAAATCGGGTTTCACTGTACATGCAATTCTTCATCCACACTGATATGCTCCATCTTTAAAATCTCCATATGTTCTTTACTCAATCAACTGCGACGACAGTGAGTCAGCACTTGCAAGATGATGTCATGACTTTTCCCCACGCTGATGAAATCATCGTGTGTGGACACTTTTAATTGTACTCTTCTCCGGCTACTTGATCGCATTCATTCCGTAGTTTCATCACGATTTCATTTAAACTTCACCACGATTGTACACGATGAAAACTTACATGGTGAATTCCGTTTTCTTCACCTTTCATTTACGTAGTTTTCCTGGACATCTTCCTTTAGAACTTGAGTTGCAGCTGCGCGGCACGATCGGTTTTATCTTTCTGCCTTTCTCTTACGTCGATTTCAAGCAGTTACACGTACTCCTGTTGTTTCCTCTGATCACAGTTGTGTCGTCGTAATGCTTAATCTTTTCCCGCCTTCACCAGTCCTGCTGAAACTCTGGACGTCGCCGGTTAGTTACCTGCTTGATCCTGAGTTTCAAGCTCAAATCACTGCCATTATTCACTCTGCTACTTCGCAAATCACAACTACTGCTGATCCTGTATCGTTAAGGCTTAATACAAAAAAAAAAAAAAAAAAAATCCGTCATCGCTTTTGCCAAAAGATTTTCATTTTACCGCAAAACCCAACAGGAAATAAAAAAAAATTGCCTTCGTCTGAATAATTTTTCGTATTACATAATTCTTAAGTTCACCAGCGCAGGACGCTTCTCGCATTTGTGATAGTGCTCCCAGATTAACCGCAAATTCTCTCGATATTGTGTAGAAAAGAGTAATTTTTATCTTTTATAAGTCGGCATTTACTGTTTTCTTCAAAACCATTCCCGCAGGTGACCTATGAAATAAATACAAAAGAAAGAAAGAAAATCAGACTACCGGATACTTCCGTAAGACGTTCCGTTAAAAAACTAAACGAGTTGTACAAAAAAGTGAGTTGTACATGCAACCTAATACTCTTATTTTGACGTGGCGTTGTCAGCTAGTTGGCGGCACCTGATCAGAAACTTTTAGTATTTTAGTATTGGTGCAAATGATAATAATTCAGTGCGAGTTGATGGCCGTTGAATGTCTCCCCCCCCCCCGCTTCAATTTTTTTCCAGTTTCAAACTAGCTCGATGTCGTTGAGCCTTTTCTGTTGATGATTTTGCTGTAATCGGATTTTGTAATCTAATCGGCTTAGAGACTGCATACTTCCGTAAGTTGTTCCGTTAAAAAACAGTGCGAGTCGATGGCCGTGCGTGTCGAAGATTACATTGTGTTACAAGCGTAACGGGAGCAATGCTGAATACCAAGAAGCACCGTTTTGCACTCATAGTTAAGGATATGGAGGGTGATGCTTTTTCCACAACTCCATTTCCGTTGTATCTAAAAACGAAGTTTAGTTAGTTGCAAAAATTTGAGATATCTATGGAAAAGATGTTTTATAACAATAGTATATTTTACAGGTGTTACCACGTCTATTGATGTCAAGATCTGTCTGCAGTTGTCCTATATGATGGTTTATGGTTCGAAAGTTTACTAAAGAAAAACACAAAACAGTCAGGTCTTCGGAACCACTGGTTTATTTCTCGCAGTAAGGTGGCAGATTTAATGCCATTATAACCTCATAGTAGCGCAGAAGCTGGATCACAGAACTAGCTTATAAAAATATACACATCATAAAATCGTAGAAACACAGAATTTCAATCACATAACTAATGCGAGAGAATTCCTAATCAGCACAGAGCTTTAAAATTGCGTGATCCCTTCCCCTTATATTTATACCATTTATCATGACCTGCTTGACTGCCAGACATATCCCAAAGAAGTAAAACTCATGTAGGTTCAGATGTGCCGTTAAGTGTAAAGAGCATAATGAGAAGCAACCAATATTTAGATTAGTGAAAAGCCAAGAAAAGCAGAAAGGTAGAAATATAGTATACGTCACGCCCACTCCCGTAATATTTTGTCGAACTACAAGAAGCTTCGTCACTCAACATCCATTCAGTGCCCGGTAGAATAACTCTGCACTAATTGCTATGCGAACTCATTCATACCCATCCGGCTGTTTAAAGTTGGATTAAAAAATTACCTTAAGTAGTTCCGTGTTTTAATTATGGAAAATATAATTGATTATGATACAATGCGCTATGGGTTCTAAATTTCGTGATTAATTGTCCGTAGTAATGCATGGTATGACGAAAAAGTAAAATGAAAATCAAAGTAAGAGAAAAACTGAGCCGAGTTGTTCCTTGCTGGAAAAAGGTATGCAATTTTGATTTTACGGGAACTTTGAAAAACCATAAATCTTATTCAGTTTCTTCTGCTCTGTTTATTTTTCTAAATAAGACAAAGTGGGAAAGTGTAACCTAGTTCCCGATCTTCGTGTCCCATTTCATTTTATAAAACTGCGAAGGCGGTACAGAAAAAATGCAGTGTAATTTTAGAATATTCAAGATACAACGCCCTAAAACACTAGGAATGCGAAGAACAGACACGTTTTGTTCTTTTTCATTTATTTTGATCATGCAGTCTTGTGATCGATTTTTAGATCTGTCTCGCGTCCAAAGAACAACGACTTTACCTTCTCTCTCCCTTTCCCTTTTCTGTGCTTATGTAACTGATGATACGCGAGTCACTGGGGAAAACGGAAATTTATTCTTCGTGTCAGCTTTCTATCGCAATTTTTTACTCTCCGACAGCTGAAAAAGCTAAATTATTGATTATATAAAGACAGAGAGTAACACAAAGTGCATCTCGATCTACTGTCCCATGCAGTCGAGAAGCAGACAGATATACATATACTCGTGCGATCGCAAACATGAAGCCATGTAAGATCAGAGGGCACAAATTCTTGGTCCATATTTCTGAAAAACAGAAAAGAAAAACACTTCTGTACTGGGATAACTGGGAATATTACTACAAGAAAAGCGAACAGATTCTAGATTTGCCACCCCAAACCAGCACTCCACATCAAAAGATTGGCAAGTGTAATCGCTATTAACCCTTAGTTTTAAAATTGAGGGGGGAGAAAGAGCATACGATTTTTAAAACTCAAAGTAAGATACTAAAGGAATAGACCACATACTATAATACATGACGTGCGAGAAAGATATATCGTTAGAGTGAAAGATAGGCCTACGATATACTAGAGGAATAAATGGAAATATGAATCTTGTGGTTGAAGAAATCGATAAGTATGGCCCAAATGGGTTGTGTATGTAAGTCAAAGGAAAAGATTCGGGGTAGAAGAAGAGAATGGACTGATAAGTGCGTGTTCTGCTGTGATAAATGATGGAAGAGGACACACTAGCGTAAGTGTGATTTTAAGAAGAGAGATGGCGAACTTAACTCACTACAGTTGAGTAAGTGAGATAATTTCGTAGTTACGTTCGAAAGTGGAGTTTCAGAGAACAATAATTGTTGTTGTGTGTGCTCCTAGTGATTATGAACTTTCTGATAAGAAGGATATTTTTTTTCTTTTATATCGGGTATAACGACCACCATGAGAAATGCGAAGGGCTGTAAACAGTGTTCCGTCTCTCTGAGGCCACTGGTTCCAAGAATAATTGAACGTGTAACACAATGTACGAGGGTCATTCAAAAAATAACGAGACTTATTTTACGTGGGGAAGAAGTGTAATTCAGTAAACATACTTACACTGACATACTTTCGAAGCATTCTCCCTCTACCTGAATGCACAGGTCCCACCTTTCTATCCATTTCCGGAAGGTGTGTTCGAAACCCTTCCTCAACATGTGGTTCACGATACCCATCACAGCCCTGTTCAGGTCAATATTGGATGCAAATCGACGCCCACGAAGTACTTTTTTAACTTCAGGGTATTGGTGGAAGTCACACGGTACCACATACGGTTAATAAGGAGGGTGCACCATCATTTCGATGCCTAGGATAACCTGCTGGGTAAGCAAAGCACGATGTGCAGGAATATCATCTTGAAGCAAAATCCAACCAGTTTGTGCATATTCTGGACGTTTTTGGGAGCCAATGGACATCTGCGTCACATTAGCTAGCTCCTCAGTGGTCATTCGTCAGTCTTCGCACAAGAGTGCTTCTATGGTGTTGACATTAACAACCATAGTCGATGTCGAAGGCCTGCCAGAGCGTGGCTCATCTTCCAGACGTTCTTCACTATTCACAAATTTCTTGTGCCATTCAAACACTTTTGTATTGGACAAAGAATATCTTCCTTATTGGTTGTCTTAATCATTTCGTGCGTTTCTGTGGTGATTTTATACAAACGCACGCACAATTTTATAGCTGATCTTTGCTCCAGTTTTAAATTTATACTGGGTTACAGAAATACGTCGTAACTCTACACCGTCTACTACAAGAATGAACTACCGGAGCACTATGACGATGTGTCGTCACGTGACTGAACTTATAGGTGTACCGACACAGGTAGTTGATTTTTTCTGCGTGGGTTTGTTTTGGCGCCATGACGTCAGTCTCGTTACTTTTTGAACGACCTACGTATATTCAAATTCAGTTGTAATAACTGTGGCTAACTTGATTAAATCTTTCAAAGTTAAGAAGAAAAATAATGCACAAACTGTATGTAATTACATCTTTAAAAGTATGTACTGTATTTTCAAATAATTACATGAAAAGTATCAAAAACTACTGTAGGTGAAAATTTCGAAGGGGCCCGGTCCCTTAAGACCTTCGTCTTGACTACGTCCCCGCACATAAGGCTAAACACTAATACTCGTAGTTTCAAAATTATTGAAGAAATATATCAAAATTTGCAGTTCCTTTGCAAGAATCTTCATATGAAAGAAAAATACCAACACCACCACCACCAACAACAAAGAAAGCTTGCTGCTTTTGCACAGAAAATTTTAGTACGCTACATTGATGATTCATTGGTCATTAAACTACACTGGTGTGCAAAAATTAAGGACGAATAGGAGAAATTAGCATAACAGCGAAACGAGCAGGCAGAACGGACCGAAAGACCACTCAAGAGATAGACTAGGGTCCGGTACGGTAGGGCATGCGCATATATGCAGCTTGACGTAGCGGGTAGGGGGGAGTGTCAGAAGGGTATAAAGCACACGGGGGTGTACGCTCAGCAATTCGGTGTAAGCTATTGCACGGTGTACATCGGTTTGAACGACGTCGAGCTGCTGCCACCGTGTGATATGGCCAACAGGCAATCCAGTAGACGACATCTGGATGATTTTATTTCAGGTCGCGTCATTGGGAAGTTGGAAGAAGGTTGAAGTGTGAATAGTGTGGCCGAGGAGTTCGGGATCGCTCACAGCATTGTTTCACGAGCATGGCGAGCATTTCAAACGACAGTAAAATCTGTCCGAGAGTTTAGCAGTGGTCGTCCACGAGCAACCATGGCGGCGGACGACCGGTATATTGTCCTACAGGCGAAAAGGGACAGACGGCAGACAGCGGGAGAAATCGCAAGGCACATGCAACAGAAAACTGGACGGCCGTGGCCAGGAGGCTGCACAAAGGTGGTCTATTTGCACGACGACCAGTACGGTGTGTGCCATTAACGCCTGCTCATCGGAGACGGCGGTTTCTGTGGTGCAGGGAACACAAGAACTGGACACATCAGCAATGGGGTCGAGTTCTCTTTACGGATGAGAGCCGATTTAGTCTGACGAGCGATTCTGGACGTATACACATCTAGAGAGAGCAGGGAACACGCAATCTCACCTCCAATATCATCGTAAGGGACCGGTTTGGAGGTGGCGGAGTTCTCGTTTGGGGCGGTATCATGCTTGGTAGCCGTACTGACCTCCACATCTTCCAAGGAGGTTCAGTCACTGGCGTCCGCTATCGTACCGAGGTTCTCCTGCCTCACGTGCGTCTGTTTAGGGGTGCTGTGGATCCTGAGTTTCTCTTCATGGACGACAACGCTACACCTCATCGTACAGTGGCTGTCGCAGAGCTGTTGGAAAGTGAAGACATTCAACGCATGGATTGGCCCGCAAGGTCCCCCGGACCTAAATCCAATCGAACACGTGTGGGACCTTCTTGGGAGACGCTTGGCAGCACGTCACCAGCCGCCAGCAACGATTCCGCAGCTGCGATTGGCGCTACAAGAGGAATGAACCGCGATGCCTCAACAGCTCCTTGAGAACCTCGTCCTCAGCATGGACAGACGTTGTAAATCCTGCAACGCACTCAGGGGTGATCATATCCCCTACTAAAGACAGGATTTTTCTTGGCAGCCGCCTGTCACATGGATGTTTCTGTCCAGTTGTGCTCGAAGCTACCTTTTCAATAAAAGGCTTTTGTATCCTTTGGATTCCTTGTTTGGACGGTTTTGCTCACTTGTCCCATATTCTTACATCTTGGGGATCTTATGGTATGATTTGAGTCGATGTGGAGCACTTCAGCACGACGTTACATTCGAAAAACCGTCTCGTCCTTAATATTTGCACGCCAGTGTATTTGGCGAGATGAAAGAACTAAAACATTTTCACGAAGCAAATTTTAGAAATGTAACACAAAAATCACTTGCCTTGTCGAATTAAACTGTGTGAAATCATCTTTGTGAAATACACTGCTGGCCACCCAAAATGCAACACCAAGAAGGACACGAGATAGCAAAGCCAGATTTACTGGACACATAACAACAGATACAAAGATGAAACGATTGAGCTTACAGGCCCGTGAGACTTGCGGAACACGCAGGCATCAATAGTTCGTGTGGCCCCCATGGCTGGCAATAACGGCCGCTACACGCCGTGGCATCAAACGAAAGAGGCTTTGTATGTGGGCTTGGGTTATGTCGGTCCAGGCTGCTTCCACACGTTGCCACGGTTCATCAGGCGTACCCGTGGGTGGTGCTTACCGGGCCACTCGGTTGCCGATCCGCAACCAGACGTGTTCGATGGGCGACATATCGGGAGAACAGACGGGCCACGGCAGCAGTGACACCTGGTGGGCCGTGAAGAATTGTTGCACGATGTGTCGTGACACGTGCGGGAGCGCATTGTCCTGTTGAAACGTAGCCGCTGGCAGGTCCTGCAGGTAAGGGAGGACTACAGGCTCCAAAACGTCGGAGATGTAGCTGTGGGTGTTGAGTGTACCGGCGATGCGTACCAGATGGGTGCGGGTGTCATATCGAATTGCGCCCCAAACCATAACGTCAGGCGACGGACCGGTATGGCGATGCATAATGCAGGCGTCATACAGTCTCTCTCCGCGGTGCCGCCACACGTGGATCCGACCATCGTGGTGTGTTGCAGGCAGAAGCGGGATTCGTCGGAGAAGACAGTGTCGTACCATTCCGTAGTCCAGGTTGGGCGTTCAACGGCCTAATGCCGCCGCACTCGCCGTTGGTGTAACGTCAGTGGAAATCGGAGCAATGGCCTCTGTGTGACATGTCCCAGCTCCTGCAGACGATGTCGAACGGTACGTGCTGACACAGGTTGTTGCGCAACACACCCTAATTCCTGCGCTAACGTTCGTGATGTGGCGGTACGAGTCGTCAATGCCCGCCGCACAACATGCCGGTCCTCTCGTTCGGTGGTGTGCTGCGGCCGCGGCAATCGCTCACGTCGGCCCGTCCGTCCCTCCGGCACCCACCGAATCAATATTCGCCTCAATGTGGCTGGTGTCGTTCCACACGGGCACCGATGTCTATGTATGATAAACCGCTGTCGCGATAAGCCATTATTCGTCCTCTGTCACTCTCCGAAACGTGCTGGAATGACTGTCGTATTCTGCGACGAGGCATCAGGAAGCTTCCCACGCACAGGTCCGGCAGCACAACACACTTCCACTACTTACACCCCGCCTTCTGTGCACCCTTCTTATAGTGCTTCCCGGTGGCGTGCCGGGCGCACATGATTTGCATATGCCCTGAAATGCTAATCGTTTGCATGTCCTCTCGCAGGCGACGCATGCTGCGAATTTCAGGCCAATTGGATGCTTCCTTCTTGGTGTTGCATTTTGGGTGGCCAGCAGTGTATTACCTAATATTTCATTTGTCTAAGGATTTTTTGTAGCATTTCAATGACAACTGCGAGTGTTGACTGAACTTTCAGAAAAATGAAGTTGATCTAGAATTCATATTTTTCGGCTTATAACAGAATTTTTTGTTCAGAAGTCCAGGCCTCGATTTATATGACACATCGACTTACTTATTGATTAGTCATCGACAATTTTCAATGAGAAAGTTTATTTATATACACTGTACATTGAATTCGGTAGTGATCCGAGGAATGTTACTTTTTTATGAAGCCGTCCTGAAAGAGTACGAAACGTAATATTCCGTCATTAAGAACTTGTTGAAAAGCTGCTGCATAGAATATTGCCGTGCGACAGGAACATAATTAAGATCTCCGTAACATATTTAGAGTGGCAGGTGTCATATGTTTATGGCTTCTTCCTCGCGACTCCGTGAAGACCCCTGGGTCATGTTCACCCCTGGTTTTGCAAAGCCGTCAGAACTGTAATGGGTGCACTGCATTTACCGCAGTTGGCTGGAGACAATCGTGTTGACAGCCTGTTACACTTGCGCTGCAAGAACAGCAATGACAAGCGGCTACCGAAAGCTTTCTTTTTTTACACTCTGTTAATCTCTCAATTGTATAGCTCAACTAAATTAAAATTTTGGCTTAATTTATTTCATGTTTCCGATTGATAGATTGATATTTATCGCACTTTGAGAAAAATCTCAGCAAACGATAACTCACGCTGCAAGCATCACTTTGATTTGGCACATTTGTGTGACCTTGTTTTTAGTTTCCTTTTTAACCTCCGCGCGCAGCAGATTTTTCGACTGGTCGATCGGAGGGAAGGAATATGGATAGTTGTGTTCGTGGGGAAAAAGTAAACTTACGAAATTCCAATTTTTGCTGAAAAGAAAAGTGCAGAAGTTAACTTATTTTCCTTTGCTTTTAATATTTACTGAAACATTAAAATTATAGTTACATAATTTCGGAACACTAACTGTATTTGTTCTAGCCTCGTCGTGTACTCAGGATTGACTTATCTATGAATGAAGATAAGGAAATTAAGAAATTTAACCCATTCGACTTGTACTCCTTATGGACTTAGAAGCCAAAAAGTAAGGTACTTACGATCAGCAGTGTCACAGGCTGGGCAATTGAGGCTAATTTAACTTAACAAATTGACCACAGATATGTCAATAACTTTTTCGCTGAAAAACACGAAAAGTAGTAAATATCTGACATTAAACCATTCATGGTGAATTCTTTACTTACAGTTATACAATTGTGTATTTAAACTACTTTAAATGTCATGGACAAAAAAGTTAGTAACTCATTTAAGGTGGGTTGAAATTTCAGGTATCAGAAGATTTCAGTAAAAGAAAATAGACTGCTCCTCACTGAAGTCAAAGCTTACAACACTTTGATGGGCAGGTCCCTTTTCCTTAAGGGGAGAGGGTATAGGATGAGCCTGAGGAAGTTGCCATCCTGTTAGTGAGATTCCTGTTGAAAAGAACGATTGGAATAAGCGACGAAAAAAGAGTTTTATTACCGGTGAACAAAACTTTAGGATAAAGTCTGATGCCATCTGGAGCAGCAGATTAATTCATTTTAAGAGTATGGAGTTTTTGACATTCGTTATGATGGTGGAGCACAATCAGAGACACAGTGACTGAAAATGTTTTTAATTGTGAAGAGGAAGGAAATTTATCTCATTAAAGGAAAGGTAGCGTTCTCAACGATAAAAAAAATGACGAAAAAAGAGGGGGAAATGAGATCAGTTTTTATTAGTAGGGTAATTAATAGCAGAATGTTCATCGGACCAAACAGCGGCCAATGTCACGGCATAAGTGGTCGGGTTGCTAGAGAGATTTTTAATAACAGTCTCTTCATGCCCTGTTTAACCCTTTCACTCTCGTGTATTTTGTGCGTGTACAGACCCTCTGTGTCAGGTTTTTGAGTAACGAAAAAATGTAATGTCGGCAAATACAGTTATGGCACTTAACTATATCGAAATACGTAGTTAACCAAAATGTAATGTATAGAAAGTACAATGGTGTTATAAGTCATGTTACATAAAACTCAACAATAATAAGATAATAATTAAAAATGCATCAGATTGTGATATTCCGCAAAACAGGGTCTAACATCACAGTCTGGGCATATAAGCGTGATTCCTTTCTTCTTTTGTCCTTTCTCTTGGTTTGGGAATAGACCACACAACACGAGCAGCATTCTTCTTCTTCTCCGTAGCAGGAACCAGGGAGGGAAAACGGCCAGCAGTGAGTCTTGTCGGGTTGTCTTGAGATGTCGATGGTCTTCCTCTTTTCGATTTATGTGTCGGACTGTGGAATTTCTGGATCAGCTGATGGATAAGTACCAAATGATAGTATGCCAGTGCCGGGTTTTTTCCTGTTTTAGTGCAGTACATAAAGTAAGAGTTGAGCAGCGTAAAATCTATGAAGTGGAATGGCAATTTCTTGGGCCATTTTATACTTTTCCTCACACAGTCCAATTTGCTCAGCATCATATCAGTTTGGTCTACGGAGCCCATGTTTTCATTGTATACCAGTATACAGTTAGGTTTTTGTTGTGGTTGGCTTGTACTTCTGTCCGTCTTTGACGTCGGTGTCATCTCATTAGTATGCATCGTAGTCAACATGCGTACTTCTCTGTGGTCCATCCACTTCAGCGCCATCATAGTTCCATCGTGGTACGCCTCTGTCGCACCTTTGTGCAATTTCTGGAGCAGTGGAGGCATTCGCCTTTGGTTTTGTTTTAGAGTGCCACAGACATTAGATTGATGTTTATGCAGAAATTCAAAGAGAGCGGGACTGGTATACCAATTATCCCCCAGCAAAAACACAAGTGCTGGGACACTGCTGGCCACCAGCTGGCAGTGACAGGTCACTGTTGGCTGAAATATGCCGCTCACGGCCCGGTAGCGGTCCGTTGGTGGCAGCGCTATCAGTTGGCGAGCCATTGATGGCCCTGCAGCATCGCCGTGAATTGTGGGCCTCCAAGCAAGTGCCACTAGTGGCCCGTTGCTGGCAACCAATGCAACCCCAGCAGCAGGTGGAAGCAACGGGACTGTGCATGCGCAGAAGCAACACTTGCTGTGTCTCTCATGGTACCAGTTAGTTGAAGACGACGCTATCGCCATCGTATTAATTTAGTGGATGTTAAGAAAAAAAATCCATATGTAGAAAGGCGAATTAATTTCCTAATGAAATTCCACGTCGACGAAAATATCAGATTAAGCCACGAAATACTAAATTACAGCCATGAAATACACCCACTCCATTTCCATGGATAACAATTCATGGAATGGAGTGTGTGAATAGCAAGAAAAAATTTTAATTTGAAACCGCTTGAAACAAATGTCCTTGAAAACATTAAAAAAACGTTTGTTGGAAAGAAAAAAAAAGAATTATACGCGTACAAAATTTATTAATTATTTGAAAGAAAAAAAAAGCAACACTATGTGGATATAATGTACTTACCCATGGGTTGAATACACAAGACTCGGAGGAATTCGCTTCTAAAAATAACGAGAAGTAAAATAAAATATATTTCCTTTTTAAAACAGATGTAACTTCGGAAAACGAAAAGGAAAGATACAACGTTAAAAATTTAACAGAATGTGACATGAACCCTGGTAAATATATATTAATTCAACAACCGCCTTTCAAGACGACAAGGGCAGTACAAAACTTAGGAAATCGACTTTAAGTTTGTACACTCCTTGAAAACGAGTGAAGTTCCCTTAAGGCAAAAAAAAAAAAAAAAAAAAAAAAAATTATCGTTACCTTGAAAAAATAAATTTATGAATTATATGAAACTGACTTTTATGAAAAATACCTCGCAATATTGTAAAATGAAAGAGAGAACCATTCGATTACACATTCCACAGCACGAAACAGACAGCTTCAAGCATAAGCTCGTGCGTGGCACATTAGTCCGGTCAATAGATAGCTCACCTCTCATGCCGACAGCATTGGTTCGTATCTACCCACATCCAAATGAGCGTTTTTCCGGTCTGTTGAGAAAATTTCCACCGCGCCGTGCTATGATTCACAAGTTTCGTAAGGGGAGAAAAAAAAAAAGTTGTTGCTTTGGAAAACTGCTGTTATCCCTGATTTTTTTGTTGTTGTTATGGCTACTACTGGGAAATTGGCGCAAAAGATTCGTCAAGCCATCAGTTACGTCACGTGGTTGCCGGCTGCCACTACCGGCAAACAAGCGGACCACATTAGGCTAGCCATCATTTCTGGCACGTGCTTGCAGAGCCGCTGAAAGGCCACTTGTGGCAGCTACTGCCTGTGATGGGTAACTGATGGCCCTGTTGTGGCATATGGCAACTGATGGGGTGCCAACTGTTGGCCAGCTGTTGGCATGAACTTCTGTCCCTTCTGTTGATCGCCTGGACATTTTATTGACGGTTCGGAAGCGGCAACATATTCCTGGGCCAGCAAGACTGTTTTTGCTGGGCCACAAACAAAGAATGCCCCTTATCAAGGTAGGGTTCCATAAGGGTTGTGGCAACTGCACCAGACATTCCTAAAGAGAATTTATCCGCTATGTCTGTTCCTTACCCGGTATAAACAGCGAAATCTATATATTTATTCTGTAAGGTTTTTTACTGTGAGTTCTATTTTGAGAGAACGGCTGAACGTAAATATATGATTGAGGTATCAAAATAAAGGTCTTACCATATAGATGTGCCAGTCGAAGAGAAAAATGAGATTGGGGCAACGGTTCGGGCGTGGTGGGGCGGCAAAGTTCCCATGTAAAGTCTATGGGAGAAGCATGCGGTTGACATTTGATCGCCTGCGGTTCTCATGCGCTGCAGAAGGATGCAAAGCGGAAGTATGGAGGGACTGAGATAGTCCAAAGTCCGAAGTCTCTTTACTAAGGGAACCGTTACGCAAAGCAACGCTAGCAGGCATTCGTATTAAAGTTCTCATCGGAACAGCGAACACTCTTGAAGACCTGATTGCGTTATGCCGTTGGACTGTGTGATGTACATATACAATTTAATATTCATTCGATCCAGTTTATTCACGTAGATAAGACGTTTCTCACTATGTAAAGATGTAAATAAACATTCCATTGACCATTGTTAGAGAAAATATTACGGGCGACTGCTTATAGCCCATTGAATTGCTCACGGTGGTCGTTAATCCTTCAGTCAAAAAAAAAAAAAAATCACGAACCTGGACTATTGTTTTTACTGAAGTGGTTGAATGAATTTGTCAATCAAACAAAGTTTACATTTGTTGTTTCATATGAGTTCATTCTTTAAAAAAAAAAAAAAAAAAAAAAAACTAACCGTCGATTTCGACGGGAGAAGAGAAGTTTATGGGTTTAAAATTACTTTAAAATTAAAGGTTTTGAGAATTTTGAAAGCAATTGTCACGGGAAAATGGAATAATGGCAAAATTCTCTCGCAACGGGCACATCACAGGAGTTAACGTGGAGATAGGCTTCGGTTTCCGGAATTTTGTTAGAGCCTTGTCTACAATGGAAGGGTTGTATCCTTGTTGTACTCAACGCGAATCTCATTCTAATAACATTTACAAACACAGTTGTGACTGAAGGTGAGAGTGAAAGAGTGCGTTATCCAGTTGAATTTTTGCACACGATCGAGATCAGTGGGCGTCCGCCTCACATTGTACGACTGAAAAAGGGTGCAGTCGTGATCCTCATCACAAACCTGGCCGCCCCGATGGCGCAGTGGTCTAAGCGCTGGCTTATGATGATTCGATCGTGAAGAGTGTCCGGGTTCGAATCTCGGTGAGGCATGGATGTTGTGTTTGTCTTACGGCACTGGCTCTCTTCCTTTCCTGGAACCAGTGACCCTAAATTAGGGGCGGGTGACTGCTTAGCCAATTGTGTTGCTCACTGTGGTAGTTAAACTTTCAGTCAAAAAAAAAAATCACGAACCTGGACTATTGTCTTTACTGAAGTGGTTGAACGAATTTGTCAATCAAATAAAGTTTACATTTGTTGTTTCCTATGAGTTTATTCTTAAAAAAAAACTAATCGCCGATTCCTAGGGTTTTCGTCTAGTCTAATATGAAACCGGTTTCCACATCACAAAGAACAAACAGTTTTATTCCAAATATATGTCTCCTGCTCGGTATGTATTGTTTGAAACCCAGCCGACCTCTGAAAGCGACAAGTGATTTATCAATACATGGATTCTGGTAGGGGTGCAATGTTTGAACACAGTCCGAGGATGATCTATGAGAGGTTTCAACTTGTACCGTTTATCGGTACTATCTACAGGGGTGAGACTGGAGAAATGAAGCATACTGTGAATATTTAGGTACCTGTTTATGGGCATTATCCGAGAAAATTGGGGTGTGAAGCAGGGCTTTTGTGGACCAATATTCAGAAATTCTCAACTTTTTTCTTCTTGTCATCAACATGGTAATAGCAATGAACAAACACATTTCATCGACATTAGTGTCTTGCCACTTGTAAAATCTACTGGCTGAAGATATTTGGGTACCTGTTAAAACCTTCTGATAATAATTATTCATTCGTCGCTTGTACGAAAGTCTGGATCAAATCAGGAGTCAGGAAACACAAGAAAAATCAATTTCAGAGGAATGATCAGTTAGTGAAGCATTTGTAATTCCTGAATTACACGCACAGAATTTGTGAACAATTGGATGAAACTTTCCAGAAACCCAGGTAGATAAAGGATCCAAATGTCTGTGCTATTCGTGCCAACTAAATACACCAAAATAACTGAATGCTGTCTAGACACGGTACCAAACAATGGAGATAATTGCAGATTAAAAGATGAACTTTTATTTACAACTTAAAACCATATATACATGCTAGATCTTTCAGACCCACTATGGGTCCATCATCAGGCTATAGTGGGTCTGAAAGATCTCGCATGTATATATGGTTTTCGCATGTATATATGGTTTTAAGTTGTAAATAAAAGTTCATCTTTTAATCTGCAATTATCTCCATTGTTTGGTACCGTGTCTAGACAGCATTCAGTTATTTTGGTGTAGATAAAGAATACTTATTTTTTTTATGCGCTTAGCTGGTGCAGGTTGACTTCTGTCATCATCTTGTACTTCCGACTAGTCACAATCACTATCACTGTCACTCTTTGCCGAAGGGCCGCGGGTGGCCTAGTGGGCAAAGTGCGTGACGGCCGCGGAAAGGACCTCAGGTTCGATCCCAGTCAGGTACGAACGCTCGATCCACTAAATATCCGCCGTGCGTCGGATGGGCTGGTTAAGCCGTCGGACCCCGGATACTGGCCCCCGGTAATAAATAAGGGCGTCTTCCTCCCCCTTTCTACTTCGCTTCCATGTCACTTTCCTATCGGGCACTCTAGCCTAAATCTCCTAGCTTCCTATTTCTAAGGGTTATTTAAGACCTGGGGTCAGATACTCCCTTCATAAAATCCTCTGCATATGATCATTTTGATCTTTGCCGATATTTCAATTACCGTATCATCAGTCACATTCATCGTCCAAAAAGTCACCTTCCGAGTCGCTGTTGACTGTAATATTGTCCATTTCGTCATTCCGTCACAACGCTCATTTACTTCGTCCCGCCATCTTTCTTGTTCTCCGTGACTCCCAGCCGGAATATACAATGTATTTCAGTCGTCAATCGCAACTCCGAACTATAACTATCCCGTGGAAGTGCGCAGTAGTTTTCCTTTACAACCACTTTGTATGTTACGTGAAAGATTTAACTAGCGCTGCTGCTCCACGTATATGTACGGGTTTGACGAACTGAACCCTGCCGAAAAACATACATTTACAGGTTTGTTGCAATGGGCGTGTCAGTGCAGACCGTATAATTACGTGTTTCCCAAGGAAACCAATATATAAGGGGATAAACACAGTGTAACGTACATTTACGGGTTGGACAACACCGGTGTATTAGCGCACCAGGTGAAATTACGGGTTTGACAGTGAAAAGGTTAAATTTGTGCGAAACAACCATGGAAAATTTATCGTGAAATTTAGCTCTCGAAATGAATTTCAAAAGCGTTTTGTGAAAGTCTGCATAAGAACCTTCCAGTTATGTGATTTTCATCCTGCATTGCGTCATTAGTTCTCTAGCTTCTCTTCTGGCCTTACCATGCCCGTAGCTGTGAAAGATATGTGTTGCTCTGATGCATTTTTTTTTTCTTAATAGAGGTGAGAATCAGTGATCAGTTCTATCAGCTACCACATTTCTTTGCATATCAGTGACCTCCTTTCCTTTTCTTATAACCAAATCAATAATTTTGCTGATGACAGGGCACTTCATGTATCTTATGTCCCAGATTCTTCACATGGTACTAATGAACATAGGCCTTTTTGAGGAGGAAATGTAATTGGATTGACACAGTAGAGTTTGTAGAGTTTGACTCATGCAAAACATTCTATTGTTGTAAGTAGAATAAGCGATGAAAAATTGTCCTCTTTCCATGTCAAGTTTACCTCCTTTCACCTCTCTTTCTCTTTCTCTCCCTCTCTGTCTGTCTCTCTCTCTCTCTCTCTCTCTCTTCCTCTCTCCCTCTCTGTTTCTCTCTCCCCTCTGTCTCCCTTCCTCTCTCCGTACTTCTTAATAAATGGACACAAGAAAAATTATTTTTATTATTAGCTTACCGATGCTTAAGCAATTTTATACATTATGTAACTTACAAATTCGCTCAGTGTTAGAGTATCGTACTCACAATTAAGAAAGTAAAGCCAAAAGAACGCTAAAACATCTCCATAGTTGGACAGAAAATAACCGCTCGCTTGAATAAGACTGGCACTTATCAATTCTCTTCAGTTTATTTTCACAGAACTGAGTAGTTGCAACTCTTTACCTTTGTGCTACAACAAGTGTCAGTAGTTCCTATCCCAACACCTGCAGTTTTCTGTGTCGCTACAACGTGCACACTCACCTAATACTCATTTTCTGTCCATTTTGCTCAAATGTTTCAGTGGTGCTCTTCTGTTCAGTGTTGCTGCATTGAAGCCCTTGAACTTTTTGCCGTTGCCAGATAATTTCAAATTTCAGCTATTTAAATTTTGGGAACATAAAATGCTGTTGATTAGTTGCACACTTTAGAATAGAAAACAACATTTCATCATAGTGATATGCATAGGTTTTGTCTTTGATGATAAATTCCTGATAAGAAACAAGTTATTCAATTTTCAAAGAAGGCTGAAAAATATGATTTTGCTGGTACGTTTGTGTATCAAGATTGGAAGAATGGTGCGCGAGACATTATTAAAAACATACAGCTTCTGTAAAATTGGAGCAGATGAAGTGCTATGAAGGGATGGACTGACTGTTCAAACTTTGACATAAATGTCATAAAGGAAAGGTTTTCTTCGGACAACGTACCACATGCCTTTGTTTACAAACGGAGAACAGAGGCGAAACCTCCCGCCTAGCCACTTTCTCTTTATGCAGTTCATTTTCTGAACCTGCCAGAAATATTTGATACTAGAGCTATTACTGCCGGACCAAAAGTGGTGAGGGACAAGGATATACACGACCACGCGGATTCCCCTATAAAACCCCATTTCTAACCTTAGAAACAGAGAGTAATTCCGATCGACTAGTCACTTCGAATTGCCGAAAGGCGATTAGGACGGTTCGAGCGCCTGTGAAAGCCACAGAACCATGAGTTATGATTCAATGCTATTTCTCTCTCTCTCTCTCTCCCTCTCTTTGTGCTGTTATGCTCTTGGAGCGAGTTCAAATGTTATTTATTCTACAACGAGAAAGAATGACACAATATATACAGATGATAAATGGTGATATTTACATTATGAGGATATTACAAGTGAGATGCAGGGGTAAAAAAATAAAAGCATAAATAAAGTCTTTGAATTTAACAGACATGATCATGATGAGGTGACAATACTTGTATATATATGCTATGAACAATGGAACTTCGACAAGTAAAGTATTGGCAGGTTAGGGAGTCCTGTGTGACACTTAAGTAGTAGACTCTCGGCCGCGTAGTCCTAGGAAAATTTATGAGTGAACTTATACCGTATTTTTTTTCTTGAGTCAACTTCATTTTTTTATGATCACCGCCCATGTGCGTTGGGGTTTGCTAAAAATCTCAGCGTAACATAAAGCAAAATACTTCAGAACGTTAAGTGGTACAATTCTTTGAAAACGCAGCTCAGAACTAATCATCAAAGAAATGGAAACTGAATCATTGGTACAATGTCAAGTGTGTATGATCGCCTGAAAAGGGGGAGACAAGAATGGTTGTGGCCAAATGGTGAACATGGCATTGGAACCAAACGTCGGCGCTAAGGTAAAATGAAAATTAAAGAACAAAATTAAAAAACAAACAAACTCAGTTCCATTCAACATGTTTACAAAGAGATTTATAAATATAATCAGTCCCACTGACCAAGATGAGGGTGGTCATGCCACTGGTGACTACCTGTTTTCACCGGGAGAACTCATTTAATGAGCCAAAATTACATTGCTGTGCTATTATCTTCTTTATAATTTGTTTTCAGGGACTCTTACGTCGCTTTTTTTTGTAGTCAATTTGTCTGGGAAAAAATTGGAATGTCTCCAGGCGGAAGCAAACCCAAGGGAAATTACTTTATGGTGGGGAAATTCTCTTTGTGTTCACAATAATCAAGGACATTTAACTGGCAAAAAGTAAAATAATTAAGTAGACTGTGGATTTGAATCCATGCCAGAAGCTAGAAATGTCATCGTTCTACTTATCAGCGTTGAATAGAGATAATACTGATGTGTTTTCAATATATTGATATACATCAGTCCTTTGCTGATTGAAAAAGTTTGTAAAGCCTTTCAGGGTTACAAACAATATCTTCATACATCTTTCGGAAGAAATCATCAGGAACACTTTAAAACAAATTTCGTATATTTACTACTTATATAGCATGTCATCACATAGCACTCGCCAAATTCAGTTTGGTGTGAATCGATGAGAAAGACAGAGCTACTGGTTTCAAAGAAGAGCTCAACTTTACACCTTTCCCTAAAGTCATTTGTTATCTTATGACATGCTCCATTGACCAGCTTGAAGTCATGATTCTGTTAGTGCATTTTCCCGTATTAGTTTCTTGAGCAATCATCTAATGTTAATATGATGTTATGTTTCTAAGGCTCTTGTTTTTGAGGTCCTTGTTGAATGTATTCCAGCTGAAGATGAATCCGTTGATGGATGATCGTACTTCCCTCTTCGTGAGCAGGGGAATTTCGGTTGGAGACTCACAGTGCCCTCTCAAATCTTGCATGGAGGTCTTGAAGGGATGCTAACGAGTGTGTCTGGGTAGGTGGGTGGGTGGGGTCTACAAGTAGGAAGTACAGACAGGATGTATGCTCTTGAGAGGGAGGGGAGTGAGTGCAGATAGCTGAGATTGCTCTTCAAAATGATGATGATGAATCTACGTAGGGAGAAAGATGATTTGTTCGGCCTAATAATGTCTCGGTTAACCACATTTGTTTCATCGTTTGTCATTCATTCCACTCCATCATGGGGTTTTTATGAAAAGAGTCTTTTAAAGTGTTTTTCTTCTTCTTTTACTGAATGATTAATTTGTTCCTTCAGGAAGGGGATTTTTTTCCAATCAAGACTGATCCAAAAGTAGGAATGTTGAACTTCTACTTCTTCTCCTTTCTTGTTATATGCGTCTGGAAAGACACCTCACTCACGTATACGCGAACTATGTTTTTAAAAAAAGTATCCACAAACTTGTAGAGGTGTGATGGAATCCCATCTAACGTAAGCTTTCTGGGGTCCTCCTTCCTCCAGTTGCCATCAAACCAATAATATTCATGAGAATTTTTCTTCTTTGTTTGAACGTTGCATTAGCAGTCTTTACGCAGATCATCACACACACTCACAAAATTAACTCGCTCCCTGTTGATGAAAGTAATGTAGTACTTGTGTCAATAGATGAAAACAGTCGAAGACCTTCAGAATCTCGTTTTCTTGAAAAGAAAAATAAATACTATGTTATCTATATAAGCATCTTTTATTAATAACCTTCTCTTCCCTAATTTGACACATATACACGGAAACAATTGCACCAAAGATAGGATTCCTCTCCCCATTTAGAAAAAAATTCAACTTATTCAAGGATATTTCAACAGCGAAAAAATCCATCAAGTAACTACATTGACTTTTGTAATTTTGAATGAAGTTAAGCACGAAGTGTAAGGTAGAAAACCTAGTCAAAATTGAGTTTTCTCCTTCTTGCTTATAAAAAAATATGGTTAAGTTTGTGCATTTGTACAGATCTTAAGAAGTTTTGCTTTTATTATGAACAACTATCTCATAAACATGTTATGTTCAAAAGTATTGGGCAGTGTTTCTGTCTATCCACGCTGCTTTGCTTTGTCAACCAGTTCACATTTACACGGCGTTTGAAGTAACTGAACTTTGTAGTTGTTTGGCACAGTGTCCTCCATATATCATTCAATAAACAATATATCATTCGATAAATGCGTGTTCAGCATTGAAACTTGGCGATAATCGAACCGACATTTCACGAGGATTCTTACAGCAAAATGAAGAGTAAAAATCAGTCTATAAAAAGCAAAGTTGTTTCAAATGCTTCTGACATCGAGGATGTTCTTTATATCACAGTACTGTAAAGAAGGCGTCGGGTGATGGAATTCTAAGCGATATTTCACAAATTTGCTGAAAATGGTCAACTGCATTTAGACATCGTGTGAAGATGTTTATTATAACACGTTGTATTGCTTTCGTATTTTAGGCTATTTTTGTTACTTTAACATTGCAAAATAGCTGAAATCAACATATTTCCCCAAAAATACTTAGTTTGAAGTAGGAATTGTGAGTCTGTAGATTTCAGCATTTTAGAAAAGCAAACGGTCGTATGCCACACAGTGTCCTTAAGTAAAAGAACATACATTCTTTGCCTGAAAAAAAAAAAAAAAAAAAAAAAAAAAAAAGAAGAACGAAGAACGAAGCTCTCAGAAGGATTCATCCAATCGAAGTGAAAATTGGGATGTGCAATGCACATGTACACGAAAGAAATTGATTGCAATTCCAGAGCAGTTGGGGCATTTATTCAGATAAAACAGCTACATGAGTGGAACAAGTTAGTAAATTGTAGCGCCATCCCTGGCTTGGACACAAGCGGTTAACCGGGCTGGCATAGACGGATACTGTCTTGAGGAATATATTGGAACCAGTTCCGAAGTAGACATCACTTTTATAGGAGCTCAAAGTATTTTTACAGTTGATATTCCAACATTCGAACTGAAAGAAGTACCTCATTCAGCTTAGACATCCGTCTTCTGACATCAGATCGCATTGCGTCCTTACGTAAAAAAACAAAGTTAGCAATCTTACGGAAAAACAGTTGTGACGTGCCTGTACCGCAGGACGCACATGATATAAAGGCAGATAGCGGTGACAGCACATGTCCGCGTATCTCAGTTGGGAGAGCGACTTACTTAGAAGTGAGGAGCCCGGGATCGATACCTGGCGCGGACAAACTTGTACATTATATTAGCGCCCGAACATTCAGGATCACCCGGCTGTTAAGTTTCTCGCAATGATGTGATGTCCTTCCCACATGGTGGGACAGGGAAAATGAGAATCCCTTCTTCAGTGCTTCAAAAAAAAAAAAAAAAAAAACAACAACAACGTGTGCGGTGTTACGTTCCGCACACCTAATTGTCTGGGATTTCTGAAATGCACGTTCTTCGTGGGATGACTGCCTACAGCGACACATGGGCCCGGCTGACCCGTGGGCCACGCCCCCGGCCCTTCTCGGGGGGAGATGTGACGTGCCTACACCTCAGGACGCACATGAGATAAAGGCAGATAGCAGTGAGAGCACATGTCAGCGTAGCTCAGTTGGGAGAGCGACTTACTCTGGAGTGAGGGGACTTGGGTTCGATGTCCGACGCGGAAAAACTTATGTTTTCACATTGCCGCCCGATTGTGGAAAATGGATCCACTGGCCGTTGGGTTCTTCGAAGAATCTGTGATGTTTGTTCCACACATTTTTTAAAATTAATGAAAAACTCTTACTCCGCTTCAAAAGAAAAAAAAATTAAGAGGGAGATGATGTGGCGTACTACAGAGGTAAAAACATGTGTCAAGACGACAAATCTGCAGAGAGACATTTTGTCCGCGTAGCTCAGTTGGGAGAGCGACTTACTCCAGAGTGAGGGGACACGGCTTCGATGCCCGTCGCGGAAAAACTTGTGCTTTCACACAGTAAGAGATTGATATAAAGGGATTTTTGTTCAATTATAAATCTCGGTCACTATGACCATGTGTTATAGTGTAAGTACACTTGTATCAAATAAAGTCGATTAATATGGCACGTGATGTGTAAAAAATAATTAGTGGAAGAACAAAAGAAAACTGTATGCACAAACAGTAAAATTTTGCGTTGTCAAAGTATATGTTAATTAAATCTTACCAGGCTCAGATCCATGAACTCTGCCAAGTGCAGAGGTGATTTATGAGCTTGACAAAAAAAAAATTACACAAGATTTACCTATCAATACCTTGGATTCACTGAACACACATAAAAAAATAATAAAGGTGACTCAAAATTTTTTTAGTTGTAGAAACTGACTAGCAGTTACATTTATTGTTGATCAGGCTTCTCGGCTGATCAGAATTTTTGTTAAGAATTTTACAGATTTTTTTTTCTTTGGTTTTATTTTCACAAAGCACCTACGAATGCCAAAAATGAATTATAGAGTCCAATTTCAATTTTGTTGGGTGTATATTTCTAAATTAGTTATACAATTTTCAACTTTGTCTAATATTGCAAATTTTTAACATTTCAATTTGTAATTCATCAATTATTATTCAAAATTCAGCGTGATTCAATTATCATTTGTTTAGGAAAAAAAGTATGTGATCTACATTTGATATTTCCCTTTTAGGTACTTTCACAAAACATCATGCACAATACAAAAGAATAATACACTTTGGCCAAAAATAAAATTAATACCGAGTTTTCTCAGCGTGTAATGCATTACGACTGCCTCTGAAAATTTTCTTTGCTTTTATATTATTTGTGTTACTTAAAAAAAAAATCTCTTAAGTCTCCCCCATTTTATAATGCCCAATAAATCTCATTTTTCACAACTATCACTCATGTTATCCGCGTCATTACTCGATACATTAAGATTTTCTGGTATAAATTTAGATCAGAAAGTTTACCTTTACTTTCTCTGGGCAGTAATATTTCAAGGGAGAATGGCGGGCGTCATTTCTCGACCTCTGGATAGCCTGGTTTCTTTTAGGCGGTCTTGGCTCTAGCGTCCTTAGGTGTGTGTGTGGTGGGGGGGGGGGATCATGAGAGAGCATCCAACGAGGCTTCTTCCAGCCTTTCCTTCTCAGCAGTGGATAAAGGTGTCACCCAAGATGGCTCTTTCGTCGGTGAGAAGGTTAGCACCGCGGTTCTTTATAGGACTCTATTTTGTGTCTGCAGAGAGCGTTAGGCGCCAAGTCCCTCAGTTAGGCTCAGCTTGTAGAAACAGATAATCTTTTTCATTTCGAACGTAGCAAAGAGTGGAGCAACTGTCAGCATACGAGCTTGGAGTGAAAAATTAACCTCAAGAAGACCAAGAAGCAAGCGTGCGCGGGAGGAGAAATCTCACATCACGGTCAACGGCCGAGTGAGTTATAAGTTCGCCCAATGAACTTCTTTTCGCAGGTCAGCGGGTGCTGACCTCAGTCCAACACGAAGCAAGTAAGGTGTTACCCTCTGAAAAACTAAGGAGCGGGTGTGAGAGTGAAGGGTCAAGAGAGAAAATATCCTCTTAGCTCAAACTTTTACAAAGCTCTAGCGCGCATGCGCCACAAAGGACGATATGGCTTTCAGCTACGCTATTGGCTGAAAGTTCTCTTTCATGCTCTCTGTAACTTGGGGGAAGGTGTTCACAAGGGGTGTGGTGGGGGGATGAAGAACGTGTTAGTCATCCATGACCCTTGACCATGACTTTGCAAAAATTCATGAAATTCTACCTGCTATGCCCGGGGATTCTATTGTATTCAAGTTATACAAGGTGACCTCTTCCAAAGGAATTTCTGGGCTTACAGGAAGCGAGATTCTTATCTCCGGTTTTTGGCGACTTCCTGTCTAGTGAAAAAAAAAAAGAAATAGTGCAAATCCCGGGGAACCTAATATTCACAAGAAATTTTACATCATGTACACAATTAATATTTCTCGAAACTCACTACAAAAATTCACATCATTTCATTTACAAATTGTTGAATAAGAAATTTCAGAATTCGGGAAGAAAAACAAAAGAATTAATTTACAAAAAAAAAAAATCATTCTACTGACATAGTGCACGATTCTATACCAAATTTTGTTGTGTCTTGCTAACACACCTGAACGTCACAAACTTTTGTACCAATAAATGCTTCTCACCACACACTGTTTAATCTCAGTCATAATGTAAGCTGAATTTAATTTAATTTATTATGCACGAGTTCACTTTACGATTCCAATGTTCATAATTGCTACATATATATATAAATATAAAATTTAGTTTTAAAAATGGTCAATAATTTAGTTTACACATGTAGTTTTACACATACTAAAAGCAATTTTTAAGCCATTTACATATGTTCAAATTCTTTCTAACTCTCGTTCCAAAGACACATACATATACAGTACACATACAAACACTATAAATACACAATTTCCACTGAAATCCTTCAACGAATGTTTACGAAAGTAAAAAAAAAATATTTTTCATGTCGCTCAGTTCGCCTCAAAAAATGAAATTCAGGAAAAATTAATGAGAGAAAAAATTTGAGGAATCATTCTTGGAGGCAAAAATGCGGGGATGTGTGATTTTTTTGCATAGTGGAACCAAAGGCTGGGCCCTAATCTTCGACACCACTAATAGAAAAATATTAACACATCAATACATCTAACCCCGGAAGAAAGATTTGTGAGCAAGAAGCGGAGCGAAGCGCGGAACAAAAAAAAAAAACAAAAAAAAAAAAACACGAACAGTGCGCTGAAGGAGCACACGATGACAACAAAACCACGTGGTATCAACACAAGTGCGTGAACCAATTAGAAAGCTTGTGGAGCCTCGTCCCCAGATATTTTCTTATCCGGAAACGCAAGAGCGGAAGTCCAACATGGCGTCCACCGAAGAGTGGAGCTTCCAATGTAAACAAACACTTAATACCACACACTACACTGAACGAAATACAACACTAATACAAGAATGATATCAAATTACGCAATATGATAAAAGAAAAAACGAAAAGAGCATATTCACAAACATCGATGAATGAGGAAGAAACCAAGATATTAAACTGCCGGAATATTTAGCACAAGACACATACACGAACTAATTGAACGAACAAAATTATGAATAACAATCCTTTCTACTTCTCACAATGTGCACCTCAAGAGTGAGTTTAGGCTGCTGGTTCCAGGGAAAAAACGGAACAACAGGGTGTCCCAGCTAAAAGTGGTACGGGCCGGACCGGTGAAGAATAAATGAATGAAGCAGTGTATAATAACATTGCTGTTCATATATTGCAATGAATGTCAACACTACGGTTGCAACAGTTTTCTCATGTCGTCACAATAAGTGCTGAAAATGTTCGCCCGCCTGGTTACTGCACAGTACGGTTCTCTTGAGCATATTGTTTAGGACATCGCTTAACTTATCCGCTGTGATGCTGTTGATAACTTCTGTGATATGGGTCTTCAATTTATCTAGCGTGTGTGGATTAGTCTCATTACACTTTGTCTTTAAAGTTCCCCCACAAATAAAAATCACAACTACTGAGGTCAGGCAAACAAGGGGACCACCGCCCTTTGGACACTGTTCACTCAGCACTGAATACCGAATGCACTTGATGCAAAGATGCTCGTGCAGTATGCGATGTGGACTCGTCTTGTTGAAAGTAGGCGTAGCGTTTCTCCTCTTCCTTCAGCTGCTCAACAAACACGTTGAATATGTCGTTGACGTACCGCTCTGAGTTAATGGTGTTGGAGAAGAATAGGGGGTCCAATGATTCTGCGTGCGGATCGTGCGCACCATACCCCAATCTTTTCATCATACAGTGGAATTTGGAACATTTCTATGGGATTCAGATGTGTTTTAGCTATTCACATAACCGGGGAGGTGGAAATCAGGTCTCGTCCAACATGAAATGCAGGTAAGGATCCACGAGACCTTGTGCGATTTTGGTGTGTATCCACTGACAGTATCCCAGTCGTTTAGCAGTATCTGCTGGGAGTAGCTCTTGAACACTCATTATTTTGTATGGTTTCAACTGCAACGCACGAACTGTGCGATGACGAGACGAGTGCGACATAACACTTTGTTTCGACAGCTGGCGTATAGACTTCCGTTGAGTCACTTTTCTTCTGGCAATATCGTCCACTGCTTCAGGTGTGCGCACAGAGCGCTGTCTCACATGTGTCCGATTTAGCGCACTTCCTGTATCTGGAAATTTCTTTACCTACTGTTGAATAGTCCTTGCCACCGGTTTTGACGTTGTTGGGAATTTTGCAGCAAATGACTCTAGAGTGGCCGTGAAGGATGTCGACGAAAAGTAGCACACCACCACAAACAACCTTTCTTGTAGACTGAGTGGCATTCTGAACAGCTCAAGTGTCACTCAAATAACAACACGAATCTCAGATACAAACCTGTAAAACAAATGTTTACATTAATTACAAACGTTTACATTAAATACACCTGCAAAAACAATGTTTACATTAATCTACGGGCGCCGTGCTACTTTTAGCTGGAACATCCGTTAGCGTCAGCTGAAAAGAAATGATGAGTAACAGAAGGAAGCATTAGAATTGTCAGAATGCGCGGGAAAGCTTAAGGTAGGGTTCCTTAAAGCCACCTTCAGCTTAAAAGAGATTTTCCCCCTTTTTTCATCGCCTTTAGTGAACGGAGAGGATTTAATAACAAAGTTTTTAAAGATAAAACTCATTGTAATGCTCAAACCGGGATCTCTGTCGAAATTTTTTGTGTGACATTTTCTTAGAATAGAAAGCTCGAAAAGATGGCCATCACCAGACTATTTTTGGGATCACTTATCTTTCCATAATTTATATTTTTTTAAGTAAATAAGCTTCAATTTGATGCAGAAATCCCTTCATTATGATTTATTTGTTAAGGGACTAGTCATGTGAAAAAGTTATCGCAGTCAGTGGGAGAGTAAACGTACCAAAGGGGGTGCAAAAAAAATATATATATGTGTCTCTGTCCCGCAACGGCTAAACCTTCCCTCGCTGAAACAGCAGATATAGTGAATCACTAGCCAGAAAAATATATTAAATGCACGCTACAGATTTATCTTGCATTTTTATTTTTTGAGAAGCGTTATACTTCAAATAAAATCTATTGTGTAGGTTTTTTGAATAGTCTTATTTGTTGAGATGGAATTCTTATAACTTTGATAAGTTTTATCCGTAAAAAATGAGATATGAAATCGAAATGTTGGTAAACTGGATAAACTTTGAAATTTTGGCCTTTGTCTTGATGTGCTGTTCTTGACTTAGTGACATTATACTGTAAACCAAGCAAACCACCAAATTTTGGCACCCGAAAGCAATCGGTGTTTGTAAGGATTGGGTGTTTTAATTTATTGCCACTACGTTGGTTTAGAAAGGTCTTTAAGGAATTTTAATTTTCGATGTATATTTATGTGCGGCTTTCCTCGAAAATATCGGAAAACTTGTTTGAACGTTCTAATAGTACTTCAGGTGATGTTTATTTCAAAATTTCTTCGTAGTGGTAATCAGATTCATCCACCATTTGCATCAGTTTTGATGAAACATCTCTTTTAGGTAATTGCAATGGCGATTAAGGTATAGTTTAGAAAATTTTAATAAGATCGGTCAGGATTAAGGCTTTTGGATGGTTCAGTTGTTATCATGTGTTAACTTCGGTCACACCTACAGATACTACAATTGCGTGTTCCTTTGCATCATTATTAATTCTTAATATTAAAATTTGTCGAACTGGTATTACAAAGTTATATTTTTTATATATGTCGCATGTTCTTACCAATTGCATCACTGAGGTCCAATATAACAGAGTAACATTTCACAGGCGGCAATCTTACCTCCCACACCAGTGACAGAGTAAGGGTGAATCACAACGGCGGTACTTTTTTTCTATATCCTTATATACAAGTAGTATCTTAATTACAGACGATCATTTTCAAAGATATCACGCATGAGTACAATTTATGCAGTATAACACCAGTTCCGTTCCCATAGTGAGCGTAGTTATAGGTTTCTAAACGCACTTAAAAATTCCATTAATTATAATACAACCACAAACACTATAAAGGGTAAATATAAAAGAATATATTAAGAAAAGAGGAAGACTACAAAGGATAAATATAAAAGATATTAAGAAAAGAGAAGATGAAATGATCCAAAAAATTATTGGTGAAAATAGAAACCTCAGAATTCTAAGAAATAATCTATCATCTGGAAGAAGGAACATTATAGTTCTTAAAGACAAAAATGGAAGGAAATTATTTGACAAGCAAGAACTCACAGAAGAAGCAAAAAATTTTTATATGAATCTGTACAAAAGTGAAGATAGTAGGAAAATTTCAGAATCAACAGAAAAAAATGTATTATTAAAATATCTCTGATATACCTCCAATAGAAATTTTTGAAATAGAAAAAAACATTAAAACGAATGAAGAAAAATAAAGCTGCTGGAGAGGATGTTCTAATAATGGAGATAATTAAAGAAGGTGGAGATACTATAAAACAAGAATTGGAAATCCTTTTCAATAAAGGAATTGAAAATTGAGAAATATCCCAAATGTGAAACAACGCAAACATCTATTTACTGCAAAAAAAAAAAAAAAAAGCAGGAAATTTAAGCTCTAGAAAACTATAGACATATTTGCTTGTTATCCTACATTTATAAGCTTTTCACTAGAAGTATAAATAATAGATTAGAAACAAAATTTGATTCAATACAACCACCTGATCAAGCTGGTTTCAGAAAAAAACTTCAATACAATGGATCATATTCAATCAATAAGCTTGCTTGTTGAAAAATGCAATGAATACAACCTTTCTTATGCATATTGCTTTCATAGATTTAAAAAAAAAATCTTTGATTGTACCAAAACATTATCAATAATAGAAGCTCTTAGAGATTATGGCATCGAAAAACAATATATTGACATAGTGAAATATATTTACGAAAATGCTACAGCAAATATCATTCACACTGAAGTAAACGAAAAATTTTATATTAATCAAGGAATAAGGCAAGGAGGCACCATTTCTCCTAAACTCTTCACATTAACTCTGGAATATATGATGCGCAATTTAGAATTGTCCAGTAAAGAAGTTACCATTGATGGGCTTAAATTGAATAGCCTACGATTTGCTGATGACATACTTATTATTGCCAACAATATGGAAGATTTAAAAGAAATGATAGAAGATTTAATAACTAAATCAACAGAAATTGATTTAAACATTGACTCTGAGAAAACCGAAAAGGATACGATGAAAAAGACAATATTATAAAAGTAAACAATAAAGAAATTGAAATAGCAGGTGAGTATGTATACTTAAGACAAGTTAGTAAAATCATGCAATGCAATGATTATAATACGCTTTCCAACATAACAGAAATCATTACTCAAGATATGAGGATAATGGCTGTGGAATAAATCTCGATCCTGTGACCTGACCACTGATCCCATTTCGATGATATTCTACAGAACCAGTTCAGTATACCTCCGAAATAACATGATAAAGTTTTGTCGCAATGGAAGCATTTTTACATAAGTTATGATGCATAAGGTCTGTGGAACTGATTCCGCTCCTGCGTCCTAACCTTTGACCCCATTTCGCCCAATTTCAATAGGATTCGTTGACCCCATTTCGCCCATTTTATAGGCCGGCTCCTACAACATACTAACATTTCATCCAAATCGAAGCATTTTTAATTAAGTTATGACGCATAATGGCGATGGAAGTGATTCCGCTCCTATGTCCCGACCTTTGACCCCATTTCGCCCATTTTCAATAGGGTTTGTCCCCAGGTGGTCCCCTACCACATACTAAAAGTTAATCGAAATCGAACCTTCTTTACGTTAGTAATGACGCATAAGAGCAGTGGAATGGATCCCTCTCCTATGTCCTAACCTTTGACCCCATTGCGTTCACTTTAAATAGGGTTTCTTCCCAGGTGATCCCCTTCCACATACTAAAAGTTCATCAAAATCGAACGATTTTTACGCGAGTAATCGTGCGGCCGGACATGCGCACACAACGCGTGACGCATTGAGGCAGATGGGAATCGCGACGATCTGCTCGAAAGAGTGTGACGTCATAAAACTTTAATAAGATCCACACACAACGCGTGACGTAATGAGACAGATGGCGTGATCGCGCGCCAACATCTCAAGCGCGGGACTGTGACGTTCTAAGCATGGTTATTTAACCCACTAAATGAATTTTCCTAAAGTCGAGATCAAGTTAAATCGATTTCTAGTACCAGAAAACGGTAGGTTAACGACTTTCATCAAAATTCTTAGAGGTTTTCAAAATAAAATTTACATACATGCAAGAATTGCTCCTTTAATAGTATGGGATAAGGGCGATGGAATGGATCCCGATCCTATGTCCTGACTTTTTACCCAACTTCACCCATTTTCAATAGGGTTCATTCCCAAGTGGTCCCCTACAATATACTAAAATTTCATCGACATCGAACCATATTTACGCAAGTTATGACGCATAAGGGCAATGGAATGGATCCCGTTCCTATGCCATGACCTTTGACCCCACTTCACCCATTTTCAATAGGGTTAATTCCCAGGTGGTTCCCTACAATATGCTAAAATTGCATCGACATCGAACTATAGTTACGCAAGTTATGACGCATAAGAGCAATGGAATGAATCCCGCTCCTATGCCGTGACCTTTGATCCCATTTCGTCCATTTTCAATAGGGTTCGTCCCCAGGTGGTCCCTTACCACATGCTAAAATTTCATCGAAATCGAATCATTTTTACGCGAGTTATCGTGCAGACAGACGGAGGACAAAGCTGGAGCATATACGCTTCTTCAACCTATGGTTGGAAAGCGTAAAAAATTGATAACGATGAAGAAACAAGGAGTCATGGAAAAAGTGAAAAGCTGAATAGGAATGGGATGGTTAACTTTTGGAAAATTGAAGGGATTTTTAAATAGTAAAATAAAGCCTGAGTATAGAGCAAGACTCTTCAACCAATCTGTATTGCCTGTTATGATATATGGAGCAGAAACCTGGCCAATCAAAAACAAAATAATAGACAAAATTCAGAAAACAGAAAGAATGGTAAGATGTCTGCTAAACATTGGACTAAGAAATAAAATCAAAAATGAAGAAATAAGAGCTAAAACAAAATTTTTAGATATTGGAGAAAACATGCATCGAAAGAAATGGAAATGGGCTGGACACAATGCAAGGCTGAAGGACAATAGATGGACAAAAGTTTTACTGAAGTATCGGCTATATGAAGGTAAAAGGTCAGCTGGAACACCTGAAAGAAGATGGTCAAATGATATAAGCAAAACAGTTTGAATTCTTCGGCGCCAACAAGCTCAGGACAGAAATAGATGGAAAGATTTGGGAGATACCTGTAGCCAGAAGTAGTTATAAAAAGAGTTAAAAGAAAAGAAAAAGAAAAAACACTAAGAGATCGATTAATGTAATTACCAATGCGGAAAAGGTGTAGAAAATGATTAACAATTCATAAAAGTTTTTATATAATTACGGAAAACATCTGGAATTGCTTTCTATTTTCCTTTATTAAGGCGGAGGGTGAGGCTAAGCCCGTTGAATCCTAATTCCAAGGAATTTGCTGGAACGGGGGGGATGGCGTATGGGGGGGGTTAATTCGTACCATGCACATTTTTAGCGGCATGAGCTGCCACTGCTCAATATGCTGACCATCACAAGAGATACATGCTGCAAACCAAGAACGGCATTTGACACGCATGCTCGCAGTCTGCCGCGGCCGTGTATGCTAAGAGCAGCATCTCTTGTGATGGCCATCATATTGAGCAGAAATCACAAGAAGTAAGGTATAGTGAGGAGGCTGCCCAGGACTGCGGGAACCCTAAAGAAATTATGCGCTCATTCCCGAATGTTCAACGGCAATTCTTTCACCTTCCGATTTACATGTGGTAATGCACAATGTTGCATGAACACGATAGTATCCGTTCCTGCGAAGCAGAAATAATATGTAACAAAATAGTACAATACAGTTACTGAGCCCTGGGGTGTGGTGGCTTCGAAGAGAAATAGTCCAGTGATGAAATCTTCTGTGAAGCCACAACATACCGTCATATGTGGACTCTGAAGAGGTCTTTCGTGAAAAGCAGCTGGTCGTATATTTCTCCATATTCGACAGTTCTGCAATTTCATAGTCCCAGTAATAGTGAAATGTGTCTAATCTGACCGCTTGATAGCCCAAGGCTACACGCTGTCAACCTCCTTCCGGGCCAGGAATCCGAGAGCGAAATCCAAGGGTTGTTTCTTGCCTTTTGGAAACAGTTCTTGCATCACACGTTTCTTGTTCGGATACCATCCCACGATGGACAGCAGAACTTTGCGTACAATTGACAACGATAGGGGCAACTGTATGGACATCACTCTGGCACTGCTCTTTGAGAGTGCATTCCGGCTTGCTTCGTCGGCACTGGCAACTGTGATTTTTTTGTTTTGGTGTTTAACTCCTACCGCAAGCAACTCAATGGGATGCATGCAGTCACCCGTTCCCAATTTAGGTCCATTACTTCCAGGGAAGGGAGAAAGTTAGTGCCGTAGGAGAAACACACCATCCATGACTCACCCGGGTCCGTCTCGAACATATGATCAGATGCCAATGCTAAAACCACTGTGCTGCCGGGGAGGCCAACTTCGACTTCATCCAAGAGATTTTCGGAAACTTGCAAACGCCCTCTTCTCCAGTGTCTTCGAATTTTCGTATCATCTTCATCAACGCCACGTGAAAAATTTCGTAATCTCACAAAATGTCGGTTTCAAAATAATTGCCGAGAATGCAAGCGTAGCGAGCAAGCGATGCGTACTACTTGACTTTTGTGCTCTTTGTATGGATGTTTGTCCATCACCGAAGTCACAGGCAACTTGCGGGATCAAGGTCAAACTTGGTACAGAGTAAGGGCCTCTAGAAGTGCCAGAGCTCCTGTTGTTTTCAGCCCTATCTAATAAATGTGGAGGGCGATATAGATGTGGAATCAAAGATTGCTTTTTATTTAGAGAATTGGGACACACATCCTTTTAAATGTCTTAACGAACAGGGTTTAAAATGTAACGCTTTTTTTTTTTACAATTTTACCATGTGCGGAAGAGTAAGCCCTCCCGAAAGAAACGTTTCATTTCACTGAATTCATTTGTTCATCATATTTTTTCATTTATTTTTATTTTCATTTCAGCTCATGATTCTAAACAGAAATCACTAATTATTTAAGGATATATTTTAAGAAGAAAAGAAATAGGGAATTCCCAAAATAGCATCAGAGTGCAGGTAGAGAGCAGAACAGTCGGCCAAGTTAGGGGACCTTGTTCTAATGATAACTGCAGGGACCTGTAAGTTAAGGGACCTTGTTCTAATGATCAAAGGGAAGGAGAAAATCAAGAAAATTTTGTTTCACAATACATAAAACATTGTTTAAAACAATACTAAAAAGTAATAATAACAATAATAATTCAGAGAAAATTAAAGAATATTGAAGGCAATCAAACGTTGAACAGACTAACACATGTGAAGCTTATGTTGAAAAAAATTCGGAATAAAACGTTTTGAATAAAATTTTTGCCATTTTTAAATTTGGATTTTGGTCTACTCTCAAAATATAGTTAATATCCTGCATTTTTCTCTAGGAAATGATTAGAAAAAATGATGGAAGCGCTCTGAAGAAAATTTTTGTTAAAGAAGCTTCTTTTGCATTTGTTTTCCTTCAGCTATCAAACTGGCTAGCCCTTTTGGTCGGTGGCATAATTTTACAGCCAATACCTTCCTCTAACTACTATAGTTGCTGTGCTGTGAGAGAATTTAAACATGGATTATGTAATTTAAGACTTACCTGCTTTTCAGAAAGAGCAATGTCTAGTATACGATAATTTGTGTCACACCAAAGAAAGATGTGAAACAGGCCAAAAATGTTTGACTCTTTTCAAGGAGCCACGTTCCGAACTCTTTAAGGATTGATGCTTGAAGCACTGGCAAAGCCCAGGATATAAGGGATTCAGTGCCATTTAAACTTAGAATTTAGGAGGAAGGAAGACTCGTTCGACTTAAGAACTTGCGTTAAGTTACAGTTTCAAATACGTTTGAAAATATTACTTAACACTTCTCTGTTAAATAAAAGAGTTTTCTCGATAGATGTTTTATTTTCTCACTGGCGGCTGTTGCTGACACTAATTGATTGCACCTGACCAAGTGACTGAAATGCAGGCTCAGCTATTGCGCAATACAAGCTAAGCGTATTGCTGGCTAAAAATTACCCGAATATTAGACCGTTGCAAAAGTTTAGATAGTTAGATTAGCATTCCACGATTTACAGGCGAATAGGAAAGCCAATCAGAATTTCATCGTTTGTATTGCAGTCTTTAAAAAACTTCCCAAGACAGGTACTTACTTCATCAAAGTCTAACATCTGCATATTTAAAAAACAAACAAAGTGTTTCGCTTGAGTCTAAAGGAAAACGAAATATAAATTCACATAATACGGTATATTATAAGGTTTTTGACAAAAAGATTTCTTTTCTCAATGGAATGAGATGGTTCTGAGTTCTTTCCCTGACTAAATTTATTTATTTATCAACCCCTGACTGACTTTTCGGAATCAAAGTGACCATGCTAACTTATTCTTTCGATAATTGCTTAATAGAACAAATAAGTTTCCATTGTAGAACACAAATATAATAGAGGACATCATTCTAACTGAATGCTACTGAAATTGAATAGATGGACTTCCTGACCTATAGGCGCATACTTGGATATTGAAGAGCACATCGATGTACCTGATTACTTCGATCGGTTTACAAACGCAGTCGGAACATATGTTCGTGTATGATGCCTTACGTGGGTTTAGGAGATTTTTCAAGATTTTGGAATTAATTCTTTTACAGTAAGGAAATTTTCAGCGTGAAGCCCTTTTCAGGCAGCATGGGAATGTTCGAAGCGGTATCTACAGCGGCAACGGTAATTATCTAGAGTTGTAAAATATTGTTCCCAGGCAATTGTTTTTTGCATTGAAGAGCCAGTTCGAAAACTTTAAGTGTTCATGAAAACTTTAATTTGTACTTTAAGTGTTTTTATCGTTTCACTGACCTACGCTGCAGTCATGTACATTGTGATCCGAAAAGCGCATCCAGTCAGCTAAATTAGTTTATTGCTCAGAAGGTGTCTAAGAAATGCTGTCCCCTTCGAGCTAAGGGGAGAGGCTAGGACGGACATGAAAGTCTGAAAAAAGCAGAAGTTACGGGAGAGAGGTCGCCGGGAGATCGTGTGAGAAGCAAAAACACTTTTTCGGATCTCCGAACTAGCACATTGAAAGAAAATTAAAAGATGCATAGAATTATGTAGTAAGTACGAAAGAACTAATAATTAGGAAACAGAATAAGTAACGAACTGAGATTTTCAAGTAATAATTTAGTAAAATAATTCAAGGATAACCTGCACATATAAGTTTAAGCGAGTAATAAATACAAATTTTGAAGATGAGAATCAGTTTTTTTTTTGTGTATATATGACATGGATGGTAAGTCAGATAATATCCGAAAACTTGAAAATTGCTTTCTGGGAGACGCGGATTCGATTCCCGCTCCAGGACGACGAAATTTTCAAGTTTTCGGATGTCATCTGACTTACCATCCATCACACGATTAGTAACAAACGTTACGCAAACTTTTGTTCTTCACATTATTAAGGACTTTAATTGTTGATAGGACCTCAATTATACAGTCATGCTAAAATATTTTACAAATAAAACCAAAATAATATATGTTTCAAGAGTTCTGCGTGTTCAAAGTTCCAAGTTTATTGATATGTTTTCCCGGAAGATTTATATTGCTGTTATCCTTTCACTCAGCGAAATTAGGGCTCGGCCTGCACTAAGCTTTATCCACATACGAATATGTTGTCCAGCACTGCTTGAGTGTTAAAATCTTCTCAGAACAGATTTAAACGTAATGCCGACACAATCATGAAGCTATACTGCATTAATCTTTCAGCTATACGGATTTCTCATTAATTAATAATAATATAAGAATATCAAACTCAAAATTAGCTATGCTGAGTGCATTACAATGATGGGTCACTAAGTACGACACACCATAATCCACAGGGTAATACTTGAGCTCGCCCCACCTCCATTCTAGTCCACAGTCTTAAACTCTGTACGCGTTTCACTCGGGGAAATAGCCGGGTATTCTCAGCAGACAAAATACAACTGAAATGACCTCAACGTAATTTCATCTCAGCCGGTGTGTGTGTGCACATTAGGTTTACGTGTACATGTCATCAGCCTCAGTCTGGCGGCATCTATCGGATGTAATTTCATTCTGTAGGCTCAAGTGTTGCTGAAAATTTTCTCGTTTTCTTCTTTTTCGCTTTTTGACAGTACTTTCAATTTTAATCAGGCTCTTCCAAACGAAAGGCAAGATAGTGGGCTATTGTTGTCACAGTTTAGATTGCACATTTTTTTTATCATAATTGATTCAGCTAGTAGAATTGTCTTCCAAGTTTTTTGCTGAAGTAATATTTCTGAATCTTCCCACACTGGTATAGTTTGGTTTTTGAGGCAAAAATCAGTTAAAAATGTCTTGTTTTCTCTTTTAAGCCAGTTAGACTTGTGTTCCCGTAATCTAGTTTTAAGGCTTCTTTTTGTGGTACCTATATATCAAGAAATCTCATTTTCTTGATAGGTATGCTATACACTCCTGCCTCTGCAAGGGCAGATGTATATTCTTTGTCATGAGATATGACAGTTCTGATATCCTGTAATTTTTATTCCAAAGTTTATGCTGTTTTTTAAGCAGACTTTTTTTAAGAAGTTACATATTTCTGGGATATATGGTAATCTTTCGTGGCATGTAACTTGAGTTGTCAACTTAAGCGTTGTTGTCTTTCGATAAGGGTTTTCTTGCATGATTATACTATTAATAGTTGTGGGTCTGTACCCAAATTGTTTAGCCGTGTCCCGGATCCATTTTATTTCTTTCCAAAAGGCTTCTGTATCTGAAGAGCGGGTGTATGCTCGTCTTGTATATGATAGTAATGCTGATCTTTTTTAATTATTTAGGTGTGCATAGTCTGCCGGTACTATATTTGCCACGTATCCGGGTTTACGATAGACTTGGCACGAAATTCGTGAGTCATTATTATTTGTAAAAAGTATATCCAGAAATGGTAGTTGTTTGTCATTCTGTACTTCAAGCTAGTGGCGGCTTTTCAGGTGAAGTAGGTGAAGTGCCTCTTCACCTATTTTACTCAAAATAAAGTTTTATTCAGTATTTTTTTTAAATATATTCTTTTTTGCCTTTATTCAATTCCAAAATAGTCAAAATTTTGAATAGATATTAATTCACATGGCGCAGTCAATAAGGAAAACAAATCCTTATACGCAAAACAGTGCAAGTGAAGAGCCGAAATGAGAATGCTTGGAAGTCTGCAGTTTTCGGCCGAGTTGTCATGGTAACAGTGACGTCACCCTCCCCAATCTGCTCGCTCAAGTGAAGTGTTTCAGCTTCAGGCGCCTTACCCTGCATCTCTCATGGTGGAGCGGGCGGACTACCAGGGTACCTTGCAATCTTCTAGGGCTTTTTCCTTGTGGTGCTCTGGTACATTATTTTCCGAAAGGAATTTGTTCTTTCGGGCTTTGTGATTATTTGTTGAAAGCTTTAGCTGATATTTTGGGTCTGTGTACAATTTGACTGACAGTGAAAGTTTTTAGTATGCATCCTGTGGACGACATTGTAATTTATTGCAAACTCTATTTAATCGGTGGAAAGATGAAGATAAAAGAGACATTTTGCTTCAAGGACGACCGATGGTTTCACTGACAATTGTTGCCAAGAAAGAAATCAGGAAGAGCGGTAAATCTAACAATATTAATTTTAAAACTTGTTGGTTTACTCAATACAAATGGATTTGCTGCACTTCTGTGTTAATTTGTTTTTTTTTTTGGCCCTGCTTACTTTTTTGTAATAAACATTCGGCGTGGAATAAAGACAGATTCTCAGATTTATTAAGCGTAACACGGTCACTTCATAAACATCGTGATTCTAGGAACACCTGAAACGCGGATTAATGTTAAAGAATTTTGAAAAAATTCAAAACACCATTGCCGATGCCCTGAGGAAGAATGCTAGGCTTTTGAAAACGCATTTTAACGAAAACGTTTATTTAAATAGACTTTTCCTGCAGACAGTGATTATTTTGATGCAGTATTAGTCTATATTGTATTTGAGCAAACAAGAACTAGCATTCCAAGGCCATGACATAAGCATGGGCTGGATAAATGGTGGAAATTTAATTGAATTACTTTCATTGTTGATATGAAGAAGTTCTTTAGAAATTGAAAATCAATACGAAAGGATAAAAAACTATTCAAAATGAATTAATTGAATGTATTTCTGAATATATAAACGATCACCTCAAAAATTTTATAATTTTTGATTGTTGATTCGGAAGGTGAGGGATTTTAGGTTGAAGGGATTTTTGGGTTTCCATGATGTGAGTGAAGATAGAACGTCAGGAGCTTTATACAAAATGCTAGATAAAATTTTGAGACAGTCTGATTACCAACACAAATAAATAGGACAATTTTACGATGGGGCAAGTACAATGTCTGGACACTTAAATGGGCTACAGAGAAAAAAGTTAAGGATAAAGCTTCTCACGTTGTTTTTGTTCATTGCTCAGTTCATCGTTTGAATATTGTATTACACCAGAGTTTTTCTAAAATTTCTAAGTGTCGAATACTTTTTGCAAGCCTCAGTGGAATTGCTACGCTTGTTCACCATTCTGCGAAGCGGTCTTATACACTTATATCAACAACCGCAAGACGCAGACCAACCATAACAGAAACTCGATGGTCCTCCACCTCGAAATTAGTAAGTGTAGTTGTTGAAGATTGGGATAAATTGAAGGAAGTGTTCGGATTTCTGACGAATAGCGTACAATCAGACAAAAAATCAATTCATCTTGCCAAGGGGTTTTTGAATGATATGAACACTTTCGAATTTACATTTTTGGCTCCACCGATCTATTATTCGAACTTTTGAAGAAAAAATATCTAAGCATAAACTACTGTGTAACTCAAACTAGAAAAAAAGAAAAAAAAAGAAAAAAAAACTTCGTGAAATTTTGAGCCATAGAAGGAATGATGAGGTATTTGAAACACAGTTTGGAAGAGCTAGGAAAATCACAGAATTAAACACGGGAATATGCTGCTCTTACACAGGAAACAATTTTTCAAAATTATAAACAATTGTATTTTGAAATTTTGGACCACATTCTTATGGAAATGGATATAAGATTTCAAGACTGTAAGAAACTTCAATTTGTCTGACTTGCTGGCACAACCAAATTCGAATAATTTAATGCATGCTTTCCCTCTCGCGCTCTTGAAAATCTACATTTTTACGCAAGCATATTTACTAAACACCAGCGCCTTAAAAATGAACTGAGTCTTGCATATGCCGATGAAAAATTAAGGAATATATCGACTCAAGAACTCCTTCGAGTGTTTCACGGAGACAAAGACATTGTTACAGAAGATTATAAATTGGTTTTCCTCATTTTAACAATTCCATCTACAAGTGTGCCAGTGGAAAGAAGTTTTCTTAAAACAATACAAACTAGCTCAAGAAACACTAGTTCCCAAGATGGACTTGCTTCTTTGGCAAACATTTCTATTCAGGAAGACATTTTATTGATGCTCACGAAGAAACAACCATCGTATGACGACATAATCGAAAAATTTGCAGCTTTAAAAGGAAGAAAAATTGATTTAATATACAAACAATAGGTAAGTCCTCATTAAGGGATTTTCATTGTAGACAGTAGATATCTTTCCATACTGCTCTTGTACCTCTTCACCTATTTTTCCAACCACGAGCCGCCACTGACTTCAGTAGACACCTTAATTTCTTCATACATACTATTATATTCAGCAATAAATTGTTGCAGTTTAGTAGGTCCTCTGTCCCATATCATAAAAATATCATCAACATATCGACCGAATAGCAGAAGGGATGTTTCAATGTTGTCTTGTAATAGATTTACTTTAATATTCCTCAAGACTACTTCGGCTAGGAGGCTCGATAACGGAGATCCCTTAGGTGCTCTCTTTTGCTGCTTATAAATCTCTCCTTGGTATTGAAAGTAGTTGTTATTATTAATAAAGATGATAGTTTTCTTATTTCTTCAACGTCTAATTTGGAAACTTTCTGCTTTATTAGTTTTTCTGCAATAAGAGCAGCTGAGATATGTACTGGAGTGTTCGGATATAGAGATATAACATCGAGACTTACTAATACATAATCATTTCTAGGCCGTACTTAGTGACCCATCATTGTAATATACACTGAAGTGCCAGAAAAACCAGTACACCAGTCTAATACTTGGTAGATCCCCCACGGGAGCGCAGGACTGCAGAAATACGACGGGGCATGGACTCCACTAGCTTCTGGAAATATGCTGTAGGCAATGCACACCATACTTCCTGCAGGGCGTTCCACAATTCGGGTGTATTCCGAGGTCTCGGATTCCTGTGTTCGATAGCACGTTGCATGGCATCCCAAATGTATTCTATCACGTTCAGATCTGGGGACTTGGGTGGAAATGGCAATACCCCAAACTCAGATGAATGCTCCTCTAACCCTAATGTGGCGTCCCGACACTTGTGTGGAGGTGCATTTTCCTGTTGGAACAGGCCCAACACATCAGCATGGATGCAGGACATGAACGGGTGTACCTCGTCAGAAGGGATGCGCGCATAGCGTTGGCCGGTCACAGACGTTTGTAGACGTACCAGGGGTCCCAGTGAAGTTCAGATAAACACACCCCATATCATTACGGACCCCTCCCCCAGCCGGTACAGTTCCCTTTTGACAGGCGGGATCCATGGCTTCATGGGATTTGCGCCACATACGTATCCTACCATCTGCCCGATATAGTTGGAAACGCGACTCGTCAGACCAGGCTACATGTTTCCAGTGGCGGTGTCGCCGTTCCCAAGCGAGGCGCATAGCTCTGTGTCGTGTACCCATCAAGGGTACTCGAGTTGGGCGCCGGCTCCCAAAGCCCATATCGTGCAGGGTACGTTGCACGGTCTGGACGCTGATGCTTGTTGAGGCTCCAGCATTGAATTCCGATTATACCTGCGAGAGTGTTGCACGCCTATCGCGTGAAACGATTCTTGACAGCCGACGAAGGTAACGTTCACCCAATGTCTTTTTACGGCCACACTGGCATCGTAGGTTGGAGGTTTTGCCGGAATTCTTGTGGTCACGGTACACCCTTGCAATGGTCGTCAGTGAAAATCGGAACTTCGTTGCTATTTCCGAAATACTATGGCCCATCTCACGAGCGTCAACTATGACACCGCGTTGAAAATCGCTTAAATCGTTATTACTTGGGTCATTCTCATGCCGAAAACATCTCTGACAGCTGGCAAGGATGTCTATCGCCTTTATATACGCACTGGCGGACGCAACCGAGTACGCGCATAGGTGACGTTGCTATGTATTTTGCATAAGCTCGTCTGTACAAGTTTTTCAGGGACTTCAGTGTACTCAGCATAGCTAATTTTGAGTTTGATATTCTTATATTATTATTATTTAATGAGAAATCCGTATAGCTGAAAGACTTATGCAGTATAGCTTCATGATTGTGTCGGCATTACGTTTAAATCTGTTCTGAGAAGATTTTAACACTCAAGCAGTGCTGGACAACATATTCGTATGTGGATAAAGCTTAGTGCAGGCCGAGCCCTAATATCGCGGAGTGAAAGGATAACAGCAATATAAGTCTTCTGGGAGAACATATCAACAAGGTAAGAACTTTGAAGAATGCTAAACTCTTGAAAACATTTATTATTCTGTTTGTATTTGTAAAATAATATTTTAGTAAGGCTGTATAATTGAGCTCTTCTCAACAATTAAAGTCATTAATAACGTGAAGAGCAGAAATTTGCATAACTTTTTCTACTAATTGTATGAAATTTGTACCCACGTAAAACTTGCTTTTCATCGAAAGATGAATTACAGGCAAATACATTTATGCTTACCATCCATGTCAGATTTACACCAAAAAATGGATTCTCATCTTCAAAGTGTGTATTGTATGGTGTAATCCCGTATTCCATTCATGAAGTGATAAATAATTTGAAACTAAAACATTCTCAACTATTCCTTTGCTATATATTTGCCGCAACGAGGTGCTATTAGGCTTAAATATCGAACCCGAGGGGGCTTGTAATACACCATGTGGACAAAAGTGATTGGGCACCCCCTCACAGGCGCAAAGGTGCGCTCCCTCTGCAGACACGTGGTCGATAAGGTATAAAAACGGCAACGGGAGTACGCTCAGATCAATCTCTGATAAAATGACTACCAGGCGAAGGCTCTCGGAGTTTGAAAAGGGCGTTCTAATAGGCTGCTCAATTGGAGGTATGAGCATAAGATGCATTGCTGATATCAGACAGGTCGCTAAATCTACTATGGCTTTTGTCATCAATAAGTAAAAGAAAACGGAACTTTGCAGAAATTCACCTCAGCCTGGAAGACCCACGAAACTACAAACCAGGGACCAGGGGTGCTGCAGAGGGAGATACGGAAAAACAGGTCCCGACAAGTGCACGCCATATCACATTAGTTCTAGATGGCCACAGATGTTCTGGCTTCCATCAAGACACTTCGAAAAAAAAAAAAAAAAAAAAGCATGCACTCGGGTATCATGGTCGAGCAGCCGCCCATAAAATTCTCATCACAAAGACCAATAAAGCCAGGCGGCTACGATGGTGTCAACAGCTCAAAAATTGGACATTGGAGCAATGGCAACAGATGTTATGGAGCGATTAATCCCGCTTCACATTATTCCGATCGGATATACGTGTCTGTATCGGAGTTGGAAACGGGTAAAAATTTTGGACCCGGACCCGACCTAAACCTGACCCGGTCAAATCCCCTCTTTGAACTATAAATTCGAAATTCAATTTATAATTATGTATATATGTGTGTAAGGCAAATTAAAGGATACTCACAAATTTACAAAACAACATTTGAAATTCCATAGCGCCGGAGGCTGCGTATAAAAAAAATCAAAAACCATAACACAAAAACCTTAGCAAAATTCTGAAAGCAGAAGAAAAATTATTCGGAAACCCAAAAGAAGAGACCGAAGAAACAACCAGGACAGAAAGGAAGGATTATAGAACATGTGACAGCTGCCTTCTTCAAAAGCTAAGCACAGATAACACCTCTCATACTTCTATATAGACCCAAAAGTGTGCGTTTCTGCATCATCCAGTTCGCAAGAAAAATAACAGAACAGAAAATGCTTTGCAAAACCCATCCCAATTACAAATAAAAGCTCCCACTACTACATTTACCAACCGAGACCAACAAGTAATAAGCTCTTCTGAAAATTAATCGGAGAAAATAAAATAAAAATAAAAATGAAAATTAAAAAATTATAATAGAAAATAATAATGAAACACAATAAAAAAACGAAAAACCTGATTGCAATCTGGATGATCGTAGCCCGACTCACACTGCTTTTGGGAACCTAATTACTTAAACCAAAGAAGTATTAAACGCCTAAATACCATGGAAATACGGTGGCGCAGTGGTCTAAGCGCTGGCTTCTGATCATTCGTCGGAAAGGGGTCCGGGTTCGAATCCCGCTGAGGCATGGATGTTGTGTTTTGTCTTACGGCACTGGCTCTCTCCCTTCCCTGGAACCAGTGACCCTAAATTAGGGACGAGCGACTGCTTATAGCCCATTGAGTTGCTCACGGTGGTCGTTAAACCTCCAATCAAAAAAAAAAAAAAAATACACAATTACAACCACACAATACGTCGAAATAACTATCTACAGGCACATGCTTTTGCAACATCAATAAATGGAAAGAGTAGCTTGAATTAGTTAATTATTTACAAGTTATTGCCGAAATGAGTTCGATATTGGAAAAGTAAGAGCGCGCCTGAGCTGCATGTGCCCTAAAATCAAACTAAAAACGAGGTCTGAACAATAGATAACGCTCTTAGGCAGCATGAAAATCCCGAAAAAGATGGCAATTCTGTCGAAAAAAACCCAAACAACTTTTTTTTTGATTGGAGATATAACGACCACCGTGAGCAACTCAATGGGCTATAAGCAGTCGCCCGTCCCTAATTTAGGGTCACTGGTTCCAGGGAAGGGAGCGAGCCAGTGCCTTAAGACAAACACAACATCCATGCCTCACCGGGATTCGAACCCTGACCCCGTTCGGACGAATGATCAGAGGCCATCTCTTAGACCACTGCGTCACCGGGGCCATCTTTAGGAGAAAGGGAAACCTCAAAACCTAAAAAAATCAAATGAAAAACTTGCCAAATTGAAAGGAAGAAATTCTTGGAACATCCAACGCACGCTCCACCAATCTCTGACGCTACTCAAAGAAGTGACGCCTGCTACGCCACCTAGCGCTGAAGAAGTCAACCAATTTCAAGAGTTCTCTATGGTTGAGGTTAAGAGAGGAAATGTGCCAAAATGCATAAGCCAAAGGCTGCTAGAGCAAAGAAAACTGTTTTAAGGTGGACGTCAAGTAATTTTGCTTCCTATACTTCCAATGAAAAAACTTATGTACGCATTTTCTTCACAATTAATGCGTTCCCAAGGATAAAAATTTGAACATCGATTAAAATAGCTTCATTTTATAACTTGGAATACTTAATATTTTCTAAAACATAACCATGATTATGCAATCCAACATTTGTTTGTTTTTTACTGACGCCATCAAAATACAAGGCCGGGCCATCTTTTTCTGGTTTCAACACCACCAAAGGAAAAGTTATTGATTTTTAATATAATTATGATTATGTTTTAGAAAATATTAAGTGTTCCAAGTTATAATATGAAGCTAATTTAATCGACGTTCAAATTTTCATCCTTGGGAACGCATTAATTGTGAAGAAAATGTTTACAGAAACTTTTCCACTGGAAGTATAGGAAGCAAAATTACTTGACGTCCACCTTAAAGTTGCAATCAACTAATCGGAATACTATAAAATCCCATTGGGAACAGGATAGTCTGTTCCTAATAGGTTTAAAAGTATTAATATACTCAGGTGACGGAGTTGACATTTGACCGTCACCTGTCAACTCTGTATATATAGTCTGGTAATCAATGATCCTGTTTGTGCAGGCCGCGGGTGGCCTAGTGGGCAACGTTCATGACCGCCAAGGAAAGGACCTCAGGTTCGATCCCAGCAGCTGCGAACGCTTGATCCACTAAATATCCGCCGTGCGTCGGATGGGCACGTTAAGCTGTCGGGCCCGGGGTACTGGCCCCCGGTAATAAATAAGGGCGTATTCCTCCCCCTTTCGACTTCGCTTCCGTGTTACTTTCCTATGGGGCACTGTAGCCCAAATCTCCTAGCTTCCTATTTCTAAGGGTTGTTTAAGACCTGGGGTCAGGTACTCCCCTTCCTAAAATCTTCTACATATGATCAGATCAGATCCTGTTTGTGCATTCTACATCTGATTGATAGGACCAGTGTGAGTCCTGAAAGATCTTATGTTAAATATTTTAACTTTTTAATATGTGATAATCTTTTATTCATCATATGCCATCCTTGTAATTTTAATTAACGTGTGAAGACTGCTTAATTCCTCTGGATACACTTACGCACGTAATGATCGATTATTATTAAACTGAAACATTCCCAAATTTTTAGTTATTTAAATTATTCTATTTTTTTCTTCTAGTTTTTGTTTTATGCTTTTTCATATGTTTTTTTATTTTTTAAACTTTTTTTGCAATATTTTTATTAGGTTAGTTTTTAACTTTTTTTAATTAAAAGAGAAGGAAATAATAAAGTATTTTAGGTTCCAATTAAGTAAAGGTGACAACATCATCACCTTAACCTCTAAATTATAGCTTTAATTTAGATGATTCATTCGATCACCGAGTTATTAAATTAGATAAGGTCTGCTAACCTAACACTATACTTGAGAACGATTTTCCTAAGTGTTAGTTTTAAGAAAGCCTTTACCTGGTTATCAATAAACTGACTGAGTAGAGTTTGAACGTGTTTCTTAAAATCTGACTCCAAGATGTACATTCTGGACAACCTTAAACTTGAGAGATAAAGACATTCTCGATAACCTTACTGGATATATAATTAGACCACTCCAGGTATTTTAAAATTTTAAATTGTGTCTCTCATCATACAAACTAACAACTGGATTCCCTTCATTGGGATTAATAGACAAATCTAGAAAATCAAGTTCCTGGTTACTAGTGTTAGTTTTATTTAACTTAGGGCAGCTTGGATATATAGCCGAAAAATCATTTTCAAGAAATCCTGATTTATTTAAGCAAAGTAGGTCATCTATGTACCTGTAAATATATAAGTTGCTATCTCGATTGAAAGAATTTGTCTTGATGAACTGATATCCTTTGAAAAACAAGAACAGATTACAAATACTGGTGGAATGGAAGCATCCCATAGGAATTTCATTAACTTGCTTGTAAAATTTATTGTTGAAAAAGACAAAATTATTTTTAATGAAGCAATTTAACATTGTTAGCCAGGAACTTTCAGAAATTATATTCGAGACCTTAAATTCTACAAAGAGTAATTTAAGGGTGTTAATAGTATCATCTATTGGGAGGCTGGTGTACAAATTTTCAAAGTCAAAACTGTTAATATTTAGGATGTCAGAAATTACCTCATTATTACTATTAATAATCCAAAAATCCTTACTGGCTAAATTAGTACACATGATGTAAAACCTGCTTCAAAACTGATTCAAAATACTGATCAATTACTTTCTTGTGACTTTTAGTCCCACTGGCTATGAACCTAAATTTCACCGGTTCCTTATGAAATTTTGCAGTAGCAAAAAGATAAGGAAATTCAGGTTCATAACTCTTCGCTAACCTAAGCCGAAACTGTTTGTGAAATGTTTTGAATTTATTTGCTAGTTCCTTACGTGAAATATGAACTGGGAGATAGGTATCTTTGTTATTCAGTTCACTTTTTATTAAGTCAAAATAGAATTTCTTACAAATGATTGCAAAGTTATTACTGGCTATATCAGTGGTGGTAAAAATGCACTTTTTTTGTAGACTATAAAGAGATTGCTTTAATGCTTTAGAGCCACCCCGGTGACGCAGTGGTCTAAGCGCTGGCTTGTGATCATTCGTCCGTGAAGGGGTCCGGGTTTGAATCCCGGTGAGGCATGGATGTTGTGTTTGTCTTACGGCACTGGCTTTCTCCCTTCCCTGGAACCAGTGACCTTAAATTAGGGACGGGAGACTGCTTATAGCCCATTGAGTTGCTCACAGTGGTTGTTAAACCTTCAATAAAAAAAATGCTTTAGGGAAAATAAGGCTAATATCATGGGAAATGTTTAAGTTAGATAAATGTACTCATAATTCTTGCAAAATTTTACATTTCCATTCAGCAAAGGCCTCAACTGGCAGATTGTGGGCTAAGCTAGTTTTAACTATATACTTATTTAAATCCTGACAAAAATCAAACTTAATTCTCTCTTTAGAGAGGTGGAAGGAAGGCCTGAAGTTTGCACCAGATCCCAAAAGCCTCCTAAGACTGGGGTTATCAATAAATTCTAGATTACATATGACAACATGATTATCATGTTGTCATGATAGTTGTCGTAATATACTGTACCCTGGAATTTACTACAATTACAGCTAAAGTGAAGTGGGTTATTAATTGGGGCATGTGACTCGTAATTCTTTACACCAGAACCCAAGGTTTCAACATATTTAAAACTAACTACTGTTTGATGTTTAGAAATGGGGAAGCTGCTAGCATTATTATAAAATAATTTCCTAATTTTAAGAGAATCATAGCTTTTATTAGGGATTTTATTGTAATGTAGTTTTTGGAAACTGGTTTGGAGGATATTTTACTTTTAAGAATATATTTTAGTGCATCTAGTACAAGATGAAAAACATAGGAATCTACATTTCCTTCAAGAGAACTCCAAGTTTAGAAAAAAACATTTTAACACAGAGTGTTTAAAGGTTTTTTGAAGTGAGACTGTTTTTTTGATGAAATTAGGAATATTCTTGAAGTCAAGAAGAGTCTGCTTTAAAACTGTAAAATCTATTGAATTGGAGGATTTTACTAGTCTTTCCCCCTTCTAATACCTCTGGTACATGCCCTGTGGTGAAACAAGGAGAAAAGTTCTCTAATTGAAACTTGAAACATAGAAAGTTTATTATCCGCTAATATTGAATTTAGCCCATATGGGTATAATGACTGTTGTTTAGGTATTTCAGTGGACTCAGTGTCAAGTCTGTCTTCAAGGTCTGAATTATATGCAACACTTCAATTTGTACCATATCAAACCCATTTAAATGAAAATGTTCCAGCTCATGGGTGGAAAACTGGAGAGGCCGATGTTGCAAATTGTCTCTGTCATTCTGAAACTTGCTAACCTGAGGCCTGTGCATATTGATCCTAAGGTGGATTGAGTTCTTGGACTGTTCAACATATACAAGGCCACATACCGTACAGGAAAGCTTAAAAACTGAATTAAAGGCTTTGAAAAACTTATTACCTTGGGCTTATGTTTGAAAACTATATAACATAGGATTTGCAACCTTGCAGATAAGACAACAAATGTCGCTACATAATATTAAATTCATTTTGCCAGATTTAGTAAACACAGTGGGTTAGGAAGCTAGCCTAACCGTGTGGGAGCAAATAGCTAATCTGAATCGGACAGAAGCCATCGATGACAGCTGCCATATGTTCTATAATCCTTCCTTTTTCTCCTGGTTGTTTCTTCGGTCTCTTCTTTCGGGTATCCGAATCATTTTTCTTCTGCTTTCAGAATTTTGCTAAGGTTTTTGTGTTACATATGTACGTATAATTTACTCACTTACTTACAGAAAGTGTTGAAACTGCCATTCTTCACATAACCTAAATGTTTTACACATATTTTCAAACACATCTACGAGAGTCAAAAAGTTCCTCCCCAGTAATGTTAAGGCTGCTCGGCTGTCCTACTTAATTTTGATGTGTTATGGTCAACAAATTTTTCACAGCACCACTAATTTTCACCAGCTTCTGAGGATTTGAAGGTTTCCGAAATGTGGATGTTGATTTCATCATTACCACTCAGAAGGAAGGAACACTCATGAAATCAACATTCACCTTTGGAAACTTTCAACTCATCACAAGCTCGTGTAAATTGGTGTTGCTGTGAAACATATTCTGGTTTGAGACGAAACAACTTCCAGAATCCACTCTTCCTCTTTTTGTTTTCAACAAGAACGTATTTATCGGCCTTGAAACCTTTTCCAATTTCCTTAATATTAAGCCCATCCATATTAACAAATGAGGCATTAATTCCGACACGACATTCAATGGAATGGGATGTTAGCACGTCAAACGAAAACCTCTGAATGCTCAATGGAAAAAATACGATGTGAAAAGTAATCCTCAGGCTTACAATGTAACATGCTAGGTGTGAGAGAATGAATCACCAGAGAAGCAGATGACAGGCGTTTGTTGGCCTGTATCTTGCTCCGAACAATCGCACTGAAAACGAACGCAAAGGAAGTATCGTTTTTCGATATGGTATCGTCTGTCGGTGGGAATCCTATTTAAAATATTTTTTTTCTTTTAAAAAATAAAACAAAAATGAAACCGGGTCGAAATCGGGTGAGGAATATCTTGACCCGACCAGTTTGAACCGCAAGAAATTGTCGACCCGTTGACCCGCCGACTCGTGACACGTTTCCATCTCTGGTCTGGATTTGGTATTTACCCGTAGAACGTCTGCTTCCAGGTGTACCGTGCCGACTGTGAAACACGGAGGCGGTGGAGTTATGGTATGGGGTTGTTTCAGCAGGTACGGTGTGGGTCCACTTGTTCTTATGCATAGTTCGCTACACGAACTCTGTGCTGTGTAGAGATATCCTGGATAACTCAATGCTCCCAACGTTACAGCAGTTCTACGGACACGACGATTGTTTCTTCCAGGACGACAATACCGCTTGTCATATTTTCAGGGCTACAGTGGAGTGATATGTGGAAAATCAGGTCTCGTGGGTGGACTGGACTGCTCAGAGGCCGGACCTCAATCCCATTTAACACCTATGGGATGAACTTGAACGAGGGTGAGATCTAGACCAACACGATCTTCTTCACTGGCAGAGTTGGTCGATGCACTCAAGGCGGAATGGATGAACATCCCGCTCTCCGTACTCCATGGACTAGTGGACAGTTTATTTCGACGGGTAGCTGTGGTAATCTGTGAAAATGGAGGACCTACCCGCTACTGGGGTAAACACAGTACTTTTTTCTCTTTACTTACAGTGTCCAATCACTTTTATCCACATAGTGTAGAATGACAGAACCCTCTTACAAAAGTCTAAAAGTGATTAGAATAGCGATAATCATGTCAAAGAACACTTGTTCCTACCTCTTAAGTTTTACATGTTTATATTCAGCGTCGTTTTCTGAGAAAGGTGAGATAGAACATTTTCCTTCATGTTTTGGAAAACAAAAATGAAAGTAAGTAGGGATTTTGTTGCTATTGTTGTTGCCGGATCTGAAATAAAATCTTCTGCTATGAACAACTACACTTTTGTAGGAACACTGTACAAATTAAGAATGTTAATTAAGCTGAAACGAAATATTTCGTTTCTGCAACCATTTATTTTCAACTTTTTTTTTTTATCAGACATTCAATCTGAAAGGAAACAATATTTTGGCTGCTTTTCACAGGTGTCCTTCTGTTGAACAATTTCGATCAGTTTTTTAGCTGATTCTCTCTTTTGATCAATTTTTCAGCTTTATTTACGAGGCGTTCGCCCTCATTAACTTCGCGCCTGTTTTTCGAATTTATTGCCTGGCAAAAACCAGTTTATACGTATCATACAGTACTTTGTTTCCGTTCTGAAAGATCATAAACTTGGTGAGTATCTTAGCCAGAAGTCGACCATACAAAATTCAGACAACTCGTTTCTTGAAATGGAGGAATAAAATCTCCCATCTTTCCGTGAATGAAACAAAACTCCCATCTATGGCTTCCTAATCCCTAATTCGAGATTCCGTATTAATATTTTAAGCATCCGAAAATTACCTCTCATTTTCCAGTGCCAGAAAACTTCAAACTCTGACGAATATTTCTTTTGCCCACGAAATCTGTCTCACTACTTTTTCATAGATTTGGCTCTCGATGGTCACTGTCATTTTGAAATAAACTACAATTCCCTAGTTTAGACACCTTCCATCCCCTCTTCTTATCTACATAATCTAGACTTTCAAGCATTTTTTAGCTGCTGTATCCGGGAGAAGCTGGCCTTGTGTCATTCAGTTTCGCATATGCATGAGTCGAAAGACATTTCATCAGAATAATTGTAACTTTCAAACAGTCAATTACTCAGAAAATATTTCAAGAAGCGCAAATTTTCATTGCGAAAACAGCTGCCCTCTCCATTATTATATTTCCAGTGTCCTAATTACACTTGTCAGGCAGTGACAGTTTTTCTGAGGAACATTAAATGGGATTGGCATTGCTGGTCACGCCCAGTCGTGTTTTAAATCGGAATAATCATGGATGAGTGAATGCCATGGATCCATTAGCAATTATCACCCGCAGTGCTTCAGGGTGGTTTTAGCTTGATTAAAATACGTCACTATATCCTCCACGATCAGCATTGAACGCAGATATCTTTGTCGAAATCTACGCAGTCTGGATTTCTGAAGATTGGCAAGGACGACAATATCCTCCCCACCTTGGACTAATCGCAACTCATTTGAGGACTAAAAAATGTGCATTCATTATATTACTCCCCTAAATTCAAAAGAGCTGACAGAATGGTAACTAGAAAATGAAAGAACAGTTACTTGATTCGTGTGCAAATGATAGGGTTTACCATTTTGCTCTGAGCAGCAATGAAATCTAATTACAGCGGTACCACCTCCTTCCAAAGAGGAAGGGCAGCAATCGAGGAAGGTTTGTGTCTGCCCTAATCACTTCGAAGCTCACTGTGAGAAAAAAGACAAATAAATTCTGTTATGTTTTTTATGCAAACGTAATAATGGCTTGGAGCTTAAATAACAGTCAAGCAGAAATGTGAAATGAAATGAAATTAGTGCTTTATTCAGATGCGTTCGTTCTAATTTATTGATTAGATAATTCATTCTAAGCAATGAACCGTGACACAGAAAACGGTCATGTGTGACTTGAATATAGCCAAAAAGCTGATTCAGCTTACAAATGACTTTGCGTTGCAAACAGACTCAAAACACATTATGACGTCCAAATTAGTAAGATTATCATTGATCGTAATTAAATTCCACTTTATTGTCTATGGCCACTAAATTTTCGACTTTGGAAGAAACTTAACATTTATCATATGTCCGCGACAACTTGACGAGGCACTATGCAGAAGAAACAAGGCGAAATTATGCACAATATGGATTGTGGAACCACTTCGCAGAGTACAAAGCAAAGGAAAACTATAGCTATTCTTCACAATTATTTTTAAGTTTTTTAGTTGTTTCGAATATCTAAGGTGAGTATTTAATAAAATAATAATTTTCTCATTGCATCTATTTTACGTAGTAGACCAGTCTCATGCGCAATGTAATCAGTAGCTAATTTTCTAAAAGTTTGAAAAAGGCAAAACTCAGCAGCCGTGCACAGTACTTTCAGCACATATATTCATCACAAAGTTTTAGGAAAATGTCCTCCATCTTTAGTCCAGTCCATTTTAAGACACCCAGCCAACTCTTTTCTCTTTCGCCATCTTTTTATTTATCTTTTTTTTTTTTTTGTCTTTCCCACCTCAGCTAATTGAGGTACCACATATATTTCTGTCCTACGGATGTCTCCATGCAAAGTGTTTTTAATTGCCTTATTATCATTTGTGAAAGTGGCGTTCTTTTCCAGCTCTCTGTAGAGGGATTTCATTAGATGTTTTGTTAGTCCAATTCATTTTTAAAATCGTCGAAACGTACCACACATCAAGTGCTTCAGATTTTTTCATTGAGTCATGATATTTTAAAATATTTATAGCAAACACTTGTTTAACTTCATATTCCACTTCTACAACCAGGGTATCAAGTTGTTGTTTTTCTCTGTCTAGATTATATAAAGCTGGAGAGAAAAACACACTTATGCCTCACACTTTTCATAATATTAATTTTAATGAGTTTCCACATTTCCTGAACAAATTTTGGTTTTATAATTACATACGTATCATTTATATTTTCAGTGTCACTAATATCAAGGCAAGTATTGTGGAAACTTTCCATTCGAACACTATATCTGATGTTATCGGAAGCATACTTGTATTGTATAAACTTAGAAGATGTTCGTTTCAATTTTTTTTCTGTTATTTGGATTAATATGAATAGAACTTTTCTTGTTACCCTACTGAATCCAAATGCTGAGTTAGCAATATACTGTATTTGCTTTTATAAATGTCATTGTCTGCAAAATGTGCTGTATGTTCACTCTTTCCCATGTAACTACTTATTCAGAAAACTTAAAAATTGCATCACCCTGCAGCAGGTATTGAACCCGCATCTTCCGATTTCCAATCGAGCTTGCTAACAGTTACACCACTCAGAACAACGAAATTCCAAGCAACTGAAGCATCATTAGATGTAGTTTAGGAATCTGAAACCGTTCAGAGTTGCTCTAGTCGAAGCAATTTGATCCTTCATCGTAGTGTCAGCACGAAGACCGTTTAGAGTTGTGCTGGTTGAGGCAATTCGATGCTTCATCGTAGTGTCAACACGAACTTTTCTTAGGATGCAGATCAAAAGTTCCAGTGCTTCAGAGAACATCTTTTATATCAGTGTGGGAAAAGGAATCTCCCTGGGGAAATAATTTTTCACGTAATATATGGAAGCCAATGCAAATGTCATTGACTCCCCAAATGTGCCGAGCCGCCCTGGCGGCGCAGTGATCTCAGCACTGGCTTCTGAGCATTCGTTCGAGATAGGTCTAGATTCGAATCCCGTTGAGGTATGGATGTTGTGTTTGCCTTACGTGGCACTAGCTGTCTTCCTTCACTTAAAACTAGTGACCCCAAATTAGGGACGACCGACTGCTTAGTCCATTGAGTTGTGCACGGTGGTCGTTAAACCCCCAAACAAACAAAAAGATGTGAAGCATTTCCACCGTTTCTCACGTAGCGACCTCTTCAGAAAAAAAAGTATTTTGTCCGTTTCCCATGCAGCCACATCTTCAGAAATAAAGTATTTTCACTGTTTTTCATGTAGCCCTTTCTTCTGGTCGCGTTGGCGCACCAAGGAAGCATCGGATTGCTTCAGCCAGCGCAAATGTGAACGGTACTCAGATTTCTAAGCTGCATCTGCTTATGCTTCAGTTACTTGGAACTTCATTTTCCTGGGTGGTGAAACGGATAGCATGCTAAAACAGAAATCAGAAGATGCAGGCTCGATTCGGGCTCAAGGACGATGTAATTTTCAAGTTTTCTAAAGAGATGACTACATAAAAAACAACATAAATACAACACATTTCTGTTGCCAATGATATTTTTATTATCTTTTATGTATATGTGAAGAATTATTTCTTCAGAGATATTTCGTTTCCCGCTGATATGTAAAATATTTGTTTTTATGTAAACTCTGTTATGCATTTCTTTAAGTAGAAATTTGCTCTATGTTTATACGGTTTCCTATGCCGAGTTCTGTGTTCTTGTTTATTTTTGTTTGTTTTGTTTTCGGATTTAACAACCACCACAAATAACTCTAAGGCTATAAGTTGTCACCATCCGAAATCTGAGGCCACTCTTTCCAGGGAAGAGAGAGAGAGCTAGTGCCGTGAGATTAACACATCACTCATGCCTTATCCAGGACTCGAACCCGAGCCCACTCAAGGAAACGATCAGACACCAGAGTTTAGACCATTGCTCCACCGGGAGCAGTAGTTCTGTGTTCAGGAAGCATCATGATACGGATGTGAATTTTGCCTCTTTATTTTTGGCTATAATGGGCGTGACCAATCAAGTCTAATAAATAATAAATTGTTTAATTAATTCGTGGGCTTTGGTTGTGTTTCTTAGCAAGGAAAGAGATTTTTCCAGATGTAAAAGGTTCGCTCAGAAAGGCTTTGTTCACTGTAGGTGGTCTGGAAGCGACGATTTGTCCATAAGTCAGTTTCAAGTGCGTCAGAGCCTAGACTAAACAAAAACACAGAGACGTCGTTTGCTGGACATATTTATAGGAAACGAACACAGTTTGGTTAAAACACTCTCAACAGTAGTGTCACGCAAGACAGGAAAAAGGAAATTCCTAGACAACCTTGATCTGGATGGACAAACTTGATCTGCTATTGCAAGAAGTGCCGAGTTCGCAAGTACCATCTATTCGCCACGGCCCATGATCCGACTGCGTGTCGAATTGCCAAAGAGTTGAGACCTTTGGTCAAGTATATTTATGTGTTGCAACTCTTTGCATCCCAGGTGTTCCAGACAGTCGTAAATATCCGTCGAGAAGCAAGCAGGAATCCTTTGTACTTGTGTGCACTTTTTCCCATGGGGAAAAGTAACAAGAGATCAGTGGAGAGTGTCCATCAGTCTCTTCGGAGGTCTATAGTGCTATCTTCTTGCAGTGGCAGCTCTCTGGGCCGCAAAAGTGTGTGTGTGCGTGTGTGTGTGGGGGGGGGGGGACAACATACAGCCAGAGATGGAAACGGGTCACCGGTCAACGGGTAATCGGATCGACAATTTCCTGCGGTCAAACGGGTCGGATCAAGGAGATCCTGACCCGATTTCGACCCGGTTTAAATTTCTGTTATATTTTTGAAAAGCAAAAAAAAAGTGTTTTCGAAGAAAAATGCACACTGTAGAATTTTGTGCTCAATACTGGTGCCCGCGGATTGAAAAATGATTTGTCATGCAAACTAAAGGAAGATTGTCCTCAGAAGGAAGATTGTCTTTCCTTCTGAGAGGCAATGATGAAAACAACATCCACATTTTGGAAACTTTCAGCCGCCCCGGTGGCACAGTGGTCTAAGCGATGGAGTCTGATCATTCGTCCGAAAGGGGTCCGGGTTTGAATCCCGGTGAGGCATGGATGTTGTGTTTGTCTTATGGCACTGGATCTCTCCCTTTCCTGGAACCAGTGACCTTAAATTAGAGACGGGCGACTGCTTATATCCCATTGAGTTGCTCACGGTGGTCGTTAAACCTCCAATAAAAAAAACTGTCAACTCATCATAAGCTTGTAAAAATTGGTGTTGCTGTGAAACATATTGTGAAGCTTGATATGCTATCAAGAAAACAACATAAACTGAAATTAAACTTATAAAAAGTTACGTAATTCAAAAATTTTGACTGTAGCGCCATCAAAATTAGGTGGGATAACCTTAACATTACTGCGGAGAGACTTTTTGACGCCCCCAGATGTATTTAAAAACATGTGTAAAACAATTAGGTTACGTCTTGAAAATGAAGGACGAGAGTTTCAATTCTTCCTGTATGTTAGTGAGTAAATTATACTATCCCATTATACGCTTGTTTGATTTCCGTATAACCTACGTAAGATAGCCCCTGCGAAGAGAATTTATGAACTCCCTGTATAGATATAGATATTAGAATTCAAAGCAGATTTTTTCGGGTCGGGTCCGGGTCAGTTATAGATCAGGGTCGGCTCCAGTTATGTGACGTCCGGGTCCAAAATATTTTGACCCTTTTCCAACTCTGCACACGGGCAGCCTTCCCCCTTCTCCGAAGAATAGCGAGTCACGTAGTGTCGGCCATTGAAAGAGAAGACGACGGGATTTAACAATTATCGTCGCAGCAAATATAAGAAAAGTACATATACGTGTGGAATTACATTGTCACCCAAATTGTAATAACCCTTCCATTTGATTATTAAGCATCCTCTGTTATGCCGGTAAGGAACTAATCCTAACAGAGTAGAGATTAAAAATAAACTTTCCTGTGGCAGGACAGTAGAGATAAAGGGCGGCTTCTGGGACAGGGACAGCCCTCCATAGACTTAACATTGGCTGTCCACGAGGCTGTCCCCGGCTGTCCCAAGGCTGCCCCCGAGTCAGAATTTTTATCACGTGATCGTACCCATGATGTGCTGTCCCCTGGCGGTGCTTCTTGGAACTTTCAATGGATCTTTTGAGGATGGCAACGACCGAGTGGGAAAGGGGGGTGGATATAGGGGGTGTCAACTCGATGTGCTGCCCCTGGCGGTGCTTCTTGGAACTTTCAATGAATATTTGTTTTTGAGGGATGGCAACGATCGAGTGGGAAAGGGGGTGGATATAGGGGGATGTCAACTCGATGTGCTGCCCCTAGCGGTGCTTTTTGGAACTTTCGATGGATCTTTGATTTTGAGGGATGGCAACAACCGAGTGGCTCCGTTGGGATTTTTTGTATTTATTCCAGTGGTTTTCAAGCGGGATTTTTCCTCCTCTTCGATGTTATCTTTCCCCGGAGGAAATTTTTACGTAACGATGCTGGGGAATTTTCTTTCCAATGGAGTAAAAATGCTCTAATGGTCTTAGCAAGGTCCTAACTCACGATGATTTGGTTTCAAAAAATTGGTCAGGTGGTCTCGTGTACTACGTATTCACTCTATTTTTTTTTAATTACTTTTACATTATTTCTTCATGGTTTTTTAAATATATTTTTTGTATGTTTTGAGGGAGTTTTTTCGTGTAGATGTAATGAATTTTCTTGGGAACTTTTCTTTTTCATACATTTCATTTTATTTCAGACCATGAGACGGGGAAATGCTTCTTTAGAAACGATTTCGTTCCTGTTCGCAGTAACTATTGGACTTTGACAACATTTTTGGGAAATCAAGCGGAAATGTAGACATGTTAATTCTGAGTCTTTCGCCCTTCCAATATTTTTTTTTCTAGTCGTAATGCTTTCATGTACTATGTATTCCCGCTATTTTCTTTTTTATAACTTTTACGTTATTTCTTCATGAATTTTTTATATTTTTTGTATGTTTTGAGGGAGTTTTTTCGTGTAGATGTAATGAATTTTCTTGGGAACTTTTCTTTTTCATACATTTCATTTTATTTCAGACCATGAGACGGGGAAATGCTTCTTTAGAAACGATTTCGTTCCTATTCGCAGTAACTATTGGACTTTGACAAAATTTTTGGGAAATCAAGCGGAAATGTGGACATGTTAATTCTGAGTCTTTCGCCCTTCCAATATTTTTTTTTCTAGTCGTAATGTTTTCATGTACTAAGTATTCCAGATCTTTTCTTTTTTATAACTTTTACGTTATTTCATCTTGAATTTTTTATATTTTTTGTATGTTTTGAGGGACTTTTTTCGTGTAGATATAATGAATTTTCTGGGGAACTTTTCTTTTTCCTTTATTCAATTTTATTACAGATCATGAGACGAGGAAATGCTTCTTTAGAAACGATTTCGTTCCTGTTCGCAGTAATTATTGGACTTTGTCATTTTTTTTTTTTTTTTTTTTTTTTTGTTAAATGACTTCATGCTAATTCTGAGTCTTTCGCCTTTGCAATATTATTTTCTCGTAATTTTTCGTGTGTTCAAGAACTCTACAGGTCTTTCACAGTTAAAATTCTGATGAAACAATATTTTCTTACTTTATTTTGCATATCATTATAGCTTCCCAATTTCGCTATTTTACTTCATCTTTTTTTTTTTTTTTGAAATTTCGTAAAACTTTTCAGTATGTCAGTAATTGTTTTCTTACTTGGTCAAACTTGTGACTCCATTTATTTGGACTCTTTTTTTTTTTTTCATTTCATTTCAACAAAACGATTATTTTAGATGTAGCAAGTCATCAGATTTTTGTTTCCTTATATAGCATATTTTCAAACTTGCTTAAAAATATTCCTCAAAGCTTTGCATGTAATCAAATATGCATTTTTTTTTATTCTTTCCTAGTTTGCTATACTTTTCGTGGACTGTCCCAATAAGAAAGCATTCATTGTCAAGACATACAATCTAAAACCTTTTTTCTTACGATAAAATTTGTATTCTTTGGGCTGTATATTTTTCTGTCTCGTCCGAAAAAACATTCATTCTAGAGGCAAAGCTAGTGATTCCGTTCATCCCATAAACATTATTTTTTTAACGTTTTACTAACTCATCAGAAAAGCAGTTATTCCCCACCCCCATAGCGAAAATAAAGAAATTCTTACTTCTTTTCCATACATATCGACTCAATCTATTTCTTTTCGAAATGCTGGTCATGACATTTCAACTAAAATTTCCTACTTTCACCAAAAATCATATTCTTAAACGCGCTATTTTTTTTTTTTTTTTACTTTATTTCATGTATAACTAAATTTTTATCGTTTCCTCACCTCATCAAAGTTAATAAGAACTTCCCCAATCTCATTCCTTTCCCTCATTTAGTTCGCTTTAAATTGAGATGTTTCAAAACTTCGCGTATATTTCTTTCACTAAATGTCCAGTTCTCCCGTATCGGTCCCATCATTTTTAACTTCTGTGCCTGCCGCATTTTTTCTTTAGACGTTTAGTTTCATTGACCTTTTCTTTCGTTTCAATTAGGTTTTCATTATCGTATTTTTTATTCATTGTCTCAGCAGAAAAAGCTTTCATTCTGGAGACATTGCGACTAAGTCCGTACTTCCTCTAAACATTTTTATTTCACGTTTTACTAATTCGTAAGAAAAGCGGATGTTTCTAAACTCTCATAGTGAAAATATCGTATTCCCCTTATTTTACTTATTATGTTTTTCCTTCTATTCAGTGTTGTATGATTCTTAAAACTTTGGTTTATTTTTATGAAACTTCTTTTTTTTCTTAGTTTTTTTTTTTTTCTGATTCAACCTATCAATCTTTTCCTATCGATTTAATTGCTCTTATTTTTCCATTCGACTTTACTTTTGAACAGAAATGTGTCTAAAATCTTCAGATGTATTTTAGTCTCTAAGGTCGATTCTTCACTATTTCAAATAAAGTGATTGTAGGATTTTAGTGTAAATGCCCCTAAATCTTTAGAACTTCCTTTTCATAGTTAGATACTAATTCCTCGAGGTTTAAATTAAAACATGAAAGAAGAGTGTTTTTACGCTGTATCCAGTGAAAGAAGAGTGTTTTTACGCTCTCTCCAGTGAACGAAGAGAGTTTTTACGCTGTATCCAGTGTAAGAAGAGTGTTTTTACGCTCTCTCCAGTGAACGAAGAGTGTTTTTACGCTTTCCCCCAAGAAATTAACTTTGGAATCTCCCTTCTTCTACCGGAAAATGACTATCTTGTGCGACTGTTTTCACGCGTCTACTGCTTTGCTGGAAAACCTCATATGACATGAAATCCCTTTGCTTGGTAGATTAAACTAAATTCTGGTTTTGAACTTTGAATGCAAACTCAAGCTTGCAAAAGCATAGTTTTCTGAGCGAACTTAAACTGTCTAAGACGACAAAAATCTAAAACTGGTGACTCAATGGGACAGAGCGTTTGAACTTTGTCGTTCATTCAAGATTTAAGAGATCAGTCGTGAACCACTACAAGGGAAATAAGCAGACCCTGATTTAGTCCACTGTTTACAAGGAAGGTAGAAAGCTAGTGTTGTAATTCAAAAGCTCATAACTCAAGCCTCCCCAGGATTTAATTTCGGACGGGTGATTAGTCAGATGTCAATGCTTAGACATTGAAAAATTTCTTCAGACAAATATTTTCTTACTTAAAAGTGCTTCAAGTCAGAATTTGTATTACTTAAGATTTCCCTTAGTCAATATTTTTTCTATCTTAAAAACTTCTAAATGGTTGATTTTGAAAAAAAAAAAACGAGTTCTCCCAAAAACGTAAAATTTCCACAGAATTGTATGAGGAACCAAATAAATTGACGAAGCTTGAATGTTAAGAATTTCAACCCATTTCTTTCTCTTCATGTTTCATTCCATAAACTTTCTTCAAATTCCTATATACCCAAGAATTTTGTTAAATGTCCAAGTTCGACTCCACCAGAAATTTTCTGAAAATGATAGTTTCTCTTTTAAAAAAATCCAAAATAAGAATCCCTTCAATGAAACAAGAAATTCCTATTCAAAGCATTCCATCACTCTTTCTACTTCAAATACTCTCTTTGTAAATCTAAGGAGCTGTTTTTGTTTTAGGTTTTTTTTTTTTTTAATATTCATATATTTTTCCCTCTAACTTTAGAAGATATTTTCCCGAAATGTATGTACATATACGATAGTAAAACATCATACAACTGCTTGATGTTCAATTCACTTCACGCTGTCTTAAGGATATTCTTTCATTTTCTCATAACACATAGACATGTTATTTTTCTTCCCATTCACTTCAAAGACTTGAGATCAACTTAATCGAGTCCTTTGAGAAAAACTTTCATAGAAAAGCATAAATGTACTGAAAATGTCAGTTTTCTTAAAGAAATCATAAGAATAAGAATTTTTTTTTTACTGAAACAAGTTTCCCATGTTCAAAGCATTAAGTGGCTCTTTTCGCATCAAATTCAGTATTTCTTCATGTGAAATTTATTCTTTTTCTACTTCATATCGTCGTTCGTTTCTTGTTTTTCCCTATGTAACTTAAAACTTTTTTCCTTAATCTATTTTTCATAAAGTATCATTCTTTTGAGTTGATTTTCTCTCTCTCTCTCTCTCTCTCTCTCTCTCTCTCTCTCTTTTTAAATGCATTCCTAAGTTCATATTGAGAAGGGTTTAAATTTTGATTGAAAGATCGTTTTAGGAAAAGTTGAAAACTGATAAGGTTCGTTTCGGAAAAGTTGAAAACTGATAAGGTTCGTTTCGGAAAAGTTGAAAACAGATAATGTTCGTTTCGGAAAAGTACATTCTCTTATAGGGTTAAAAAATGGAACACTTCATATTTTCTTAGGGGCGGTTTTGATGAAACACGTTTCAGTAAAAACAGTGAAATTCCCATTGAATAACATGGGGAACTATGAAATTTAAGAAGCACGTTTTCGTTCAAGGAAAATATTTTAAAAGGTCTATTTTCGATTCAGTTGAAAACGATTCTGGTAGAAAACAGAATGCAGAAAAAACAGTCACCCCAAGTTCCTGAAAGTTGAAAATAGATGAGGTTGAAATTTGGAAAAATGTCTAAGGAAAGAAATTGTTATAAAACACAGACTGTTTTAGTTTTCCCAGGCTAGCGGGGTCTTCAGTGAGAGCACTTCTTCTTTTTCAACCCAAAGAATGAAGCGAGTCAGTTTGAAACATTTCAAACTCCCCGAAAATAAGCCGTGTACTCTGGTTTCGGCTCAATACTGTAAAGCATTGCTCTCAGACCAGTCGGAAACCCCCCCCCCTTGATTGGCCGCCTAATGGAAAACATCAGGACCATTTCCAATAGCAATACACAAATTTTCTTAAGAAAAGTCTAGCAAAAAAGCACTAGTTCCCCATTAAAAACAATTGCATTCATCCTGCTACTGTTTAAACATTTCGAAAAAGAAATTTCTTTTACTTTTTAAAATTCTTGAAAGCTTAAATTTTTGTCTCATTTCAATAAAAAAATTATTTCACATAAAATTTAATTAAAAAAAATTACTCTTTAAATGTATGCCTCAAAACTAAAAAATATTTACGCTTAATATTTCAATAAATATTCCCAAACTCACCTTCTCACTTGCCAATTAAAAAAAAACAAAAAACTATAACAATTCTCCAGTCCACTTGAATTCCCTAACATGAACTTTGATTACAGAAGAAAATACGGAAACAGTCATAAAAAGATATCCTCCTAAATGAAAATAATGTTCAGGAATTGATTCCAGCCTGAATCCAATAGGACAGCTTTTCTCAGGTTGAACCTCCAGAACACAAGTGGAGACAAATGAAAACTCATCACAATTTTCAGATGGAATCAAAGCATTTGAACAGCTGGGGGAACCGATACACTGCTTCTTAGCGAAAGAAACAGAAACGTCTGGAAGATTCATACAGCTTCTTTCCCAATGAATAAATGTGGAAAAAATAACGTTACCCAGCTGATGGAAACAGAATTTGAAAGACTTGATGACGTCTTACTTTATTCAAACTTAGAACAGAACTAAAATTCACTAAGCGTTTCCTTTGCATACTGTGACTAATGCATGACCCTTATCACAACACGTGTTGGTGTGTCACCATGCGTCAGCGCTTCACGGTGACTGTTTCCTTATCTGTTCATCTCTCAACGAACATGTTATCGACTCTAATCAGACAAAGCTTATTTTCAGGTAAATTCTTAGAGAAAAACGAAAGGACTTCATTATAATTAATTTTCATATCCAGAGAGAATAAAACTAAATGTATTCGGTAAGAAATTCTTCATGGTTGAATTTTCCACAAAAGGAATACGGAAAGCGAAAGAATTTAATCAGACACCCTGAAAGAATTCATCTCAGAATTAAAACCGCTTTTGGAAAAAAAAACCCAGTAAACTATAGAATACTTTGTTCTTCACATAAAGAAAACACAGTGTACGATTTCAATATTCCCTTTTTTCTTAAAATTTCTCCCACGTAATGACTTAGGTCAACTGAGTCCAGAAATGCTTCGTCTACTTTAGTATTTCGATTCCGAGGGAGTTCTTCCCAACACTGTTAAGATATTTTCTCAAAATCCAGTTGCAAAATAATTTTGGTCATGTTTATTTGATTGCCGTTGTCGTCGGAGATTTCCAATCCGTTCATGTCCACCATGTCATACACTGTGTCCCCGAGAGTTTCTTCAAGCAGAAAAGAGCCTTCATTCCACAGAAATTCTTTTTTTGGTGTTTGTAATGTTTCCAAAGACAAATGATTTTTTTCCCAATGCTTTCTTAATTAAAGCTGAAAACGAAATGGAACGAAGAAACGTCTGTTGTATGACTCTTAACATAGTAGATTTCTTATCAGCCACTTTAGTCCAATGTTCGCCGCACAGAGAAATTTCAGATTTCAAAATTTCACCATCCTGACCCACTTTTTTCTGAGTGAAATCCAATACATGGTGAAAATCTCGACTTATACATTCCTTTGAGTGGGGAATCGCTCCCATGAAAGGGGGCAACGGTTAAAATCGACATTGATTAAAATTGGAGAGAGGAAAAAGATGAGAATTGAATAAATAATGCATAGACGGGATTCCCGAAAACATAAAAAATATAAGTTTTACATAAAAAAAAATCCTTGAAAAATATTGGAGGGCGAATGATATCTCGCATCGGTCTTCCACTCCACCCAAAATTAAACAAATACGTGTACTGACAACAGAGATTTAATGGACTTCTATTCAGTGTTGTATGATTCTTAAATCATTCAAATAGACAGTATAAGACAAACTAAAAGCAGCTGATAGAGCCTCAACTGGAACTGTTGGAATGGGTCTTGGCTCATCGAAGTAGGTTAGAAAATGACGGTAAATCAATTTCATGGTGATATTATGGAGCAGATACGGTACATCATTCAAATAGACAGTATAAGACAAACTAAAAGCAGCCGACGGGGTATAAATCAATCCATGCTGATCGGCAAGAGAAGGATAAAGAGTTTGGATACAAGTTTGGATAAACCGGAGTTGAAGACGAGAAGCTGATGTGTCTGGCAATGAAGGCGAAATAGAATGGAACGATTTTCAACGAAGTGTGGAATAACAAGCTGTGAAACCTTCACCACTCCACTTGAAAGCCAGGTGGAGAAGTGAAGGTAGAGGGTGGTAGAAGAGGGAATAGCGAAAGAAAAGAAAAGTGGTTCTGCTAATAGATCATTAGTAGTGGAGGGAGGGAGCCGGACTGGACATAAGGAACGCCAAAAGGAAAGTACCGAGATGTAAGTTTCAGGAAAGTGGCTGGGAACGAATGGGAAAAGGTCCATCTGCAGAAAAGTAGAAACAGTAAGAAATGAGCTACGAGGAAAGAACGGATGTAGGTAAAAATACCCCCGGGAAAAAATACCCCCGGAGAAAAAAATACCCCTGAAAACTGAAAAGCGGAAAAAATACCCCCGGAAGAAATACCCCCAGAACAAACGGTTCACTGTAAACTGTCATCCAGGAACACTGATGTGTGGCAGTGTTCCGGGTGGCAATTTACCGGCAACCCTGCCACACATCTTCAGCAACTTGGCTGCAAAAGTTCAAAGGGGGGGGTCTATAAAGATTGCCGTTTCTGGACCTATATTGAGAACTGAATTGGGAACTCCAAACGAATTTCGCGAAAACGTTCCATGTAAGCCAAGCGAGAATTGTACTTTAATTTGAAGAAATAAATTGCCGAGGTACACATGGTTGGGGGGGGGGGGACTCTACCCTGAACTTCCGTAATATTATATTCTGGGCCGCTGGAGTCTGCTAGTGTATCTTAGAAGTTCCCCTTGAAATGTCCGCGAGGTCAACGAGCTTGGGGGAGGGGGGCTCTACTCTGAACTTCCGTAATATTATATTCTGGGCCGCTGGAGTCTGCTAGGGTATCCAGGAAGTTCCCCTTGAAGTGTCCGCGAGGTCCACGAGCTTGGGGGAGGGGGAAGCTTTCCCCCAAAATGTTAAAATGGACGTAGAGCTGTAAACATTAGTACCATGCTTTATATAATGATTCTGTACACGACCACGAATTTTCAGGAGGGTCGGGTAAATCCCCCCTTAGTTTCTAAGAGCTATTCAGGGGTAACATCGAGGATACACTGACCGACTCTAGAGGTCCAGAATATAAAATTACGGAAGTTGGTGGTTAACCCCTCCCCTCCCCCAAGTGTACCTCGTATCTTCGGCAATTTATTTCTTCAAATTAAAGTACAGTTCTCGCTTGGCTTACATGGAACGTTTTCGCGAAATTCATTTGGAGTTCCCAATTCAGTTCTCAATATAGGCCCAGAAACGGCAATCTTTATAGCCCCCCCCCCTTTTTGAACTTTTGTGGCCAAGTTGCTGAAAGATGTGTGGCAGGGTTGCCGGTAAATTGCCACCCCGGACACTGCCGCACATCAGTGTTCCTGTGTGGCAGTTTATAGTGAACCGTTTGTTCTGGGGGTATTTCTTCCGGGGGTATTTTTTCCGGGGGCATTTTTTCCGCTTTTCAGTTTTCAGGGGTATTTTCTCCGTGGGTATTTTTGCCGTTTACCGGAAAGAACAGAGTATCGACAATGGTATGACAGGAAGACAGAGGAAGAGTAAATTCACGAACTAAGTTAAACAGATGAAAAACTTTGAATTTACGGGACACAACAGCGAGACCGAGGCCACCGTAAGCAGGGGGTAGATCAATGGTAGAACGATGTACCCAATGAATAGCGGCCCAAATGAAATCAGTGAAGATGCGTTGAACCTGAGTCAGAAAAGAATTGGGTGGAGAATTGGCAATCCAAGTATGGAAGAGCTTCGGCAATATAAAGGTGTTCAGTAAAAATGAGCGGCTTGAGAACGAGAGCTGCGTTTTCAGATGGCGGAAGGAACACAGGGAGCGACCAATCTTCTAAAGGAGGGTAGTCCAAGTAGCGGCTGCGACCGCTGCAGGCGATCCAACGTACACTCCCAGTATTTTAATTATAGATGCAGACCATTGAGCTCCCCACGGTCGATCGCTGTGGGAGGCCCACGCTTCGGCCCAAAGTCCAGAACATTTTTCTACGTTCAGAGCAGACCAGGAAATAGCAGAGTATTCTTTATAAGTATTGGCTAGAAATGAAAAAAACATTATCAGACCGAAGGAACAATGTCAAATCATCTGCATAAGCAGTCAGAACAATGTGATGATGGCGTGTAGTAGAGAAATTTCGAGGAATCGTCGAGCAAAGGCGGAATCTGAGATCGATTAACAATGGTTCAAAGGAAATTGAAAAAAGTTGACCCGACAAAGGGCAACCCTGTCGAATCCCATTAGTGAAGGGAGTAGTGGAAGTGGAAAAAGCGGCAGTCGAATACGAAATGAGGCTTCAGTGTAGATATTAGAAATTGCAGCAACAAAAGCGGGAGGAAAGCCAAAGTGGCGAAGAATAGTGAAGAGGTAAGAATGTTTAATAGAATCAAAAGCCTGTTTTTGGTTGACAGAAAAGATCGCCAGAGGTTCCAAGAGCCTGGACGCAAGTGAGTAAAGGTTACGAATGGTGAGAATATTAGAAGCGATAGTTAATACAGACATTTAACGTGGACCAGGAACATCAAACAAAGATCTTCGCTCTTTCCACGTTTATAAGTGAGTCATGGAAAAATTCTCATTGGCCGCCACCGGGAGTCGAACCCAGGGTCTTCCAGTTACGCGCCGGATATGAGTAGAGGAAAAGGGCGGGTTCTGGCACAGGGGCAGCCCTCCCATAGACTTAACATTAGCTGTCCACGAGGCTGCCCCTGGCTGCCCACGAGACTGTCCCAGCTGTCCCCGAGTCAGAATTTTTGTCACGTGGTCGTCCCCATGATGTACTGCCCCCTAGCTGTGCTTCTTGGAACTTTCAATGGAACTTTGTTTTTGAGGGATGGCAACGACCGAGAGGGAATGGGGGTGGATATAGGGGGATGTCAACTCGATGTGCTGCCCCTGGCGGTGCTTCTTGGAACTTTATGTTTTTCTCGGGAGATTTATTGGACTTTTGTCAAATTTTTGGAGGAAGTTTTTTTTTTTTTTGTCCATTCCAATATTTTTTGTTTCCTCGAATTTGTTTTATTAAACTTATATTTTTAGAGCTTTCGTGGGGTGTTAGGCTTTTTTTTTTTATAAACGTTGCAATTTTTTTAATTTTTTTTTTTATTTCAGAGTACATAAAAATGCTCTAATGGTCTCGGTGAGATTCGAACTCACATTAATTCATTCAGAAAGCGTACATTCTTCCCCTAGACCATCAGACCATTGGGAAAATATGTTTGAGATAGGAAGATGTTTGTTCACGGTGTTAAAATGTTTTGGGGGACTTTTCTTGGAATTTCATTTAAAAATGGAGTGTGAGGGGGAGTGGACGTTATTTGAGTTGTGAACGAGTTGGTGTGAACATGAATTTTTCTGTTAGGGTTGAACATCTCTCGTTGAATTGTTGTAATGGAGGATGTAATGAAACAGACTTATCTTACAGCCGTAAAAGAAGGAAGCTTCGGTGGTGTGAATGCTTTATTCCGTGCTGTCAAGAAAGAAGGAATCAAGAAAAAAGACGTCGAAAAATGGCTGAAGGGGGAGAAAACGTACACCCTCCACAAACCGACGAGACATAATTTTCCGAGAAACAGAGTGTTGGTGAATAAAATAGATCAACAGTTTCAAGCAGACTTGGTTGACCTTCCCAGTTTGAGTCAACATAATGATGGATTTCGTTACTTGTTGACGTGTATTGATATATTTTCCAAATATGCGTGGGTAATTCCCTTAAAACAAAAGTCGGGGTCACATATCGTTCAAGCGTTTTCCAAGATTTTCGAACAGAGAAAACCATTAAAACTGCAAACTGATAAAGGAACTGAATTTAAGAACAAAGAATTGCAAAAGTTTTTAAAACAGCACGAGGCGCATTTCTTTACGACGAACAACGAGACGAAAGCAAGTGTTGTTGAAAGATTCAATCGCACGCTGAAAACTAGAATGTGGCGATTCTTTTCAAGTCAAAATACGTTCAGATTCATCCACGTACTCAACGATTTAGTCCACAGTTACAATAATTCTCCCCATCGAAGTATAAAAATGAAGCCTGTAGAAGTGAACGAAAACAATGAAAAGGAAGTGTTTGACAATCTGTATGGTGACCTCAAGAGGGAAAAACCAACCTATAAATTTCAAGTCGGTAATCATGTGAGGATTTCTAAAACCAAATTAAAGTTTGAAAAGGGATACGAATCAAATTGGACGGAAGAAGTGTTTGTGGTGAGTGACCTTGTTCCAAGATCCCCTCCCGTGTACAAAGTAAAAGACTTATTGAATGAAGAGCTGGAGGGAACCTTTTACGCTGAAGAGCTTCAAAAAGTGACTCTCTCAGAGTCCTTTCCTGTGGAACGTGTTCTGAAGAAACGCAAAAGAAAAGGAAAAATGGAATACTTTGTTAAATTTAAAGGGTATCTTGATAAATTTAATGCTTGGATCCCCGCGGAAGACTTGACCTCTCTATAAAACCGACCTTGTTTTTAGAAGAAACATCATTCGTCAACATGAGTTTCTATCTGACGTTACCTAGCGACAGCTCTCTCCGCTACTTTGCAGACAATAAAATTTCTCATTTCATCACGCGTCTTCCCTCACCGATCGAACTCAATGGTGACTGGGAAGTGGGACTCGTCGAACTCATCTACCCTCATTCCTGGTTCAATGTGAATGTAAATTCAAATTCCTTTGCTTACGGTGTCGGCCCAAATCAACTGAAAGCAGCAAAAATCCCTGCTGGATATTATGATTCTGTGGGAGATGTGGTAAAAGCCATGTCCCAGCACTGGTCGAAAAAATTACGATGTTTTTTAATAAAAACACGAGACGTGTCAAAGCAGCTTTAACTCATGGTTCTCAACTGCAGTTATTTCCTGGAATAGCTGAAATTCTAGGTTTTCAATCTGGAGTGTATTCAGCATCAGAAGGGAGTGATGTCACAATTCATGGAAATTTCGTAGCCGATCTGAACACGTCGCTTTCCCTATTGTACGTGTACAGCGATATTGTGGATCCTCAGCCTGTGGGAGACATGGTTGCTCCGCTTCTTCGCATCGTGAAAGTGTGCGGAGAAGACGGAGATGTGGTGAGCGCCTTATACGACCGCCCTCATTATTTGCCTATCGCAAGAAAACATTTCCAAACCGTAGAAATCGTTATAAGGAATCACTCGGGACAATTAGTACCATTTGAACGTGGGAGAGCGATCGTGAAACTTCATTTTCGTCTCAAGGCTCTGTAGTTATGTATGAACCATACCGCTGTTGTACAAAATTCTTCGAGGAATATTACGTCAATCAAACTGGAAAAGGTTTAGTCTACTATCAAGGAGCACCCCTTCAAAAAGGGTATGGACTTGGGGGACTTTTTCGCTCGTTATTTAGAGCGGCGGTATCATTATTCAAACAAGGTGCAAAAACGCTTGGAAAACAAGTCTTGCGAACGGGGGTCGACCTTGCAAATGATTTAATGCAAGGAAAGGATGCAAAAACAGCAGCCAAACAACGAGCTAAAGAAGCAGGACAAATTCTCACTGACAAAGCAGCTAATAAAGTGAAGAAAATGTTGGGAGGAAGTGTTAAAAGGAAGAGAAATACGAAGAAACGCATCATTCGTTCAAAGAAAGTCAAGAGGAGAGCACACGATATTTTTGATCCATAAACCATGGCTTTGATTCACAGTCATTCTTCCGTATGTCTCAAGTCAGAGCTTGATTTATTTGCTTTACCGCCCACCCAAACGAGCATAGAAAAAGGACAATGGATCGAATATCACCCCTTGGCCAACATTCGAGATGGAGGACCTCTGGAATTTAATATTTCTGGGAGTGGGGAAGAATACATGGATTTGTCCTCCAGTCAACTCTACGTAAAAATTAAAATTGTGAAAGCTGACAATTCTGTCATAGCTGACAAAGAGCCCGTGGGACCCATTAACTGTTTTCTTCATTCTCTGTTTTCCCAAGTTGATGTTAGTTTAAACGAAAGAGTGATTTCGTCCTCAAGCAACACGTATCCTCACAGAGCATATGTTGAAACTCTATTAAATTATGGAGAAGACGCAAAGAAATCCTATTTAGCATGTGAAGGATTTTACAAGGATACAGCCGGACATCTGAACGAAATTAATCCCACGAATGCAGCAACAAACAAAGGATTGCATCAAGGCTATGAGCTCGTGAAAGACAGCAAAACGTTGGACATGATTGGAACCTTGCACTGTGATTTATTTTTTCAAAACAGACTGCTTCTCAATTTAGTGGATGTGAAAATTAAACTGGTTCGAAGTAAATCTGATTTCTGCCTCGTTTCCTCCTCAGAGGCCCCCAATTACAGAGTTCTCATCGAACATGCATCAATTTTTGTGAGAAAAGTGAAAGTCAACCCGGGAGTTGCCATCGGCCATGCAAAAGCTTTAGAAAAATCTCCAGCCAAGTATCCTATTGACCGTGTTTTATGCAAAGTGTATTCCGTCTCTCAAGGAAGTATGTCATTCGTGCAAGACAACGTATTCCTAGGACAAATGCCCAAAAGACTGATTATCGGATGTGTCGATAACGATGCTTTTAATGGCACATATAAATCCAACCCCTTTGAATTTAAGCATTATGATGTCAACTTTATAGCCGTGTACGTTGACGGACAGCCAGTTCCTCATAAACCTCTAGAACCCAATTTTGAAAAGGGAAACACAATTCGTTCTTTCCATAGTCTATTTCAAGGAACCGAGAAACTTGGCCAAGATTGTGGAATATATATCGATCGAGAGGAATTTTCCAAAGGATACACTCTTTATGCATTCAATCTCAGTCCCGACCTGTGTGATGGAGGGCATATGAACCTGATCCAACAAGGAAATTTAAGAGTGGAAATCAAATTTGGAAAAGCTTTAGCAAAAACCATTTCTGTGCTAATCTACGCAGAGTTCCAAAACATAATTGAAATTTCAAAGTCCAGAAACATTCTTTGTGATTTCTCCAATTGAAGAAATGAACAGTGTTCAAATTGCAAAGACCCTAAAGCAAGATCACGTAACAAGACGATCATTTCTAGGAGTGTTTGCCTGTGACAGACTTCCCAAGAGAATTACCAAGTTCCCAGCATGCCTTGTTGTGAATACGGACCGACATGGAAATCCTGGAAAACACTGGTTGGCTATGTATATGTCAAACCCCAAAACAATGGAATTCTTTGATTCTTTCGGACATTCTCCAGAATATTTTCAAGGCCCTATTGCTCAATTTGTCGCCAAGTTTGATACTGTAAATTTTAATGATGTACCTCTTCAAAGTTCGTTTACAGCCGTATGTGGACAATATTGTATTTTCTTCTTGTATTCTAGATGTCGCGGAAAAAGCTTGTACTAAATTGTAAGAAATTTTCGATGGAAATCTGAAACAAACGACGTGCTTGCCTATCATTTCGTTCGAAATAAATTTCGAATTGTATCAAAATTTAGAATTTAAAATAAAAATTGATTGAAATCTATTTTATGTGTCTTTAAATTATTTTGTATCTTTTTTAATGACTTCAGTTGACAACATGGAAGTGCCCAGACTACAACATCCTTTCACTGCTCTGATAGCGGGTCCTACTGGCTGTGGGAAGACTCAGTTTGTAAAACGCTTACTTCAACATCAAGGAAGTCATATCTCCCTCTCCCGAACATGTGGTTTGGTTCTACGGGGTTCACCAAACATTGTACGATGAAATAGAAAATGTGACATTTGCGGAAGGCCTTCCCTCTAATTTCCGTGACTATGTGAAAGGAAGAATGCTGTTTGTTATTGACGATCTCATGACTGAATGCGGAAGCGATAAAAAATTAACTCACTTGTTCACTAGAGGGAGTCATCATTTCAATGTATCTGTGATATTCATTACTCAAAATATTTTTCATAAAGGCAAAGAAATGCGAGAAATTTCCCTGAATGCGCATTACTTGTTTCTGTTTAAATCACGAAGAGATGTGAATCAAATCACTCATTTAGGGAGGCAGTTGTACCCTAGCAAACTTAATTTTTTTCAAGAAGTGTATTTGGATGCCACAAAATCCCCTTACAGCTATTTATTGATTGATCTAAAACCAGAGACCAAGGAAGAATTAAGATTACGCTCTCAGATTCTTCCAGGAGACATTCAAGTAATATATCAACCTCGGTGAAATGAAATAAGTCTCAGTTTTCATCATGACGTTGTCTAAGCAGCAGGTCCAACTTTTATGCATAATTCAACACTGTCCAAGAAAAGTATTAAAAGACCTAATATTGAATTGTAGAAAAAATGGAATTAAAGCACTATGCGAAGTTTGTATGAATACGCTAAAAGGAAATGTTCCGCTTACACCAGCCCAGAAACATTCACTGCAACGGCATAAGCACACCTTGCGAGCACTCTCTCGAAAAAAGACGCCTCTATATAAAAGAGGAAACTCCTTATTCAAAAAGGCGGATTTTTAGGTGTGTTGATTCCTGCTGCTCTCAGTGTATTAACGACTCTGCTTACGAAATAATGGAATTTGCCAAGAAAATGGTACTGATTCCCGAAGAACGGATTTCACGTCATATACCAACAGAGGAAACGTTAACGGACTTAGACAAAGAAATGAAAAAAATCCTACTAAGCAAAGTGTCTGACGAAGTGAAAGTGAAATTATATAATCAAGTCTTGAATAAACGTATTCATGTACCGAGTTTTAATCCCCCAGTTTCATCTCAGGAAACACCATCGAGAACTGAAGAACCATTGAAAGAAGAACATGTCAAAGACGAGAAAGTAAAGATGCTGTGGAAGACCTTATCATTCAGACCGTTCCTACTAACTTGAAGCGAAATGCAAGAAATGTGTTGGACGTCTTTAAAACGAACTCTGATATTATTGGCTGGAGCCGTAAGGCCGAATTGCAGGTCCGAGGACGTATTGTGAAAAACACGAATATTATTGACCTCATAGACTCTATGTTTCGAAGCAAAGGATCTAAGCTGCACATACCTCCTGAATTTGTTAAAGCATTAAAAGACATTAATTTACCCAAAAAGTTCATTAAAAATAAACGAATGTTGCAAGTTCCTGTACAAGAAGGAAATTCGGTTGTAACTTCTAAACGGAAAAAGACAAATTTATGTAAAAATGTTCGTTGGATTCCTTATTAAAAATTTAGTTGAAAAAAGTGTCATTCTTTTTTTTAGTTTTAGTTTTTTTAAATGCATTCATAAGTTCATATTGAGAAGGGTTTAAATTTGGATTGAAAGATCGTTTTAGAAAAAGTTGAAAACTGATAAGGTTCGTTTCGGGAAAGTTGAAAACAGATAATGTTCGTTTCGCAAAAGTACATTCTCATATAGGGTTAAAAAATGGAACACTTCATATTTTCTTAGGGGCGGTTTTGATGAAACACGTTTCAGTAAAAACAGTGAAATTCCCATTGAATAACATGGGGAACTATGAAATTTAAGAAGCACGTTTTCGTTCAAGGAAAATATTTTAAAAGGTCTATTTTCGATTCAGTTGAAAACGATTCAGGTAGAAAACAGAATGCAGAAAAAACAGTCCCAGCAAGTTCCTGAAAGTTGAAAATAGATGAGGTTGAAATTTGGAAAAATGTCTAAGGAAAGAAATTGTTATAAAACACAGACTGTTTTAGTTTTCCCAGGCTAGCGGGGTCTTCAGTGAGAGCACTTCTTCTTTTTCAACCCAAAGAATGAAGCGAGTCAGTTTGAAACATTTCAAACTCCCCGAAAATAAGCCGTGTACTCTGGTTTCGGCTCAATACTGTAAAGCATTGCTCTCAGACCAGTCGGAAATCCCCCCCGATTGGCCGCCTAATGGAAAACATCAGGCCCAGTTCCCTTAATAAATACCCAAATATCCATAAGAAAAGTCTTCCAAAAAAAAGCACTAGTTCACCATTAAAACAATTGCATTCATTCTGTTACTGTTTTAGCCATTTCTAATACTAGACCCTAAATTTAAAGTGTAATTTTTATTTTTTAATTTTAAACATAAATTTTTGTGAAATTATTTTTTACAGTGACATAAATTAAGTGAATTTTTTTTTTTGAAATGGGTCAAAATTTAAGCTTTCAAGAATTTTAAAAATAAAATTTCTTTTTAGAAATGTTTAAAACAGTAACAGAATGAATGCAATTGTTTTAATGGTGAACTAGTGCTTTTTTTTGGAAGACTTTTCTTATGGATATTTGGGTATTTATTAAGGGAACTGGGCCTGATGTTTTCCATTAGGCGGCCAATCGGGGGGGGGGGGCGATTTCCGACTGGTCTGAGAGCAATGCTTTACAGTATTGAGCCGAAACCAGAGTACACGGCTTATTTTCGGGGAGTTTGAAATGTTTCAAACTGACTCGCTTCATTCTTTGGGTTGAAAAAGAAGAAGTGCTCTCACTGAAGACCCCGCTAGCCTGGGAAAACTAAAACAGTCTGTGTTTTATAACAATTTCTTTCCTTAGACATTTTTCCAAATTTCAACCTCATCTATTTTCAACTTTCAGGAACTTGCTGGGACTGTTTTTTCTGCATTCTGTTTTCTACCTGAATCGTTTTCAACTGAATCGAAAATAGACCTTTTAAAATATTTTCCTTGAACGAAAACGTGCTTCTTAAATTTCATAGTTCCCCATGTTATTCAATGGGAATTTCACTGTTTTTACTGAAACGTGTTTCATCAAAACCGCCCCTAAGAAAATATGAAGTGTTCCATTTTTTAACCCTATATGAGAATGTACTTTTGCGAAACGAACATTATCTGTTTTCAACTTTCCCGAAACGAACCTTATCAGTTTTCAACTTTTTCTAAAACGATCTTTCAATCCAAATTTAAACCCTTCTCAATATGAACTTATGAATGCATTTAAAAAAAACTAAAACCAAAAAAAGAATGACACTTTTTTTTTCAACTAAATTTTTAATAAGGAATCCAACGAACATTTTTACATAAATTTGTCTTTTTCCGTTTAGAAGTTACAACCGAATTTCCTTCTTGTACAGGAACTTGCAACATTCGTTTATTTTTAATGAACTTTTTGGGTAAATTAATGTCTTTTAATGCTTTAACAAATTCAGGAGGTATGTGCAGCTTAGATCCTTTGCTTCGAAACATAGAGTCTATGAGGTCAATAATATTCGTGTTTTTCACAATACGTCCTCGGACCTGCAATTCGGCCTTAGGGCTCCAGCCAATAATATCAGAGTTCGTTTTAAAGACGTCCAACACATTTCTTGCATTTCGCTTCAAGTTAGTAGGAACGGTCTGAATGATAAGGTCTTCCACAGCATCTTTTACTTTCTCGTCTTTGACATGTTCTTCTTTCAATGGTTCTTCAGTTCTCGATGGTGTTTCCTGAGATGAAACTGGGGGATTAAAACTCGGTACATGAATACGTTTATTCAAGACTTGATTATATAATTTCACTTTCACTTCGTCAGACACTTTGCTTAGTAGGATTTTTTCATTTCTTTGTCTAAGTCCGTTAACGTTTCCTCTGTTGGTATATGACGTGAAATCCGTTCTTCGGGAATCAGTACCATTTTCTTGGCAAATTCCATTATTTCGTAAGCAGAGTCGTTAATACACTGAGAGCAGCAGGAATCAACACACCTAAAAATCCGCCTTTTTGAATAAGGAGTTTCCTCTTTTTATATAGAGGCGTCTTTTTTCGAGAGAGTGCTCGCAAGGTGTGCTTATGCCGTTGCAGTGAATGTTTCTGGGCTGGTGTAAGCGGAACATTTCCTTTTAGCGTATTCATACAAACTTCGCATAGTGCTTTAATTCCATTTTTTCTACAATTCAATATTAGGTCTTTTAATACTTTTCTTGGACAGTGTTGAATTATGCATAAAAGTTGGACCTGCTGCTTAGACAACGTCATGATGAAAACTGAGACTTATTTCATTTCACCGAGGTTGATATATTACTTGAATGTCTCCTGGAAGAATCTGAGAGCGTAATCTTAATTCTTCCTTGGTCTCTGGTTTTAGATCAATCAATAAATAGCTGTAAGGGGATTTTGTGGCATCCAAATACACTTCTTGAAAAATTTAAGTTTGCTAGGGTACAACTGCCTCCCTAAATGAGTGATTTGATTCACATCTCTTCGTGATTTAAACAGAAACAAGTAATGCGCATTCAGGGAAATTTCTCGCATTTCTTTGCCTTTATGAAAAATATTTTGAGTAATGAATATCACAGATACATTGAAATGATGACTCCCTCTAGTGAACAAGTGAGTTAATTTTTTATCGCTTCCGCATTCAGTCATGAGATCGTCAATAACAAACAGCATTCTTCCTTTCACATAGTCACGGAAATTAGAGGGAAGGCCTTCCGCAAATGTCACATTTTCTATTTCATCGTACAATGTTTGGTGAACCCCGTAGAACCAAACCACATGTTCGGGAGAGGGAGATATGACTTCCCCTTGATGTTGAAGTAAGCGTTTTACAAACTGAGTCTTCCCACAGCCAGTAGGACCCGCTATCAGAGCAGTGAAAGGATGTTGTAGTCTGGGCACTTCCATGTTGTCAACTGAAGTCATTAAAAAAGATACAAAATAATTTAAAGACACATAAAATAGATTTCAATCAATTTTTATTTTAAATTCTAAATTTTGATACAATTCGAAATTTATTTCGAACGAAATGATAGGCAAGCACGTCGTTTGTTTCAGATTTCCATCGAAAATTTCTTACAATGGAGTACAAGCTTTTTCCGCGACATCTAGAATACAAGAAGAAAATACAATATTGTCCACATACGGCTGTAAACGAACTTTGAAGAGGTACATCATTAAAATTTACAGTATCAAACTTGGCGACAAATTGAGCAATAGGGCCTTGAAAATATTCTGGAGAATGTCCGAAAGAATCAAAGAATTCCATTGTTTTGGGGTTTGACATATACATAGCCAACCAGTGTTTTCCAGGATTTCCATGTCGGTCCGTATTCACAACAAGGCATGCTGGGAACTTGGTAATTCTCTTGGGAAGTCTGTCACAGGCAAACACTCCTAGAAATGATCGTCTTGTTACGTGATCTTGCTTTAGGGTCTTTGCAATTTGAACACTGTTCATTTCTTCAATTGGAGAAATCACAAAGAATGTTTCTGGACTTTGAAATTTCAATTATGTTTTGGAACTCTGCGTAGATTAGCACAGAAATGGTTTTTGCTAAAGCTTTTCCAAATTTGATTTCCACTCTTAAATTTCCTTGTTGGATCAGGTTCATATGCCCTCCATCACACAGGTCGGGACTGAGATTGAATGCATAAAGAGTGTATCCTTTGGAAAATTCCTCTCGATCGATATATATTCCACAATCTTGGCCAAGTTTCTCGGTTCCTTGAAATAGACTATGGAAAGAACGAATTGTGTTTCCCTTTTCAAAATTGGGTTCTAGAGGTTTATGAGGAACTGGCTGTCCGTCAACGTACACGGCTATAAAGTTGACATCATAATGCTTAAATTCAAAGGGGTTGGATTTATATGTGCCATTAAAAGCATCGTTATCGACACATCCGATAATCAGTCTTTTGGGCATTTGTCCTAGGAATACGTTGTCTTGCACGAATGACATACTTCCTTGAGAGACGGAATACACTTTGCATAAAACACGGTCAATAGGATACTTGGCTGGAGATTTTTCTAAAGCTTTTGCATGGCCGATGGCAACTCCCGGGTTGACTTTCACTTTTCTCACAAAAATTGATGCATGTTCGATGAGAACTCTGTAATTGGGGGCCTCTGAGGAGGAAACGAGGCAGAAATCAGATTTACTTCGAACCAGTTTAATTTTCACATCCACTAAATTGAGAAGCAGTCTGTTTTGAAAAATAAATCACAGTGCAAGGTTCCAATCATGTCCAACGTTTTGCTGTCTTTCACGAGCTCATAGCGTTGATGCAATCCTTTGTTTGTTGCTGCATTCGTGGGATTAATTTCGTTCAGATGTCCGGCTGTATCCTTGTAAAATCCTTCACATGCTAAATAGGATTTCTTTGCGTCTTCTCCATAATTTAATAGAGTTTCAACATATGCTCTGTGAGGATACGTGTTGCTTGAGGACGAAATCACTCTTTCGTTTAAACTAACATCAACTTGGGAAAACAGAGAATGAAGAAAACAGTTAATGGGTCCCACGGGCTCTTTGTCAGCTATGACAGAATTGTCAGCTTTCACAATTTTAATTTTTACGTAGAGTTGACTGGAGGACAAATCCATGTATTCTTCCCCACTCCCAGAAATATTAAATTCCAGAGGTCCTCCATCTCGAATGTTGGCCAAGGGGTGATATTCGATCCATTGTCCTTTTTCTATGCTCGTTTGGGTGGGCGGTAAAGCAAATAAATCAAGCTCTGACTTGAGACATACGGAAGAATGACTGTGAATCAAAGCCATGGTTTATGGATCAAAAATATCGTGTGCTCTCCTCTTGACTTTCTTTGAACGAATGATGCGTTTCTTCGTATTTCTCTTCCTTTTAACACTTCCTCCCAACATTTTCTTCACTTTATTAGCTGCTTTGTCAGTGAGAATTTGTCCTGCTTCTTTAGCTCGTTGTTTGGCTGCTGTTTTTGCATCCTTTCCTTGCATTAAATCATTTGCAAGGTCGACCCCCGTTCGCAAGACTTGTTTTCCAAGCGTTTTTGCACCTTGTTTGAATAATGGTACCGCCGCTCTAAATAACGAGCGAAAAAGTCCCCCAAGTCCATACCCTTTTTGAAGGGGTGCTCCTTGATAGTAGACTAAACCTTTTCCAGTTTGATTGACGTAATATTCCTCGAAGGATTTTGTACAACAGCGGTATGGTTCATACATAACTACAGAGCCTTGAGACGAAAATGAAGTTTCACGATCGCTCTCCCACGTTCAAATGGTACTAATTGTCCCGAGTGATTCCTTATAACGATTTCTACGGTTTGGAAATGTTTTCTTGCGATAGGCAAATAATGAGGGCGGTCGTATAAGGCGCTCACCACATCTCCGTCTTCTCCGCACACTTTCACGATGCGAAGAAGCGGAGCAACCATGTCTCCCACAGGCTGAGGATCCACAATATCGCTGTACACGTACAATAGGGAAAGCGACGTGTTCAGATCGGCTACGAAATTTCCATGAATTGTGACATCACTCCCTTCTGATGCTGAATACACTCCAGATTGAAAACCTAGAATTTCAGCTATTCCAGGAAATAACTGCAGTTGAGAACCATGAGTTAAAGCTGCTTTGACACGTCTCGTGTTTTTATTAAAAAACATCGTAATTTTTTTCGACCAGTGCTGGGACATGGCTTTTACCACATCTCCCACAGAATCATAATATCCAGCAGGGATTTTTGCTGCTTTCAGTTGATTTGGGCCGACACCGTAAGCAAAGGAATTTGAATTTACATTCACATTGAACCAGGAATGAGGGTAGATGAGTTCGACGAGTCCCACTTCCCAGTCACCATTGAGTTCGATCGGTGAGGGAAGACGCGTGATGAAATGAGAAATTTTATTGTCTGCAAAGTAGCGGAGAGAGCTGTCGCTAGGTAACGTCAGATAGAAACTCATGTTGACGAATGATGTTTCTTCTAAAAACAAGGTCGGTTTTATAGAGAGGTCAAGTCTTCCGCGGGGATCCAAGCATTAAATTTATCAAGATACCCTTTAAATTTAACAAAGTATTCCATTTTTCCTTTTCTTTTGCGTTTCTTCAGAACACGTTCCACAGGAAAGGACTCTGAGAGAGTCACTTTTTGAAGCTCTTCAGCGTAAAAGGTTCCCTCCAGCTCTTCATTCAATAAGTCTTTTACTTTGTACACGGGAGGATCTTGGAACAAGGTCACTCACCACAAACACTTCTTCCGTCCAATTTGATTCGTATCCCTTTTCAAACTTTAATTTGGTTTTAGAAATCCTCACATGATTACCGACTTGAAATTTATAGGTTGGTTTTTCCCTCTTGAGGTCACCATACAGATTGTCAAACACTTCCTTTTCATTGTTTTCGTTCACTTCTACAGGCTTCATTTTTATACTTCGATGGGGAGAATTATTGTAACTGTGGACTAAATCGTTGAGTACGTGGATGAATCTGAACGTATTTTGACTTGAAAAGAATCGCCACATTCTAGTTTTCAGCGTGCGATTGAATCTTTCAACAACACTTGCTTTCGTCTCGTTGTTCGTCGTAAAGAAATGCACCTCGTGCTGTTTTAAAAACTTTTGCAATTCTTTGTTCTTAAATTCAGTTCCTTTATCAGTTTGCAGTTTTAATAGTTTTCTCTGTTCGAAAATCTTGGAAAACGCTTGAACGATATGTGACCCCGACTTTTGTTTTAAGGGAATTACCCACGCATATTTGGAAAATATATCAATACACGTCAACAAGTAACGAAATCCATCATTATGTTGACTCAAACTGGGAAGGTCAACCAAGTCTGCTTGAAACTGTTGATCTATTTTATTCACCAACACTCTGTTTCTCGGAAAATTATGTCTCGTCGGTTTGTGGAGGGTGTACGTTTTCTCCCCCTTCAGCCATTTTTCGACGTCTTTTTTCTTGATTCCTTCTTTCTTGACAGCACGGAATAAAGCATTCACACCACCGAAGCTTCCTTCTTTTACGGCTGTAAGATAAGTCTGTTTCATTACATCCTCCATTACAACAATTCAACGAGAGATGTTCAACCCTAACAGAAAAATTCATGTTCACACCAACTCGTTCACAACTCAAATAACGTCCACTCCCCCTCACACTCCATTTTTAAATGAAATTCCAAGAAAAGTCCCCAAAAACATTTTAACACCGTGAACAAACATCTTCCTATCTCAAACATATTTTCCCAATGGTCTGATGGTCTAGGGGAAGAATGTACGCTTTCTGAATGAATTAATGTGAGTTCGAATCTCACCGAGACCATTAGAGCATTTTTATGTACTCTGAAATAAAAAAAATTAAAAAAATTGCAACGTTTATAAAAAAAAAAGCCTAACACCCCACGAAAGCTCTAAAAATATAAGTTTAATAAAACAAATTCGAGGAAACAAAAAATATTGGAATGGACAAAAAAAAAAAACTTCCTCCAAAAATTTGACAAAAGTCCAATAAATCTCCCGAGAAAAACATAAAGTTCCAAGAAGCACCGCCAGGGGCAGCACATCGAGTTGACATCCCCCTATATCCACCCCCATTCCCTCTCGGTCGTTGCCATCCCTCAAAAACAAAGTTCCATTGAAAGTTCCAAGAAGCACAGCTAGGGGGCAGTACATCATGGGGACGACCACGTGACAAAAATTCTGACTCGGGGACAGCTGGGACAGTCTCGTGGGCAGCCAGGGGCAGCCTCGTGGACAGCCTCGTGGACAGCTAATGTTAAGTCTATGGGAGGGCTGCCCCTGTGCCAGAACCCGCCCTTTTCCTCTACTGATATGCTTCCGCTACACCACAGATAGAATGAGAAGGAACCGTGTAAGATTGGTCAGGTTGTATTATATTAACAAGAATGGGATTGAAACGGAGGGCAAGAGTTTTAGCAAACATTTTATATTCAGTATTAAGAACAAAAATAGGCCGCCAGTTAGTCAAAGAACTGATAATACCGGATTTGGGAATTAGGCGGAAAGTTGCAAATATTATACTTATGGTTTTAATCTGTACATATTGTTCATCTTTTAATAAATCGTGCTCAGACGGTATTGTTTGTAATTAGTTTAACTTTCTTTGTTTTTCATCATCATTAGGAGAATTATTTCAAGTAAAGGTTTCAGGTTTTGGTTTAGAAACGTAGTGCAAACGTTTGTGCATTGCCCTTCTGGTGTCTTGTCTCCAGTTCAGGTTTTAGAAAAATATTTCTCATCCTTTTGGAGGGAGATTTAGGGTACACAAGAAGCATAACTGCACAGTTACGCTTCCATGTCTGCCAAGTTCAGCAGACGCCCCGCCCCCTTCTTCCAAGTTCAGCAGATGCACAACATCTTCGAAAATCAAAGTAAGGTTACAGTTTTTAAGAATGATAACGTTTTTACATCTGAGGGTAAACGCAACATATTACCCTTCATCAGATAGAGCAACAGAAAATCCTATCGAAACCCAAATTTAATGCCAGGAAAATAAATGTGAAAGTCCGTCATCTTGAAAGCATATTTGCTCGAAAGCACGGGTCCAGAATTCCGTAGGCTTCTCACCGTAACCCGTTTATGCACATACAAAATATTTTGGTTGTAACCTAAAATCTGCCAATAAGGGCGGTGGCCTAGGTGCCTTGTAAAGAGCTGAGAAATAATCCGTTGACTGCCTTTCATTAGGTTTCATAAAACGTTTACAAATACGAAATATCTGTCGTAACTTAAAATCCTCTAAAGAAGGCTCGCAGCCTAGGTGCCTTGTAAAAAGCTGAGAAATAATCCGTTAAGTGCCTATCATTATATTTTATGAAATGATTAGAAATACGAAATATAGGTTGTAACTTAAAAGCTTTTAAAAATGCCAGCGGGCTAAGTGGATTGAAAAGAGCTGAGAAATAATCCGATATCTTTTCTCTCAAACGAATATCATCATCATCATCATTGTCAACCATTATCAATCCACTGCTGGACGAAGGTCTCCCCAAGTTTCCTCCACAACGGTCTGTCTTGTGCCGGTCTCCTCCATGTCACTCCCGCATATTTACGAATTTCATCCACCCATCTCCCATGTGGTCTTTTTCTGGGTCTTTTCCTGTCCCTTGGAATCCAATCTAAAATTTCGGCTGTCCATCTATGGTCTGTCCTTCTGGCAGTATGTCCAGCCCATTGCCATTTCAGGGATTTAACTCTGATCATGATGTCTTTCACTCTCGTCATTTTTCGGATCCACGAGTTCCTCTTCTTATCTCTCCTGGTTATACCAAGTATGCACCTCTCCATGCTGCTTTGAGTTGTCTGCAGCCTTTGTATGTCTCTTTTAGTTAAGGTCCACGTCTCTGCACCATACGTAAGCACTGGAAGGATGCATTGATCAAACACTTTTCTTTTAAGACATAATGGCATATTGCTCTTGAAAATTATGCTGTTTCTTCCAAAAGCTCTCCAGGCAAGTTTTGTACGCCGATTAATTTCTTCATCAATGTGACCCTCACTTGATATCTGCTGTCCAAGATAAACATACGTATCTGTTATCTCCAGTTTTTCTCCATCAATCGATAAATCTTCATTTCTTGTAAAAGCATTGAACATCACTTTTGTCTTCTGAAAGTTCATTTTTAATCCCACTTCTTTACTCTTGTCAGCAAGTTCCTGGATCATACTCTGCAGCTCTGATGGGGTAGTTGCAAAAATGACTACGTCATCAGCAAAACGAAGGTGGGTTAGGTAATCTCCATTAATCTTTATCCCTTTGTTTTCCCAGTTCAGTGATTGAAAGACATTTTCCAATGTGGCATTAAAGAGCTTCGGAGATATGGTGTCACCTTGTCTCACTCCCTTTCCAATTTTTATGTGTGTTGTATTTTCAAACAGCCGAATCTTTGTACTTGCATTTTCATAGATGTTATTAATAATATTAATATATGCATCTTCAATACCGCAGGATTTCAGAGCCATTGTAACTGCTGATGGTTTCACCGAATCAAAGGCTTTTTCATAATCGATAAAAGCCATGCACAATGGAAGTTCATATTCCCTCGCTCTTTCAATTAGTTCTCTCAGTACGTGGATATGATCTATTGTGCTGTAGCCACTCCTGAATCCAGCTTGTTCTCTCGGTTGAGCCATGTCCAGTGTTACCTTCAAGCGGTGTGAAAGAACTTTAGTGAAGATTTTATAAACCACTGATAGGAGGCTGATAGGTCTGTAGTTCCTGAGATCCTCAATGTCACCTTTTTTATGTAGCAGGATCATTGTAGCATTGTTCCAATCCTCAGGAATCTTCCCTTCATTAAGGCATCGAGTGAAAATTTGGGCGAGTACTGTTTCAATTTCTCCACTTGCTTCTTGTATGATGTCTATAGTAATTCCATCTTCTCCTGGAGCTTTCCCCGCTTCATGTTCTTGATTGCATGAGCAACTTCTTCTGGGAGGACTGGAAGAACTCTGGTACTGGTATCTTTCATGATGTCTGGAGTACATGTATCATCCCTTTCATATAATTTGGAGTAGAAATCTTTCACTCTTGTCAAAATTTCACCTCTATTTCTTGTTATAGAACCATCTTCTTTTCTCAGAGCCATAATCTGTTTTCTTCCCTTACTGAGATGTCCCTTTGCTATCTTTAGGCTTTGGTTGTTTTCAATTGCTTTCCTCACTAGCTCACAGTTGAATTTCCTTACGTCTTCAGTGATACTTTTTCGTGCTGTCTTGCATAGCTCTATATATTCCACTTTGGAAGTCACATCTTCTTTAGTTGTCCTCATCTCTCTTCTTTTTTAAATCAACATTTTGGTTTTTCCTGATAATTTGTTTACATGCAACTTGTTCTTAGACCCAGCTAATTTTGTTGCTGTTTCCATAAGAGCTTTGGTTACTTTTCTGTTAACTTCCGAAATATCCACTTCTTCCGATGTTAGGCCTTCTAAAGCAGAGAATCTGTTCTTCAGTTCCAACTTGAAAGTATTATGGTGTTTTTTAAGGTTGGTTATGTCAATACATTTTGTTTGTCTTATGAGCTTTAGTGTTGAGGTGCATCTTACATCTCACCAATCTATGGTCACTACCTGTGTTGAACTTGTTCAGCACACTGCAGTCTTCGATGACGAATTTTTTGTTACACATAATAAAATCAATTTCACTTGTCGTCCCAATTGGATGTCTCCATGTCCATTTCCTGTGTGGCTTTTTCTTGAAAAAGGAATTCAAGATGAAAAATCCTTCTGCCTCTGCAAACTCAACCAGAGTATTTCCACGCTGGTTTCTGTTGCCGTGACCGAATTTACCTACTGAAGTTTCATTCTGTTGCCGGTGCCCTATTTTCGCATTGAAATCCCCCATAATTATCTTCAAGTGCTGCTTACCTTTATTATTTAGATGACGAATTTCCTCATAAAATTCTTCAATTTCTTCTTCAGGATGACTTGTGTTGGGTGCATAAGTTTGAATAATCTGAGCCTGGTATCTTCTCGATAGTTGGATAACGAGTCGTGCAGCTCTGTCAGAGGAACTTTCAACTTCTACCACTTTATCCTTCAGTTTCTTGTTTATTATAAATCCAACACCACTAGTTCTGCCAGTATCTGTCCCACGATAATAGAAGAGATGTCCACTTTTCAGTTCAATGAGATCTTCTCCTTTTCTCCTTACCTCACTTAGCCCGACGATGTCCCACTTGATCCTTTGTAGTTCCTCTTCCAATTCAAGAAGCCTTGAATCAGAAGATAGGGAGCGTCCGTTGTAGGTAGCCAAGGTCAGCATCAAATGGCAGCCTAGTCCGGTCCTCCGGGGATTCTTAGCACCCTCTGCCTTCATGTCGCACTGGCCGCTGCCTTGGCCAGGTACATTCCAGCTGCCGGAGACTGAGGGCCAAGATTTAGGTTGTAGAGTCATTTTGGAGGTGTTTGGCCATAACTCACCACGCTGGCCAAGCGGGTTGGTGAGTGTGGGATAGCATTTCCTCTGATCCCGATGGTATAGTTATACCGCTATTTGCGGTCGTCAGAGCCCCTTTAGTGGGAACAGGATGCACCACAAGAAGGCGGGGTTGACATTTGTCAAGGAGAGGCTGTGATGTTACGCATCACCTGACCTTACATCCCAAACGAATATATCTCTAGGAAAACTGGTACATTTTGTTTTGTTCAGCTAGGAAAACTCCCACACTTTGACAAGATCTCGGAACGAAACGCAATTTGTGTCCATCCCCTTACATGAGAAGGTGTAAGAGTTTACCGGTGTGTGGAAGTCTTCCTCTCTTTGCACTTTGGTCAGCAGCGCAAGAAAGCGTGGGAGTTTTCCTCAACCCATAATTTTTACTTCTCTTAATAACTAATAATTATTATTGTGTAAGATAAGGATTATTTAGCTTCCCTCAATGTACGAAAATACTTTTTCTCATTATTTCAGTCTCGTGTATTATTAGAATGTAATGTAATGCTCCCCATTGGTGGCTCTCGAATCCCAAGGGATTCGCGACGGTGCTCGAAGGGGTTAGCGCTGAAAATTCTGTAACGGTGCCATAAGTAATAAAGAATTGTCCAATTATGGCACAAATATGCATTTCCTTTGTGATAACAAGCATGTGTATGTTTGAAGCCTTGTAGGTTTGTTTCTGTAGCGATTTGAAATTATCATGGGCTATTGCAGTTCTGAGTGTTTTAAAATGATGCTATCTTTGGATGATATCCTATTACAAAATGAGCTATCTATGGATCAGGTTGTCAAGAAGGACATCAGTGATCATCTCAAATTTTTAGAAGCGACTCTGATTGAATATTTTCCTGAAATTTCCAATAAGTTAAATTCGATTAGCAGCCCATTTGACGTGTCTTTTACGTCTCTGACTGATCAATTGGCAATGCATGAAAAGGAAAATTTCATTGGCATATCAATGGACTTTGAACTACAAACATCATTCAAAAATGACAACCTTATAAATATTGTGTTAAAAGAAAAAATGAGTTTTCGTCACTTAGTAAGAGAGTTTTCAAAATTCTTCTAATATTTTACACCACATATTTGTGTGAGGGGGCATTTTCACTTGAATCTCTTTTTAAATCAAAATACAGAAATAAACTCGATGCGGGACGTGATTTATGATCTGGTGTTCAGGCAAATATTGTAAACCTTGGTTCAAATGAAAAAGTCTAACATCAAAATTAAGTTTATATAGGATTATGATATTACGTTAAACATATTCAAAATTGTACTGTATTTCATTAAAAATGCTATTTATATATGAAGTCCTGCAGATAAGTTATTTTATAATTAGAGTTTTAGAATTCTATATTTAGATTTAGACTAAATTTTATAGGTTTCATAATCACAGGTAGTAAAATTTTATAATTTGCAATTATTATTTTATAATATAAATTTTAATTTTTGAAGCTTCTCTTGCATCATTATTTTATTTATTACCAACACATTTTCTGTGTGTGTGTTGAAAAAAAAACTACAGCAAACCATAAGTATTATCATCAGTTCTATAATTTAAAAAAAGCTCATTTGTGCTACTGCAAAAAACTATCAATCTAAATTGAATGCGTATCTAAACATTTGGGCAGGGATGTACGGACATGTTGGGCATTTTGTGGGACATTTCATTTTTAATAGTACTCTGACTTCACCGTGGTTACGATTTCCCTTGTTTTCACACCTGAAATTAAATCGATAGTGCTTGTGAGCAAAAGTTCTTGATACATCTCAATTGTAAGGGTTTAATGTGGTCTTTGAGGCACTAGTGTAAACGTCTCCAGAAGTGGTTTGATTTTAGGTCATCTTTATTAGGACCTCACTTCCGCATTTAACTTATTGGTGAAAGAAGATGCGTAACTACCAGTTTTTCTTGATCAACCCACAGCGCACACGCACGCACTCAGAGGATTGTATGAAAGAATGCCCACGGAAAAAACGCCCACGGAAAAATCGCCCACGGAAAAAACGCCCACGGAAAAAACGCGCATTCTAAAAAAAAACGCGCATTCTCAAAAAACGGGCATTCTTTCCTCATACCACTCAGAGAGAGAGAGAGAAAGTGAGACATCGGCGGCGGCGTGATGGGATGTCCTTCTTTAGCCATGCGTCATGTGTCGTCGTCTTCCGGTCGCGAAACTCATCTTAGCACCCTCCCATCTGAATACCCCCGCACAGCTCTCTTTTAACTAAGTAGAAAATGACCGACAAATGCGCCCCTCCCCCACGTAGAGACTTAAGTATCTTCCGGAACTGCTGCCTCTGCAGCTCGTTATGCAACTTTATTGCCGGGCGCATCCTTTCAACAGGAGGGAAGGACAATGCCACGAGGCGCACATGCGATGAATGGCTCCGGTAAAGAAAAGGGCAAGCGTCACCACAAGAATTGCAAATTAATGCATTTCAGCGGATCATAAGCAAAATATATAAATTGGCCGAATCCTTGGGAAAGAAAGTGTTCTCTTTCTAACCGTACTTCCGGCAAGTGGGAGCACTTCCACTTGCTGTTGCGGGCTAACAGCAAGGTGTCTTCCCTTGTACAATGGGCCAGAGGAACAACGAAGTGCTATGTGATTTTTTTCTCAAAGGCTACAGCAGGGACACGCCAAGCTGGGATTCAGCTGGTGCTAAGCACCCAAGCCCCTGGTTCCGGGGGGCGGCAGGACGCCTCAAACAAATGTTACTGTTGAAAATTAATATCATTGACGTGGGAATGCTTATATATTGTTACGACTTTAAGCTACAAATATCAGGATGCCAAATTATTTCCGGACTGCGATTCGATCGCTGGATCCGCAAATATACCTCGTTAGCCAATTACCCTACACAGTACACCAATAAACCAATGGAGGCACAGTATAACAATTAAAACAGGGATTTAATGGATACAGACATAATTTACACCGGATACTTCATGTAATAGTAAAAGCTATAATTTGCGGTCAGCTTTGGCCCTCTTCGGTATTTCAGAAAATATGTCTTTAAGAAAAGTCTGTTCGTTCACAATGGGCCGCAAAGAAAATAGTTATTAAATGTACTATGACGTAGAAGTCTTGTCTTACTTCTACGTTATTTTAAAAACATAACCATAAGATGAAATAGTTCCTAAATTAAACCTTAACGGCCAACGAAACATGTAAACAACAGAAGTCAAACTTACGGAAAAAATACTTTATTCAGGATGTAGCCAACACATCGTGACATAGCATAGCATATTGCATTAAACTCTCCACACACCACACAGCTCTACACAGCTCTTGACACAACGCTTTTCAAGCAACGCTCTCTTTAACAACGCTCGCAATAATCGCTCCTTACAACAGTTTAGTCGTCGTTTTTATCTCTCGTTCTTATCAATTCAGGCATACGTCACGTTCATTCAACCTCAATTATGTTGCCAACAGTATTCGTTTGAGAGAAAAGATATTACGTTAAGAGTGAAGAATAACTGAGAATAAACTCAAGATTTACATAGGGAAAGAAACTAAAAAGGAAATTTAATTTAGAATATACGTCACATCATCTCCCTCGTAATTTTTTTTTTTTTTTTTTTTTTGCCAAGAATCTGTCAATTTTGTAGAGGTATCCTTTCAAACAATCTGATCATTCATTCAACTCTTTCAGATAAGAACTTACAAAATATATGAAGAGACTTGTTGATCAGTTGCTGTAGCTGACTTTATCTCAGTACACATTGTCTCTAGACATCAATAGTTCAATATCACGAACATAGGGAAAAAAAAGAAACTCTCTGTACATCAAATTTCCATATCATAAATGGTGATAAATATTTTGTCACAATATGTGCGGGGAACTCTCATCAATATACATATAAGAAGTAGCATAGTAGGAAAAAAAAAAAACTGCGTATGGCAGGAAAAAAAACTACAACATTTGTAACGAAGTTAATGTACACATTCGTCCACTCCTGATAACTTTTCAGGGAAGGCAAAACATTCAAATTAAGTTAATTGAATAGTCGAACATCACCACAAGTGTCAAGCACACCAAAAAGGTTAATTATAGAATTATAACACAAAAACCTTTAAGTGAACACTTGGCTGCCAGGGCCGACTTCGAACTACTCCCATGCATTCGCACATCAATTTTTAGATGGGATAGGGGAAACCCTGGAAAATCCTATCCAGGGAGTGAATAATCTTTATAGATATCAACAAAGGCAATGGCTGATATTTATGTTATGCCGAAAAGACAACATGCACAAAATGAGTTGACAAGCATTTTAGTACTAAAAAAAAAAAAACATTACATACTGACAAGGAGATAATGGATGTAGGTAAAATATCCCTGGGAAAAATACCCCCGGAGAAAATACCCCTGAAAAATCAAAAGCGGAAAAAATGCCCCCGGAAGAAATACCCCCAGAGCAAACGGTTCACTGTAAACTGCCACACAGGAACACTGATGTGTGGCAGTTTACCGGCTACCCTGCCACACATCTTTCAGCAACTTGGCTACAAAAGTTCAAATGGGGGGGATATAAAGATTGCCGTTTCTGGGCCTACATTCATAACGTAACTGGTGGCTTGCCAAACGAATTTCGAGAAAACGTTCCATGTAAGCCAAGCGAGAATTGTACTTTAATTTGAAGAAATAAATTGCCGAGGATCCGAGGTGCACTTGGGGGGAGGGGGGGTCTCTACCCAGAACTTCCGTAATATTATATTCTGGGCCACTGGAGTCTGTCAGTGTATCCAGGCTGTTCCCCTTGAAGCGTCCGCGCGGTCCGTGAGCGCGGGGGGGTCCCCCAAAGTGTTAAAATGGCCGTAGAGCTGTAAACATTAGAACCATGATTTACATAATGATTCTGTACACGACCACGAATTCTCAGGAGGGTGGGGTAACCCCCACCCGATTCTCAGAGCTATTCAGGGGTAATATCGGGGATACACTGGCCGACTCTAAAGGTCCAGAATATAAAATTATGGAAGTTGGGGGTAGAGCCCTCCAAACCAAGCCCCTCGTATCCCTTTCACAGGCTTCACCAAATTTCTGGGGGAGGGGAGAATGGCATAACATAGTTTACCATTAAACACAACATGAATCATACCCAGCAAAAACAGTCTTGCTGGCCCAGCACTATGTTGCCGCTGCCGAACCGTCAATAAAATGTCCGGGCGGCCAACAGAAGGGCCAGCAGTTCAGGCCAACAGCTGGCCAACAGTTGGCACCCCATCAGTTGTCATATGCCACAACAGGGCCATCAGTGGTCCATCACAGGTAGTAGCTGCCACAAGTGGCCCTTCAGTGGCCCTGCAAGCACGTGCCAGCAATGATGGCTAGCCTAATGTGGTCCGCTAGTGTGCCGTTAGTGGCAGCCGGCAACCACGTGACGTAACTGGTGGCTTGCCGAATCTTGTCCGTCAATTTCCCAGTAGTAGCCATAATAATTAAAAAAAAAAATAGCAGAGATAACCGCTGTTTCCCAAAGCTACAATTTTTTTCTACCCTTACGAAGCTTGTGAATTAACGCACTGCGCTGGGGAAATTTTCTCAACAGATCAGAAAAACACCCGTTTGTATCTGAGTAGATCCGGACTACTTTGTCACGCTCGAGCACATGCTTAAAGCTGTCTGTTCGGTATGCAATGTGTAATCGAATGCTTTTTTCAACGTAACGACAGTTTTTTTTTTACCTTAAGGGAACTTCACTCATTTTCAAGGCGTGTACATACTTAGAGTCGCTTTCCAAAGTTTTGTACTGTCCTTGCCGTCTTGAAAAGAGATTGTTGAATAAATATATATTTACCCGGGTTCATGTTACATTCTGTTACATTTTTAACGTTGTGTCTTTCCTTTCCGTTGTCCGAAACTACATTTGTTTTAAAGAGTAAAAGATATTTTATTTTACTTCTCGTTATTTTTAGAAGCGAATTCCTCCCAGTCTTGTGTATTCAACCCATGGATGAGTACACCACATAGAGTTGCTTTTTTTTTTTCTTTCAAATAATTAATAAATTTTGTACGCGTATAATTTTTTTTTTTTCCCAGCAAAAGTTGGTTTAATGGTTTTCCAGAATATTTGTTTCAAGCGGTTTCAAATTTTTCCTTGTTATTCATCCACTCCATTCCATGAATTGTTATTCATGAGAATGGAGTGGGTGTATTTCATGGCTGTAATCTAGTATTTCACGGCTTAATCTGATATCTTCGTCGACGTAAAATTTCATTAGGAAATTAATTCGCCGAACCACATATGGATTTTTTTCTTAACATCCACTAAAATAACACGATGGCGATAGCGTCGTCTTCAACTAACTGGTACCATGAGAGACACAGCAGCTTTTGCGCATGCGCAGTCCCTTTGCTTCCACCTGCTGTTGGGGGGTTGCATTGGTTGCCAGCAACGGGCCACTAGTGGCACTTGCTTGGAGGCCCACAATTCACGGCAATGCTGCAGGGCCATCAATGGCTCGCCAACTGATAGCGCTGCCACCAACGGACCACTACCGGGCCGTGAGCGGCAGATTTCAGCCAGCAGTGACCCATCACTGCCAGCTGGTGGCCAGCAGTTTCCCAGCACTTGTGTTTTTGCTGGGTAGAAATTGCGAGCAAATCCCTTACCTTGAACACTTATCTGCGCTCTTAGTAACTTTCACCCGACCCTCCTGAAAATTCGTGGTCGTGTACAGAATCATTATGTAAAGCATGGTTCTAATGTTTACAGCTCTACGACCATTTTAACATTTTGGGACTCCCCCCCCCCGCTTACGGACCGCGCGAACGCTTCAAGGAGAACAGCCTGGATACACTGACAGACTTCAGCGGCCCAGAATATAATGTTACGGAAGTTCGGGGTAGAGCCCCCCCCCCCCCAAGTGCACCTCGGATCCTCGGCAATTTATTTCTTCAAATTAAAGCACAATTCTCGCTTGGCTTACATGGAACGTTTTCGCGAAATTCGTTTGGACCCAATTCAGTTCTCAATGTAGGCCCAGAAACGGCAATCCTTATATACCCCCCCTTTGAACTTTTGTAGCCAAGTTGCTGAAAGATGTGTGGCAGGGTAGCTGGTAAATTTCCACACCGGAACACTGCCACACATCGGTATTCCTGTATGGCAGTTTACAGTGAACCGTTTGTTCTGGGGGTATTTCTTCCGGGGGTATTTTTTCCGGGGGCATTTTTTCTGCTTTTGAGTTTTCAGGTGTATTTTCTCCGGGGGTATTTTCACCGTTTACCGGAGAGGATGTATGCGATATTTTGTCCTGAAAGTCTGTCAAAAAAGTTCTGTGATGCTTTGAGTACAGAGAAAAGTTCAAATAAATAGCCTTTATAAAGCAAAGTTCTGTGATATTTGTTTGGCCTTATATTTCGTCACAAAGGTTCTGCGATAGTTTTTGAGTGCAGAAAAGCTCAAATAAATAGTCTTTTGATATCAAAGTTCTGTAATACATTTTGAGTATAAGGAAAGATTCAAATAGTCTTTATAGAGCAAAGCTCTATGTAGTAAAAAAGTTCCTTTGAGCTTGAAGGTCAATTGTAATAACAAAAAAAAAAATGTTTTAACAGTACCTTTTTCTAGCAGAGAATACCCGTGTGCGGACATTCTTACTTTGCTGTCTGGGCGACAACGGTACTTTCGAAGGTTCCCGCTTCACAGGCTGAGGTTGCAGGTCACTGGATCGCCGGGATGTATCAGGATTTCTCGTGGACAAATCAAGTTGACCAAAAGAGGCATGGCCATCAGGCTGTCGCAAGGAAGTCCCAGGCTGGCTTGGAGACGAATCCAGAATCTGAGAAGGGTGAAGATCTGGTCGTTTCTTTGGAGGTCGAAGAAGCGGTGTAAAACTAGAAGGGCGCTTCCGTGAACGACGAGGAACGGTGGAGGAAGGTATAGGCTCCGTCCGTCCCGAGCGAAGATTCCAAGGACGAAATCCTGGCGGATGCAAATGCTGGACTCTATGTCTGGATTGTAGCCCAACACTAGAAGTTACACTAGGAGACTGTGGAACAGGGAGGGGGGGGGGTCAGGCGGCGGACGCTTTGTAGGTTTAGATGGCACAGATGGCGAAAGAGGGCGTTTTTGCCCTACTGGAGATTGATTAAATGTTCCTAAAGTAGGCAGCTGCTCAGTAGAAACAGAAGGAGGGATTTTTTTTTCTTGGAGATTGAAGAACCTCAATAATATTGTCCGATGATTCAGATTCAGCAAGAGGTACGACTCTTTTAGGCACAGGAGAGATGGAACTACTTGAAGATGAAATTTCAGTTCTTGTTCTTTTTAACTTTTTTTATTTAAAACCAAAGGGAGGCACTATGCGTGAAGAAGTAAATGGAGCGATTGGAGTATGAGAAGCAGATGAAAAAGAACCTCGTTGCACACGACAAGAATCTCTAGAGGAACTGGAGGTAGTTGAATCCTCGTCTTTTGTGAAGGCAGGAGACGGAGGAGTTGAAATAATTGCAGTACCCCGAGTGAATGGAATAATATCAGAATGAGAATCGTTTAAAGTGGAAGCAAAGACCCGCTCAGACGAAGGTAGAGAATCGGACAGGACAGGGGTGGGGGTCAATAATTTCATCATCAATTATACATGCTTGTGAAGAAGTCCCACCTTCTGACTGAGGATTCCTACTAGATTTAAGGTTAATAATTGAATCATTGCTTCTAATAACCCATTTCCTACATTGTTGCACATGGGCAGAATGTAGGGAGCCATCTGGCTTTTTTAATATGACATTATTACTGTACAATTCTACCAATTCAAAGGGGCCTTCATATAAAGGTGCAAATTTTTTCACGAACGTGTGTGCAACGGAGGATTGAAAATGAGTTTCTAATAAGACCAGATCTCCAACTGCGAGATCTGGTTCCCTCCGTTTCGCATTATAGTGCCTAGCTTGGCTTAATTGAGCTCTACTGATAGCCTCCCGTGCCTTTTGCGCAAGTAGTTTTCGTCCCAACGCTCATGAATATTGCCAATGAAAGTTGAGATCATCTTTAGTAAGGTTCTATTTACACGCTCAGCCGGATTGGCTTCAGGGTGATATGGACTGATAAATTTGTGTTTTATTTGAAGCCTCGCACACATTCGCTCAAATAACTCAGAAATGAACTGAACCCTGTGGTCCGTGACTACGGTACGAGGACAGCCAAATCGAGCAAAAACATTATGTATTAGAGTATCACATATGACATCAGCCGTAGCTGCTTTAATGGGGAATGCTTCCACCCATTTAGAAAAATTATCTGTAACAACTAAAATATAACGAGATTTAGTTTTAGTTGATAATGGATGAGGGCCCAATAAATCTATAGAGATGGTTTCAAATACATAATTATTTGAACTACAAATAAGGTGACCGGCCGGTCGTTTATTATCCTAATTGTACTTTTGACAGTACTCACATGAGCGAATGTATGCGAGTATACTATTGTACATGCCCGGCCAGTAGGCTACGTCTCGAAGTTTAGTACGAGTTTTCCGTAGGCCTAAGTGGCCGGCAAGAGGAATAACATGGAACTCGTGGAGTAAAGCCATGCGGTGAGACTGAGGTATCGCAGGGTGGTACTCAGCTATCGAATTCACAAATTTTGTATAATACAAAATACCATCGATGATCTCATAATTTTGACTACGACCCGCTAAAGAAGGTTCACTAGGAGCAGAACCAGCGAGTAAGAAATTATAAATTTCCCCAAAATCTGGATCATTCGGCAGTTCAGAAATTATCTGCTCCCTTGAGGTGATTTCCGAAATTATAAATAGGGAGGGAGGTTCAGTATCCGCCTGGGCACCAGAACTGACCGGACAGCGAGACAGTGCGTCAGGCAGTTGGTTTGATTTACCAGGGCGATACTGAATTCGAACATTATATTCTTGAAGTCGAAGTGTCCATTTTAACAATCTTCGAGACAGATTCTTTGCAGTGGTTAAATATTATAGTGCCGAATGATCCGTAATGACATTGACAGTTAAATGATTGAGATAGCATTTAAATTTGGTGATAGCAAATAAAATAGCTAAGCATTCTCGTTCAGTAGCAGAGTAATTACGTTCTGCTTTGTTAAGAATTCGAGAGGCATATGCAATAGGATGCCCTCGTTGGGATAGAACAGCTCCTAGACCAACACCTGATGCATCGGTAAAAATGTTGAACATTTCTGCATGGTTAGGAAAGGCTAACACAGGTGGTGAAACCAAGGCATGTTTAAGAGCATTAAAAGCAGTTTCTGCCTCCGTGGACCAAACAAAGTGTCTATACTATCTTTTTAACACAAAAAAGTTTCGCATAAAGTAGCGTACCCCGGAACGAACTGTTGGTACCACCCGGTCATGCCTAGGAATCTAGACAATTCTTTTGCCGTCTTAGGCCTCGGGAAGTCCGAAATTGGCTTGACCTTTGAGTCGTCAGTTAGAAGACCCTTAGGGGTAATTTTCAATCCAAGATATACTAGTTCGTCCCGTCCAATTTGACATTTGACAGGCTTTAAAGTCGAACCCGCATTATGTAGCAGTTCGAAAACTTGATCCAACAGAGACAGATGCTCTTCAAAAGTTTCAGAGGAGACAATTACATCGTCCAGATAAACATGGACATTAGGTCCGAGCACAGGACGTAAGACTGAATCCATTAGGCGCTGAAACGTTGCAAGAGCATATGCCAAACTAAAGGGCATTTGTAAGAACTCACATGCTGTAAACGGGGTAATAAATCCAGTTTTTCTACAGAATCTGGGTGGACAGCAATCTGCCAATAGCCACTAGCTAAATCCAAAGTTGACAGCCAGTTTATTGACGATAAGTCCTGGAGAATATCGCTAATTATAGGCAATGGATAATTGATAGCTTTAATCACCGCATTGAGTTTACGATAGTCTATCACAAAGCGATACTCTCCAGATTGCTTTTTTGGAACAAGAAAAGCAGGTGCTGCCCAAGGACTAAGTGATTCTTTAATTATTCCCGAATGGAGCATGTCCTGAATTTGTTTTTGGAACTCAGCTTTTTTCTGGTTCGGACATGGATAAGGCTTACATGCAATGGGATTAGCCCCTTCCGTATCAATGGTATGATACACCACCTGTGTAAACCCTGGCTTATCAGAAAATAACCCTGGTCTGCTGTGTGTTATGGTGAAGATTTGGGGTATTAAAAAGATTGTTGATGATAATGTTGCACGTTCTAAGTAAATTACAGAAAATTAGAATTTTGAGAGATAGGTGGATGCATTTCGAAACAAAACTGAAAATTTGATTAAGGCCATGAAATATAAATCGGAAAATAAAATGCAACACTGAATTTGGAAACTCCCAAAGGTTACTATTGTATTGTTTGCGTTGTTTGCGTTAGTTTTGAGTAGATACACCTGAAAGTGGAAGAAAAGTAACTATTGTTTACATGTGTACCAAATTTGTAAACACTAAAAATTAATGGTATACAATGTACACGTATAAATAACTTTTGGAGGCGGTGAAGTCAAATATGATAGTTAGGACAAAAACAGTGATTTTATACCACAATTACGTAACCCAGATTTTGTTCCTCACCTCAGTCAATGCTGAGGGGGATACATTTGAACCATGTGATGAAAATTCACACTGAGATACTTATTACTTCACTGCACTAAGGTTTGAGTTTTTGAAAGGCCACTTGGCCTATATTTATTTGAAAAACTTAACAAGCTAATTTCTTTTGGACACAAACTTTTAACATGGCCACTGGGCCCAATAAAAATAATTAGCTGACAGCTTAGGTGCTTTTAAGGAGAATATAGCACCAGGCACACTACTGATCATAATCAACATCACATAAAGGCAATTTACAAGGTGTGTAAATTAAGTGGATGAAGTGCAAATCTCCCTCATTCTCTCTCGGAGGAAAAAAATTATAAGCATATGTGCACACTATGTTGCTCTATCTAGTTCCTTCGAACCAACCTTCTCAGAATAGTCTTCTGAATCCACTTTTAATTTTAAACTACTATAACAGCTGAGCCAATTTTTTTACGTATAATGGAAAGTTACTTTACTGCAAAATTCTACACTTCCAGGAAAATTTGTCTTAAAATCAATATAATATAACAATCTAGCACTACCTGATACTGAACCAATTCTATACACCATACAAAACCTAATACACTAGATACCTTATTCAATTTACCCAAAAGTTATCATTAAATTGCTACACCAACAAAAGAATCTCAATTCACACTATCATCATGAAAATCCAACTTTTCAAAATTCCATACTCTAAGTTTTCCAATCTACAGGCACCCATGTAGTAACCAACTCGGGCATTAAGCCAAACAAACATCTCAACCAATGTGTCCCACTTCTCTAGAAAAAACACGATTTCCCTGGGAGAACAACAAAGTTTGAGTCTGAAGGCGAGAATGGGTCGTGAATCCATTCCCAGCCTATACAGTGTAGTGGAGCAAAGCGTGTCATTTCCCTGTACTGTTTCTTCACTCTGATTTTGGGACAACTCACACCACTCTTTTTTGTAGTAACCACCTCCTATGGGCTAACGAGCTTACTCAGGCAGAAAACAAATCCCCCAATTTGTTTCATGCACCCTTTCAGACCCGAAGCATGTCCACATAGGGAAAAGTATCCCACAAGAGTTCACTTGCCCCCAAAATATCTCATTCCCCATTTTCTAGAAAGCTCACTCAACATCATTATTTCCAGAAAATTCAATACATCACCTTTTTCCCCAGAAAATCACTTCATATCTTTATTTCCAGAAAACTCACTGTATATCTTTATTTCCCAGAAAATCACTGTATCACTCATTTCCCAGAAAGCTCAATAACACCATACTTGACACACTATACCAAACTTTACTTTATTTCCTGAAAACTCTATAAATCACCATTTTTTAAAATCACCTATTTCTAGAAAAATCATCACTTCTTGAAGAAACACAGCAGCTATTCGGGTTGTCTCAGTCACACTATACATATGCCCCTTTATTCTGCCTGTATGCCCATTTTTATATTCTGTCCCCCATAAAAATCTGTTTTTCCAATCCACGGGCTGAAACTAGAAATTAGCCCTCACTACTACAAAAATTTTAAAAAGTAATTTTGCCCTTAAATTTACCTAAACACCAAACCATAATAATAACCAGCCTGCAAGAAAAATTCCCAACGACATGGCACCTACACTAAGCTCATAAATACAATTCTATTTCACAAATACAAAAATCACTGAGCACAAAATGAGTTAAATTTTACTTAATGGAAATACTGGTCCGAAAGGTTGTTCATCAAAATAGTTTATAACACAATTATGAAATTCTATAACCCCTACTGCTACTACTTTTATAACATCTCCTTTTTCTCAATCTGCCCCTTTGAGTATAAAATTTAGTATGAAGCTTTTTTTTCTTTTCACAAAAAAAAAAAAAAAAAAAAAAAAAAAAATTAATACTTAATCACTGAACTTCGTAACATTACACACAAAAGCTCCAAAAAAATTACAAGACATGCCAAAGTACCACTGGCTTAACCTAGGTAAAATTACACTTCTTTCTAATTTAACTCAAAGAAAATACTGACAGAAAGTTTCCAGGCCAGCTATTACTTGACCACACATACAAGACCTGACAAAATGATATTGACAACTTTTCCACACCCAGCTAGCCTCAAAAGGAAAAATCATAGAAATATATATATATATATATATATATATCATATCCATGTGCTGAGAGAACTAATTGAAAGAGCGAGGGAATATGAACTTCCATTGTGCATGGCTTTTATCGATTATGAAAAAGCCTTTGATTCGGTGAAACCATCAGCAGTTTTGAAAATTCTGAAATCACATTCGGTATTGAAGATACCTAAGCAAAAAAATACATTATATAATTATTGATAACATCCAAGTACAACATAGCAAGTGCAAAGTATCTACCGGCTGTTTGAAAATACAACACACATAAAAATGAATGTAGAAGGTGTCGAGAATACTGACACTTGGCTTTATCAAGGACCAGCAAAAACTCTGCATTTTCTCACTTCCACAAAGACCACAGTTGGAAAATGTCTTCTGCAAGGCACTGAACTGGGAACATTCCCACCTAAAATTGTTTTAAAAAATTATATATGTCTTGTCCTAACCGCAGAGTTGTATGCTGATGACGTAGTTAACAATTTCGCTTGCAACTACCCCATCACAGCTTCAGAGTATGATCCAGGAACTTGCTGTTACTATTAAACGAGTAAAGAAGATTAAAGAGAACTTTCAGAGAGTGACAAAAGTGATGTTCAATGCTTTTACAAGAAATGAAGATTTATCGTTTGAGAGAGAAAAACCTGAAAAACAATGCAAAAGAAATCCAAATTTTTACATCTTAAAAAAGGAAATATTAATTTTTAAAAAACAGATTTTTGAAAGAAAACTTGAGTCAAAAACCCCTACTCTACAACTTATGACAGCACGAAAACGAGAATAAGTTAAAGAGCAATATGCCATTATGTCTAAAGAAAACTTTGTGAAAGTTATATGACTTAAACAGTTAGTTGCAATATGTACAAAGTATTTCAGCAGTGCTTTAAGTGCATAATTAATTAGTTATTAAGAACTTAACTACTTTGAAAATACAGCGCAAAGAAAAGGAACAAGCTTAGCCATCTGCTGTTCCTAGGTACCCCCAAAAACGCGCAAAGTTACCAAGAAAAGAAAGAGTTAAAACCCGCAAAAATGTTAACAGACAAGCCAGTGCCTAAAAGCTGAAAAGCAAAAAATCAACAGAGAAAAAGTACATGAAGTTCAAACATTGAACTTATAAAACCTAAAACCCAAATACAAGGAAGAGAGCTTACCTCTTGTGCGGAAGAGGTCAGCCATGTTTTACTCATGTGAGGAGAAAGTTTAGTCGCACAAGAGGTAAGCTCTCTTCCTTGTATTTGGGTTTTAGGTTTTATAAGTTCAATGTTTGAACTTCATGTACTTTTTCTCTGTTGATTTTTTGCTTTTCAGCTTTTAGGCACTGGCTTGTCTGTTAACATTTTTGCGGGTTTTAACTCTTTCTTTCTTGGTAACTTTGCGCGTTTTTTGGGGTACCTAGGAACAGCAGATGGCTAAGCTTGTTCCTTTTCTTTGCGCTGTATTTTCAAAGTAGTTAAGTTCTTAATAACTAATTAATTATGCACTTAAAGCACTGCTGAAATACTGTACATATTGCAACTAACTGTTTAAGTCATATAACTTTCACAAAGTTTTCTTTAGTTAATTATTGTCTTTAACTTATTCTCGTTTTCGTGCTGTCATAAGTTGTAGAGTAGAGGGTTTTAGACTCAAGTTTTCTTTCAAAAATCTGTTTTAAAAATTAATATTTCCTTTTTAATTGCAATGTAAAAATTTGGATTTCTTTGCATTGTTTTTCAGGTTTAAATTCTCTCTCAAACGAACTTGGCATTTCGTTATAGCTGAAAATTATTTCTAATTATTATGTCACTCTCACAGCTTGAGTTCTCTTTAATCTTCTTCTCTCCGTTTAATGTAACAGATGAAGAGCATGGGTCAGGCCAGGAGTTAATGGATGCAAGCGAAATTGTTAACTGGTGCTAGGTCATACAACTCTGCCAGAAGGACAGACCATAGATATATTTTTTAAAACGAAATTTTAGATTGGATTCCAAGGGACAGGAAAAGACCCAGAAAAAGACCACATGGGAGATGGGTGGATGAAATTCGTAAATATGCGGGAGTGACATGGAGGAGACTGGCACAAGACAGACCGTTGTGGAGGAAACTTGGGGAGACCTTCGTCCAGCAGTGGATTGATAATGGTTGACAATGATGATGATGATGATGATATATATATATATATATATATATATATATATATATATATACTGAAGAGCAAAACTGAAGACTAAGGAAAAACTTTAGAATTTAAAACGAAAGTTGCAAAATAACCTGAAGATCAAAACGCGCAACGCAGCAGTTTGGAAAATTCAGAATTCACATTCTATTAAAGAAGATACCTAAGCAAAAAAATACATATATAATTTTGACTCACACCAAGTACAACATAGAAAAGGTTATGTATCTACCTGTGTGAGTAAAAGGAGAAAAAGATAAAAAAATAAAATAAAACAACTGAATGTAGAAGATGTCGAGAATACTGAGCCTTGGCTTTATCAAGGACCAGCAAAAACTCTGCATTTTCTCACTTCCACAAAGACCTAGTTGGAAATGGGTTTCTGCAAGGCCATAGATGCAAGTAACATTCCCACCTAAAATTGTTTTAAAATATATATATATGTCTTGTCCTCCGCAGAGTTGTATGACCTAGCACTAGTTAACAATTTTGCTTGCATCCATTAACCTTCCTGGACCGACCCATGCTCTTCATCTGTTACTATTAAACGGAGAGAAGAAGATTAAAGAGAACTCAAGCTGTGAGAGTGACATAATAATTAGAAATAATTTTCAGCTATAACGAAATGCCAAGTTCGTTTGAGAGAGAATTTAAACCTGAAAAACAATGCAAAAAGAAATCCAAATTTTTACATTGCAATTAAAAAAGGAAATATTAATTTTTAAAAAACAGATTTTTGAAAGAAAACTTGAGTCTAAAACCCCCTACTCTACAACTTATGACAGCACGAAAACGAGAATAAGTTAAAGACAATAATTAACTAAAGAAAACTTTGTGAAAGTTATATGACTTAAACAGTTAGTTGCAATATGTACAAAGTATTTCAGCAGTGCTTTAAGTGCATAATTAATTAGTTATTAAGAACTTAACTACTTTGAAAATACAGCGCAAAGAAAAGGAACAAGCTTAGCCATCTGCTGTTCCTAGGTACCCCAAAAAACGCGCAAAGTTACCAAGAAAAGAAAGAGTTAAAACCCGCAAAAATGTTAACAGACAAGCCAGTGCCTAAAAGCTGAAAAGCAAAAAATCAACAGAGAAAAAGTACATGAAGTTCAAACATTGAACTTATAAAACCTAAAACCCAAATACAAGGAAGAGAGCTTACCTCTTGTGCGGAAGAGGTCAGCCATGTTTTACTCATGTGAGGAGAAAGTTTAGTCGCACAAGAGGTAAGCTCTCTTCCTTGTATTTGGGTTTTAGGTTTTATAAGTTCAATGTTTGAACTTCATGTACTTTTTCTCTGTTGATTTTTTGCTTTTCAGCTTTTAGGCACTGGCTTGTCTGTTAACATTTTTGCGGGTTTTAACTCTTTCTTTTCTTGGTAACTTTGCGCGTTTTTGGGGTACCTAGGAACAGCAGATGGCTAAGCTTGTTCCTTTTCTTTGCGCTGTATTTTCAAAGTAGTTAAGTTCTTAATAACTAATTAATTATGCACTTAAAGCACTGCTGAAATACTTTGTACATATTGCAACTAACTGTTTAAGTCATATAACTTTCACAAAGTTTTCGTTAGTTAATTATTGTCTTTAACTTATTCTCGTTTTCGTGCTGTCATAAGTTGTAGAGTAGGGGTTTTAGACTCAAGTTTTCTTTCAAAAATCTGTTTTTTAAAAATTAATATTTCCCTTTTTAATTGCAATGTAAAAATTTGGATTTCTTTGCATTGTTTTTCAGGTTTAAATTCTCTCTCAAACGAACTTGGCATTTCGTTATAGCTGAAAATTATTTCTAATTATTATGTCACTCTCACAGCTTGAGTTCTCTTTAATCTTCTTCTCTCCGTTTAATAGTAACAGATGAAGAGCATGGGTCGGGCCAGGAAGGTTAATGGATGCAAGCGAAATTGTTAACTGGTGCTAGGTCATACAACTCTGCGGAGGACAAGACATATATATATTTTAAAACAATTTTAGGTGGGAATGTTACTTGCATCTATGGCCTTGCAGAAACCCATTTCCAACTAGGTCTTTGTGGAAGTGAGAAAATGCAGAGTTTTGCTGGTCCTTGATAAAGCCAAGGCTCAGTATTCTCGACACCTTCTACATTCAGTTGTTTTATTTTATTTTTTTATCTTTTCTCCTTTTACTCACACCGGTAGATACATAACCTTTTCTATGTTGTACTTGGTGTGAGTCAAAATTATATATGTATTTTTTTGCTTAGGTATCTTCTTAATAGTAACAGATGAAGAGCATGACTAAAGAAAACTTTGTGAAAGTTATATGACTTAAACAGTTAGTTGCAATATGTACAAAGTATATATATATATATATATACTTAAGAGCAAAACTGAAGACTAAGGAAAAACTTTAGAATTTGAAACGAAGGTTGCAAAATAACCTGAAGATCAAAACGCGCAACGCAGCAGTTTTGAAAATTCAGAATTCACATTCTATAAAGAAGATACCTAAGCAAAAAAATACATATATAATTTTGACTCACACCTAGTACAACATAGAAAAGGTTATGTATCTACCTGTGTGAGTAAAAGGAGAAAAGATAAAAAAATAAAATAAAACTACTGAATGTAGAAGGTGTCGAGAATACTTAGCCTTGGCTTTATCAAGGACCAGCAAAAACTCTGCATTTTCTCACTTCCACAAAGACCTAGTTGGAAATGGGTTTCTGCAAGGCCATAGATGCAAGTAACATTCCCACCTAAAATAGTTTAAAATATATATATATGTCATGTCCTCCGTAGAGTTGCATGACCTAGCACTAGTTAACAATTTCGCTTGCATCCATTAACCTTACTGGCCCGACCCATGCTCTTCATCTGTTACTATTAAACAGAGAGAAGAAGATTAAAGAGAACTCAAGCTGTGAGAGTGACATAATAATTAGAAATGATTTTCAGCCATAACGAAACGCCAAGTTCGTTTGAGAGAGAATTTAAACCTGAAAATCAATGCAAAAGAAATCCAAATTTTTACATTGCAATTAAAAAAGGAAATATTAATTTTTAACGAACAGATTTTTGAAAGAAAACTTGAGTCTAAAACCCCCTACTCTACAACTTATGACAGCACGAAAACGAGAATAAGTTAAAGATAATAATTAACTAAAGAAAACTTTGTGAAAGTTATATACCTTAAACAGTTAGTTGCAATATGTACAAAGTATTTCAGCAGTGCTTTAAGTGCATAATTAATTAGTTATTAAGAACTTATATATATATATATATTCATATACATTTAACATGTACTGCTCCACTGCAAAGCCCACTCATTTAACAATTTCAATGGAACCGCAACATAATATTTGAAATGCCAAAAAGGAAAAGAAAAACTATTTCGATTCAAACTTCATCGTTACGAAAAAACTTATTATTTAAGAATAATTTTTTTTTAGCAGATTGAATATGTTAAACAAACTGCTCACATAGACGAGGGTAAGAATTCGAAAGTGTTCTAAATTTTGGAGGAAAAAAAAACTTTTCGAGTTCCTGATGACACTTCTAGGCGAATTTTGACGACCTGATATATCTTGCCTCTGAAGTGGAAAATGAAACAAAACTTACCCACAGTCCTTAGAGCAGGGTAAAGGAGTTTGGCAACCAACTGCCATTTTTCCTCCTAGAATCACGGGTGCTTTCAAAATAAATCACAGGTAAAGGCAGGTTCTGATACTACGTCTTCCTTATGGTCGGCGGTGCTTGGGGGCGAGAGCCATCGTCTTTCGAAGTTTCCATCATCTGCCAGGCTGTTTTCAGGCGCGGACCACAGCTCTCACGAGAATGCTTAGGAGTGCATCGGTGATCATCTTTCGCTGCGCTTCGAGGAGGTCTAGTCCTACGGTGGTCCTGTCCTTTCTTCATAATTTCTTACACCTCTTTGCATTTGGAGGAATCAGTGAACAATTCATCGCAAGCCCTGAGCTCCTTTTAATTTTTTCATGTAACTAACCATGAACCTGACAAGTCCCCACGCCAGAAGACCGTCGCTACAAGGCTCCGTTAAGTTTTTTACCTAGATGTCACATCGTGGTGGTCAGCAAAGGCAGTCAAGAAAAGTCTGTTTTTTTTCTCTGTGGGTCCTCTCCCCACCAAAAAGGCGAGAAGAAAACTCGGCCGTCCCCTTTTTCTGCCGGCCAGCAAGAGCAAGGACAAGAGAAAGAGTGACAATTTTCTCAACTGAAGCTCTGGTGCCCGAAACCACTGATCCCTCATTGGCTAACAGCTTCCCATGGTAACAGCAAAGAATCCGTTCCCCCGTCGGTTCGTGCTTTCGCGCCGAAAATCCTGAGAAAACACACATGGCTGGCTGACCTCCGAGTTGGCAATCGTGACCTCTGTATAGGGGAGTTCACATTCCCTGCCAATCCCAACTAAAAATAGAATTTCCTCTGCGGATTCCGAGTCAAAATGACACTTCCTGGTGTCTTTTAAAACTCTCGGGAAAGGAAGAAAATAAAAATGGCGTGCTCAACTTTTTGTACCAAACAAGAGAATAATTTCCTTTTCCTCGTTCCGTGGTGAAAAAAAATAATGAAATTAAATTTTGTCTACCGAATAAGAGTGTGATAAACTTTGCTCTCCTATTATTCTTACTCCGGGAAAGAAGTTAAATATTTGCAAAAATAATAATAATTCATTACTACTTTCCCTTTTTTTCTCTCACATTAAATTTTGCCTACCTACCCGGGGTACGAGAAATGACAGAACTGGCCAAATTCTGCCACTCCCCGCTCCCAGATAAATTTATTAACGTGTTCTGACTCGAACCTGTCATTCCGCCAGTAAATCCCAAAAAAAATGATCAGGTTTCTCTGAGATTCACATGCAATGAAAATTCAAGACAGAACATGTGTAAAACCTGACCAAGTTGGCTCTTGTGTTCAGGCAGTAATCTATCACTCGCAAGAACTGCCGAAAACTCAATAGGCTCTTCTGGGGTGGGAGGGCTAATCTCAGGCATTAAGATTAGGCCATGCTCGAAATCAAGTGTGAGCTTAAACATTTTAATGAAATCCACCCCCAGAAGGCAACCCACGGGTAACTCTTGGATAAAAAAAAGTATAAGAAACTTGAACTTCGCCAATCTTGACAGGTAAATGAACTGATCCAGAGATTGAAAAAACATTATTGTCGGCACCTCGCAGACATTGCTGGGAGGGCTCGACACAAGCATTTGGAAAGGTAGCAGCACAGAAATCAAAGTTTAATGCAGAAATGCCAGATCCAGAATCAATTTAAGTCGACACCACTACTTTACCCAAGGTCACAAGAATATCAGGCAAAAGCGGAGCTTGAAGAGTTAAAAAAAGAGATTTGAGGACTTCAGAAAAACGAGGAGATAGACGCGACCCATCTACCTCCTGCTGAAGTTTAAATTGTCGTGAAACTGATGAGAATATCTTGATTGATTTTGGAAATGTGGCGAAGTACCAGAACGTGCTGAATTGTGGTAACGTGCAGGAGAGGCAGCATTAATATCATTAGACTTGCCTTGCCCCCCAGCACGGTGTTTTGGATATGTCTAGTCAACCAGGTAGTAATTATCTCAGGGACGAGAAACTTGGTTATCCAGGTTCCCATAATGGTCAAAATGTCGCACCTCTGGTGCCCGACGATGCGGCGGCACGTATCTAGACTGCTGATAGGCGTTCTCCACCCTTAACTGATAAGCAGCCTGCCTAGGCTGATTGAAAAATTGTCCTTGACGAATGTTCTGTTTTGGCTGCTGATACCTATTAGTTTGAATAGAAGGTTCATGGTACTGCGTAGGTTGGCAGTACTCTTGAACCTGTGAAGATTGCCCTTTGCTGTACCGTTCTTCATAGACTCGAACAAGTTTTAGGCACTCGTGAATGGAGACAGGACGTCGAACTTCCAAAAAATCCTGCAGGAAGGGATCTAGCTGATGTAGTAAGGTGTCACAAATATCAGACTCGACTGCAGCGGGATCCCATAATTTATAAAGTTGAACTGTTTCCAGAGTGAGCGAGACTGGACTATCTGACGCTCGCTGTTGCCTGGAAAACAGTTGTTGTGCAAGGCCTGTCTTATTAGTGCCAAAAGGAAAGACATCCAAAAATGCAGCTCGAAATTGAGGATATGAACCCTCTGGGTTCATTCGACGCCACTGTCTGTACCAGACCTTTGCCGTGTCTTGCAAACATGTGCCAGCAATAGGTATCTGACAATCTTCAGGAACATTATAAAGATCAAAATGATCGTCAAGATCCTCCAGAAACCTAAGCTATCCACCATTTCCCCTGAACACAATAGAACCCGCATGGGGTACGTAATAAGCAAGAATTTTTCTCCTTCTCACGGGAGGTGGTGGGGTAAATTGCTGTTGAGGCACTGCAGTCGAAGTACGCGGTACATAAGCTTTGTACCTCGCGTATTTGCTGTCTGGTAAGTCGGAACCGCAGGCATCGTACAGAGCACTAGGTGAATTATTTGGAACTCTATAACACTGAGTGCGTAGAATGTCTGTTGAAGAATTATGAGCCTCATGTTTCTGTCTATAACAGTCATAGAAAAGACCGATAGGATCCGTTAGGTTAGCCATTTTCCGTGACTCCTGCTATGACTCTGTTCGAGTGAAGTTCGGGCGCCACTATGACGTAGAAGTCTTGTCTTACTTCTACGTTATTTTAAAAAACATAACCATAAGATGAAATAGTTCCTAAATTAAACCTTAACGGCCAGACGAAACATGTAAACAACAGAAGTCAAACTTACAGAAAAGATGCTTTATTCAGGATGTAGCCAATACATCGTAACATAGCATAGCATATTGCATTGACCTCTCCACACACCTCTACACAGCTCTTAACACAACACTTTTCAAGCAACGCTATCTTTAACAACGCTCGCAATAATCGCTCCTTGCAACAGTTTTGTCGTCGTTTTTGTCTCTCGTTCTTATCAATTCAGGCATACGTCACGTTCATTCAACCTCAATTATGTTGCCAACAGTATTAGTTTGAGAGAAAAGATATTACGTTAACAGTGAAGAATAACTGAGAATAAACTCAAGATTTACATAGAGAAAGAAACTAAAAAAGAAAGTTAATTTAGAATATACGTCACAGTACTTACGTAGTTTCTAGTATCCCAAGTACAGTTGACACCGACAAACACAAACACTCACTGACATTCACTAATGTATGTTGGCACTACAGGTAGCTATCTCTATTTTATCTTGGAGGTGGCGGCGTTGTTTACGGACTCTATGCACGCATTCAAACTTCTTTCCTCCGTAGAACAAGAAAAGGTGGCGATTTTGCTTCACCCTCTCTGCAGGAGGGGGGTGGGGGAGGCTGCTTCGTTCTCGAAGTCAGGCGTTTCTCCTCTTTCTCTCTCTCTCTCTGCATGAGCGAGGCGATTCCGGGATTATTTTCTTTGGCTGAGTGATGAAAGTTTAAAGGCCAATCTGGTGCTGGTTATTCCTCAGCTTATGTTTTTAGCTGGCTTTCCTTCTTATGCTTAGAATTGCAAAAGCGGCAGCAGACGGCAACAATTTCTAGCGCGAGGAAAATCCCCTTCCTAATTCTCTCGGCTATCAAACGGATTCTGCTCCTCTCAACAACAATCTCCCGTCTCTAAGAGGTAGTAAGCGGTTAATTCTACCACTTGAAATCGCGACATATTTATTAGTAAACCGCTCTTCAAGTCCAAAAGCTTTCCCATTGTTTTGCGCGCGGCACAGACAAAAGCTTCAGAAGCGGTTGCCGTTTAAACAACTTTTGAGCTATGGGAAAAAGTTTTAAACTCTGACCTGTCCCATTTCCGTTTATGGGCTCTTTGTTCTCGTGGCAAACACTGCAACTCGCCACTTGAATTCAAAGTGCTAGAAGATCTTTTCATTATATACCGCCCTTCGCAAGTGTTTAAATTATAACTCTCTCTTAATTAAAACCCCCAATCAAATTTCAATTACCGTTAATTAGCCACGCCTCTCGCTAATTAATTATGCGAGGGGGATCGTCAAATCGTCCCCTTCTTAAAATGCAACTCGTCTCGAGTGCACATAAGCTACCTGTGATTCGCAGCGATTCCACCACCCGGAGCTGCCTACCCTAGATAAGAACTCATCAGTACCCCTCTTTCTTTGTGCCCATCATCGTCCCTGCCCTTACTCAAAACAATCACCTTGAATTGGTCTTTGGCATTTCCCGGGCCCATCCCCTTTTCTAACGAATCTCAGGGAACGCCCACATTCCATGCGGACTTGCATAAATATTTACACTGCCACGCTGCAAGGCAGTACACAAATACGACACTACATAATTAATTTGCATTACACAGTTCCACTACCACGGCACATGACATATTGCAACATTAAAATATTTCCACCAATAGAACACAACACCGAGTACACTATACAAAATTATTACAACCAACAAACTCATTCCAAGTTCTCAGGCTCTCCGCTTCTCACCCTTTCACATCACTAAGTCAACCAACGGGAAAGTAACCAATCACCTGAGACCTCATCCTTCAACCCTTTATGATTCGGTATTTCCTGCCCTATACGGTCTAAGCCTATCGAGGTGTATGACTCTAACTGTCTATTATTGTACTGAACTTTGTAAAGAACATCGTTGATTTTTTTTTTACTACATAAGGACCTTTCCATGGGCGCTGCAATTTGGGTGACTTTCCCTTTCGCCTTCGTATGTTATAGATCCAGACTAAGTCTTCCTCCTTAAACACTTTCTCCGCAGCCTGCACGTCATATCTAGTCTTCATTCTTTCAGTAGCTATTCGAATATTCTTCCTAGCAAAACTATGTACCTTCTCTAATCTCCTGGTAAGCTCTGTGACATGCGTGCTAGAATCCTGGGCAATTGGTTCCGGCCGTCCAAACACCAAATCACAAGGGAGACGTAATTCTCACCCATACAACATCATACTCGGGTTATTCCCTGTGGTTTCATGCACCGCAGCTTGGTACGCCAACAAACATAGCGGAACAAGCCTGTAATCTTTCTGGTTATCACTAACAAATAATGAAAGCTGGTGTCCCAAGGTGCGTATGAACCTTTCACACATTCCGTCACTCTGAGGAAGAAGTGGCGTAGTTCGAGTCTTTTTAATACCGGGTAAATTGCACATTTCTTGGAACACTTTGGACTCAAAGTTCCGCCCCTCGTCGGAATGCAATTAAAGAGGAACCACATGAGAGCTCACCAATCTACTGACAAGAATTTCGGCAACAGCAACTGCTTCCTGATTTTCCATAGGAAAGACCTCCGGCCATTTGGTGAAATAATCCATAACCACCAACAAATATCGGTTGCCATCCTCCGACTTAGGAAACTGTCCCATTATATCAATGGCTACCCTTTCGAACGGTGCTTCCACATTATACACTTGCATTCGGCTGCGACATCGTGTCACTGGGCCTTTCTTAGACGCGCATAAGTGACACTGTCTGCACCAATCCTCTACATCCGTCCTACCATTTACCCAGTAAAATCGTTCCCGGACTTTCGCAAGAGTTTTTCTGACACCAAAATGTCAATCAGTCGGGATATCGTGCATTTTTTCAACACATCTTTCACCAAAGATCTTGGAACCACCAGTTGAATTTGTAGCGAATCATTCCTAGAATTTTCCAATTCTCTGTACAAAATTCCATCTCTAACCACAAGAGAATCCCATTGCGCCCAATAACTTTTCAAGATCTGTCCGTATGCTGCAACAGTCGCTCACGGAGAACGGTCGCAAGCCTCTTGCTTCCATCGGACCAGACGTCCAACATCATCGTCCGCTTCCTACGTTTTTTGCATCTCATCCGGACTCAGCGGATCTCGTACAGACGGGGTCGGGGGAATTATCGCCTGGCGCACCGCTTGGGTCCCCGGCTGCAGATCATTGCTCTCTGCGCGTAGGCAGGATTTGCATTGCGGCGGACAGAGTCTTCTCGACAAAGCATCCGCATTCTTATGTGCATTTCCCTTCCGATGTTGTACCTGGAAATCATAAGTTTGTAAACATTCTATCCACCTCGCTACCTGTCCCTCCGGATTTCTAAAATTAAACAACCCACGCAAAGCACCATGATCGGTTCACAACAAGAATTTTCTACCAAACAAATAATGATGGAAATGTTCTATACCTTTTACCATAGCCAATAATTCTTTTCTAGTAACACAGTAGTTCCGTTCCGGCTTAGAAAGAGATTTACTAAAGTATGATTTTTTCCTGTTCATTCTGAACCTGAGATGAAACTCCACCCACTCCAGTTTCACTAGCATCGGCATCAAAGATGAATGATAATTCCGCTTTTTGATAAACCAATACCGGCGCTGATAACAGCGCTTCCTTTAGTGTCGCGAAGGCTCGTTGACACTCTTCATTCCACTCAAAGGGAACTTTCGCCTCAGTTAACCGATGCAATGGTCGGGCTATCTGCGAAAAACCTCTGATAAATTTACGGTAATAGGAACATAACCCAAGGAAACTTCTCACCTTCCGTACATTCGTCGGCGGTGGCCATTCTTTGACTGCCACAATCTTTTCAGGGTCTGTCCCTATGCCATCTGCAGAAATTACATGTCCTATGCATTTCACTTCCTTTTGCAAAAATCTACACTTCTTCGGATTCAATTTTAACCCAGCTTCAAGGAGCCTAGTGACAACGATTCTCAAATTATCCAAATGCTTAGCAAAAGTAGTACCACACACAATTATGTCATCCAGATAAAATATGCAGATGTCAAACGGTTAACCTCGAAAAACAGTTTCCATTAAACGTTCAAATGTGGCGGAAGCATTACACAATCCAAAGGGCATTACCCGAAATTGCCACAAACCATAACCTGTCGTGAAGGCAGTTTTCTCTTTATCATTTGGATGCATACCCACCTGCCAATAGCCACTTTTTAGATCGAGCGTTGAGAACTACTCAGATCCAGCCAAATGATCCAAATTGTCATCTAGTGGATAGGAATCCTTGCGAGTTATTTCATTAAGTTTCCTGTAGTCTAAACAAAATCTAGTCGTACCGTCAGGCTTAGAGACTAAAACAACAGGTGCTTCCCACGTGCTAAAAGAAGGTTCTGTAACTCCTTGCTTCTCCATATTTCTCAACATCTCTTCCACTTCTGCTCGTTTAGCTAAAGGTAAACGTCTAGGCGGTTGCTTAATTGGAGCACTATTTTCCGTATCTATTCTATGGAAAATGACATTGGCTCGCCCATAATCATCCTCACCAGCGGAAAAAACATCGGCGAATTCGCATATCATCTCGGTCCAATCTCCTAGCTGACACGTACTCAGGCCTGCAGTGGCCTCCGCTGTAAGGTCGCGCAGATGCTCCCAGCTCCGGTACTTCGCAGCTCCCGCCCACGCGCGAATCGGGTGGGATCATTACTCTGGAGCTACGCGCCGAAATCACTAGGTTCAAGAAGCAAAGCGCTAACCCTTCCTTTATCTTCACATCGACATCACTCAGGTTAATTATTCTTACGGGGATACATTGTGCTGTTTTTACCAGCGCTCTCGCTACAAGTACATTTTTCGGTAACGGGCAAATTTCGGACATTTTGCATAGTGCCATCGGAAATTCTAGTGAAAGCTCAGGCAAACATCCTGCCAGAATTGTTTCACTTTTTACTGGTAAAACACACTTTTCTTTTGCGAGAACTGTGACCCTTTGCGACCTCAGGTGCCCATGTTGATTCCGCATGAGAACCATTTCCTCATGTTCCGTCTTCAGGGTTCCATTCTTAAGGTCCAAAACATATCCGTTCTCACTAAGAAAATCAAGACCCAATGTGCATTTTTCAACGATATCAGCAATCACTGCCGTGTGTCTGCAGCATTTATTTCCAATTCGTATTTCGACGCCTGCGGTTCCAAGAGCAACTAAACCCTCACGATTCACAGTTTGAATCTCAACCCGTTGCTCACCTTTCAAACAATCTGTAGGTTCCTTAATTTGCTCGAAAAAATCCGGACGGACTAATGTAATATCCTCCCCAGTATCTAGCACAAATTGGCATTTAGTTCTGTTTATCATCCCCTCAACTCTTAAACCACTGTAATCCTCAGAAAGACCTGTGACGTGCGCTTTCAATGTGCGGGGCTGCTCTTGCCGCGTCAGTTCTCGCTCCCCGAAACTGACTTCTGAGGGTTTCCCGAAGCCTGTTCCTTCGACTTTTTTTCCTCTCTCAACCGTTTTCTACATTCGAAAACGCGATGTCCTCTTAAACCACAATAACAGCACCCCAGTTTTCTAGACGGCGTATCACTTCTTCCTCGGCCAGGAGACGAAACAGAACGATGTTTAACATCTCTGCGAAGGAGATCCAAAAGGTCTTCGAGTTTAGTTTCGACTGATGCATTGATCTGAATTTCTGCTACAGTCGCCATACGAACTGTTTTTCTAGGACTCCTAGAATGGCGCGAAGAGTCAAATTTCATTGCATGTAAGACGGCTGACTTAAGTGAGTCACAACCGCCATGCGAACTGAATGCTGAATATCTGGATCAGCAATCGATTCCACAAAATGTTGCTGCGCCATCGTGTCCTGTATATCCGACGTACATTGCCAATACGCAAGCCTTGTCATCCGATCGATGTCGGTCGCGAGCTCTTGAAGTGACTGCAATTTTTCAACTGAAGAACACGGAGTTGCTGTAAATGTTCCTCCCCAAATCCGAGTTCCAGGGCAGCGACGAGACAGGAATATTTTAAACGGCTCTCCTCCGACAAAGTTTGTAGGATATCAGCAGCTGCATCCCTCAATGATGTCTCAAGCGCGCATGCTTTCTCCCTTTCGCTCCAGCCGTTCACACTCGAAGCCATTGTAACGTATACTCTAGATTCAGTTTTCTTTTGATTTTACTCTCTTGTTATTTTATTTTCCTATGCAAATTATATTCTCACTTAACGAGATGTTATTTCTCCCGCTGAATGATATGTGGCAACGAGTGTAAGTCATGACGTGGTGGTATGTAGTATATATAGGCGCGCTCAACTATACCGGCGAGAGCTTCGTTTTATGTGATAGGTTCTTCTTCATTATTGTTATGCGATTCTACGAAAGTTCGGATATTCAGTAGTAGTGTGATTTGTAGAGTGTGTGTTGGATAATACCAGGAGCTTTCCAATAAAAGGTTTTAAAGTGAGTACGTTTTTCTCAGTTCATATTATTGTCAGACCTCTGTCTGGCCGTTAGGTCTCTTTCATTAAGTGTCTCCATTAAGTCCAGGGTATATTGTGTTTACCGCTCTAATAAGGAGCCTTCAAGGTACACTTTAGCTACGTCAAGTAACCTTCCAATAACCCTAACGTGACTTAACGTAAACTTCCCTGCACTACACGTCCAGCATAAAGTTTTATTCATTATAATTGGCGCCCGAAAACTTCTTGAACACGAGGTGTTAACAATTAGTGACTATGTCTTCATTACCTGAGAAAACTTCACCATTTCAACCTGAATCAAGTTTCGGTGGAGGTGGGGTTATTTTCGACAATTTGCAAGAAGCCTGTGGGGCTCACTTTGATGTCAATGATTTACAAGTACCCAGGCATTCCTCACAATTTCGTCATTCACCAGTTTCATATCACTCTGAGTCGCGGGTCGTACCTGAGGTATTTCCATCCTCTCACAGAAGCAAAATGCTTGCACATTTCGTGCCGCATGCAGGAACAATTACTTTCAATGGTTTGGAGGGGTCCTTGAAATTTCTCGAGGATTTGGAGGATCATTTCGACTTATACAATATTCCTCAAGATTTCAAAGTGCAAATAGCAGGCACTTGCTTGAAAGATACCGCTAAGACCTGGTATCGGCAGTGGAGAGTATCGAACCCGGATTCTCGTTATGAGAATTTCCGCGCGGAATTTTTGGACGTCTTTCCTTTCGGGTTCAGTCGAGCTGGCCTTGCACAACAACTTTTTTCTCGTCAGCAAGGACCCAACGATAGCCCTGTTGCGTTTGCTTTAGAAACAACACGCTTGTATAAATTATGGGATCCACATGCCAGTCATGTCGACATGTTGGACACCCTATTGCAACAGCTCGATCCATTTCTACAGGATTTTCTTGAGGTCCGACACCCTGCTACAATTCATGAATGCCTTCTGCCTCATACGAACGTATGAGGAGCCACACGGCAAACATGGTCCAACTCAACATGCTCGGGCACCCCGGCAGGCTTATCACGAAAATCCTCAGCGGCGTAATAGGCCTAATGACTTTCAACACGAGCGTACACAGGTGCAAGTCCAAGCATCATACGTCCCACCGCATAGAAGAGTGGTGCACCAACCGCTAGTTTCTGAACAATTTTCTGGGTACAGTACAAATGCACAGTGTGCTCGACCCCGTTCCAATCAGCAGAATTCGGACCGTTTTTATGCTAAGGGCAATGATGATTTTTCTGCCCGTGCTGAGGGAAGATGTAATAGCAATGAAATTTTCAACAGACATGCGGAGTTCCCGCAGCAATTTTCACGAAGTTTTCCTAAGCGTGAAAACTTTCCCGATACCCGGCAGGGCCGAGGTTTCAGACCGCATGATAATACAACCAGGAATCCTTTAAACTTCCAAAGGAAGTAGACCAAGGGTCGGTACTGCTTCCTGATACCAAGCATTCTGACCCTAAAATAGTATTATTGACTGTCCAAACTCCTCAGTGGCCTGATGTGTTATTGACACTGAAGCGATGAAAGATTTCCGTCTTTAGCACGATTTAATGATTAAAAGATGAGAAATATATACAATTAAAAACAATTAAAACCATGAGCATTTTCGAGGCAGCGGCTGCCTCTTCTTCAGATGTAATAAATAGATACACATTTAATCTATATATAATATAGATCATTGCATTGTGGGAAGCATGGTAAGTTAGCCAATAGTAATCTACATGCGTCAAAAATGTTGCGTATACTGTTGGCCTAATTGGTCTGAAGAAGAAAACATGGAAATATATAATAGAAATAAATGGTGTAGGGTGAACATTCAATTTTAAGTTTATATTACAATTTATAATTTACATTTTTAATAAAGGATTTCCAAACGTTATGTAACTCATAGGGGGCATATTCATTACAACATTGCTCACCGGAGGCCTCTATATAGACACTTTCAGCAATTAAAAGATCACCAGGTTTACTAGGAGTATTAATTATTCTAACATTGCTCCAGTCGGGATTAAGATAATCTTGTGTAACAGATTTGGCTAGTGATGTACAATACATGCCTGTTTTAATATTGTATTTGTGTTCTTTAATTCGTAATGCAATATTGCGTTTTGTAGAACCCACATAATTAGAAGCTGCATGTCCTGTAGTTGCCTTAACCAGAGGGATATTGTATATACCCCACTGTCCCATTTTGCTATTCCCTTCACGATCCTTACGAACTACTGAAAATAAGTTTCGTGTGCGTGAACCAAACTTCAAGTCATATGGTTTACATAGTTGTGTTAAGGCTCTCGTTAAATGTGGATTGTATTGCATAGAGCCAACATATATGGAATTGCAGTTGGAGTTTCTTAACAGGGTAGTATGTAGGGCATATTTGACCTTGCCAAACACTTGCCTAATCAGATATTTAGGGAACTCATATTGCTCAGCCAAACCAAAAATGTAGTTAACTTCTTGCTGAAATAATTCAGTAGTTGATGAATGTGAGTGAGCTCTTCTAAACATATAGAATAATGCTGTCAACTTATGTTGTTTAGGGTGTGATGAATGATAAGGTATTAAAACAGGTGTATGACTGGGTTTTCTATATACACAAGTGGTAATGCAGTTAAGGCTATAGTCCTTACGAATAAGAATATCCAAGTAAGGTAAGCAGTTATTAGCTTCAAATTCTATCGTGATCCTGATAGTTGGGAATATGGATGATAGTTCGTTGGCGAATAAGTGTAAATCATCCCGGTTGTGAGGCCATGCAAACAGGATGTCGTCATTCATCACACCCTAAACAACATAAGTTGACAGCATTATTCTATATGCACTGTTAAAAATTTCACAGTTAGATTACGGGCAATGGCCGGCAACTGGGGGCCCGGCCGTTGCCCATAAAACTACGGCTTATCCCATTTTTGTGAAAGCCCATGAAATTACGGTCTGAACCCTAAATACTAAGCCCATAATTTGAAGGGCATTGCCCATAAAAAAATAAGTTTGACCGTATTGAGCTACGCCATAATTTGAAGGGCATTGCCCATAAAAAAATAAGTTTGACCGTATTGAGCTACGCCATAATTTGAAGGGCTATACCCGAAAAAATAAGTTTGACCGTATTAACTTAAGCTGTAATTTGAAAGGCAATCCCTGTAAATATGAAGTTTGGCCATATTCGGTTAAGCCTCACGGCAAGTAGTCACCGACTTTTACATAAATGCATTTTTTGTGGAAGAGTGTGCAAGTAGTAAATGCATGTTTTTTTGTGGAAGAGTGTACAAGTAAATGCATGTTTTTTGTGGAAGAGTGTGTGAGTGTGAAATTGTTGGATACTTACATTATAACTGAATCAATTCAGTTCTAAATGTGAGTAATGATATTTTCATATCTTAAAATCAGGTTTATTACAATATGATAAATAATGACATCAGTTACACACAGATTTGTTTAACATTAGGCTTTACGAACTCTGTACACACAGTTGGTTGAACAATACTTACGTTTCTTTTAGACATGTTTTAATTGGAGAATTATTTCTAAAGCACAGTTGGTTGAACAATACTTAGTTTCTTTTAGACATTTTAATTTGCACATACGTACTTATGTAGTATTTGCATGAATGAATACAAAGGGCAGTTATGTAGTAAAGATATGTACAGGCATATTCTTGTATTTATATGTTATATCAATGACAAACAGAACTACGAACTGGCATCCGAGTACATTGCGTCTATAAGGGTATTCAATCCACAATGGTGTCAAAGTTGGTTTTTCATGTAGGTTTTGGCTAGTATTACATTTGACATAGGGTTGAATCATGCTTTTTTTGTTTTCACATTCACTGCCTTGTGTGCTGGTTCATTTTACATTCTACTGAGCACTGTGTTGTCAGTGTTCCCAGAACTTTTACTGTCTTGTTTCCTATCTCTAATTTTTGGATATTTACCTACTTTTCACATGTTTAGTAAAATTATGTCAAAAACTGGAAGTACTGCTTTTGAAAGATCACATTGCTTCCCCATAATTAAGGTATCAGAAAGAAAAGAAAAAAAAAATACTTGAATGGAAATGAGAGCTTTTGAACTTGATAGGGCATAATTTCAAATCTCAGACCCCCACCCAAAGAAGAAACACTTGTTTAGACCCTGATTCTAACTGAGTCATTGTAGAACATTAATCATCATCATCATCATTGTCAACCATTATCAATCCACTGCTGGACGAAGGTCTCCCCAAGTTTCCTCCACAACGGTCTGTCTTGTGCCAGTCTCCTCCATGTCACTCCCGCATATTTACGAATTTCATCCACCCATCTCCCATGTGGTCTTTTTCTGGGTCTTTTCCTGTCCCTTGGAATCCAATCTAAAATTTCGGCTGTCCATCTATGGTCTGTCCTTCTGGCAGTATGTCCAGCCCATTGCCATTTCAGGGATTTAACCCTGATCATGATGTCTTCCACTCTCGTCATTTTTCGGATCCACGAGTTTCTCTTCTTATCTCTCCTGGTTATACCAAGCATGCACCTCTCCATGCTTCTTTGAGTTGTCTGCAGCCTTTGTATGTCTCTTTTAGTTAAGGTCCACGTCTCTGCACCATACGTAAGCACTGGAAGGATGCATTGATCAAACACTTTTCTTTTAAGACATAATGGCATATTGCTCTTGAAAATTATGCTGTTTCTTCCAAAAGCTCTCCAGGCAAGTTTTGTACGCCGATTAATTTCTTCATCAATGTGACCCTCACTTGATATCTGCTGTCCAAGATAAACGTACGTGTCTGTTATCTCCAGCTTTTTCTCCATCAATCGATAAATCTTCATTTCTTGTAAAAGCATTGAACATCACTTTTGTCTTCTGAAAGTTCATTTTTAATCCCACTTCTTTACTCTTGTCAGCAAGTTCCTGGATCATACTCTGCAGCTCTGATGGGGTAGTTGCAAAAATGACTACGTCATCAGCAAAACGAAGGTGGGTTAGATAATCTCCATTAATCTTTATCCCTTTGTTTTCCCAGTTCAGTGATTGAAAGACATTTTCCAATGTGGCATTAAAGAGCTTCGGAGATATGGTGTCACCTTGTCTCACTCCCTTTCCAATTTTTATGTGTGTTGTATTTTCAAACAGCCGAATCTTTGCACTTGCATTTTCATAGATGTTATTAATAATATTAATGTATGCATCTTCAATACCGCAGGATTTCAGAGCCGTGGTAACTGCTGATGGTTTCACCGAATCAAAGGCTTTTTCATAATCGATAAAAGCCATGCACAATGGAAGTTCATATTCCCTCGCTCTTTCAATTAGTTCTCTCAGTACTTGGATATGATCTATTGTGCTGTAGCCACTCCTGAATCCAGCTTGTTCTCTCGGTTGAGCCATGTCCAGTGTTACCTTCAAGCGGTGTGAAAGAACTTTAGTGAAGATTTTATAAACCACTGATAGGAGGCTGATAGGTCTGTAGTTCCTGAGATCCTCAATGTCACCTTTTTTATGTAGCAGGATCATTGTAGCATTGTTCCAATCCTCAGGAATCTTCCCTTCATTAAGGCATCGAGTGAAAATTTGGGCGAGTACTGTTTCGATTTCTCCACTTGCTTCTTGTATGATGTCTATAGTAATTCCATCTTCTCCTGGAGCTTTCCCCCGCTTCATGTTCTTGATTGCATGAGCAACTTCTGCTGGGAGGACTGGAAGAACTCTGGTACCTTTCATGATGTCTGGAGTACATGTATCATCCCTTTCATATAATTTGGAGTAGAAATCTTTCACTCTTGTCAAAATTTCGCCTCTATTTCTTGTTATAGAACCATCTTCTTTTCTCAGAGCCATAATCTGTTTTCTTCCCTTACTGAGATGTCCCTTTGCTATCTTAAGGCTTTGGTTGTTTTCAATTGCTTTCCTCACTAGCTCACAGTTGAATTTCCTTACGTCTTCAGTGATACTTTTTCGTGTTGTCTTGCATAGCTCTATATATTCCACTTTGGAAGTCACATCTTCTTTAGTTGTCCTCATCTCTCTTCTTTTTTGCATCAACATTTTGGTTTTTCCTGATAATTTGTTCACATGCAACTTGTTCTTAGACCCAGCTAATTTTGTTGCTGTTTCCATTAGAGCTTTGGTTACTTTTCTGTTAACTTCCGAAATATCCACTTCTTCCGATGTTAGGCCTTCTAAAGCAGAGAATCTGTTCTTCAGTTCTAACTTGAAAGTATTATGGTGTTTTTTAAGGTTGGTTATGTCAATACATTTTGTTTGTCTTATGAGCTTGCCACGTTCCAGTTTAGTGTTGAGGTGCATCTTACATCTCACCAATCTATGGTCACTACCTGTGTTGAACTTGTTCAGCACACTGCAGTCTTCTATGACGAATTTTTTGTTACACATAATAAAATCAATTTCACTTGTCGTTCCAATTGGATGTCTCCATGTCCATTTCCTGTGTGGCTTTTTCTTGAAAAAGGAGTTCAAGATGAAAAATCCTTCTGCCTCTGCAAACTCAACGAGAGTATTTCCACGCTGGTTTCTGTTGCCGTGACCGAATTTACCTACTGAAGTTTCATTCTGTTGCCGTTGCCCTATTTTTGCATTGAAATCTCCCATAATTATCTTCAAGTGCTGCTTACCTTTATTATTTAGATGACGAATTTCCTCATAAAATTCTTCAATTTCTTCTTCAGGATGACTTGTGGTGGGTGCATAAGTTTGAATAATCTGAGCCTGGTATCTTCTCGATAGTTGGATAACGAGTCGTGCAGCTCTGTCAGAGGAACTTTCAACTTCTACCACTTTATCCTTCAGTTTCTTGTTTATTATAAATCCAACACCACTAGTTCTGCCAGTATCTGTCCCACGATAATAGAAGAGATGTCCACTTTTCAGTTCAATGAGATCTTCTCCTTTTCTCCTTACCTCACTTAGCCCGACGATGTCCCACTTGATCCTTTGTAGTTCCTCTTCCAATTCAAGAAGCCTTGAATCAGAAGATAGGGAGCGTCCGTTGTACGTAGCCAAGGTCAGCATCAGATGGCAGCCTAGTGCATATCAATATTTCTAAAATATTAAATTTTCCTGTTTGGAATGTTTTAGAAATGACTTTAGTGATTAAACCTGTTCTTTCATTGTTGTGTTGCCACAAGGAAACCAATTTGGAGCACAATTTTTTTTTTTTTTTTTGGAAAGCTATTAAATAGTTGTATTTATAATATCTTGGCAATACCTGAAGATACTGAAACAATTTTTATTGATGTACAAATCAGGTGTTTAGTGACAAAGGAAAAGAACACGGCAGAATCTTTAAATTTCTCAAAAAACAATTTCATCGCATCATTTTGTACCAATTTCAGCACTATCATCTTAAAACATGAAATACATGCTTTGCATATTGAACATTTTGAGTAGACCTTTAAAATAGGAATTAGAAAACGTGTAAAAAAATTTTCATATTTTTTAACTTAAAAAAAAGTGGCTTCTGATTTATCTTAAAATATAAATTTTCCTGGGCATCCAGGTTTTACTACCTGGGTAGGTAAATAATTTATGTATATACCCAGCTGCGCATGTAACATTTCAGATATTTTCCAAGCCCTGCTTAAAGTGACACAGGTGAAAGATTTCACTCGCAGAAATTTAGAATGAAATCAATTCTTTTTTACATTTAACTTTAATTACTACATTTGCAAAGCAAAGAAACTGTTCATGATATATTTTCACTGTCATTTTCTTGGCCAGCATTTACCAGATTCAGTAAAAAAAGAATAACAGTCGAAACTCGTTATAATGAAATTCAAGGGGGACAAAAAAAAATTTGTAGCAACGTATTGTTCTTAAAACATTACAAATTTTTCATTAAAAAGTTAGTATGTACTACAGAAACTTTCATTACGCATAAGATTGCAATGCTGTAAAAGTGAAATAGTGCCCACAGAGACAAGCAAAGGTAATTTTTTTGTAACGGGAAGTTTTTGCTAAAGTAGTAATAATGAAATATATAAGCTTTAATTAATATGTATGTATGAAATTATGTACTGTATATATTTTTACTTATACATATCAGGGTTTGAAAAATACCATGCCTGAGTCGTGTGAATCATTGACCTGGGCAGGTAAATAAATAATCTAGTTGCCCTAGGTGCCAGACTGGGCAATTAAATCTAAAAATGAAGTTCAGAATATAATTTTCTACTACAAGAAAAAAGACAGTCATCGCATGTCATGTTGCTTTTCACTGCTAATCACTGGAAGTTGTATTATTGTTACGCAGTGCCAAGGACAGAAGAATATCACTTCTTTAATTATATTATGCTTTAGGTCCATAAATTGGAAGCATATGTAATTTTGCTCCAAATGTTTAAAGTCAGCGACTGAACGCATGCCTCTGATGGAACTAGCCTCCTGTGTTTATTGACAAAGGGTTAAAACTTCATATTTTTCATATTTTAATGTATTTCATATTTTTTCAGATATTTCATATTTTAAACGTGTTTTAAAGATTTTTATTGTAATATGGACCTGTGAGTCTGACACTGTGAAGAGAAGCTGCGATAGGAATAATGCATCGCTCCAGTGAAGATGTGAAGCTTTGGTCCGTTAAAAGGAAGGTTTGTTGCTGTGTGGAAATGACGGGTACAAGAGAAAGAGGACTTACGTTATTGGCAGAAGAGCAATAAATGCTGTAGTGATACGCTACAGAAAATAGGTCCACAGCAGCTACCCTTTCTTTTGTTGTATCCTGTACGTTGTTGGCAGGAAAAACCGGATAAAACCTCTTCGATTTGCAAAAGATACATATGAGTAAGATAGAAACTCGCGTGCGAACAAGCTATTAACAGAAGAACCAAAAGTGCAGAGACACAGCAAATCTGTTCAAACCAAAAACGAAATTTATAGTTCCCCAGTTTTCTGTACAACATAGAAAAGCATATTAGTACTTTCGGTAAATGTGTACTTCAGCGTCCTAAACTATTTCGTTGGAAAAATTTAACTGTGGGTGAAAAGTTCGATGCACACATTTTTTTAAGCATGCAAAATAATAGGGAAAGGTGAAAAATTATATTTTTAGATAAAAAAGAAATAATTTTTCTGAAGTATTAACCTGCGAGTACGATGGTTTGTAGCAGGTGGTGCGGGAGGCTGAAGCGATGCTAACGGCCACCACGTGAAGGTGCTGTGCGACGGAGCGAAGTACGAGTTGGTAGCAAATGCGTGGAAGAATACGACAGCAGTAGGGTATATTTTTCGGAAGAGTGTCGTGTAATCGTGCGCAGAAGTAGTTCAAACCTGTTTTATTCATTTTTGAGAAAGATATGTGCAGAATGTCGTTATTAGTGGTTTCACAGTGTCTCCGAATGGAAAGAAATTAAGGAATGTAAAATAATTTATGTACGACAGAAGTTTTGAGGAAGACGTTTTGGTTCCGGTTGAACCCAAAGTTTTAGTTTTGGTTTGGAAGATGTGCACAGGTAGGTGATTTCTTCAAGCACTTCATTTGCAGTTCTGCTGTTATTCAGTACATCGTAGCTCACATTTTTTCCCTCGTGACATGGATATTTTTCAAAATAAGCAATTTTCTTCAATTCATATATCGCACTATGGCAGGGAGACAGCTTCTTGTATTGTGGCGGATAATGAAATTTTAAGCCCTGACGAAATCCGAAATGACTGACGATTTTGTACTTCCGCTTTCTCAAAATTACCCTTCAAAAAACAAAAACTTACAATGCTGCACAAATTCAACCTCTTTCTTTCTGTGTATGCCTACAAGACTTTTCGATGACTACGTACAGCTAAACCGCTTCCTTCTTAATTCTTCCGCCCGTTACTTGCCCTTCTCAACGAAGCTTCCATTCACCGGACTCCACCTTGATGCCGTTGCCGCTCTCTCGTCCTATGCCTATACCGCACGTACTGTTCCAAACCATCGCACTCTCAGGTAAATACTTCGGAAAACTTTTTTCCTTTTATCTAAATATACTATATTTTTGCACCTTTTCCCATTATTTTGCATGCTTAAAATATTGTATGTCACACTTTTCCCACACAGTTATATTTTTCCGACGAAATAATTTAGACGCTAAAGTACACATTTACCAAACTTTCTATTTCGGATCAGGGAATCATATGCGAAAGAATGAAAAATTTCACGTCTGCTTTAAAAACAATTACAAAACATGAACAAACTATATTGTGTAGCATATGAGTATAAAATGGTTCGCTCTCCTGGCAAGAAGGTACTTGCTTGGACTTGTAGTCATCCGCACGTGAATTGCACGGCGAAGCGAATCTTCCTTTCAACAAAGCAAATCTTCACATCGTTGCCGTAGTGATGTGTTAGGCCTACCACAGCGTCGCACTCACAAGTCAATATTACAAGTTTCCGACAAAGTAATTTAGGACGCTAATCTACACATTTACCGAATAATCTGCCAATGATGAAGATTGGAGTGCCATTTCAGGTGGATTCAGTAGTTTTAAAGAGTTTGTAGAAATCAATGAAAATGCATTATTGGGAAATTGAGGGATATTCAAGAAATAGCCAATGAAATTCAGGATGATGATGAAGAGACATAACGAAGAATTAACAAAAGATCCCCAGACTGTCACGAAAGCAGTGTAGAAGCTTTGGAAACATTGTCACTACATACAACTCACCGATACATCTAATTGCCACACATTCCTGTTTAAACAAACTTGAAAAAGCTGTTTTCAATGAGAGGCAACAGCAGAAACAGTCTTCAATTTTACATAACTTTAAATGTTTCTTCAATTTTACATAACTTTAAAAAGCCATAAATATAAACAAGGTATGTAATTAAAATTTTGAGATCAAGTAATTTACATTTTTGAGTAATCTAAGCTTTTAAGTGTTAAATTTAACTAAGTAAATTCAATCATTGATATTTTTCTTATTTTGCATGTTATTCTCATGTTAATTACATTTTAAACTTAATTTTGGCTGGAATTACACTAACTTTTACTTATGCTGCGCTCTTATTTATGCGTGCTTTGGTTTGCGCTGACATATATGTGAAATATTACTGTATACATGTGATAATGAGGTGATTATAGATATAATTAAAAAATATATATTTTTTGGCTCTTCTGGTTTCCAATTAAATTTATGTAATTTATGTGTTGAGTGGTAAAAAGCTGTTTTTCAATGAGAGGCATATGGGGTTTGTATATATGCAGATTTCCATTGTTTGCTACTTCCTGCTGAAAACTAAGGTAGGGGTGCCTATGAGTTAACTGAATATGCCATAGTCACAAAATGATTGATAATTATATAATAAGGAATGTGAGTGAAATGGTATTCCTAAAAGCAATCAAAACTATGTAGCAGTCAGGGAGAATCACAAATGTGTTTCCTGAACGAAAATGTGACATTTCATCACATGAAACTTTTTTCCACCTCTAAATTGAGGCCATTGGTTCTAGGGAAGGAGAAAGCCAAAGCTGTTATGTTATGTAAAAAACAGGTTTCTTTTTTAAAGGTTTTAACGGCTAATGTGAGGAACAAAATGGGATATAAGCAGTCCCCGTCCCTAATTTAAGAGTCACTGGTTCCAGGGAAGAGAGAACGCCAGTGCTGTAAGACAAACACAACATCCATGCCGTACCGGGATTCAAACCCAGACCCACTTGGACAAACAATCATAAGATGGTGCTTAGACCACTGCACCACCAGGGTGGCAAAACTAATGCCTCATATGAGACTCAAACCATATGTTAAATTATGACTGCTAGCCAAAAACCTTGATGTACAACCAACTCTGATACCAGAACGGCTTGAACATCCTCTAGACCAATAGTTCTCAAAGTGGGTTTCACTAAAATAATAGGGGGGGGGGGAGGCATATGCGGATTTGTTAGCAACCATACCGAGTCACATAGTGAACCAATTTTCAAAACAAAATTAATCTGAATTTATGGCTAGTGCTGGTAGGATTGTGTGGTGAAGTTTAGCATATTTAGCTGAAATTTCTGAAAAATGAACTAGTGGAACTTCTCATTACAGGGTGAAAACAATCTGTTCAATGTTGAAAAAACAAAACACAAGCAATGACCAAAAAACTTTATGAGAAAACCAAATTACAGGGAACAGCTCTGACCAATTTTCATAACTGAATTCATTATCATCAGAAAATGAGCAAACAATTGGAAACAATTGGAAACTTGATGTTAAACAGCTAATAATCGTCCATCTCTGCACTCTCCAAGCATTTACAAGGCAGTATTTCCCATTCCCACTGAATGAACTAGTTACTCATTCACATACAATGCAGAAATGTGTAATCTTCTATTGCCAAATAAAAAACTTATGAGACATCTTTTAACTCTGGTTGGTTTGAAAAACATTTGTTCTTTGAAATCACTGACTAGTTTTTTTTTTGTTTTTTTTTATTGGAGGTTTAACGACCACCGTGAGCAACTCAATGGGCTATAAGCAGTCGCCCGTCCCTAATTTAGGGTCACTGGTTCCAGGGAAGGGAGAGAGCCAGCGCCGTAAGAGAAACACAACATCCATGCCGGACCGGGATTCGAACCCGGACCCCTTACGAACGAATGATCAGAGGCCAGCGCCTTAGACCACTGCGCCACCGGGGCGGCGACTAGTTTTTGGATTCCAATGGAAAAAAAATTTCCAACATTGTCGAGCACTGCCTTAAGTATTTGTTCTTTTACAACTACATATTTATGTGAAACTAGTGTTTTATCCTTAACCACCATAAAAACTAAATATTGAAATAAGCTGGATGTTGAAGATAACTTGTTTGTACATAAGCAAGAAAACTCAAAATATTGATGAACTTTGCAAGAGTAAATGAGCTCATACATCTTACTGATACTAAACAAATGACTTGACCAGTTTTATTTGATTTTTTTTAGCCATTTGTGCAATTTCTGTGACATCAGTGTATGTAATTTTAGCAAATATACGTGTGTATTTGTATTTTTTATATATTTTATACCCACATAAACACACTGGAATAAACTTTTCATTAAAGAATATGCCTGTACATATCTGTACTCCATAGCTAATCTTTGTATTCATTGGTGCAAATATAATACTTCACAAGTTCTTAAGTACATGAGCAAATGAAAAGGAGTCTTAAAAACAAAACAAAGTATTGTTCAGCCAGTTTGTGCTTTAGAAATAATTCTGTCTAAATTCAGGAGTTGAACACTATGCCGTAAAAAAAAAAAAAAAAAGCACAAAACGATAAGACAATATTTATGCGTGTTATATTGCAAAATGGAATTCATTTCAGACTACAAACATACGAAAAGAATGCTTCCCTACGTAATTCCCAAATCAGCATGTACAGATCGAATTTATTCGACATCCTAGTCAACGCTAGGTATATACCTGGCGATAAAGACTTGCACAGTAAGTAAAGCACTGTTTCATATTGATAGTAAAACATATATGGATGTGAGAGTTATGCCCCTACCATAGTCAAATGAAATCTTAGCTACTACATAGATTTTCCTGTGTGACAATGCTTCAGCCACCCTCGTTTGGTGGTGAAACTTTTAAAAATATATATATATATATATATGTACACAGTTCGTGAGCTTAATATCAAACAAAAATGTGTGTAATTGATTTCGTTACTTTTACATATCATAATAAACTTAATTTTAAAAAGTGTCTACTCACATGTTTTCTTTCTTTAACGTCTTTCTTGCACATTTTCGTGACTTCGTGTTCGTCAGTTAGGGATGGGCGATATTTATCAATTGCTCGAAATATCGATATTTTTGTCCGATATTTCGATATATAGTATTGATATCCAAGTTACGATATATCAGAAAATCACTATATCTGTGCGATATTCAATATATCAATCAGCCTATGGCTGATGTGATTTAACTTGTGGAATGAAATCTGTGTTCTTTCCTCTGGCATGTCACGAAAATTATGTTGCTTGAGGACTATCAAACTGCGATCTCATTATCGAGATTCACATGATATTATGTCACCTTCCGATTTCTAGAACTCTATAAGGAAAAATATCTGCTGTGTTGAAAACCTCGATGGTTGAAAATTTTAACTATTAGTTGACGTAGGCACCCAGAAAAAAAATTTAACGAACGGTTGATAGCAGATTGTTCTTTTGCCTATGAGTATTATGTTTGAAGTAAACTGGCACTTTGACCAAAATTAAATACATACCAATGACACACAATTTGAAGTTAAGCATTTTTTTTTTTTTCGTTAGTGATAAAGTATGTAGATCTTAACAGCTGGGTAAGGAAATGCAAAACAGCTTTTCGAGAGTTTTCTTGATGTCTTACAAGTTATGTAGTATAAAGTTTGTTGTAATTCAGGCTATGTATATATCAGACGTAATTTTTTTTATCATCCTTTGATAATTATCTTGTAAATACATAGTGAAACTTCCTGAAGTAATTATATAATCTGGTAAAAATATGAGCATAACAACTTTCGTCTTGATCTGCTGATTTTTCCACACTTACAGCATGTTATTTCCTCTGATTGTCCATTAGTTTTTTTGTTATCTAGGAGAGACAGGCTTTCATACATTAATTAGTAAATATATACTTGATGAATTTGGATTATGATATTTTTTTGTTTTTCATACATTAATTAGTATGGCTTTCATTAATTAATTAGTAAATATATATACTTGATTAATTTGGATTACGATATTTTTTATGTTTTTATTTTTATAATCATATTTTAATGGAGGACTAATAATCATTAGCATTTTTTAAAATATCTTTCTGGAAAAATAATTGCTTTCTATGAAAAGGCCATCACAAATTATTCGTACTCTAATTACTGTTTTTAACAAAAATGTCACTTGTAAACATATTATAAGCACTTTAATTTTTTTGCTTATGCCATGGGAACTATTTTTGCTTACACCATGAAGTAATTATATCTGTATACTCCATTAACATTGTGTTCTGTCTTAAACGATAAAAAAATAGCAAACATTGTTCACACCTTCTGAAAAATATAAATGTATACAAAATGCTCTAAAAATTACAATAACAAAGTTTTTTTAAAGATTTTTTTCCATAACACTTCCTTGCAAGCTGATATAATGTTGTTAACTTTGACATTTGCATCCCAATAAAAATAGTTATTCTTTCTATAATTCAGTTATTCCCATGTTAATTGATGGTTAAGATTCCAGTCTGCTGGGATTAATAAGTACTTTTGTTTTTTTGTCATTTATGCCATACTGAAGCTTCAACTTACCTTTTCTCGAAATGTTGGAAATACATATTTCTCATAATCTCACATTGATGAAAAACTCATGAAAACATTCCTTTGCAACTGGGATTTTTGGAAACTTCTTGGCAGAAACCATATCCCTGCTCGTCGAGCAATGCCCACACATGAAACAACAAAATCACCTTTTGGGTTTTGGAAAGTATATTCAGCATTTCCGCAGATTGCAAGCTCACTTCTGTTGCATGATTTTTTTTATTTATTTTTGCATCAAAACTTTCTGCTATATATTTTTTTTTATTTTAGGATCTGAAAAACAATATTTTATGTGTTTTTCATATCACTAAAAATACAGCTTGAGAGCTGCAATCTTGCATAAAGATAGTTTTAAGCTATAAAATGTAATAATAAAGGACAAATAAAATTGCTCCCTTTTAGTAGGAGAAAGCAGCTCTTGAAAAAAAAAATTTCAGCTGATGTTTCTAAGAAATTATCTGAGAAAACTGGTAGGATATTTATTCCCCACATTCACTGCCAAGCTTGTGTATTATAATTAGTTATTACTTATTACCAAAACAATTTTTTAAGGTAAAGAATATTTTTATGTCTTAAGAGACACATATGGTTGAGTCGTCATTAGACTATGTAAATGCTATCTGTGGAGAGTAGTTACTCAATTATGTTTGCTCATGCTGATGAAACAATCCTGTTGGCAGAGAGCAAAAGTGAGTTGCAGCGTATGTTGTCCCACATGTATGAAGTTTGTATAAATTTCAAACTTAGTATATGAAAGGAAAAACCCAAAGTTATGTTTTTGACAGATGAATTGTTAGTATTAAATCAAACAGATCAGTCTAAATGGCAAAGAGATTGACCAGGTAAATCAATTTACATATTTAGGAAGCATGTTTGACAGAGAAAACAAATTAGGTGGTGAAATCAGTAGGCTAGTAAATTCATCTTTGAAAGTCGCAGCTGCTTCAGGAGGATTTTGAATAAATGATGAATGATAGGTTCTCAAAAAAGTCCCTAATAGTTGTGTGTGAAAAAGTACAGTAATTGTTCCTACTCTGATGTGCAGCAGTGAAGGTGGAGTGCTGCAGATGAAACATAGGAGTGATTTGTGAGCTGTAGAGATGTGTTACTTATGGGGGTGGGGGCAAGATATGTTTTGATCATGTGAGGAATGAAGATGTTTTGTAGATGAGTAGTGTGAAGCAAAATATTGTTTGTAAGGTGGGGACAAATATTCTTGGGTGGTTTGAGAATGAGTGGTGAGATGATTACTAGGAGAATTTATTCTGCACAAGTGACAGGAAGAAAATGTAGAAGATCAAGGGAGGACCAGATTCAGGAATTCCTGCATGAGAAAAAGAGAATAAACGTGAAGTACAAATGGTCTTGTGTGTGATGGATGTCAGTGAAGCTCAAGTTGTGAGCTGAGATCACTGTAAATGCAGATGTTTGATACATCAAGAGTAAATAAAATGTATTTCCATCAGTTTTAAACTTTAATCCAGCAGATAAGCTCTCATCAAGAAACTAACCTATGATCTTAGAGAACAGCTTAGTGATATATATGCATGTAAAGAGAAAATCCCTCATCTACAGCAAGTTGAATATAACTAGAGGTGAGAAATCAGTACTTATTTTTGTGTTGTTTTGGTGTTAATAAGTGAAACATTAAATGCTATATCCCATTTGAGTTCAAAACTGTAAATTTTTTTTTTAAATCTGCTGACTTCCTTAATTTTAAGGATAGACTCCACCAATGAGCATTTAAAATGTAAAAAAAAAAAAAATGATATGATATTGAAGATAGCTCCTCAGGTGTTTTAGACTTGATAAAGAATACTTCAGATATTTATTGTGTACAAGTTTTTAATGGAGATGAGAAATCCAAAGAAATGGACTGAGAACTGGAAAAAAATGCTTGAAGTGAAGTGGTGTGTGTGTGTGTGTGTGTGTGTGTTGATCTCCATGAGCATCTAAAGTTGTTCCCGAATGTGTAGAAGCTTGATTCACCATAAGCAGACACATGTCCCTAATTTAGGGCGAGTGGTTCCAGGAAAGACAAGACAGGAACAACTTTTTTATGTACTTTACCACTTGGTAGGCACATTTTCCATGATTATTTAGATACTGAATAGTTTCCATGACATTTAATGAACATTTCATGACTGAATAGATTTTATTCATGACATTTAATAAATAGATTTCTTGACTGAATAGATTTCATGACATTTAATTACTAAAACCTGGAAAGAGCGACATCTTTGTTTATTCACTGACACCACATATTTGGAGGATTTTCACATTTAATGAACAGTGCTTCTTATTTTGAAAATTTGACTGTTTTCTAGCAGTTTCTGAGGAAGAAGTAATCTTTTTGTATGAGAATTTTCCTGATATTGATGCTGAATCAGTTGCAGCAGGTATAAAATCACATACAATTTTTGCAAACTTGATCAAATGTAAAACCGATGAGCGCAATGCAAGGTATTCATATAATCTGAGCATTGTTTCAGCTAATATATTAATATAGTCTTTAATGGTAGTCTAAGAACTCCCTTCCTACAGCTAGTGTCAAACATTTGGCACAATGTATTGCCTTTTAATCAAACCAAAAACCCATATTTATGAGTACAAATGCAATTTTTCCATTGCACATTTATTAGATTTTAGCAGGAAAATAATTTTGAAAAAAGTAACCTTGTATACTGTAAAGAAACACTAGAGAAATCAAATGAGGAAGAGCACTGCACATTAAAACTTTTCTGGGCAACAGAATTTTGTTAATGCCATTCCGTTTAAGAATAACAGTTTTCACAAAAAAAAAAAAAAAAAAAAAAATATGTTCACAGTTTTTATCAAGAGAGAAATAGACATAATGACAAAATGGATAACACTGGGCAAATTAGGCCGAAACCTGTTAACAAGGTTTGTTGTATTTTCAGTTTTTTTTTTTTGTTATTTTTTTACAAAAAAAAAAATTATATATGTATCTACAGTGTATATGCACACTAACTTTGAAATAATATATTTTCATGTACGTGTGCAAACTACTTCAAAATTGCATTAAAAAGCTCTAGCCATTCACCTCTCAACAATATTATGACTTTGCAGAACATTCTGCATTAGAAATTGCAATAATATGCTGTGATTACAGGCTAAGGGGGTAATGTTTCAGACAGAAGTAACCCAGTGATTTTGTTTTAGGCATTTTACTCTGCTTTTGTACTTAAATAAACATTTCGAATAATGGAAAAACCTTAATATGTGTAGAATAATCAAATCAATGAGACTTATTTACCCAATTGCCTGTGGTTTACTGGTCTTCTATGTAGCAAAATATTTCTGCCACAAATTCCATTTCAAGTGTGTTTTTTTATTCATATATATTCTTTAAAAAGATGTTGAGTGTGCTTAACAGGAAAGTTGACATCTAATTTGTTTACTTTCAAATGATAACCAAAACCTTCAAATATCGTTGGTGACAGTTGATACTATCCACAGCCCCCCATTAGTGGAAGGGGAGTGCAGATGTTATATAAACACAAAAGTGCACAACACTTTTATGATTGCTTTTTTGACTAATTTTGTCTCGCTGTATCAACAATCTTGCATAGGTAGCAATGTTAAGTACAGAGAATCATGATAACATATTTTGTTAAAATAAACAGTTTCCGCATTTATGTTCTGTAAATTTATGCGACAACTTCCTGCCCTTTGGCCACTTTCATCCCATCTGTGCTCTGCCCTTTCATTAAGAAATACAACAAGGGGCATATATAGATTTTTTCTGAGGGCGTGCCAATGAAATGAAAAAAATTAAATCCACCAGGACAAAATAAAAGAATGAGAATAGAAAAAAATAAAAAAAAATTTGTAATGTAAATTAATGAATTTTTTTATTAAATTAAGCATTTTTGTTTCCAATGTAAGGCACATTTTAACAATAAATAAAACACATTTTAAACACTTTCGGGGGGGCGGGCATAAATATATGCCACCTTACATTACATAAATGTATAAAATATATAATATAAATACGCCCTTACATTACCTTGGCTACGATGTAAACAACCCTCCTGATGTTGGCTTTCCAGCTCAGCATACAAGATATATTTTTAGCGAATTTTTATGAATTATAAAAACGTAAAATGTTAATTTCGCTGTCGAAAATATTTATTTACGTAACAAAACAACGTAAAAGGGCAAAATAAAAGCACTAACCCATGGCGTCGGTCTTGTAAAAAAACGTTAAATATCAATTCCGCTATCGGAAATAATTATTTACACAACAAAACGACTGAAATGGCAAAATAAACGCACTACGTTTATTTCCAAGTACAGCGACCATCTTGTAAAAGGTACGAAGTTAGTAATATACAGTACTTTTCTGAGATATCACTATTTTAATGGTATTAACAAAACTTGATTGCAGCTATATTTTCAAGCTGCAGGATAATTTAGTACTGGCTGAGATTTGTGCGAACAAGCCAACAGCCAATTAGTCCCAAGTTCCCAATAGCCAATACTTAGCACAACATTGGATCGGATTCAGTGATAACCCTGATGCAGTATGCAGTGAATAAACCGAAATATCAGTCTTATTGAGATCAGAAGTATTGAAAAATATCGAAAAATCAATCTGATATCCTCATCATCATCATTGTCAACCATTATCAATCCACTGCTGGACGAAGGTCTCCCCAAATTTCCTCCACAACGGTCTGTCTTGTGCCAGTCTCCTCCATGTCACTCCCGCACATTTACGAATTTCATCCACCCATCTCCCATGTGGTCTTTTTCTGGGTCTTTTCCTGTCCCTTGGAATCCAATCTAAAATTTCGGCTGTCCATCTATGGTCTGTCCTTCTGGCAGTATGTCCAGCCCATTGCCATTTCAGGGATTTAACTCTGATCATGATGTCTTCCACTCTCGTCATTTTTCGGATATACGAGTTCCTCTTCTTATCTCTCCTGGTTATACCAAGTATGCACCTCTCCATGCTGCTTTGAGTTGTCTGCAGCCTTTGTATGTCTCTTTTAGTTAAGGTCCACGTCTCTGCACCATACGTAAGCACTGGAATCTTCTGATTCAAGGCTTCTTGAATTGGAAGAGGAACTACAAAGGATCAAGTGAGACATCGTCGGGCTAAGTGAGGTAAGGAGAAAAGGAGAAGATCTCATTGAACTGAAGAGTGGACATCTCTTCTATTATCGTGGGACAGATACTGGCAGAACTAGTGGTGTTGGATTTATAATAAACAAGAAACTGAAGGATAAAGTGGTAGAAGTTGAAAGTTCCTCTGACAGAGCTGCACGACTCGTTATCCAACTATCGAGAAGATACCAGGCTCAGATTATTCAAACTTATGCACCCACCACAAGTCATCCTGAAGAAGAAATTGAAGAATTTTATGAGGAAATTCGTCATCTAAATAATAAAGGTAAGCAGCACTTGAAGATAATTATGGGAGATTTCAATGCAAAAATAGGGCAACGGCAACAGAATGAAACTTCAGTAGGTAAATTCGGTCACGGCAACAGAAACCAGCGTGGAAATACTCTCGTTGAGTTTGCAGAGGCAGAAGGATTTTTCATCTTGAACTCCTTTTTCAAGAAAAAGCCACACAGGAAATGGACATGGAGACATCCAATTGGGACGACAAGTGAAATTGATTTTATTATGTGTAACAAAAAATTCGTCATAGAAGACTGCAGTGTGCTGAACAAGTTCAACACAGGTAGTGACCATAGATTGGTGAGATGTAAGATGCACCTCAACACTAAACTGGAACGTGGCAAGCTCATAAGGCAAACAAAATGTATTGACATAACCAACCTTAAAAAACAATCTGATATATTGATCTTTAAATACAGATATTTTCGATTCAATATATCGGTCTCAGAAATATTAAAAGATATCATACTTTTGAAAATTTCGCCCATCCCTTCGTCTTGGTAAAAAAACGAGCAATCCCCGTAAAATAACGTGACGACTCGCTGACCAATAGCAGAAAGCGACGCATGCCGCATTCCTTTTCTGTCATTATCGTTCATTGGCTAACCCGTGCCTCTTAGCAACGCCCGTAAAATTACGGTTAGGAACAGTTGTCCTACATATCCATGCCCGTTAAAATACGGGCATCGCCTTGAAACTGCAGAAACGAGCCTTGATCGTAAAATTACACGGGCAACAAGACTTTTTTTACGGGAATTTTTAACAGTGTGTTTAGAAGAGCTCACTCACATTCATCAACTACTGAATTATTTCAGCAAGAAGTTAACTACATTTTTGGTTTGGCTGAGCAATATGAGTTCCCTAAATATCTGATTAGGCAAGTGTTTGGCAAGGTCAAATATGCCCTACATACTACCCTGTTAAGAAACTCCAACTGCAATTCCATATATATTGGCTCTATGCAATACAATCCACATTTAACGAGAGCCTTAACACAACTATGTAAACCATATGACTTGAAGTTTGGTTCACGCACACGAAACTTATTTTCAGTAGTTCGTAAGGATCGTGAACGGAATAGCAAAATGGGACAGTGGGGTATTTACAATATCCCTCTGGTTAAGGCAACTACAGGACAAGCAGCTTCTAATTATGTGGGTTCTACAAAACGCAATATTGCATTACGAATTAAAGAACACAAATACAATATTAAAACAGGCATGTATTGTACATCACTAGCCAAATCTGTTACACAAGATGATCTTAATCCCGACTGGAGCAATGTTAGAATAATTAATACTCCTAGTAAACCTGGTGATCTTTTAATTGCTGAAAGTGTGTATATAGAGGCCTCCGGTGAGCAATGTTGTAATGAACATGCCCCCTATGAGTTACATAACGTTTGGAAATCCCTTATTAAAAATGTAAATTATAAATTGTAATATAAACTTAAAATTGAATGTTCACCCTACACCATTTATTTCTATTATATATTTCCATGTTTTCTTCTTCAGACCAATTAGGCCAACAGTATACGCAACATTTTTGACGCATGTAGATTACTATTGGCTAACTTACCATGCTTCCCACAATGCAATGATCTATATTATATATAGATTAAATGTGTATCTATTTATTACATCTGAAGAAGAGGCAGCCGCTGCCTCGAAAGTGCTCATGGTTTTAATTGTTTTTAATTGTATATATTTCTCATCTTTTAATCATTAAATCGTGCTAAAGACGGAAATCTTTCATCGCTTCAGTGATTATGTCGCACGAGTCTTCAATATTTGTTGTGTTATTGACAATTGAAGATATTATTGTCGAGACAAAGTTCGACACTAGTTCTGAAATATCAGCCCTAAATACGAGGTTTTGCACTGAAAGTTTTCCTGCAATCCACGTCCAGCCTGCGACGCAGTATTTGCGAGGTGCAAATAACGAAATATTCAGTATCACAGGAACTGTCACATTATCTTTAGGGCTGGGAAAGGCTCGTTTTACGCATTCTTTCTTGCTCATAGACGACCTACCTGTTAAATATCTAATGGGCATGAATTTTATCAATACTTTTTAAGTTACCCTGAATTTCGTACAACATGTTATTTCCTTTCCGGAAACTGTCGAAGTTATTCCTAAAGATCCTATAGACATAACGAATTTGTTACTGAGTAAACAACTGAATGAGAGGCAACGAAACCAGCTTTCTCTACTTTTGCATGAAAGACCTGGTTTATTTTCCGATCAACCTGGTTTCACACAGGTGGTTTATCACGTCATTGACACTGATGGTTCGAAACCGATAGCGACGAAACCTTACCCTTGTGCTCCCCATAAAAAACAGGAAATGCAACGTCAAATTTCCGAGATGATTAAACAGGGCATAATAAGGGAATCAACAAGCGCCTGGGCCGCACCTGCTTTTCTTGTTCCAAAGAAACAACCCAACGAATTTCATTTCGTGACAGATTTCCGCAAGCTAAACCAAGTCACGAAAGCGATAAATTATCCACTACCTGTCATGTCGCATATTTTGCATGACCTGTCGTCAACTAAATGGATGTCAACCTTGGATTTGGCGAGTGGATATTGGCAGGTTGCGGTACATCCAGACTCCGTCGATGAAATAGGCTTTGTGACTCCTTTTGGGGCTTATGAATACCTGCGTATGCCCTTTGGACTAGCCTCTGCACCTGCTACTTTCCAAAAGCTTATGGATACGGTTCTCAGACCTGTTTTAGGTCCCCATGTGCATGTATATTTGGATGACATTATTATTACATCCGAGACTTTTGACGAGCACCTTTCTCTGTTCAAACAGGTGTTCCAACTCATATACAATGCTAGCTTGACGTTAAAACCTAGTAAATGCTAGATAGCGAGGGACGAGATTGTATATCTGGGGTTGAAAATCACTTCCCACGGCTTATTTACGGATGATGAAAAAATCAGGCCTATTGTTGACTTTCCACGGCCTAAAACAGCCAAAGAACTATCACGCTTTCTGAGAATGACCGGATGGTATCAGCAGTTCGTCTCCGCTTATGCTACAATCTGTGAGCCATTGTATGCTTTGAAACGTAAATACAAGAAGTTTGTTTGGACACCTGAGGCTAACGCTGCGTTTGAAGCACTAAAGTCTGCGTTGACTCAGTCTCCTGTATTAGCTTTCCCAGATCATACTAAGGAATTTGATATTTACACTGACGCATCCGAAGTTGGTCTTGGTTGCGTTTTGTCACAAGCTGGGCATCCAATAGCTTTTGCGTCCCGTGCTTTACCCAAAGCTGAACGCAATTATTCAGATACGGAACGCGAATGTCTTGCTGTAGTGTATGCTCTTGACAAATTTCAATGTTATCTCAACGAATTGACAGTTAATATAATTACGGATCATTCTGCCCTTCGGTATTTGAATTCTGCTAAGCACCTCTCTCAAAGACTTATGAAGGGGGCTCTTAAGTTACAGGAGAGCAATATCAAAATTTCGTACCAGCCAGGTCATAAGAATCAATTACCGGATGCATTGTCTCGCGTCCCGATTAGTGAGGTTCCCACAGAAACTACTCTTGGATGTCAGCCTTTACTTTTAATAGCTGATATAACATCCAGAGAGCAGATAATGGCAGAATTAGCAAATGATCCAGATTTTGGGGAAATCTATAATTTTTTGCTTGCGGGTTCACCACTACAAAGTGACCCTTCTCTGGCTGGGAGGTCACAGCATTTTGAAGTCATAGAGGGTCTTCTTTACTATACGAAATCTAGGACTACTAGGGCAGAGTTTCGCCCATGTATTCCGCGAACCCTTAGAATGGCCCTTTTAAACGAATTTCATGACAAACCTATTGCAGGCCATTTAGGTATTCGCAAGACCCGTTGTAAATTGCGGGATGTTGCCTATTGGCCTGGCATGTACCAAAGTGTGCTCGCATACGTTCAATCATGTCACTTGTGTCAGATTTATAATTACCGTAATGTAAGACCGGCCGGTCACTTGAAACCTAGTTCAAGTTCTCATGTTTTTGACATTATTTCAATAGATTTATTGGGACCTTATCCTTTATCTGTTAAAAACAAAGCTCGTTACGTTTTAGTATTAACTGATAATTTCTCTAAATGGGTCGAAGTTTTTCCCATTAAAGCCGCTACGACGGAAGTTATTTGTAATGTATTAATTAATGAAGTATTCTCTAGATATGGTGCACCTGATAAAGTAGTTTCGGATAATGGTCCCCAATTTATTTCTGACATTTTTGAAAGAATGTGTGCGAGACTACACATGAAGCATAAATTCATTTCCCCATAGCATCCCCAGCGTAATCCCGCGGAACGAGTAAACCGCACGCTAGTTAAAATGATTGCTACATTTGTCATGGATCATCACGAGCGGTGGGACGAACATCTTGAGCTTTTTTCGTTCGCCCTCCGCTCGTCTGTTCACGAATCTACTAAATTTACTCCTGCAGAACTTTTTTGGGTCGAAAAATTAAGACCCCTTTTGAAAATTTAAAGGGGATTATCGACGAACTAAACCAGAGACCAACTCAGTACGAATCATGGCAGAGAAAGCTCATGTTGCAATGATAGGAGCACAAGCGGCTCAAGCAAGATACTATTATACTAGGCGTAGGGAACCAGATCTTGTCGTTGGAGATCTAACTCTCGTGGAGACACACTTCTAGTCTTCTGTTTCTCATACTTTAGTAAAGAAATTTGCACCCAGCTACGAAGGTCCATATCGGGTGGCAAATGTGTATGAAAATAACATTATCCTTGAAAAATCTGACAATCAATTTCAATACGTACACGTTGCTCAGTGTCGCAAGTATCACGAACGAAATATAGATTTTATAATCAACCCTACTCAACCTTCTGTTCCACAGACTCAAGAGTCTATATCTCACGATCAACCTCCAGAAATTTTGGACGAACCGACAAACCTTTTTGAAGAATCTCCAGTGATTTTTTCTTCACCCTCCCCTCCACAAGACTGGCTTCCAAGAACGCAACCTGATTCTCCCATAAGACGAAGGCTCGAATCAAGTTCTTCAAATTCTAGTATCATTCCCTTCCCTCCAACCATTGCCAAGACTATTGCTGCACCATTCCCTAATAACTCTGCACCAACACAAGCTCCTACTTCCTTGAATACCTCGTCAGAGAGTATTCCTATAGGCAGAAATAAACATCGCCCTGCACGACCACTAACTTACAGCAACGACTCAGAGTCATCACATATTTCTGATTTATCAGATATAGACAATAGTTTGACGATTCCTAAACGTCAGACACAAATTACAAACCGTCCAGCAACACCAAAAGCTGGTCGAAAACGCAACTTGTCTCCCCAATCTGCTTCGCCGCAACAGCGACGAAGGCAGAGATCCTTGCATCCGCCCGGTTTTCGCCCCTGGAACTTACGCTCAGAGCAAACAGGGCCGATGCCTGCTTCTACTGTCATGCCAAGAGGTAGAAAGCGAAAACAAGCGATGTGGCCGGAGCCACGTCCCTTCAAAAGAATGCTGGAAGGACAACACGGGCCTCAGCACAAAGGGACAACATATCGAAAGCCTGGGGGAGCCCGTTCCTGTCAGCCGCAGGGATTTCCTGACCGACAGACTTCAGCCGTTCCTGACCGACGGACTTCAGCCGTTCCTGACCGACGACTTCAGCCGTTCCTGACTGACAGACTCCAGCCATTCCTGACCGTTCCTGTCAGCCGCAGGGATTTCTTGACCGACAGACTACAGATGTTCCAGATGCAGATCCATTCAAGTCTCTGAAAAGATCGACGCCACCTGAATTTACCAGTCCGATTAGGCCTGGAAAACATTATCGTACTAGAGTTTTTTATGCGTCCTCGAGATAAGTAAGTTCTCGTGGACAGGTTCTTTTCTCCTTCTGTTGTTTTTCCTGCACGACCAGTTGGCGTGTCAGAATATTTTTTTTTTCGTGTGGGCCTATGCATTCTTTTTGTGTATATATGTGGTTTTTTATATATATATCTTCTATGTCCGTCTACTAATACAATTTATATATATATATATATATATTCTATAAAGAAGATACCTAAGCAAAAAAATACATATATAATTTTGACTCACACCTAATACAACATAGAAAAGGTTATGTATCTACCTGTGTGAGTAAAAGGAGAAAAGATAAAAAAATAAAACAAAACAACTGAATGTAGAAGGTGTCGAGAATACTGAGCCTTGGCTTTATCAAGGACCAGCAAAAACTCTGCATTTTCTCACTTCCACAAAGACCTAGTTGGAAATGGGTTTCTGCAAGGCCATAGATGCAAGTAACATTCCCACCTAAAATAGTTAAAAATATATATATATAAGTCATGTCCTCCGTAGAGTAGCATGACCTAGCACTAGTTAACAATTTCGCTTGCATCCATTAACCTTCATGGCCCGACCCATGCTCTTCATCTGTTACTATTACACAGAGAAAGAAGATTAAAGAGAACTCAAGCTGTGAGAGTGACATAATAAATGGAAATGATTTTCAGCTATAACGAAATTCCAAGTTCGTTTGAGAGAGAATTTAAACTTGAAAAACAATGCAAAAGAAATCCAAATTTTACATTGCAATTAAAAAAGGAAAGGTTAATTTATAACGAACAGATTTTTGAAAGAAAACTTGAGTCTAAAACCCCCTACTCTACAACTTATGACAGCACGAAAACGAGAATAAGTTAAAGATAAATATTAACTAAAGAAAACTTTGTGAAAGTTATATACCTTAAACAGTTAGTTGCAATATGTACAAAGTATTTCAGCAGTGCTTTAAGTGCATAATTAATTAGTTATTAAGAACTTAACTACTTTGAAAAAACAGCGCATAGACAGCGCATAGAAAAGGAACAGGCTTAGCCTTCTTCTGTTCCTAGGTACCCCAAAAGACGCTCAAAGTTACAAAGAAAAGTAAGAGTTAAAACCCGCAAAAATGTTAACAGACAAACCAATGCTTAAAAGCTGAAAAGCTAAAAAACGACAGAGAAAAGGTACATAAAGTACAAACATTGAACTTATAAAACCTAGAACCCAAAAACAAGGAAGAGAGCTTACCTCTTGTGTGACAAAAACTTTTCTCCACACAAGAGGAGAACATGGCTGACCCCTTCCGCCACTCCCTAGACGCTGGGGGCAGTGAGGGTGGGGCTGATGGCCTCCTCATACAGCAAGAAACCAATGCGCGGAGATTTTAACCAGAGAAAAAAATATATAAACTTAAGACTGTGGATCTGTATGATCAGAATGAGCAGAATTAACTCTCCAGAATACATGAGAAATATTATAAAATACACGAGCAGTTTATTTAATAATCTTTGCATGTATTAAATCACCTTAGTGAGCTTCTATAGATTAATCAGAATCTTATTAATTTTAATGTTGGTTTTACTATTTTTAGTATAGCTATCCTAGTGATGAATAACTAGTTTTCTTTTTTATTTGTTTTTATTTTCTTTTATAAACAGATTTTTAAGCTTTTTTTGTGATTTTGTTTATATTATTTAATTTTTTGTTTTAATAGGACCGTCATATCCATAGCACTAAGGTTCCTTTAGGTAGTTAATAGGCATCCTCTAGCCAACTTCCTTACGGCTTTGATTGGTCAGAATCATATTATTAACTGTGTAGAAAATTAAAAGCAGATCTGCCAACCTTACTCTATTATTCAGAATAATTTTTCTTAAAGTTCTTTTGAGGAAAGAAGAAGGAATTTCGTTCTCTAGAAAACTTTCTAATAGTATATTAATGTGGTAATTGAAATCCAAATTGTTGCTGCAAATTCTTGAAATTCTTAGGACCTGAGAAATTAGTACATTCTCAATTACTTCGGTTGAAATGTTATTATTCCAGTGTAGATATTTAATTACTTTGAAAGGAAAATTAACTCTTTTATCAAAGAGGCTAATAGATGGGTTACCTCTGTTGAGCTTAATGCTTAAGTCTAGGAACTCAAGTTCCTGATTACTGTGGTTGGTTTTACATAAGTTAAGAGAGCTAGGATAGATATTATCAAAATCACTCTCTATAACTTCTGAATTATTGATACACAGCAGATCATCAATATATCTAAAAGTGTAAAGGTAGTTATCTGAGCAGGTGGGGTGATTTTTAATGAATTTATATTCCTTAAAGAACAGGAATAGATTAGCGATATTTGTGGACATTGATGTTCCCATTGGAATACCGTTCACTTGCTTATAGAGAGTATTATTATATAAGATATGGTTATTTTTTATGCAGCAATTGAGATAAGAGTTCCAAGTTCCTACATCAACAAATTGGTTAAGTTTAAATTCTGCATACAGCTCCTTAAATGTAGTGATTATATCTGATAGAGGCAGATTAGTATATAGGTTTTCAAAATCATAACTATTAATATCTAGGGGACAAACTTTGAGTATAGTAGAAATTACTTCTGCATTATTATTAATTATCCAAAAATCTCTGTACATCAAGTTAGAACAGTTTCTAATGTGTTTCAAAACCTTCTTTAAGACATCTTCAAAAGCAAGATCTATTTTCTTTTTATGACTCCTTACTCCACTAGCTATGAACCTGAACTTCACAGGATCCTTATGAAACTTAACCGTTGCAAAAAGAAATGGAAATTCAGGCCCATATCTTCTAGTTTGTGGAATTTTAAGTTTCTTGAAGAATGCCTTAAACCTATTTTCTAACTGCTTGGTAGAATAACTTACGGGCTCGTATGTTACTCTATTATTGAGTTCTATAGTTAACAATTCAAAATAGAACTTCTTACAGATAATTGCAAAAATTATTGCTAGCTTTATCCGTAGTGGTAAAAATAAATTGGTCTTGTAGTTTGGAGAGTGACCTTTTAGCTTCTCCAGAGAAAAAGAGATTTCTGTCGAAACAAAAGTCCAGACCTGCCAACTCACCGGTGAAGCTATTGATTATATTATATTTCCATTCTGCGAAGGCCTCAATAGGCTGATTGTACGTCAAACTGGTTTTTACGATGTACTTATTTACATCTTGAGTGAAGCTCTCAAGAATCCTTTCTTTGGAAATTGTGAAGGAAGGTCTGAATTTAGAGCCATACTCTAATAAATTCCTAAGCTTTTCATTTTCAACATAACTCAAGTTTCCGGTGATAATATGGTTGTAATTCTTATCATAGTGAACTGTTTCTTTATGTTCATCACAAGAACAAGAAGTAATTACAGGAATGTAGCTCGAAGAGTTAAGTTTGTAGTTTTTAACTATTGACCCTAAGGTCTTAACATATTTAAAACTTACAATAGACTGGTGCCTGTGGATGGGAAAAAAATTGCATTATTGTAGAACAGCTTCCTTACATTGAGATTATCGTAGGCTTTATTTAGGAACCTGATGGTAACAAAATTACTGGAAAATTCTTTAAGAGAAATTTTATCTTTAAGAATATGTTTAAGAATGTCCAGAACCAAAGCAAAAACATGCTTATCAACATGGTCAGCAGTTTCATTCCAGAATTTGAAAAAACATTTAAGGACAGAGTGCTTGAAGGACCTGAGAATTTTGTAAGTATTTTTAACAAAATTAGTGCCAGTTTTAAAGCTTTCCAGAGTTTTTAGCAAGTTAGCAAAATCAACTTTGCTTGATGTGCGAAATAACCTCTGTCCTCTATTACCTCTAGAGCAGCTCTTATTATTAACAAGAAAGAAGAGTTCACGAATTGAAAATTTATGCTGATTATGCTTATTGTCAGATAGAGTGGAATTAAGGCCATAGGGATAAAGAGACTGATGCTGCAAAATTTCAAGGGATTCAGTTTCTAGCCGAGCATAGAGGTCAGGAATAATATGTAGTACCTCTATTTTCACTTTGTCAAAACCATGAGTATGGAAATGCTCTAATTCAAAGAGTAGAGTACTGGTTGGCGTTTGTGGAGGGTTCACTTCTGAATTAGAGAACTTGTTTACTAGAGACCTGTGGCCATTAATCCTAAGATGAAGAGGATTTTTACTTTGGCCAATATAGCTAAGGTTGCAGACAGTACAGGTGAGCTTATAGATGGTATTGTAGGCTTTGCAAAACTTGTTGGAGCAATTATCCTCAACAGAAGAATACAGGTTAGGATCTGCAGATTTACATGTCAAACAACGTTTGTCATTTCATAACTTTAGATTACCTTTGCCAGCGAGTTCATACACTATGGGAAAGGGTGCTAGCCTAACCGAGCGGGAGGACTTAAAATATCTGAGCTGACCTCCAATCCTTTCATCGTCCTTAGAACTACACTTGGGCCAAAACATACAAATTCTGAGCAAACCAACTAGGAAAAACTTTTTTAGAAATAAGCAGTCCAAGAAAAGACCAAACTCGAGTATAAACTACACTCCAAAAAGCTGCATCCAAAACATACTAAAAAGAAAAATTAGAAAATGAAAAAAACCTCAAGTGAAAAAAATAGTAATAAAATAATAATAATAATAATAAAACATTTCAACTAGAATTTGCGCATGAGCTGCTAAATAATAAATTGAAATTAGTTACTTAAGAGCAAAACTGAAGACTAGGGAAAAAATTTTAGAATTTAAAACGAAGGGTGCAAAATAACCTGAAAATCAAAACGCGCAACGCAGCAGTTTTGAAAATTCAGAATACACATTCTATAAAGAAGATACCTAAGCAAAAAAATACATATATAATTTTGACTCACACCTAATACAACATAGAAAAGGTTATGTATCTACCTGTGTGAGTAAAAGGAGAAAAGATAAAAAAATAAAACAAAACAACTGAATGTAGAAGGTGTCGAGAATACTGAGCCTTGGCTTTATCAAGGACCAGCAAAAACTCTGCATTTTCTCACTTCCACAAAGACCTAGTTGGAAATGGGTTTCTGCAAGGCCATAGATGCAAGTAACATTCCCACCTAAAATAGTTAAAAATATATATATATAAGTCATGTCCTCCGTAGAGTAGCATGACCTAGCACTAGTTAACAATTTCGCTTGCATCCATTAACCTTCATGGCCCGACCCATGCTCTTCATCTGTTACTATTACACAGAGAGAAGAAGATTAAAGAGAACTCAAGCTGTGAGAGTGACATAATAAACGGAAATGATTTTCAGCTATAACGAAATTCCAAGTTCGTTTGAGAGAGAATTTAAACTTGAAAAACAATGCAAAAGAAATCCAAATTTTACATTGCAATTAAAAAAGGAAAGGTTAATTTATAACGAACAGATTTTTGAAAGAAAACTTGAGTCTAAAACCCCCTACTCTACAACTTATGACAGCACGAAAACGAGAATAAGTTAAAGATAAATATTAACTAAAGAAAACTTTGTGAAAGTTATATACCTTAAACAGTTAGTTGCAATATGTACAAAGTATTTCAGCAGTGCTTTAAGTGCATAATTAATTAGTTATTAAGAACTTAACTACTTTGAAAAAACAGCGCATAGACAGCGCATAGAAAAGGAACAGGCTTAGCCTTCTTCTGTTCCTAGGTACCCCAAAAGACGCTCAAAGTTACAAAGAAAAGTAAGAGTTAAAACCCGCAAAAATGTTAACAGACAAACCAATGCTTAAAAGCTGAAAAGCTAAAAAACGACAGAGAAAGGTACATAAAGTACAAACATTGAACTTATAAAACCTAGAACCCAAAAACAAGGAAGAGAGCTTACCTCTTGTGTGACAAAAACTTTTCTCCACACAAGAGGAGAACATGGCTGACCCCTTCCGCCACTCCCTAGACGCTGGGGGGCAGTGAGGGTGGGGCTGATGGCCTCCTCATACAGCAAGAAACCAATGCGCGGAGATTTTAACCAGAGAAAAAAATATATAAACTTAAGACTGTGGATCTGTATGATCAGAATGAGCAGAATTAACTCTCCAGAATACATGAGAAATATTATAAAATACACGAGCAGTTTATTTAATAATCTTTGCATGTATTAAATCACCTTAGTGAGCTTCTATAGATTAATCAGAATCTTATTAATTTTAATGTTGGTTTTACTATTTTTAGTATAGCTATCCTAGTGATGAATAACTAGTTTTCTTTTTTATTTGTTTTTATTTTCTTTTATAAACAGATTTTTAAGCTTTTTTTGTGATTTTGTTTATATTATTTAATTTTTTGTTTTAATAGGACCGTCATATCCATAGCACTAAGGTTCCTTTAGGTAGTTAATAGGCATCCTCTAGCCAACTTCCTTACGGCTTTGATTGGTCAGAATCATATTATTAACTGTGTAGAAAATTAAAGCAGATCTGCCAACCTTACTCTATTATTCAGAATAATTTTTCTTAAAGTTCTTTTGAGGAAAGAAGAAGGAATTTCGTTCTCTAGAAAACTTTCTAATAGTATATTAATGTGGTAATTGAAATCCAAATTGTTGCTGCAAATTCTTGAAATTCTTAGGACCTGAGAAATTAGTACATTCTCAATTACTTCGGTTGAAATGTTATTATTCCAGTGTAGATATTTAATTACTTTGAAAGGAAAATTAACTCTTTTATCAAAGAGGCTAATAGATGGGTTACCTCTGTTGAGCTTAATGCTTAAGTCTAGGAACTCAAGTTCCTGATTACTGTGGTTGGTTTTACATAAGTTAAGAGAGCTAGGATAGATATTATCAAAATCACTCTCTATAACTTCTGAATTATTGATACACAGCAGATCATCAATATATCTAAAAGTGTAAAGGTAGTTATCTGAGCAGGTGGGGTGATTTTTAATGAATTTATATTCCTTAAAGAACAGGAATAGATTAGCGATATTTGTGGACATTGATGTTCCCATTGGAATACCGTTCACTTGCTTATAGAGAGTATTATTATATAAGATATGGTTATTTTTTATGCAGCAATTGAGATAAGAGTTCCAAGTTCCTACATCAACAAATTGGTTAAGTTTAAATTCTGCATACAGCTCCTTAAATGTAGTGATTATATCTGATAGAGGCAGATTAGTATATAGGTTTTCAAAATCATAACTATTAATATCTAGGGGACAAACTTTGAGTATAGTAGAAATTACTTCTGCATTATTATTAATTATCCAAAAATCTCTGTACATCAAGTTAGAACAGTTTCTAATGTGTTTCAAAACCTTCTTTAAGACATCTTCAAAAGCAAGATCTATTTTCTTTTTATGACTCCTTACTCCACTAGCTATGAACCTGAACTTCACAGGATCCTTATGAAACTTAACCGTTGCAAAAAGAAATGGAAATTCAGGCCCATATCTTCTAGTTTGTGGAATTTTAAGTTTCTTGAAGAATGCCTTAAACCGATTTTCTAACTGCTTGGTAGAATAACTTACGGGCTCGTATGTTACTCTATTATTGAGTTCTATAGTTAACAATTCAAAATAGAACTTCTTACAGATAATTGCAAAATTATTGCTAGCTTTATCCGTAGTGGTAAAAATAAATTGGTCTTGTAGTTTGGAGAGTGACCTTTTAGCTTCTCCAGAGAAAAAGAGATTTCTGTCGAAACAAAAGTCCAGACCTGCCAACTCACCGGTGAAGCTATTGATTATATTATATTTCCATTCTGCGAAGGCCTCAATAGGCTGATTGTACGTCAAACTGGTTTTTACGATGTACTTATTTACATCTTGAGTGAAGCTCTCAAGAATCCTTTCTTTGGAAATTGTGAAGGAAGGTCTGAATTTAGAGCCATACTCTAATAAATTCCTAAGCTTTTCATTTTCAACATAACTCAAGTTTCCGGTGATAATATGGTTGTAATTCTTATCATAGTGAACTGTTTCTTTATGTTCATCACAAGAACAAGAAGTAATTACAGGAATGTAGCTCGAAGAGTTAAGTTTGTAGTTTTTAACTATTGACCCTAAGGTCTTAACATATTTAAAACTTACAATAGACTGGTGCCTGTGGATGGGAAAAAAATTGCATTATTGTAGAACAGCTTCCTTACATTGAGATTATCGTAGGCTTTATTTAGGAACCTGATGGTAACAAAATTACTGGAAAATTCTTTAAGAGAAATTTTATCTTTAAGAATATGTTTAAGAATGTCCAGAACCAAAGCAAAAACATGCTTATCAACATGGTCAGCAGTTTCATTCCAGAATTTGAAAAAACATTTAAGGACAGAGTGCTTGAAGGACCTGAGAATTTTGTAAGTATTTTTAACAAAATTAGTGCCAGTTTTAAAGCTTTCAGAGTTTTTAGCAAGTTAGCAAAATCAACTTTGCTTGATGTGCGAAATAACCTCTGTCCTCTATTACCTCTAGAGCAGCTCTTATTATTAACAAGAAAGAAGAGTTCACGAATTGAAAATTTATGCTGATTATGCTTATTGTCAGATAGAGTGGAATTAAGGCCATAGGGATAAAGAGACTGATGCTGCAAAATTTCAAGGGATTCAGTTTCTAGCCGAGCATAGAGGTCAGGAATAATATGTAGTACCTCTATTTTCACTTTGTCAAAACCATGAGTATGGAAATGCTCTAATTCAAAGGTAGAGTACTGGTTGGCGTTTGTGGAGGGGTTCACTTCTGAATTAGAGAACTTGTTTACTAGAGACCTGTGGCCATTAATCCTAAGATGAAGAGGATTTTTACTTTGGCCAATATAGCTAAGGTTGCAGACAGTACAGGTGAGCTTATAGATGGTATTGTAGGCTTTGCAAAACTTGTTGGAGCAATTATCCTCAACAGAAGAATACAGGTTAGGATCTGCAGATTTACATGTCAAACAACGTTTGTCATTTCATAACTTTAGATTACCTTTGCCAGCGAGTTCATACACTATGGGAAAGGGTGCTAGCCTAACCGAGCGGGAGGACTTAAAATATCTGAGCTGACCTCCAATCCTTTCATCGTCCTTAGAACTACACTTGGGCCAAAACATACAAATTCTGAGCAAACCAACTAAGGAAAAACTTTTTTAGAAATAAGCAGTCCAAGAAAAGACCAAACTCGAGTATAAACTACACTCCAAAAGCTGCATCCAAAACATACTAAAAAGAAAAATTAGAAAATGAAAAAAACCTCAAGTGAAAAAAATAGTAATAAAATAATAATAATAATAATAAAACATTTCAACTAGAATTTGCGCATGAGCTGCTAAATAATAAATTGAAATTAGTTACTTAAGAGCAAAACTGAAGACTAGGGAAAAAATTTTAGAATTTAAAACGAAGGGTGCAAAATAACCTGAAAATCAAAACGCGCAACGCAGCAGTTTTGAAAATTCAGAATACACATTCTATAAAGAAGATACCTAAGCAAAAAAATACATATATAATTTTGACTCACACCTAATACAACATAGAAAAGGTTATGTATCTACCTGTGTGAGTAAAAGGAGAAAAGATAAAAAATAAAACAAAACAACTGAATGTAGAAGGTGTCGAGAATACTGAGCCTTGGCTTTATCAAGGACCAGCAAAAACTCTGCATTTTCTCACTTCCACAAAGACCTAGTTGGAAATGGGTTTCTGCAAGGCCATAGATGCAAGTAACATTCCCACCTAAAATAGTTAAAAATATATATATATAAGTCATGTCCTCCGTAGAGTAGCATGACCTAGCACTAGTTAACAATTTCGCTTGCATCCATTAACCTTCATGGCCCGACCCATGCTCTTCATCTGTTACTATTACACAGAGAGAAGAAGATTAAAGAGAACTCAAGCTGTGAGAGTGACATAATAAATGGAAATGATTTTCAGCTATAACGAAATTCCAAGTTCGTTTGAGAGAGAATTTAAACTTGAAAAACAATGCAAAAGAAATCCAAATTTTACATTGCAATTAAAAAAGGAAAGGTTAATTTATAACGAACAGATTTTTGAAAGAAAACTTGAGTCTAAAACCCCTACTCTACAACTTATGACAGCACGAAAACGAGAATAAGTTAAAGATAAATATTAACTAAAGAAAACTTTGTGAAAGTTATCTACCTTAAACAGTTAGTTGCAATATGTACAAAGTATTTCAGCAGTGATAAGTTCAATGTTTGTACTTTATGTACCTTTTCTCTGTCGTTTTTTAGCTTTTCAGCTTTTAAGCATTGGTTTGTCTGTTAACATTTTTGCGGGTTTTAACTCTTACTTTTCTTTGTAACTTTGAGCGTCTTTTGGGGTACCTAGGAACAGAAGAAGGCTAAGCCTGTTCCTTTTCTATGCGCTGTCTATGCGCTGTTTTTTTCAAAGTAGTTAAGTTCTTAATAACTAATTAATTATGCACTTAAAGCACTGCTGAAATACTTTGTACATATTGCAACTAACTGTTTAAGGTATATAACTTTCACAAAGTTTTCTTTAGTTAATATTTATCTTTAACTTATTCTCGTTTTCGTGCTGTCATAAGTTGTAGAGTAGGGGTTTTAGACTCAAGTTTTCTTTCAAAAATCTGTTCGTTATAAATTAACCTTTCCTTTTTTAATTGCAATGTAAAATTTGGATTTCTTTTGCATTGTTTTTCAAGTTTAAATTCTCTCTCAAACGAACTTGGAATTTCGTTATAGCTGAAAATCATTTCCATTTATTATGTCACTCTCACAGCTTGAGTTCTCTTTAATCTTCTTCTCTCTGTGTAATAGTAACAGATGAAGAGCATGGGTCGGGCCATGAAGGTTAATGGATGCAAGCGAAATTGTTAACTAGTGCTAGGTCATGCTACTCTACGGAGGACATGACTTATATATATATATTTTTAACTATTTTAGGTGGGAATGTTACTTGCATCTATGGCCTTGCAGAAACCCATTTCCAACTAGGTCTTTGTGGAAGTGAGAAAATGCAGAGTTTTGCTGGTCCTTGATAAAGCCAAGGCTCAGTATTCTCGACACCTTCTACATTCAGTTGTTTTGTTTTATTTTTATCTTTTCTCCTTTTACTCACACAGGTAGATACATAACCTTTTCTATGTTGTATTAGGTGTGAGTCAAAATTATATATGTATTTTTGCTTAGGTATCTTCTTTATAGAATGTGTATTCTGAATTTTCAAAACTGCTGCGTTGCGCGTTTTGATTTTCAGGTTATTTTGCACCCTTCGTTTTAAATTCTAAAATTTTTTTCCCTAGTCTTCAGTTTTGCTCTTAAGTATATATATATATATATATATATATATATATATATATATACTGAAGAGCAAAACTGAAAAATAAAGGAAAAACTTTAGAATTTAAAACGAAAGTTGCAAAATAACCTGAAGATCAAAACGCGCAACGCAGCAGTTTTGAAAATTCAGAATTCACATTCTATTAAGAAGAGACCTAAGCAAAAAAATACATATATATTTTTGACTCATACCAAGTACTACATAGAAAAGGCTATGTATCTACCGGTGTGAGTAAAAGGAGAAAAGATAAAAAAATAAAATAAAACAACTGAATGTAGAAGGTGTCGAGAATACTTAGCCTTGGCTTTATCAAGGACCAGCAAAAACTCTGCATTTTCTCACTTCCACAAAGACCTAGTTGGAAATGGGTTTCTGCAAGGCCATAGATGCAAGTAACATGCCCACCTAAAATTGTTTTAAAAAATATATATATGTCATGTCCTCCGCAGAGTTGTATGACCTAGCACTAGTTAACAATTTCGCTTGCATCCATAACCCTCCTGGCCCGACCCATGCTCTTCATCTGTTACTATTAAACAGAGAGAAGAAGATTAAAGAGAACTCAAGCTGTGAGAGTGACAAAATAATTAGAAATAATTTTCAGCTATATATATATATATAAATGAAGAATTTTATGAGGAAATTTGTCATCTAAATAATAAAGGTAAGCAGCCCTTGAAAATAATTATGGGAGATTTCAATGCAAAAATAGGGCAACGGCAACAGAATGAAACTTCAGTAGGTAAATTCGGTCACGGCAACAGAAACCAGCGTGGAAATACTCTCGTTGAGTTTGCAGAGGCAGAAGGGTTTTTCATCTTGAACTCCTTCTTCAAGCAAAAGCCACACAGGAAATGGACATGGAGACATCTAAATGGGAGGACAAGTGAAATTGATTTTATTATGTGTAACAAAAAATTCGTCATAGAAGACTGCAGTGTGCTAAACAAGTTCCACACAGGTAGTGACCATAGATTGGTGAGATGTAAGATGCACCTCAACACTAAACTTGAACGTGGCAAGCTCATAAGACAAACAAAATCTATTGACATAACCAACCTTAAAAAACACCATAATACCTTCAAGTTGGAACTGAAGAACAGGTTCTCTGCTTTAGAAGGCCTAACATCGGAAGAAGTGGACATCTCTGAAGTTAACAGAAAAATAACCAAAGCTCTTATGGAAACAGCAACAAAATTAGCTGGGTCTAAGAACAAGTTGCATGTAAATAAATTATCAGGAAAAACGAAAATGTTGATGCAAAAAAGAAGAGAGATGAGGACAACTAAAGAAGATGTGACTTCCAAAGTGGAATATATAGAGCTATGCAAGACAGTAAGAAAAAGTATCACTGAAGACGTAAGAAAATTCAACTGTGAACTAGTGAGGAAAGCAATTGAAAACAACCAAAGCCTAAAGATAGCAAAGGGACATCTCAGTAAATGAAGAAAACAGATTATGGCACTGAGAAAAGAAGATGGTTCTGTAACAAGAAATAGAGGCGAAATTTTGACAAGAGTGAAAGATTCTACTCCAAATTATATGAAAGGGATGATACATGCACTCCAGACATCATGAAAGATACCAGTACCAGAGTTCCTCCAGTCCTTCCAGCAGAAGTTGCACATGCAATCAAGAACATGATGCGCGGAAAAGCTCCAGGAGAAGATGGAATTACTGTAGACATCATACAAGAAGCAAGTGGAGAAATCGAAACAGTACTCGCCCAAATTTTCACTCGATGCCTTAATGAAGGAAAGATTCCTGAGGATTGGAACACCGCTACAATGATCCTGCTACATAAGAAAGGTGACATTGAGGATCTCGGAAACTACAGACCTATCAGCCTCCTATCAGTAGTTTATAAAATCTTCACTAAAGTTCTTTCACACCGCTTGAAGGTAACACTGGACATGGCTCAACCGAGAGAACAAGCTGGATTCAGGAGTGGCTACAGCACAATAGATCATATCCATGTGCTGAGAGAACAAATTGAAAGAGCGAGGGAATATGAACTTCCATTGTGCATGGCTTTTATCGATTATGAAAAAGCCTTTGATTCGGTGAAACCATCAGCAGTTACAATGGCTCTGAAAACCTGCGGTATTGAAGATGCATACATTAATATTATTAATAACATCTATGAAAATGCAAGTGCAAAGATTAGGCTGTTTGAAAATACAACACACATAAAAATTGGAAAGGGAGTGAGACAAGGTGACACCATATCTCCGAAGCTCTTTAATGCCACATTGGAGGGTGTTTTTCAGTCACTGAGCTGGGAAAACAAGGGAATAAAGATTAATGGAGATTATCTAACCCACCTTCGTTTTGCTGATGACGTAGTCATTTTTGCAACTACCCCATCAGAGCTGCAGAGTATGATCCAGGAACTTGCTGACAAGAGTAAAGAAGTGGGATTAAAAATGAACTTTCAGAAGACAAAAGTGATGTTCAATGCTTTTACAAGAAATGAAGATTTATCGATTGATGGAGAAAAGCTGGAGATAACAGATACGTACATTTATCTTGGACAGCAGATATCAAGTGAGGGTCACATTGATGAAGAAATTAATCGGCGTACAAAACTTGCCTGGAGAGCTTTTGGAAGAAACAGCATAATTTTCAAGAGCAATATGCCATTATGTCTTAAAAGAAAAGTGTTTGATCAATGCATCCTTCCAGTGCTTACGTATGGTGCAGAGACGTGGACCTTAACTAAAAGAGACATACAAAGGCTGCAGACAACTCAAAGCAGCATGGAGAGGTGCATGCTTGGTGTAACCAGGAGAGATAAGAAGAGGAACTCGTGGATCCGAAAAATGACAAGAGTGGAAGACATCATGATCAGAGTTAAATCCCTGAAATGGCAATGGGCTGGACATACTGCCAGAAAGACAGATCATCGATGGACAGCCGAAATTTTAGATTGGATTCCAAGGGACAGGAAAAGACCCAGAAGAAGACCACATGGAAGATGGGTGGATGAAATTCGAAAGTATGCGGGAGTGACATGGAGGAGACTGGCACAAGACAGACCGTTGTGGAGGAAACTTGGGGAGACCTTCGTCCAGCAGTGGATTGATAATGGTTGACAATGATGATGATGATGATGATATATATGTGTGTGTGTTAGGGGTAAAATAGTGAAAATTGTTACTGTTAGGCACCTACAGGCAATCTTCGCTGCTGATACAGTTGGTTTGTAATAAACGATAATATGAGGAAGTAATTTGAAATCAAAAAAGTGATTCCTGCTAGGCAGAATAAAAATAAGGAATGCCGATGCAGGTTTGTTCTGTTCAAGTATAAAAAGTGTTTCCTGCTTCACAGACGACAATTGCTGCGGACACAGGTTTCCTGATTTGTTATGCCAAGTTTGATGTTGTACATACTGCTGCCACCGAAAAAAAAAGGAAGAAAAACGTCAGTCAGCGAAATGTAAGACTACACTCAAAATTTGATAGGTTTTTCGAAAAAAAAAAAAATAATAAGGGAGAGATGATGTAACGTATACTCTAGATTCAGTTTCCTTTTGATTTTACTATCTCTTGTTATTTTATTTTCCTATGCAAATTATCTTCTCACTTAACGAGATGTTATTTCTCCCGCTGAATGATATGTGGCAACGAGTGTAAGTCATGACGTGGTGGTATGCAATATATATGGGCGCGCTCAACTATACCGGCGAGAGCTTCGTTTTATGTGATAGGTTCTTCTTCATTATTGTTATGCGATTCTACGAAAGTTCGGATATTCAGTAGTAGTGTGATTTGTAGAGTGTGTGTTGGATAATACCAGGAGCTTTCCAATAAAAGGTTTTAAAGTGAGTACGTTTTTCTCAGTTCATATTATTGTAAGACCTCTGTCCGGCCGTTAGGTCTCTTTCGTTAAGTGTCTCCATTAAGTCCAGGGTATATTGTGTTCACCGCTCTAATAAGGAGCCTTCAAGGTACACTTTAGCTACGTCAAGTAACCTTCCAACAACCCTAACGTGACTTAACGTAAACTTCCCTGCACTACACGTCCAGCATAAAGCTTTATTCATTATACCATTTCGAACTCGGTCTTGTATACCCCGAGCTAGTCTTTCCGTCAAACGCGCCTGGTTTAATTCGGGTTGGCCTACTCATAGCTTCGCTCATCACCCCCGGCGACTTAAATTCCGACGAACTTATTTTTGCCTCACAATGTTGTACCCTTTTCTCAATATCCCTATAAAATTTAGTTTGTTCTAACTTAGTACCATTAAATTCCCCAGAAAGTTTTTCCTTTACATCTCTACATTGAGTCTCGCACAAATTACGAACGCTCTCTAAATTTTGGTTACATTGTTCTATTTGGTCCACGCATTTTGCTTGCCCAATTTCCAACTGATCGATACGCAAGTTGGTATCTTCTATTCTTTTATCAAATTTTCCCTCATACCCCCCAATTCTAGCTATCAGCTGATTTATGCTGCCCGTCTGCTGCTCAAGACTTTCTTTCTGCTGTTGTAAGCTTTGCTCAAAACTTTCTTGTTGTTGTTTGAGCTGCTGCTCAAAACTTTCTTTGGAAGTTTTCAGTCCATTTCTGAGTTCATCTTTCAGTTCATCTAATATTTTTTTAATCCCTTCTATTTTTGAAACTTTGAGCTCAACTTATTATGCAAGTTGCAAAAGTTGTCATAAATACTGTGCTCCGGTTGTACTGTGCTTCTGAGGTACACTACGGATCCCAATGCTGATCACCACTTTTGTTACGACTTTAAGCTTCAAATACCAGGATGCAAAATTATTTCCGGACTGCGATTCGATCGGTGGATCCGCAATTATACCTCGTTAGCCAATTAGCCTACACAGTACACCAATAAACCAATGGAGGTACAGCATAACAATTAAAACAGGGATTTAATGGATACAGACATAATTTACACCGGATACTTCATGTAATAGTAAAAGCTATAATTTACGGTCAGCTTTGGCCCTCTTCGGTGTTTCAGAAAATATGTCTTTACGAAAAGTTTGTTCTTTCACGATGGGCCGCAAAGAAAATAGTTATTAAAAGTACTTACGTAGTTTATAGTATCCCAAGTTTCTTTTAACTTTCGATTAGAATAATTAAAAGTTAAAAGAAACTCAGTTTCTTTTAACTTTTAGTTATTCTAATCGTTCATAAGACGGCAATCTTTTATTTCATGACTAACTGAGCACGAACTTTTCATCTATTTTAATCATCTATTTTATCCCAAGTACATTTGAAACCGACAAACACAAACACTCACTCACATTCAATAATGTGTGGGCACTACGAGTAGCTTTCTCTTTTTTCTCTTGGAGGAGGCGGTGTTGCTTACGGACTCTATGCGCGCATTCAAACTTCTTTCCTCCGTGGAACAAGAAAAGGTGGCGACTTTGTTTCACCCTCTCTGCAGGATGGGGGGGGGGGCTGCTTCGTTCTCAAAGCCAGGCGTTTCTCCTCTCTCTCTCTCTCTCTCTCTCTCTCTCTCTCTGCATGAGCGAGGCGATTCCGGGATTATTTTCTCTTTTCCGGCAGGTATCGGTGGTCCGGCTGGATGATGAAAGTTTCCAGGCCGATCTGGTGCTGGTTATTCCTCAGCTTATGTTTTTAGCTGGCTTTCCTTCTTATGCTCAGAATTGCAAAAGCGTCAGCAGACGGCAACGATTTCTAGCGCGAGGAAAATCCCCTTCCTAATTCTTTCGGCTATCAAACGGATTCTGCTCCTCTCAACAACAATCTCCCGTCTCTAAGAGGTAGTAAGCGGTGAATTCTACCACTTGAAATCGCGACATATTTATTAGTAAACCGCTCTTCAAGTCCAAAAGCTTTCCCATTGTTTCGTGCGCGGCACAGACTAAAGCTTCAAAAGCGGTTGCCGTTTAAACAACTTTTGAGCTATCGGAAAAAGTTTTTAAACTCTGACCTGTCCCATTTCCGTTTATGGGCTCTTTGTTCTCGTGGCAAACACCTGCAACTCGCCACTTGAATTCAAAGTGCAAGAAAATCTTTTCTTTATGTACCGCCCCTCGCAAGTGTTTAAATTATAACTCTCTCTTAATTAAAACCCCCAATCAAGTTTCAATTACAGTTATTAGCCACGCCTCTCGCCAATTAATATTGCGAGGGGGGATCGTCACAGTATTAATATCATTCTCACGTTTGACTGTGAGAAGTCGTAATGCTACGTGGCACGTTCATGGGCGCCCATATAGGGTGAAAGAGGGGGCATTTGCCCTCCCCTGGAAATGGGGCCATGCCCTTTCTGTTCTTGGTAGGTACTACAGAGGGGTTTGGACATTTGGGCAGAAATGTTTATGGGCCGTATAAAAATTGCCGTTTCTTGGCCCTATAATGAGAATTTGATCGAGAAAACGTTCTCAGTAAGACAAACGACAATTATAATTGAATTTGGAGAAACAAAAGTACATTAGTGAATACAAAAAAATTACATAGCACATTTCTTAAACCTGCGGGTTTCAACGAAACAAAGCAATTAAAGCAGAACTCATACTATGTTCGGAAAAGGACGACAAGGTGGGATATTTTAATAACGCTGCACTATTACTTAGGCACTAAATATTTACATAACATGTTCAGTTATTAATATTTCTCTTTTACTTACTTAAGCACTAAATATTAATTACTATGCCTCACCCGTACGCCATTTTGACAGTTTTTATTCAATCGATGTCCTAACGTTTACCTATGAACTCAAGCTAATCATATTGTGCTTTTTTCTGCGGCACGAAATATCAATTCATAGTTCCTAGGCCTAGGCCTTTTCAACAGTTTTTATTATAACCATGTCATATTCATAACGTTTACCTATCAAGTCAAAGTAATAATATTGCGCTTTTACTTAAGCACTAAATATTACTATACTGTGCAAATTAATTGGGACAAAGTAAAACATCACCCTTTTTTTCCAAAACTATACCTTTATATCATTCTATGCTTTGATCATCATCATCATCATTGTCAACCATTATCAATCCACTGCTGGACGAAGGTCTCCCCAAGTTTCCTCCACAACGGTCTGTCTTGTGCCAGTCTCCTCCATGTCACCCCTGCATACTTTCGAATTTCATCCACCCATCTCCCATGTGGTCTTCTTCTGGGTCTTTTCCTGTCCCTTGGAATCCAATCTAAAATTTCGGCTGTCCATCGATGATCTGTCCTTCTGGCAGTATGTCCAGCCCATTGCCATTTCAGGGATTTAACTCTGATCATGATGTCTTCCACTCTTGTCATTTTTCGGATCCATGAGTTCCTCTTCTTATCTCTCCTGGTTACACCAAGCATGCACCTCTCCATGCTGCTTTGAGTTGTCTGCAGCCTTTGTATGTCTCTTTTAGTTAAGGTCCACGTCTCCGCACCATACGTAAGCACTGGAAGGATGCATTGATCAAACACTTTTCTTTTAAGACATAATGGCATATTGCTCTTGAAAATTATGCTGTTTCTTCCAAAAGCTCTCCAGGCAAGTTTTGTACGCCGATTAATTTCTTCACCAATGTGATCCTCACTTGATATCTGCTGTCCAAGATAAACGTACGTGTCTGTTATCTCCAGCTTTTCTCCATCAATCGATAAATCTTCATTTCTTGTAAAAGCATTGAACATCACTTTTGTCTTCTGAAAGTTCATTTTTAATCCCACTTCTTTACTCTTGTCAGCAAGTTCCTGGATCATACTCTGCAGCTGTGATGGGGTAGTTGCAAAAATGACTACGTCATCAGCAAAACGAAGGTGGGTTAGATAATCTCCATTAATCTTTATCCCCTTGTTTATGCTTTGATATACACTGATAAATACTTGTATTCCCATGAAGTATGTCCTCCTTTAGCAGAAATGACCTCTTGAATTCGTTTTGGCACTGACTCCAATAATTGAGGGCACATATTTTTGATTTCATAATCGTGGAACCACACTTTTATAGCATTCGTTATCATGCGCCCTTTGGTTGTACAGTCCATTTTATCTAAACGTCTCTTCAAAAATTTCCACAAGTTTCCTATGGGATTTAAGTCTGGTGAATTTCCAGGCCAGTCAAGCAAATGAATTTGATTTTCCACCATGAAATTCTTGACCAATTTCGATATGTGACATGGGGCCAAGTCATGTTGAAATGTCGCGTCAAAAGTTTGCAAGAATGGAACAATCCTACGCTGTATTATTTCTACGTACTTGGCTGAATTCATCATACCTTGAAAAGGAACTATAAGCGTCCAGTGCCATTTGATGTGAAAAAACCCAAAACATCTGTTTCGGAGGGTGTTTTACAGTTTGTTTGACATGCTCAGGTCTTAAGGGTTCACAGTTGCTTCGTCTAACGACATTTGCTTGGTAACCCTGCACAAATAAATGAGTTTCATCACTGAACATTACCTTTTCCCAGTTGTCAGCAGTCCATGATTTGCATTTTTTGGCCCATGCTAAACGTTTTATCTTCATTTTCGTATTCAAATATTGTTTTTTCGTTAGTCTTCTTGCCTTCCGGCCAACTTCCAGAAGCCTATGGTGTACAGTTGAATCACTGACATCACGACTACTAGCCAATAAATCTCTTTGAAGGTCGGTGCTTTTTTTTTTTTTTATTTATTTTACTATTTCTGATTAGATATTTATCGTTTCGTGGAGTTGTTTTTCGTTTTCTTCCACATTTACCTCTCCTTTTTGGAGACGATGATCCAGATGCTTTGTATCGCGTAAGCAGTCTTGATACACTTGATTTGCCTACACCAACTGCAGAAGCGATATCTCTCACTGTCATAGAAGTGTGATCCTTCAGAGCAATTATTTTTGCACGCTTCTTTGGGGAAATATCCATTTTTCAATACACGAAAGCAACACGTACTCACAGAGAGCAGAAACTAACATCCACCTGTCACACACGAAAGCTCACAACTGAAGCTGAAATGCCTATTTCCTGTTTAAAACTTTAAAACCGGTCAAACCACATTCTTACTATCAAGTTCTAACAGTCACACCACCTCACAGCTGATAAAACCGGTTTCCGTGGGTTTCCTACATCAACCGGCGATCACATTACAATTCTGAGAATAAAATAGCTTGTCCCAATTAATTTACACGGTATAGTATTTCATAGGGCCTATGCCTAGGCCTTTTTAACAGTTTTTATTCTGCCGATGTCATATTCATAACGATTACGTATCAACTCAAGTTAATAATATTGCGCTTTAAGTCAGGCAGTAAATATTAAATATTAATTCACAGGCCTTAACCGTCTGAGCTGGATCAGGGCTCGACACCTGGATAGAGAAAAAGAAAACATGGGGGATCCTACCCGCTGACCTACCATCTCCACCACCCGTAACCAGTAGCCGCAAATTAGGGACGGGCAACTGCCTATAGTCCTTAACGCTGCTCATGGTAGTCGTAAAACCCCGAATAAAAAAAAATACATGATATATATTGGGAACTAAATCCCGTAAGTAAAGTGCAGTTTGACAAAATCATTGTCCAACTTTTATGCAAAGAGGCATCGCATTTTTTAAATGCAGTTCGGAAGAATATTTCAAAATTTTGGGATTCTAAGTTTTCTCGTTTCAGTTCATTTTCACGCCGTTTTACGGCAATTCCCAAACATTTCTCTGTGCATGTTAGGGCATACTGTATGTTCTGCATGAATACAAGCAATGGGTTCATATATCGATGAAATGCATAACTTTCTTTTGAGTTTTAAGAACTACACTCACAAAAAGGTAAGCATGATCAATATCATCAACATCATCATTGTCAACCATTATCAATCCACTGCTGGACGAAGGTCTCCCCAAGTTTCCTCCACAACGGTCTGTCTTGTGCCAGTCTCCTCCATACCACTCCTGCATACTTTCGAATTTCATCCACCCATCTCCCATGTGGTCTTCTTCTGGGTCTTTTCCTGTCCCTTGGAATCCAATCTAAAATTTCGGCTGTCCATCGATGATCTGTCCTTCTGGCAGTATGTCCAGCCCATTGCCATTTCAGGGATTTAACTCTGATCATGATGTCTTCCACTCTTGTCATTTTTCGGATCCACGAGTTCCTCTTCTTATCTCTCCTGGTTACACGAAGCATGCACCTCTCCATGCTGCTTTGAGTTGTCTGCAGTCTTTGTATATCTCTTTTAGTTAAGGTCCACGTCTCTGCACCATATGTAAGCACTGGAAGGATTGATTGATCAAACACTTTTCTTTTAAGACATAAGCCTATTGCTCTTGAAAATTATGCTGTTTCTTCCAAAAGCTCTCCAGGCAAGTTTTGTACGCCGATTAATTTCTTCATCAATGTGACCCTCACTTGATATCTGCTGTCCAAGATAAACGTACGTGTCTGTTATCTCCAGCTTTTCTCCATCAATCAATAAATCTTCATTTCTTGTAAAAGCATTGAACATCACTTTTGTCTTCTGAAAGTTCATTTTTAATCCCATTTCTTTACTCTTGTCAGCAAGTTCCTGGATCATACTCTGCAGCTGTGATGGGGTAGTTGCAAAAATGACTACGTCATCAGCAAAACGAAGGTGGGTTAGATAATCTCCATTAATCTTTATCCCTTGGTTTTCCCAGCTCAGCGACTGAAAAACACCCTCCAATGTGGCATTAAAGAGCTTCGGAGATATGGTGTCACCTTGTCTCACTCCCTTTCCAATTTTTATGTGTGTTGTATTTTCAAACAGCCGAATCTTTGCACTTGCATTTTCATAGATGTTATTAATAATATTAATGTATGCATCTTCAATGCCGCAGGTTTTCAGAGCCATTGTAACTGCTGATGGTTTCACCGAATCAAAGGCTTTTTCATAATCGATAAAAGCCATGCACAATGGAAGTTCATATTCCCTCGCTCTTTCAATTAGTTCTCTTAGTACGTGGATATGATCTAATGTGCTGAAGCCACTCCTGAATCCAGCTTGTTCTCTCGGTTGAGCCATGTCCAGTGTTACCTTCAAGCGGTGTGAAAGAACTTTAGTGAAGATTTTATAAACTACTGATAGGAGGCTGATAGGTCTGTAGTTTCCGAGATCCTCAATGTCACCTTTCTTATGTAGCAGGATCATTGTAGCGGTGTTCCAATCCTCAGGAATCTTTCCTTCATTAAGGCATCGAGTGAAAATTTGGGCGAGTACTGTTTCGATTTCTCCACTTGCTTCTTGTATGATGTCTACAGTAATTCCATCTTCTCCTGGAGCTTTCCCCGCTTCATGTTCTTATTTGCATGTGCAACTTCTGCTGGAAGGACTGGAGGAACTCTGGTACTGGTATCTTTCATGATGTCTGGAGCGCATGTATCATCCCTTTCATATAATTTGGAGTAGAAATCTTTCACTCTTGTCAAAATTTCGCCTCTATTTCTTGTTACAGAACCATCTTCTTTTCTCAGTGCCATAATCTGTTTTCTTCCCTTACTGAGATGTCCCTTTGCTATCTTTAGACTTTGGTTGTTTTCAATTGCTTTCCTCACTAGTTCGCAGTTGAATTTTCTTACGTCTTCAGTGATACTTTTTCTTACTGTCTTGCATAGCTCTATATATTCCACTTTGGAAGTCATATCTTCTTTAGTTGTCCTCATCTCTCTTCTTTTTTGCATCAACATTTTCGTTTTTCCTGATAATTTGTTTACATGCAACTTGTTCTTAGACCCAGCTAATTTTGTTGCTGTTTCCATAAGAGCTTTGGTTACTTTTCTGTTAACTTCAGAGATGTCCACTTCTTCCGATGTTAGGCCTTCTAAAGCAGAGAACCTGTTCTTCAGTTCCAACTTGAAGGTATTATGGTGTTTTTTAAGGTTGGTTATGTCAATACATTTTGTTTGTCTTATGAGCTTGCCACGTTCAAGTTTAGTGTTGAGGTGCATCTTACATCTCACCAATCTATGGTCACTACCTGTGTTGAACTTGTTTAGCACACTGCAGTCTTCTACGACGAATTTTTTGTTACACATAATAAAATCAATTTCACTTGTCGTCCCATTTGGATGTCTCCATGTCCATTTCCTGTGTGGCTTTTTCTTGAAGAAGGAGTTCAAGATGGAAAACCCTTCTGCCTCTGCAAACTCAATATACCTGTGAATATTTCAAGAACCAATAATCGGAAAAGCACGAAACTGGGTATACTTGTGTAATAACACATTGCGAGTACAAAAGCAGACAAAACAAGTTATGAAATAAAGTTTAATGCATTACTTACGCAAATCTAGAAAAAATCAACAACACAGTGATTTTCGTGTTGAGTACATAAAACTGAGAAAAGGCTGGTGCACCATGACGAATAAGGGATCTCGTGACTCCTCGCAGCCAGGCAAGCCTCGTATCGACTTCTCATGCTGCTTTGCAGGCTGTCCAGAAGTTCTGTAAGCAACAAGTCCCACTTCTGACGAAGAGCAGCTCGGAGCTCCGGAATGGTCCTTGCTGGAGGCTGACGGGATGCAATGCGCCTCCTTAGTGCATCCCATGCATTCTCTGTCGAATTCATATCCGGAGACTTCGCTGGCGACTCCATGTGTAAGATATTTTCACTTTGGAGAAAAGTCATCCACCAGCTGAGTTCTGTGGGAGCGTGCATCATCGTCCGTTAATACCAGCTCTGGAGCGCCCATTCAACATGATGTCTGCCGATGCCATGACTCCCCCGCCACCAAACTGGCCCTCTTTCCCTGACGTGATTTGGATTGCAATAAGTTCCCCGTTCTCTCCAGAGAGTGGCTCGACGAGAATCAGTATGTAAACTGAATCTGGACTCGTCAATGAAGAGCACATTGATCCACTGATTCAGTGTCCAGTTTCGACGTTCCCGACTCCAGTTTAAACGGGTCCTGTTCGCAGGCGTGGGCGGGACACAAACTACTGGACGTCTGGCATAGAGACCAGTTGCTCTGAACCTCCTGTAAACAGTTTGTCTTGAAACTCTTATTCTTGAGGCTGCCGCAAGCTCTGCAGAGAGTTCCTTGTCAGACATAGTCCTATAACGTCGTGCAGTTAATGCAAGATACCGGTCCTACTGAGGTGTTGTGACTCTTAAATGACCATGTACTGGTTGGCGTCTAACCTCTCCTTTGTCTTGGAACATTCTCCAGAGCATGGAGATGACACTTTGCGGCCCATTCAGTGCTCTAGAGACCGCAGTCTATGACTGTCCTGATTCGAGCCTTTCGATTATTCTACCCTGCAAAAAATTATTAACCTGGCGTCTTTGTTCCATATTACGTTCCTGATCACCAATGACAGCAACTCTTCCCGTGGGGATTGCAAGAATATGGAATAAAACACTCAGGATAGGGTAATCTGTTTTTATGGAACTGCGAGATATTCGCATACAGACCATCAGCGGACGTAATTTGACTGTGCACTGCGATTGGTTTAGGTGTGTGACTAATCTACATACCAAAGTCCGCTGTTCTATCATTTTAACCCTTTAGTTTGTATGTGTTACTAATTATGCTTAACTTTTGGACATCGGTGTATGTACACTTCAGAATCTATAGGAACTCATTTCTTGTGTTCATTCCGAAAACTGGAGATTTCTGCATTTGATTGAAGTGTTAATGTCGAGGTTGGGAAGTATTCGTTACCGAAGATATAATATTGAATAGTAGGTTTCTCTGTATCATCATCTTACAGTCAGCAAAAGGGAACTCCTTGAAGATGCCAGCAAGGGCATATCAGCAAAGACAATAATAATCATTAGTAACTGTTCAAAAGCATCTTTTTTTTTTTTTTTTTTTTTTAGATTGGAGGTTTAACTACCACCGTGAGCAACTCAATGAGCTATAAGCAGTCTCCCGTCCTTAATTTAGGGTCACTGGTTCCAGGGAAGGAAGAGAGCCAGTGCCGTAAGACAAGCACAACATCTATCCTCACCGAGATTCGAGCCCGGACCCCTTTCGGGCGAGTGATCAGGGGCCATCGCTTAGACCACTTCGCCACCGGGGCGGCCAAAAAAAAAAAAAAAAAGAAGCATTTTCCAGAGTAATCGGATATTGTACGTTAGCTAAGTATTTTATTGCCTTATTGCAGTGATTTGAGCAGTACCTTCAGCCTTTGGCTAACATTAACACGACGAACGAAAGTGATTCCAGACGACGTAACGGACGGTACAGCTTTTGAGACATCAAGGTCCTTTTTTTCCAAGCAAGGCATAGCGCGGGTGCGAACTCGGGAAGAAATCTAACATCCGGACGGAAGAAAGGTTTGAAGGTAACAAAAGAGAGCGAACGCACCTTTTGGACTTCTTGGGGACTCGGAACGCGAAAGAGAATGAAATGAAGAAAGGGAAATACACTGCCTGACAGGGAAAATGTCACACCATAAAGGAATGCTCAAGAACAGATCAAACTGCACACACAGATTGGTCCTGAATAAGGACCTATCAGTAGGTCCTGAATAAAGGATTTAATTGCCACATACAGACTAGGCTTCAGTGGCCGAATATACAGGATGATCAATAAGGAGTGCGGCCCCCATTTTGGGCGATACAGCGTTGAATACGATGTGGCATCGAGGCAATGAGAGTCCGAACCTACAATGTGGCAATTAATATTAATTGATATTAATTGCCACATACAATGTGGCAATTAATATCGTGGACCATGTGGTGTTGATCCGAGTCCACAGTTCATCTTCGTTTTGCAGGGGTGGGAGAACACTCAACCGACGTCAAATCGTATCCCTCAGATGCTCGATGGGCGACAGGTCGGGTTATTATGGTGGCCAATGAAACATCCGCACACCGTGTAAAGCGTTCAGGTTGATCCGAGCGGTATGCGACCGGACGTTAAACTGATGAAAAACGACGTTTGGAATGCCCTGCAGATGCGGCAGTGCGACGGGCCGTAGCACCTCTTCAACAAAACGGCGTGTCGTCAATTGGCCCGTAATGCGCACCAGCGGTGAGCGGGTGTTGGCGCTGATAGCACCCCACACCATGATTTCTCGTCGCCGAGCCGTGAGGTGCTCCACAATGGCAGAGGAATCCACCCGTTGGCCACGTCGCCTCCAGACTCTCATACGGCGATCATCCGGGGTGAGACAGAACCGCGATTGGTCGCTGAACACCACGTTGTTCCATTTGGCACCCCGCGCAGCTCTGGAGTGACACCACGTCAAGCGGTGACGACGATGACTTGCTGTTAAGGGTGGCCTCAGTAACGGACGGCTGGACAGTAAACCAGATGCAGCCAGTCGGCGCGACACTATCCGCGTCGATGTCGAAGCATCCAAGCCTCCCCGTACACTCTGCAAAGTGTCGCTGGTTGAGGCCTGTGGGTCCGCTACGGCATGACGTTGGATGCGACTATCGGTGCGCTTGGGCTTCTGTCTCCGTATTCCGGCCCCCCTACGACGTTGTATAGATCCTTCCTGGGACCACTGTCTCCAAATGCGGCCGACGGTTCTGGCATCCCGTTGCGTTTCTTTCGCAATACGACGCAAGGACCATCCGGCAGTACGAAGGCCTACGATGACACCTCTCGGGAACTCATCCGTTTGACGAAATCGCGTACGACGGCGTCTTAATGGAATTAGCACCCTTTATTCGTTCACCAGACACGGTTACAGTTGAACCCCTCACTTCACGCGGCCGTGACGACGTCTCGACTGTTGGCCTCAGGGGCTGGTTGTTCGCTTATATCCCGCGCGCCGTTTGTGCGATTGGCCTGCAAATGCAATCATTTGCATAACTTGTACCTGTGCACCCACCCTGCAATTTGCCTGGCGCTGCGTTCACGTCTTCGTGGTGTGGCATTTTCTGTGTCAGGCAGTGTACAAAAGGTTATGATTAAGAAAATAAATAAGTAGCGTGATAAATGAAGGTATATATAGGTAACTAAAATAGCTCCTGGACAACCGATTAATTAATCAGTATCATAAGCTAGGCTGATGTTTCTACCTGTATCGTCTAAATGCAGACCGCAGAGATATGCGGAACTCTCTCAAAGATTATAGGTGACGGCGATGCGCGAGCAATATCGTCAGGATACGGAAACAGCAGTCTTTCACTCGTACAGGATCGGTCTTGGGACCGGCACTTTTTACCCTTCGGCCATAGCCCGCATGTGCGACGGGCTAATAGGCTGGGCCATTTAATTTCGCATCTTGACTGAGAGATTAGTTCGCCAATGCGAATTTTTGGGACAAAGTCCTTTATTGATATCTAAGAAAAAACAAGTGCATGACCCTTAATGAACGAGGGTTTCATTCAATCCTTCTCACAAAGGAATCAGTAATAAAATCACAAGATACACAGAAATATTTACATGGTTCGTAGAACTAGGGCCTGTGCTGCAGTGATGACTCCGGGCCAGAGTCATTGATTACACCTCGGTCAAAAGACCAAAATTACACTGCGCACGAGAGAGACGTGCCTCTGAATCAATCCTTGATCGTTCAACCATAGTTGACATGGTTTTTAATCTGCTAAAGTTCCCGCATAAGACTGGGGCAGGCCTTGCTGAAGCTGGAATGGGCGGTATCCAGCTTCAGGCGGAACTTGGCATTCGCAAACTGAGCAGTTGCTGCACTTTGGCGTGGCTGCACATTTGTGATGCAGGTACCCAACCTCACCACATCTGCCACACCGATCTTCAGACACTTTGCAGTTGCTCCGGTAGTGGCTGAGGCCGTTACAGCGGAAGCACCTGAATTCGCGCAAAAATTCCTTAAGACGAAGGACTGACCAACCCAGGTTCAGTCTTCTCCACTTCATTAAGAGCTGGAAGGCATAGTGCTCCACGACCACCACCCAGTGGACCTGGCCTCCTTTAGCCTTAATGGGAAAACGGGCTGTAAACCCGCACTTGAGATCGGAGCTCTGCTCGCGAACCCCTTCCTCGAAATCCTTCTGCGAGAGCTCCCCGTCGACGCAGACGGGGAAGTATCTTCTATGGAGTCTTGGGGAGTGTGCAGTCCTTGGTCAGTGGATTGCTCCTGGACTCCTTGGCTAGATGGTTAAGTTCCTCAGGTCAGGAACACTCCACCGCAACCCCACCCCCCTAATACTACGGACTCCTTTGACCCCTAGCTGCAGCTTTGCAGGGTTGACTGCAGTTTGAAGGGTCTTCTTCACGTCATCAGAGGACGTGTTCTCGACTGTGGGATAGGCCAGGAAAACGTGTCTCCTGTCCCCCTGTTCTGCTTACGTGGGGCAGCCGAAGGCCATTTCGCCCTACTAGCCCCTTTCCTGGCCACATCGGCGTACGAAGATACCTCAGCGTTGGCTCGCCTACGCTCTTGCCCCCGCTTCCTACAACCTGCCTTCTAAGGTTGCCATAGCTAAGACTTGGTCATCGCAAGCCATACGTACCCTAAGGAGGGTCGCCCGTAATCTTTCCCCATTTGAAGGAGTTGACCTGGAAGCCATCAAAGACAGACTCCACCTCCTTTAAATAGGAATCCATTAAGGCTGAAAATTCCAAGGGAGTAGACACATGGGGAGACTCGGCTTGCTGGTAAACCTGCGAAGAGGACTTCGGGGGCCGGCAAGAAATCCCTCTTTAACGCGGGAGGGCCCAGACGGGGAAGATGTTTCTCCCTTGTTTGCCAGTTTGCCAAGTACGAGGATGGCAAATTTGTGCCTGCAGCACGTTTTGACCGGATTGGCCTGGTGGTGTTAGGGGAAGTCCCCTTGATAGTTGTAGTGGCCAAAAGTGACTCTTCACACTAGCGATCCCTCGAGGAGGATTTCGAGGGATTTGTGTAGGTCACTTTCTTCATAGTGGGCTCGGAAGAGGTGGGGGAAAACCCCTGGGGACTACCAGCAGGGCTTGGTAGTTTTTTGGCCACTACCTTCAGGGTCCGGGTTGGCCCGAACCGGTTAGGGGTTGCCCACTTAGGAACTGCTGAACTCTTGTGGTTAGATGACATCTCTGTGAGAGGGGATGACAAGAATAACTGCTAAGAGTGCTGAGAGGGCACCCTGGGCCTCTCCCACTCTAGCCCAAACTCAGCAAATCGGGAGCGCGCGGGCTTTGTCCTAGTCCTCGAGCAAAGAGTCCTGGGATCAGGGGGACCGGCACTGCGTCAAAGTACCAGCAATCTGACACGGATAAGTCTCTATGCGGGCTGTACTGGAATTTGCCCTCAGAAAGGCATTTTCTTTCTAAGTCTAGAGACTGCACCGAAACACTTTTTGCCAAAATAAAAACAAAGCTAGGGGAGGTGAAACTCCCTAGCGCTCGCTACTGGCAATCGCCCTTAGTGCAATCGGTTATAAAAACAATCCAGACGCATAGAAACTCGCTCCCCGGCAGCTGTCAGATCGGTCAGTCATCAGTATCATAATAAGCTTCAATGGAAAATAAATTAGTAGAACTACAATTGTTTTCACCTGTCTCTTGGTGATATATCTTTCATATATTAAAAGTTGCAATACGGTCAAACTCAAAGCAGGAAGGACTTTGCACCACTAATAAAAGCTTATGTCAATCTTTAATCATTACACAGGTCTACAAAACGTTGCATAGGATAAATGCTGTTAAATGCATTTATGAATTCATCAAGTTTATCTCTAGAATGTTGCCAGAAGAGGAGAACATCATCTACGTAGCGTAGGTATAAACAAGATGAGTCCAGGTTAGGTTGTTGGAAGATTTTTTTTTCAGTATGCTGTAATACACTTCTGCCAACAAGCAGGAGAGTGGGGATCCCATGGGAGCTCCAAATGTTTGTTTATAAATTATCTCATCATATGAAAAATAATTGCTGTTAGTATTATATTTCAAAGACGAAATAATGCTGTTCCTTCCTTTGTCTTCAATTCCCTCTGTTGACAACTGCTAATTAATTAAATGAATTTCTTCATCTGTGGGGGTATTCGGGTAAAGTACTACTACATCAAGGCTAAACATAGTAAAGTTGAAATCCTGAATAGCTTGAATTTTATCAGTCAACTCTCTAGAATTAGACACATTGTAAACATGGTTGTTATATAAAGGTTTTAGGTATTGATAAATAGCCCGTTCTAAATTGATAGTTGGAACGATATTCTTGTTCACAATCAATCTAACTGGTTGATTTATTTTATGTGTTTTAATTTTGCAGAAGATATTCGGAGTACATGCACCAATGGGTGGGTAGGCTTTACGTTTAATCTCAGTAGGCAGCTCACTATAATTCTTAAAAGTAGCTACTTGCCTTATTATACCTTCGACAGGGTCTTTATTAATTTTCACCACCCTTAAATCCTCTATAGCTGTCTTCATTTTCTGTTGGTAGTCTTCTTTATTCAAGATAACAAGTTGTTTGCATTTGTCAGCCATGATGCATTTAATATTAGGGTTATTCCTAAGTTCAAGTAACGTCTTCCGTTTATATTTAATAGGAGCATTGAGTTGTTGGTCATTAATTTTATTGTAATTTCTCATCATTTATTCTAAAACAAGCCCTGAAGGGAATAACAAGTGTGCCGGAGAAAAAGTAATTTAACGCGAAAAATCAAACTGAAAGTTATAAAGGCAAGTTTACACCAAAACAACTTTCCGAGTTTAGTGCTCATTATATTACACATTTTGCAACATATCGATCTATCTAAACCCTCTAACGTACAATTGTTAAACAACAAATATTTTACACACAATGTTATTTATCGCAAGGTCTTTTGAAAAACGGAAGTAAATATCATATACTTTTTAGTTCTAACATGAATGAGTTCTTACTATATAAGTTTTTGCTATATTTCCTTACATACATCTGGCGTCTATTTGATTTGTTTCCAATCTGCTTCGATGGAAAATTTCACTCCGTCATAGGACACGCAGCATCCCCTATATATTAATATTTATTTAAAGCTTAAAAACAACCGTCTTACGGCGGGCTATATGCTAGTTATGATATAATATGCAAAAAAAAAAATTGTGAAGCCATGGATATTGTTAAAGACTCTAAAGGTGTGTGGATTTAGTCATTTGCAATGTGGTTTTCCTACAGCGGAATAAATAAATACCCCTGCAAGAAACGATTAATGCGAGGAGGATCTATTCTCTGGATCGTTTTGGTTTGTTCAGTCCATTGATTGATAGTTTAAATAGAAAAAGTTCTAAAAAAAAAAAAAACGTAGTTTTGCGCAATTTTCAATGCATGATACGGAACTATTGTGCGCACTGTTCTTCGGTAATAACATGCAATTCTACTTGCCATGATGAGAGAGTAAATGAAATAATTGATTGACTGACTACTGCATACGATTATCATTGAGAACAAATATTTTCTAGGGAAGGAATCAAATGCAGCTGCGATTTGACAGTTATATCACTTGTAAAATTCTGAGACAAAAACTGTATTTCTTTGCTTCTGTATTATGGACACAATAGGAGAGACCATATTTGGAAAGCGTGGTTCCAGCAGGTGCAGCGTTGCCATTTGCTGGAGAGCAACATTTAAACGGAAGATTTGACCCAGTTTTATGAAATATGCAGTTGAAATTGATTGAAAAGCAAATTGGTGTTCTTAATTATTTAACCACTCTGTGTTATTAATTAATTGTTCAGACAAATCACAATTAATTAATTGTTCAGACAAATAATTTTACAGTCAAATAATTTTAAGGCGCGTTTACCATTTTCTAAATTGAACAAATTAATAAATATCTGTGTACTCCTGTAATCGAGTTTCAGATTTCTTTATCCGTCTGAAAATATTTTTTTACATTTTGTTTTTCTGTGTCTGTACATTCTCTTCATTAACCAAGAGCCAGAGGAAATTGCCCTAGAATATAGAGCTTAAAATAAGTTCATCTGGCTTCTCGTTTGTTCACCAATTCTGATCACACTGGGACCGAGGTACAAACACGTGCAATCAAATACCTTTTTCTTTTGTTGTTGTTGTTCAGTTTAGTACGAAATACATTTTTTGAAAGCTACTGATTAGCATTAGTGAGTTTTTTGTTATTGTATTTTACAAACCCACCGACACCTGCAGTGCTGGAACGACGTCTCTTTCCCAAACGGAAAAAATTCCGTCTGGCCCAAGTCAGCCGTTCCCTCCGCTGCCTGTGTATTCCCGAACACAAAGCAAAGCATTTTGCCTAATCGCGTTGAGCGCGAGGGGAAAAGAAAAAGAGTGCTACGACCACCGCTCACCGCTGAGCGGCGCTAGTGTTCCCGTCGTCTGCCTTATACAGCAGAGGACGAGAAAGAGCCTTACCGTGTGAATGCACTTAACGTCGTTGCTACTCACAGGTTTGCGTTTGTTCATAGGTGAAGTGTGTCTGTGTTACGTGCAGAACGGTGCAAAAGAATGAAATTCCTTGTGTCCCGCTTAACCTTTTTTTATACATTTCAAGCCTTCCATTAATCACTATGAAGTGGAGCCTGTAAGTCGACTGGCTTGCTTTAATTCTTGGTGTCGTTCTCTCCTCACACCAAAGGATTATTACTACGAGCTGTGTTTTGGTGCCAAAAAAACGTGTGATGACTGGGTACCGAGTTCCCTGTCCGCAAGCCGTCTAGAGCGATTCACCGACTTCATACGGCGTCAGAAATCTCGTGAGTCAACGTCGGAATGAACGACTTGTGGATATCTTCACCCCGATATTGCCCGCAAGGAAACCCGTGCTAGTGCTAAAATGAGTTCCAACAGACGTCGCTTTCGTGTTTTTCATTCAGCAGCAGTTGTTCATTTCCACCCGTCTCGGTTGGAAAACCTTTGTGTGTCATCCCAAACAACTTGTTAAGTTCATTTAAATGAATCCACGCATGAACGAAATTGCTCATTTATGTGCTTCAACAACAGCAACCGCATGGTAAGGATTATTTTTGTGCTTGTTGACCATAGGCCATGCATGGGCTCAGGATTACTGTGACCTAACTTGCCCTGCAAAAGATGCTGTCTGTCCCTACACCGACTGGTGGCGGCACAGTCAGTCCAGGGGGGAAAGCAGCACGCTGTCAGCTCCTCGACCGAGAAGTGGTAATTGTTTCCTTTTATTTTTCTCTGATCTGTGTTTTGTGAATGTGTGTGCGCGCGCGTGTAAAGCCTTAGGGCATTTTCAACAAAAAGAGGTGGTCCCAAGAGCGTGGGAATTCGACACATTAGATGATACCCCTAGGCATCCACTGACTGTTCATAATGATGAACTTGAACACTTTTTTTTTCTGCTCTCCCCCAAAACTTTTTTTTTTTCTTCTAGAAATGATAGTCTGCATGAATAATGCTTCCAAAACTCGAGCCAGATTGTTTGTCGTGATAAGACAACTATTGACGACTGCAGGATAATGACACGGATTTTATCGCAAGGCACTGGCAAATATTTAATACTTCTGATTATTCGTAGTCGAAGCATGACAGAATGATCGCAGAACTAATAGAATTAGGGTAGAAAAGGTTAATAGCCCTCGTCAAAGAAACGTGCTATGTATCGTCTTAGCTGGGAACTTATAACACGATACAATTGATTCACTGTCCGTTAAGAACAGTTACACAAATTCTAACCAGGAATTGCTATATCGACATATATATTAATATGTTGAAAAAAAAACTGAAATTTGTGCATATGTTTTCAATGCTTGAAAAAGAAATTCTTAAAGGAACTCTAAGTAAATGAGTTTGCAACATGTCCAAAGAAAACCCCAAAATTAAAAAGGAAAGCGGAAAAATACTGATGTTTAAAATAAGATTGAATGAGACCTATGTCTGGAAAAGAAACTGAAAATCTCCCATATTAATTGTAGTATTCTCAAAAAGACCGGAGGTTGTGTATTTGTGGTCTTTTGTGAGGTACCAGGTCTGCTACGGAAGTATATTCCGGCTTTCCAAGTATGCCTGGTGTCATCATCATCATTGTCAACCATTATCAATCCACTGCTGGACGAAGGTCTCCCAAACTTTCCTCCACAACGGTCTGTCTTGTGCCAGTCTCCTCCATGTTACTCCCGCATACTTTCAAATTTCATCCACCCATCTCCCATGTGGTCTTCTTCTGGGTCTTTTCCTGTCCCTTGGAATCCAATCTATAATTTCGGCTGTCCATCGATGGTCTGTCCTTCTGACAGTATGTCCAGCCCATTGCCATTTCGGGAATTTAACTCTGATAATGATGTCTTCCACCCTTGTCATTTTTCGGATCCACGAGTTCCTCTTTTCTCTCCTGGTTACACCAAGCATGCACCTCTCCATGCTGCTTTGAGTTGTCTGCAGCCTTTGTATGTATGTCTCTTTTAGTTAAGGTCCACGTCTCTGCACTATACGTAAGCACAGGAAGTATGCATTGATCAAACACTTTTCTTTTAAGACATAATGGCATATTGCTCTTGAAAATTATGCTGTTTCTTCCAAAAGCTCTCCAGGCAAGTTTTGTACGCCGATTAATTTCTTCATCAATGTGACCCTCACTTGATATCTGCTGTCAAAGATAAACATGTAGGCATTGGTTATCTCCAGTTTTTCTCCATCAATCGATAAATCTTCATTTCTTGTAAAAGCATTGAACATCACTTTTGTCTTCTGAAAGTTCATTTTTAATCCCACTTCTTTACTCTTGTCAGCAAGTTCCTGGATCATACTCTGTAGCTCTGATAGGGTAGTTGCAAAAATGACTACGTCATCAGCAAAACGAAGGTGAGTTAGATAATCTCCATTAATCTTTATCCCTTTGTTTTCCCAGTTCAGTGATTGAAAGACATTTTCCAATGTCTCATTAAAGAGCTTGGGAGATATGGTGTCACCTTGTCTCACTCCCTTTCCAATTTTCATGGGTGTTGTATGTTCAAACAGCCGAATCTTTGCACTTGCATTTTCATAGATGTTATTAATAATAATAATGTATGCATCTTCAATACCGCAGGATTTCAAAGCCATTGTAACTGCTGAAGGTTTCACTGAATCAAAGGCCTCTTTTCATAATCGATAAAAGCCCTACACAATGGAAGTTCATATTCCTTCGCTCTTTCAATTAGTTCTCTCAGTACGTGGATATGATCTATAGTGCTGTAGCCACTCCTGAATCCAGCTTGTTCTCTCCGTTGAGCCATGTCCAGTGTTACCTTCAAGCGGTGTGAAAGGACTTTAGTGAAATTTTATAAACCACTGATAGGAGGCTGATAGGTCTGTAGTTCCTGAGATCCTCAATGTCACCTTTTTTATGTAGCAGGATCATTGTAGCGTTGTTCCAATCCTTAGGAATCTTCCCTTTATTAAGGCATAGAGTGAAAATTTGGGCGAGTACTGTTTCAATTTCTCCACTTGCTTCTTGTATGATGTCTACAGTAATTCCATCTTCTCCTGGAGCCTTTCTCCGCTTCATGTTCTTGATTGCATGTGCAACTTCTGCTGGGATGACTGGAAGAACTCTGGTACCTTTCATAATGTTTGGAGTACATGTATCATCCCTTTCATATAATTTGGAGTAGAAATCTTTCACTCTTGTCAAAATTTCACCTCTATTTCTTGTTACAGAACCATCTTCTTTTCTCAGTGCCATAATCTGTTTTCTTCCCTTACTGTGACGTCCTTTTGCTATCTTTAGGCTTTGGTTGTTTTCAATTGCTTTCCTTACTAGTTCACAGTTGAATTTCCTTACGTCTTCAGTGATACTTTTTCGTACTGTTTTGCATAGCTCTATATATTCCACTTTGGAAGTCACATCTTCTTCAGTTGCCCTCATCTCTCTTCTTTTTTGCATCAACATTTTGGTTTTTCCTGATAATTTGTTCACATGCAACTTGTTCTTAGACCCAGCTAATTTTGTTTCTGTTTCCATAAGAGCTTTGGTTACTTTTCTGTTAACTTCAGCAATATCCACTTCTGATGTTAGGCCTTCTAACGTAGAGAATCTGTTTTTCAGTTCCAACTTGAAGGTATTATGGTGTTTTTTAAGGTTGGTTATGTCAATACATTTTGTTTGTCTTTTATTAGCTTGCCACGTTCGAGTTTAGTGTTGAGGTGCATCTTACATCTCACCAATCTATGGTCACTACCTGTGTTGAACTTGTTTAGCACACTGCAGTCTTCTATAACGACTTTTTGTTACACATAATAAAATCAATTTCACTTGTCGTCCCATTTGGATGTCTCCATGTCCATTTCCTGTGTGGCTTTTTTTTTTTTTGAAGGAGTTCAAGTTGAAAAACCCTTCTGCCTCTGCAAACTCAACGAGAGTATTTCCACGCTGGTTTCTGTTGCCGTGACCGAATTTACCAACTGAAGTTTCATTCTGTTGCCGTTGCCCTATTTTTGCATTGAAATCTCCCGTAATTATCTTCAAGTGCTGCTTACCTTTATTATTTAGATGATGAATTTCCTCATAAAATTCTTCAATTTCTTCTTCAGGATGACTTGTGGTAGGTGCATAAGTTTAAATAATCTGAGCCTTGTATCTTCTCGAGAGTTGGATAACGAGTCTTGCAGCTCTGTCAGAGGAACTTTCAACTTCTACCACTTTATCCTTCAGTTTCTTGTTTATTATAAATCCAACACCACTAGTTCTGCCAGTATCTGTCCCACGATAATAGTGGAGATGTCCACTTTTCAGTTCAATGAAATCTCCTTTACTCCTTACCTCACTTAGCCCGACGATATCTCACTTGATCCTTTGTAGTTCTTCTTTCAATTCAAGAAGCCTTGAATCAGAAGATAGGGAGCGTCCGTTATACGTAGCCAAGGTCAGCATCAGATGGCAGCCTAGTCCGGTCCTCCGGGGATTCTTAGCACCCTCTGCCTTTATGTCGCACTGGCCGCTGCCTTGGCCAGGTACATTCCAGCTGCCGGAGACTGAGGGCCAAGATTTAAGTTGTGGAGAGGTTTGGCCATAACTCACCACGCTGGCCAAGCCGGTTGGTGAGTGTGGGATAGCATTTCCTCTAATCGCGATGGTATAGTTATATCGCTATTGGCGGTCGTCAGAGCCCCTTTAGTTGGGAACAGGATGCACCACGAGAAGGCGGGGTTGACATTTGTCAAGGAGAGGCTGCCCTTACATCCCATGCCTGCTGTACCAGGTATAATATTAAAGTCCATGTCCTTACAAGTTAACTTCTAAAGCGTGGAAAATGTCTATCGGGCTCTTTTTCCTTTCTGTGGTCTGGTGCACTGCACCAGTAACAGTACACGTTTAAATGTTTAGATAGCTTATAACTTAATTGGAAACTGTATGCTCCTATGCCTCTAATTTTAATTTCACTTTCGTACCAGGGCACTTTGCTGCTGCTGCACCTAAATTCCTACATTTCCCCCGCACAGAAGGCTCAGCGAGCTGCAGGTTGTTGGGACTAAACCTAAGTTAGGGCTTCTTTCGTGGAAAACGAGCTACGGGCTGTGTTTACACTCACTGAATTTCTTCTAACGCCTAGGAAAACACACACACACACAAGCGCGCGCGCGCGTACGGAAAGTACGATCCAAGGGAAATAAGAAATTGAATTTAATTATAATAAAACTTAGCGTAAACGGACGACAAAATTAGATTTTAATTCTACTTAATTCCGGAATTTGGAGTTTCAAATTTGTGCATGTGTCTATTTTTTACTTTGCTAGATACCTAGAAAAATAGTGTATGAAATTTTTTTTTTAGCTGTTTTCACTAAGTACGTCTATTAAATAAATTCCACTTCCACATGTTATTTTAAAAAGAATTTCATTAAGTTGCTAACATGCTTCCTTCCATATTTCATGTCGCTCAACAGTCAAAATGGACTGCAGGACAAGTGACCAAACACACACACGCACCCACATTTCAGGAGGCCGTAGAAAAATTGTGCTTTCTTGGCCACTTAGCCTACCTAATAAAAATATTTTTCTTGTGTCTTTGTAAATCTGATGGCCGCTCCGGTGGCTCAGTTGTCTAAGTGCTGGCCTCTGATTATTTGTCCGAGATAGATCCGGGTTCGAATCCCGGTGATGCATGGATGTTGTGTTTCTCTTACAGAACTGACTCTCTCCCTTCCGTAGAACCAGTGGCCCTAAATTAGGGACGGGCGACTGCTTATAGCCCATTGAGTTGCTCACGGTTGTCGTTAAACCCCTAATGAAAAAAGAAATCTGATGTGAGCACAACGACGAGAATTAAGTTGGAAGCTCCATCGAAGTAAGTTACTCTTATACCAAAAAAAAATAAAGTTTAATTGCATTACGGGTTTGCACGAATATTGCACTTTCATCTGGGAAACAAATTGCCGACTTTTTTAAAGCTACGGTGTTCGGTGAAACAACGGCATTAGTGTGACTCGTGCCGTATTCAGAAAATGATGATAAAGTGGGAGCCGCCCCGGTGGCGCACTGGTCTAAGCGATGGCCTCTGATCATTCGTCCGAACGGGGTCCGGGTTCGAATCCCGATGAGGGATGGATGTTGTGTTTGCCTTACGGCACTGGCTCTCTCCCTACCCTGGAACCAGTGACCCTAAATTAAGGACGGGCGACTGCTTATAGCCCATCAAGTTGCTCACGGTGGTCGTTAAAAATCCAATCAAAAAAAAAAAAAAAAAGTTGGGTTTTATGTATTTATTTTGGATGGGTGAAATTGCAGGCACTTCGTCAATGTTAAATATTTGCTTTGGCGGCATGCACGCTACCTCACTCCCACTAAGAACAGCGGCTTTCGGAGCAGCGAAATGTCATACTTTTACTCAGGCACAAGACATTATGATGCCTTTTTAAGAGTTGTGAATCGGCTGCGCTCATATTCATAGGGTCTACACTACCAGTGAAGTTTATAATGCTGTGCTTTTTCTCAAGTACCAGAAGTTAAATAACAAGCCCTAAGCCTGGGCATTTTTATCAATTTTTAGATCAAATCAGATTAATGGGATTTTAGGGAGTGTCTGACCCCAGGTCTTAAACAACCGTTAGAAAAAGGAAGCTAGGAGATTTGGGCTAGAGTGCCCGACAGGAAAGTGACACGGAAGCGAGGCAGAAAGGGGGAGGAAGAAGGCCTTATTTATTACAAGGGGGACAGTAGCCGGGGTCCGACGGCTTGACGTGCCCATCAGATCAGATGTAGAGGATTTTAGGAAGGGAGTGTCTGACCCCAGATCTTAAACAACCCTTAGAAATAGGAAGTTAGGACATTTGGATGAGAGTGCTCGATAAGAAAGTTGGGATTCGTTGGGATATCGCACCGACCTCCCCATCTACAGACGGGGTTCTGTGACGGCTGTACGGTATCGGGATAAAGTCCTAGACCCCACTGTGCTATTGTACGCTGCAGCAGTTGGTCCTGCCTTCGTTTTAATGGACGATAATACGCGTCCTCATAGAGCTGCCATTGTCGACGACTACCTGGAGAGTGAGGGGATTGCGCGTATGGAGTGGCCGGCGTACTCGCCCGACCTTAATCCCATTGAAAATCTTTGGGATGCCCTCGCCCGTTCCGTGTGTTCACGTCTCCCGCCCTCAACCACTCTCACAGCTTTGGAAACTGCTCTACAGGAGGAATGGCGATTACTGGACTCTGCGGTGGTTGATCACCTCATAAAAATCATGGTCAGACGTTGTAAACTTTGTATGCAGATGAGGGGCGCTCACATACCCTATTAATGTCGGGTTTTGTTGTTTGTTGTGACTTTATTACTCACTTTGTAAATGACTCAAATTTGACGTCATCTTACAATTTCTGAAAATTCAATATTATTTTCATCTCTGTCTGTATTTTTTGTTTTGATCCATTGATAAACATATTTCCTACGTTCCTGCCACATTTCGTGTCAATCCAAGCACTACTTCTCCAGTTTTTCACATCTTACTGCTCCGTGCTTAACTTTTAGAAGTGAGTGTATAAAAGACTTGCTAAAAACGGGCAAAAAGATAAAGTACGAATTTCGACGTACATTTTAAAACGCAATTGTAATTGTTCATCAGCAAATTAACAAGGTAACAGAAAACATTGTTTTGCTCAATATTATTGTTTTTTTTTTAAATTCAACCTATGATTTTATAAAAATATCCAGAATGATCTTATTTCCGAAAGTTTATTAAAAACTTGCGTACAGCCCGTCCTAGGACGATTGCTTTTAAGCTTTAAGTAAACATTAATACATAGGAGATGTTGCCGTCCTATGACGGAGTGAAATTTTTAATTCAAGCAGATGGAAAACAAATCAAATACACGCCGGATTTTTGTAAGGAAGTATAGTAAAAACTTATATAGTAAAAATTCATTCATGTTAGAACTAAAAATCATGTGCTATTTATTTCCGTGTTTCAAAAGACCTCGCGATAAATAACATTATGTGTAAAGTATAGATAGATCGATATTTTACAAAATGTATAATGTAATCAGCACTAAACTCGGAAAGTTAGTTAAATTAAAAAAAGTAAAAAATAATTAAAGCGAACAAATTAATATTCGAATTGTGCTGAATTAAATTAATATACAAACGCGACTTGCCGTGATATTAAGAATTCAATTCGAATTTTGTAGATTGGGTAAATAGAACTCGAGTCATTGATAATCCAATGTTTTTAAACTAGTACGCGATCACCTTAACATCTGTGTGATTGCTTGCAAACTCAATTTGCTGTAATATTAAGAATTCCATTCGAATTTTGTAGATCGGAAAAATAGATCTCGAGTCATTGATAATCTAATGTTGTTAAACTAGCACGCTATCACCTTGACATGTAAAAGTGATCGCGTGCTATTATATAGCAGACAGTCACTTTGACATCTAGAGAACACACACGAATTGTTCGATACGTGATGGCGCAACAGCGCAGACGTTGCTCTGGTGTCAAGCGTTCCAGAGAGAGAGAGAGAGAGATCTAGGTGTTTATATGTATAATTTCAGAAATTAACGCGGTCACTCACGCAATGAACGAGAAGCGCAAAAAATAAAGGCGCTAGAAATTACACGTTGCTGTATTTTTATTTATTTTAGTTTTGATACATGTTAAACATTTAGCACATAGCACAGGAACATGTCAAACACAATACGGGGCTGGAAATCCAGTTTTTTTTTAAATAAATCGCTTTGGCCTCCTAATATTAGAGGAGCTTGGTCCACCTTATGAGGCCAAAGCGATTATATTTAATGAAACAGGACTAAAAAAATTGGGTGGGCACTGCCCCGAGTAAAAGAGTAAAATTTATTGGAGGGGAAGATTCATCTTGTCCTGCCCCCTTCCTCCTAGTCGGCGCCTATCATTTGGTTACCGGAAAAAAAAATCCAAGGAAAAAAAGATCCACGGAAAAAAAAGCCAGGAAAAAAAAATCCAACGGAAAAATGATCCAGGGAAAAAAAGCCAAGGAAAAAAAGTCCATGGAAATAAAATCCAACGGCTTCTTTCATGTAGGTTAAACCAGTAAGAAACTTAGGGAGTCATATAAAAATGTACATAAAAAAAATTCTCACTTCTCAAAGATTACAAGGACACCATGATTTGTTTCCATGGAGGTTCGAGCAATTGGGGGGCGTACAAAAATTGCACTTTTGATTTTCTTGTGTCCACTTCCATGTTGGGTGACCTTGTAGGAAATTTAGGGGTCGTACAAAAATTGCGCTTTTGATCAACTGTCCCCCAGAAATTTGGTGAAGTCTGTAAAAGGGATAAGAGGTGCTTGGTTTCGAGGGCTCTAACCCCAACTTCCGTAATTTTATATTCTGGACCTCTAGAGTCGGTCAGTGTATCCTCAATGTTACCCCTGAAAAGCTCTTAGAAACATGGGGGGGGGGATTCACCCCACCCTCCTGATAATTCGTGGTTGTGTACAGAATCATTATATAAAGCATGTTACTAATGTTTACAGCTCTACGTCCATTTTAAAATTTTGGGGGAAGCCCCCCCAGCTCACGGACTTCGCGGACGCTTCAAGGGGAACATCCTGGATACACTGACAGACTCCAGCGGCCCAGAATATAATATTACGGAAGTTGGAGGTAGAGCCCCCCCCCCTCCCAAGTGTACCTCGGATCCTCGGCAATTTATTTCTTCGAATTAAAGTACAATTCTCGCTTGGCTTGGCTTACATGGAACGTTTTCTCGAAATTCGTTTGTTTGGAGTTCTCAATTCAATTGTCAATATAGACCCAGAAACGGCAATCTTTATGGCCCCACCCCCTTTAACGTTTGTGGCCAGTTGCCCTAAACTCAAATGAACCGGCATGAAAATTCAGACAAACAAGAGTTCTTTCCCCTCACTAGGCACCTTCGAAAACTGCAATGCTGAAAAAATTGTCACACATTCAAATATGTTCTTCGGAGGAACAGCAATTGGTGCCCGGCCCCTTAATGAAAACCATGTGGCTAGACCCCCCCCTCCATAATCCGGCCCTGGGTCGACATGTAAATGGATAACTGTTTCGTTACAGTTGGATTTTATTTCCCTGGCTTTTTTTCCGTTGGCTTTTTTTTCCGTTGGCTTTTTTTTCCGTGGCTTTTTTCCGCTGGCTTTTTTTCCTGGATTTTTTTTTCCGTGGATCTTTTTTCCTTGGATTTTTTTCCCTAGATTCATGCATTTCGTATCATTGTTAATATTTTTGCTATCGAAGAGAATGATTTCACACATTTATTACGTAATTGATTTATTCACTCAAATTTGTTGCACAAGGGCCGTAGTTGGCGAAAGAGCGCCGGAACGCTCTATTTATCGTATATGAAGAAGCTTGGCTGTGGCCGTGGAAATACCAACCCCCAGTCACATCTCCCACTGTGAAGAAAAACGCTTTCGTCCTTTTGAGGTGAAGAAACGCACACCTTCACGCGGATGCTCACTGAACACAAAAAGAAAGAGAAAAAACATTTTCAGTTGGTAATATAATCACGTAACACTGTCGTTTTATGTGTGTGCGTAGATTTTTCACTACGTCAAGACCGTCCAAAATTCGCATTGCGCTAGTGGCCATTTCTTTTTCTGTTGTAACCGTGTAATCTTGGGATTTTGCTTTGTGCCCCAAGGCCAATATACAAACGGGATAGTGGAAGGAATTAGAATGCCTGAGTAACGTGAGAACCGGAAGAGATTTTTATCCCCCTCCTTTTCAACGGAACCCAGATTAGGTGGTCATATGGTTCCTGTGTCACTCCCACATATCTGCTGTGTAGCGAACCTTGACCATCTGTGGACAACAACGTGTTATCACTAGGGAAGCTGATATAGTACCGCGCTATTCCTAACCAAAGACAGAACCGGCAATTTCTTTGTCTCCGTCGGCGTGGGATTTAATAATATACCGTTCTTCTTCACTTATAAGCGTTTTCAGGGAGATGACCAGAAAACAGGAAGAAAACAAAAAAAAAAAAACATAATGCAACGTGTCTTTGTCGCGGCAACGTTTTCACCCGTTCAGTTAAGATACGAAATAAACACAAGAACTGAAATCGGTGCCCTTCGCAAGGATTGATTTTTTTAAACTACGGCAGTGGTGCAGTCCTGAAAAAGAAGTGGCCTGGTGCTCCGAAATCGGCCCAAGCGTTATTAACTCCAGCAGGTATGCGCGAAAGGGAATGTGAGGGAGGTTGGACAAGCCTTTGAAATTGAATATGGTAATCGAAAAAGTCCCCCACAGGAAATTTCCCCCTCATCGGAAAAGTCCCCCACAGGAAATTTCCCCCTCATCGGAAAAGTCCCCCACAGGAAATTTCCCCCTCATCGGAAAAGTCCCCTACAGGAAATTTCCCCCTCATCGGAAAATCTTCCACTTTTTCCAGTCAGGGACCATGCACAAATTGAATTTGACGCAAAATATCGAACGTAGAGATTTCCGGGGTAATCATTTCCATTTCCACGCTGTTTAGAACAAGATGCAGCCGAACAAAGTGCACAAATATGTGGGGGAAAATTCCGGGCTCGGCATTTCAAACATTTATCGCTGTTTTATAGTAAAAAAACTGTCTTGCAAGTAGCTGGATGAGATGGGGAAAATTTCCGGGTTAGTATTTCGACTGTTACCGCGCTATTTAGTGAAAAACGGTCTTGCAATCAACAGGGTGGGAGAAATTTCCGGTGTCATCATTTCTATTTTCATCCACTTTAAAACAACATTCAGCCGTACAAATAACACAAATATGTGGGGAAAATTTCCGGGGTCGGCATTTCAAACCTTTACCTCAGTTTATAGCACTGCAAGTAGCTGGATGGGCTGGGGATAACTTCCGGGTTAGTATTTTGACTGTTACCGCGCTTTTTCGTGAAAACGGTCTTACAATAAGCAGGCTGACGGGGTAGGGAAATATTTCGGGGGGCGGAGGGGGATTCGACCCACCGCTGACCCTGTCTCTTTATGTTTCGGAAGCATATTTCCCGTCCGCCTGACTTCCTACGATTAGCAGTTTCTGTAAACTGTTATCGGAAAGTCCCCCACAGAAAACCTGCCACACATGAACACTGCCACATTGGAAAACTCTCACACAGGAAAATTGCCACATGTTTTTCATTAAGGGACCGGGCACAAATTGCTGTTCCTTCAAGGAACACTTTGAATGTGTGGCAATTTTTGCAGTGGGGCAGTTTCCAAGTTTCCGAATTACTTGTGGCAGTTTTCCAAGGTGCCTAACGGCGGAAAGGTGCTCCTTTGTTTGTCTGAATTTTCATGCCGGTTCATACGAATTTAGGGCAACAGGCCACAAAAGTTCAAGGGAGGGGGTGGCTATAAAGATTGACGTTTCTGGGCCTATATTGAGAACTAAATTGGGAACTCCAAACGAATTTCGCGAAAACGTTCCATGTAAGCCAAGCGAGAATTGTACTTGAATTTGAAGAAATAAATTGCCGAGTATCCGAGGTACACTTGGTGTGTGTGTGGGGGAAGGGAGCTCTACCCCTAACTTCCGTAATATTATATTCTGGGCCGCTGGAGTCTGTCAGTGTATCCAGGATGTTCACCTTGAAGCGCCCGCGAGGTCCGTGAGCTTTGGGAAGGGGGGCTTTCCCCCAAATGTTAAAATGGACGTAGAGCTGTAAACATTAGAACCATGATTGATTCTGTACACTACCACGAATTTTCAGGAGGGTGGGGTGAATTAAACATCCCCAAGTTTCTAGGAACGCAGACAAGTGTTCAAGGTAAGGGATTTGCTTGCTATTTCTATGCTTCATGTTGTGTTTGGTGGCAGACTATGTATGACCGCCCTCCCACCCCCAGAAATTTGAAGTCTGTAAAATGGATACGAGGTGCTTGGTTTGGGGGCTCTACCCCCAACTTCCGTGCTTTTATATTCTGGACTTCTAGTCGGTCAGTGTATCCCCGATGTTACCCCTGAAGAGCTCTTAGAAACTGGGGGGATATATCCCACCCTCCTGAAAATTCATGGTAGTGTACAGAATCATTATATAAAGCATGGTACTAATGTTTACAGCTCTACGTCAATTTTAACATTTTGGGGAAAGCCCCCCAAAGTTCACAGAATATAATATTACGGAAGTTGGGGGTAGAGCCCCCAAACCAAGTGTATCTCGGATTCTCGGCAAATTATTTCCTCAAATTAAAGTACAATTCTCGCTTGGCTTACATGGAACCTTTTCTCGAAATTCGTTTGAGTTCCCAATTCGGCAATCTCATAGCCCCCCCATCCACCCCTGAACTTTTGTGGCCAGTTGCCCTAAAGTCCTATGAACCGGCATGAAAATTCAGACAAACAAAAGAGCTCCTTCCTGCCGTTAGGCACCTTGGAAAACTGCCACAAGTAATTCAGAAACTTAGAAAACTGCCCCACATTCAAAGTGTTTCTTGAAGGAACAGCAATTTGTGCCCGGTCCCTTAATGAAAAACATGTGGCAATTTTCCTGTGTGAGTTTACCAATGCGTGGCAGTTTTTCTGTGGGGGACTTTCAGATAACAGTGTTCAGAAACTGTTAATCGTGGATTATTTTAACACCGTTATTCACGAAAACGCGCGGTAACAGTCATAATACTAACCCGGAAGTTTCCCCATCCCGCTACTTGCAGTACTATAAACTGAGATAAAGGTTTGAAATGCCGTCCCCGGAAATTTCCCCCTCATATTTGTGTTACTTGTGTGGCCGAATGGTGTTTTAAAGTGGATGAAAATAGAAATGATGACAGCGGAAATTTCTCCCACCCCATCCTGAAAGTCGAAATGCCGACCCCGGAATTTTTTCCCATTCTGTCAGTCTGCTGATTACAAGACCGTTTTTTACGAAAAGGCGCAGTAACAGTCAAAAATGCTAACCCGGAATTTTCCCCTCACTCTGTCAGCCTGCTGACTGTAAGACCATTTTCCGTTAAAAACCGCGGTAACAGTGGAAATACTAACCCGGAAATTTCCCCCATCTCATCCAGCTACTTGCAGTAACATAAACTGCGATAAATGTTTGAAATGCCGAGCCCGGAATTTTCCCCCACATATTTGTGCACGTTGTTCGGCTGCATCTTGATTTTAACAGCTTGGAAATGGAAATGATTACCCCGGAAATCTCCCCCAAGTTCGATATTTTGTGTCAAATGCAATTTGTGCATGGTCTCTGACTGAAAAAGGTGGGAGAGTTTTCCTCGGGGGGGGTTCCTGTGGGGGATTCTTCCGTCCATCATGGAGTATATGTACCTATATATGTATACTATCTAGTACCCACCTCACTGGCTATTTCTGACGTGATTTTGGTAAACAAAGGATTCACGGATTTCTGTATGGTCACCATGGAGGAAAAAAAAAATAAGATAGAGAGAGAAGAGAAGAAAGAAAAACACTCAGTGAAGATTATTTGTGTTTAAAAAAATGCCAATTTCGTTTGGCGGCGATTGAATAAATACAGTCAATTTAAAAAAGTCCGATTTAGTCAGATAAAAAGTGGTTTGGCGACGCCAGGCCTGGACTGCATTCCAGAACTAAGGTACCATGCGAAACCTGAGTTTCATTACCGAAATGCGGCCATCATAAAATTTTCGTAGCATTGGATAAATTCCGAAAACTAAATTAACTGCGGTTAAAAAATACGTGTTTGTGGAACTACACAAGTAAAGTTGTTAAAATTGGACTAGATTTTTTTTTTTTTTGCGTTTGAGTTGACGATAGCTTCGTAAGGGGAAAAAAAATCAGCTCCAAAATGGGAACGATATAAAATGGTGACCTACTTTGTAACACCTTTTCTAGGTTCGACCGTATAATGCAACACTTGCAAGTGGCCCCAGAGCTTGTTTGTTAACTAACTTCAAGTGTACACAGAACTATGTGCATACATATATATTTGGATAAATGCATAATAATATCCCATCCTCAAAAATGCACTCATCAATTCCAGTTAGGATTCATATAGTTAGAGTGAAGATATCATGCAGAACCCAGTCTTCATCAACTAGGAAGCAGAGATGTAGTATGGTTTGAAAATTAATGCACACCTTAAGTTTCAACTCTGAAGCAAAGTTCGCTTTGAAATGTCCTGTGAGGTTAAAGCGAAACCTCTGAAATTGATATCTACCGTCGGCATGCCTAGCACTTCAAAAAACAGTCTCCTTTTATAAAGCATGGAAACTATGTTTCTTCAATAATCAATCAACGCCCCCTTTTATCTTTTTTTTTTTTTTTTTAACATCCATTCATCTATCTCAGACTCCATCCTTCTTTCAGTTAGAAATGCTGGAGTGAATTTGTCATCCTGAGTGATAGAGAAGGCAGTAGTTACCTATTAGACTTCGTAATTTATCAAAATAATGTGAGTAGCTGCTTAAAATTTTTTTGTAAAGTATAATAGTCATACTCTGTGTATAAGTTTGTAAGTGCGCAACAAAATCGTAATATAGCATTCAGTTTCTTTTTAGCTCGGGATTTTTTTATATCCTGCACTAAGGTTTGTTCAAGGAACTTAATAAGTAGCAGCAGCCTACTGCGTTTGATGGATTGTGGCCTGTGACCTCTTCTGCCATATAAGAAAAAACCCTTCAGGCTGGCTGCATTCAACTCCAACTACGAAATTATTTTTTCTTTTCTCCCGTTTTCTGTGTTGCTTTCATTCCTTTTTCCCTGTCGTTCTCCCCATTTCCGCAGACTTAAAGGTCTGTTTGCTTTCCTCCGTAGTATTCTCTTTTTTGCCTCAACGGAACTATCGACTTTATTTCGAAATAATACATTTCGTGTAAAAGTAAGGTTCCACGATCTCTTTTTCTCATGCGTTCATGGATTTACACATCTGAATGTGAAGGTGATTTCTGGGGAGTAAAGGAGCGGTTTGCTAACCTCAATTTTGGTCGCTTATTTGATAGAAAAATAACTTTGGCCGGGTAACATTGAAAATTTGAAAAACTAGTAAGGTCCATTAAAGTAGAAAATCCTGTGCGTCTGACGATTATAAAAATTATGTAAAAAACATTTCAACTTCTACCCTCTATGTGAACTGAGAGGCAGAAACAAATAAATAATATGTGCATGTAATTTGCAGAGTGTTAAACTGGGTAGGCCTTTCCGTATCCTCAATATGGGTCGATATTTGTGAAAATTGTGTGGGAGCCTATAACTGAACTCAGACCTGCAGAATAGGTTTGCTGTATGTTGGGAATGATTGTTCATGTTGTTAGAAGCTTGTGCATTGCAACTTCGAGGTGTCCTAATGACTGAATTGCTAGGCAACAAACGTCACGGATAGGAAGGCCAGTTTCAAATTCCAGCAGTTATCAAAATTCGAGCAACATCACATCAGCTATGTTTTTCTAAAGACAGGTATACAGGTAACTTCTGAAAGCTATTTTGAAATAGAACACTGCACTGATAATGCTATTGAAAGCAGCATAATTTAATTTTGGATTTTAAAATTAGACTGCAAAAAAATACACTGTCTACCAACAAGTAATTGGACACCCCTGCAATCGACGATATCTGCGGTTCTGATACATGTCACTGCCGCCGCCGCCGTTAAATATCGTGTGGAAAAAAGATGCCACGCAGTTCGGAGCTCTCTGATTTCGAGAAAGGTGTAATCGTCGGGTATCACAGAAATGGCCGATCCATACGTGACATATCCAGCGAGTTGAAGTACCCAAAATCGACAGTGGCCTACGTGATTGGCAAGTGGAAGATGAAAGGTGACTGTCGGAATGTGCCCCGACCCGGCAGACCCAAAAAACTGGGAGTTAAAGACCGACGGGTGCTGGCCAGAGAAATTCGGAAGAACCGCACCAAATCGATGGGCCACATCCGCGAGGAGTTTCAACAGGCATCCCGGGAGTGTTCTTTCGATGAATATCATCCGTAAGGAAGCCCATCTGCTTGGTTATCATGGACGTGCTGCCGCCCACAAGCCTTTGATCACCAAGTCCAATAGCGCTGCTCGGCTAACGTGGTGCAAAGAACGTCGACAGTGAACAGTGGAAGCAGGTTCTCTGGAGTGACGAATCAAGGTTCACCCTCTACCGTTCGGATGGCAGGGTCTGGGTTTGGCGTCTGCCTGGAGAACGCCTCCTGCCAGAATGTATTGTGCCAACTGTGAAGTCCGGCGGCGGTGGAATTATGCTATGGGGGTGTATCTCCTGGTATGGCACGGGACCTTAGGTCGCAATTCCTTGTAGACTCGACGCCGAGACCTACTGCACCATTTTGGATGACCATGCGCTTCCTACCTTGTGGCAGTTTTACGGGGTGGACCCATGTTACTTTCAGGATGGCAATGCCACCTGTCATGTTGCGAGGTCCACCATGGCTTGGAATGGTGACATCGAATGGACTGGCCTGCGCAGAGCCCGGACCTTAACCCTATCGAGCACCTCTGGGACGAGTTGGAGCGTCGACTTAAGGGGTGCCCCCACCGTCCGAAATTGGTGAAGGAACTGATCTGTCTTCTCCAAGCCGAGTGGAAGAAAATACCGATAGCCGCCGTACAACGCCTGGTTGAGAGTATGCCCCCTTCGTCCGAAAGGGGTCCGGGTTCGAATCCCGGTGGGGCATGGATGTTGTGTTTGTCTTACGGCACTGGCTCTCTCCCTTCCCTGGAACCAGTGACCCTAAATTAGGGACGGGCGACTGCTTATAGCCCATTGAGTTGCTCACGGTGGTCGTTAAAAATAAAAAAAAAAAAAAAAAAAAAAAAAAGAGTATGCATCGGAGGGTCGCAGCTGTGATCGCCGCTCGTGGAGGCTCCACCAACTATTGAAGGTGAATACACTTCGTTTTCCTTCGCTATCACAGGTGTCCCAATTACTTGTTGGTAGATAGTGTATTATAACTTAATTAAAGATACAGCATTTGTTCACGACGAAAGTGATGTTGCTAAATTGAATCAAAATAGAAAGACAGTTATTCTGAACTTTTTCTGAGCATTTGATAATTTTCTGGATTTTGCCATAACTCCGTACGAACCGATTTGCTAGTAAAGTTTTTTCGTACATTTGTCTGTGAAGAACTGATGTCCAATTTCGATACTTCAGATGGATTTTGTTATGAATAACATGTACCTCCCCCCTCGCATAAAACTAGTATTTAAAATACGGTTCGTCTCAGAATACGCCTTTCTAGTAGCTCAGTATCTTAGTGCATGCTTACCTTATTACTTTACGGTAACTTCAACTTATTTTAATGTGACACTCGGAGATTTGGAATTAAAAAGAAAAAAGAAAAGCATAAAATAATACTAAGAACCGATGAAAAATGGGTACACGTTAACAAAGTAATGATAATTTCATTCTGTGAAACGTAAAACATTATCTCATACCATTTTTAATATATTTCTGTTTATGCCCACGGCATTTTTTGAAAGTGCACGCACTTTTCTTCAGAGTCCAATAATGGAGATATTTGTCGTAAGTTTGAGGCATCAATCTGCTCCGTCCAACTGCGGACTCTGCAGAGATTGACGGAACTCTCTCTTCACGTTTACTGTCGGTGAACGTTATGATAAAAATCCCGATTCCGGGACCGCAGATTCGGACACACCGACAGGTGGTGCGAACTGGGGAGGTCGTATACGATGGACCGCGTAGCTGCTGAGAGACCTCTGGGAGATTGATTCGCCACTCGAACTTTCTTGGGCCGAGACCTTTAATTAGAAATAAACAACGAAACAAGCACATTAAATAGCAATACACAGAAATAAGTCAGTGTTACAGGCACAGTTGACGCTCAGTCAGCGTCTCACAATTCTTCCCGGGATCGCAGTCCAGTCTTGATTCCTTCGTCACTCGGCGGTCGGCCATAGTCTGTTCTGGCACGGATCCTTTCGATTTCCCTCCGCAGACTAGGGCAGTCTGGGTCTATGCTTGAGTGTGCTGTGTCAAGCTTGAGTGTGCTGTGTAGAAATTTCCCTCCGCAGACTAGGGCAGTCTGGGTCTATGATAGAGAGCGCTGTGTCGAGTTGAATGTGCTGTGTCGAGAATTTCCTCCGCAGACTAGGGCAGTCTGGGTCTATGCTTGAGTGTGCTGTGTTGAGATTTCCCTCTGCAGACTAGGGTAGTTTGAATCTATGCTTGAGTGTGCTGTGTTGAGATTTCCCTCTCCAGACTAGGGCAGCCTGGGTCTATGCTGTAGTGTGCTGTGTCGAGTTGAGTGTGCTGTGTCGAGATTTTCCTCTGCAGACTAGGGCAGTCTGGGTCTCTGCTGTAGTGTGCTGTGTCGAGTTGAGTGTGCTGTGTCGAGATTTTCTTCTGCAGACTAGGGCAGTCTGGGTCTCTGCTGGAGTGTGCTGTGTCGAGATTTTCTTCTGCAGACTAGGGCAGTCTGGGTCTCTGCTGGAGTGTGCTGTGTCGAGATTTTCTTCTGCAGACTAGGGCAGTCTGGGTCTCTGCTGGAGTGTGCTGTGTCGAGATTTCCCTCCACAAACTAGGGCAGTCTGGGTCTATGCTGGGGTGTGCTGTGTCGAGATTCCCTCCGCAGACTAGGGCAGTCTGGGTCTATGCGGGAGTGTGCTGTGTCGAGATTTCCCTCTGCAGACTAGGGCAGTCTGCGTCTATGCTGGAGGGTGCTTTGTTAAGCTTGAGTGGGCTGTGTCGAAGTTTCCCTCCGCAGACTAGGGCAGTCTGGGTCTATGCTGGAGTATGCTGTGTTGAGATTTCCCTCTGCAGGCAGTCTGGGTCTATGCTTGAGTGTGCTGTGTCGAGATTCCCTCCGCAGACTAGGGCAGTCTGGGTCTATGCTGGTGTGCTGTGTCGAGCTTGAGTGTTCTGTGTCGAGATTTCCCTCCGCAGAATAGGGCAGTGTGGGTCTATGGTGGAGTGTTCTGTGTCGAGATTTCCCTCCGCAGACTAGGGCAGTCTGGGTCTATGCTGGAGTGTGCTGTGTTGAGCTTGAGGTGGAACTTTTCGTTTGCACTTCGGCAGTTGGGGAATTCGCATCGTTTTGGCAAGCCTGGTGCCTGTGCCCCTACTAGCTGCACAGGATTCAGACTTTACTTTGCACTTGTCACGATGGTTATACCAAACCCGTTGCAGCTAAAGCTACGGGTTTCCCGCAGATGTTCCTTGCAGGAGTGCACCTGTCAACCAAGGTTGTTGTCTCTCCCTTTTTTCACAAGGGTGCGGAAGTCCGCTGGGGCCAGTTCGACCACCCAGTGACGCTTCCCCATCTTCTCTTTGATGGGGAAGAGAACCCTGCAGCTGTCTAGATCCTTCATATCATTCTGGTTGCACAGTTGATTGGCAATCAGTTGATCGTCATCAGTATCGATTCCATAAACAATCAGCTTGGGAGATCTCCTTCCTGAACGTTTCGGAACAAAGTGGTCATTTAGTTCCGGATAATCCTTGAATACTTGAAAGAAATTGCTCACCCCTTTCGCCTTGGTGCATTAGATCAGAACACCTCCATTAGACACTTTTTTAACTCCTTGGATTCCTGTCCTCATGGTGCTGGGGTGAAATACTTCCAGCGCCAGTTCCATCACCTCCGCTGAGGATTTTGCCGGATCCTTCTGGTAGAGGATTATGGGATGAGTTGACTTTGGCTTTTTGGGCATGACGGGAGCTGGCCTCCTTCCGACGGCCTCAGCGTACGTCTTCCTTTCTTCGACCTGCACGCGCTTTTCCCTTTCCTTCAATCCCCCTCTCAGTTGTTCCACTTGCAGCGATTGCTTCGTGACGAAATCTAACATCCGATCCAGAATCGAGCGCATTTGACCCCTCACGATGTGTGAGTTTCTGTTGTTGGGGCTGTCCATGAGCATGTTCATCTCACTGAACAGCCCCAGGAAAACCTCTGTGCCTGTGCGCACAGGGTTTTCTGTTCCCCCGTCCCCCATTGCTGGGTTCGGGGGTCCGAGCAGAGTGGTCTCTGCTCTTCTGTCCCCGCACTTGGCCCACTCATTTTGAGTGGGGGTACCAGACCGACGACGACGGGGCGGGGACTGGATTGGTAGGAGCTAGTAGCCCCCAGAAATCTATCCATTATTACATCATGGCTGATTAACGACGCTGTACTCATTAGTTCTGTAGTACTTCATATGATTGCTGCGCATAGTGAGAATTGAGTCACCACCCGCCATTCATGAAAGTTCAGGGATGGTTCTCAGATAAAAATATGTTTTCTGTTTTCATGAATCGCCGATCAACGACTGTGAAATTATTTCACTTTTATTTTGCTAAATAATTGTAGAACCACTGACTCAGTTTATTCGATGAGCTGTGTTGTAGTATTTGTGTACATTCTCAGCAGGCACGTGCCTAAGGTGGCGCATTTTAGGCCGCGGCAGACTTCTCGACAATTTTGAAAATGAACAGTTTTGCATAAAAATCACATTACCATGTAGCAGAAAATTAATTTTGTGGATTAGTCCGTGCTTCACACGCACACAGTTTTTAAGTTCCTTTGTACTGTATCATATCTAAAAAATACGTATAGAGGAACTATACGATTTAAATAACAAAAGAACCTAAAGATCTTAATGGGAATTCTGTCGAAGAGAACAGGGTGCACGTGGTTTCAAGGAACAGAAACTAAAAGGATACGTTACTTTGCTTTTCGAAGTTATTGGTGCAAAAGCCTTCGAGCGCCCCCAAATATTTAAGTATCCGTTTTTCCAATTAAAGTTGAAATCGAAGCACAGCAACTTAATACCGCTTATAATTCTTCCCTCCTTCAGAGTTGTGTAACTTCTATGACTATGGGACCTGGCAAGAAATTGAGGAACGAAAGAGAAAATCATGGTTGCAAAACTTGCTAATGTTTCATGACCTGTCAGGCAGTAAAAGGATCTTTGTTCTGAAGAAAGCTGCCCTTAACCATGCCATATACGATTATCGCAATTTATCTACTGCAGAACCACAATAGAATATTCTCAGCCTAAATAAAATTTCGTTTCCAAAGCAGGATGTGTGGAGGGGGGGGGGGGGCTGTTCTGCAGGTACCGTTAGAGATTCAAAAACAGTTTTCACTCATTAAAATTGTCCTTAGAGAACATTCACATCCCGATTTTTTGAGCCCCTTGCGAGAAATCTGATAATTTTACGAATTGAAATTATGGTCCTTTCTCTGTCCTGTTGGCCACAGAAAGGAAGTGTAAAACATCTCGGGGAAAAAAAAAAGAAGAAAAGGAAAGAACAAAAAAACAACTGAAAAATTGAATGAATAGACTGTCGTTCAGAAAAACAAAGAATTACACATTAGCTTTTTTATTTTACTGATAAACAACAAAATAAGTTGCCGCATTTTGTAAAATGCAGCAATCTGTCAGTTTTTTAAATCAGCGTGAAAATGGAACGCGGCGTCAAGATTAATGCCCAGCGCGGTTTGTTTCTGTCGATGAAGAGAATTTATAATGTATTTCTTAGTTGAAGTATGCAATGTTTTTATTTGTGCAAGGTTATTATAAAAGGTCTTACATGCAAATCTTATTTATTTTGACTCCTTTTGGCCCTATTTGGCCTACTGAGCCCTTACGCCAATGAATTCCAACCAACCAGCTCAAATCTTCTGGCGTGTTCTTTTCATCGAAAACACGAATGAACTTTTTCACGCCTGTATTTCTTGCCGCCTTGTTCTTGCTACGCGAATAAACCACCGTCTAATTTCATTGCGATCATTGTTCTAGTCAGGTTAAGAATTTTTAGTTAATTTTAATTTAGAAAAGCATTATTCAGCGTTAGCAATAGTCACAGGCATAGTGTCATGTACTGATATTAGAATTAATAAATCAAAGAGATTCGACGATAATGCGATCTTATGCTGCATGAGTAACAACCCTATAGTACTTGAATCGCTGCGATGATTTCAATTTGTTTCGCAAAGCAAGTCCAGAAAGAAACCAACTATGCTTTGAACTCCGAAGAAAAGCCCCTCTCTGTAGTTATTTTCCGGACTTTTCGCATTCCTGCGTAGTTTTTCGTCTGCACCAAAAAACAGGTTTTCTGAGTATAGAAATTTTTTAAATGAATGTGCCGCTTATTTCGGATTCAGAAAGCGCCATTTTAATTACGTGGTCTGAGGCGTGTACAGCTACCGTGACTCCAAAAATTTCTACCAATTGGCGATCTCTCATCATCCCCACAAACTGGTCAAAATTTCTTTTTCTTTACCCGTTTTGCTCTGGTATTTGGCTTTCCAGTTGCTGTTTTTAAAACAGTACCAAAAATGTTCCTTAAATGCAATAGCCATTCAATTGCGTTCTAAAGTAATGTGGCAGTATTGTGTAATACGTCACCTTTACATTGGAAGCATTTTGAAATAGTTTCCTAGTTACCAAAATTTTCGTTTAGAATCGAGTATTATCAAAAAATTAAAATTGCTTTTTTCAATGCTGTTGCATTACAGAAGAAAATATTGTTTAGATCTGAGATCTTTTAGAATATCTATTTTCCGAAAACACAGTGCATATCGATTATGTCGAATCGGTGTTCTTTTTAATGTTGATTTTTAATACTTCTGAAGCCAAACAGTTTCGAACAGTGTCGCATTGTCTTATACCGCATATACGAAGTCCATAAGATTTTCAATTGTTTCATAAAGAACTTTTAAATTATAAACTCCTTTAACACAATCATTAAGGAATAGGTTTAAACTATGTAAACAGAATTGACATATTCAGCAATAGGTTCTTTCTTAGGAATCTGGGCTTGGATCCCCGAATAATTTGTTTTGTTCAAATAGCAGCGCTACTATTCTCGTCGGACATTTCAGACATGGCGCAGCTCCGATATATGACCACGTTAGACGATCAATGAATTGTGCAGGTATTGTAACCTTAGAACACATCAGCTCCTCAAACAGTGTGCCGTAGCGTTTCTGCTGGTGTGGCGTAGCATTCTCAGAATTATATTAAATGACACAATGTCAGTCTTCAGCAGTTCTTAAAGAACGTCTTACTAAAATTTGTATCGTTCAGTAGCTTCTCCATGTTCAAGGCTGCGTGTGCCAAACTGAACATACAAATATATACCGATGAGCCATTAGATTATGACCACCCCCAGCCTGGAGAAATGAGCTCGCCTGGACACCGAACGGTGGCGCAGGTGAAGTTCACAGAGCAGTATATATACAACCCGAGAACCGGCTATCGGTTAATAGTCTTTGGAGTCAAAATGAGAAAAGCTGCCGATTTATCGGAATTCGATAAAGGACAAATTGTGATTGCACGGCGCCTCGGAACTACGATCTCGGAAACCGTGGTGGTTGTTGGCTGTTAACGTGCCGCTGTAGTGAGTACGTATCAAAAGTGGTGCACAGATGGCCAAACGACGAACCGTCGTTTGGCCGTGTGTCGTCCGCAGCTCATTAATGCCAGAGGGGAGCGGAGACCCCAGGGCCACAGTGCGACAAATCAGCCGCAGGTACAACAGTGGTGATCTGCGCATGGGCTTGCGTAGCCGAAGACCTAGCCGGGTCACCATGCTCACTGCACGTCATCACCATCAACGCATGAAATGAGCCCAAGATCATCGAGATTGGACCGTGGATGATTGGAAGAAAGCGGCCTGGTCTAACGAATCAAGATTCTTAGTGCATCACGTAGACGGCCCTTCGCGGATACGCCGTTGGCACCTGGATGTACTGTTGCGCGGGAAAAAGGCCGGCGGCGGCGGTGTTATGCTGTGGGGGGTGATATTTTCTTGGGACACTTTAGGCTCTATTATCGTAATAGCAAAATGCCTGACAGCTGTCGGGTATCTGAACATCGTTGAGGACCAAGTGCACCCATTCATAGTAACTGTGTTTCCTGCTGGTGATGGCTATTACCAACAGATAATGCGCCATGCCACACTGTCAGAATCGTCAAGGAGTGGTTCGAGGAACATGCTGATGACTTTCTGTTAATGCCGTGGCCTCCTAATTCACCTGACATGAACCCAGTCGAACATTTGTGGTTCGACTTAGAAAAGTGGGTTCGCGCTAAATCACCACCACCCCGAAATGTACGCGAACTAGAGGATCTTCTGTTGACATTATGGTACCATATACCCCAGGATACCTATCGCCACCTCATCGATATCGAATCGATGCCTCGCCTAGTGGCAGCTGTTTTGCTGGCTAAAAGGGGGTCCTACAGCTTATTAGGTAGGTGGTCATAATGTAAGGGCTCATCGGTGTACACTGTAGTAGCAAATTATTAGGAGCACCCAATAGCAATCAGACGTGCACCATCCTCATTTACGTACTTAATTACGACGTTGTGATGGCTTTATAAACAGCTCACTACAAAGGATTGACACGTGTACGAAGCACACGTAGCGGCTGTATGGTAAAGACTCGTGATTTAAGCGCTTTTGATAGAGATGTAGGATTGTGGGCGCAGGGCGGGCAGGTGCAAGCATCTAGACACGGCAAACCTTTTCGGCTATGCAACAACAAATGCATCGAGAATGTAAAATGAGTAGTGCACAAACACGAAAACAATAGTCAGCTCGGTCTTTTTGTGGAAGGAAAAGACAGGTCGATGTTTAAGCGCAATGGCGGCTGGAAAGATTGAACGAGGTAACAGACGAGCTCCATTGCATGAAGTAACCGCACAGTATAACAGCGGTATCGACAAAACAATTTCAGCATACACAATTTCGTATGTGTTATGGGTAACGGCAGACTTAGCCTTCGTGTACCACTCATCTCGGCTGAAAACCGACAAATTCTTCTGCAGTGCGCACGGAATTTATGAAGAAATAATGCCCATGTCACAAGGCTAGAATCGTCACATAGTGGTTCCAGGGACAGGATAGTGACTTCAAAGTACTAAAATGGCCACAACAGTCCCCAGAACTTAATCCAAACACCTGTGGGATGAGACTGAGAGAAACATTCATAACAGTGATCATCTAGCGCACATTCGGAAATTAAAGGACGCCATCGCATCCGCTTGGGTGAACGCACCTGTTGAAAGCAGGCCACGTGGAATCGAGGCTGTTTTGAAGGTCAAGGGCTGCTGAACACGCTATTAGGTAAGTGTACCTAATAATTTGCTGCGTCAGTGTAGATTGTACCATTGATTGCAAAAGTTTTGGAAGAATTTCAGATACTGCAAGTATAGTAATGGGGGCTGGCACCACACACACACGCCTCTCTCCATTGGCTGGTCATGTGAGAGTACAATCACAGCAAGAGTTGCGTCAATCATTTCGCGAAAGCCTGTCGCAGCTCTCCATCTGTGGTCATAGCTAAAGAAAGGACGACGAAGAACTGAAAAATGTTCTGCGAGGATCCAACAAATTCGAAAGTCTGCAGAGTGAAAACGTTCATAAACAGTGCTGTGCAATGCCACTAAGTTGCGTGGCATAACTTAGTGATGTAATGCGTGTTGCTACCGCTGTCCTTATAGACACGAGTAGAAAGATGCCGTGTTCGAAATGCTGTCAGAGCTGGCGCAGTGTCGCCAGTTGCAAGTAAAAAACATATTAAAAGTCCATTGATGATTCGCCTTTCATTACAACGTTTCCAAATGCTCATAACCTTGCAGTATATCAAAGAAACCTTGTGGGCGTGACTTTTTTGATTTACCCTCCTGTCTGATGTTTTCAATTTGTTTTAATTCGCAGCTGCAATAAAGAAATAAGATAGTGAGTTAGTGTGACGAGTGTGGCAGCGTAATGCCTGTGGTAGGAGCAGTGGACATTGCCTCAAAGATGTTACTGGGTCAGTGGTTGCGTTGCATAACCTTGGAGCTAAGACGTATCTATGTTTGGTAGTGATTGTTGTGAAATATTATCTTTCCACGAACTTATTTAACTTGGGCCTTTTTTAATTTTTATTTTTTACAACCCTTTCCGCTTGACTTATCTTCATGACCCGAATGCAACCGGTTTGGCATTGCCTTCCGAAACGGTTTTTCGAAAAATGAGTTTTCGCATATTATGATCGTTACTTTTAAAACTTCGTCACACGCAGCAGTGTGAGCTTCCAAATATCTACCTCAGAGACTGAAGGTTTCAAACTAGAAGACAGCGTTTGAATCCAAATTAAGCTTCACTTTGTGAGGATGATGATCCGAAGTGAATGAACCATTAAACTGTTTTAGTAGATGATACTTAAGTCGGTTTCGTTCAGGTTCACATTTGAAGACATGCACACCCCCACCTTGATGTATTGCCATCATTTGTTACATTACATTTTGGCGTTACATCAACGGTGGTGTTATATCAAATTTCCCGATTATTTTTAGGTAACTCAAATTTTGTTACTTATTAGTTTTTCAAGTATATCTCTTAAAATAACAATGTTAGTTTTTTCAAGCATATCTTTTAAAAGTAACTCTTTCTCTACATCCACACACACACACACACACACACACAAAGTTAACCCTTGATGTATTGCCATCATTTGTTACATTACATTTTGGCGTTACATCAACGGTGGTGTTATATCAAATTTCCCGATTATTTTTAGGTAACTCAAATTTTGTTACTTATAACTCATTGAAAATAATAATTAGCATTAGATTAAAGTATGTCAATTAGAAGAAATGTAATTATATGCTATGTACTTAGTGCGCACTGTAGTTAGAAAGTTTCCATTTCCACCTCAGAAGCTTCTGCTATGCTTTAAATGCAGAAATTTACTTTGGGTAGTTGGAAAAGTTAACATTTTCATTATAAAGAAATGAATAAAAAAACTTGTTACGTCACTGAAACTTTATCAAGTGAAAATTAAGAACATTACACAAAATCATTTTACATGCCTTGGTTTCTTTAAAAACCTCGTCTATTATAATTTATGTTTTAGATTTCAATACAAGAGCACAATCTAATATAACAAGTGTGTGTGAAATATCGCCATTCAGCGAGTTTGCTTCAAAGAATCTTTTTAATGTTAAGAATGATTCACATCTTTGATTGAATCAGTGACTTTAACATTAAGTTTGTCACAATTGAATCATAGTCGTAAGAAACAGGGAAATAATTCTTTCACAGCTTCCAACTGACGGTACATCAAGTATGTTTTGTATTAGAAAAGGCAGTTGGCGCGCTAATATATATATATATGTGTGTGTGTGTGTGTGTGTGTGTGTGTGTGTGTGTGTGTGTGTGTGTGTAAATTCGCACAGGAATACCTCACGCCGTGCTATAATTATTATTTTCAGTTGAACGAGAGAAATTCTTTCCACTCGTGAAAATCCGAAATTTCATGGAACTCATTCCTGAAGTTTCAGAGTTATTAATTCATGTGATTATTGATTGCATCATATTCGTTTTCTAGAAAGCTTCTGAATGGCACTGTGAATGACCTCATACCACAGGAAACAGTAATGTGAAATTATTCCAAAAAATTTCCATGCATCTTTCAATTTCAGCATATCCTCTCAGTTAACGGATTCTCTGCGCAATACACTCCAACTCTTTCTCCTCACATAAATGCTCATAACAATGAGCATGAAAACTGTCAAGGGAAAACCCATGAACTAAGTTTTCTTGCATTTTGTACAAACGTTGGATTGTTAATAAAACTGAATTTTGTTTTATTCATATTTTTTGTTATAGCTTTCACATGAAGTCTAGACTAATTTGGTTCATAACTTCGTTTTCATCTAATAAAATTACGCAGTTTTACTTTTAGCCATGTTTGAAACATGCCTTAAGTATTAATGCTTCTTCAAGAAGCGACTGTTAAAACATTATTACATCATATTCGGTAGTATTGAATTAAATGTTTCTTACAAGACAAATTTTATTTTCACATGAGTTGCATGCATATTCCATTCCGTTGTTTTATTCCTTTTCGTTTCCGAATTCCACATAACAGATGTGTGCTTAAGACCAGGGATTAATTTGAGCCGGGGCTCACCGGAGCGCTTCTGCGGTTCTTCTTCATTTTCGGCAAATGTTTAAATATTAGCTAGAGCCCACCAAAGCTCCAAACTACACGTTTCTTTTGCATACCAAAACGCACGGGCGAGATGCGCCGTCAAAATCAACCCTCCTTTCGCTGAAGGCTTTGACCGCACAATTTCAGTCGCAAATTCTACCTTTTGATAAGAACTAGTGATGGGCAAACTTTGTCGGTTCCAATAATTGTGGCTTCGCTGCGGTAGTATTGCATATTTGTCTCGTCCCGCACTTAGGGCTCCAGGACTTTATTTATTTTATTTTTTTTTTTGTTAAAAATTGTTATTCAGGATTGATATTCATTTCTTTGTGCCTTTTTAATCAGGTAGGTACCCCACAGCTGACAGTCCTAGTTAGTCATTCAACCTAAGGATTCTGGAACAAAACCCAGTCAATTGGGGTCTTTTCGCCAATGTCACACAGAACTAGCTGGCACCTCTTCAAGATTCACAGAGGTCCTTGTTGCTGTTCTGTGTGCTGCCATTGCCCACGGAGCGCTCTGAGGAAGCAAATTCATCTCTCACTAACACCGCCAGAAAAAAGACACCATTGTACGAATAATAAAAACAACATTGTGTACGAATGAATGGTGCTTTATCAAAAAAAAATTCTGTTGATGCAGGAGTCAGGCAAGGTTGTGTAATGTCACCATAGCTGTTTAATATATTTATGGATGCATGCATACGTGATACTAAAAGAGATAATACTGGCTTATGTCTTAGTGATATTCGTATGTACAGATTGCTGTATGCTGATGACACTGTCCTGTTGGCAGATAACAAAAGTGAGTTACAGAGTATGTTGTCCCGGATGTACGAAGTTTGCATGAAATTCAAACTGAATATAAATAAGGGAAAAACAAAAATTATGGTTTTTGAGCGAGGAACTGGTAGTACTGAATGTAATGCAAGTCTGAATGGCACAGTGATTGACCAGGTTAATGAGTTTGTGTATTTGGGAAACATGTTTGACAGAGAGAATAAATTGATGGTGAAGTTAGTAGCCGAGTGAATTCTTCATTGAAAGTCATAGCTGCCTCGGGAGTTTTTCATAGGAATGATGGGTTCTCAACAGAGTCCCGCATGGCTGTGTATGAAAGCGCAATTGTTCCTACTCTGTTATATGGCAGTGAAACCTGGGTACTACAGAAGAAACATAGGAGTCGTTTGTGTGCTGGAGAAATGCGTTACTTACAGGGGGCTTGTGGCAAGACACGTTCTGATCGTGTGAGAAATGAAGATGTGTTGGAATTGTGTAATGTGAAGCAAAATGTTGTTAGCAAGATGGAGACTAATATGCTTCGGTGGTTTGGCCATGTTGAAAGAATGAGTGAGTGATGAGATGCTTACTAAGAAATGTTTTTTAGCCCAAGTACCAGGAAGGGAAAGACAGAGGAAGGCCAAGGAAGTCATAGGAGGATCAGATTCAGGAGTGTCTGCATGAGAAAAAGATTATGAGTATGAAGTATAGAAGAGCTTGTGTGCGTCGTGTGATGGATGTGAGTGAAGCCCGAGTTGTAAGTCAAGATCGCTGTAAATGGAGAAGTTTGATATGGCAGCAGTAAGTAAATAATCAGTTAAAAATTATCTCGTAGTTTGTTTTTGATTTGTGGAGCTAACCTCTGAATCCCAGAGAATAGCTTAGTGATATGTATGTATGTATATTCATTTTTTACTTAGATGTTTTCATCAAACATGGTAGTTAAGAAATTAACTTGTGCAAGAAAATTCAGCCAGTTGAATTGTACGCGAAGTTTGGGCTGCGTTGAGCTTTTTTTCAGATATATATTTTGACCGATCGAACCGCTAATTGTTCTATGAGAAAGTATGTCATTGTGCTTTTTTACTACATTCTACGTTTCATCATGTATCATGAATGTTATAAAATACCATACATTTCAGTAAAACCTATCAGTGGTTATAACAAAATTGAATTCGGCTCTGTCGACAAATTCGCAGAACAATCATAGACGACGTACCCTTCTTGAAAGAACGCCGCTTTCGGTCGACCGAAAACTTCGGAAACAAATAAAATCAGTGTTCAAATGGAACTGCTTCCATCAGAAAATTTTTGCTTTTAATCTCGTTTTCCGATAGGCTACCACACACTTTTCTTTCTTTCTTTCTTTTTTTTTTTTGGTCGTAATGTGTAACGGCGTTTGAAAGATTTATGTAGAAGTTGGAACACGGCTGCCGTTGTGTGTACACTGACAACATGAAGCGGCGTTAGGTAAGGGTATAAGAATTTTTCGCATATGCTAAGATTTGTGTTTGGCAAAGTGGCTGCTGTGTATGTTTTATTCACAATCACAAGATGCCAAAAGTTGGTGCCTTGCTCTGAAAAACGAATTAACCGAGGAGTGTGCATTCGTTTTTTGCAATTACTCACTTGGGATCATTTCTGAAGTTTCGGAACTCTCTCAAAAAAACCGGGTTTGTCGTACACTACACTAGCTATATTATAAGACAAAAGGGAATTGTGACAGCACAGCAATTAGTCCGATTTTTTTAAAAAATGCGGTGCGATGTGTTTGTTTAACAGGCTGTATTACGAAATTTTCAAGAGCAATATGCCATTATGTCTTAAAAGAAAAGTGTTTGATCAATGCATCCTTCCAATGCTTACGTATGGTGCAGAGACGTGGACCTTAACTAAAAGAGACATACAAAGGCTGCAGACAACTCAAAGAAGCATGGAGAGGTGCATGCTTGGTATAACCAGGAGAGATAAGAAGAGGAACTCGTGGATCCGAAAAATGACGAGAGTGGAAGACATCATGATCAGAGTTAAATCCCTGAAATGGCAATGGGCTGGACATACTGCCAGAAGGACAGACCATAGATGGACAGCCGAAATTTTAGATTGGATTCCAAGGGACAGGAAAAGACCCAGAAAAAGACCACATGGGAGATGGGTGGATGAAATTCGTAAATATGCGGGAGTGACATGGAGGAGACTGGCACAAGACAGACCGTTGTGGAGGAAACTTGGGGAGACCTTCGTCCAGCAGTGGATTGATAATGGTTGACAATGATGATGATGATGATGATTACGAAATAGTAAAACATGTTTGTCCTTAACCGCTGGTTGGTGGTCAGGTAAACATAGGTAGGACAGTATTTCGAAAGAAAATAAATTTTAATTCGTAAAGGCAAATTCCATAAACTTCTGCCAAATCCAGGTACGTAACTTTTCCTCAAATGGACAGATAAGCTGTTCCTATCGATTTATGTGGAAAAGCTTTTTAGAAGCTTTTGCCGCAAAATGTCGGCTTACGTCATCGTAAAAAAACCCAACAAAAAAACAGTTCCATTAGCAATCAATAAGCCGATGTGGTAGCTATTCCTTGGGTTTTCAGCAGATAGAGGGCGGAAAGAGATAGGGGGATGTCCCCGCCGGAGAGGGAGACCTTTTGATGTGACGTGAAACCATGGGAACAAAGGATATGGAAGAAGTATGTGCCAGACAGGCATGGGAGGGGAATCTGCTTGGCTGAGCGAGATAACAAACACTCTTATAGCCACTGTTCCGTGTGGTCAGCATCTGCACAATGAGAACTGTCATGTGACCGCGCTGCACTTGGTTGAAGTTTTCCATGCAAGTTTCTGTCTGTGTTATATGATGACTATGTTCGAAAGTGTCTGTTTAAGCTCAGCTCAAGTCCTTACCGTTCCAAGATTGTAAGGTACGTTCTAAATGTAGGTTCGTTGAAACAGTTATCAGTGGTCAGTAATTCTCAGTCAAAAATATAAACATTATAAAATTCAATGCCACAAAACGATTAATATTTGGTAGAAACTCTGTACTTATTTCCCACTTCACCAAGTGCAGGATCGGTATAGGAGGCTTTCGTGAGGTTTATAACGCGGTTTTCCAACGAATAGAATCAAAATTTCAAACGACATATAAGAGGAAAGTATTTCCTTTCAGATATCATAAGCAGTGGAAGTTGCGGCTTGTAAGTCAAGTATATAATGCTGTGCTCAACAGAAACAAAGTTCACCATAACCATGTAAAGAATACTCATTGTTTACAGAAGGAAAGTAGAACCCGAACCAATTCGGTTTTCTTCACAGATGGAGACATTTAAGGGTACAGGGAGAGTGAAGGAAGTCACAAAACAACGAACAGTCTCAGATCGTTACGGAAAAACATTTCAAGCTGGTCCTCGAAAATCTTTGAAACAATGTATCTATTGACAGGAATTAAACATGAGCAAAAGTCACAGTTGCAATTTGTAAGCATATAGAACATTTCCAACGCCGGATTTTGCTTTCAAATCTATAATCCGGTACGATGAAGTCGTGAAAATCGTAATGTTATAACTTCAGTGTGCGACTTATTCATTGCCTCTATGCTTCTATCATTCGCGCATTTATAATTGATATTTAAAGCCTGCACAGGAACATTTTATAGAGTCCATGAATTACTTCCTTTATTATAGCTACACAGAGATTTTATTTTTACGAAGACTTCGTCTGACAAAGAAAAGCCTGCAATGCGTAGCATTGTGATCAATTTTACTTTTCCTTTTTTAAGGACAGGTTTCTTTATTTTTTTTTCTAGTAAACAGTGTGCAGCAAAACTTCGTTAATTATGTTCCCGGGATTGAAAATTCGGACTTCGAATACGTAACACTTTCATTGAGGACACACAAGTTTAAATGAAGTCTTTATTTTGATTATTTTTATTTAATTGATTGAATAGTTTTTTTTTTCTGTGTGTGTTTGTTTAAGCACGTACTTTGTTATTTAATATAATTTACATAAAAATTCGACCCCCTCCAAACAATCAAGAGTTAGGATAAATCAGCAACGTTTATTCACTAGGAAATATTTTATTTTAAGATCTACTGCATTTTTGCTGAGCGTTCGGCTCTGCTTCATCAGGAAAAATGAAGAGCAAACATTTAAATCATTGTGACATCAGCTTTCTGACTGTCACGAATTTGAAAGAAATGGTGTCTATGTCATGTCGTTGACAAGCGGTTGAGAGTTTCGATATATGAGGAAAGCTTCTAACATTCTGTATTAAGTTTGATAGTCGAATCAGGTTTATCAATTAGTTTGGCCTTTTCAAACCAAGATTTATGGTTATTTTTATGACAATGTTGGAATATAGAAGACTTCTTCAGTTCACAGTTCTGTACCTAAGTCTTGTGTTCCTTCACACGAAAACTTAAAACCCTGCATGTCTGTCCTGTGTATGAAATTCTACATTCAGAAGGTATCTGATAAATTCCCCAGGAATTTGTCTCTGACAGTCTTTTGAGTAGTAAAAATTCACTTTGTTTATGGATTTGAAAAAACAAATTTTGAAATTAAAGCTTTGGAGGAGTTCAAAATTCTGAAGCAAATTTGAGGAGCAAATGGGAAGACAGCCCAATTATCTGCTGCTGGGAGGTCTGTTGGTTTGAGCGTGCAGACAGGCTTCGATTTCCTAAATTTTTGGACCGGTTTGTCTGTAACGGAAGGGCTACATCCTCTGTGTGCTGCAATTTCTTTAAGGAAATGAAGTTCTTTTTGCAAGGAATCCCCGATTGAGCTGATATGTATCGCACTATTTACGTATGTGTAGAAAGCACCGATTTTTTGTTTCCATGGGTTAGTTGACTTTGCATGTGGGGTATATATATATATATATGAAACGGGAGAAAGCTCCGGGAGTGAGTAGATGAAATTGCCATGGACATTATAAAAGAAGCAAGTGGAGAAATTGAAACTACGCTCGCCCAAGTTTTCACCAGATGTCTCAAGAAGGGAAGATTCCTGAGGATTGCAACAATGCTACAATGATCCTGCTACATAAAAAAGGTGACGTTGAGGATTCGGGAACTACAGGCACATCAGCCTCCTATGAGTGGTTTATAAAGTTTTCACTAAAGTTCTTTCACATCGCTTGTAGGTAACACTAGATATGGCTCAGCCAAGAGAGCAAGCTGGATTTAGGAGTGGCTACAGCACTGTGGGTCATATCCGTGTACTGAGAGAACTAATTGAAAGAACAAGGGAATATGAACTCCCATTATGCATGGCTTTTATGGATTATGATCTTTGAAATCCTGCTGTATCGAAGATGCGTACATTAACATTATTAATAATGTCTATGAAATACAAGTTCGGATATTTGAGGATACAGCACTAATAAAAATTGGAAAGGGAGTGAGACAAGGTGACACCATATCTCCCCAACTTTTTAATGCCACATTGCAAAATGTCTTTCAATCATTGAGCTGAGAAAACAAAGAGATAAAGATTTATGGAGATTATTTAACTCACATTCGTTTTGCTGATGACGTAGTCATTTTTGTAACTATCTCTTCGGAGCTGCAGAGTATGATCCAAGAACTTGCTGACAAGAGTAAAGAAGTGTGATTAAAAATGAACTTTCAGAAGACAAAAGTGATGGGCAATGCTTTTACAAGAAAAGAAGAGTTATTGATTGATGGAGAAAAGCTTAAAACAATCGATACCTACATTTATCTTGGACAGCAAATATCAAGTGAGGGTCACATTGATGAAAAAATTAACCGCCGTATAAAACTTGGATAAAGAACTTTTGGAAGAAACAGCACAATTTTTAAGAGCAGTATGCCATTATGTCTTAAAAGGAAAGTGTTTAATCAATGTATCCTGCCAGTGCTTACGTATGGAGCAGAGACATGGACCTTAACTAAAAAATATATACAAAGACTCATGGAGAGATGCATGCTTGGTGTAACCAGAAAAGATAAGAAGAGGAACTTGTGGATAAGGAAAATGACAGGAGTGGACGACATCATGACCAGAGTGAAGTGGCAATGGGCTGGACATGTTTCCAGAAGAACAGACCACCCATGGACAACTGAAATTTTAAACTGGATCCCAAATGACAGAAAAAGACCCAGAAGAAGACCCCATGGAAGATGGATGAAATTCGAAAGCATACTGGAGTGACGTGGAGGAGACAGGCTCAAGACAGACAATTGTGTAAGAAATTTGGGGAGACCTTCATTCAGCAGTGAATTGATAACGGTTGACAATAATGATATATATATATATATATATATATATTCTATAAAGAAGATACCTAAGCAAAAAAATACATATATAATTTTGACTCACACCTAATACAACATAGAAAAGGTTATGTATCTACCTGTGTGAGTAAAAGGAGAAAAGATAAAAAAATAAAATAAAACAACTGAATGTAGAAGGTGTCGAGAATACTGAGCCTTGGCTTTATCAAGGACCAGCAAAAACTCTGCATTTTCTCACTTCCACACAAAGACCTAGTTGGAAATGGGTTTCTGCAAGGCCATAGATGCAAGTAACATTCCCACCTAAAATAGTTTAAAAAATATATATATAAGTCATGTCCTCCGTAGAGTAGCATGACCTAGCACTAGTTAACAATTTCGCTTGCATCCATTAACCTTCATGGCCCGACCCATGCTCTTCATCTATTACTATTAAACAGAGAGAAGAAGATTAAAGAGAACTCAAGCTGTGAGAGTGACATAATAAATAGAAATGATTTTCAGCTATAACGAAATTCCAAGTTCGTTTGAGAGAGAATTTAAACCTGAAAAACAATGCAAAAGAAATCCAAATTTTACATTGCAATTAAAAAAGGAAATGTTAATTTATAACGAACAGATTTTTGAAAGAAACTTGAGTCTAAAACCCCCTACTCTACAACTTATGACAGCACGAAAACGAGAATAAGTTAAAGATAATAATTAACTAAAGAAAACTTTGTGAAAGTTATATACCTTAAACAGTTAGTTGCAATATGTACAAAGTATTTCAGCAGTGCTTTAAGTGCATAATTAATTAGCTATTAAGAACTTAACTACTTTGAAAAAACAGCGCATAGACAGCGCATAGAAAAGGAACAAGCTTAGCCTTCTTCTGTTCCTAGGTACCCCAAAAGACGCTCAAAGTTACAAAGAAAAGTAAGAGTTAAAACCCGCATAAATGTTAACAGACAAACCAATGCTTAAAAGCAGAAAAGCTAAAAAACGACAGAGAAAAGGTACATAAAGTACAAACATTGAACTTATAAAACCTAGAACCCAAAAACAAGGAAGAGAGCTTACCTCTTGTGTGACAAAAACTTTTCTCCACACAAGAGGAGAACATGGCTGACCCCTTCCGCCACTCAGTTAATTATTATCTTTAACTTATTCTCGTTTTCGTGCTGTCATAAGTTGTAGAGTAGGGGTTTTAGACTCAAGTTTCTTTCAAAAAATCTGTTCGTTATAAATTAACATTTCCTTTTTTAATTGCAATGTAAAATTTGGATTTCTTTGCATTGTTTTTCAGGTTTAAATTCTCTCTCAAACGAACTTGGAATTTCGTTATAGCTGAAAATCATTTCTATTTATTATGTCACTCTCACAGCTTGAGTTCTCTTTAATCTTCTTCTCTCTGTTTAATAGTAACAGATGAAGAGCATGGGTCAGGGCCATGAAGGTTAATGGATGCAAGCGAAATTGTTAACTAGTGCTAGGTCATGCTACTCTACGGAGGACATGACTTATATATATATTTTTTAAACTATTTTAGGTGGGAATGTTACTTGCATCTATGGCCTTGCAGAAACCCATTTCCAACTAGGTCTTTGTGGAAGTGAGAAAATGCAGAGTTTTGCTGGTCCTTGATAAAGCCAAGGCTCCAGTATTCTCGACACCTTCTACATTCAGTTGTTTTGTTTTATTTTTTATCTTTTCTCCTTTTACTCACACAGGTAGATACATAACCTTTTCTATGTTGTATTAGGTGTGAGTCAAAATTATATATGTATTTTTTTGCTTAAGTATCTTCTTTATAGAATGTGAATTCTGAATTTTCAAAACTGCTGCGTTGCGCGTTTTGATTTTCAGGTTATTTTTGCACCCTTCGTTTTAAATTCTAAAATTTTTTCCTTAGTCTTCAGTTTTGCTCTTAAGTAACTAATTTCAATTTATTATTTAGCAGCTCATGCGCAAATTCTAGTTGAAATGTTTTATTATTATTATTATTTTTTTTTTTTATTACTATTTTTTTTTCACTTGAGGTTTTTTTTTCATTTTCTAATTTTTCTTTTTAGTTTGTTTAGGATGCAGCTTTTTGGAGTGTAGTTTATACTCGAGTTTGGTCTTTTCTTGGACTGCTTATTTCTAAAAAGTTTTTCCTAGTTGGTTTGCTCAGAATTTGTATGTTTTGGCCCAAGTGGAGTTCTAAGGACGATGAAAGGATTGGAGGTCAGCTCAGGTATTTTAAGTCCTCCCGCTCGGTTAGGCTAGCACCCTTTCCCATAGTGTATGAACTCGCTGGCAAAGGTAATCTAAAGTTATGAAATGACAAACGTTGTTTGACATGTAAATCTGCAGATCCTAACCTGTATTCTTCTGTTGAGGATAATTGCTCCAACAAGTTTTGCAAAGCCTACCATACCATCTATAAGCTCACCTGTACTGTCTGCAACCTTAGCTATATTGGCCAAAGTAAAAATCCTCTTCATCTTAGGATTAATGGTCACAGGTCTCTAGTAAACAAGTTCTCTAATTCAGGAGTGAACCCCTCCACAAACGCCAACCAGTACTCTACCTTTGAATTAGAGCATTTCCATACTCATGGTTTTGACAAAGTGAAAATAGAGGTACTACATATTATTCCTGACCTCTATGCTCGGCTAGAAACTGAATCCCTTGAAATTTTGCAGCATCAGTCTCTTTATCCCTATGGCCTTAATTCCACTCTATCTGACAATAAGCATAATCAGCATAAATTTTCAATTCGTGAACTCTTCTTTCTTGTTAATAATAAGAGCTGCTCTAGAGGTAATAGAGGACAGAGGTTATTTCGCACATCAAGCAAAGTTGATTTTGCTAACTTGCTAAAAACTCTGGAAAGCTTTAAAACTGGCACTAATTTTGTTAAAAATACTTACAAAATTCTCAAGTCCTTCAAGCACTCTGTCCTTAAATGTTTTTTCAAATTCTGGAATGAAACTGCTGACCATGTTGATAAGCATGTTTTTGCTTTGGTTCTGGACATTCTTAAACATATTCTTAAAGATAAAATTTCTCTTAAAGAATTTTCCAGTAATTTTGTTACCATCAGGTTCCTAAATAAAGCCTACGATAATCTCAATGTAAGGAAGCTGTTCTACAATAATGCAATTTTTTTCCCATCCACAGGCACCAGTCTATTGTAAGTTTTAAATATGTTAAGACCTTAGGGTCAATAGTTAAAAACTACAAACTTAACTCTTCGAGCTACATTCCTGTAATTACTACTTGTTCTTGTGATGAACATAAAGAAACAGTTCACTATGATAAGAATTACAACCATATTATCACCGGAAACTTGAGTTTTGTTGAAAATGAAAAGCTTGGAATTTATTAGAGTATGGCTCTAAATTCAGACCTTCCTTCACAATTTCCAAAGAAAGGATTCTTGAGAGCTTCACTCAAGATGTAAATAAGTACATCGTAAAAACCAGTTTGACGTACAATCAGCCTATTGAGGCCTTCGCAGAATGGAAATATAATATAATCAATAGCTTCACCGGTGAGTTGGCAGGTCTGGACTTTTGTTTCGACAGAAATCTCTTTTTCTCTGGAGAAGCTAAAAGGTCACTCTCCAAACTACAAGACCAATTTATTTTTACCACTACGGATAAAGCTAGCAATAATTTTGCAATTATCTGTAAGAAGTTCTATTTTGAATTGTTAACTATGGAACTCAATAATAGAGTAACATACGAGCCCGTAAGTTATTCTACCAAGCAGTTAGAAAATCGGTTTAAGGCATTCTTCAAGAAACTTAAAATTCCACATACTAGAAGATATGGGCCTGAATTTCCATTTCTTTTGCAACGGTTAAGTTTCATAAGGATCCTGTGAAGTTCAGGTTCATAGCTAGTGGAGTAAGGAGTCATAAAAGAAAATAGATCTTGCTTTTGAAGATGTCTTAAAGAAGGTTTTGAAACACATTAGAAACTGTTCTAACTTGATGTACAGAGATTTTTGGATAATTAATAATAATGCAGAAGTAATTTCTACTATACTCAAAGTTTGTCCCCTAGATATTAATAGTTATGATTTTGAAAACCTATATACTAATCTGCCTCTATCAGATATAATCACTACCTTTAAAGAGCTGTATGCAGAATTTAAACTTAACCAATTTGTTGATGTAGGAACTTGGAACTCTTATCTCAATTGCTGCATGAAAAATAACCATATCTTATATAATAATACTCTCTATAAGCAAGTAAACGGTATTCCAATGGGAACATCAACGTCCACAAATATCGCTAATCTATTCCTGTTCTTTAAGGAATATAAATTCATTAAAAATCACCCCACCTGCTCAGATAACTACCTTTACACTTTTAGATATATTGATGATCTGCTGTGTATCAATAATTCAGAAGTTATAGAGAGTGATTTTGATAATATCTATCCTAGCTCTCTTAACTTATGTAAAACCAACCACAGTAATCAGGAACTTGAGTTCCTAGACTTAAGCATTAAGCTCAACAGAGGTAACCCATCTATTAGCCTCTTTGATAAAAGAGTTAATTTTCCTTTCAAAATAATTAAATATCTACACTGGAATAATAACATTTCAACCAAAGTAATTGAGAATGTACTAATTTCTCAGGTCCTAAGAATTTCAAGAATTTGCAGCAACAATTTGGATTTCAATTACCACATTAATATACTATTAGAAAGTTTTCTAGAGAACGAAATTCCTTCTTCTTTCCTCAAAAGAACTTTAAGAAAAATTATTCTGAATAATGAGTAAGGTTGGCAGATCTGCTTTAATTTTCTACACAGTTAATAATATGATTCTGACCAATCAAAGCCGTAAGGAAGTTGGCTAGAGGATGCCTATTAACTACCTAAAGGAACCTTAGTGCTATGGATATGACGGTCCTATTAAAACAAAAAATTAAATAATATAAACAAAATCACAAAAAAAGCTTAAAAATCTGTTTATAAAAGAAAATAAAAACAAATAAAAAAGAAAACTAGTTATTCATCACTAGGATAGCTATACTAAAAATAGTAAAACCAACATTAAAATTAATAAGATTCTGATTAATCTATAGATGCTCACTAAGGTGATTTAATACATGCAAAGATTATTAAATAAACTGCTCGTGTATTTTATAATATTTCTCATGTATTCTGGAGAGTTAATTCTGCTCATTCTGATCATACAGATCCACAGTCTTAAGTTTATATATTTTTTTCTCTGGTTAAAATCTCCGCGCGTTGGTTTCTTGCTGTATGAGGAGGCCATCAGCCCCACCCTCACTGCCCCCAGCGTCTAGGGAGTGGCGGAAGGGGTCAGCCATGTTCTCCTCTTGTGTGGAGAAAAGTTTTTGTCACACAAGAGGTAAGCTCTCTTCCTTGTTTTTGGGTTCTAGGTTTTATAAGTTCAATGTTTGTACTTTATGTACCTTTTCTCTGTCGTTTTTAGCTTTTCAGCTTTTAAGCATTGGTTTGTCTGTTAACATTTATGCGGGTTTTAACTCTTACTTTTCTTTGTAACTTTGAGCGTCTTTTGGGGTACCTAGGAACAGAAGAAGGCTAAGCTTGTTCCTTTTCTATGCGCTGTCTATGCGCTGTTTTTCAAAGTAGTTAAGTTCTTAATAGCTAATTAATTATGCACTTAAAGCACTGCTGAAATACTTTGTACATATTGCAACTAACTGTTTAAGGTATATAACTTTCACAAAGTTTTCTTTAGTTAATTATTATCTTTAACTTATTCTCGTTTTCGTGCTGTCATAAGTTGTAGAGTAGGGGTTTTTTAGACTCAAGTTTCTTTCAAAAAATCTGTTCGTTATAAATTAACATTTCCTTTTTTAATTGCAATGTAAAATTTGGATTTCTTTTGCATTGTTTTTCAGGTTTAAATTCTCTCTCAAACGAACTTGGAATTTCGTTATAGCTGAAAATCATTTCCATTTATTATGTCACTCTCACAGCTTGAGTTCTCTTTAATCTTCTTCTCTCTGTTTAATAGTAACAGATGAAGAGCATGGGTCAGGCCATGAAGGTTAATGGATGCAAGCGAAATTGTTAACTAGTGCTAGGTCATGCTACTCTACGGAGGACATGACTTATATATATATTTTTTAAACTATTTTAGGTGGGAATGTTACTTGCATCTATGGCCTTGCAGAAACCCATTTCCAACTAGGTCTTTGTGGAAGTGAGAAAATGCAGAGTTTTTGCTGGTCCTTGATAAAGCCAAGGCTCAGTATTCTCGACACCTTCTACATTCAGTTGTTTTGTTTTATTTTTTTATCTTTTCTCCTTTTACTCACACAGGTAGATACATAACCTTTTCTATGTTGTATTAGGTGTGAGTCAAAATTATATATGTATTTTTTTGCTTAAGTATCTTCTTTATAGAATGTGAATTCTGAATTTTCAAAACTGCTGCGTTGCGCGTTTTGATTTTCAGGTTATTTTGCACCCTTCGTTTTAAATTCTAAAATTTTTTCCTTAGTCTTCAGTTTTGCTCTTAAGTAACTAATTTCAATTTATTATTTAGCAGCTCATGCGCAAATTCTAGTTGAAATGTTTTATTATTATTATTATTTTTTTTTTTTTATTACTATTTTTTTCACTTGAGGTTTTTTTTTCATTTTCTAATTTTTCTTTTTAGTTTGTTTTTTAGGATGCAGCTTTTTGGAGTGTAGTTTATACTCGAGTTTGGTCTTTTCTTGGACTGCTTATTTCTAAAAAGTTTTTCCTAGTTGGTTTGCTCAGAATTTGTATGTTTTGGCCCAAGTGGAGTTCTAAGGACGATGAAAGGATTGGAGGTCAGCTCAGGTATTTTAAGTCCTCCCGCTCGGTTAGGCTAGCACCCTTTCCCATAGTGTATGAACTCGCTGGCAAAGGTAATCTAAAGTTATGAAATGACAAACGTTGTTTGACATGTAAATCTGCAGATCCTAACCTGTATTCTTCTGTTGAGGATAATTGCTCCAACAAGTTTTGCAAAGCCTACCATACCATCTATAAGCTCACCTGTACTGTCTGCAACCTTAGCTATATTGGCCAAAGTAAAAATCCTCTTCATCTTAGGATTAATGGTCACAGGTCTCTAGTAAACAAGTTCTCTAATTCAGGAGTGAACCCCTCCACAAACGCCAACCAGTACTCTACCTTTGAATTAGAGCATTTCCATACTCATGGTTTTGACAAAGTGAAAATAGAGGTACTACATATTATTCTGACCTCTATGCTCGGCTAGAAACTGAATCCCTTGAAATTTTGCAGCATCAGTCTCTTTATCCCTATGGCCTTAATTCCACTCTATCTGACAATAAGCATAATCAGCATAAATTTTCAATTCGTGAACTCTTCTTTCTTGTTAATAATAAGAGCTGCTCTAGAGGTAATAGAGGACAGAGGTTATTTCGCACATCAAGCAAAGTTGATTTTGCTAACTTGCTAAAAACTCTGGAAAGCTTTAAAACTGGCACTAATTTTGTTAAAAATACTTACAAAATTCTCAAGTCCTTCAAGCACTCTGTCCTTAAATGTTTTTTCAAATTCTGGAATGAAACTGCTGACCATGTTGATAAGCATGTTTTTGCTTTGGTTCTGGACATTCTTAAACATATTCTTAAAGATAAAATTTCTCTTAAAGAATTTTCCAGTAATTTTGTTACCATCAGGTTCCTAAATAAAGCCTACGATAATCTCAATGTAAGGAAGCTGTTCTACAATAATGCAATTTTTTTTCCCATCCACAGGCACCAGTCTATTGTAAGTTTTAAATATGTTAAGACCTTAGGGTCAATAGTTAAAAACTACAAACTTAACTCTTCGAGCTACATTCCTGTAATTACTACTTGTTCTTGTGATGAACATAAAGAAACAGTTCACTATGATAAGAATTACAACCATATTATCACCGGAAACTTGAGTTTTGTTGAAAATGAAAAGCTTAGGAATTTATTAGAGTATGGCTCTAAATTCAGACCTTCCTTCACAATTTCCAAAGAAAGGATTCTTGAGAGCTTCACTCAAGATGTAAATAAGTACATCGTAAAAACCAGTTTGACGTACAATCAGCCTATTGAGGCCTTCGCAGAATGGAAATATAATATAATCAATAGCTTCACCGGTGAGTTGGCAGGTCTGGACTTTTGTTTCGACAGAAATCTCTTTTTCTCTGGAGAAGCTAAAAGGTCACTCTCCAAACTACAAGACCAATTTATTTTTACCACTACGGATAAAGCTAGCAATAATTTTGCAATTATCTGTAAGAAGTTCTATTTTGAATTGTTAACTATGGAACTCAATAATAGAGTAACATACGAGCCCGTAAGTTATTCTACCAAGCAGTTAGAAAATCGGTTTAAGGCATTCTTCAAGAAACTTAAAATTCCACATACTAGAAGATATGGGCCTGAATTTCCATTTCTTTTTGCAACAGTTAAGTTTCATAAGGATCCTGTGAAGTTCAGGTTCATAGCTAGTGGAGTAAGGAGTCATAAAGAAAATAGATCTTGCTTTTGAAGATGTCTTAAAGAAGGTTTTGAAACACATTAGAAACTGTTCTAACTTGATGTACAGAGATTTTTGGATAATTAATAATAATGCAGAAGTAATTTCTACTATACTCAAAGTTTGTCCCCTAGATATTAATAGTTATGATTTTGAAAACCTATATACTAATCTGCCTCTATCAGATATAATCACTACCTTTAAAGAGCTGTATGCAGAATTTAAACTTAACCAATTTGTTGATGTAGGAACTTGGAACTCTTATCTCAATTGCTGCATGAAAAATAACCATATCTTATATAATAATACTCTCTATAAGCAAGTAAACGGTATTCCAATGGGAACATCAACGTCCACAAATATCGCTAATCTATTCCTGTTCTTTAAGGAATATAAATTCATTAAAAATCACCCCACCTGCTCAGATAACTACCTTTACACTTTTAGATATATTGATGATCTGCTGTGTATCAATAATTCAGAAGTTATAGAGAGTGATTTTGATAATATCTATCCTAGCTCTCTTAACTTATGTAAAACCAACCACAGTAATCAGGAACTTGAGTTCCTAGACTTAAGCATTAAGCTCAACAGAGGTAACCCATCTATTAGCCTCTTTGATAAAAGAGTTAATTTTCCTTTCAAAATAATTAAATATCTACACTGGAATAATAACATTTCAACCAAAGTAATTGAGAATGTACTAATTTCTCAGGTCCTAAGAATTTCAAGAATTTGCAGCAACAATTTGGATTTCAATTACCACATTAATATACTATTAGAAAGTTTTCTAGAGAACGAAATTCCTTCTTCTTTCCTCAAAAGAACTTTAAGAAAAATTATTCTGAATAATAGAGTAAGGTTGGCAGATCTGCTTTAATTTTCTACACAGTTAATAATATGATTCTGACCAATCAAAGCCGTAAGGAAGTTGGCTAGAGGATGCCTATTAACTACCTAAAGGAACCTTAGTGCTATGGATATGACGGTCCTATTAAAACAAAAAATTAAATAATATAAACAAAATCACAAAAAAAGCTTAAAAATCTGTTTATAAAAAGAAAATAAAAACAAATAAAAAGAAAACTAGTTATTCATCACTAGGATAGCTATACTAAAAATAGTAAAACCAACATTAAAATTAATAAGATTCTGATTAATCTATAGATGCTCACTAAGGTGATTTAATACATGCAAAGATTATTAAATAAACTGCTCGTGTATTTTATAATATTTCTCATGTATTCTGGAGAGTTAATTCTGCTCATTCTGATCATACAGATCCACAGTCTTAAGTTTATATATTTTTTTCTCTGGTTAAAATCTCCGCGCGTTGGTTTCTTGCTGTATGAGGAGGCCATCAGCCCCACCCTCACTGCCCCCAGCGTCTAGGGAGTGGCGGAAGGGGTCAGCCATGTTCTCCTCTTGTGTGGAGAAAAGTTTTTGTCACACAAGAGGTAAGCTCTCTTCCTTGTTTTTGGGTTCTAGGTTTTATAAGTTCAATGTTTGTACTTTATGTACCTTTTCTCTGTCGTTTTTTAGCTTTTCAGCTTTTAAGCATTGGTTTGTCTGTTAACATTTATGCGGGTTTTAACTCTTACTTTTCTTTTGTAACTTTGAGCGTCTTTTGGGGTACCTAGGAACAGAAGAAGGCTAAGCTTGTTCCTTTTCTATGCGCTGTCTATGCGCTGTTTTTTCAAAGTAGTTAAGTTCTTAATAGCTAATTAATTATGCACTTAAAGCACTGCTGAAATACTTTGTACATATTGCAACTAACTGTTTAAGGTATATAACTTTCACAAAGTTTTCTTTAGTTAATTATTATCTTTAACTTATTCTCGTTTTCGTGCTGTCATAAGTTGTAGAGTAGGGGTTTTAGACTCAAGTTTCTTTCAAAAATCTGTTCGTTATAAATTAACATTTCCTTTTTTAATTGCAATGTAAAATTTGGATTTCTTTTGCATTGTTTTCAGGTTTAAATTCTCTCTCAAACGAACTTGGAATTTCGTTATAGCTGAAAATCATTTCCATTTATTATGTCACTCTCACAGCTTGAGTTCTCTTTAATCTTCTTCTCTCTGTTTAATAGTAACAGATGAAGAGCATGGGTCGGGCCATGAAGGTTAATGGATGCAAGCGAAATTGTTAACTAGTGCTAGGTCATGCTACTCTACGGAGGACATGACTTATATATATATTTTTTAAACTATTTTAGGTGGGAATGTTACTTGCATCTATGGCCTTGCAGAAACCCATTTCCAACTAGGTCTTTGTGGAAGTGAGAAAATGCAGAGTTTTTGCTGGTCCTTGATAAAGCCAAGGCTCAGTATTCTCGACACCTTCTACATTCAGTTGTTTTTATTTTATTTTTTTATCTTTTCTCCTTTTACTCACACAGGTAGATACATAACCTTTTCTATGTTGTATTAGGTGTGAGTCAAAATTATATATGTATTTTTTTGCTTAGGTATCTTCTTTATAGAATGTGAATTCTGAATTTTCAAAACTGCTGCGTTGCGCGTTTTGATTTTCAGGTTATTTTGCACCCTTCGTTTTAAATTCTAAAATTTTTTCCTTAGTCTTCAGTTTTGCTCTTAAGTATATATATATATATATATATATATATATATATATAAATGTGAAACTAAAGAGCAAATGGTGAACAAAGAAAAAAACCAAAAATCCGGGGGACGAGATGTAGAACAACAACCATTTTCCAACCATCCGAAGCAGGCGAGATTTAACGATGGAAATTTAACGAACAGAAGAATTCAGGGATGCATATTAATGACTGACTCTCTGTTGGCTTCGTCAAGGGCAAGCAATAAGAAAATCACTCCTTAATCTACTGAGACCAGAGAATTGTGGGTTTCTGCTGTATATGAGTGATTTTCTTATTGCTTGCCCTTGACGAAGCCAACAGAGTCAGTCATTAATATGGTTCCCTGCATTCTTCTGTTCGTTAATTTCCATCGTTTAAAGCTCGCCTGCTTCGGATAGTTGGAAAGTGGTGATTGTTGTTCTACATCTCGTTCCCCGGATTAATGTTTTTTTTCTTTGTTCAAAATTTGCTCTTTAGTTTCAAATTTTTATAGTATTTGATCTTTCTTCTATGCAGGCTCTGGCGCTTATACACACACACACACACACACACACACACACACACACACACACACACACACACACACACACACACACACATATATATATATATATGGATCAATTGAATTCATAAGTTCAAATAATTTAGGTTTTAAAAAGTTTCCAATACCGTTGTGTAACTTGAAGAGGCCCTGATAAAAAGCAATCTGAGCATTGACGAAAAAGAAGTGATTAGACATTGCTTCAGCTAGATAATATCACACCCCTTTCTACCGTTCAAACCCAATCTGAACAAGAAAGAATATAATGCTCTAAAACAATTACAGTCGAACCGTGTTATTACCATTACTAAAGCCGATAAAGGAGAACAAGTTGTTATTCTGGACAAAAAACATTATGTAGCAGCTGTCAAAAAGCTTATTTCTGAGGGACCCTACGAAGAAATAAAACATTATCTATCAGAGAAGCTCTCCGGAAAGTGGTAATATGTTGTGTTACTCTTAACCGAAGCTCAAAAAGTCATGTGAAGCCTTCGCATGCCCGTTGTCCGCATTTTTACGTACTTCCGAAGATACATAAGTTTGGCATCGCTTTCCGTCCAACAGTTAGCAATATCGGCCCAACTACGCATTAAAGTTGGCCAAGTTTCTATCTTCGAAACTATCCACCTTTAACGACTTCGAACAAAACTGTAAAAAATTCCACTGAATTTTCAATCTGCTAAAACCATCTCCATGTAACGATCAACTTTTGTTATCTGTAGATGTGAAATCCATGTTCACAAGTATCCCACTGATTGGAGCTGTCGAATCATTGAAAGTAAGTCTCGTTGAACATCATTACAGCCAACCGGAAGTAGAAGAAATTTTGAGACTTGTGGAAATTTGCATCAGTTTCCGCAAAGAATTTTCTCACTTTTCAAAGAGGAGTTTTTTTCAATGGAAGATTTCATTGAAAAAAAAAACTGTTTCCTTTTTCCCAGTTTCCTTTTTTGTGGAAAATTTTTCCAACAGACGGAAGGCACTGCCATGTTTAGCCCACTGTCACCCATTTTATGTGAAGCCTGCATGCCTCCCTTAGAAACTCTTCCACTTCGTTGCATTTGACCTGTGGATGAAATATGTAAATACCTTTGCTCTTTGGAATAGCATTAATTCGGAAACACCTAAATTAGTTGAACTTATCAGTTCAGTTGATCCTCATATATAGTTCACTTGTGAGACTGAAAATAATGGCTACTTACCATTTCATGTGTCTCGCTCTGAAGGATCTTTCAGCACAACACTTCATCGTAAATCATTTGCTGTCTCCTTACCCCACATGCAAAGTCATATAACCTATGAAAACAAAAAATCAGTGCTTTCTGCACATACGTATATCGTGCAATACGTATCAGCTCAACCGAGTATTCCTTGCAGAAAGAGCTTGATTTTCCTAATGGAATTGTAGCACATAGAGGATATATAACCCTTTCGTAATAGACAAAGCGGTCCAAAAATTTAGGAAACAGAAGCCTATCTGCAAACTCACGCCAATAGATATCCCAGCACCTGAGGATTGGGCTTGTCATCCTATTTGCTCCCCTGATTTGTTTCAAAATTTAAAAACTTTTCAAAAGTCTTAATTTAATTTTTTTTTCAAATTCATAAACAAAGTAAATTTTTACGACTGAAAAGGTTATGTCTAAGATATAAATTCCTGGGGTATTTATGAGATCCCTTATGAATGTGGAATTTCATATACACATGCATATCGGACAGACTTGCAGGGATTTAAGTTTCCGTGTGAAGGAACACAAACCTTACGTACGACAATGTAAACTGAAGAAATCGTCTATAGCCCAACATTGTTACAAAAATAACCATAAAGTTTGGTTTGAAAAGGCTAAACTTATTGATAAATTTGTTTTGACTATCAAGTTTAATACATTAAAAGATTCCCACATATGTCACAACTCTTCACCGCTTGTCAACAACATGACATCGACTCCGTGTGATGCCAATACCTAAGAGGCCATATGTTAGGGATACCAAATCATTTACTATTAAAATTTATTTTTCGTTTTTGAAGGTAGTTGGTATATTACCCTAAAATAATTTCGAATTCAAATATTAAAGACATCGCTGGGCCGCAAAGCATCTTCAAATTAAAAAAATAACCGTATTTCAAATTTACCAATTTTTAAAAAAAGTGAAAATTTTGTACTTGTTCGGAAACACCATTTGCCTCGAATTAACGGGTAATAAGAATTATTCGTCGTCCGTTTGATGAAGTTCTGCTGCAATTATGTCTATCAAACTAGGAAGTTGTGAGAACTGCCATGGGATGTAAGGTCAGGTGATGCGTAACATCACAGCCTCTCCTTGACAAATGTCAACCCCGCCTTCTCGTGGTGCATCCTGTTCCCACTAAAGGGGCTCTGACGACTGCCAATAGCGGTATAACTATAACATCGGGATTAGAGGAAATGATATCCCACACTCACCAACTCGCTTGGCCAGCGTGGTGAGTTATGGCCAAACCCCTCCAAAATGACTCCACAACTTAAATCTTAGCCCTCAGTCTCCGGCAGATGGAATGTACCTGGCCAAGGCAGCGGCCAGTGCGACATAAAGGCAGAGGTTGCTAAGAATCCCCGGAGGACCGGACTAGGCTACCATTTGATGCTGACCTTGGCTACGTATAATGGACGCTCCCTATCTTCTGATTCAAGGCTTCTTGAATTGGAAGAGGAACTACAAAGGATGAAGTGGGACATCATCGGGCTAAGTGAGGTAAGGAGAAAAGGAGAAGATCTCATTGAACTGAAAAGTGGACATCTCTTCTACTATCGTGGGACAGATACTGGCAGAACTAGTGGTGTTGGATTTATAATAAACAAGAAACTGAAGGATAAAGTTGAAGAAGTTGAAAGTTCCTCTGACAGAGTTGCACGACTCGTTATCCAATTCTCGAGAAGATACTAGGCTCAGATAATTCAAACTTATGCACCCACCACAAGTCATCCTGAAGAAGAAATTGAAGAATTTTATGAGGAAATTCGTCATCTAAATAATAAAGGTAAGCAGCGTTTGAAGATAATTATGGGAGATTTCAATGCAAAAATAGGGCAACGGCAACAGAAAGAAACCTTAGTAGGTAAATTCGGTCACGGCAACAGAAACCAGCGTTGAAATACTCTCGTTGAGTTTGCAGAGGCAGAAAGGTTTTTCATCTTGAACTCCTTTTTCAAGAAAAAGCCACTCAGGAAATGGACATGGAGACATCCAAATGGGACGACAAGTGAAATTGATTTTATTATGTGTAACAAAAAATTCGTTATAGAAGACTGCAGTGTGCTAAACAAGTTCAACACAGGTAGTGACCATAGATTGGTGAGATGTAAGATGCATCTCAACACTAAACTTGAACGTGGCAAGATCATAAGACAAACAAAATGTATTGACATAACCAACCTTAAAAAACACCATAATACCTTCAAGTTGGAACTGAAGAACAGATTCTCTGCTTTAGAAGGCCTAACATCGGAAGAAGTGGATATTTCTGATGTTAACAGAAAAGTAACCAAAGCTCTTATGGAAACAGAAACAAAATTAGCTGGGTCTAAGAACAAGTTGCATGTGAGCAAATTATCAGAAAAAACCAAAATGTTGATGCAAAAAAGAAGAGATGAGGACAACTAAAGAAGATGTGACTTCCAAAGTGGAATATATAGAGCTATGCAAGAAAGTACGAAAATGTGTCACTGAAGGCGTAAGGAAATTCAACTGTGAACTAGTAAGGAAAGCAATTGAAAACAACCAAAGCCTAAAGATAGCAAAAGGACATCTCAGTAAGGGAAGAAAACAGATTATGGCACTGAGAAAAGAAGATGGTTCTGTAACAAGAAATAGAGGCGAAATTCTGACAAGAGTGAAAGATTTCTACTCCAAATTATATGAAAGGGATGATACATGTACTCCAGACATCATGAAAGGTACCAATACCAGAGTTCTTCTAGTTCTCCCAGCCGAAGTTGCACATGCAATCAAGAACATGAAGCGGGGAAAAGCTCCAGGAGAAGATGGAATTACTGTAGACATCATACAAAAAGCAAGTGGAGAAATCGAAACAGTACTCGCCCAAATTTTCACTCAATGCCTTAATGAAGGGAAGATTCCTGAGGATTGGAACAACGCTACAATGATCCTGCTACATAAAAAAGGTGACATTGGGGATCTCAGGAACTACAGACCTATCAGCCTCCTATCAGTGGTTTATAAAATCTTCACTAAAGTTCTTTCACACCACTTGAAGGTAACACTGGACATGACTCAACCGAGAGAACAAGCTGGATTCAGGAGTGGCTACATCACAATAGATCATATCCACGTACTGAGAGAACTAATTGAAAGAGCGAGGGAATATGAACTTCCATTGTGTATGGCTTTTATCGATTATGAAAAAGCCTTTGATTCGGTGAAACCGTCAGCAGTTACAATGGCTCTGAAATCCTGCGGTATTGAAGATGCATGCATTAATATTATTAATAACATCTATGAAAATGCAAGTGCAAAGATTTGGCTGTTTGAGAATACAGCACACATAAAGTTGGAAAGGGAGTGAGACAAGGTGACACCATATCTCCGAAGCTCTTTAATGCTACATTGGAGGGTGTCTTTTAATCGCTGAGCTGGGAAAACAAAGAGATAAAGATTAATGGAGATTATCTAACTCACCTTCGTTTTGCTGATGACGTAGTCATTTTTGCAACTACCCCATCAGAGCTGCAGAGTATGATCCAGGAACTTGCTGACAAGAGTAAAGAAGTGGGATTAAAAATGAACTTTCAGAAAACAAAAGTGATGTTCAATGCTTTTTCAAGAAATGAAGATTTATCGATTGATGGGGGAAAGCTGGAGATAACCAATGCCTACATTTATCTTTGACAGCAGATATCAAGTGAGGGTCACATTAATGAAGAAATTAATCGGCGTACAAAACTTGCCTGGAGAGCTTTTAGAAGAAACAGCATAATTTTCAAGAGCAATATGCCATTATGTCTTAAAAGAAAAGTGTTTGATCAATGCATTCTTCCAGTGCTTACGTATGGTGCAGAGACATGGACCTTAACTAAAAGAGACATACAAAGGCTGCAGACAACTCAAAGCAGCATGGAGAGGTGCATGCTTGGTGTAACCAGGAGAGATAAGAAGAGGAACTCGTGGATCCGAAAAATGACAAGAGTGGAAGACATCATGATCAAAGTGAAATCCCTGAAATGGCAATGGGTTGGACATACTGCCAGAAGGACAGACCATCGATGGACAGCTGAAATTTTAAATTGGATTCCAAGGGACAGGAAAAGACCCAGAAGAAGACCACATGGGAGATGGGTGGATGAAATTCGAAAGTATGCAGGAGTGACATGGAGGAGACTGTCACAAGATAGACCGTTGTGGAGGAAACTTGGGGAGACCTTCGTCCAGCAGTGGATTGATAATGGTTGACAATGATGAGGATGATGAAGAATTATTCGTCGTCCGTTTGATGAAGTTCTGCTGCAATTATGTCTATCAAACTAGGAAGTTGTGAGAACTGCCATGCGAAAAATAGCTTGTGTATGAATTTTATATAGGGTAATGAAAAAACTATAATAGTTTCTGTGGGAACATAATAACAACTGCATCACTAAACCCTCTTTCGTCTAACCTACTAAAGTTTTAGAACAGAAAATGCCTGGTGTTAAAATGTTGAGAAAGTATGCTTACTTTGTATTGCATATGTTTTTGTCAAAATGTTTTAACAAAAACCTGTGGTAACGTGGGATAACTTTTCATAAAATGTTTCATAATGCGAGGTCCCTGACAAAATTTCCAGAATAGTTTCCTTGCGTATTACGACACAAAAATTAAGTGGAATAACTACTATTGACCTATTATTGCATGTACATATGAGCAGCAGTTTAGTGGACTTTCAGTAACAGATCTTTGAAACCCTGAAACACAGAAACAATAATAAAGTTGCCTCCGTGTTTTAGAGTTTTGAAGACCTCTGAAGCCTGCAATGTTTTACTTCAATGCCGAAAATCTTCACTGAAGGTCAGGGGCGACTTTAGATCTTTTGGGACCCTAGGCGCTAAAAGATTCAGGGGAGGGCCCCTGAATCTTTAGTAAGAGTATCATTGAAACTTTTATTGCTTTTTCAAAAGTTTATTTTGTGTCGATTTAGGGAATGAAAAAAGTGAGAATACTTGGTAATTATCAGTATTAAACCAGGAGAGGAGAAAGTAATAAAAAATGTTGTTGCAATACAATAGAAATTTCTTTTAACACAATTTCATAAGAAAAAAATAAATACTATGACATTCTCGAATTTCTTTATTTTTTCAGCCTAAATATTAGCTTTTTTTGTTTAGACTGGTTTAGGGAAGATTAGGGCAGAGGAAGAATTTGAGTACCTTACCCCAAAGGGAAAAGGCAATAAACAGCAAACACCCCCGATCATCAAGACAGTTTCTACAAGTACTCCTCATCGCAACTCGGGGAGGAAGGAGGTTCGAACACAGATGTTTCCCTTTGGCTAGAAGTAGCATGGAAAGTATTTTATGTAACAGCAGGACGGTTAAGTATCCGCCTTACAAAACAATGAAAAGTGTGGGAAGCGTGAATTCTTTCTTCCTCCACCTACCACTAAATGGAAAGCTAAATTATTTTAACTGTTCCTTTCAAAATCAGGACATCGATAAGAACTCGAAAATTTGGTGTATCAACAACAGAAAGAAGAAATGTTACTAATACGAGAAAATAAAATATCAATTCACAATACAAATAATGTGCTCGCTTTAATGATTTATTTATTTCGGTCCTTGAAAACCAAAACATTACTGGCAATCCAATTATACATTTTCGGGGGCCCTTAAGCTCTGGGGCTCCTCAACCTCTGGGCCCCCTCTGCTAAAGGTATGTAGTCAAAATGGCGTTTCGACTAAATGAAGCAGTTTATAGTGAAACTATCATGGAATCAAATCGCTGTATCAAGTTGTTAATGTCACTGCTGCTTGATGAGCTCCAGACATCGACTTCGTTTAATTGAATCCCACAATTGTACCTCAGCTCTGAGGAAAGTTGGTTTCATCTCACTACTCGGAAAGGATGCGAGAACAATTTAAAATACCTGGTGTTTAAAGTATTACTTCAGAGAACGGGAAAACCCCGGTCTGGAATGGAAACTGTCACACAGTCGTTTAAGAATAAACGAATAAATAATTAAAAGCTTCTTGCAGCTGGCGTATAAATGACTCACTCAGAAGTTTCGAAACCGTTCGCTAACAAATGTGATATTTCTTTGGAATACCTAATTCATGAAATTAAAATTATCCCTTTAAATCAAAGATTTTGCATGCTTCTCAGACTAAAAATAAATTACTGGAAAATTCTGGAGAATGGTAAATGTTATTCCATGAATGACCTTTAATATATCAAAAATGTAGCACACACACACTAATTCTGCTCATTATACCTGGAGAAAATTATCAGGCTACTTATTTTATGTTGACGTGTTTTTGGATTTTAGTTTCCTTTCACCTCCATGTAAATCTGAACCATAAAAGTCGGCATATTGCTTCCGTTAGCGGCAGTTGGCAGAAAGGAAGAAATCAATCTATCTCGCAACTCTAATCTCAGTTTTTCTAGTTTCTCTTTTTTCTTTTTTTATATTTCCAGCAAACAATGGAGGTGTCGTGTTGTCTCAGGTGGCGTCCAATTTCAGGTATTAATGAACCATGTCCGTCTCACATCCTGAACAACCTTTTTATGCTGCCGCCTCAAAGTACTTTTTATTTATTTTTCATGATTAAAAGAAAAAGGTGTTTGCTCGCTCTTCGTCATCACGCTGATGGTGGCAAGAAATTTGTTTTGAATCGCCAATCCAAATGTATGGATGCGCAGTTTATTTTCCTTTAATTCTCTGTGTAACATAAAAGGCAATTATTCTCAAGTACTTTCGATGTGTTCCTCAATGTGTGTCCGGTGGGCGCTTCTTTTGGTGTCAGAAACTGGTTTAAAAAAATAACTAGGGAATTGCATTCCGGAGTTTGGTACTTCTGCACGGACAAAAAAGTGATAGTAATGAGATAGACAAATTCTCAACGCGTAAACAAATCTTACTACAAAATATTTGAAGACTGAAAAAAATGCTTCAGATATAGGTTAAGGTTTGGAATGCATTTCTACTATTTATCGTGTCAGCTGACTTCTATCTCAATTTCTTATTTCTTTGCATTTGCAACTTCAACCGTACTTTATCCTTTAACAGCAATCAGTGTTCTTCCTACGTGAGATCAGAACAAAGGGAGGATTTTTTTCCCCATCACTCTGTCAGTCTGTTATTTTTCTATGATCTCGCTCCTTTCCCATTTGCCAGTACAGATTGGGCTTTTCTTCTTTTTATCGCTAAACATATTTGTTCCACTTTTTTCGTATATATATTGCCACTCTTTCTTAATTCTCTGGGATATTTTGCACTTGTAACTAGTCATGTACATGTATTTCACTGTAAATTCAGCAGTCATGCTTTCGTCTCAGTGAAAAGGCGTGACCTCTCACATAAGTTAGCAGTGTGATTCACTTGCAAGATTTCTGTATTTTCGAACTGCGCTGCTCAGATTCGCTGTGCGTTACTAAACTAGACTCCAGTAACTATCTTCTCAAATCCAAATGAGAAAGAGAGAGAGAAGAAAGAAAGAGAGAGAAAGAGAGAGACCCCGAATTATTTAGAAATACATGGCGTAGATCCCGAATTTTAAAAGTCAACATTCATTTTACCTGCTTAGTGAAAAGATTAATGCAAACATGCTTGGCGTAATAATGCCTCATTTTGGATGGTTAATTAGCTTTCTGTAGAAGGCTGGGGTCAGCCTGTCATTCATAGATTTTTTTTTATGTTGTGTGTGATGAATGTGTGCGTGTGAATGGGTAAAAATAAGAAAACTTTGAAAAAAAAATTAAGTTGTCAATTTTCGTTGCAGCAAAAGTGAAGAGCAGCTTAACAGAAAATCCGAATTACTGTATATCATTACCGTTCAAATGTAAATATCTCAGGATGATAAATTTAGAAGTTGTGTAATATGTTTCAACACTGGAAAACAGTTTTATTCAGTTGAGAAGTTCTTTAGTTCATGCTGTATCCCATTGCAAATACTGATTTTCTGTTTTACCCAGTGTGAAGCAAAATCTTATGTGCGGGCAGACCTCGATTTGTACAGCTGAGAGACAGCATTTGGAAGTATCAATAACTACCATATTAAATACATACTGCCCAGATGTGATTTACCTCAGTCGAAGTGTTAAAAGTTTCGGATTTATAATCTTTCAACTCGGGTAATTCCTATAGGGATTACCCGACGCCAGACTTTTAAAAGTCTGGTTTTCTTCTTTTTCAGATGCCTTCACTGAGGGGTGAGCAAAATTTACTACACACCCAGTCTGAGTATTCAAATCTTTGCCTATTTTAAAGAGAATTGACTGAGCCAGGAAGACAAGACAAACATTTTTTTAAATATCTCGTTCAGATTGTTACTAATGACTGGAAAGAAACTATTACTGAAATTGATTGAAGACAATGAAGCAAATGCATATACATGCAGTATATTTCATACTGATGGACGTTGATGGTGGAAGTGGACAATTGCCACTTTGGTAAACAAAAGTGAAAAGATATTCACTATTTTGCACTTAAATAAGTGAAGATGAAACTGAAAAGTTATTTTCTTTTATCATCGAAAATTAAGACAATTCGCTTTCGTAAAATTGTTTAGAAATATGGTAGCAATAGAGATGCTTGTGTTAATGATTGATATTGCGTTTAGTGAAGATTTTGTTATATCTGATAGGATTTCAGTTCGTGAATTACATACTGGAGGAAAAAGTTAAAGGATAATCGGTAAAAAAAAAATAGTCAGAACTCGCGTTTCACTTTACGGAGTCGAATGCAAATTGGCGAAAACTTTTGTGTTGAGTCTTGAGAAGCTTTATTCAACGCAAGGTTTAAAATTTCCCTGCGCAGATCAGAATATGCAAATTAGGGACGCGTTAGCCGAGAGCGCATCAGAAGGTTGCATTTAAAAGCACTTATAATTGTGGTTTTAGACGTTGGATCACTTATTGCGAAAGTTCGAATAGTGCACGTTTGAATATGTCAAGAAGAAAGCATTTGAATGATTGTGAAAAATGGAAGGCGGTTGGAAGAATGGAAGCCGTACAGAGTCAGTCGGTGGTATCCTGTGCGCTACATATACCCCAAAATGTTCCCTCCTGACTGCAGAAACAGTTTAGAATTACAGGTGGATCACATCGTCCAGGACAAGGCCGTCGGTGGGCCACAACTACGTCAGAAGACCGATTCCTAGCTTTAACAGCAAAACAGATAGCCTGAGAGCTTGCTACAGGTACGCATATAACCAAGTTTACTGCGCGTATTAGGCTGCAGGAGAAAGGCCTCAACGCGAAAAGACCGATAATTTTCGTTCTTCTTGCTTTAAGAGCCAAATGCATGCGTTTGAATTGGTGTAGAGAGCATCGCAACTCCCACTACATGGGGCCGAGTTCTTTTCAACGATGAATCTCGATTTTGCTTGGAGAGCGATTCTAGAAGTATCATTATCTGCAAAGAGCCGAAGACAAGAATACCCCAGCAACATCCTAGAAAGACACAAATTTAAAGGTGGAGGAATCATGGTTTGGGAAGGCATGTAATGTTTAATGGCGGCACGGACTTGCATATCATTCAGGGAGGTTCACTAACTGTTCGGAAATATAGAGACTAGATCCTAGACTTATGTGTGAAACATTTTAGAGGAGCTGTCTGTAAAGAATTCCTTGTAATGGATAATAATACACTGCCTCGTCAAGCAAAAACAGTCTCCGACTATTTGGAACATGAGGATATCCAGAGAACGAAGTAGCCTGCCAACTCACCAGATTTAAATCCGATTGAACATGTGTGGAACGCTTTAGAACGCAAGGTTTCGGAACTCCAGGATCTCGCAAGTGTGCTTAAGGAGCAGTGGAACTTGCTTCCGCAAAATCTCATCAATAATCTCATAAACAGCATGAACAATCGTTGCACATGTACTTATTTCTTTCAGGGGTGATCCACACCCCTTATTGAATTTTTCCCTTGCGTTCCTAAATCGGTTTCCTCCAGTTATGACATCTCTTTATTTTGCTCTTTTTGTTCTTTTATGTCATAAAGTGTTACATTCCAAATTGTGTACCGATTCTTATTGCATTTCATGCGTTATGACAAAATAAAGATTATGTGCACATTTCATGCCTTTATCTGGACAATAACGAGAATTGTGGCGATTTTCAACAATTATCCTTTAAATTTTCACTCCAGTGTATATGCTTGTCTAGAGTGTAATGGTTCCGCAGTGATTTCCTCAGAACAGCTTTCATCTAAAAAGAAAAAAGCTTCATTAAATTTTCAAATGCTCTTGATGTGGTGGAGCATCATTCCTCCATAACCGAAAATAAAATTGCTTTTCGATGGATACCGAAAAAACGAATCGGATTTTGGAATTATTATGCTCGGTTTGTGTGCTATTCTATTGTGTAGATAAGTATCATGTTTATTTTCGTGAGTTTTCAAAATGCTGTAAATTGGTAAGCAAAATCGTTGCCTGGTTTACAGCCATCTGGTTGATGTGCGAAAACTTGGAAAATTTTATTTCTATTCTACGCCAAGAAATTTCAGACTATTAGTATAGTTATACTATTTGTTCTGGGTTGTAATGAGTACGCCTTTTGAATACTTTCCGACACTAATAAATCATTTTAAAGTCATTCACGCAGTTCAGTATTTGATGCAAACCGACTCCCACGACCGACTCCCACGAAGTTTTTCTTTTTGCTTCAGGGAATACGTAGGTCACATGGCGCCAGGTCCGGTGATGTATATTAACTAATGTTGGGTGATCAGAGCCTTCAGATTTGTAAATTTTCGTGTAGTTTTAAATGTTGCATAAACCCTTATTGAGTTTGCGAAAATGGAGGGATGTAACTATTTCCGCACGTAACGTTCATAATTTCAGTACCAGTCGAAACTTCAATAACATTCTTCCTCGGTTTTTCCGGAGAAAAAAGTAAAATTGTATGCTAAAAAATGCTAACCAGTCTGTCATATCTGGTCAGCTATATATGTAACAAAAATAAATAAATGAACATATATTTTCGCCAAACATGCAAAGAAAATCATCATATTGCAATCCATAACGAACACTACACGGAAATAGGAATTCAACAAACATTAGTGCTCTATAAAAAAAAATGGCATTGGTTTCTTTGAAAGTGTCAGTGTGAAGCCCAATTGTCGTTGACGAAGTACCAAGTTAATTCATTCTATCGGAATCCATTCGCATTTCCCTCGCCAAAAAATATTGTGATAGGAATCCCAACGCAGGATGCCCAAGAAGAAGTACACTGATGTTCATGAAAAAAACCCAACAGAAAACCTGAAAGGAATCGAGCTACGACTTTGATTTTTACAGGATATGCTAATCGGGCAATATTGCAGAAATGATTAGTATTTCGGCGTCAGAGGTGCATGAAAACCGCTCTAGTCTAGGCAAATCATATCACGCAACATCACAGATCGGAAAGCGGCCATTTTTCTGTTAGAAGCGCCGCGTGGCTCGGTCGGCATATCAGTGCTTTGTCAGCAGTGGGTAAGGATGCCTGTCGTCGTCGTTGGTATAGTCACATCAGCGAGTTCGACAGAGGTCCCATTATCGGCATGGGAGACTGCAATGCTTCGCTCTGTGAAATTGCCTGTCGTGTGCGGCGCAGTGTGTCCGTCGCGGCAAGAGTGTGCTGGGAATGGTACGAAGTGCATAGGGCACGAAGTGAAGGTTCTGGATGACGTCGTACACAGTCAAGGCCGAGGGACAACCGTCATCTGTTGAGGATATCTTGTTACCTGATGAGTGACCGTTCTGTATCATCAACGGCGTTGGCGCAGCAGTGGCATACTGCGGCGCATTCTCCCATGTCAGCTGTAACAGAACATCGCGGAGTTATTACACTTCGGACTGCAGGTTCGATAACTCCTCCTCAGGCTGCCTTTGATACTACAGCAATGGACAGCCAAGTTGCAATGATCCATCGAACGAAGGGATTGGCGTGACGAATGGCACAGTCTTCGTGTCCACTGACCAAATGCGCTTCTTCTTGCTAAGGCGAAAATGATAGCCACATCTGTGTACGCTGACGACAAGGGGAGAGGCGTAAGGAAGAGTGTATTCGCACCAGGCATACAGCACCAACACCAGGTATTATGGTCTGGAGTGCTATCGGGTACGGAAGCAGATCACCTCTCTTGAGGGTCCGTACAACCATAACGAGTGCATGTTACGTCAATGACATTCGACGGCCGGTTCCCCTTCCGTACCTGCAGGATGTCCCCCTGGGCCATATTTCAGCATGACAATGCCACACCACATGTTGCAGCGACAACACGTGCCTTCTTCAGGGATAACAACGTTCCACTGCTGCCGCGCCCGGTTACAATGCCGGATTTATCACCCATAGAAAAACTCTGGGACATGCTGCAGCAGTACGACCGTTCGCCAGCAGCTATTGATGAACTTTGGACGCGGGTCAATACAGCCTAGATGGCTGTGCCACAGGACACCGTTCACACATTATTTGATTCGATGCCTCAGCGCGTACAGCACGTGATGGAAGCCAGAAGTGGCCAAACCGATTGTTATTACCTACATCGACGCACCTGGTACGTATGACACGGAAATGCGAATCGTTTATTCAACATATCCTGTAAAAATCAGTCTTAGCTCGACTCCTTTCAGAAGTTGCTCTGTTTTTCATGAGCATGAGTGTGTTAATTTTTTTCTGGGTGTTTATTTTAAAATTTATTTTAGATCGTAGCATGAAGGATCAACATATCTGTTCTTTTTGCCTTTCAGAATATTTCTTGTGTTTGTAAGGATAAGATAATAACGGTTTTGAATGTCTTCGGTTTCTGAGCTCTTCAACAAGCAACAATTCAAAGCTTGTCACTGGGCGGGAGTCCTGAATTGTTCCTCATACTTGAATTGAAACAGTCAGAATGTCCAAGTTACAAATCTTTGGTTATTGAGAACTCAGTCATGTGATATTTCCATTGAAATGAGCGTTTATAAACAAGACAGAACTCTTTGGTTTTTAAGAACTCCCTCATGTAATGTTTAAGTACAAAACGTACATTTCAAAAACGCCAATTTCTGAAACAAGTTTTGCCTTAAAGAAGGGTGCACAGCTGCCGAAAGCAAGGTACAATACTTAAGTATTGAAGTTCTTCGAAATGAATTTCAGCACATTTCGATATACACTGCTGGCCACCCAAAATGCAACACCAAGAACGACACGAGATAGCAAAGCCAGATTTACTGGACACATAACAGATACAAAGATGAAACGATTGAACTTACAGGCTCGTGCGACTTGCGGAACACGCAGGTTGCCACTACACGCCGCGGCATCGAACGAAAAAGGCTTTGGATGTGGGCTCCCACCGAATCCATACTCGCCTCATTGTGGCTGGATGTCGTCCCACACATACGCCGATGTCTCTGTACGATAAAGCGCTGTCGCGATAAGCCACTATTCGTCCTCTGTCGAACTCCGAAACGTGCTGGAATGACTGCCGTTTTCTGCGACAAGGCATCAGGAAGCTTCCCACGCACAGGTCCGGCAGCACAACACACTTCCACCCCGCCTTCTGTGCACCCTTCTTATAGTGCTTCTCGGTGGCGTGCCGGGCGCACGTGATTTGCATATGCCCTGCAATGCTAATCGCTTGCATGTCCTCTCGCGGGCGTCGCATGCTGCGAATTTCAGACCAATCGGAAGGTTCCTTCTTGGTGTTTGCATTTTGGGTGGCCAGCAGTGTAGTTCCATAGCTAAGTTTAAATTTGGCAGTTTGTTGACAAGAACCGTAGTTATGCTTCTGTTGGATTTAATGATCTCAGTAATACGAGCACACCTCTTTAAAATAGACTAACTCCACTAAGATTGGCGCTGAATGGTTAGCTTGCAAGTTTATCATAGAATGAAAAGATAAATTCCAATCATTTTTTTTTCTCAAAATCAGCACATGTCACTTTCCTATATTTTTTATTGCTCGCGAGTACATACTTTTTGTCTTTCATAGTCGATATATTTTTGACGTCGCCGTTCTGTTTCAGAAGTCCAAGAGCAGTGGAGTCAACTTGAATTTCCGGCATGAGTAACCTACTCTGTATCTGTATCTAGTCTACCACGTCGCGTTTGCTGATGATTGCGGCGGCATTGCTTTTGAGACTCACCCGACTCCAAGACCACTGCCGATCATATCGCGAAGTTGGGGCCGAGGCGGGTTAGAACGCCAGGCGCCATATGTCATCATCACAAGTGAAGCGGAAATTCAGTGACCGCCCGTGACGGCAGACCGCTACCTGTTCAGTGTTTCTCGTTCTTTCTGCCCTGTTACACTACGTCACTTGCCGTGCATTAGTTATTTTTTAGAATACTGGAACACTCACAGTTATTCCTTGTGGTTACCAGTTAGCTTTCTTCATTTACTTCCACACACGTTTTGGGGAAAAACTAAATTCATTTGTGCTAAAATTAGGTGAATTTCTTTTATGTGCTTAAATTTTAGATTTTTCCAAAATTTATGCCCTAGTCACAACCAAAAAAATTCCGCTACGTTGTATAAATTCAAATTTTTATTCGACGGTGTCAAAGCTTCTGCAGAACCCATTGGAAAGAAATTTGAAACACTGATAGTTACCATTCAATCATATTACTATCAATATAATGCACGCACACTTTTGACTTTCCAGGCGCATCATTTTCTCACTGGATGGTAAAACAGTATAGAGATGGGTTTGGCCCAAAACCTATGTTTCTGAAAGCTTGGAAAATTAGTTTTGCTTAGATCAGTGGCCCACCCAGGATTTTTTTATGGGCGTCTCCCAAAATATTGAAGATTGAAATAAAAACACTCCGGAGAAAACATTTCCCAAAATATTGGGAAGCCATGAAAATTACTCCACCATATTAAAGTACCTTTCCAATGATTCGTACAATCATCATCATCATCATTGTCAACCATTATCAATCCACTGCTGGACGAAGGTCTCCCCAAGTTTCCTCCACAACGGTCTGTCTTGTGCCAGTCTCCTCCATGTCACTCCCGCATATTTACGAATTTCATCCACCCATCTCCCATGTGGTCTTTTTCTGGGTCTTTTCCTGTCCCTTGGAATCCAATCTAAAATTTCGGCTGTCCATCTATATATTTTAAGACATGTATAAATATGTTTAAAAATTAGCAGCTAATAACAAAGAACGAAGGACAAAGTGATGCCTCACGTGAAGGGCCCCTGAGTCACACCCATTGAGTGCGCCTCTGTCTTAGAAAGTTGATGCCATGCCAATGGATTATCTACAAAATTTCCAGGTTTTCTTTATGTAAATGTTTCCTTCATTTCCAACAGAGTCATGGGCAACATTTTCTAGATACTTAATTATTTCGCTAAGAGGCTTGGTAGTGTATTTATATTTAGAATTACATTAGAACACCTGGATAAACCACTCCCTTTAAACCGCCACACCCACCATTCGCCCACTGCTCACGGCTACAAATCCTTTGTTATTTTAATAAATGAAAATTACCTTCTTCAAACCTCCACCTCGTTAACCGCCATCCGCCAGGACATTCTAGCGGCAGTCTTGGTGTTTCTCATTGGAGAAAGTTGAGCCGCTTCTCAAAGATTCAACTGCAACGGGCACTCCCAAACACCTGCCTTATGCTCTTAAGTGTGACCGGACAGCATGTTAGATTATGTGCCCCCTCCCCCAAAGGAGTTTTGGGGAATGGGGGAGTTAACAGCCACCGCCAGACCTGCTCCCTAAGAAAAGAATGGCATCGTTAGCGAAGTGCGGTCAGCAGCAGAAAATCAAGGGCAGACTTCTGTGATTTGTTGCATCTGGCAAAAGTAAGACTATTGGTGAGTGTATGTGCGCGTGCGCGCACCCTGTTTAATATCGAAGTTTAAGAAACGGAGAGGTATGAGCTAATTACCTTGCTCATATGGTTTTCTTTACGATTTGACCAAATGGCATAGCTTAACTGCTGCTTCTTCTATTTCCCTCAAAAAAAAAAAAATCTTTCGTATTTTACATTTTAGATTCTAAATATTCTAGTTATCCAACGCTTTCGGTGGTCACTGTTTCTAGCAGAGACTGCTTATTGCGAGAGCTTTTGTCTTTCATGAGTTTTTTTTTTTTTATTATTTTTTATTTTAAAGCATTCTGAAATTGGTGAAACGCTCATAAGAAAATTTCGATATGCGAATTCAAAGATCATATTCCTGGATCTGGCCATTAGACTAGCAAATCCGTTTTCCAACCTTCTGACAAGTCAGTTAGCAGAAGAACAACAGGAGACATTAAGCAATAAGCATAAATGCATGGGATCTAAAAAACGACTGTACGCTCAGTTAAAGAATTTAAAAGTGGTAAGCACGAAATTTAGAGAAAGCTCTTGTGTGGATTGGCCAGATAAATGCTAATCATAAAGTTATTACTGTAGAAGTTATTCTTGAAAGCAAGAATTGAGCTACAGTAATGGTTAGCTTTTAAGGTTCAAAAATCGACACTAGAAAGGTCACCAAGACATGGAAGATATAATACTCCACTTAGTAAATATCGATGGCACTGATCACAAAGCATTGGTGCTATAGAAAAATGTTAAAAAAATATATATATGTTTTAATAATTTTCGCCCTAAACAACGTTCTCAGAAATAGAGATCCCATACATAAGAACGTGTTTTTGTTTTATTTGTTCCATATGTTGTCATTCAATTAATTTTATACATTCTTTGTTTTATATGAATTTCTTTTAACCGCCACCTTCTCTTACGGCCAGTTTAGCATATTGAACAAACTATGGCGGTTTAACGAGTTTCGATTGTATTTGAATTTTATTTTGCCATGTTACACTATCTAGCATACAATCAAATCGCACATGCAATTTCTGTATCAAAAAAGATTAACCAAATACTAATCGCACCATATGCAAACATAAAAGAAATACAATACATATATGTAACAAATGCATTAATATAACACATAAATGCAAAAATATGAATAACAATACAACAAACACATGAACATCAGACATGCAAATACAAATATTATACAATAATAATTTACATATAATTCAAAGTACAAATGAAGTTATAGTAATACCAAAGCACGTATGACAATACGAATAGTACTATGTGTATGACAAGCACTTATTCAATCAACTTTAGTGCAAGATAGCAGGGAGTCAGGGAAAAGGGCTAGTGCAGGCCTGACGAGCCCCCTGGTCTCCTTATAAAAAACAAAAGTGCCAAGTCAAGAAATTATCTTCCTATAGAACTGCAATTTATATAATCACAATTGTAGATAATCAAATCAGAAACTTATTAACTGTATGTCAAGTATTACCTTAACTATCTCTTAAATGAAGAATAGTTAACAACTGATCTAATATAAATCGGCAACACGTTCCAGAGTCGAGGGCAAGTGTCATTGATATTATAATATGAAACGTTTGTCCGAGCTCTAGGGATCACCGAATCGGTATATCCACGAGTGTGATAAGCATGCGCAGGATGACACGCAGTAATTAGATTTAAATGCTTATTAGCATAGACACGCTCGTGCAGTAACAACATAAGTCTGAATATGTATAGTTTCTCAAAAATCAGTAACATATAACGGTATAACAAACTATCCACATTTTCTGATTGTATACCTTCATTTCACAATGTAGTGGAAAATTATTTCTTAAAGCGAATGGATGACACGATCGCAAAAATTATCCACATATTTCCCTGCCGTTTCTGAAGAAAAATTATTCCGCTAGGTTGCACAAATGCACATCAGGTGCAGTACTCCTCTTGTCTGATTGGGAAGATACTTTTCTTCCTCAGAAAGTTGTAATTACGACACGAATTTATATGCATTCTTTGCCATTTTGTAACGCAGATGTTTCCATTCGATGGCATTAGCCTGCGCATCCACGAAGAAGATAAACTCAAAGAGAAGGATGTGAGTGGAACTCACCTACCTTGTCCAGCGTCTCCAACGTATGTCCGTGTTGTGTCGTGACCCCCGATTGCGTTGGGCTAGGTGCCTGTAGAGTAAGCTCCAGCCAGGGAAGCAATTGACTTCCGAAGAAAGGAACGTGTCCGAGTCATCGCTTTTAGTATCTAGTATGTGTGAAAATGGGAGAGGCATGAAATTACCTCTCAAATGCTTGTGCTACAATACAAAAGAAATGGAAGTATGCATAAAGATTAACCGGAACAAGAAAAATGCGTGATACTTTTACTTTTTTTTTAATAAAAAAGTCCATGGCATTTTACTTTTTTTTTTTATAAAACCTTCACTAAGGTATTTCACCTCTTTTGAAGAAAACACTGAGCATTGCCCAACCAGAAAAACAAACTGTGTGCAGAAATTGTTACACCGCTGTAGATCATATCCGTGTACTGACAGAACTAGCTGTAAGAGTGAATAATTATGAACTACCGCAATGTATGGGTTTCATTGATTAGAAAAGGATTTTAAACAAACTGTGTGCAGAAGTTGTTACACCGCTGTAGATCATATCCGTGTACTGACAGAACTAGCTGTAAGAGTGAATAATTATGAACTACCGCAACGTATGGGTTTCATTGATTAATATGAAAAGGATTTTAAACAAACTGTGCAGAAGTTGTTACACCGCTGTAGATCATATCCGTGTACTGACAGAACTAGCTGTAAGAGTGAATAATTATGAACTACCGCAACGTATGGGTTTCATTGATTAATATGAAAAGGATTTTAAACAAACTGTGTGCAGAAGTTGTTACACCGCTGTAGATCATATCCGTGTACTGACAGAACTAGCTGTAAGAGTGAATAATTATGAACTACCGCAACGTATGGGTTTCATTGATTAATATGAAAAGGATTTTAAACAAACTGTGCAGAAGTTGTTACACCGCTGTAGATCATATCCGTGTACTGACAGAACTAGCTGTAAGAGTGAATAATTATGAACTACCGCAATGTATGGGTTTCATTGATTAGAAAAGGATTTTAAACAAACTGTGTGCAGAAGTTGTTACACCGCTGTAGATCATATCCGTGTACTGACAGAACTAGCTGTAAGAGTGAATAATTATGAACTACCGCAACGTATGGGTTTCATTGATTAATATGAAAAGGATTTTAAACAAACTGTGCAGAAGTTGTTACACCGCTGTAGATCATATCCGTGTACTGACAGAACTAGCTGTAAGAGTGAATAATTATGAACTACCGCAATGTATGGGTTTCATTGATTAGAAAAGGATTTTAAACAAACTGTGTGCAGAAGTTGTTACACCGCTGTAGATCATATCCGTGTACTGACAGAACTAGCTGTAAGAGTGAATAATTATGAACTACCGCAACGTATGGGTTTCATTGATTAATATGAAAAGGATTTTAAACAAACTGTGCAGAAGTTGTTACACCGCTGTAGATCATATCCGTGTACTGACAGAACTAGCTGTAAGAGTGAATAATTATGAACTACCGCAATGTATGGGTTTCATTGATTAGAAAAGGATTTTAAACAAACTGTGTGCAGAAGTTGTTACACCGCTGTAGATCATATCCGTGTACTGACAGAACTAGCTGTAAGAGTGAATAATTATGAACTACCGCAACGTATGGGTTTCATTGATTAATATGAAAAGGATTTTAAACAAACTGTGCAGAAGTTGTTACACCGCTGTAGATCATATCCGTGTACTGACAGAACTAGCTGTAAGAGTGAATAATTATGAACTACCGCAATGTATGGGTTTCATTGATTAGAAAAGGATTTTAAACAAACTGTGTGCAGAAGTTGTTACACCGCTGTAGATCATATCCGTGTACTGACAGAACTAGCTGTAAGAGTGAATAATTATGAACTACCGCAACGTATGGGTTTCATTGATTAATATGAAAAGGATTTTAAACAAACTGCAGAAGTTGTTACACCGCTGTAGATCATATCCGTGTACTGACAGAACTAGCTGTAAGAGTGAATAATTATGAACTACCGCAATGTATGGGTTTCATTGATTAGAAAAGGATTTTAAACAAACTGTGCAGAAGTTGTTACACCGCTGTAGATCATATCCGTGTACTGACAGAACTAGCTGTAAGAGTGAATAAATATGAACTACCGCAATGTATGGGTTTCATTGATTATGAAAAGGATTTTGATTCCGAAAAACCATCAGCAGTTGTGATGTCGTTGAATTCCTGCGTTATTGTAGATGCATACTTTAAAATTATTGGTAACATTCACTGAGTGACCACTGAATTATCACCACCTACCCAATACTTCGTAGGTTCTCCTTTCGGCTTCAGTACAGCAGCTATCCGACGTGGCATCGATTCAGTAAGATGCCGGCCATGGCCAACCAAGCTGTGTGTAATGCGGCCTTTAATGCAGATATGGAGGTGATTAGTGTATCCAGACGCCTGATATGCCGTTCCATAATGTCTCACAAGTGCTCTATGGGATTGATATCGGGGGATTTCGGAGGTCAATCGATATGCTGGAATTAGGATTATAAGCACCAAAATATCCAGAAAGTGAATACGAGATACCGTCGAGGCACGTTAATTGTTTATTTATTAAAACACCACTAGTACTTTCGGGACACTCCAAACGGTCCCATCATCAGGTGGATAAAAGTAAAACGATAAAAGCTACACTACATCTAGAAAATAAATGGTACAACTACATCATGAACTGTGAAAGAGACATCACGACAACGTGCAGGTGGTGGTTAGACAAAGTCAATTACAGTTACGGGTTAAAGTGACACTAAAATGTCATGAATGACTCCGATGTTGCATGGTGACGCCAATTGTATTTGACTGTGTGAAGCGGAGTTGATAAGTTGAAGCCAAGGACTGGATAGGCTGAAAGGATGATATTCCTTACAGCAGGAAGTCGAAAGTTTATGGATAACAACTGATTCCCCGTATCTCAAGGACCATTCGTTATTGTAACCTGATATTAGTTTAACGCCAGACCAATTGGGCTTGTGGTGCTTGTCTAAGCAAGTTCTAGCGAAGGCTGGAATGCGTTCTTGGTTTTTTTTATCGATCGCTGATGTTCTAAAAGTCTGTTTTTGAAACATCTTTTGGTGCTTCTCACGTAATATGTTAGTTTTTTCGTGCGTAGACCAATATTCATAGTGCTTCAGACAGGACTGTTGTATTAAGTTTGATATTGCTGGAATATACGGTAAGGAACCGTTATAGGTGCAAGGTTTCTTAGTCCGGATGAGTGTTGTGTTGAAGGATTGAGTATATCTGGAACAAAGGTTATCAATGGGGGTAGAACTCTAGCCGCTGACGAGAGCAAGTTTTTTAATTTCAGATAACTTCTGGTCCCTGTACTCTGCAGAAGAGGTGCACACATATGCATGCCTGACGTAGCCATGAAAAACTGCAATTTTATGATGAGGTGGATGGATTGAGGTGTTAGGGATGATAATTGTAACGTAAGTAGGCTTCCTATAAATTGAAAATGAGATAGTATTAACAGATAGGTCTCTGTGTAGTAGCAAATCGAGGAATGGTTACTTACCGTCTGATTCAAGTTCACATGAGAACGAGATTTTAGGAATGCCGGAAGATAAAGCTAAACGGAAGGTTTCAGGTGAAGCTTTGCCCTGTTGCTAGAAAACACAAACGTCGTCGAGGTAACGTGCGTAAAAAAGAGGTTTCAAATTAGAATTGACAACCCTTTCCTCCAAGTCTTGGATGACAAGTTTTGCTAAAATAGGTGACAGGAGGGACCCCATTGGTGACTCCTGTAATTGTTTATAGATGTCATGGTATTTAAAATAGGTACTATCCTGAATAAGAGACAAGGCTGAAATTATTGAGTTAATTTCCAGGATGGTATACTGCTAGGTCGTCTGAAGTTTACATTTGATAATGTCGTGCGCCAAATGTGGATGTTTGGATACATGGACACGATATCAAGCGTGGCCATGATAAATGGTTGTCCGTGGGAATCAAAAGAACGTAGTTTACGTACAGCAGCTTCTGTGCAATTAATGTATAAAGTAGAACCTTAAACAAGAGGTTTGAGATATTTCGCCAGAGCGGCTTCCAAGTTTCTGGTGCGGTTAGACTTACTTAACACTAACGGTCGCACAGGATGTGAGGGTTTATGCAACTTTAATTTATCAAACAATGTAGAAACCTGGGAGTCCAGAGTAGGAGTAGCTGCCAGCTGCTAGGGATCGGGAAGATTGCCATAATTTTTCGAGTGACTAAGTTCTCTGAGGGTTTTATCGGTTGGGTCAGATTTACAGATTGTATGTGGAATACTTTCAATAGCCTTGCATCATACGTATGTGATAGAGGGTGTGTGTGGTTCATAATTACTATTTGCGACGTCTTATCAGCAGCGAGAATGGTAATATCGTTAGTTCGTTTAAGATGTTTAAGAGCTAGTTTGTCTTAAATAAGTTCCATATGAGATGGGTGGGTGGTATCTTGGCGTGAAGCTTTTAAGTTATGAATTTTGTTGGTAATTTTATGCCTCAAAAGTTCTTGCTCCTCAGTTGGAAGTGTTTTAACAATTTGCTCCGCAGCTGGAATGATTTTTTCGAGAGCAAATAAAAAAGGCAAATTTCGCTTCTCTATTTTGAGCCCGCTGCTGAGTAGAAGTTAGGATTGCGCTGCTTAGATTAATAAAAGCTGCAGGACGGGTAGTGCTTGAGTTGTGAGACGTAATACAGTGTAGTAAAAAACGCAGCACACTTTTTCCCAGTTATCCGACGTCCAACTTGCATCATCTTTACACTAGGCATATTTTTGCGCCGATAATCCGTGGTTAGGAGAGGATATTGTCTGGGTCGTCTGCTGTCATATCCCATACGTACGACGCATAGTCATGACAGATACTGTTCCTGGTTGTATTGGGTAGTCAACTGTTGAGCAGTGCGTTTCTGTTGGCCTGTACGTGGCGTCGGACCCGGCGCTCACCTCTGACATCCACCTTTCGCTGTCCTGAGCAAGTTTGCCTCCGGGTCGTTGTTTGACTCTTTTCAAGCCAGTTCTCATACAATTGAACTACGGCGGCTCAGGAACAACCCACCAGTTCTCAGCAAGTTTACCTCCGGGTCGTTGTTTGATTCTTTTCAAGCCAGTTCTCATACAATTGAACTACGGCGGCTCGGGAACAACCCACCAGTTCTGAGCAAGTTTGCCTCCGAGTCGTTGTTTGATTCTTTTCAAGCCAGTTCTCATACAATTGAACTACGACGGCTCGGGAACAACACACCAATTCTGAGCAAGTTTGCCTCCGGGTCGTTGTTTGATTCTTATCAAGCCAGTTCTCATACAATTGAACCACGACGGCTCGGAAACAACCCACCAGTTCTGAGCAAGTTTGCTTCCGGGTCGTTGTTGGATTCTTTTCAAGCCAGTTCTCATACAATTGAACTACGACGGCTCGGGAACAACCCATCAGTTCCGAGCAAGTTTGCCTCCGAGTCGTTGTTTGATTCTTTTCAAGCCAGTTCTCATACAATTGAACTACGGCGGCTCGGGAACAACCCACCAGTTCTGAGCAAGTTTGCCTCCGGGTCGTTGTTTGACTCTTTTCAAGCCAGTTCTCATACAATTGAACTACGGCGGCTCAGGAACAACCCACCAGTTCTCAGCAAGTTTGCCTCCGGGTCGTTGTTTGACTCTTTTCAAACCAGTTCTCATACAATTGAACTACGGCGGCTCGAGAACAACTCCCCAGTAATGAACAAGTTTGCCTCCGTGTCGTTGTTTGATTCTTTTCAAGCCAGTTCTCATACAATTGAACCGGCGGCTCGGGAACAACTCACCAGTTCTGAGCAAGTTTGCCTCCGGGTCGTTGTTTGACTTTTTTCAAGCCAGTTCTCATACAATTGAACTACGGCGGCTCGGGAACAACCCACCAGTTCTGAGCAAGTTTGCCTCCGAGTTGTTGTTGGATTCTTTTCAAGCCAGTTGTCATACAATTGAACTACGGCGGCTCGGGAACAACCCACCAGTTCTGAGCAAATTTGCCTCCGGGTCGTTGTTTGACATTTTTCAAGCCAGTTCTCATACAATTTAACTTCAGCGGCTCTGAAACAGTCCAGCCGTTTGGGAAAACGAGGCACCCGCTCTCCGAACTCCCACGATCTCTCCTTTGTCAAAGTCCGATAAATCCTTCCATTTACCCATCTTACTCCGAATTTTACTGCCTACTGCTTTTCTCCCCCCCCCCCATGCTATGTTGGTCGACTAATTTCGCAGTCTTGGAAATCACGTGGTCAACGGACCGCAGCCACTTTTCGTAGGGGTGGTTATAATTCAGTGATCACTCGGTGTATATGAAAATGCAGTGCTTACTCAGTCTGAGGACACAGCGTGTATGAAAATTGGAAAGGGACTGAGACAAGGTGACCCGTATCTCCGAAGCTCTTTAACGCCACATTGCAGAATGTCTTTGAATAATTGAACTGGGAAGACAAGGGGATAAAGATTAACGAAGATTGTGTAATCCACTATCTTTTTGATAATGACATACATTCAATTTTGCATGTCCTCCCTCGGAGCTACAGAGTGTGATCGAAGAACTTGCTGACAAGACTGAACAAGGAGGACTAAAAATGAACTTCCAAAGAAAACCAAAGCGGTGTACAATGCTTTTACAAGAACTGAATAATTCTGTGTTTATGGGGTAAATTTAGAAGTAACTGATGCCTACATTACCTTGGACAACAGATATCAAGTGATGGTCGCATCAAAGAGAAATTAATGGCCGTGTAAAACCAACTTAGCTGGAGTGCATATGGGATATAAAGTACGATTTCATTTTCAACAGTAATTTACTATTATTCCCTAAGTATTAATCAAAACGCACCCTTACAGTTCTGACGTATGAATCAGATACATGGGTCTTAACTAGAAACGACGTACGGAGTCTGCAGGCAGCCCGAACAAGTATGGAGCAAAGAAGCATAGCGCATTCAAGAAAGATAGGAAAACGAACTGAAGTATGGAGACATGAAGCATAGTGCATTCAAGAAAGATAGGAAAACGAACTGATGGATTAGAAAAATGAAAAGGGTAGATTACATCATGATCAAAGTAGAGAAAGACCTCATATGGCAACGGGCTGTGGACATATTGCTAGAACTGACAACCAATGGGCCACTGACATACTGGAGCTATGCAATACAGTACGAAAAAGTATCAGTGAAGACGTAAGGAAGTTAATTTGTCAAGTAGTGAGAAAAGCAACTGAAAACAACCTAAGCCTGAATGGAGCGAAGGGACATCTTTGTGAGGGAAGAAAACATATTTATGACACTAGAAAAGATGGTACTGTAACAAGAAATACATGCGAAATTTTGACAACAGTGAAAGAGTTCTACTCAAAACTGCATGAAAGCGATGATACCTCTACTCCTGACATTACGAAAGGCACTAGTACCGAAGTCCCTCTAGTCCTCCCAGCAGAAATTACACATGCAATTAAGAACGAAAGGGGGAAGAGATCCAGGAGAACATGGAATTACAGTGGACATTATACAAGAAACAACTGGAGAAATTGAAACTACACTCGCCTAAGTTTTCACTAGAGTTCTCAATGAAGGAAAAATTCCTGAAAATTGGAACAATGCCGCAAGGCAACTTAAAGAAACACAAAGAGATGTATGCTTGGTGAAACCAGGAAAGATAAGAGGAAAATAACAATAATGAAAGATATTCTGATCAGGGTAAAATCCGTGAAATGGTAATGGGCTGGACATATTGCCAGAAGGACAGACCACCGATGGACAACCAAAATTTTAGACTGGATTCCATGGGACAGGAAAAGACCCAGAAGAAAACCACATGGGAGATGGTGGATGAAATTTGAAAGCAAACGGGAGTGACATGGAGACTGGCTGAAGACAGATCGTTTTGGAAGAAACTTGGGGAGAAGCAGGAGAATGATAATGTTTTTTGTTTTTGTTTTTATTATGGTGATATATTGTAACGATCTCACACCCATTATCTAAATTTTGGAGGCGTGGTAAATAGGCCGATTGATTAAATTAGTTAATCGCAGCACTGATTTCAGCATAAAGGCAAGGAACTTTTCACTCGATTTTAGGAAATGGTGGAACAGAGAAGCGTTAGCACCTTCTGTGAGATCTGGAAGGCGAAGAAACAACAGCAGCAAATTAGGGTGATTCCTTCACGCCATAGCTACTTTCCTTTAGTAGACTAAACAAAGCGATTTTTGAGCTTTCGAGGTGATTGGGTCGGTGTCGAATCGCACGGTGGACAGGCAATTTATAAAAGTAGAAGTCAACAAGAGTCAACAAAGCTCGTAATTTGTGACACTCCAAGGCCTGAAAATATAGAATCTGTAGTACGTCTGTGGTCTTCTGTAAGCCCAGCAGATCCGAAAAAGAAAAGGAAAAAGTTAGGAGGAAAAAAAATTGGAAGTTAAGGAGTTTTCTTCTAGAGGCGACGAAGGAAGGGTCTGTCTATTTGTGCATCTTCAGGCCCGTTTGTACGTCGAAGAATTTTCCGTTTGCAGGAACTCTGGATAAGTTACGGTAAAGAAGAGAGGCCTAAAGATACATACTCCGATAGTGGCTAAGATTGCTCTTGTGTTGCGAGGAGAGGCTAAGTTTTTTGCGTACTAGGTGCTGACCAGCATGATAGCCGCTATGAAGCGTCATCATTGCTACCTTACATAAATAGGAAAAGCCTCTGCTAGGGGGTAGCAATATACTCTGAAGTGCCATTGAATTAGAGATGCGTACCTAGTAGCGCGTTGGACCACCTGTTGTTCTAATGATGGCGACCACACGACGAAGCACGGATTCCACGAGCTTACGAAAATGTTCTGCAGGTATCACCAACCATGCTTTATTTCAAGCTGTCCATTATTCGCTCAATTTCGTATCCAAAGGCACACTTGCTGGAACACAGCTTGTTTGACAGTTTCCCAAAGATTTTCGATGGGCTTTAAATCCGGGATTCTAGGTGCAAGTGAAGAGTTTCAAGTTCATTACATTGTTCTTGAAGACCACAGACTCCTTGTTTTGTTGTTTGTGCACGACTCATTGTGTACACTCCATATATTTGTTCTCATATAGACAAGGCTTGCCGTTTCTGAAATACACTGCCTGACAGAAAAAATGCCACATTTTTTTTTTTTTTTTTTTTTGGTTGGAGGTTTAACGACCACCGTGAGCAACTCAATGGGCTATAAAGCAGTCGCCCGTCCCTAATTTAGGGTCACTGGTTCCAGGGAAGGGAGAGAGAGCCAGTGCCGTAAGACAAACACAACATCCATGCCTCATCCGGATTCGAACCCGGACCCTTCACGGACGAATGATCATAAGCGAGCGCTTAGACCACTGCGCCACCGGGGCGGCAAAAATACCACATCCGGAAGACGTGAACGCAGCTCCATGCAAATTGCAGGGTGGGTGAACACGTACAAGTTATGCAAAGGCTTGCATTTGCAGGCCAATCGCACGAACGGGGCGCGGGATATAAACGGACAACCAGCCCGTGAGCTCATAAGTCGAGACGTCGTCATGGCCGCGAGAAGTGAATGGTTCAGCTGTAACCGTGTCTGGAGAACGAAAAAGGGGTGCTAATGCTGTTAAGACGCCGTTGTACGCGATTTCATCAAACGGATTAGTTCCCGAGAGGTGTCATCGTAGTCCTTCGTACCGCCGGATGGTCCTTGCGTCGTATTGAGGATGAAACGCAACGTGATGCCACGACCATCGGTCGCATTTAGAGACAATGGTCCCAGGAAGGAGCTGTGCAATGCCGTAGGAAGACCAGAGCACGGAGATGGACGTGCGAGCGCACCGATTGTCGCATCCGACGTCATGCCGTAGTGGACCCACAGGCCACAGCGGGCGGCATTTTGCGGAGTGTACGGGGAGGCTTGGATGCTCCGATATCGACGAGGACACTGCCGCGCCGATTGGATGCGTCTGGTTTGATGTCCAGCCGTCTGTTGAGAAGGATACCGTAAACAGCGAGCCATCGTCGTTACCGCTTGGCATGGTGTCGCTCCAGCACTGCGTGGAGTGCCGAATGGAACAGTGTGGTGTTCAGCAAGAAATCGGGGTTCTGTCTTACCACGGATGATCGCCGTGTGAGAGTCTGGAAACGACATGGCCAACGGGCGGATTACTCCGCCATTGTGGAGCGCCATACGACCCGGCAACGTGGAATCATATTTTGGGGTGCTATCGTCGTCAACAACTGCTCAGCGCTGGTACGCCTTACGGGCCCATTGACGGCACGCCGCTATGTTGACGAGGTGATGTGGTCCGTAGCACTACTATATCTGCAAGGCATCCCAAACGCCGGTTTTCAACAGGATAACGTCCGGCCGCATACCGCTCCGATCAGCCTGAATGTTTTACACACTGTGCGGATGCTTCCGTGGCCAGAACGATCCCCCGACCGCCCGCCCATCGAGCATCTGTGGGGCACGATTGGTCGTCGGTTGAGTACCCTCCCATCCCCGCAAAATGAAGATGAACTGTGGATTCGGATCAACACACATGGTCTACAATATCCCAGGACTCTATTTGGACTCTCATTGCCTCGATGCCACGTCGGATTCAACGCTGTATCGCCCAAAATGGGGGCCACACTATTTATTGATCATCCTGTATATTCAGCTACTGGAGCGTAGTTTGTACGTGGCAATTAAATCATTTGTTCAGGACCTACTTAGCTATCTGTGTGTGTAGTTCAGTCTGTTTTTGAGCATTCCTTCATGGTGTGGCATTTTCTCTCTTCTCGCGCCGATCATCCTGCCTTTTTCAAAGTTGCCTAAATCACGAGTCTCTCCCATGTTGCCCAATCTATGCTTCATATCAGTCTAAATACTTTGCAGTGAGCTGTTTCTAAAGTCATCCCAACGTCATTGCTGCGTACGCAAGTGAGGATGGCACGTGTCTGATTGTAATCGGGTGTTCCTAATAATTTGCTACATTGATATGTATCACTTCAATTTCTAATTCTCCAAGTTTAAAATACCAATATTCATATGGAAACGTATTTCTTTCGTTCGTGGCACCTCGCTGCGGACCCGCCCGTGGAGATGCAGTAGTGTAGGGAATTCCAATTCCGTAACATTGGCTTTTACATGTATCTTCATTGACTTTAGACCAAAAGGTTATGATTTGCTCCGGGATCACTTCAGTTATTTGAGTACCATACCATTGCAGTGATTGTTACAATTTCGCACGAAGTCAAACTGCGCTGTGTTCTGGAACTGGCGGAGTCTTTTTCGGATGGTACAATGCTTCTCATCAAGGTGATGCGTAATGTTCCATCAGAAATAAAAAAACAAACTTATTTACAGTAGTGTACTAAACATGAGAGATGACACGGAATTCGCCGGTGTAGTAAGTACATCTTTTGGGTCCTGAAAAAAAAATTCAAAATTTTTTAGAAAAAGAAGAAAGAAATAAGCGAAAAAGATAATATATTTACAGCTCATAGTGAAAATACTGGACATTATGTAAGGTACACAATGTACGTTTTGTTATCAATAGTAAATGGAACAAGTTATAGGAGAAAATAAATCGCACAGATTTCTAGAATCAGTAAAACATCCACAAGCAGAAAAAACCACTTAGCCCCCTAGCGGCGTAAATGTGCTTTACTAAAAATCACAAATTTTGCGCAATACGTTTGTTTCCCTTAGCAGAAGATATCACCGGCAAGGGGATTTTTTCAAACTGAGATATTAGAAAAACATATATGGAGAAAAACATGAGATAACTTAACGTCTATGAGCAAGAAATCTGTATCCCATTTTTTGGGGAGAGGGTGGGAGGGTGTCAAAGTTCACCCTCACACATGGCCCTTGCGCCATAAAAATTCAACGACCACCGTGAGCAACTCAGAGGACTATAAGCAGTCGCCCGTCCCACATTTAGGGCCACTGGTTCCAGGAAATGGAGAGAGCCAGTGCCGTAAGACAAACGCAACATCCATGCCTTACCGGGAGTCGAACCCATCTCGGACGAATGATCATAAGCCATCGCTTAGACCACTGCGCCACTGGAGCGGCGTGTCTCTCATTTGAAAGGAAAATGTGAGCAAAATATATTTTTCACAGAAAAGCATATCGTACCGCTAAATTATCTTACTAAAGAGATTTTAAAATCTGGGATACTCCTTCAAACTGAAGAAGGAATAGCATACTATAGCTTCCCGTAGCGGCAGAATTGTGAACTATGAAGAAATAGAAAATCTACACAAAATATTCTTTATAGCGAAAGAATGTTCTCAATCTTTATCATAGTGAATGACGTACAGTACAAGAATATTTTTATGAATCCAAAATACTGTTACAAATAAAAGTACAAACTAACGCCAACTTGACTCAGAACTCTACGTTATTAAAAAATTTAGAGTATATGCAAAATGTTATCGAAATTGAACGGTATCCGATGTGTTAATTTTTTTAAAAATCGGACTTGAATTGGAGACATCAAGAAAATAAAATGTACATTTGTGGCAGTGGCGGGTAAAGTGTGTATTATTTTCAGCAGAGAATTACGTTAAACATTTTCATGGTCAGCGGTATCTGACCGAAAAATATTTTTTTTTCAGTGGGGTTTTAGGTCACACAGATGTGGCTGCAAATATTTTGCAAACAGAAATGTACATTTACGCCCCCTTCTGGCTAAATAGTGCTTTTTAAAAAATTAAAAGTTGTATGCAAAATATTTTTCTCCACGAGTTTCACCTTTCGTAAAAAAGAAATTTTCCAATCAGAAACTCTGAGATTGGGATAACGGGTAAAAATTCGATATATATTTACTCCCCTAGCGGGAAAACTGTGCACTATTTGAAACTGAACGGAAAACGGTCTTCGGGTAAAGGCATTCTAAGGAAAAACGTTTTTCAATCTGAATTTTTGAAGCAATGACATGGATATAAAAGATGTGATTTGAATACGGTAGGATCTGCTGTTTATGCGACTAGCATCAAAATTATGCATCGAAAAAAAAAAAGTCCAAAAGGCAAGTGTCGTTCTCGCACAGTTCTAGCTTCCTACTGCTAAAAAAAAATTCGACGTACAGTAGCAGAGATATGGTCCACAGACTGAGGGATCTGGCAGTAATACAAAAAATACATCCTTTTTTTTTTTTTTTTTTCAAAAGGCATGCTAAAGCTATTTCCGGCGTTGAGGTAAGTTTACTTCTAGTAGTTTTATTTTCATTTTTTCCCCAAATTCTACGACCTGAAATGTGAATATATGTATTCCAGTTATGCTGCCAACTTAGCAGATTTTGCCGTTTTCTGTTGCTCTGAAACTAAAGGCATCGATCGCTAGCGTCTCGTGGCGGAGTGCAGATTTTCATGAATTTTGTGTAACACTTCAGTCTTGTATTTGTTCTTCCACTTGGATTGTGAAGAGCCTTGAATGTTTGAAAAGATCATTAAGGTTATAAAAAAGAGAGATTTACTGGCATTGGCGCATTTTTTCGGAAAAAAAAACAGGGAAGAGAAAGAGAGGAAAATATCGTCACTATTCTGCACTTTTTTCTTAATTTTTTATTCCCCCGCATCCTTCTTCGTATGTAATAGGCAACTTCGTAGCTTCTCCTTTCTCGCCCATCCCACTCTTCCATGGGGCAAACCACAGCCACAACAATAACAGCCACTGTTTGAAGCGTCATTACAGAAATAAAAGCTGGCGTCTCCTTCAAGTTTCCATTTTTGTGAGCTGTGAAGTTACACATTATTTACAGTGAAGAATGGAAAAGATTGGCTGGACTTCAAAGTAAAACATGTCATTAACAATAGCTGTTTTAATGGCTACCCAGCCACTTGAAACAGTTTACTAGGTGGACTATTGAAATTACAATTTTCTTAGTGCGTGATCCACAGTTGATGAATCTCAACGTGTAAAACAAGTTTAGAAAAAAATACTTTGGGTAAATTTTCATTGCACATGAAACAGGCCCTGTAAAAAAGAACACGTCACGTAGATCCAAATGTGCAGGACATAGAAGATTTGATTTAAGACTATTGAAAAGTTTTATGAACTCTTAAAGCTGTTAAGTATAACTGAATATCTTCTTAAATCCTCTCAGCATAGATCTTTTTCATTCTTAACATTTTGCGGACTTTTCCGTCAGTGAGTAGCACCGTGCATACAGTGAGTCTCTTGTGAGTCTCTGGGAAACCGTAACTTGAACTGAAACAACGTAAAAGGATGGACAGATGTACAAAGATGTAGTAATATAAGTGATGCTATTTTTTACGTCGTTTCCGTTTCTTCGGCAACGTAGTTTTGGGAATTAATTTTTAAACGCAGATCTGTTATCTGATGTTTACACATCGTTAATATTCGAGGGTGAAAAATGGTGATCATGGTTTCTTACGAAAGTCTCGTACCATGTGTCAAGCACAAACACCACTTTTTCTTCCTCCGAATTTCTAACCTGTGTGTTAGCTTTTACCTGACCATGGTCGAAGCTCAAATGATTTTTTATAGATCATCTTTATGTTCAGTCGGAGTGACCCTTATTCTAACCTCTGAATGTTTGTGTTGTAATGACTGGTTTCCTTTCAGTTCCTGTTTTAATTCTCAAGAGCTCTTAATGCTTGTAAACCAAAAAAGAGGGGCGTACATGTTTTTACGGTGTTTTCTGAGATTCAGCAGATATTAACAGACGTGGTCGAATGGTCGTGTATACAGTAGTTGGATCAACGAGCAAAATCCCTATTTTAATGTTCATCAGTGCGTATTGTATACAGGTTTTTGTTCCTAGTCCTTGTGCATGTTGAAAAGGTTTTTACTTTTTTGACTTTATTTCTTCCTGATTTTTACGGTTCATCCATTTCGTGTATCCTCCTTTCATTTCCGTAGTTTCTCTAGTAATATCAGCAGGTATTTTTCATGTAACTTTATTTCCGTTGTTTCTGACATAGTAGTGTTAGTCATCTTGTTTTCATTCTATTCGAGTCTGTGAGTCTTTTCCTATACGGAAAACAGAGATGAAATATATACCCAAGAGGCGTGTAGTTCTTCTTCCAGAAATGTCAGTGTAGCAATTGCGCTTTGTATTCTGTCCGAACGTTCACATCTTTTTCCTTCTGCAGCCTCGACATCAAGATAGGTGATATTGAATCGAGATGCCCTGGAGTCCAAGTATCGTGGAGAGGGAGTGGAGGAAGAGGAGACTCTCTTTATGCAGGAGTGCGAGAGAGAAAACTCCGCTTCCATGGAAAATATTCTGCACCGAGATCGTGATGGAAGAGATCGGAGATGGAAAGGGTGATGTTATGCTCTGCTCTGCTCTTCTCATCTCTTCCTGCCCCCTTCAGTTGTGCCTGTCAGAATTTTCATATCGGAATGGTGGCCGGCTTTGCAGTCCACGGGTTCAATTAAGTGTAGATAAAAGTATCTGGTATACGTCACCTTTTTTTTTCTACTGGTATTTGTCGACTTACCGAGATGAATAGGTGATGGTCGCTATGAGAATAGAATTTGCTTACTGTAAAGAGTGTGCGAAATCAACAATGTGTACTGTTTTGCTTTTCATTAATAAGTTTGCTAAGACTAAAAGCGCGGAGACAACCAATACATGTTTACAGCCTGAAAGAAATTCCTAAAGATGGAACGGAAATGTTTATTTTGCTTACACAGAGGCACGTGAAATACTGCTTTAAATTTCTGTGGTTGGTGATTGTAATTTTTTTTATAAAAGTACTTTTCGAATCTGATACTTGTAAGTCATCTTTATTTTAAAGCCTACCGAAAAGACGGGATAAGGGCGAAGTCATGTCTCTTTAAGTTCTGGTTCACCAGAAATTCCCCACTGAAAGTAATTAAGTCAGTATATGCGAGTTACACTGCTCTGCCTAAAGTATTTGTTGTGGAACGCATGTTATTTACTTCACAAATCATCATTGGCTACACCCACCTTCAGTTAAAATGACAGCAGTGATCTTTATAGGAACACTTCAGTCAAAATAATCATGAAAAGCCAGCAGTGATTGTACATTTGTTTTCATTCTTTTAAAGCATCCGGCGGCGGCAGACACGGAGCACAATGGCGCAGCATTAAACCTGCGACGATGTTTCATTCCTGGTCTGCTCAAATAATATTGATTTCTTCGCATACAAGTTTCTTCAGAGTTGCATTCCACACGCATGGAAAATTTTGGGCTGTCGTTACCTTCGTCAAATGTGCACAGTACTCGGCGTGGTCTAAATTCCAGCGGGATTTATTCGAGCCTTGTGCTGCAATCCCAAAAATATGTAATACTCCTATGTAAGTAGAAGTATAGCAGAAGTCTGCACAGGCCTTATTTCGTGAGCCCGGCCCGTGCAGACCTCAAATGTACAGTATTGTCATCAGTCCATAAATTAGTCCCGAAAGCCAAAGCGCTTGTGCCTGTATGGATGGGTATATTTTATTCTAATTTCTCACATTTTCGACTCTATGCTGTCCGACGTACTGACTCTTCACTATTTCATGGAATACATCAACATTCCTATTAGCTGAAATAGTGTCAGGCTGAAGTACTTCTGCATCCAAAGCAAAATTTTAAAACTACGCTCCGCTTTTTGCTGGAGGAATTGATCTGCAAGAGGCTACAGTAATTGACATGTTAATGAAAATCCTTAAAATTATTTCTGTGTTTGGCTGCCATTCTACAAGATTTTATTCGTATGTCATGCGTGGGAGATCTGAATTAGTGGCTCATATACAAAACTGATGAAGATTGGTGTTTGAAACTTATAATTTTCTTTTTAACTTGAAGTTTTTAAATCGTTGATATCATCATCATTGTCAACCATTATCAATCCACTGCTGGACGAAGGTCTCCCCAAGTTTCCTCCACAACGGTCTGTCTTGTGCCAGTCTCCTCCATGTCACTCCCGCATAATTTCGAATTTCATCCACCCATCTTCCATGTGGTCTTCTTCTGGGTCTTTTCCTGTCCCTTGGAATCCAATCTAAAATTTCGGCTGTACGTCGATGGTCTGTTATTCTGGCAGTATGCCCAGCCCATTGTCATTTCAGGGATTTAACTCTGATCATGATGTCTTCCACTCTTGTCATTTTTCGGATCCACGAGTTCCTCTTCTTACCTCTCCTGGTTACACCAAGCATGCACCTCTCCATGCTGCTTTGAGTTGTCTGCAGCCTTTGTATGTCTCTTTTAGTTAAGGTCCACGTCTCTGCACCATACGTAAGCACTGGAAGGATGCATTGATCAAAGACTTTTCTTTTAAGACATAATGGCATATTGTTCTTGAAAATTATGCTGTTTCTTTCGTTGATATATTGTATTTTATATATAAATCAGCAGCTTATTTTGCATTTTAGGTGAACACATAACCGTGAAGAAATTCAAAGTCTAACGAATCAATATTTCTTGTGTCCAGTTTAATTTAACAAACTATACGTATATAACATGCAACAACTTTCCCGTTTGCGGTTTTGTTTTACAATTACACTTGAACTATCACGTATTGATGGCTCATAAATCCCATTCCTTTCTTGTTTTTAAAAAAGATGGAAAATTTTGCATGCTATAATCTGCTTTTTAGCATAAGCAGAAACACCTTTGTCAGTAGTTCGTAATTTATGATGTACATTTTCTCTGAAGAGTATTTACGTGAGATCTTATAAATATGGCGTTGATATTTTTATCAGTGTAGATAGATAATGAAAATTGATTGTGAAAGCATATTTTGAGCAGTTGATTTACCATTTTTGCATATACTGACATTAAGAAGGTTATTCTATTCTGAAATGTAATGCTTCAGTATCCTGTACTTTTGGTGCCAACCATACATATAAACATACATACATACATATCACTAAGCTGTTCTCTGAGATTCAGAGGTTAGCTCCACAAAGAAAAGACAAACTACCAGATAATTTTTATCTGATTATTTGCTTACTGTTGCCATATCAAACTCCTCCATTTACAGTGATCTTGACACACAATTCATCACACGACGCACACAAGATCTTCTATACTTCATACTCATGATCATTTTCTCATGCAGACACTCCTGAATCTGATCCTCCCATGACTTCCTTGGCCTTCTTCTGCTTTTCCTTCCTGCCACTTGGGCTGAATACATTTTCTTAGTAAGCATCTCATCACTCATTCTTCCAACATGCCCAAACCACCGAAGCATATTAGTCTCCACCTTGCTAACAACATTTTGTTTCACATTACACAATTCCAATACATCTTCATTCCTCACACGATCAGAACATGTTTTGCCACAAACACCTCGTAAGTAACGCATTTCTCCAGCACACAGACGACTCCTATGTTTCTTCTGTAAAACCCAGGTTTCACTGCCATACATCAGAGTAGGAACAATTACACTTTCATATGCAGCCACGCGGAATTCTTGAGAACCCATTATTCCTGTGAAACCCTCCCAAAGCAGCCATGACTTTCAATGAAGAATTCACTCGTCAACTAATTTCACCATCCAATTTGTTCTCTCTGTCAAACATGCTTCCTAAATGCACAAACTCATTCACCTGGTCAATCACTGCGCCATTTAGACATGTATTACATTCAGTACTACTAGTTCCTTTCTCAAAAACCATAACTTTGGTTTTTCCCTTATTTATACTCAGTTTGAATTTCATGCAAACTTCATACATCGGGAAAAACACACTCTGCAACTCACTTTTGCTCTCTGCCAACAGCAGAGTGTCATCAGCATACAGCAATTTGCACACATGCGTGTCACCAAGACATAAACCAGTATTATCTATTTTGTCATCACGCATGCATGCATCCATAAATATATTAAACAGCCAGGGTGACATTACTCAACCTTGCCTGACCCTGTACCAATAGAAAACCATTTGGATAAAACACCATTCACTCGTACACAAGCTCTACTACCAGCATACATGGCTTTTACACTATTAAGTAGGCTCCCAGTAACACCATATTCATTCCATATATACCTTTACGGTATTAATAGAAAATGTAGCAAATGAGCTGCTGAAATACTACGGGCTGCACTTATTTAAACCCCATTTTCATTACCTCTCCATGGTTATCTTTGACATTTGATGCAGAAGGGCCAGAGTTCGCCAAGGTGTGCCCAGCTCGAAAAAACCCACCAAGAAACCCACTGGATTTTTTTCAAAATTAGATTTTATTTTTGCTTCTATAATATTCTAACTTTAATCACACCCAATATATTTTCCTTTACAATTAGTTTAACCGGCCAAACGTCGTGCAATACCTGTTGAGAGACTGAAATTAAATTTAAGAGAGAGACTGAGACCGTTACTGTAGCTGGTGGCCCGGTGCACTGGGGCCTGGGGAGGGGAGGGGATGGGAGTGACCTTTTTTGGTAAACAACCATTAGTCATTAATTCTTCCATCTGTAGGATATAACCACAAGCTGTTTTCGGCTAGCTCTCGTAAAAAGTGAGAAATCTACTTTCTGAGCTCTTCGCCAAATGCGTTGCTGAAAGAAATTTTGTCCGAATTTCGTCAAGCAGTTGTAGCAGCTATAGCATTAAACTAATAATTGCTAAATTATTAGTTTAATGCTATTTCAGTTTTATCACTTTCGTAAACATTTTGTGTTAATATTACCGCTTTACCTGAACATAACGTTTAAGAGTGAGATCAGACTTAAAAGCAACTATTGTTCGTTTCGTCAGTAAGATTTAGATTTTCTTTTTCCATGCACCATTTTATTCTTCATCGTCAACCTTGCACTGGGTTTTTAAAACTTCCTCTTTTCCGCTAAAATTTTTGTGACTTTAATTTTTAATCGCACTTTTTTATGCACCCCTTCCTCTCTTTTTAGTGGATTTGTTGTGATTTGATGAATCTATGGCAAATGAAAAATGTCGATAAACACTAAAGTGAATTTGCTAAAGCGAAAAGAGAAGTGAACAAGTGATACATTCAACACAGTAAAAAGAAAAAAAATATAACAGTGGACTTCCTCGTGATTCAACAGATTTTGGGGGAATGTTAAAAAAAATTGAGAATGCTCTTTTTATAACAAAAAAGACAGATCATGGACTATTTGTGTTTTTTTTTTGTTGGGCACAAAACTGTTGGGTGCAGACTATACGAGGGTGCGGACAAATTTGTGATTTTTTTTTAACTATTGCACCCAAATATGTACATAATGTAATGACATCTAAAATATAATGACACCGCATCTTAAATATTTTTATATATCACTTAGTTTAACAAAATATGAACTAATAAAGTATGATAAATTGGAATTTCGAATACGGTTTCAAATAAATTCCAGCTATGCAAATAAAAATAAAAAAACCCCTGTAAAACCCCCCCAAAACGTCCATTAAAACCCGATTAAACCTGAAAAAAAAACAATTAAACCCGAAAAACCCAAGTGAGCTGGGTTTTTTCAAACCCTGAGAAGCGCTGATACCTACGAAAAGGATCACACTGAAAGAAATATAAGAGTAAATGTGATTATAAATGTTAGTGTTGGAAATCAATCATTATTTGTTATCTATTCTTCTCATGTAATGACGTAATTCATTCATGAGGATGTAGCAGACACATGACTCTCAGCATGGCAACGATCCTTAATAATGTAAGTGAAGGACAACCAGCCGCCCCGGTGGCGCAGTGGTCTAAGGCGCTGGCCTCTGATCATTCGTCCGTAAGGGGTCTGGGTTCGAATCCCGGTGAGGCATGGATGTTGTGTTTGTCTTACGGCACTGGCTCTCTCCCTTCCCTGGAACCAGTGACCCTAAATTAGGGACGGGCCCATTGAGTTGCTCACGGTGGTCGTTAAACCTCCAATCAAAAAAAAAAAAAAAAGGACAACCAGCCCCGTTGAAATGATGATGTTTTGTCTTGCTTTGAAACTTTAACTTCCGAGGACAAAATGCGGTATTTGTAAAAAATTAGAGATTGAAGAAAAAGATTTTTATGTATTGGATGCAAGGTATCTTCGAAGGTCATGCGAAAAGTTTTTCGAAAGGGCAAATAGTAATTATCTTATATTACTTCGTCTTTGGTCGAAGTGCCATTTCCGCAGAACAGTTCGAGGCATATAAAAGTTTCGAAGCATATAACAATTTCTCGTCGTCGGTATTCTTTTACAGGGTAATTTAGAACTATCACATTTTCGTGAGTAATCAGTAGTTTATGGAGAAAATAGGTGCGCTGCCTTAGTAAGGTTTTCTTCCCGCCCAGGTGCGGAGATCTGAGTAAAAAAAGATAGGCTTTCTTTCTTTCTTTCCAAGAACCGCTGATTTTGGATAAAACTCACACTTGAAAGGCTCTATGCCTTTTTGAGAGTTTAACTCTTCAACAAAAAGTGTCTTTCTAAGCTCTGGGAAAAATGAGGAAAATCTTTTTTTTTTCGTAAAATTGTGGTGAAAAAGCAAAATAATTTTGCTGGGATTTGTGCCCTATTATCTATTTATCCGTAAATAAATTCAGCAGCATAACACCGACCTGTAAACAGACCTAGGGACCAAATGTGATTTGATTTGGACAATAATTTTAGCCATTTTTTTGCATTTTTCCGCAAAAGTGTGCTTCACCTCCAGGTAAAAACCCAGGTGTACTAAAAATAAAATCAACGGTAGTTTGGGGAGGAAATATCATATAGAACAAAGTACTAAAAAAACCCAACACCGGCAGCCAAATAACCTTAAAAGAGAAAAGCCGAAACCTCGCAAAAAAAAAAAAAAAGAAATAATAATACGTTTCAGGGGAACGGTGTGCTTGAGAACTAAAAAATACAGAAGATCCAGAGATTTGATTCTGGCTAAAAGCCGGGTTTGTTAACAAATTAACTTTTAGCCCTATAAAAAGTTTCAACACCCCTTAGATCAACCAGGAACCTTATAAAAGCCGCCCCGGTGGCGCAGTGGTCTAAGGCGCTGGCCTCGGATCATTCGTCCGTAAGGGGTCCGGGTTCGAATCCCGGTCAGGCATGGATGTTGTGTTTGTCTTACGACACTGGCTCTCTCCCTTCCCTGGAACCAGTGACCCTAAATTAGGGACGGGCGACTGCTAATAGCCCATTGAGTTGCTCACGGTGGTAGTTAAAAACCTCAAAAAAAAAAAAAAAAAAAAAAAAAAAAACCCTTCTGAAAAGAAGTCCCTGGAGGGGAAAAAAAAATACACGTGCAGAGAGTGCCGTTTTGGGACCGAAGGGTTTATTTAAAAAATATTTTGGCTAAGAGACAAACTCTAAAAGGTGTTCTATAAAAACAATAGTCAGTAGTAATAAGACCTACGCAAAAAAAAAAAATTTAAATTCAACTTGAAAACTTTGAATCAACGAATGAAACGCCTGGCCCAATAAGAGCAAGCATTGCACTCCAAAATAGCGTTTGAACAAATAAAAGATATTCTCCGCTTTACCAGAAATCCCTGATTTCTGGATAAAACTAAAATTTAAAAGGTTCTTTGCTTTTGAAGACTCTTCAATAAAAAGTGCTTTCTAAGCTTAGGGAAGCGATCTCCCTTCGTTTGGCATATAAGCAAATTTTTTCGGTACTGACTTTAGAGACAGCAGCTAATAGCCTGAAAAAGATTTACGGTCTCGATTTTCTCTATTACCGCAATTCATAATGCCATAAAATCTAGGCATTTTGGCTTCAAATTTTTATAAACACCGATCGCTAATGATTGTACTTTACATACTAAGTGCAGGACAGCCAGCTATGCTTGTCCTTCAGGAACATGCAGGGACTGTTGCCACTTCACTGAAACTTCTCGATGACGTCACGTGCTGCATCCTCATTCGCTCTTTTAGAATGTAACTCAAGTCAAGTGAGATACAGATACTGTCACGCGTTGTTCTCGTGACACGCACTTTCAAATATGCGTGTCATAATGGCCAAAGTATTCAGAGCTGCTGTTGTCTTCACAGTGAAAGGTTGTGTTTGAGCGTCGTCGCTGTAATTTTTATTTGTTTATGTTTGATAGTTATTACTAAGAAAGTAAATCATTAAATCATATCTATTTCAATCGTGTCCCTGTAAGAGTGATTTCACTGCGTCATTTGCCGCATCTATTTTTTCTCCCCACAATGGGTTATGTATGGGCCCAGAGAAGGACGCAACGACTACTTCCTAGCTGGGGCTGATGAAAAGTAAGAAGGCGTACGACGAAATTTATTAAGGCTTCAATTCAGCTGTTGGTAATTAATTCTTATTAATTTTTCGACTGTATTATAAGTAGATGATGTCGCATATAATCATCGACAAGTTAAACAAGTGTAATTATGGCACTTGGAAAATTCAAATGGAAAATATTCTGATCCATAATGATCGTTGGAGTTATGTCACAGGTCAGAATTCAAAACTTGTTGACGGAACAAACGCAGCTGAGACAGAGGAACTTTAGCCGCCCCGGTGGCGCAGTGGTCTAAGTCGTTGGCCTCTGATCATTCGTCCGAAAGGGGTCCGGGTTCGAATCCCGGTGAGGCATGGATGTTGTGTTTGTCTTACGGCACTGGCTCTCTCCCTTCCCTGGAACCAGTGACCCTAAATTAGGGACGGGCGACTGCTTATAGCCCATTGAGTTGCTCACGGTGGTCGTTAAACCTCCAATAAAAAAACAAAAAGAAAACCAGAGGAACTTAACAAATGGACTCTAGCTGACCAGAAGGCTAAAGCAGATATAATGCTTTCAATCTGTCCTAGTGAGCTTTGTCAAGTAAAGAGTTGCTAAAGAATTGCAAAAGGCCGCCCCGGTGGCGCAGTGGTCTAAGCGATGGCCTCTGATCATTCGTCCGAATGGGGTCCGGGTTCGAATCCCGGTGAGGCATGGATGTTGTGTTTGTCTTACGGCACTGGCTCTCTCCCTTCCCTGGAACCAGTGACCCTAAATTAGGGACGGGCGACTGCTTATAGCCCGTTGAGTTGCTCACGGTAGTCGTTAAACCTTCAATCAAAAAAAAAAAATAAAAATATAAAAAACAATTGCAAAAGCTTATACGAAGCCTGGCAGAAACTTCAATTAGTTTATGAATGAAAAGACCGGCTAAAAAGGCCACACTATTAAAGCAGCTTCTGTTTCGCAAAATAAATGACATCAATGATATGTTAGAACACCTGACAGAATTTTTAGGAACAGTCGATAAACTCCATGGAATGGATATAGTGATAGCTGATCTTCTTTCAATACTGATGTTGTACAGTATTCCTGACACGTTCGATAATTTCCGTTGTGCATAGAGTCTCGAGATGAGCTACCTAAACCCGATGTTTTGAAAGTCAAACTTTTAGAAGAATGGGAGGCGCGAAAAAGAATCCAGACTGCCAAAAGGCATACTTGTCTTCCAACAGACAGGGTAATTCAAACCCGAAAGCAACTGGAGGCAGAATCAAGGGGAACACTACAGAAGGCACGACAAAGTGTTCCGTAGTTATAGATGCAACTACTGTTCAAAGATGCGCCACAAATCTTCAGAATGTCGCAAAAGAATTGCTGTCAGAAAGGGAGAATCCTTGAGACCAGAGGCATCCATGGTAAAAAATAGAGAAACGAAAGTACTCATACAGCTATAACCATGGGTGCCAATCACAACGCGAAATCTGCATGGTGCTTAGATAGTGGAGCGACTTCTCATAAGTGCAATGACAAAGATCTGTTTTTTGAAATGAATAAACAGACAAATTGTTTTGTAAAGCTTGCCGTTGACAAAACGGCAGAAGCAACTGGAAAAGGATCTATACGGATCGCAGTACCGAACGGAAGAGGAGTAAGAACCATTCGATTAGAAAATATGCTCTGTGCTCCTGAGTTAAAAAGCAATTTACTGTCTGTGTCAAAAGCTACAGTAAATGACTGTTCAGCTATTTTCACCGAAAAAGAAGCCAGGGTAGTTGAATCTAATGGAACTATAATTCTCCCAGCTTTCAGAAACGGCAAATTATAATACGTCACACCAAGCTACGAAAGTGTGGCGGTGATCACTGAATTTCAGAAATGGCATCAGAAATATGGTCATTTTAATGAAAATGTTCTAAAAAAGGCTGAAAGCGGACAAAATGGTGCGAGGACTGTCTTTTGCAAATAAGGATACCCTAAGGAATTGTAAAGTCTGTATTCAGGCGAAGCAGACGGCGAAACCCTTTCCGAAGGAATGTAGATTCGAAAGCAAAGAATTGCTGGACCTCGTTCATTCAGATGTCTATGGACCGATGAAAACTCAATCTCTTGGTGGTTCACGCTACTTAGTTACGTTTATTGACAAGTCGCGCTACGTTGAAATAAGTTGCCTTAAAACAAAAGACGAAATAAAGAAAGCTTTTTTAAAATTCAAGGCCGCAATAGGAAACCGTACAGGAGTAAAAATCAAAACACTCCGTACCGATAATGGGCTCGAATATTGTGGAGCTGAATTCAACGTTTATCTGAAGCAGGAAGGAATACGCAGGGAAAAGTCTGCCTTATTAACGCCACAACAAAATTGAGTTGCCGAGCGATATGATCGCACAATCGTCGAAATGGCAAGGTGTTTGTTGATACAATCCAGGCTACCTGTTAGCTTTTAGGCGAAAACAATAAACTGTGCTGTATTCCTGAGAAACCATTCTCCAACACGAAGTTTGAATGGAATATCACCCCATATAAAGCTTTGTTTGGCATCAAACCAAATGTGTCATTTTTCAAAGTGTTTGTTTGGGCAAAAAGCTTATGTTTTGAATAAGCGATCAAACTGTAAATTCGACCCAAGATCTCAACAGCATATATTTGTTGGTTATTCAACGGAATCCAAAGCATACCGCTTATGGAATAAGAATTCCAGAAAAATAGTTGGAAGCTGTGACGTCCGTTTTATTGATGAATTTGAACATAACCTTCCATTTGGTTATAAATTCGAACTCTCACGTCATCCGAAACGTCTATTCCAATTACCAGAGCTAGTGACACGCCACCCTCACCCGATGAGAATAATGCACCAGACGACGAGAGTGAAACAGACGTTACGCCAGAAGTAATAGAAGACATGACGTCAGAGCCAGATACGTCACAGGAAGCTACGTCAGAGGAAGTCGTGCCAGATACCTCAAGAGAGCAAAGTTCACCATTGTTTACAAACAAAGGTCTCGCAGTAACGAAAGTGAGAACTGTTGGCCGTCCTAGAAAAGTTCGTACTGGGAAACCTGGCAGACCCATAAAACAGTATCAAACGATTCCCGCTGACATTACTGAAACAACTCAGTTTGTCAATAATGTCGAAGTTAATTCTAATGTTTCTGAAGTCTTAAATGATGTGCAAAGTAAAGACTGAAAAATCGCTGTGCAAAGCGAATAGGATGCTCTCAAGGAGAAAGCATGGGAACTGGTACCACGACCAAAACATAAGAGTTATAATGGTTGGAAATGGGTCTTAAAGACTAAATTCAATCGAGATGATAACATTGAAAAATTAAAGGCAAGACTGTTTGCAAGACTCACGCACCAGGAACTGATTATGAAGAAAATTTTTCACCAGTTGCCAGATTAAGTTCGATTAGAACTGTGATCGCTCATGCTGTTAAAATAAAAATGGCTTTTTTTTTTTTTTTTTTTTTTTTTTTTTTGAGGTTTAACGACCACCATGAGCAACTCAATGGGCTATAAGCAGTCGCCCGTCCCTAATTTAGAGTCACTGGTTCCAGGGAAGTGAGGGAGCCAGTGCCGTAAGACAAACACAACATCCATGCCTCACCGGGATTCGAACCCGGACCCCTTCCGACGAATGATCAGAGGCCAACGCCTTAGACCACTGCGCCACCGGGGCGGCAAAAATGGCTTAACAGCTTACCAGCTGGATTTCGTAATGGCATATGTAAACGGAAACTTAAATGAAGAAATTTACATGGAACTACCGAAAGGTTTCCAAAATAAATCCAATAAAGATCAAGTTTGTCGATTAAAACTATCAATCTATGGATGCAAAACTGAAATCTGTTGGTTTCAAAGCACTTAATTTAGATAAATGTGTTTATCACATGAAAAATCTTACTGATGAAGTCATTGTTGTTGTTTATGTTGATGATTTAATGGTATTTGCAAACCGCAAAGAACGTTATAAAACCATAAAGGATAATTTGGCCAGTTCATTCAAAATGAAGGATTTGGGAACCTTGCATTACTGTTTGGGCATTGAGTTTGTGCAAAATGCAAACGGCATAACAATGTCGCAAAAGAAATTTATACAGGATATCCTACATAAATTTAAGATGCAGGATGCTAAATCTGTAACAACTCCCATTAATATTAGCGCCAAGCTAACTAAAGAAATGAGTCCTAAAAGTGAAGAAGAAAAATCTGAAATGAAAGATATTCCGTACCGTTCACTGATTGGTTCGCTCGTGTATCTTTCTGTTGCAACCAGACCTGACATCACGCACGCTGTGAATTTTCTCAGCCAATTAAACAACAATCCAAGTAAAGCTAACTGAATAGCAGCAAAAAGAATATTGAGATACCTGAAAAGGTACACAAAACCTGGGGCTTGTACTTAATCCTGCAAAAGAGCCGTTGACGGCTTTTGTAGATGCAGACTGGGCTTCCGATGTCAACGATAGAAAGTCCTACACCGGATATGTGTTCAAATTTTCCGGAGGAGCAATAAGTTGGGAATCTAAGAAACAGAGAACTGTCGCTTTGTCAACTACGGAAGCTGAATACATGGCACTTTCTGAAGCTGCAAAAGAAACTGTGTATTTGAGAATATTTTTTTTGTGTGTGTGTGTGTGAACTTTCTTTATCACCGACGAACATATATTGTGATAACCAGTCAGCACAGAAGCTATTGCACAATCCTGTCTGTCATTCAAGGACTAAACATATTGACATCCGTCATAACTTCGTTCGAGAAATATATGAAACAGGTAAAGTTGGTATCAAATACCTGAGTTCTAACAACATGACTGCGGACATTCTGACAAAAGGACTAAATGCTGTTAAGCATAATAATTGTTGCGAGTTATTAGGACTCACTCTTATTTAATTTAGGATGTAAGTATGATGATTTACTAGTGCTGAGTTGTGTTTATGAGGGGGAAAACTCGCAAATATTGTATATAGACAAAATAAGTATTGCGAGTGGGATTGTTGGAAATCAATCCTTATTTGTTATGTATTATTCTCATGTAATGACGTATTTCATTCATTCGCTCTTTTATAATGTAACTCAAGTCAAGTGAGATATATATACTGTCATGCATTATTCTCGTGACACGCACTTTCAAATATGCTTGTCATAACGGCTAAAGTCACAGAGAATGGAGAGACAGAGCGTGCACAAGCCAGAGTTATGGAAATTGTGGGCGGGGAAAAAGAAAGATAGCAGAGCACCGTCGGCGCTTTATGGAACTAAACCCCACGTGCTCTCTGACGTAATGTCCCTACTGTAACGCTCATAATTCGAAATTGGTTTCTTTGCTTGTTATTACTACCGTTACCACTGTGTGATTCTGTGATTATAACAACGCTTTTCGTTATTTCGTAGAAGTTATTTTCGGCGGATAATTATTTCATCTTTTATATGTAGGAAATCTTTGTCTATTTTTTAACTGTTAAAAATCGATATAAGTAAAATTTATATCAGAGTAGAGCCCTTACTGTATTTTGTTTTTCGTAATTCCATTTGATCCTTCGGGCAGATGTTTGATTTGTGATACAATTATGTCAGTTTGTTACTTTTTATTTGCCAATGCTTTGATATTTTTCCGTTGTTTATTTTCAAATTCCGGCGGTAGTATGTTGCTTTGACGAAGGTCTGCATTTTGAGAACGAAAGCTGCTACAGATTTATTAGTTTCTTTTAAGTCAGAGTTAGTACTTTATTCCTCAGTATAATTCCCGACTGCAAAGTGCTGTTCTTACGATTAAGAATATACGCCTAATTCCGTTACACCTACCGCAAAATTCCTCGGTCAATCACGCTACAGTGAACCTAACCAACTCGGGAAGTAAGGAAAATGGCGGCTCTCGCAGGGAAGGAAAGTCGAGAGAGACATTTGTAAACAAGTGGGAGGAGCGTAGTTGTGACGTCACTTTTAGTTCTCATTAACAGGCCGTGGGGCCGCCAACGTCTATGTGAGTTTAACATTATGCTGTTGCCATCGGACAAAGTGGAGAATTTCCTTTACGATCTTCTAGAGTGCATACTCTGTACTTCTCTTCTCTGTGGCTAAAGTATTCAGAGCTGCTGTTGTCTTCACAGGGAAAGGTTGTGTTTGAGCGTCGTCGCTGTATTTTTTATTTATGTTTGATAGTTATTACTAAGAAAGTAAATCATTAAATCTCATCTATTTCAATCATGTCCCTGTAAGAATGATTTCACTTCGTCACTTGCCGCATCTATGTTTTTCTCCCCACAGTTAGAAACAACGGGCAATGCTCCATACCAGTAAAAACTTTTTTCTTATTATAAAACATTATACAAAACCCTAAGAGTATCTCAAATGAAAAAATTATTGCTGTTATGTACTTTCGCATTTGGTAAACATTTTTTAAAAATACCTTTTTAGCATTTAACGAAATTTATATTTTTCAAGCATTGATAACTTCAACTGTTTAATTATCTATATCATTGTAATCATCAATCATTATCAATCCACTGCTGGATGAAGGTCTCCCCAAGTTTCTTCCACAACGGTCTGTCTTCAGCCAGTCACCTCCATGTCACTCCCGCATGCTTTCGAATTTCATCCACCCATCTCCCATGTGGTCGTCTTTTGGGCCTTTTCGGTCCCTTGGAATCCAGTCTAAAATTTCGGTTGTTCATCAGTGATCCGTTCTTCGGGCAATATGTCCAGCCCATTGCCATTTCAGCGATTTTACTCTGATCGTGATGTCTCATGTATGAAGGATACAGGATAAGTTATTATATAAGTTCTAACTGGGTGTAACAAATGATACAGGATAAGTTCCATCCTGTATCGTTTGTTCAGTGAGTAATTAACGTCTTAAGAAGGCACCATACTATTATATTTAAAGTGTCTCGAATGTAAAAATCATTGATTTTTCAGTCAAGCTTGGGTAAACTGAAAATTGGTTTTGTATGTGCCATAGGTAGAATATCCTCGAACGCATTTGTTTGTACAGATGCATTCTCTACAAAAGATACAGTATCTATGTGTAACACACAATTAACATTTCTTAAGAACAGTGTTTTTTCATGAATATTTCATTCTTATAACTTCTCTTTTCAAATCTGAGAAAACTCATGAGTAAATTGTTCTTATCTGTCTTCATTCAGTAAGCATAAGATTCAATAGGGGCTGTTACTATATTATTCATGTTTATCAAGAATTAACTAGTACATCATGAATTGCCCTTATTGGAGTTATTTTTGAAATGTAAGAATTTCTGGAAATGGTAAGAAATTATCTATCCTGGTGCAAACAAGGATAGATAATTTCTTAAAAGTAAGTGTGGTTGGATGCCAAGTGAAATAAAATGTCAGAATGCCAGGACATTACAAGAAAGACAATTTATTGTGCTCTGATATCCAGAAGGCTTTGGAACGTGTTCAAGGGACAAACAGGCCATTTTGTGCAGAATACGTAAACGTGAAAAAAATGCAATTACCGTCAGCAGGCGTTCCGGCGTAAGATGTCAATACGGGATATGGCCACCATGGAGGGCGATGCAAGATTTCACACGTCGTGTCATGCTTTGCACAACATTATCAAGCAGCTGTTGGGGTAATTTATCCCATTCCTCTGTCAGTGCACGGATGAGGGTGTCCTTGTTTATTGGAGGGCATTGGCGACCAGCAAGACTCCTCCCCAAAACATCCCACACATTTTCAATGGGATTCAGATCTGGAGAACGTGCTGGCCATACGAGGCGTTGAATATCCTAGCTCTCAAGGCACTCCTGGACAGCGACTGTTCGATGACATGTTGCATTGTCGTCCATGAAAATGAATCTATCACCGACAGCACCACGGAACATGCGAACATGAGGTAGCAGAACATCATTAATGTATCGTTGGCCAGTCATAGTCCCAGTTGGAAGCACATAGAGGGACGTACGGCCATTGATCATGATGCCAGCCCATACCATGACACTACATGTCAGATATCGGTCCCTTTCCTGTATGTTTGCTGGACAATATGCAGTACCACTATCACGCCAGATCAGTTGTCGTCGACAATCAGACGATAGACTGTATCTACTCTCATCTAAGAGGACAGCAGACCAGTCGTTATCAGTCAAATTGCGATGTTGATGGCACCATTGCAAACGGGCGGTACGGTGACGTCTGGACAATGGGGTGCACACAACAGGACGGTGGGCGTTTAGTCCTCCTTCATGCAAACGTCTGGCGACAGTTTTTCGGGAGATCCGCTTGCCAGTAGCAGCCATAAACTGATTTGCTACCTCACTAGCTGTGCTGCGCCGGTGTCTTTTTGTTGATAGCTTTATGTACCGATCTTCTGCAAGTGTCGTACTGCGAACACGACCTCCCCCGTGACGTTTGCTACACTCTCCATTTGTTTGAAATGATTTCCAAAGCCTTGAAACAACACTGTGGCTGACGTCGAACTCCCTGGCAACATCTGTTATTTTTCGCCCTTCTTCAATCTTGCCAATAATACGGCCACGCGTAAAATCCTCTAGGTGATGTCGGGAAGACATACTGAAAATTGCAAGTTCGTCAATTGATTCTTTCCCTTTCAACTTTGCGTTTGAACAACAACGGTCATTACACGTCAAATCCTTTATATCTCTGATCAGTGCTATGACGTCACGAACAAGTTCGGCAATCCAAAATTTGCATACGCACAAGACTTCTTACTGTATCCCGCACTCATGGTAATTTCCACATTTTCCTGCCTTCCATTTTATGGTTGCTATCGTTGCTATTGTCATCCATCCTTAGCAATTGTCCGGCAGTGTATATTATTTAATTTGTATATTAATGATATTTTTACAGTGGTAAAAAAATGATTTAATTCTATTTGCTGATGATGCAACAATCTTATTCAAGGGTAACAATACTTTAGATCTTACATCTAGAATAAATGCACAACTTGTGTTGGTGACAAATTGGTTAAATAGTAATAAATTGATTATTAATGTAAACAAGACCAAAGCTATGATCTTTTCGGAACTACAAATACTACAATTTATGAGTGACGTGGTGGCCTTGAATGGAGCTAAAATTGATTTTGTGAATAGTCATTCTTACTTGAGAGTAATGATTCGAAGTGATTTGAAATGGAATATGCATATTGACAACCTAACTAATATATTATCTAGAAACATTGGGTGTAGTTAGTAAGATTATGATAACTTTGTCCCCTAAAATAATGATACTGTTATACTACACACTAATACAAACACATATAAATTACTGTATACTGACATGGGGACAGCAGATATCAAGTAAGGGTCACATTGATGAAGAAATTAATCGGCGTACAAAACTTGCCTGGAGAGCTTTTGGAAGAAACAGCATAATTTTCATGAGCAATATGCCATTATGTCTTAAAAGAAAAGTGTTTGATCAATGCATCCTTCCAGTGCTTACGTATGGTGCAGAGACGTGGACCTTAACTAAAAGAGACATACAAAGGCTGCAGACAACTCAAAGCAGCATGGAGAGGTGCATGCTTGGTGTAACCAGGAGAGGTAAGAAGAGGAACTCGTGGATCCGAAAAATGACAAGAGTGGAAGACATCATGATCAGAGTTAAATCCCTGAAATGGCAATGGGCTGGGCATACTGCCAGAAGGACAGATCATCGATGGACAGCCGAAATTTTAGATTGGATTCCAAGGGACAGGAAAAAACCCAGAAGAAGACCACATGGAAGATGGGTGGATGAAATTCGAAAGTATGCAGGAGTGACATGGAGGAGACTGGCACAAGACAGACCGTTGTGGAGGAAACTTGGGGAGACCTTCGTCCAGCAGTGGATTGATAATGGTTGACAATGATGATGATGATGATACTGACATGGGGGCAAGCAACACAATATAACTTAAAAAAAATACAGGTTTTACAGAATTGATACATAAGATTAGTAGACCTAAAAACTCTTCTTAATTCTATACTTAATCTTACCTTTAGGTCAGAAGTAAATCCCAATAAATATAACATACTTACAATAAAACAATTATTTGACTATAATCTTAGCAAAATAATGTTCAGAAGAATTAAAAATGATTTGTACCATGACTTAATATCATTAAATATTTGCACTCATCCTTATGAAACCAGGAATCGATCAACACTCATACCTAATTTCCCTCGGGCAGAAGCAATTAAAATGAATATTAATTATTCGGGTCCAAAACTTTGGAACTCCTTGCCTTGTGACATAAAATCTATTAACAATTTTGACCTATTTAAAAAAAAATTCAAGCACCACCTTATTAAAAAGTCTCTCAATTAGTGCTGAGTAGACCTGATCTGGTCGCTTGATTGATTTCACGGCTTATGGATAGACCTTGCATCTATATACACTTATGTATTTATTTTATCTTTCAGTTATTTTCAATATGCCTTTGACTTGTCTTTTGTATTGTTCTTTGTTGTTTGTGTCTTTTTTTCTTTTCTTTTTAGTACTAGGGGTGGGAGGGCTATGTCAGGCCTTACTGCCTTTTCCCTCTTCCTCCTGGTTGCTACATTTTTTGCAATTGATTATATTGTTTGCATTTTGAACTGTAATATGTGGCAACTGAAAAATGAATAAATGAAACGAAATGAAAATTCCGATTCTGATGTATTTGCAGCAAAATATGAGCTTCTAAATTCTCGATTGAAAAAATTCGTCGTTTGTAGACCGATAATACTCATGTCGACAAACATTTTAGAAACATTTTCTTCTTAAAATAATGCATGGTTTCTATGCCAGGGGGCGTAGATATATATCTGATTTTTGTCAATATCTCTACTTCTAGGAGTCAGATTTGAAAAATTCCTTCTTTGTTGGATAGTGTTTCCGATGCGAAATGTGTTTCCTATAAATTCAAAATTTTCAAGTAAATCATAGACTTTCCGCTAGGGGCTGCAAAGGTAAATTGCGTTTTCTGCGTTATTTCTGCTTCTAAAACTCCGATTTGAAAAATTCTTCCTGCATCGCATACACCACCTGATGGAAAATATTTTTCACATAATTTCTAATGTTTGGTACAGAATGGTTTGGCCACCAGGGGGCATAAGTGTTAATTTCTGCTTCTGATGTATTTGTAGCAAAATCTGGGCTCCTGAAAACTCGACTAAATTCTTTTTTTCTTGGACCAATAGTGTTCATATGGAAAAACCTTTTGAGAATACTTTCTTCCTAAAATAATGCATGGTTTTCCCACCAGCGGACGTAAAGTCACATCTTATTTTTGTCGATATCTCTGTTTCTAAGAGTCCGATTTGAAAAATTCTTTCTATGTTGGAGAGCGTTTCCGGTGCGAAATGTTTCTTATATAAATTCATGTTTTTCTTAACGCACAAGTCTCCAACCAAAGGGTGTAAGCTTACGATTCCGTTTACAGCAATATCTGAGTTATTAAAAACCCCATTGAAAAACTTCTTTCTTCCGTCAGATACTATTGCTTTCCATACCGGTTCCATTGACTTTGGATATCTTTGATAAATTTAATTTGCGTCAGAACAGATTCAAAAGACGTGCTTATTACACCCGAAAATTCGGTGTCATCTTTCTTGTTAAAGATTAAATTGAATTAAATTTGAAAAAAAAAGTAAAGTTTGAATGGTTTGAATTTAAAGACAAAATTCCCCGCTCAGACTAAGCACTCGTTCCACGATTCTCTTCCGCCAACTGTAGCCAGCTGAAGACATCATGATGTAGCATATTCAGCGTATGCAGATGATATTACGTTCTGCATCCGTCATGATTCACAGTTCCAAAGTCTCCGCCAACTCTTTGATCAATATGCCTCATGCTCTGGTGCCTCCCTCAACACCTCAAAGAGCTCCGGTCTGTGATGTGGAGCCTGGTCCCACCGCACTGACTCCCCATGGGATGCAGTGTGGACTGCTTCCACTCAACGTTTTCTCGGCATTCATCTTGGACCACCCCAAGCTGCCTCCAATGCTACTTGGGCTACACTTCGTCCTCGCCAACAACGTTCTGCTACTTACTGGAAACGCGCTCAATTCTGCTCATCGGTTTTTCAATTAGCTCGTCTCACACGTACCTACGTGATATCAATGTGCACTTATTCCAGGATAGCGTCTGAGTCTCCAGTTCACTGTCTCTAAGACATCATACGTTACCTTACTAAAGTGATCTGGACCAGTCATCAGTGGATCGGCGTTCCCCAGCTCTGCTTCCCTTCTGCGTACGGTGGAATTGGGTTGACGGACGTTCCTACCTTCTACAAAGCGTATCGCATCTCAACGTTCCTCCGCCTTTTCTCTGTACCTGTACTCTCAGCTGTCACTGTTCGTAATGTCATTGCCTCCCCTCGTAATCCTCACTTGACTTTCCTTTCTCTTCTCATGGGCCGCTTTCCTCTCACATCCTCCTGTCTTCCGTCTGTTTACTCCGAAGCTATCTGTTTTCTCCGTCCCCCTCTCGTTCCCCACCTGCCTCTACCTCAGAACTCCTGTCTGAATCACTTTTCTTCTCATCTGTTCTACACCCCCTCGGCTCCCATGCTTTTCTTTTCCATCCTGGCTCCGAGCAGGAGTAGTAACAGTACGTGACCTCACTACTTCTGATCTTTCCTGGCGACCCTTTTCCAGTCTCCCCACAGCTCTCCTCTGTTCACCCACCGCTCGCGCTGCCTATGATTCTATTCTCTCCGCAATCATCTCTGTTCCCCAATCTCACCTCCCCTCCAGGTCTTCACTCAGTCCCCTCTACCTAACTTCCTCTTCCCTTTTTCTTACCCATTAAGGGCACGTTCCTTCTACTTTCCTCACTTTCAGTGTCTACCCTCTACCGTTTTCCATCTTTCTCAAGTTCTCCCTCACCCCGTCCTATCCCCGAGGTGCCTTCTGCCTCCACTTCGGCCGTTTAGTCCGCGGCCCTCTCTGCTCCTCTTGAGATTAACAGCCATTAGCTTTTCTCAATCACCGTCTCCCCGTCCCCTCTATCCTACACCGAATGACTCTTCTCTCCTCCCCACTTTGCCCATTCTGTGCTGAAAAAGCAGATGTGCCACACGTGTACCAATACTGCACAGTGCTACTACCGTTATTTCATCTTGCCTTCTTAATCGCACAATGTTCCTGCGCTACGGACCTCACCTTCAATGCGGACCGCGTCCGTAAGGGGTCCGGGTTCGAATCCCGGCCAGGCATGGATGTTGTGTTTGTCTTACGGCACTGGCTCTCTCCCTTCCCTGGAACCAGTGACCCTAAATTAGGGACGGGCGACCGCTTATAGCCCATTGAGTTGCTCACGGTGGTCGTTAAACCTCCAACCAAAAAAAAAAAAAAAAAAATGCGGACCGCACGCTTCTTCTCTGCAAATCTCCACCAACGTGTTCGCCTCCAGTGTGCTCTTATATTTTTACACTGGTGAAACATATTATACAGGGTGCCCAGTAAAGTCCTTTCTCAGCCCCTTGAATTTCGAACGCCGACAGCTACAGCCATAAAAACGGTGTCTAGGTAAGTGGCTATGCGCTATTCGATGTGATATAAAGTGGCTATGCGCTATTCGATGAGACCGCTTACAGCGCTTCCTAGCAGCAAAGTCAGGAGTTAGCGTACCGATCTCGAAAACTATACGAGATACGGGAAAATAGTCAATTACAAAGTTGTAGAGCAGCATCGATTTACAATAGTACGAAAAGACACCTTGCGCACATGAATGCTAAGAATAGAACGCGTACAACGCTCGCTCGTTTATTTGTTCGCGATATCGAACACTGTTACGTCACGAAACGCGTCAGAAAGGAGCAATTAGTTGTCATTAGGCACATTTACCGTCAGTGCTCAATGTGCTCTCCGTCAGCCACAATACACATTTGGACTTTAGATTGAATCTCACGCTGTGCCGCCCCGGTGGCGCAGTGGTCTAAGGCGCTGGCCTATGATCATTCGTCCGTAAGGGGACCGGGTTCGAATCCCGGTCAGGCATGGATGTTGTGTTTGTCTTACGGCACTAGCTCTCTCCCTTCCCTGGAGCCAGTGATCCTAAATTAGGGACGGGCGACTGCTTATAGCCCATTGAGTTGCTCACGGTGGTCGTTAAACCTCCAATCAAAAAAAAAAAATCTCACGCTGCACATTTTGCAGCATGTCAGGTCACACGCTAGAACAAGCATCAGTTATACGGCGTCGAAGGGGTCCTGCAACGTTGTCGGAGGGTCTGATACACCTGCTCTTTGAGGTAGCCCCACAGGAAGAAGTCCAATGGGGTGAGGTCCGCTGAGCGTGCAGGCCACTCTACGCAACCACCATAGCCGATGATTTGTTGCTCGAATGTCTCGACCAGGTACCTTCTTACGTTTCCTGGCTGGTGCGGAGGGGCGCCGTTATGTTGGAACCAAACATTCCGCAGTTGAGGCAACGGCAGGTTGTCCAAAATATCGGGTAATACGTACTGTAAGAGCTCCAAGTATCGGGCTCCCGTTAACGTACCTTCGTAAAACACAGGTCCGATAAGACTGTCCTTGAAAATGGCGCACCTGATGACGAACTGGTAGACCACGTGCAAGATTTTCAAGCGCTCAGTAATGGGTGTTCTGCCTATTGTAGACGCCATTACGCCTAAAACACGCCTCATCTGTCCAAATAATGTCGGCAAGGAACGTTGGCTGGACCTCTAATTTGTTCATGACGAAGTTACACCAGTCGTAACGTTGCTCAGCATCCCTTGGCTGTAGTGCCTGCAACGGTGTTGGACGGAACGGATGAGCACCTGATCGCCGCAGGATTTGCCATACGCGGCTTTTTGAGAGGCCACACTCAGCACTAACCTCTCTTGTGCTGCTCTCAGGATTGTTGAGGACGTATGCTAAGACATCTTCAGGTTGCACTTGACGGCCTACAGCAACTGGTCTGCCGGATCGAGGTCGGTTTGTCACGCAGCCCGTCTCCCTTAACCTATTAACAGCATTGAGGATGGTCTTCCATGGCGGATGCGGTCCTGCAGGAAAACGTTCACGATATAGCCGTTCTGCCTTTCTTGCATTGCGACCACATTCACCGTATAGGAGCAACAACTCCCAATACTCATCATTGGAATATTTCTTCATGACCGCGAGATTTGACATGCACCTCGGAAACTCTCTTTTATACCTGCCGAAAAGGTATTATGTTCCATACTTACTTGCATATCACAGAAATTGCATGTGACTCGCATACCAATCGCGGGTTGAGTTGGTCAGTCGATGCGAGACGAATTGTCACGATCGCCACCGAGTCCACTCGTTTCTTACAGGCAGTGACTATAGCATGGACTCGAGGAGGATCGAACCAAGTCCTATCGCATGCGAAGAGCGTGCGCTACCACTGGGCCACGAGTCGGGCTAGTGCTTTGCGGAAGGCGATATTATCTCCTTTCTGACGCGTTTCGTGACGTAACAGTGTTCGACATCGCGAACAAACGAGCGTTATACGCGTTCTATTCTTAGCATTCATGTACGCAAGGTGTCTTTTCGTACTAAATCGATGCTGCCGTACAACTTTGTAATTGACTATTTTCCCGTATCTCGTATAGTTTTTTAGATCGGCACGCTAACTCCTGACTTTGCCGCTAGGAGGCGCTGTAAGCGATCTCATCGAATACCGCATAGCCACTTTACTATACCTAGACACCGTTTTTATGACTATAGCTGTCGGCGTTCGAAAGTTACGGGGCTGAGAAAGGACTTTGCTGGGCACCCTGTATATGTCTATCATCAGCAACAGCGTTCTACCACCGCCTCTCGGCAGCAAGCTAGTGCTGCGTTACTTCTTCATTTTCGTGATCGTCTCCTCTCACGCCTACGACTAGAGTTTCATGCCGCTACTGCCCAGCTCCGTGAACAAAATTTCTTCTCTACATGGTCCCCGGCGACTCCTTGGTTTGAAAGTTCACCTTCCTCAATTCGTCTTACGGTGGGAGGTTGTATGTAACCCACTGTTCTTCAAACAACCGTAATGAACTTATAAACTAGCTTTTTCCTCGCATTTCAACGTTTGCCAAACCTGTCTGCATTTCTGCTCATCCTGTTGTTTTCTACGGTTTGAGCAGATTCCACTGATACTCCTATTCAATAGACTGTTCGCATTTTTGTGGACTTTCGTCTCTTCTCTTCATAATATTGTATACTCCGAAACTTGCATTGACCTGTACATATTGTAAATATTCCAATTTTATGTTGCTTTTTCACGCGTATTTTACACTATTTTATCGTTTCATCATATTGATTTTGTCATGCGATTTCGTACCTGTATGATTATTGTATTCTCACTGCTGCGTCAATAAAATATATTTTTCGTACGCATCTCCCACATGAACACTCCAGAATGCCGCATTGTACATACCACTCACTGTGCTCATCAGTGTGTTCTGTAATCATTTCATCGTCCACGTTCTTCTACATTTTATTATTATTAATAAAGCGATTTTGAAAACCTTGGAGCTGGAGTTATCTGGTTACGAGGGCCGCAGATTTAAAACTTGGCATCTCGGCCGCGTACGTAAAGCTCTCCTTGACTCCGGTGAAATCTTACCGCACGATGGTGATAAAAGAGACTTGTCTCTTTTGAAAATTCTGAGTGAATGCCTGTCTAAAACTCGTAGTCATTTCCGATCTAAACTCGGACGGTTTCAAATCCCACCCATGTTCCTCTCATAAACTAAAATTTCACCGCTGACTGGCTATGGCTGCATAAAGAAATCGTTGCCTATTCGTCAATTAAGGAACTCTGTGCCTCAGCTGTACTAAAAGTGCTAGGCGATTCGCGGAAAGACACGTACCATGGGATTCCCTGCAATCGCCTGCCGGTGTAATAAATTTTGCTTGTTTACTTCACGTCAACTGTATTGTTTCGTAGTTTTTAATTTGGTATCGCGCTTTGTGTGTGAATTGCGATCGCGGAGGTGTGGCGGCTGTCGGCATTCCGTTTATTGCATCCTCAATGTAGCGTCACAATGCCACGGGCTTGATTGCTCATTGCGGTGTGCTTTGAACCTACCTGAGAGCAGGACGTTACTGTTCCTTGAGTTCTCCGCAGGTTGGGGGGGGGGTTCAAAAGGGGTGAAGGTCACTTAACCCTTCCTCTGGTCATCTCCGTGTGCGGCTGCTCTCCCGTAGCTGACTGAAGGGGGGGGAGTTGAACGGGGGTCCTCCTCCTCTCTCTCTCTCTCTCTCTCTCTCTCTCTCTCTCTCTCTCTCTCTCTCTCTCAACGACCTACTCCTGTCCTGTGGGGCAAAAAAAAGGGGGGGGATGATAGGATGATATAGGAAATGAATCTTTATGTATGCCGTTTCCCGTTGAACTTCGGGTTTTCCAAAATTATTCCATGTTAATTAATTAAATCTTTATTTTAAAATCCTCCTCTTAAAATTAAAATTCGATGAATATATTTCAAATACGTGGAGATAATGTAAATATACGATGTCATCGCTCTGTCCACGTAATTTTATAAACAACGCATAGCAACTGAAAAAATGTTCTACCGGCACCGAATCCCAGATCTCTCTATAACTAGCGGAGTGCGTTTGCTTTACGCTACGGTGCCAACAATTCGCAGCTCTATTCGTGGTTTATCAGTCAGCATCTGACTACACAAATCCGTATTGATGTGTCGCCATCTATGCTGACTGATAAACCACGAATAGCGCTGTGAATTGTTGACACCGTAGCGTAAAGCGAACTCACTCGTCTAGTTATCGAGAGATCTGGGGTTCGATCCCAGCGGTGCCGGTAGAAAATTTTTTCAGTTGCTATGCGTTGTTCATAAAATAACGTGGACAGAGCGATGACATCGTAAATTTAAAATTCGATGCTGCTCGATCGTGAATATATTTAAATAATTAATTTAAATGTAGTAAATTTAAAATGTGGCTGCCAAGAGCCAATTGGCTTGCCAACAGGCTCAGCAACTGAGACGTCTCCATCTGGGTGATTAACGGCACAAGCTATTTTAATTATAGCTAATAACTCCAACGGGCGAGAGAAATGGTGAACATTTTCCAAATACGTGGAGACAATGTGAATAGACAAAGTCATCGCTCTTTCCACGTATAACTCGGCTAGTTATCGAGAGATCTGGGTTTCTATCCCAGCGATGTCATAATACAATTTTTCGGTTGCTGTGTGTTAATTAAAGAAAAACGTGTAAAGAGCCATGACTTTGTCTATTCACATTGTCTCCACGTATTTGGAAGATTTTCACCATATAAGCTCGTATATTTCTTCAGTGAAAAGACACACTGTTTGTAAACAATACAAAACCCGTTCTCTGCAAATTAGAATGTTTGAAGAACAATGTAAAGCAAAGGTAATAAAATGTGTCCTATTAAATTTGTTCAGTCATTGCCTTTATGCGTTTTGAGTGACTGAAAAACGTTAGCTCATTACAAAGTTTTGATCTGAAATTTATCTTCTGTCACGGAAAAGAAAGAACTGCCATTACTTTAAAGTTATATTAAAATTTTGAATGAAATATTACTGTGCTTGATAAAATGGGTTTCAAACAAAACTGGCGAACGTCTAGTGTTTGTTTGCTGTTGCTTGGAATTTTAGCATCGACGGATTCATGATATTTTTTGTTGAAAGTTAAATTTTTCTTGAAAGGTAATACAGGGTCATTAAAATCTGAAGAGTAATATAGTTACGAAAGCATTGTGTAGTGACTGCTGTCGGATCATTTCTATTCCATGCCAAAGTTCAGGGATGGACCGGCGAGTACTCCGTACAAGTAACTTCCGAGTGAGGCTCTCTCTCTGAAATAAATACATACCTTTATTTGTAAATACGACTGAAGTTTAGGTTATCTGACGTACGGTGCTGCGTCACCGGCCTCGACGATAACTTTAAAATTCTTTGCCTTTAAAGTTACTATGGTGTGGTAACAGACGAATTAAAGAGGTGCCTGCTACTTGGCCAGTCGGAGTTTTAGTGATAACAAACTGGGTCCAGCAATTTCATCCTGTCTGAAGGCAGTGACGCCATAAACAAATAAAAAAGAATATTTTCTTTGGGGAAGGTGAGCAGTTTTTTTCTCAATAATTCAAGAGAAAAGAATTTTTCGTCATTACGGGAGTAAATGAAGTCTCGTGCATAATGCATGATACTACTACCAATGCGCGATCGTTGGTATCAGCTCACTTCATTAGGCGGACCACATGTATGATTTGTGTGTTCATTAAGACCATCGGAACACTTTCACGACACATTCCCGGCATTCTCTATTTAGCATCGCCTCAGCGGAATAACAAGATGTCTCTCCACCCTTCGAGCAAGACTTCTTTCCCACCCCATTTATCCAGTATCTTGTTTTCGATCAAAATTGACTGCAACAACCCTTCTTTACGGTTTAATAATCGTTCCCTTTTCGTCAGCATCACGTCTCCACCAGGGGGCACAAACCAATGGCGCCAAATACTTCAACGACGTCACACGTTAGGAAGTTTTCGTATCTTTGTTGCTGCTTGCTATCTCTCCCTTCCTATCGTTCCCCACGCATTTGAAATTTTCTGATGCGATAAGCCAAAAGTAGAATAAATAAATGAGTAATTAAATAAATACGAAGATAGTATCAATCATCTTATTCATTACAGAAAAAATAAACAGCTTTTCCTGTACGCGTAAGAATGAGGGGAGGGAAAGAGAGAGAGAGATGGTTTCGTAACTGGTTGCTTTTGAAATATCATAAAAATGCCACATTCTTCGTGGTTTATTTCTTGTTTGCATGTTACTACGAAAAGTGATGGATATACGTATATATGGTGACACCATATCTCCGAAGCTCTTTAATGCCACATTGGAAAATGTCTTTCAATCACTGAACTGTGAAAACAAAGGGATAAAGATTAATGGAGATTATCTAACCCACCTTCGTTTTGCTGATGACATAGTCATTTTTGCAACTACCCCATCAGAGCTACAGAGTATGATCCAGGAACTTGCTGACAAGAGTAAAAAAGTAGGATTAAAAATGAACTTTCAGAAGACAAAAGTGATGTTCAATGCTTTTACAAGAAATGAAGATTTATCGATTGATGGAGAAAAGCTGGAGATAACAGACACATACGTTTATCTTGGACAGCAGATATCAAGTGAGGGTCACATTGGTGAAGAAATTAATCGGCGTACAAAACTTGCCTGGAGAGCTTTTGCAAGAAACAGCATAATTTTCAAGAGCAATATGCCATTATGTCTTAAAAGAAAAGTGTTTGATCAATGCATCCTTCCAGTGCTTACGTATGGTGCAGAGACGTGGACCTTAGCTGAAAGAGACATACAAAGGCTGCAGACAACTCAAAGCAGCATGGAGAGGTGTATGCTTGGTGTAACCAGGAGAGATAAGAAGAGGAACACGTGGATCCGAAAAATGACAAGAGTGAAAGACATCATGATCAGAGTTAAATCCCTGAAATGGCAATGGGCTGGACATACTGCCAGAAGAACAGACCATCGATGGACAGCCAAAATTTTAGGTTGGATTCCAAGGGACAGGAAAAGACCCAGAAGAAGACCACATGGAAGATGGGTGGATGAAATTCGAAAGTATGTGGGAGTGACATGGAGGAGACTGGCACAAGACAGACCGTTGTGGAGGAAACTTGGGGAGACCTTTGTCCAGCAGTGGATTGATAATGGTTGACAATAATGATGATGATGATATATATATATATATATATATATATATATATATATATATATATATTATTGCTCTCTTGAAGATATCGTTATCACCGTGCTCTATTTTTAGCAGTACAGGGGTTCTTTTTAATGTCTTGGATATGTTACCAAAAAAAAAAAGAAAAAAAAAACACATGATGGAAAGTGAAAACGAAGAGAGAAATATTTCTGGATAAAACACTTTTTTTTTTTAGTAAGCAAACAATGCATTGCTTTGCAGCTCGCATGAACGAAGAAAAGATGTGATGAAATATTTTCCTAATTGTTTCTTAATTTTTTGTATGTCTCATACTTTTCTTTGAGTGCTGTTCTTGTCACCAGATGTGAAATACAATGTTTTGCTGTCCATGACGGAATAAAAACACAGCATCACTAAGAAGTTTGTGGCTTCCCTTATTACTAATGTATTTCTCTCTTTTGAGTAGTGAACAGCCATTTCAACAATCAGCAGGTCAACATCTCTATTTAAATTTTTCACTTCACAACCAGCTTGCCTTGATTTCTTGAAAGGATATTCTGAAACATTCTTGCCAACTATACTTTATTATTTCTTCTCCACATTGTTTTGCTGTTTCAACATTAACAAGTTTTTCTTGAACTATCCTATTTGCAATGTTTCTCAACATTCCATCTTCACTGTCAGTAAAAGGGTTTCGGTCTTGAAAGAATGAAAATATGGTGTGTATGTCCTTAAAAAAGACATCGCTCTTTCCACGTTTTTAGCACCACACAGTAACCGAAAAATTGTTATTCGGTCACCGCTGGGGAATTGAACCCGGATCTCTTGATATGTAGCCGAGCGCGTTAGCTTTACACCACGGTGGCCAACAATCCACGGCGCTATGTGTGTTTTTGTCAGCTTCTGACATCATAAATCCGTAAGATGGGCTCAGCTACTGAAACGTCTCCATCTGGTGGGCATTAACGGCACTGGCTATAAATTAATTATAGCAGTTATTTCAAAATATACTTTATTGGCAAAAACATAGGGAATACAGGCGTACCACATATGGCAAAATAAACAACAAAACAATGAGCGATACTGATGAAATATTACAGGTGAATGTGATACGGCAGTCAACTAAGGATGACAAAACGTTAAAATCATTAATAAGCTTGAGGAAGATGATGCTTGAGGAAGATGATGCACAAGCAAAAGTAATGATTAATTAATAAAGCATGTGATGACGTGCAGAGTGAAAGCAGAGCACAAAACAACAGGTAAATATATTTACAAGAACATGGCTGTACAACGCAGTGTACAAAAAGAAGGGAACATGTAAAACACAACAAAAGCATATACTACGATAAAGGTACAGAAGTTCCCACAATCGAGGAAACCACACGATATGTGACAAAAACATGATACGTATTACAGAACATAGTGGAAACTTGGGCAAACTCCCCAAGTGAAACACAGGGATACACAAAATACAAACAGCAAGCCGTGCAGTATTGCATCGGTCCAAAAAAACAATGACATGGGACGAGTAAAAAATACATGACGTCAAAGAATGTGAAAATGCAAGACAGAAATAAGGTATAAATTAAAAGATACAACACAATGCAGCAAGAAAAAACAGAAAGATCAAAGCATCGCAGGGCAATACCTCTCGTATTGCTCCTAAAGAATAAATACACGGTGCGCAACTCAATGAAGGTACAAGCAGCAAAAGCAGACACATGAGTGAAGAATAAGTATTAAGGACAGGTGCAACGAAGAAACAAATACAACACGGTACATGCACACGAATTACACAAAAATTGCAGAAAACCCCTACAATACAAATCATAAGCAGTTACATGACAAACACTTAGTAGACGCTGTGACGAAGCACCAGGAAGAGAGAACACAAAATCTCGACTGATGCATTCAGATCTTCGAAGCTGGAAAAAAACAAAAAATCAGAAAGAAAGATGAATGGAAGATCCAGTGATTTCGAACCAACCGGTCCCCTGCGCCCAGGTAGACCGGAAAGAGGCTTGAGATTGAGGGGTGGAAGCAGCGAAGTTCTCCAGGCGTAGTCGAGACACGATTTGATTCCTAAAAATCGACCGTAAGGCCGCGCCAGCAGAGAGGATACTAGGTGTGGTAGCAGGAGAGCGGAGAGATTGATGATAAAGAAAAACGACATGTTTCACAAGTATGAAGAGATAGGCACAGGCATCCGGCAAAATAGCCGGGGGATGTTTGGTAAGCAATAGCCACTCGTACGCTTGAAAAGGGATGTCTCTGGAGCAAATGGTGCCTACAAGACGAAAGGCAGTATTGAGAAGTGGGAAGGAGAACGGGACAGTGACAGTAGACATGAGGAACATCACCTTCAACACCACAAAAGCAGCAGAGAGAATTGGAAGAAATAGACATGTGAAAGAGAGAAGAAGGAACAGGAAGGCGGCGGTGAAGAAACCGTCAGTGGATGTTTCGCTCTAACGGAGTAGAAAGGGGAGAGAAAGAGGCAGACCAGATAGGCAGCAGAAGAGAAGGAGAAGCATCAGGAAGACCATGCGGAGAAGGGAGGGGCGCACGAAGGATCGCACAGATAGAGGCAGTGGAAAAAGAAGAAATGGGAGCAACAGAGTCCCGAAAGGGAAGGAAGAAAGGAAGAGAGAGGCTCGGTCCAGAGACAAATAAGGCCAGTGTCAGAAACCAGAAGTGGGAAGAGAGTCATACTCCTCTTCCAAGGTGGAAGAAGGGTCAGGGAAAAGAGAAGAGAGGGGTTTCCAGGTCAAATCGGAAGTTAATAAAGCTTCGACAGTGAGAATTCCTGAGCGGAACCAAGATTGGAAAAGAAAGTATGGTTGATCGGGTGGGTGAATCTGAGTGGAAAAGAAAAGAGGTTCTGCAAGCAGGTCCAGGGTGGTAGAGGGAGGAGCGCGGAGTAGCGGGAGAGAATGAAATGCCGCTAGAGCGTCGATAAGAAATGGTGGGAGGCGTTTAGAAGTAGGAGATGAATCCATCCGAAGAAAAAGGAGGAAAGTGAAGGATGGATCATGAAGAGAAATAAGAGTATTCAGGGTAGAAGAAAGTGCAGGGGAGGGCGAAAGGAGAAGACGAATGAAGGAGACGATTCGGTGAGCTCGATAATATGTTCTGACATCCGGGAAATGAAGACCACCAAATGATGTTGGCAGAGAAAGCGTTGCAGCAGAAATCCAATGTCTAGATGACCATATCACTGAAGTGAAAATACTATTGATGGCAGAGAAATGATGCGATTTAAAAACACAGGAATCCCAGGGATAGAAGCATTGTGAGAGAAGATATCGATGAACAATTTGAGCACGTTGAAAGTAAGAGGAAAAGGAAAACGTAAATCGCCAAAAACCAGCCGTGCGATGAAGTCGTGGGCGAAGAGCTTGCCAAGTGACGTTGCTCGTGGTAAAGGAGTGTCCAAAATGAGCTCCAAGAAATTTGTGGGTCGAGGAGGACCATACTGCTCTCCACGGCGAGTCGGTGCGGCCTCTCCAAGAACCACACCACAGGCCAGCACTTTTCTGAATATTCAGGGCAGCACCAGAGAGAGCAGCATATTGTTCATAAGTGGCAAGAAGGGTATCAAATTGGTCATCGCGGCGAAGACAAAAGGTAACATCATCTGCGTAAGCAGAGACAAGAAAAACGGTGATGCCGAGTACTAGAGACAATCGGTCCTACCGCAGGTAAGAGAGACGCCCGACTTGCAATCAAAAAGGGCTCAAAGGCGAGAGCAAAGAGTTGTCCTGATAATGGACAACCTTGTCTGATGCCAGATCGAAAAAGAATCGGGGCCGTCAAAAATATGGCCGTCCGAACGTGCAAATGGGCGCCCCGGTAGAGGCTAAGGATGAGAGAAACAAAAGCGGGAGGAAAACCATAGTGAGTTAATACGGCAGAAAGGTAAGCGTGAGAGACGTTATCAAAAGCGGATTTCTGGTCAAGATTAAACAAAGCTAGGGGTTCGGAATGTTTTAGTGCAAGAAAGGAAAGGTTATGAAGAAAGGAGATATTGTGAGAAATAGAACGACCAGGCACGGTATATGTCTGGTCGGGGGATATGAGGAACGGAAGAACAGAATTTAGGCGGCGAGAAAGGAGTTTAGTGAAGAATTTGTAGTCCAGGTTGAGAATAGAGATGGGGCGCCAATTCGACAAGTCCAGAAGGTCACCCTTCTTCGGCAGGAGGATGACATGTGCAACTGTAAATTCCGGCGGAAGCGCAGGAGAAGAAAGAGCACACGAAAAAGCGGCAGAGAGAAAAGGCAGGAGTGACGGAAGAAAGGCCCGATAGAACGAGAGCGGGAGGCCATCAGGTCCCGGGGAAGAGTGAAGATTGAGGGAGGCAAAAGCCTCTCTCAATTCAGGCAAAGAAAAATCAGCAATGAGAGGGGCGCAGAGAGAAGACGGGACCTGAGGGAGAGAAGAAAGAAAAGAGGAGGAAGAAAAAGAAGAACCCTGCGCAACCGCTCGGAACTTCTCCTGAAAGAAGTGACGGACATGAGAGCAGATGACAGTTGTATTGCCAGTAACAGTGCCATCAGGCAATCGGAGATGTCTGATGGAAGATGACGATGCGTCGCATGGATTCCATCTTCGAAAGGACTTCGAAAGAATGCGTCGATGGTGAAATACGTAGGAGCCGAAGACGACGGACTGCTTGCTGAGCAAACGGTTCGAGGCAGGCATGAAGTTCATCACGGACGGAGGCATAGTGCGGGTCAGACATTGGCGTCGCGGAGAGGAGTCCTCGTAGGTTACTCACCTCCATCGAGCGAGTGATGGAAATAGTAAAGGAGAGTTGACGAACGAGCAAGAGAAGATCCCGTTTGACATCAAGCCACAAACGTAAGGCGCTTGGGGTCGTTGTGAGCAGCAGCTTTCGATCAGAAATGAACTTCTCAACTTCCTCACAAAAGGAACGGTCTTGCAAAAGAGTGTCATCAAACGTCCAATGACGACGCGTAGATGAAGGTGCAGGAGAGACGCAAATTGATAGTGAAACGGCAGAATGGTCGGAAGAAACAGTAGGTGAATGTCGAGCAGCAGTGATAGCAGGGAGTAAGGAAGCAGAAACATATATTCGGTCCAACCGCGCAGCAGTAGAACCGAACGTTGGCGGATTACACCACGTAAAGGAAATGGAATCAGGATTTAGCCGTCTGAAGGAATCGACAAGATGAAAATCATCAAGGAGCTGAGTCAGCTGTGAAACTAAATCCATGCGGTATTCGCCAAAAGACTAATTTCTGTCAAGAGAAGGCTGCAGCGTGCAGTTAAAATCCCCCCCAAGAACGAAATAATCCCCGGGAGGAATCGCTGCAATCGCTGCACGAATATTACTGAAAAGATGAGCAACATATATTTCATCAGTGGGAATATATACATTAAAGATATGAAAAGTAACATTATGCACACAAAAGGTAAAACACTGAAGAAAATCAAGGTGTAAATTTGTCACAGAAATAGAAGTCAGCTGAGTCAAAAACCGCTGGCGCACACCTACAGCTATACCACCATACCGCGAGAGGCGATACGAGTGGTAAAAGATGTACGGCCAGCGTCTCCATAGGGGAGTGGGAGTGTCAGCAGAGCAGTGAGTTTCCTGGAGAAGGAGAACATCTCCACCAGCGGCAGAAATGTCCTCATAAACGAGGGAGTTCAACACTGGTGTGCCGCCCCGGTGGCTCAGTGGTCTAAGCGATGGCCTCTGATCATTCGTCCGTAAGGGGTCCGGGTTCGAATCCCGGTGAGGCATGGATGTTGCGTTTGTCTTACGGCACTGGCTCTCTCCCTTCCCTGGAACCAGTGACCCTAAATTAGGGACGGGCGACTGCTTATAGCCCATTGAGTTGCTCACGGTGGTCGTTAAACCTCCAATAAAAAACAAAACAAAAAAAAAACACTGGTGTCGCGAACCCGCGACAATTCAAGAAGTCACAGTGAAAGTGCCATGTCTCTAGTGGCAGTGACAATATTTTCCAAATGGGAACGGAAATTGTTGTACCGCCGTTGGATGCACTTCTGAGTGGCAGCATCCTCGGCAGATGGACTCTTGATAGTATTGTAAAGAGTTAACAGTTGTGCCAGTTGATTCTCAACTGTTGGGTAGCGACCTTCAAATCGGTTGACATAGGTGGGTAAATTAGGAAGAAGAGCCTTGGCACAAGCAAAGTCGTGCAATTCGTTATAAGGGAGAGGAGTGTCCGGAAACACATTCATGTGTAGGCGTGCGGAAAATTCCTCAAGAGGCAGGAGGTAGATAACTGGCTTGGAAGACTTGACAGGGCGACCCGAAGCAGGTGATCCAGTAGGCTTAGTCGGAGAGGTGTGAGTAGAGTGACCAGATTGTCGCCGTCGTTTCGTAGAGCCGCGAGGAGGTTTGGCATCCCTTTTGTCAGAACGGGTCCGGAGATAGCCCTCCGTCCCATCACTCATCGCTTGGTCGCTGACGCTTTGATAGGCAGTGTCATCAGCGGTCGAGGTCTCGGTATCAGACTGGTCAGTCGCAACGGACTCAGCAACTGCTGTAGGGTCCGCAGGAACACGAAAAGATGCTGAAGATTGTAAAACTGGGTAGTGTTCCTCGGAGAGAGAAGGTGGGACAACAATTGGCGTAGAGGTTGCTATTGAAGGTAGGTTGTTCGCAGGAACCACCGTCGGTAACGGAGCGCTACTAGGATCTTGATGAGAAGGCGTCGGATCTTGATAGACGGGCGAAACAGACTTTGGTGGAGCAACTGGACACTGCTTATAGTAGTGACCAACCTGGTGACATTGACTACAATGGAATTCCGTCAGGAAGTTTATTTTCCTGACCTGATCTTCGCACCGAACAGTGAAGTGTGTTGGAAGCCGTTCGATTGCTTCTTGTGATGGAAATATGACCCTCGCAACACGGCGAGCACCTTGGATCGACGCATGTCGTGGATCACGTAATGGGTCGTTTCGGGCAGCAAGATGCGTTTGTATGCCTCCAACTACCCGACCAACCGAAGATAAGACAGCATACAGCATGAGATCTGTCACTTCCAACGGGACCGGGTAGAAAGAAACGTTAATGGGTCTTTGGCCCACTGGTTCTGCAGAAAGATGTCTATCACCAATGGTGAGACCAGATGTTAGGTGAGAATTCGCCATTTCAGCCGTGGCCAGATAAACAACTACAAGTCGTCCTCTACGATACATTTGCGGAATAGATTCAGATGGGAACCGCTGTGCAATGGCATCTGCATATACTAGCAAAGGAGTGTCCGGAAGGGCTTCGAAATGAACGCCTTTTGCAAGATTCTCAGTAAAAGCTGTGCCAGCTGGAGAGCTGGCTGGGATATTAAGCACGATATTATTGCCAGCTTGGGAAATGAAAGATTTCAGCTTTTCAGCGCCAACATAATTATTCTTGGATGCTGGACGAGAAACTTTGGAGGCTGCAACAGAAGAAAACGAGGGTAATGACACGTTGGGCTCGGCAGTGCTAGAAGAGACTGCATTTCCAGTGATGTCCATTGCGTCATCATCGATAGCGGAAGCCGGGAGATGTGGCGTAGCTGGAGAAGGCAAATTGGCAACGCCACGAGCGGACGCTTGCGTGGCAACACCCCCATCTGGGGCATCAGAAAAGGAAGAGAGATTAGGGCTATCACTATCCCTACCGGAAGTCACCATCTTTAATAGCAGCGCCCAGTAGCGAGCCTGGCCAGCTCGGCCAAACGTAAATAAGATGAAATACAACAAAATAGGCACTCACCGCGCTCAGAACGAAGCAAAATGAAAGACGATACCTTTATACTTAAGGTGAACGTGAAATTAAGGAGCGGAGAGTCCAATAACACACCCAAATCACACGAAAATCGCGGAGCAACAACACGCTGCGCAGTTAAATCCAAAGGGCGAGATCCAAAGTGAAAATTGCCGCCCCGGTGGCGCAGTGGTCTAAGGCGTTGGCCTCTGATCATTCGTCCGTAAGGGGTCCGGGTTCGAATCCCGGTCAGGCATGGATGTTGTGTTTGTCTTACGGCACTGGCTCTCTCCCTTCCCTGGAACCAGTGACCCTAAATTAGGGACGGGCGACTGCTTATAGCCCATTGAGTTGCTCACGGTGGTCGTTAAACCTCCGATCAAAAAAAAAAAAAAAAAAAAAAAAAAAATAAAAGTGAAAATTCTCCAAACACGTGGCGTCAGGGAATAAACAAAGACATCGCTCGGCGGTGACCGAATAACAATTTTTCAATGATGTCTTTGTTTATTCACTGACGGGCGTCAGTGAATATACAAAGACATCATTCGGCGGTGACCGAATAAAAAATTTTCGGTTGCTGTGTGGTGCTAAAAACGTGGGAAGAGCGATGTCTTTGTTTATTCACTGACGCCACGTATTTGGAGGATTTTCACTGTGTGTGTCCTTGTTATCTTTTTCCGTTCAAGATTTAGAGCAGCCTTTATGCTGGTCACTGGTGTGATACTCCAGTGATTCAAATCCTCAATTCCATTATTTATCTCTGAACAAGAAAGGAGCCAAACCTGATGTTGAGACTCTTCAAATCCTCTCCCAAGAGTCAGACCCCAATGTATTTCACACTTCTCATAAGAACTTGCTCAATGGCCAGATCTCTGGCAAGTCCATCCCAAAAACGTTCTGTCCTGCAAACCACAAAATGCCTAACAACAAAAAGCCACACGTATGTACATGGATATGGCGTAATTATTGTGGTCACTAGCAGCCCAAAATAGAAGTATACTTTGACAGGCTTGTAGATAGAGGTGCCACCGCCAGTTCGCTCATCTCTTATGAATGCCCTCATTATGCCAATCATGTCCATATAACTGAATTCAAAGACAAGAGGTACGATTCTTTGAACAAAGTTCCTTCTTCTTTTCATCCAGCTTTGCTTTCACCTCAGAAAAATTATTGTTAGGCAGGAGATCATCTAGTAGTATTTTTTTATCGAACCTTATCATATAAATAGAGTACTTCTGTGATGTCAATTGTGTGTCTGACTTTTCTGCATCTTGAAATGTGCATTATGAGAGAAGAACATTCAATGTCCTCTTACTGCTGCAAGCAAATGTCCTCTTACTGCTGTAGAAAACAGCTTTTCCTGACAGCATGTGAGTAACACTAATTGGAGCATACACCAGTTCAAGGGTTTCACATAGTCCAGACTCTACACCCTAGAACATTTTTAAGCGGATGAGAAGCTCTCCAAACCAATGCAATATCTTTCACTTTACTATTCTAAAATTTTCGATTTAAAATAGGTTGTGGTTTCCATCAGATAGCTTGGTCAAATGTTTGACGACTAGATTTACACCTTGTCGATGGGCTTTAACGCCCAGGAACTTCAGTGTGGAGTAACACATGAAAGGTGGTTGGATCCATGTCAATCATCGGTAAGGAAAGAAATACAGGTTTCCCAGGATCTGATCCTCCCTGGATGGCCTGCATCAATGCCGACCATCCTGGCCTTGGAGAACGAAGTGGCCAAGATATTTTCCACAACTGGACAAGAACCCACTTAGGATCATGAATAGGATTCTGAGCCAAAGTTTCACACCGAACACCTGCCATTGCAACTGACCCCTTGCGATAAAACTGTATTGTTATGCTCTTCACATACTTTATATCTTTTCGTGTTACTTTTACTCTTGGTACAGCTTTGTTTTGGTACTGAACACCTGGAGTGACCGTTTCAATAATTCCCATGACATGAAATGTATTACTTCCATCCAGAGCCCGTATATCATGATCAACATAATCTGCTGCGTACATGACAGACTGATCTGACTGAAGTGCATTTTTCATTCCCAGTGGCAACAGCAGCACACATCGCAAACTATTAAACCTCGCTGTATGAAACACAGTAGCCAAGTCTATGGAGTATATCAGTTAAAAACCTAGATCCAAAGTGATGATGCAACTGTACACCTAAGCTCAGTTGAAGAGGCATCATTGTAACTCTAGGATGAGTTGCCTGGATAATAGCTTGTCCAATAGCTGCTACTATCAGATCATTTTCTTTACCCATAAAAACTGTTTGAAGAAACAACTTTAGTGTTTGTGGCAGAAGAGACTTGTACTATAAAGAGGAAACGTCAGTTGGAGATAATATCTCAGTTGGAAGTAATTATCTTTGAGAGTTGGCATACTCTTAATCTCGGTTTTGATTATTATTCCAGCTGCTTCAATAAGCCTTCTTTTATTATCTTCCATGTTAGATTATCTCAGACAATCATTGTATTCACTGAGTATTGCTTCTGCAGTCTCATTAAGAGTCACAACATTTGATTTTTCATTGATTTCTGTAATGATTACATTCTTACGATAGTGATAAAGAATTATCTTCTTGTGTTTTGAACTAAATGCATTTTCTCCACCTTCTTTCATTTTGTCAACTAGTTCGTTAATTGTTATCAACTCATTGTCATTCTCTTCAAAGTAAGTGAATAAATACATCGAAAGAAAAAAAATCACATCAGTATTCTGACGTCGACCATTTGGAGCTTTAATACCACAATAATGAAGTGTAACGCCTTTCATTGTCCTAAAATTTGTACTGAATGTCTGGTGGTACAAAGCATATGCGGCGTGAAGTTCACTGCCTGTCAAAATACGTACCAGGACCGCATTTGCCCACGTATCCTTTCAATTTTTACAGATGTTTAAAAGTGCCTCTTTAAACTCGGTTGCTCTAAGTGGATACACATTACATCCTCTTTTCTTTGTTCCTTCATACATCATCGCTTGCTTTCCACAAAACAGGTAATAATTTTTTTGTTTAAAATATGGAACTTAAGATCAGAACATTACAGACGAGATGAATTTGAAGATTGTTCAGTTTCTGTTTTCCACTTGTCACGATTTCTAACATTTACGTTACAGTATTTCTGGCGACAGTCAACATAAACACTCTGTCCAGCACATGCAGCAATGCTATCACCTCGTTCCTGGCTGGCGCTGTTGATTCTATCAACTCCTTTTGCTGTAAGAACGTTTGAAGGTTCTGCTCCATCACAAGGTTTTTCGCAAATAGCAGTCTCCCATTTTTTCTAATCCTCAGTGATCATACAAAAGGAAACCTGAAACAAATATACAGCCATGACTTTTACTTATATGTAGAAAGCTTTTATAAAAGTGAATCAACATAAAAAAATTGCCAGCATACAAAATGATTTAATTAATCAATAACATTCTGAATACCTTGCGAAAATAAGTGTTTTTACTATTAAAAATTAATTTACTTGAGACTGGCTCAACCAATTTCGGATTTCTATACATCGTCTGGAAGGAAATTTCTTTGCAAACAAAAACGTCAGTAAGAACATTAATGCTGAGAGAAAACAAATACGCCGCCCCGGTGGCGCAGTGGTCTAAGCGATGGCCTCTGATCATTCGTCTGAACGGGGTCCGGGTTCGAATCCCGGTGAGGCATGGATGTTGTGTTAGTCTTACGGCACTGGCTCTCTCCCTTCTCTGGAACCAGAGACCCTAAATTAGGGACGGGCGACTCCTTATAGCCCATTGAGTTGCTCACGGTAGTCGTTAAACCTCCAATAAAAAAAAATACAATTATTTAGCAAAAACTGTCGGAGTGTGCTACGGAACAGCAGCCATATTGAATCCGGCATTTTGAAGGTGTTTCCCTACTTTTTTTGTTCTACATTTTTAATATGTTGTTTGTAGGGGTAAAAGGGAGCTAATAGCAAATGAATCATCTCCGTTCTTGCACTTCATCCAACAGATATCCTCGATAGCCAATAATGTGTACACTGCTGCTGTGCGGTGATGTTTGGCACAAAATTCACACATCTGTTCTTGCTTGTAAGACGATTAGCCAGCTGGCCACAGTACTTTTTCGACTCCGTTTTGCCATTATTGTCAAGTAACGGTTATCCCCCTGACTCGTACAACTGGGCGATTTCCAGCTAAACAGCTGCTAGCTGTTCTGTGTCTCCTGAACGCTGACTAAAGCCGTGGCACTATGCTGTGTGCTATTTCAAAACCGCTGTCCAGCCTTTGAGCGTGCCGAAAATTCGGCTTCGGGTAAAATCGTCCATATAACGTCTGAGAGACACCTTTTGTTATGTCAGACACGTGATTTCTTGCTCTGTCACTGAAACACATGAAAAATAGAAGTCGTAGGAGGACACCTCACTGCTTGCTGCCTAAATGTACGCTCGGCAGCTGTCACGTGTTCACAGCAAATTTGCATCGCGCTGCGCATCGTGGAATGTCTTGATACATCACACCACAGTCGTGGGCGTATGTTAGCAAGCCCTTTTAGCCTTCCTGATCCTTTTGTAATCTTCAAATTTTCATCTTCGTCTATAAATTTCGGACAGCAGTGTAGATATTGAATAACATTATTTCACTGAGGATACCGCAAGAAGTGTGCCCCTTGGATGTAGACATACATGATCACAATTGCCATTGGTTCATGAGGTTCACGTGAAACAGCGTCACACTGCTGTACACATTTCTTACAAAAAAGGCCTGGTTTCATTTAAATGGATGCATAGTTTCTCAAAAAAAAAAAAAAAAAAAAAAGAGTCCATCGGCTTTTGAAAATCGCCAGGAAGCACACCAGGCTGTTTCCAAAGAAAGAACTGTGGAACCACCATTTTTTAGAGTCTACTGTGACCTTAGCTATCACCGCAGATACTGTTCAACTCTTGTGGCTTTACTGCATGATGATGTACGTTACTGTTGGTGCCAGCTAATGAAACAATTAGGCACACATCAAAAGAGTCCATGAAGATACTACTGCACTTATTCCAGAATTTACTCGCTTTTTAATATGTGGCCACCGCGCTCTTGCTGGACCTGTCTCCTCCAGATTTTCTCCTGTGAGTGGAATCTAAAGAGACAGTGTACAAACATTACTCTCATACGCTGGCGCCTCAACCATAAATTTAACTATACATTTGCAAAGAAAAAAACTACATTAGGTTACAAAGAAAGTCTTGTCTTTTATCAATAATATCAATCATTAAAGAAAACAGAAATGTATTAAACTCCCAATCAAAAAAAAAAAAAACAGTTTTATCTTCTATACATCAAAATTTATAATATTATGCAACCACGGTTCCTTACCTATTCAGTATGTTTTAAACATGCACATAAAGAATACCATTAGCTGTTCAGTACGAGCTTACGAAACAACTTTAGTTGTGCATTTTTTGATTTCGTTAGGGAAGGGGGAACTACAGTTGACACGGTTTTAATCTTAAATTGTATACCTAACGGACATTTATTCCGTAACACCCAAATGTTTCAGGCGTCCTAATTTTTTAGAAAACAAAAAGTACACTATTACACAGTCTCTTAGCGGGATCGTTTAGACATATTAGGCCTAACGATCAGCAATTTTGTTCGAACACGAAACGCAATTAATCCAAAGCTAGGGTGAGACATTTCACATTTGTGTATAACATGAATTAATTTGTCTTTTGTTAACCGAAAGAAAAAGTACTAACCTTGATTTCCACACCACAATTCAGAACCTACGTCGCCACAATTCAGAATCCACGTCGCCACAAAGAACATGCTACGATGACCAGCAAACACAGCTTTATAGTTGCACGGCGCATGCCCTAAATCTGAGACAATGTCACGCAGCAAGCTAACAGCGATAAAATTCTGGAACGTTACACCGATATTGAAAACATTACACAATTCTTAGAAAAATACTCATGCACATTTAATTAAATTCCGAAACGTTACACAACCTCAGAAAAATTTGCGCATGCGCATTGAATAAATTTTGGGTATTGTGGAATGTTACACCAAACTCCGAAACATATTACACAAAGGCTAAAGTTTTGCCATGTTCCACAGAACTTTTCCAAAAAAAAAAAAAAAAAAAAAAAAATGTGTGAACTTCCCAAAAACGTTACACAGATTTCTAACCGTGAGTGAATGATTAAATGAACGCAAATGTGAAAACAGCAGAAAATTTATATTTATTCCTGTTTTTTTTCACCTTCGGATTAAAGTTTTTTTTTCTACAAGTTTTTTCTAGACTGAATTTTAGAATTTTGCCTGAAAAACAGTTTGTCCTTTACGACAGTTAAAAATATGTGAAGTTTATTAAATCGCTCTCTGTTAGCGAATTTGCTCTTTATGGGTTTTGCAAAGAAATGTGAAAGGCTGGTAAGCATCGGTAATACATATGAAAATTAAGATGTTAAAAAGAGGATCACCATCTTATTTGCTAAAGGTGTAAGACTTGTAGCTGTTTCGGTGCTGGAAGCGCAAGCTGACTGCAAAATTCATTTGCCTTTCCCGAAACTAACAAAAGTTCATATGATGCAGCATTTTTGGAAAGTGTTGTCTTGTTTTGCGGTCCTGGACGTAATCTTTTGTTGAACCATGATGACCGTTGTTTATCCCAGATAAAGTAAATGGAGAAATATTCCAACAATTATTTTATTCTGTGGCGTGAATAAACGTGGCCCTTGAGCTGTTAAAGCCGTTAACAACTGTTGACAAAAAGGAAGGCATCGAGTGTTCCGAATTAATGAGCACACTTGGCAAAAGCCTCAAGCATATGTACAGTCCCTCTCACAAAAGAACAGGTCTCGTCGACATGGTCGAGACTAGTTAGTGTTCCTACAGTTGGATGGGGGAAATGCCTTTAGATATTAATGTAATTTTTTAAACGTACCGTCAGTTTTCCAAATTTAATTTTATCTCACCGGTGAGGAAATTTTGGATCAAAAAACGCTGAAAAATACAAGTTGTGGACGCACAAATTGGATTTTTTTCAAGTAGTGTTTACAAAAGTTCAAATTGTTCGAATGCAAACGTATTGTTACTCCCCCTAGTGGGCGATAGTGCACCTGAAAATTAAGTAAGGATATTGATTATCGCAGTTAAACTTTATGAATGTTCAAATATTTATTCGTATGCTGAAGTATCATTTAACACAAAATCTAAATTTATTACACTAAGCGGGAAAAGTTTGTATCATAAAAGTCAGGAATAGCATGGAGAGTTGTAGTCACGACTGTCAGCAGTCGGAATAAAAAATAATTTTTCTTAAGAACTTTTAGGAGCGCAAGCACATTTCCAAATGCTATAATACAAATCAAAGAGCAGAATAGGATAGTGTGTTGCATCAGTAGAAAAAGATGCATTAGCTGTAAAAGCCAAGTTCTGTCTCCCACCTTCTTTCTCTATCACCCGCGCGCTCGCACACATTTTCCTTAAGTAGATTCAGATTTTTGATCAATTTGAATTTCAGGCTTCGGCTGGAAATAAGTCCAAAAAGTCAATTCTCCACCATTCATTGAAAGTATAAGGTGGAAGGAATACGAATTATGGCAATAATAAAGAAAGAAAATAATGTAGACCTTTTAACATTTTTAGCACGTCTTTTGCAAAAAAAGATCGTGTTTATGTTATGGATTTGCCCGTCCGTTCGTCTGTGGACACCATATCTCTACAACTATTAGTCCGATTTGAAAAATTCTTTTTGCTCTTGGGAGCTTAAAATGTACGAATAATGATCCTTTCTTTCTTGGTTTTTATGATGCAAAACTTCGCCGCTAGAGGGCGTAAATGCAGATGATATCGAATTCAAAATATATTTTATTGCATATATTTACTTCTAAATATCCGATTGAAAAAATATTCCTTCCGTTCGATGTCATTTATAACGAAGACTATTTTGGGCACAACACCCTTTTCAAGTAGTGCATAGATTTTCTGCTAGGGGGCGTAAAGGTAAATTGAGATTTCCCCGATATCTCTGTTTCTAAGTGTCCGGTTTGAAAAATACTTCCTGCATCGGATACAGCTCCTGATAGGAAGTGTTCTGCACGCGATTTCTAATTTTTGGTAAGGAATGGTTTGGGCATCAGGCGGCGTAAGAGTTTATTTCTTCTTCTGATGTATTTGCAGTAAAATCTGAGCTTCCGAAAACTCGATTAAAAAAATACTTTTGTGCCCGATACCGCTCACCTCGAAGAATCTTTTCAGAGTACCTTTTTCTTAAAATAATGCATTGTTTTTCCGCCAAGAGGCATAGATGCATATCTTATTTTTGTCGATATCTCTGTAAGTGTACGATTTGAATTCTTTCTTCGTTGGAGAGCGTTTCAGCTGTGAAATCTTTCTCATACAATTTCAAATTTTCCTTAGCGCACATGTTTGCCCCTAGAGGGCGTAAGTTCATGTTCCGGTTTACAGTAATATCTGCGGGACTAAAAACCCGCTTAAAAAAAATCTTTTCGATTGGATACTACTGACTACGAAAACTCTTTGTATATATTTTCTTCCCAAACTAAGGCACAATTTCGATGCTAGGGGCACAAACTTTTAATTTCTTTTTCTTAATATCTGTGTTTTTAAATGTGCGATAAAAATTCTTTCAACACTAGATGCCATTAACGTTGTGGAACACTTTAATGTCAGTATTTGAGCAGTTTTGCGGTTCACAGTTCCGTCGCCAGGTGGCGTTTCTGTACTTCTGTTTGTAACTGTATCTCCGCTTCTAAAACCCTATAAAGAACTTTTTTTTTTTCACAGAATGCCATTCGCTAAAATAGAGATGTGGTGCATTATCTTCTTTAAACAATGCACGGGTTTCCCACAGGGAGCGTAAAGTTCAGTACTTTTTTCTGGCTATCTCCACTTCCAGGACACGTATCTGAAAAGTTATTTTTCCTTAGTATTGCTTTTTCCATGAAGAATATTTTTCGCCTATTTTTCAACTTTCCCATTATGCGAAATACTTCCGCTAGAAGGCGTAGTGTTATATCATGTTTCCTTCTATATTTCTTCTTTTAACTCTTCGATTTGAAAATCTGTTTATCTCCGATACCTTCCTTCTTCTATGAGAAACTTTTTTGTGCGGCATTAGTTAATTTTTGTAATATTGTTTTTAGCCACTGGTGGAAATAAGTAGCCGGTTCTATTTCTGGATGTTTTAAGGTGGTAGAAATCCGGTTGTGATTTTTTCCTAACCAGTTGCATTGACTTTGAATAACTTTGATAAATTTAAATCGCATGAGAAAGGATTCAAAAGAGGTGCTCATTATAACCGGAAATTCGGTGTCATCTTTCTTATTATAACTGCAAACTATTACCACTTCCTAGCTGTTTTAGTTTGTGGCTCGTGTCAAACGTAAATTTCAAAGCCAAAGCGAAAACAATTTTATATAAAAATGTCATCGATGTGTGATGATCTATTTTCAGAGCTCTTTTTTAAATATCACTTATTATTTTCTTGAACAAATCCATCTCTTTTAAACTACTGTGTACAGAAAAGACAATGTTTGGTCTTCGAAGGCGAGCAGTCTGTAACAATTGTGCTATTTGTTAAATCGTATCATTGTTTTCCAATAAACAGCATGCATGTTCGTGCTACGTTTTCTGAGAGTGTCGGTGTAGCAACACAGATATTTTTCATAACTCTTCTATTTGTTGTTTTATTTTATTTACATATTGCTTTTGTTTAACGACATCCGCGAGCACTAAAAGCTATAGGAAGTCGCGTTTCCCAAATTTGGGACCACTGATTTCTGGGACAGGGCGGAGGCAGCACCATGGGGGGCAAACGCAACACCAATGTCTCCTACGAGGCTTGAGCTTGGGCACAAATTGAACTATTAGAGTGAAGCCCAAGCCTCTTACCACTTGGTCACCCGAGCGACTTATTCTTAAAATCGAGTATGCATTCAGAAAAGTGTCTTTACGAGGTGCATAGATATGAGTTTTTCAGCGTTAAACAACAGGTAAAAATATTCTTATCAAAAAACAAATTGTATAGTAGAGTAACGTTACTGTCTGATCCAGAAAGGAACAAGTGGAAGTAAATTATTTTACAAAGTATCACAGCAGGAAGTATAAGACGTATTTTAATTCTAATTTATTTTTGAAGTTCATTTTTATTTGTCATAATTTGAATCGTACATTTCTCGTGCGCTAGTTACCAGAGTCTTTGAAATAAACTCTCTTGGCTCATTCCGATGTCTTTCGCATCTAGGGTCTGCATAGTTCGGCGCTTGTTATGCTGCTTTCTTCGTTTCGGATTGTAGCACTTACTTGGTTCCCGTAACGATTTCTCTGGTGGAAGACAAATAAGTCCTGATGTTGCGAATCTGCGCTCGCTCTCTGAGCTGGGTGAAATATTTCTCACCTGATGGCTGTTGTAAGTGTCAGGAGGAAAGCCTCAACCGCATCCCAGATATAACCGATGCACGTCTATGTTCTCTTAAATAATACACGAACCCTTCCGACGTATACAAAGGTGGAAAATCTCAAAGCTTTCTCCGACATCGGAAAAGTAATATTACCTTCTCCTTTTATGTCATTCCTTACGGGAAGCTTTACTCTTCCTCCCACTCCTTTCTGAAGGTGCCGTAGTTATTCCCGCCAGGGATTTGGGAACGGTTGCGGTATTGTTGTTTTGCGTTTATATGACTATTCCGTGACAGCTGGGAAATAAGCAAGCATACATAAATGGCATGTATTCAGTTCTAAAAATATGCTTGCATGTTTGTGAAAGTTATGTTAATTTGGGTAGCAGCTTTAAATAACTTATACGAGTTTCTGGTATTTGCCTGTGCTAGAAGAAAGGTTCGCAGTTTGCTAGAGGTATCAGAGTAAGTCATTATGTGAATCTTGAATAAGAAGCACGGCATAAAAAAGGAATAGTAACTCAAAGGAGTGAAAATTTCAGAAATATTATCAACGAAGTGTTGCTTATATAACGAAGCCTGATTGTGGTCTTGATTTTCAGAATTTTTACTCATTGCGAATTTCAAAGTGCTATGCAGATTTCTTAATTCTGCCACTGACTGAAAAATATATATCATAGCTGCCAAGTGTCCCGATTTTGTTAAGCTTTTCACCCCCCCCCCCCTTTTTTTTCTATTTTAATTATTTTTTTTTCAGTAACTTATCATTTGTTTGTTCATTACCATTATAGATGCTCCTGCGGATTTTCCATTATTCATTACGGTAATAGTTGATCCGCTACGAAGTACGGGAGACATCAAGTATACTATGGAAATCGAAAATCTCAGTGAAATAATGTTATTCAATATCTGTGTAAAGTTTATTTCCCTGTTTCCAAATTTCTAACATCTATAAAAAAAATTGTAATTTTATGGCTTGTGTTTAATATCCTGCCATTCCGAAGTTTTTTTACTGCCTTTTGGACTTCATGTAGTCCGGCGGCGGAAAATCTTCGGAACGGCCGAAAGTGATTGTCCTAGAAGGGATGAGAATATTTCGTGATTTCGGAATTTTGAATTTTTCTGACAAAGCTACGTTTTTTTCCTCTCCTTATTTCTCTTCTTGATTGGGTTATTTTTATAAGTTTCCGACCATGTTACTCATTTTTTAATACGTAGTGCGATAAAAAAAGTTCTAAGACTAGGTACATAGCGCGCCAACAGATGGCAGTACGTGGATGCGCGAGTAGCGGTCGAGGAATTGACCTTCATGAGTCATTGTGCCCAATGGCGTCGTTCTGTGAACATTGTGTGTTACATGATATTTGGTGACCACGTGCAGAACACAGCTGCGATTTCGGTATGGACTGCAAACTAGAGCAGCGAGCGAACATCAAATTCTGCGTCAAACTCGGCAAATCGGGCACGGCGACGAATGAAATGTTGCGGCAGGCTTATGGCAATGAAGCAATGAGTCGTGCTAAGTGTTTTGAGTGGCACTCGCGCTCCAATACTGGCAGAACGGTACTGGAAGACGGAAAAAAATGCTCCAGTGGCATATTTTTTTTCGCACGACGTTTTTTAACGTTTTGACTGTAGCTGTGCAGTTCACAAGTTTAGCTTGCTCACTTACCAGAACAATTTCGTTTGAAAATCTAATAGATATTTTTTTTACTAATTTAAATAAATGTGCGGACATTTGAGTTGCAATGTCTAAAGGTGTTTTCATTGCATATTATAACACTTGCGTTTTTGCATGATTTTCCTGCGGACTTTTCTCTCTGTTTAATCATCTCCATAACCACCGATATCGCTAAAACACGTATATTCACATAAACATAGAGACCATGCGAGCTATCGTTGCTAAGGCCTACGTGCCCTTAATTATGTGCATTGATATCATTAATCCGTTCCTCCTTCAATCTGATGCCTCACTTCTGCTGCTGAACTGGAAGAGAAGACTGCTTCTTCCCTTGTCTGTGCTATTCAGCACTTGTGACGTATATTCTAAATTAACTTTCAGTTTTAGTTTCTTTCCCTATGTAAATTTTGAGTTTTTTCTCAGGTATACTTCCCAACTTAACCTGACAACTTCTCTCACGAAAATACTGCTGGCAACACACTTGAGGTCAGAGTGAACATGACGCATGAATGTATGAGATAAGAACGATAGATAAAAGGACGAGATAACAGTTGCTGTGGTGTGGATATGTGGTAGATATTGATTTGTTAAGTAAAATGTGAAGTGCAATGTTGTGCTGATGATATAGTTGTGGAATAAATCAATTAGCGAAAGTTGACTTCTGTCTTATGTTTCGTCTGGTCGTAAAGATTTAAATTAGGAATTAATGCATCGTATTCTTATCTAATGTTTAGACATAACGTAAGAACGACAACATTTCAGCACGGAAAGAAATTACGTTATACACTACGGAAGGGGAAGGCCAAACGCTATTCTTTTGGCCTGTGAAATGTTAGTACGAGATTTCTTGTGATTAGTGAAACATCAGTATGCGATTTCTTCTTACTACTAAAGGTTAGCAGGAGTGTCCTCTAAGTTAAACTGTAAGTGCGAGAATTCTTCTATCTTATGAAATGTCGCTATGAGTACGGGAATTCTTTTTAGTGAAATCTCTGCGTGCGAGATTCCTTCTCACTAGTGTAATATCATTGCGTGATGTCTTCTCACTTGTAAAATATCTCTGCGTGATCTCTTCTCACTAGTAAAATATCAGTACGAGACACCTCTGTATCACGAAATGTCATAGCGAGAATCCTTCTCTCTAGTGAAATGTCCGAAACGAGAGTCCTCCTTGCCAGTTATCAGTACGAGATTTGTTTTCTCTCTCTAGAGAAATGTAATGCCAAAACGAGATTCATTTTCACTAGTGAAATATCCGTAAGAAATTTCTTCTCACTTGCAAAGTATCAGTATGAGAATCTCTCTCTCTAGTGAAATGTCAGAATGAGATGTTTTCTCTCTTGTGCGAAATGTTTTCGGTGTATTTGGTTGCAGATGTCGGTTAAATATCTATGTTATACCAAAACACTAACATTAACTAAATTTGAAGAATCTTCGTACTGAAACGTTCCCTAGCGTTAAGTCGTGCTCCTGATAGTTTAACTAAACACTTAAGGCAAGCTTAGGTACTAAAGAGCATAACGGCTAGAAATGTCAAGTCTACTTACTGTCTCAACTTAACGCAATCATCTAGTACTTCGACAGCGAGATGCAGCAAATTCTCAATATGCAAAAAGCTTCTCAAGACAACAAAGATCTAGGGCTTCACTAACAACGAAGCATAATATTCAACGTCAACGACTAATATTCTCTAAGCAATCTCCCTGTAAGACAATTACAACGATCTCATAATCTAGCCGACTTCTCAAGAGAGCGCTCATACATGCAAACGAAAGGACACGAACCGTTTGAAGCAAACAAATTTTCAAAGCGCTCATACAATCGTAAGCATCCATCTTATCTCTCGTTAACATATGCCATTCAACTTTTGACTTCAAGTAAAAATCACAGCGAGAGAGAAAATGCAGCGTTAAATTCGGAAAACACTTAAAGAAAATAAACCAAAATTTAGATAACAGGAAAACCAAAATTTAGATAACAGGAACCAATGAGGAAAGTTAAACTAGAATATATGTTACAAGTTAAATGTCAGAATGAAATTTGTTCGCTAGTAAAATGTCAGAATGAAATTTGCTCGCTAGTAAAATGTCAGAATGAGATTTGTTCTCACCAGTGAATCGATTTCTTCATCTTCGACTTTTGATGGCCTATAGGCCTGAATGATCTTCGTCTGGTATATTTATGCACACATACCGACCACTGAATTAGAAACCGTTATGTAGATGCACGTAAACGTAACTTACGCAGCGTGTATGTAAAATAGTGTATGTGGTCGCGTTCGGCACCACGTAATTTAAGCAACTAACTACTCGTATTTAATGCTGCTGCTCGTCAGTAATCGTCAGTAGCGTTGATTGCAATGGGAAAAACAAAGGATGTTTCGAAGTTCGATAAAGGGTTTATTGTCTGTGCTTGCCTGTCTAGCCTGTCTATCTGCCGCGATGATTTGAAGACAACAGAGCTGGTTGGTTTCTCAAAAGGTGAGATATGCCAGGTCTTTGATCAGTGAAAAAAATAGCCACATTGCTTGTCTATAAGAAGTGTCGTAGCGGTGGCGCGACGACAATCTGTCAGGAATGATATCGCCGTCGTTTGAGAAGGCTTATACGGAGAAACAGGACTTCCTGTGTGCAGCAACTGGCCGAAACATTCAATTAAGGCTGTTCCCAACCCATATCTCAACGAATCATGCGCAGAAAATTCCAGAGGATCGGTTTTGGCAATCACATGCCTATAGGAAAACCACTGATTTCTGCGAGGAACCGGAAGGTTCGTCTAGAGTAGTATCAAGAATACAGTGACTGGAAGACTGGGAAAAAGTCATGTCATCCGAAAGTAAACGTTGTTCTGAACCAACGGTAGACAAAGTTTGGCGAGAGCCACATGAAGCAATGGACCCAACTTGCCTTGTAAACGCAACTCAAGGTTCAGAAGGTAGTGTTGTAGTGTAGTGATACGTTCTGTGTTTATAGGGAACAGGTCCCCTGGTGTTGTTGGAAGGTCTGTTGTCCTCCAAGGATTATTTTATCTGAACATTGTTGCCGATCAAGTCCATTCTGCAGTGATGATTTTTTATCCAGTAGGTGATGGCTGTTTCATGGGCGAAATCCTACTGTCCATCGCGCAGTGAGTGTTCGGCAATGGTTCAGCGAGCATGACAGCGACTTTCACAATCTTCCCTGGCCACCACGAAGCCCGGATCTGAACCAATTCTTTCAACAAAAATTCTGCTAAAATTCTTTCAACAGGAGCAATTTGTCTACATCCGATGTTTTAAATGATGCCAAAAGAACAAATGGGGATGTTCACGTATTTTGGCAGAAAAAAAAGGGGTACGTCACTGCAGGAATATAATGCCAACCCTCCACACTCAAAATATCTAGGAATTCTTGTGGAAGTGCCGCTTGGAGCATCTAATTTTCCCCCTTATTTTCAGGAGTATCAGTCATGATAGGATTGAGATCCACAAACTACTTCCATTTTCGATCCAATGTAAAAAAGTGCCCCACTTGATATACCCTTCTTGATCCGCGATAGAAATAAGAAATGTGTTTCATTCTGCATCGCAAGGCAGGATTTTCAACCAAATGGGTTGCTAATAATGCTGCTGGGCTCACCGTGGCAGCGTAAGTGACAGGGAGTACTTTGAAATAATCAATGGCTTCCTGATACCGTTGTGAAAGACATTGTAGATCAGTACAGTTGTACTTAATCAACAGTAACTGCGTTAAATTGTAATGCATAGGAACTGAGTAAAGTAAACCTGATAGGCTAATGAACCTATCAGGATGTATTTGAAGTAATTAACGTGTAATTGAGGCTCTGAAACGAATGAATGCTGAGTTCAATTAAAACCAAGATAAAGCCTCCATGTGTAAAGCTCAGAGTGGAGACGTTCACCCAGTTAACGCTCTCCCACACAAGGCTCACAAAAAAGCACTTAGATGTTCCAAATTTCTAGGAGGTGACGTGATCTTCACAGTATGCCAAAACATTAGTGAAACTGCGGTATTTATAATATTTTATCTGGCCCAGTGTCATAAATGGTCTATTTTGTGTTCAGCCAAACAAAATCCACGTCAGTTATCTCAGTCTTGCTGCTTAAAAAACTTGTATCTCCACACGTTTGTCTTCTGTGAATATTGTAGCCTCTTAGCTTTTACGTCAAAAACAGTATTTTTCAGGAATACCGTATTTTGATAAGAGAAACAAAATCGATGGAATTAATATTAGAGTAGGGCATTTTAAACGGAAATGCAAGGGTTTTTTTGCAATCAAACATTCATGACAGAATAATCGAGGAGTCATTAATGACAACAGCAGTTTATATACTTTCATCAAAGAAACTTACACAAATATATTGAAAAAATGGGCCTCTGGAGACAATAAAACGACACTACTTGAGAAATAATAAGTTAAAAATAAAAGATAAAAATATTCTTTGTATCACAGGTGTCCAGCCGTTCTTCTTATGTAATAATAACAGATAAAACAATATAAATCTGATAATTTTGCCTTCAAACTCGTGTTTCTGTTTTGCAACTCATGAGCATGGATGAAGTCTTTCATGGGCTACGTGAAATGATCGATCGAAGAGCACAAAGTTCAGCTGACGTAGTAGACTCTATTCACTTCCTGGAAGTTGTATGGTGTACCATTTCACCTGCAACAGTCGTAATTTTTCTTTGGAAATCAGATTTATATCACCGAAAATATTTCTCAGTACTAACCGAAACGCTAATGAAGATAATTTATTGTTATCACAATTGCTGAAAAGAAATGGAATCTTGAAATATTACTGATGAATTGCAGTTCCATTTATACTGATGGCTAAATCGAATCGCCAATTACGATGATTTAGTGTTTACTTCGTTCGTGCTGATAGTGAAAGTGAATCACGAATTTTGACCATTTAATTGTCAATTTCGTTTTCACTGATGACTGATAAGAACTGGTAACTTCGGACACCTTAAAGAAAATTAAGCAAGCCATGCAATGTTAAATAAAAAGAATTATGGCAAAGGCGATAATGACGCAAGTGCTAAAGCAGATAATTTCGTTTATACTTAATGCGTAGCAACCATCCATCTTACGCTCAAGATGTGTAAATCTTGAAGTTTTGGGGAAAGTGAACTTTCTTATGCACTAAGAGAAACAATTGAGTTTTACAGGCATCAAAGTGTGAAATCGATAAAACATGCCATAATTCTAAGTTATTTGTGTGCGAAAGGTACAGTGAAAATAAAACATCCGCGTAAGATACACTTTGATTTCCCAACTTTTAAAAATTTTTATTTTCTGTAGGGTTTTTTTTTTATATTGAACAAGATTATGAAGAAATAAGAGTTTTTCATATACTTGACCTTCTCATGTGTAATGAATAATAGTTACAACGAGTAAAACTACTCGAACGCAAAGCATTTTTCACAAACATGTTAGACTCTGCATCACACTACAAACTATTACATCACTAATGCTTGTTGATATGATTACTTCGAGCTACGCCGCCCCGGTGGCGCAGTGGTCTAAGGCGTTGGCCTCTGATCATTCGTCCGTAAGGGGTCCGGGTTTGAATCCCGGTCAGGCATGGATGTTGTGTTTGTCTTACGGCACTGGCTCTCTCCCTTCCTTGGAACCAGTGACCCTAAATTAGGGACGGGCGACTGCTTATAGCCCATTGAGTTGCTCACGGTGGTCGTTAAACCTCCAATAAAAAAAAAAAAAAAAAAAAAAAACTTCGAGCTACACGCACCGCTTACTCAATTAAGTTACACATTCAACACTTTTATCTTACTTTATGTGTTACACTATTGCCTTTTGGTTAATCTCTCTCTACTGGAGCCAGAACACAGCGATCTATGTGCGGTACGACTATATGAAGTACCGTCCGGGCAAAGTGAATTTACTACATAACTTAGAACGTTAATTTGAAAATCTGTATGGTTCGTGAAACAGTAAAGTCGCAATATCTTACGTGGTGAAAGAAATAGAAACGGAAACAGTCACCAATAATAATAATAATAATAATAATCGAGAAGTTACTACAGCTCTTATTGCCTCTGAACAAGAATTCTTCCCAAACATCTGGAGGCTATTTAGTATTCTGGAATATCCCCCGGTTTCAGCAGCAATCCGTTTCGATGACGAAGAGAGTTAAATCTGTTTTAAATAGCGAAAGTGGTTAGCAGGGATTGAATAATTTCTCTTTGTTCAGTGCTTTCAAATGTTTATCTTAGTGTATTTTTTTTATTGGGTATTTAACGACCACCGAGAGCAACGCAATGGGCTGTAAGCAGTCGACCGTCCCTGATTTAGAGCCATTGGTTTCAGGGAAGGGAGAGAACTAGTGCCGTAAGACAAACACAACATCCATGTCTCACGGGATTCGAGCCCGGACCTTTCTCGGACGAATGGTCACAAACCAGCGCTTAGACCACTCCGCCACCGGGGGCGGCCTATCTTAGTGTAGAGGAAGACTTCGATGCTTTTTTTGCCCAAGTTGTCTCCCTTTTGCTCTCTTATAAAACACTTTAAAGTGATGAATAGTTTTGAAATAATAGCTACAGAGTAAAGCATGAAATGCCGTCATGTCATGGGAGATAGAATGCATGTATGTGTACACTCGATAGACAAAACATTAGAAATAGGGGTGATGGGCACTGTTGAAAATGGAAATCTCCCACTCAGTCTGAAAGGGACCCAAACCGAACGTTTCCAAAAACAGTGTATCGCAATCGACAAACATGGGAAAATGTGGAGATATCTGAACTACTTTGATCATGAACGCATTGTTGATGCAAGACAGATGGGCCATTCTATCGCCCAAGTGGTAAGAATCCTAGGGTTCCGTAGGGTTCCGTAGGGAAACCGTATCAAAGGTGTACCGCGAGTATACCATCGACGGACGTACCAGCGCTCATAGAGCAAGCGGTGATGACCCGGATCGACGTAGACTATGTCAGCTCGTACAGACCGACTTCTTGGCAACAGCGGCGCAAATCACAACCAGGTTAAATGACGAAAGCCCAAGGACCGTCAGCGAGCGAGCGAGCAAGCAAACAGTACAAAGCACGCTGCATACTGTAGGCTACGGTAGCCGACGCCCTGCTCGTGTACCACTGTTGACTACTCGTCATCGGAAATTAATTACACCTCACCTGGTGCGGGAAACATAAAAACTGGACCTATGCAGACTGGTGCCGCGTTGTGTGGTCAGATGAATCCGGTTGTCAGCTGTACTGAGCTAACAGGAAGGTGCGGGTGTCGCGTCGACAGCATGAAGCCATGGCCCAGCATTGCCAGGTCCGCTCTGTTCAAGGCGGTGGCTGCTCTGTGATGGTTTGGGGAGCCTTCTCATGGGACACATTAGGTCCCTTAGTGTGTCTGGAGAGGTCCTTAACCGCTGCTCGCTACCATCACTTGCTGGCTGACACCTACACGCTTTCATGGTCTTCGCTCATCCTTTGACAAATGGTCTGCTTCACAGAACAATGCGCCGCCCACCGGGCTGCAACCCCACACGCATGGTCCAAGGAACACTCATCTGAGTTTTGAACCATCCTGTGGTTACCCAAGATCCCCGAATTTAGCCATGTGGAATCTCTCTGGAATGCCGTTGAGCGAAACATCAGATCTTTGGATCCGGGACCGACATCTTGGGCAGAGTTGTGGCTACTGCTGCAACAGGCATGGCTGGCATTTCTTCCGTATAGTCGATGCCTCGGCGCATTTCAGCTTGTATAATCGATGCCTCGGCGTATGCAAGCTGTTATTCGCGCTAGTGGAATATCAATACGCTATTAGGTAGGTATCTCTAACGATTTGTCCGTTGAGTGTATATACTAAGAGTGTGAGATAAGATCCTGCAACGCCACCCCATCCCCCGAAATGAAATCGTGGCTACCCCTGTCATTGGATTTCTACGCACCACAATCGAAACACAACTGTCTTTTGGGGAATTGGCTGTTTTGCAGACGTCCATATTGGATCTTAAAGAGTGAAATGCCAGACATCTTAAGTTTTAACTAAAGTTAAAAAGAGTGGAACTTCATTCTTCAAGATGAAATTAATTCGTTTTAGGTGCAGTACAACATTAGCATGATCAAGTTCGGATCATGAAGACAAATTGGAGCGACGGGTTAAGATCACGAGTTAGGTAATGGTGGAATTTTTTGCAACGTTTCATCTCCTGTCGTCATTTGCGAATAACCAGAAATACGTGCATTTGTTTGTTAAGCATAGTATCGCACATCCTCTGATTCATCAGTTTCAAAACCTTGAACTACGTTTGATTCATCAGTTTCAAACCTTGGAATACGTCCTCCATTTATCGCATTTTCCAGAAAAATTATCCATTTGGTAAAAACGAGTAAGAAAAAATATTAGCAGAACACAGACTGAACTGTAAAGGTTAGTGGCTTTGTGAAAGTTGAAAAGATATCGTCTCTCAAAAGTGCTTGAGAATGCATGATGTTGGTTGTTGACTTTTTACCTTGCGTGAATATGCGATGATGCGGCAATTTATTTTTCTTCGGTTGTAGGGTGGAACGTCATTCTATTGCCTCCCTCAATGATAAAAATGGCGGTCCCATTGTCAGCAGTCTTCTTCTTCTGTAAATAAGCTGATAATTGAGATTTTTCTATTTTTCAGCGAGCGTTGCCGTTTTTCCATTTTAAGCAGAGAACCGAATAGCCCTCGCTGAGAGAGGAAGTTTATTTTTAGGCAAGCGAGACTCTCCGACTTCCAAATTGAATCGATCGGTGAATTCAAAGCAGGTAATTAAAGATAGGAAATGATTTACTATGGCCTATGAGTGATGTTACTGTGAAGTTGCATTTTCATTCGTTAGATTTCATTCACGCTGTTATTGAATCCACGAGGAAAGGGAAATTTTAGATTCGATGTGACGCCCTCGCCTTTTGTTTATCACCCGTTTTTCTGGAACATAATGGCTTTTGTCAGATCCGCCGTCATTTGTACATGTAATATGATCGTCTTGTCTCGTGAAGACCACTGCAATAAACTGAAACTGCAGAGATCTCAACTCACGCTCCTCTGGAGTTGATAAGTTTTTAATTTCTTGATCAGACGTGTTTAACCTGCAGCACAATATGTATATATGTAGTATGTGTGTGTACACATTACGCCCACTCGTTTGCTGAACTGTATGCAAAAGGTACATGCACACTGCTCAATGAAGGTATGCAAACAAATTCGATCAAAATACGAGTACAACCATAAAACTTAAAAAACCCTCGAAACCTGAGCACAGCCATAAAACTGGAAAAAAAATCTTCGAAACCTTCTCAGATGCCAACCCCTGAAAAGCTCTTTAATCTGAGCGTTGGTGAGGGAAAAATCGAAACTAAATAGGAGTACATGTTTTGCTTCTGACTTGACATGTATGAAGTTAACCGTTCTTTTGATATCCCGTAACTTTTACTCAGTAGAACACGTTTTTTCGGGTTTACCAAGGATTTTGTTCGATGTGGTGCATCCGTCCACATTTTTCAAAGTTACTTCGCTGAGAAATTTTCGGTTTAGTGTTCCCGTAAAGATTCTCGGATTCCAGGAAATGTTATAATGTAACGTTTTGAATAGAATCTGAATATATATTTGGAGTTAACGGTGCCGATGCTGATATGCTAACAATAACTGAGGTAATCAAAATGAAAGGAGGGCAAAATATGAGGAATGCCCCCCCTCCCATATGCCATAAGCACATATGCTCATCGTTTTGTGGAACATCCTGTTATACGGAATGAAAAGCACCGTTTAAGAAAACTCTGACATTTGTATCCATAGCCAGTGGTTGCTCTGGCTTTTTTAAAGTTTTCTCCAACCCATTCGCCAAATTCAATTTTTTTGCCAAATGTAATTGGAAGTATCTGAAGCATCGCCAACATTTTCGCTAAAAGTTTTTATCCATCGCCAAAACGAATTGTTTTCACAAATTGCGAAGAATGCGATTGGCAGCGCGATCCCTGTCAATAGGTACATTTTCCCGGAATAAACTGCATCCCAATGGACGTTGCGCTGGAAAGAAAAATGCTGTGGAAGAATAACAGTACCTAATATCTCCTGAAAGAGTGCTTAGCATACGGAAAGGGGTAGGGGGTGGGGTGAATAATTCTTTGAATTTAGATTTCTCCGCCTGGGTGTTTCAAAGTAAGTTTCTAAGCACCGCACGTAATGTCATAAAATTCTCGTCTGTTGTTCAAATACTCAGGAATTAATATGTATAGTTTCATGCCAGTAATGACTTCTCAGATGATTTCAAAGTTAGATAAGCGACTTCCATTTTGCATAGGCGATGAAATAAAACCCCATCCACACGCACTGAATTAATGTGCTTTCTGTCTTATCAGTATTTACGGTGGACGTTTATGCGGCGGGGAGCAACAAGGTATTGCCCCGTAAACACAATGGATCAAATTCATTTAATTGTGGATCTCAAGCCGGTTGATGGTCAGTATTCCAAGAATTCGGTCTGCCGCGTCTTAAGGTTTTCATCATTTTGAATTTGATTTCATCCTGATTCACTTCGAATTAGGATGAAAATGACTCCAAAAATAATAAAGTCGAGCGGGATATTAAAGGTGCCACAATAGTTGAACAGTCCCAGTCCGGGAAGTGCTGTCCCAATCTGAGAGTTCTTGTTAGTGAGGTAGAAATATTAGGGTTCCTAGCTGAATATTCATTTTCTTGTACGCGTGAGAGTAAAATCCTAGCTGTAGATCCCACGTAAATCAGTTCTTTTGCTCCCGGTACAGTAGGACGCAGAGGAATGGTATATACGCCTGCACGTGACTGTGAAAGAATTGAGTCACGGTCTCTATGAACTAAATTAAAAAGATTAGAAGTCCGGACACCGAAATTAAGGTCAAGACCTCTGCAAAATCCCCTAAGTAGGTTTACGAATTCCGGGGGTAGTCGATGGAGCCAACAAACTTGTAGGGTGTCCTATCATGGCTCAAAGTGATTGCAAGCCTCCTAAGTTGTTTTTTAAGTAAGGGAAGGACAACATGTTCAAGGTAACCATGTTGAGAAGAAATTTGAAAGATCTTAGTCAGTTCGTATTTACGTAACTTGGCAGAAGAAGAATGCGTGAAAGCCCTGTTTAATAAAAACTTGGGGGCAGCAAGCTTGTAACTCAAGGGGTGGGACGAATCAAAAGGAATAATACATGGATCCGAATCCGATGATGGCTTGCGGTATACTGAGAACTGAAGATTACCAGTCTCTTGGTTGTGACTGAGAAGAAAACCTAAAAACGGTACTTGCAATGGTACCCTTTACCCCACTTGTTATTATGTGGATGACATTTTGATCTTTTGGCAGTATGGTCTTGAAGAACTGGAGCAACTTACACAACTGTTTTCCTCTCAATACCCGTCCGTTAAATTTACTCTGGAGGTTAAGGAATCAGGTTCCCTTCCATTTTTGGATTTTCTTCTCAGTCACAACCAAGAGACTGGTAATCTTCAGTTCTCAGTATACCGCAAGCCATCATCGGATCCATGTATTATTGAAGCTGTAATGAAGAAACACCTTGCTGCCTTCACAATGCCTGGAAATGAGTTGTCAGGAACTTTCCAGCACCACCATAACCGGAGACCGGGGAAATTATGCAGATCTGGGAGAGTACACGCTACTTTGAAAACTGGGAACCACTTGTCCTCTGAACAGTTAGTATATATAATTGTAGAACTCTTACTCTTTTGACTGTGTAGACCCGATGATGTGGCCGACGCGGCTACGAAAGATCTTGTCATCTTTAACTGTAAATAAAGTTGTTTAAGTGGTTTTGAACTTTTAATGGCTTTTAAGAATCGTGCGAATATGGAGAATTTTGTTTGTCATTTTGGAAGTGTTAGCACGAATTTATGACATACGCAATCGTCTTCAGACTTCACAATCTTACGTTTGTACACTCCAATCAGTTTTTCACATTGTTGCTCTCAGATCTCTCCTCGCACAGTCTTCCTATCTAATCCTTCGTCCTCCCAAAGGTCTCACACTTTAAGGTCGTTGTCCAGTACAAATCTAGGGAACTATTCCTTTGACATTCTTGCCACATATCCGACCCACTGTTACCTGGACTTCATTACTTCAGTTACACTCACCGACAATGAAATGCGCACCAAGAAAGAAGCATCGGATTGAACTGAAATTTTATGGCCGCAATGAAACAGATAACTGGTACACATGATGGCAAAAACAAAGCTGCGGGACAATTACAAAGGGATCGGTGGTACGCAGTCCGGTCATCTTCAATAGCGAGTCGCACCGCCCCGTGCGGCGATACATGCTGTAATACTGTCCGGTATGGAGGCGAACAGATGCCTGATGTTGTCCTGCGGTAGACTGGCCCACACGTGTTCAACGGTGTGCTCCATATCCCGGATAGTGGGGCACGGCGGCAGCTGGCGTTTCAACTGGTCCCACACATGCTCGATAGGGGACAAGTCCAGGCAGCGGGCAGGTCATGGAAGTGTCTGGACATGACGTAGGCAGTCCTGGGTAACCCGAGCCATATGAGGGCGGGCATTATCCTGTTGGTATAGAGCACCTGGAATCTCGGCCTGGAATGGGAGCACATGGGGCCGTCAATGATCCACGTACCACTACTAGAGATGATCGGTTATCGTAGGCAATGGCTCCCCAGACCATAATGCCTGCAGTGGGGGAGGTGTGGCGCTCGATAGCGAGTTTGGGATTGTGCCGTTGACCCGGGGACAACCACACCCAGACACAATGATCATCTGTCCCTAAAACGAAGCGGCACTCATCGCTAAACACCGCACGTCACCAGTCCGTGGCGTTCCACGTCGCTCTGGCCGGGCACCACTGCACACGGAGCCGGTAATGTTCCGATGTTCATGGCAGCACACAATAAGAGCACTGGAATCGCATATTCGCTTCCGCGAGGTGTAGGAAAATAGTTCGTGAGCACACAGGAGCTGCTACATCTTCCTGTATAGTGTATTGGATTGGATTGAATTGGATTGAAGGTTTAACGACCACCGTGAGCAACTCAATGGGCTATAAGCAGTCGCGCGTCCCTAATTTAGGATCACTGTTTCCAGGGAAGGGAGAGAGCCAGTGCCGTAAGACAAACACAACATCCATGCCTCACCGGGTTTCGAACCCGGACCCCTTTCGGACGAATGATCAGAGGCCATCGCTTAGACCACTGTGCCACCGGGGCGGCCCTGTATAGTGGACCGGATCCCCGTGGAATCCGTTCGCGCCTGGCGCATGATCCGTCGATCTTCTCTACCGGTGGTCCTCCTGGTCCGTCCGGAGCCGCTCCGCCGTGTGGCAGTGCCGTCACGTGTCCACTGCTCCCAACACAGTCGGACGGTATGGTCAGAACGATTTACGTGGCGGGCTATATGGCGCGCCGACCACCCTGCGGTTTTCAGCTAGATTATCAGGCCTCTCTCAAAGTCCGTAAGTTGCGTAAATCGACTTCTCTGGCGTCTACCCGGCATTCTTGTCCCTCTGTACTCTTGCTTGCGTCGGCCGGTGCTTTTCGCATTCATGGGGCATCGACTACACGCCGGTTCGTGCTTGCAGCGTCACCACAGAGTGTGCGGTCATGAGCAATCGCACCAAACGTGGATCATTTGCATACCAGCACGCATTCTAGCTATTTGCGAAGTTTGGCGGTTGTAGCATGTTTTCTTCTAGGTGCGCAGATTTCATTGTCCGTTAGTGTACATCGATGAGCCATTTCATTATGGCCACCCCAGCCTAGAGAAATGAGCGCGCCTGGAGACCGAACGGGGTGCGCAGGTGAAGTTCACAGAGCAGTATATATACAACCCGAGGACCGGCTTTCGGTTAGTTGAGTGTTCGGGGTCAGAATGGGAAAGGCTGTCGATTTATCGGAGTTTGATAAAGGACAAATTGTGATGGCACTGCGCTTCGGAACTACGATCTAGGAAACGGCACGACTTGTGGGTTGTTCACGTGCTGCTGTAGAGAGTACGCATCGAAAGTGGTGCACAGATGGCATAACGACGAACCGTTGTCCAACCGTGTGTCGTCTGCAGCTCATTGATGCCAGAGGGAAGTGAAGACTGTCGCTCATTGTCCATAGCGATCGCAGGGCCACCTCACGATTTGGGAAGAGGCACGTGTTTTAGCCCCTACTAACACGCGTTCTTCGATCTTACTTATGGGAAGTCTGTTTATACACTATGAACAACATTATTGTTGTAATGACGACATACATTGTTATGTACCTCAACCAGGGGAAACATAGATCTCTGTAAAAAAAACCGTGGCAATTCAGTTAATCACTCTGGTCCTGAGCTGTGGATTTATGTTCTCAAGTTTTTACTCACGCATTGCGTCACCCTCCCCATTAAGTGATCGACACGCCTATTCAGATACGTCACGAACTTGTTTTTACTTTAGTATCAGACTTGCTACATGAGTTGTCATTCTGTTTGCTTTTAATCTGAAGACGAGTCTATGATAGACTCGAAAGACCTCATATGCATCTTTGATGTGTATATAAGTGTTTAACATACAGTTTTTAATATTAAATTTTTCAATAACTGTGACTTTATTTATTTGTGGGACGACTAATACGAATCCACCACTTGAATGTTTACTGGCACGAAATTCGTATCTTCTATTTACTTCAAGATCAGCTGGACAATCTTGTCAAGAGCATGCGCAACCGATGTCATGCGTGTATTGCAGTGAGGGGTGGACATATCCCTTATTAAACTTTGACAGTATTCGAGGTGTTATGGCTTTTTTGCTTCTGCTTTGTCAAACACCAAAAATGGTACGTTTTGTTCATGTGCTGTGCATTACTTGTACATCCACAAACTTCTGCTTCTTTATGCGTATAAATTTCTATTAAGTCCAACCGTATGTCATATTAACATATTTATGATCAACATCATCATGTAACAAATTTCTTTCTCTCTAAAAATATAATTGAACCTTAATTTAGGGACATCAGTGTAGTTCCGTTTTCCATATATGTGGGTATGTTCTTACCAAATATCATTCAATTACTATAATTATTCCCGATGTTATTAGTAAAAACTTGGGCAAAGTAGCGAGTGAGACATCTTGTACTTTGGTACGAAACGCAAAGAGTTCTCTGATTTAAAAGACAGAAAACCTTTTCATTGATATTTGGAACATCTGAATCAATTTGTCGGGCTGGAGAGCCAACTTATGCTTAAGATTGTCATCCCCACATCATTCAAAATGATCGTAGTGATTCTGGATTTGTGGTGCAAAACGCCATACTTGGGTGTAAAACGAGGGCAATAAGATAGTCAATTTCGTTTTCGAATATGCCGGGGGTGGGGTGGGGTGGGGGCAGTCTAAGCTTAAGTTACCCCCAAATTTAAACGCTCGCGGCGTTTTCGGGTCTGGGGTGCAAAACGCCATACATGGGTGCAAAACGAAAGCAGTGCGATAGTTCATTCCCATTTCCAATTTGCCGGGGTGTGTGTGTGTGTGTCGGGGGGGGGGGGGGGGGTTAAGTTTAAGTTAGCCCCTCCAAATTTAAACACTCAGTGTTTTTTTTTTTTTTTCTGGTTTGAGGTGCAAAATGCCATACTTGGGTGCAAAATGGCTGCAAAACGATGGTCTATTTAAGTTTTGATTTTAAGAAGGGGACGGGGGAGGGCAACTTTAAGTGATCTTACCAGAACACCCCTTTAGAAACCTGGTAGCGTCTACGCTTCGCCGGGTAAGAGCTGTTGTTGTAGCACGTGGAAGACCAACATCATATTAGGCAGGTGGTCATAAATGTTTGTCTCCTCGGTGTATGTGGAGCTGTCACCTGGCATCCATAGGCGATTTGACGGATATACTGTTGGTGCCTGCAAAGTTACGCAACTTAATAGATATTATCGGTTTACATGCATGTGGAACTTGCGATCCGTACCTTCTGATCAGAGATAAATCGTTAATGTGGACGGACAAGATAAATTAGATTTTCTTTCCCTTAATGTTTAAGAGGATCAGAGAAAGATAATTTCTGATCGATTACAGCGAGTTTGAAAAAGAAACCAAGAAACACGCACTGTAAAAAATTAATGCCGTGAATTCAGGGAAAATTCATAAAAATAACGTTCAGGCAATTTGCCGGTAGGTGTGTCTTCTAATGGAACATCCGATTTCAAAAGTTTTCGTATCTTCTAATTCCGGTATTTTGACAGAAATTCCATAGTCAGCAATTTCGTTTATTTCAAAAAAGTTAGTTTCGGGGTTTTCTGTATTTATACAGAAAGTTCGCAAAATCTTCGATTTTGTCTTTTCCAGACCTCTTACCAGAAATTATTCTTATCGGACATACGAAATCCTTTCCCTTTGCTCCTTGTCAGTTTCGAACCAGCAGCTTTTTCAACGGGAACTCTGGCTATCCCTAACGCAAAGTCACGTATAAGGTAGAATTCTGATCGCGCGATGGTGAAATGCCTTTCTTGATTCTGGGTGAATTAGTCGTTTTATTTTCTGTTGGAGAATATAATTTTTGTGAATAAGTTTGTTTTATTTTTTCTATAGGAAGACTCATTACGAATTACGTGTTTTTTCATCGTGAGTTTTCGAAGCAATAGAATGCTTTGGAACTAGATCTTTTTAAACTGACAATGACTTTCGATTATCTTCAAGAAAAGGTGAAACGTACTGCTTCATGATATAATTTCGCAATACTCCTAAATATGAAATTTACTCTTGATAGCTATCATAGCTTTTGTCTTACGGGTTCCACAGACGGACACGTAGACACTGTACAATCACCTGTACAATAATTTAAATACCCGGTTTCTTACGGTAACACAATATAGAGTAGCTAGAGGACAAAATGGGTAAGAGGGGGAAAGAATATTCTGTGCCACAAAAACCAAAGTTGCATGTGATATACTATGCACAGCATCCGATCTGGCTACGGAACCCCAAAATCAGGTCCTCCGACTGACGATTGAAATTTAATAGCTAATCAAACCTCAAATATTTCCGCAAATCGTTCCGATTACCAGAAATTTTCAGTCATATGGATATGGATAAAATGTGAACAGAATTTTGCTGTTAATACGTATACGAAAGGAAGTGCGGAAAGTGTGCCCGACAGGGAAATCAAGCGGAAGAGAGGTAGAAGAGGAGAAAACGATGCCCTTATGTATTTTGTAACCGGGGTCCAGTAGTAGGTCCGAGGGCTTAGCGTGCGTCGGATGGGTGTGTTCAGGCGCGGACTGGGCCGCCGGGATACCGGTATAATTCCCGATGTCCCACCATAGCCTGGGCCCGATAGGCATTGTGTTAAGTAAAAAAAAAATGTGTTTATACTGCCTTTACTGTGCTTTTAGAAAGAAAACGAAGTTATGCTAAAAAGGCAAAATTTGTTTACCACTTTGACGACTTCTAAATCAAACAAAGAAACAAAACAAAAAAGCTTACGTACCAAATGTTCTGCTGAGCCGAACACTGTTTTTTGTACAACCCCTCTGTTGACTTTTGATCTTGTGCTCCGTTCCTTTCTGCAGATTTTCTGTATCTGAACCCGCTTTTGCTCTAATCGCAGTTGAAGTTGAATAATCAGTACAATATAATCAAATAAACCATCAATAATTTGGGATAGAAACTGGAAATTGATTGGACGCGTTAAATCGTTGAGGTAAACTTTTTGGGTTAAATAGTACGGTAAAATTTTGGGGTTGTTTTGCGCATATGCTTTTCTTTTCAACAAGATCTGTATTTAAGAGATCTGCGTCTGATTTTTTAACGAGAATATGAATCTTTTCAAATTGTCTTAAGAATCTTTTAACAAGATCATCTAGGAATCTTTTCAACGATATCTGCGTCAGTTTTTTTATGATTAAGTTTTTAAAGCGGACTTTTAAGTGTGGAAGTGTGGAAGTCTATTTACAAGCAGAAATATGCACTCATAACCACTATCGCCATAAATATGCGTTACTGAAAGAAACAATATAATTTTATATCACTTAACGGGAAAACTGTAAGGCTTTTAAAATTTATGTGAGGCTTTTTAGGTCTTGCATGCATTCTTGAACTACAGTTTTGGTAAGTCTACTTCAGCTACAGCAAAAATGCTACTTCTAATAAGTAGGAACTGTACACCAAATTATACTCAAAATACACTGACTGAAAAAAAAATCCCAACACCAAGAAGGGGTTGTGTTAGATAAACGACAGTTGGTAGGCGGTGAGAGTACATCTGCAAGATGACGTCTATGCAAATTTCGCGCTCGGCGCATACGTGTGGCGCTACTAGCGCCCCTCGGAACATGCAAAGCAGGTTTGCTGTAAATACGCGCTGTAACGTTCGTGAGCATTAGTTATCGTTGAGATTCGACGTATGGTGTTGATGTTAGTCAAGAATGCCTTTAAGAAGACGAAGAAGCCATTATCAACAGCTCACGGAGTTTGAACGAGGTCGTGTAATAGGGCTACGAGAAGGTGGATTTTCTTTCCGCAATATTGCAGAACGACTTGGCAGGAATGTAGCCACTGTGCATGATTGTTGGCAACGGTGGTCAAGGGAAGGTACTGCCTCAAGAAGACCGGGTTCCGGCCGGCCACGTGGTACTACTGATAGGGAAGACCGCCGTGTACGGCGTATGGCCGTAGAGCATCGTACCGCGTCTGCGGCAGCAATTCGAACTGCAGTTGCCACCACAGTGACACAATGAACTGTTACAAATCGGTTACTTGAAGGACAGCTCCGAGCCAGACGCCCTGTAGCGTGCATTCCACTTACTCCAAGCCACTGCCGTTTGCGACATCAGTGGTGTCAAGCTAGAGCTCATTGGAGGACGGAGTGGAGATCTGTTGTGTTTTCTGATGAAAACCGGTTCTGCCTGGGTGCCAGTGATGGCCGTGTGTTGGTTAGAAGGAGGCCATGTGAGCGCCTGCAACCAACCTGTCTGCGACCGAGACACACTGGACCTACACCTGGAGTTATGGTCTGGGGAGCAATTTCCTATGACAGCAGGAGCACTCTCGTGGTTATCCCACGCACCCTGACGGCACAGTTGTACGTCGGTCTGGTGATTCAACCTGTTGGGCTGCCATTCATGAACAGCATTCCAGAGGGTGTTTTCCAACAGGATAACGCTCGCCCTGCATACCGCTGTTGTAACCCAGCAGGCTCTACAGAGTGTCGACATGTTGCCGTGGCCTGCTAGATCACCAGATGTATCACCAATCGAGCACGTATGGGACATCATTGGACGACAACTCCAGCGTCACCCCCAACCAGCATTAACCGTCCCTGTATTGACCGACCAAGTGCAACAGGCATGGAACTCCATCCCACAAACTGACATCCAGCACCTGTACGACACAATGCATGAACTTTTGCGTGCTTGCATTCAACATTCTGGCGGTTACACCGGTTATTAATGTACCAGCATTTAACATTTAAAATGGCTCTTCTCGCGCTTACATTAAGCTGTGATCTTGAAACCTTAATCGATTAGATATGTTACATATACAAATGTATTGCCGCCATTTCATTCCTCTACAACTATTTTTTCGTGGTGTTGGGATTTTTTTCCGTCAGTGTAGTATAACTATACTAAAAATCCGAAATTTCGTATTCTACGCCAAGAAATTTCGGATTTTTAGTATAGTTATACTGTAACTGCGGCTTCCATATTTATCAGAAGCGAAATTCAGTAGCCATTTTTAGAGATAGTGAATTGTAGTAATTTTCTTTCAATTCCCGCCATTTGGATGGATGGGCGGGCTAGGCAGCGAACAGGCAAAGTACTTCCTTTCCCACGCGTCGCAGCAGAAGGAGTGTTATATCTATAGTTTCGTCGATGTGAGAAGAATGAAACTGGACATTATTGTTTTTCCGTCGTCCCAAGCAGTACGATGAAGAGGGGGCCAACGAGCCAATTAATGAAGCCCTGTAGCAATACTATTTTGAATGCTACTTCCATTTGAAAGTAATTAAATAAACATTAGTCTTCGCATTCTTTGATTTCTCTCACTTTGTAAATTTGCACTGAAATTCTTGCAATTTTAGAAATGCTTAATTTTTTCAAGACAGCCACAAAAAATGTTTGTTTATGATAGGTAAGTCTTGAAAAAAAATTATTTTAACATAAGCGAAATTATTACAATTCAGAATTCAGCTATCATATTAAAATTCATAAGAATGGAATAACATCTTCAACTTCTTACAGAGAATGTATCTTCTCTATTGCTGCAGAACGGAAGCAAATTTTTTCTTACATTAAATTTAACTATGGATATTTTATTCGTTGCGCTCCCCCACCCCAAAAAAAGAAAGAAAAGAGTAAAATATTAGTTAATTATTGCCCCCATAACACTGCAGTAATCTTCAGGTTTGTGTTGAAATGGTAATGCTGATATACTTAATATATTTCTTCCCAAAAAGTGGGCCGCAAACAAATCCATTCCCAAGGCCTTTTATTGATTGCCATTCCGCCAGTGGGTATGTTTTATTTAATCCATTGCTTTATGGGCCGCTGCGTGCATGTGCCCATCCGTGGCCCATAAAACAATGGAGAATCTTCCTCAGATACTATTTGAGCAATTCTAAATGGGTTAAGGAAATGAAATATGCTTGCCCACTTTACGTACTTTATCAGCAACAGAAAAAAACATATAGCAGTTATTCATAGGTGAAAATAAACTAGTCTAAATCACAGCTGCATGAAACCTCCGGTTGAAAGTTTTGCAGGTAGCAGAAGTAACGGAAATACACACAGAGTGCTCACCGAATCACAACCACCCATGTTCAAAGTGAGTTACACTCTATACTGTCGTAACTAGGATGGCGTGGCCTGTAGGCTAAAGGGGTGTTTATAAGAGATTGGAAGTTCACTGGAAACTGTCAAATGAAAAAAATAAAAATAAACAAATTAAGAGAACTCCCCGCTATTATCACGGATGAAGAATGCCTCAATTCTCGCAAGGTGTCGGGCGTGCCTTGTATCCGTGCCTTCAGAATGCGTCATCCTGCCAGTCGGGGTATTACGGAGTTTTTCATTCTGTACTGTGCAACTCCGCCGTGCAGACTCACTTTGCCGGGCTAGAGGCGGTCCGACACGATGCTAGGCAAGTATCCCATGACTTTTAGCACTTCAGTGTAAATAGAGGCGTAGTGAAAGAAGTTTGTTGAAGTGTATGTGTCTGGGTGAATTGCTGTATCATCCGGACCGGAGTAAGTTCTCGGAGAAAAAAGTAAAGGGACAAGTCGATTAGTGTATTCATTATCGGAATTAACAAATGATCCACCTGTGTGTGTGTGTGAGAGAGAGAGAGAGAGAGAAAGAGAGAGAGATAGTATGACAGGAGAAATAAATGAAGACAAAAAAACAATCGGTCTTGACCTTAGAATAGGGCACAATGAACGATCGCTGTCTCAGCACTTTCTCAAATTTTATTCCGTAAGAGTGTGCTGTTGGTTGATTAATCACTGTTTGCAGTTAATTATCTCAGGCTTCAGTAAACGCTAATATTTATTCAGACAATCAGATTGGTAATCAGTTGTGGAAGGTTATGTGTCTGAGAACTCCGACACAGTCAGTTTTTACTGAATCATTGCGTTTGTTCTCAGTATTTTTAGACATGTTGGACCGTTGTGGAAAGGCAGCCATACCATAAAGAAATACATCGACAACTTTCTGGACACCCATGGATGGATTAGTAAAGGTCCGGGGGGGGGGATTTTATTGGTTCAGTCTTCTTTATAGTGAAGAAACTTTGACAAACGAATGACCAGATGGACCCACATGTGAAACATGAAGTAGTTCCTGTTTTAGTGGCTGGTTAGTAAAATTGAAATCGAGAAAATATGGTCGATGAGTACTTATATCTGTATAATGGTTATAGTATAAGGATGTGTATAATAGAATGCATGGTTTGTGTAACAGCAAAGGTTGTCGAGAATTTAAAACTTTACTGAACATAATGAGTTCAGGTTCTGAGACTGATTAAACTTTCAAAATGAAAGTCTTTTCAATTTCTCCATCTCTATAATTGGGCTATATAGGTATTGTCTGGACGTGTAAATAAATAATATGTCTAATATTAGGACCTGAAGTGAAGGCTGAAAAGTTGAAAATAATAGATTATGTGTCTGTGGTAAATACTAGTGCCAAGAACTGCATTCGGAAGCGCTTCAGTTTTGGCTTTAATTTATGTCTGCCTAACCGTTGTTGAGTTTGTAAAGGCCGCCTTCATATTTCTAAACATTTACGAGTCTCTTTAATTCATTTCAGTAGCAAAAAAAAAAAAAAGAAAGAAATCACGCACGCCTTATTGAATAATAGAGAAAGACAAATAAGAGTGCATTGTACTGCGGGACGCACGTAGCCACAGTTTTACGTTCGATCAATGTTTTCTGGTATTTATTCTCACTCGGAAACAGAATAGCCAAGGCGGGCACGCCCTCTTTTTCTCCTCCCATTTACGGTTTCGTTTGAAATATTTATCGGCTCTCTGCTTCTTGTCTGTTCTCCCCGTTTTTTTTATTATCCATTTTTTATGCTTTATGATGTTCATTTTCACCTGCTTTCGTGTTCATTTGTCTCATATTTTTCGCAGAGGTAATTGCACTCCTTCTGCGATCGTGAATTATACCTTTCATTGCTGCTTTTTCTTATTCTCCTTTCAAGTTTTATGTGTTGTGTCATTTTGTGGTGAGTCTCAGATAACATTCAAAACTGTTCAGCGGCGAGTGATGCTAAAAAAAGGAGACCTAGCCCTTTATTAGCGTGGCGTCTGTAATAATTGGAGCCCATTAAAACTGTCTCGTCAGTGAACACCGTTGTATTAAAAGTTCAGTTTCCCCCTTCGGAAATCTTATTTTCTTTTTCTTGAACTTGTAGTATTTGTATTCACACAGTGTTTACGAGGAGGAACTGGTTCGTTGTTGTAATTAATTGCCTTAGTGGAGGTCATTAATTAAGTTCCCTTTTTAACCCAGGAATTCAGCCGTTCTTTCTTTTATCTTACGTTCAGTTTACGCTAGATTGTAACTGAGTTAACACGTAGGCAGATGATACCCAACTCTTTAAATTAATCGTTCATCCTTATCTCGCTACTTATCCATAAAAAAAACAGGGATCTCAACCTCTTCTAAAATCGATTATTTTGCTCAAGAATATGGACGCACAGGTTACATAATCATTTTATTAAATTCCAATTGGAGCGTTTTCCGTTAGAGCACGCTACAGTAAGTGCTTTATCAGAAATTCATTGTGTGTTCAGCCTACTGAAATGCTCTGCAGCATGTCCGTATACTTCTCATGGAGCAAACCTTATGCCTTCACCATTCTGCCAATACGAGTTGAATGAATTTAGAATACGCTTGATCGGAGGTAGCGTTCGTTAACCATTGAAAATTTCCGAACTGAGTAGAATTGAGTATTCACTGAATTACGTCCGTCTTTATGTAAAGTGAGTTATCCCCTATACTGTCGTAACTAGAAGTTCGGGGCCTTTAGGCTAAAGGGATGTTTATAAGAGATTGGTGGCAGAGATGGAAACGGCTCAACGGGTCGTCAATTTCTAGCGGGTCAAACGGGTCGGATCAAGGTGTTCCTGACCCGATTTCGACCCGGCATTTATCTTGAAAAACGATTTCGATTCTGCTTTTATCTTGAAAGCTCTTTTGATTATTGAAAAACGAAAGAAAAATGCGCACTGTGGAATTTTGTGCGCGATACTGGTGCCCACGGACTGAAAAAAGATTTGTCATGCGATATGATGGCAGAGTGTCCTTTCCTTCTGAGGGGAAATGATTAAAACAACATCCACATTTTGGAAACTTTCAGCTCATCATGAACTTGTGAAAATTGGTGTTGCTGTGAAACATATTATGAAGCTTGATATGTTATCAAGAAAAAGGAAAAAACTGAAGTTAAACATTCAACAAATTGCTTAATTCAAAAGTTTTGACAGTAGCGCCATCGAAATTAGGTGAACAGCCTTAACATTACTGCGGAGGGACTTTTTGACACTCACTGATGTGTTTGAAAACATTCGTAAAACAGTTATGTCTTGCAAATGAAGGACGACAGTTTCAATACTTCCTGTAAGTGAGTAAATCAAACGTTCCTATAACACACTTGTTTGATTTCCATATAACCTAAGATACCCTCTGCGGAGAGACTTTTTGTACGCCCGGTATATACATATATCATTGTTCAAAACAGATTTGTCCTTGTCTGATCCGGGTCAGTTACAGATCCGGGTCGAGACCAGTTATGGGACGTCCGGGTTTTGTCCGGGTCCAAACTTTTTCACCCGTTTTCAACTCTGATCAGTGGTTCATTTGAAACCAAAGTTACGGACGTAATGGATAAAATCAAAGATTTAACGGTCTTCGCTAAAAGCCAAATTGTGGAAGCACGAAGGGATTAGTGTGCTCATTTCGGAAATGGAAACACTTGTGGGTTGTTCAAGGACCTCCATAGTTAAAGTGTACCAGAAGTCAAGATGGCAAAGCAATCAACCGATGGCACAACTGTAAAGAGCGGCGAAGTGTCTATTCCGAGGTGAATGGCAGAAACCGAAGTGCGTGGCATATTGTCACGGATTGGTTTCAAGAGCAGACACCCTTTCTTAACAATTCATCGACGTGAACCACTCTCCAGGTGCGAACAACAAGCGGATTGGAAGAAGTTATGCTGATTCGACTAATCACGAGATATACTCCATTTTGCAAATGGTAGAGTCCATATTTGGAGTCAGCAGCATCTGGCTAAGGAGCCTTCCTGCATGACATCGGCAATCCAGCCCAGTGGGTACGGGTGTATTTTATGTGGCCTGTTTAGCTGGTATGAACTGGGACTTCGGGTGTATGTGAACAAGCATACGGACGCCGGCTACTACCAGCAACTGCTTGTGGACCATGTGACATTTCCACCCAGAAGGAGATGTGTTTCTTCCCAGGAAAATAATACCCATGTCATTGGGCCCGTCGTGCAAGAATGGTTCGACGAACAAAGTGAGATATCTCGAATGGCTCCTAAACTCGCTTAACATCAACCCAAACAAAAATCTATGGGATTGTGGAACGCTAGGTGAGGCAGTTAGGCGCACTACCCGGATTCACATCGGAATTGTGGAACGCAATATTTGGCATGGTTGTTCTAGGTCGGATAACCACCAAAACTCATAGTAAAGCGGAAAGACCTTTGCCAACAAAATTTCAAGTGCATGGTTTGTCAGTTCACAAAGTAGTTCCAAAGAAACTTAATCTTTTGAGCATTGTCTGTTGTGCTCAGGATGTCCAGCACTTTGAAGTTCCGCAAAAATCAAGAAAATAACGTGCTTGTATAATGCAGCTCTTCCTTGTCGGAGCTCTTTTAATTTTCCTTAGTGTTGGCAGTTCATGACGCACGATAAGTCTCGTTCCTGATGCTCTTCTCTACGAAACTGGCTACAAAAGTTCCTCTCGCTGTATGGGGAGCGATGTAAAAATATCCATCCCGTTTTTTCAAAGTTCAAGTTTCAGAACGATATAAATCTGTTTAGAACTTTTTGCTGTGATACTAATGCATTTCATTTAACGGTAGAACCGCATCTCTGAATCCTCGTAACAGTTTTCTTTGCTTGGGTTTAAGGACCAAGTTTTAGCATCTCATTTAGTGCCACAAGCTAAATACATCTGTATTGAATACTTGTTTAAGCCTGTCTTGGTATGGAGAAGGGTTTTTTAAATCAACGAAAAGAAACGTTCTCGAATTACGGAACCACAAACTTGTGTTATCAAAACGACAAAGTACTTCAAGAACTGATTTTCAATGCCACGGAGTTTTGGGCCGTAAAATTTTTTTCTTTTAGCTTATCTCAGAGCTAGTGTACCAAAGGTATTTCAAAGTATAGTAAGAACTCGATTTTTGCGTGAGTTCTGCGAAAACGTCGCATAAATTGAGATCGTATCTATCGAATGCATTGTAACATAGAGGAAAAGGGGGTTGCATGCAACGATGTAAAATATAATGTTTCAAATGGATTTTAATCACACTGAAATCATGTTAATTCATCAGAAATATGAACACAAACTTTGAAAGAAACATTGGTTTTACTAAAATATATTAACACTCGCCCAGATAACCACTCAATCTTGCTCCCGGGGATGAGATTGCAGTTGTAGTTTTAAATGTTTGCATGTCGGAAAAGGTGGGCGTGCATAGTCATCTGGGTCAGTCACCCAAACAAGGCAGACCAATCAATCAAAACTTGAGTCTTCTTCTAAAAGGCGTTGTGCAATATTATCCACCTGCGAAAATAAAGAGGCCTGTATCTTAATGTTCAAATCTTTCCCTTGGAGAACTTCACTCTCCTCCTCTTCTTCTTCCTTATGCTCCTGGGTCACGTCCATCGTGTCCTCAACATTAAGTCCATGGGAGTCAATCAACTCAAATACATCTTTCTCTTCCATATCAGAGAAGCAGTCTCCATCCAATCTCTACAATGTTAAACGCTGTTGTTTCGAAACTAAAGCAACCTCTGAAGTCATCAATGATGTCTTTCCACAAAGTCTTCCAGGATGCATATAGTGTCGATATCTTGACTTCTTCCCATGATGCTTGAACATTGTCTACATCACCCTTGATGTTGAAGTGTTTCCACCATTCTCGAATTGTAGGCATATTTCCTGGCTTACGGAAATCATTGGCATCTTTAAGGAGCTGTATATGCCCCTGCTCACATAATATGCCTTGAAAGTTGATGTGACTTATTTGGGAGTAAGTACAACACCATAACGTTAAAGTTGAGGTTATCCAATTGTTTAGGGTGGCCAATAGCATTATCGAGGATTAATAATGCTTTAATAGCAAGGTAGATTTTCGGAATCATTATTCAGGTTCAACTGCAAAATGATTCCTGCACCAATCCTGAAAGATTTGTCCAGTTACTCAAACCTTTTTATTTTATTTCCAGTGCAGGGTAGCCTGTTCTCGCTTAAATCTTTCAGTGAGATGAATGTTGAGAGTAGCAGATCAATAAATGCTTCATTTTACAATCTCACGTTGCAATGGTACATAAAAGCAGCGTCAGCCTATCTTCAGCTGCTTTAAATCCAGCAAGAACTCGTTGACACACTCAGTTTTAATGAACGCCTAAGTGATGATGACATTTAGCAGCATCAGCGGGTCGTAAAATGTCTGACTTCCTTTCAAAAGTTAGAGAGAGGTTTCCTTTCGTTTATTCACTGCTGTCGGTAGGAGAACTTGCAGGACGTTTGAAATCCATACTATCCTATATGATAAAAGCAGTGTGCAATAGAAAAGATAAATGATATATTCGTAGCGCACAACTCAGATCCACACAGCACAATTTATAGTGCTAGACTAAGTGTGTGTGTGTGTGTGTGTGTGTGTGTGTGTGTGTGTGTGTGTGTGTGTGTGTGTGTTCCTTCTTATATAACACGACGCTTTCCCACATATCCTATCAAAGCCACACGCATTAAGCAGTGGGTGCGGTAGCGTCCAGCCACATCGTGCTCAGCCGTGCAGAATCGCATATGTTGAACTCTCATAAATCGAGGATTTACTGCATTTCTTTAAACTGTGGAATTACTGGCTGTCTAATTTCTAAAATACCTACTGCGTCAAAACAGTTGGAAAACGCATTGCGGGGTTATAGAAATTGAACGCAAAAAGAGTTTTAAAGCAAGACTTTTAGAAGCGCAAATGCATTGATTTCCCTTTAGTGGGGAAAATGTGCGTGTGGAAAGTTGGAAGTTACGAGAATAATACTGACTGTGGTTAGAATGAGCTAAAGCTGTATTTTATCAATTTCGCCTTTGGCAACTTATTGTCGAATTAATATTCTGAGTTCATGCTGCCTTGCGGCAAAATTTTATATCAGAAAGACGAAAAAATCTGAACGAGAAGAAATTATCGCAAGAACAGCTGTTGGACGCAAAAGTAACATTTTAAGCTTGACTTGCCGCCCCGATGACTGAATGTTTAGAGGCGTGGTAATCGCCCGATTTGGGTTCGGGTTCGACTCTCGGATGGGCATGAATAGTGTGTTTGATTTACTGCCCTGGTTCTGTACCTTCCATGGAACCACAGCTCCAAAATAGGGATGGGTGACTGTTTGTAGTCATTAGAGTTGCCCGCGGTGGTCGTTAAACCCCGAAATACAGAACAAAGAAAAGTCCGCCCCGGTAGCGCAGTAGTCTAAGCACTGTCTTTACGACCATTCGTCCGAGAAATGTTCGGGTTCGAATACCGGTGAAGCATGGATGTTGTTTTTGTATTACAGCGCTGGCTCTCTCCCTTTCCTAGACCCGTGGCCCTAAATTAGGAACGGGCGACTGCTTATTGCCCATCGTTTTGCTCACGGTGGTCGTTAAACCTTCAATCAAAAATTAAAACAAGAAAGATGAAACCGAATTTTCGGGTGTAATAAGCATGTCTTTGGAATCCGTTCTGACGCAAATTAAATTTATCAAAGCTATTCAAAGTCAATGGAACCGGTATGGAAAACAATAGTATCTGACGGAAGAAAGTTTTTCAATCGGGTTTTTAATCCCGCAGATATTGCTGTAAACGGAATCGTGAGCTTACGCCCTCTGGTTGCAGACTTGTGCCTTAAGAAAAACATGAATTTATATGAGAAACATTTCGCACCGGAAACGCTCTCCAACAGAGAAAGATTTTTTCAAATCGGACTCTTAGAAACAGAGATATCGACAAAAATAAGACGTGACTTTACGTCCGCTGGTGGGAAAAACCATGCATTATTTTAGGAAGAAAGTATTCTCAAAAGGTTTTTCCATGTGAGAGTATCTGTCCAAGAAAAAAAAAAAATTAGTCGATTTTCAGAAGCCCAGATTTTGCTACAAATGCATCAGAAGCAGAAATTAATACTTATTAACCCTGGTGGCCAAACCATTCTTTACCAAACATTAGAAATTATGTGAAAAATATTTTCCATCAGGTCTTGTATGCGATACAGGAAGAATTTTTCAAATTGGAGTTTTAGGAGCAGAAATAACGCAGAAAACGCAATTTACCTTTGTGCCCCCTAGCGGAAAGCCTATGATTTACTAGAAATTTTTGAATTAATAGGAAAAACATTTCGCTTCGGAAACGCTATCCACCAAAGAAGGAATTTCTCAAATCAGACTCCTAGAAGTAGAGATATTGACAAAAATAAGATATACATCTACGCCCCCTGTTGTAGAAACCATGCATTATTTCAAAATGTTCCTAAAAGGTTTGTCGACATGAGTATAGTATCGGTCAACAAACGACTTTTGTTTCAGTCGAGATTTTAGCTGATATTTTACTGCAAATACATCAGAAGCGGAAATTCATATTTTGCTGCAAATACATCAGAAGCGGAAATTCATATTTTGCTGCAAATACACCTGAAGCAGAAATACTTACGCCACCTGGTGGCCAAACCAATTTTTACAAAAATTAGAAATTATGTGCAAAGGATTTTCCATCAAGAGCTGTATCCGGTGCCGAAAGAAATTTTGAAATCGAAGATTTAGAAGCAGAGATATAGCGGGAAACGCAATTTGCCTCTACGCCACCTAGCGGAAAGTCTATGAATTACTGGAAAATTTTGAAATTATATGAAAATCATGTCACATTGAAAACACTATCCAACAAAAAGGAATTTTTCAAATCTGACTCCTAGTAGTAGAGATATTGACAGAAATAAGATATACATCTACGCCCCCTGACGTAGAAACCATGCATTATTTTAGGAAGAAAATATTTCGAAAGGGTTTATCGATGTGAGTGGCATCAGCCCACGAAAGAATTTTCTCAATCGATATTTTAGAAGCTCAGATTTTATGGCAAATACATCAGAAGCAAAAATGAACACTTACGCCCCCTGGTGGCCAAAGTATTCTTCACCAAAAATTTTAAATTATATGCAAAAGGATTTTCTATCAAGAGGTGTATCCGCTGAAGAAAAGAATTTTCAAATCGGAGTTTTAGAAGAAGAGTTATAGGGGAAAATGTAATTTACTTTTACGCCCCCTAGCGGAAAATCTATGTGTAATTTGAAAAAGTAACTATATCTAAAATACTCTTCGACATAAATGGAATCGAAATATATATAAAAAAAAAATTAATCGAATGTTTAGAAGCAAACATGTGGAATAAAACGTATTTTTGAATTCGACATCATCTGCATTTACGCCGTCTAGCGACGAAATTGTTTATCGTAAAAAACACGAAATGGAGGATCATCATTCGCATATTTCAAGCTTCCCAATGCAAAAAGAATTTTTTAAATCGGATTAATAGTTGCAGAAATATTGTGGGTACGGACGGACAGACGGACAAACCAGTAACATAAGCACGATCTTTTTTTACAAAAGACATGCTAAGAACGGACTTCTAAAAGAAAAGTTACCGTGGCAAATGTGAATGTTTTTACGTGAACTGGAAGAAATATAAACACGATATGATAGTTGGTTCTGTCTTCCGAGCATTTTGTTTCACATAGTCATTCTGTCAGTGATAAAAGAATAATAACAGTAATAAAAAGCATTAAATGAGAATTCTGCGCGCATGAAAACTGAGAACTCGGACTTTGATAGTGTCGTGCACTAAGCGCAACTAACCATGAAACTACGTCTCGCCCGAAAAATGCACATCACATTTCAAGACAAAAGAAAGAAATGAGCAGGATTTGTGGAATCAGGAATTCACTGTCGAGGAGAACTGCATACATAATCGCCTTCAGGAGTGAAGGAAGGAAAGGTGTTTTATTTCTTCGCGCACCACTCTACGAGGAAATTAGAAAATAGGGAGGGAAAGTAGAATATTATTGTGAGAAAAATTACAGAGAATGTTCTATATATCTCTGAATAAACTTTATTTTCGTTTTATATTTTAAATCAATTAAACTCTATCCAAAAAGCTACTGGCCCGATCCGTTGATCTGTCATCTGATTCCATCTCTCTTGGCTAACCCTTATTTCTGAAATTTGCAATTCTAAGGGGGAATACTATCTTTTTATCCGGGTAATAGTTAAACTCTGGATTATGGATTTAGTTACCTTGTGACGTACTACACAGGTGAAGCACGTGTCAAGATGACAAATCTGCAGCGATACATTCCGTCGGTGTAGTTTAGTCGGTTAGAACAACTGGCTCTGGAGTGAGGAGACGCGGATTCGATCATCGACAAATTCCTGTTTTCACAACTTTCCCAGTCGCCACTAGCGAAAGCCCGGTCCTTAATAGAAAAAAAAAAAAGATGATTCATTTGAAATTTGGTGCTATGGATGAACGTCCCAGACTTCTATTCCGTAATGGACAGACGAGCGTTTTTTGAATAAAAGTTCGAAGGCTTGAAATTCTTACTCACAGTGCCAGCAAAAATAAAACTTATGTTTTTTCGATATATTTCAATGGCAACAGGCGAGAGTTTTCTGCTTAAAAACAGTACCTGGAAAAATAATTTGTTAAACAAAAAAGAATCGAGGAAAATTAGCATTTATGTGCCAGAGCAGAATATATAGCTTCCTGAATTGGAGAGGGTTTTCGACTTGAAGCTCAATGTCTTGTCAGTTGCAGAAACTTTGTTCTGTTAAGTTTGTGTTAAAATCTATGTAAGGGTCATTCCGTGTGAAATCAAACAATAAAATGGCCATTTTCAACTTGACCGCCTTTTGATTTCCTTGAAATTTGGTATGATTGTTAGGCATTTTAGATTTATGGATAAATCCCAAATTTTAGCCCTGTCCACCCACAGGGTTTCAAATTACATGACCTTGAAAATTAGAAAATCGTGACTTCCAGACAATCTTTGAGTAGTTGTATCTCATTACCTAATTGGGCGAGAAGGTTGAAATTAAGGTCATTTTATAGCATTTTATATAAGCTTTTAAATGATGTGCTGAAAAAATAAATAAATTAGGTTGACCTTTTCAAGGTCACAGAAATAACCTTTGACTGTGAATATTTAAAAAAAACTAATTTTAAAATTCTGAAATTTTTTTTATGTTTTTATGGCATCGCTAGACTTTTGTTTACTGCTATTCCAACTTTCGAATTGAGACCGTAATGGGATCACTATTGATAAAATATTTGACTGAAGTGATTCTCAATCAAAAATTCTACAGAAGTGACGAAATGGCATTTTAAAGTATTGGACAATTAATTAACAAGTTTAAACTGATATATTTAAGAAATGCATAGTTTGGTCACCATGTGATGTGACAAATGCATCTTTAAGTACATCTTTCCATTGCAGGAGATCATTAAAACGTTTTTTTGGTAGTTGAATTGTTTTTTTGTTCTTTAATAGCACAGGATTACAAGTTCCCCAATTTTTCCAGGTTTTAGGAAAAACTTTTGTTTCTCCCCTGAGGTTTCACTGTTTTTTTGGCACCAAGTCCCCCTCCCCCTCCCTTTGCCCGTGTATTTCACTGTTTTAACGGGGTGGCATAGAAACCATGTTATCCCTTCTAAACTAGAAACACCTTGGGGTGTGACCAATAGAAAGTTTAGTTTCCAGTTTGCTTTTGACTTTCATTACGGAATCACAGCTTTGTTTACTTTCATTAATCAAATACAACAGTTAGTTGCAGCCATCTTAAATTTCTAGTTTCATTCTGGTAGTTGTTACACAAAGTCTCTAATATGTCATGCTCTAAGCTATTATGCTTTTTTCATTTTTTTTACTCATCTGGTCTCGAAAGGTATTACACCAAAAACATACTGCATTAAAGTAGTAGTTTCTTTTTAAAAAAAATAATGCTGTTTTATTTTTCCTGGGGAAACTATTGCTGAAATTATTCCCCCTGTTTAAGTGTTAAATTGTCACAGATTTCAGACCTTTGTTATAACTCTTTTTAAGAAAGGGGTCACTATAATGTGAAAAAGAATATTGTCCTGTTAATCAGAGTGGATGGTTAAACTTCCTATTCATAAAAAAATATCCGTGATAAGTTACAACAAATCTTTTAAAGAGTAAATACATGTGAACTTTGAACTCATGACAGTCTCACCAGTTCAAAGTTCACAGGTGATGAAGCTGATACTTAACGTATCATAAACCAGAGAAGTGGTGAAGGTGAAATAGGAGCTCTGGTGGCGCAGTGGTCTAAGTGCTGGCTTATAACCATTCGACTGAGATGGGTCTGGGTTCGAATCCCGGTGAGACATTAATGTTGTGTTTGTCTTACGGCACTAGCTCTCTCCCTTCCCTGGAACCAGTGACCCTAAATTAGGGACGGACGACTGTTTATAGTCCGTCGAGTTGCTCACGGTGGCCATTAAACCCACAATACAAAAAAAAAAAAAAAAAAAAAGTGAAATACATTATAAGTAAGGAAACATCTGAAAGTGCAACACAAATTTTGAATGATCTTTACAGTTAATTGGCTAAACTCCTGAAAACAAATTCGGGGTAGGTAGTGTCGGGGTCACTACCGCTGAGGTTTTTGGCGGAAAACGTCTTACCCAGGCGGTGTTGTTAGGGAGGGATGTTTGTAGGTTCGGTAAGAAAGAAAAGAGCGAAACGAACTTGCATGTCTTTTATTTTATTTATTTCTCACAATGCTGACTAATTTGTAAAAGTAAAATTTTGTTGAAGACAGGACAATGGTACGAGTAGTACGATATGTAAGACTTACATGCTACACTTATATCTCTAGAGAACGTTAAGTCTATCGTGGTATTCTTAAAAGTTGTGAAGTCAGTTGGATCCGTGGCCAAACTGTTTCAGACGATCGTTCGACGCTTCAATGCTTTAGTACCCGGTGAGCAGAAGCAGTATGTTGGGATCGCAGGGCCAGTCACTAACTATTGTTCTGACATGCTGTGTGTAGTAAAGCATTAGTTGAAAGAGAAACATCTCGATGTAGTTGAGACTTAAATGGTGTCTGTGGATGATTATAGACTGACACTAGAACGAATTTGAATTGGTTGGGTATCTCAACTTCCACTAGTATGCCTTCGCCGACATGAATATCCTGTACACAATTGAATCCAGAATACTTGGGTATAGGCCGTCGTGGAACGAGTCTAGCGACATGAGCCCTGCACGTTTTCTGATTCTTGAAGACTGCCGTGCCACCGTAGAGTTCACTACACTTCTTCTTGCCAGTGCCACGACTCGTACTGGGCTGTTGGGCGTTGTCATCGCCGTGTCTGTCGCACTCTTTGGACTCAATGTGTTTGAAACCGGTATGTCGACGGTTTTGTCTTTATTCATCCAAGTCTCCGTGAGTGCTAAGTAGTCGGAGCGTGATACGTGAAGCCGTTACTCTTACTCAACGTTGGCACCTTTCCTTGCTTTACTGATGTCCAGCAGTTTGAGCACAACATAAACTGTTGAACGTCTTAATCTGTGAATTCCTTTTGTAAGAATTGCAACATAGCTGCATTGGGCCGTTTTAAATAATTTTGGAACCATATGCGATCACAAACTCCACAAACAAAACCCAACTTGTAACCATAGAACGACTTTTCAAAGTGCTTCGTCGCCAGACGCCAATGGGTTATAAACGCTAAATCTCGATTCTCAAACATCTCATCTTCTTGTATTTCGTCGCATTCCATGGGTTTTATCTCACTGTCGACATCCATTGCCTGGGAACTGTCGTTAGGCGTTTCGGCGTCTGAGCGACTGGTACTCGCCTCAAGCTGTGGACGCTGCCTCATCCTCCGCATTCGTTCTTCTGCTGTCATAGGGGCCTTTTTGGATTCCTCATTTATTCTTCTTTCACTTTGTAAGCGTTTACGACAGGCATTTACCTTTTTGTGTTGAAGATTTTTCGACATTTTTGAAATTTTAACGAAAATTTGTCCAAGTTCAACACTTTGTCACAATATTTTTTCAAGTTCTTTCACTATTGTCACTATGAGTGTTTTATTTTATAGTACTCGTCGAGCTTTGTTAAACGACACCTCACACAACGTCCTACGCGTACGCGTTCCCGAGTTATACTGATTTTGCCGCGTGGCGAACCGGTAATTTTGCACTCCAACTTGGCAACAATCTTGTGACGGCGTGTGACGTCACACGCTCAAGGCTAATGTCGCGTAACATTCTTTCATCCTTGCTCTTTTAAACCGTGTATTGCTTATTTCGATATACGTTATAGTTTTAAAGTTATTAAGATTTGTCTGGTATGCACAAAATCGTAACATCGACTTTCGCACAGTTTCCCCTCATACCGGACCCGCGGGGTAAGACGTTTTCCGTCAAAAAGAAAAGACTGCATGAACAAAAACATCCTTATGCAAATTTGAAAAAAAATTAGATGGTTTTTACTTAATAAAGTTATGTTAATCTTTTCGTGATGCTGAACTCTTAACATCTGACCCTAAAACAAAAATTATTGCTCAGCTTAAAGATATGTTAAATGATACAAAGTGAAGATCTTAAAAGCTGCAAATTTGTACTGTACTACCAAAATGTTCGAGTCTTCAAAACTTGCAGGATGAATTCAGTATTTCAAATTTCATGGCAAGATAGGTAAAACCATTTTCAAAACCTAAAGCTAAGAAAGATATTAAAACAGGAGACAGCTGATCTGGTGCAAGATTTTTATTGCCATGATTGCATTGGCAGGCCAATGCCTGGGAAATAAGATTGTAGCAGTAACAACAGTACTAGCTGAATAAACAGATTTACAAAAAAAAAAAAAAAAAAAAAGAGGGGAATGCAGCCCCTGTGGCGCAGTGGTCTAAGCGATGGCCTCTGATCATTCATCCGAAAGGGGGTCCGGGTTCGAATCCCGTTGCTTGTCTTACGGCACTGGCTCTCTCCCTTACCTGAAACTGGTGACTCTAAATTAGGGACGGGCGACTACTTATAGCCCATTGAGTTGCTCACGGTGGTCGTTAAACCTCCCATCAATCAATCAAAGGGGGGGGGGGGTCTTGTTGAACAATCTAAAAGATATTCAGAGTTTAAGATTGCATACCCAGAGATACAAATTAGCTTCTCAAAGTTTGCAGCACAGCATTAAAAATATCGTATCATTGTTGGAGTAAGTGGTACATGTATTATACATATGTGCATCACAATTTATCAAAAATTCAAAGTCATGTTTTTAGGGTGTCATATGACAAAATTAACTACTGAAAATAAACTCCCCACTAACATCTATAAAGACTGCATTGCAAGAGTATTAATCTGTAATCCTTTAGTTTCTGCGTGCTACTTCAGTAAGTGCCAATTTTGCCCAAGGATCAGGTTTACTGAAAAGTTCCATTATTGATCTTGTGGAAAAAGAATAATATTGATTCTGTGGCATTTAAGCAGTGGGAATCTATTAACCAAAAATCTCCTGAAACTGTGACGAAATCAGCAGAAGAGTTTGTTGATTTTTTTTTTTTTTTTTTTATCTTTTAAGACTTTTTAAAGGCATTGCTATATTATTATTTCTTTTTTTTATATCATTTTATTTCAGAAAATTATAGTTATTAAAGGTTCACTACTTAGCATATCATGGAGATACCTTCTGACTGACGAATCCTCCCAATTTAAATCAGCTATTTAACCCTAAAAAAATTTTCACCTTTTATTACGTCATTTTGAGGCCATTTTTGGCGACGGTGTATTTCGTTTTAATGTTTTATAAATAATGATCCCATTGTGGTCCGAACTTGAAAGTTAGCATACTAGTAAACAAAAGTCTAAAAATGCCAAATAATTTTTTTCATAATTTTAAAATTGTAGTTTTTTAAAATATTCATGGTTAAAGGTTATGTTTGTGACCTTGAAAAGGTCAGCCTAATTTTTTTAATTTTCAGCACATGATTTAAAAGCTGATGTAAAATGCTATGAAAAAACACTAACTTCAACCTTCTCGTCCAATTCGGTAATGAGACAACTAGTCAAAGATTGTTCGGAAGTCATGGTTTTTTAATTTTCAAGGTCATGTTATTTGAAATTCTGTGGCTGGACAGGGCTTAAATTTGGGATTTATACAGTATACATAAGTCTACATGCCTAACATTCATACCAATTTTCAAGGAAATCAAAAGAAGTCGGGTTGTGATCCTTGTTGACTTGACACGGAATGACCCGTAACGACGAAATGCGTGAAGTATTTCGTATGTCTATATGATGATTCATCATTTTCCGGTAATTTCAAATGTAATTTAAGGACGGAAAAGGCGCAGTCTCTGTAGGATTACTGCATCGGTAAGAAAGGTGAATAAATGAGCTCAGGACAACTGGCCACACACACTTTAGGGGGCCGTATATAAAAATTGCACTTTTTCGGCCACCTCACCTACATAATAAAAATGTATTTTTGTGCAAATCTGGCGTTCTCAAGAAATATCATCGTCACTTATAAAATGAGAATTGAATTTGGAACTCCATCGAAATGAAAAAGTTATTCTTATGCCAATGGAAAACATGCTTTGGTGAATTGCAGTAAGGGCTCGTGTGAAAATTGTGCTTTCATGTGGGGAAACAAATGGCCACGACGATTTACATTTTTAAACCTATGATGTTCGGTGAAATACTTAATTATAGCATAAGTCATAATCTATTCGGAAAGCGGTGATAAGATGAAATTTATCTTTTTTTTTTTTTTTTCATTTTTTCGGAGGAGTGAAGTTGGAGACTTTCAGTGCTAAATATTTGTTGAGCCAACATGCGCCTGGCCCCTCTCCGATTAGGAACAGCGGCTTTCGAGCAGTTTGGTGTCACACTTTTAATCAGGCATGAGGCATTAATTATATAAGGCCCTATACCTGGGTCTTATTAGCAATTTTTATTCCGTCGTGCTTCATAACGGTCTCGTAGCAAGTATAGGTTATAGCATTGCCCTTTTCTTCAGGCACAAAACATAAATGAGTGCTAAGCCTAGGTCTTTTTATCACTTTTTAATCTGTCCTGCTCTTATTCATAACGTTTGTATAACAAGTGAAGGTGATAGTGTTGCGCTTTTACTCATGCGCCAAAACATTAATCAATGCTTTTTAACGGTTTTTAATCAGCCGTGCTCATAATCATAAGACTGACATAAAAAGTTAAGTTAATATTGCTACTCTGGCACCAAACATTAAAAACGCTAGGCCTGTGCCTTTTCAGAAATTTTTAATCCTCCGTTTTCATGTTCATAAGGTTATCTGAACAAGGCCTTGCCATTATTAATTAATATTTTGTGCCTCAGCAAAATCGCATAAGTACAACCTTAATTTATTATATAAATCGTATAAATATGAGCACAGTGAATAAACACTTGCCAAAAAAAGGCCGAGGCCTAGGGCCTTATAAGTAATGTTTGTGCCTGAGTAAAAGTGTTGCACTATTGTTTTACAGAGACTTTACCAACATGAGGACTCTGGCGTAAAAGTTGCTGAAACGGCCCAATATGGGGCCCATATTATTAATGTCTGGATAGAAATGCTACATTACGACAAGCTATTTGAATACAAATTATTTACTTTCCTATTTCATCAACGTATAACGAGCACGGTGAGGTGACCGAAATAGAATTGTAATCTTTACAGGCGGCCTACTTGGAAGTGAATACGCTGAAATCAAAGTGGATTTTTTCATGACCCCCATAGCTGTTTTGTGGTCGGTTCACATGGAAGTGGGCGCGAATAAATAAAAATATGGTTTCTATACGGCCCCCTCACGTTTTGTGGCCAGCTATCCTGTGGTCACTTTTATAGTGTCCAGATTACCGACGTATATCTTTCCCCAGAAAATCATAAACATTTCTTAATAAGATATAACGAAATACATTTTTGTACACAACTAGTCAAGTAGTATACACATTGTCCATATAAAGTCTTTCTCACATTACAAAAATGAATATAAAAAATGTATTACAGGTACAAGAAAGGGATTGCACAACAATGATGGGGCGCAAGTAAAGTTTTTTTTTTCCAGTGTCACCTTCTCATGGAAAGTTTTTTTTTTGGCACACGCTTTTTTCCAGTGGTACACCTTCACATGGGCGCCATTTGTGGCACGGAGGACATCTAAGCGATATTCGATTTCACGCCATGTTTTGTTCAACATCTCAGCAGAGACAAAACCAATGACGTCCGATATTCTGCTCTTTAACGTTTCAATATCCGGAACGCTGCTAGAATAAACTTGGTCTTTCACATAACACCACAGGAAAAAGTCTACGGGGGTTATGTTGGGCGGTCGAGGTGGCCATGTCATAAGACCGTCGCGGCCAATCCATCTGTCCGGAAATGTAACATTCAGGAACTCACGAACCATTATTGATCAACGTGGTGGGGCAGAGCATCTTGTTGGAAAGTAACCGAAGGTTGGAGTGCATGCAACTCAGGTGCTCCAAACAGTTCCAGCCTGTCCAGGTACACGTTACACGTTACCATGGGCTCTAAAAAAAGAAGAGTCTGATGATTCTGTCATGCGTCAGGCCGCACCATACGTTCACTTTCGGGCTAGCCCTAGTGAAAACCCATATTTGTCCACGACGGGCATCGAAACCGTGTCCCCTCGTTCCGGAGTAAGTCGCTCTCCCAACTGAGCTACGCGGACAGAATGTCTCGCTGCAAACTTGTCGTATTGACACATGTTTTCACCTCTGTAGCATGTCACACCCTATGTTGTTCGATGATATAATGGAGATTTTCTGATCCCCAGATTGGCACATTGTGCCTATTTACTGTACCAGAGACGTGGAATCTGGCTTCATCTGAGAAACAGACATCGTGCAGATAAATCACAATCATGATCTATGCGCTGCAACATCTACGTCGTAAATGCAGCCTGGCGAGGCCGGTCATCAGTCTGAGGAGCTTGGACGATCTGTACCTTATAAGCATATAGATGAAGACGTTTGTGTAAAATTTTGTGAACCGTGGCACGGGGAATCCCAGTTTTCAGTGAAGCACGATGAATGGATTTCCTGGGGCTTCGCAGAAATGTCTCCTGAACAGCTGCAGCTGTTTCTTGTGTAACCGGTGGTCGGCCAGCTCGGGGGATATCGCCAACACTCCCCGTCACTTTAGACTCAGATTCCAGTGAAGCACGATCAAAGTTACTTGGTTTTCATACCCAGCTTTTATGTTTTTGTTGGTCCGGTGGTGATCATCTGTACTCTTTTCTGAGATCATGGAACCACAACACGCACGCCGCTTTTTCTCTGAAAGAAAGTCGTTATCGATTAAATGCTCCTCTTATTCGGGAGTAGCGCTCATCTAAAGAACAGAAAAAAAAATTTGAGTGCTGCTATATTATGTTGCCAACCATTTTATTTTTAACTTACACCGATTTTTTCTATTAATTTTTGTAATGTGGGGAAGACTTTAGGGACACACTGTTTATAATCATCACTGTCAACCATTATCAATTCACTGTCCACTGCTGGATGAAAGTCTTCCCAAGTTTCTTCCATAACTGTTTGTTTTGAGCCCGTCTCCACCATGTTACTCCAGCAAGCTTTCGAATTTCATCCATCCATTGCCCATGTAGTCTTCTTCTGGGTTTTTTCCGTCCCTTGGAATCCAGTCTAAAATTTCGGTTGTCCATCGGTGGTACGTCCTTCGGGCAACATACCCAGCTCATTACCATTTCAGCAATTTTACTCTGATCATGATGTCTTCCACTCTTGTCATTTTCATTATCCACGATTTCCTCTCCTTATCTTTACTGGTCACACCAAGCATGCACCTCTCCATGCCTCTTTCAGTTTCTGCAGTCTTTGTATGTCTTTTTGAGTTAAGATACATGTTTCTGCTCCATATGTAAGAACTAGGAGGATACATTAATTAAACACTTTTCTTTTAAGACTAACTGGCATATTGCTCTTGAAAATTGTACTGTTTCTTCCAAAAGCGCTACAGCCAAGTTTTATACGCCGATTAATTTCTTCGTCAATGTGACCCTTGTTTGACATCCGTTGTCCAAAGAAAATGTATGTATCGGTTATCTCGAGATTTTCCCCATCAATCGCAAAATATTCATTCCTTGTCTTTACTCTCTTGTCAGCAAGTTGCCGGATTATATCCTGCAACTCTGATGGGGTAGTTGCAAAATGATCACGTCATCATCAAAACGAAGGTAAGTTGAATAATCTTCATTAATCTTTTATCCCCTTGTTTTCCCAGTTCAAAGATTGAAAGACACTTTGCAATGTGGCATTGAAGGGTTTGGGTTTAGGAGATCTTATGTCTTCTTGTCTCACTTCTTTTTCAATTTTTATTGGTGCTGTATCCTCAAACTTCCGAACCTTTGCCCTTGCATTTCCACAGATGTTATTAATAATACTAATGTTTACAACTTCAATGCCGCATGATTCCAAAGCCATTGTAACTGATGGTTTCACGGAATCAAATACCTTTTCATAATCAATAAAAGCCATGCATAATGGGAGTTCATATTCCCTCGTTCTTCCAATTAGTTCTCTCAGTACGTAGATATGATCTATGGTACTGTAGCCACTCCTGAATCCAACTAGTTTTCTTGGTGGAGCCATGTCCAATGTTACCTTCGAGCTATGTGAAAGAATCTTAGTGAGAATTTATAAACCACTGATAGGAGGCTGGTGGGCCGGTGCGGATGGCCTAGTGGTAAACCTTCGTGACTGCCTCGGAGAAACCTCAGATTCGATTCCGGTAAGGTACGAACGCTCGAATTACTAAATATCCGCCGTGCGTCGGATGAGCACGTTAAGCCGTTGGGCCCCGGGTACTGGCCGCCTGTAATAAATAAGGGCGTCTTCCTACCCTTTTCTACCTCGCTTCCGTGTCACTTTCCTATTGGGCACTCTAGCCCAAATCTCCCAGCTTCCTATTTCTGAGGGTTGTTTAAGACCTGGGGTCAGGCACTCCCTTCTTAAAATCTTCTACATATGATTTGATTTGATCAGATCTGATGGGTCGGTAGTTCGGTAGTTCCTGAGATCCTTAGTGTCATCTTTTTTATGTAGCAGGACCACTGTAGCATTTTTTCAATCCTCAGGAATCTTTCCTTCACTGAGGCATCTAGTGAAAACAACTTGGGATAGTATAGTTTCTGTTTCTCCACATGCTTCTTGTATAATGTCCATTGTAATTCTATCTTTTCCAGGAGCTTTTCCCCATTTCGTGTTCTTAATCCCATGTGTAAATTCTGTCAGGAGGACTGGAGAAACTTTGGTTCTCGTACATTTCTTAATGAGTATCATTCCTTTCATATACACTGAAGAGCAATTGAATTAGAGACAGCTGGCGTTATGCAAATGTGGCGCTCTGGGCGGCCCTGTAAACGGAAACGCATTACGTATGCAGCGATCCGACAATATAAGGAGTGATGCGACGGGAATCAGTAAGAGTGGGACGCAGTGTGGGTAAGACGAAGGATCTAAGCGCATTTGATCGTGGGCAAATTGTCGGGGCCCGACGAATGGGTCACTCACTCTCGGAAGTCGTGCAGGCACTGGAATTTTCACGAGCCACTGTGTCACGGGTGCACCGTGAGTACATCAAATCCGGTAAAACCATTCCTGCAAGGGCCAACTGCCGTAGACAACAGGGTGTGGATGAGCGGGGTCATGGTCGGCTAGCTCGCATTGTAACAGCGGATAGACGGGCCATAGTGCAAGAAATCACTCGGCAATTTAACGCTGGTGCATAAAAACGTGTAAGCAGCCACACCATCCAGAACCATCTCCTCGCTATGGGGTACAGAAGCTATCGTCCCACGAGGGTACCGCTGCTGACCGCACATCACAGGGTGAAAAGCTTAGCATGGGCGCGGGAACATCGCCACTGGACCCTAGACATGTGGGAAAATGTTGCCTGGACTGATGAGTCGAGATTTACGTTGGTACATGTGGATAGCAGGATACGAGTACGGCGCAAACCACATAAAGCGATGGATCATCCTTGCCAGCAGGGTACTCTTCAAGCTGGTGTGGGTGGCATTCTCGTCTGGGGACTGTTTACGTGGACTGAAATGAGATTTTGTGCGTCTTCAACATCACACTGGGGACCTCATCCTACAACAAGACAATGCACCGTGCCATCGCTCCTGAATTGTATCCGAATGGTTGGATGAACACTCCCCTGACGTAACCTCGCTTCCTTGGCCAGCTAGGTCACTTGACCTCAATCCCATCGAGCACATCTGGAATGTCATCGAGAGAGATGTTCGAGGCTCCGACCCCCTCCATCAAATCTTCGTGAACTGTAGGAGCTTGTTCAGGGGTCGTGGATCCGTACGGCTTCCCAACGCTTCCGGTGTCTTGTCGAGTCCATGCCGAGACGAATCACCGCCATCATCAAGGCGAAAGGTGGTGCTATACGTTACTAGACAGGTATCTCTAATTCAATTGCTCTTCAGTGTACAAGGGAGAGTCAAGTGAAAACATTCAATAATTTTTTCTCACAATTTATTGAACAAAAGTGACAGACACCTGTACCATTTCTGAATGCAATCTCCATTTTGTGCAATGCAAATTCTCGAGCGCTTACAAAGTGCATAGATTCCTGTAGGAAAAAAACATTCTGTCACCACTCATGCTGCACCTCTTCATCGGACGTGAAAGTTTTTCCTCTCATCGCATCTTTGAGTGGTCCAAATATGTGGTAACCAATTGGAGCAAGGTCTGGGGAATTAAGGTCTGAATACTGCGGATGTGGAACTCACTCGAAGTGCAGTTCTTGTATGGTTGCAACCGTTGCACGGGTAGTACGGGGCCCAGAGTTTTCATGTTGCAACAAGACACGGTACTCAGAAGTTCACTTCGTTTGGATTTGATGGCACGTCTATGGTTATTCCTGATAAGTTCTGCATACGTGTGTCGCCGGTTACAGCGTTCCTCCTGGGCATGTTGTGTTCCAAAATCATGCCTCGTTCATCCCAAAAGAGAGTCAGCATGACCTTCCCTGCAGTTGGCTTCGCGCGGAACTCCTTCGGTTTTGGTGAGGAGAGATGTCGCCATTCTTTGCTAGCTCTCTTGGTTTCTGGCTGATGATAGTGAACCCAGGTATCATCCCCAGTAACAATTCTCTGTAGGAAGCCATCACCTTCTGTTTCAAAGAGCCGCAAAAGTTCTGGATAGGCATCAACACGCTGTTTCTGTTCAGGAGTCAGCTAGCAAACACTTCTTTGAACCGGAGCACACCGTGAATGATGTGGTGCGCTGAACTATAGCTGGTGTTCAAAAGTGCGGCTTTTTCATCCACCGTTACTCGGCGATTTTCCATCACAATGTCCTCAACTACTGTAATGGATTCTGGTGTCATTACTCTGTGTGCCTGACCTGGTCGAGGAGAATCTACCACAGAACTCACGCCGTTTCGGAATTTCTTAGTCCATTCATACACTTGCTGAAGTGACAGACACATGTCACCATAGAGCAACTTCATTAGACGATGAATTTCAATAGGTTTCACGCCTTCGCGACGCAATAAACGGATGACAGAACGTTGCTCCTCTTCGGTGATGTCTCAAGTGGGGCAGTCATCTTTACAGTGCTACTGAGATGTCACTAAGCTTGTCTGCACCGTGCTGCCACCTGTAAGAAAATGTTTTAGTCATTGGTAACAATACTGCTAAGGTACAGGACAATGACACTGTATTTTGATTTTTTTATCACACTTTTAAGGTTTTCATTTGACTCATGTGATAGTTTTGTGTAGACGTCTTTCACTCTTGTCAAAATTTCACCTCTATTTTTTGTTACGATTCATCTTCTTTTCTCAGTGTCATAATCTGTTTTCTCCCTTACTGAGATGTCCCTTTGCTTTCTTCAGTCTTGGATTATTTTCAATTGCTTTTATCACTAGTTCACAATTGAATTTCCTTATGTCTTCGGTGATATTTTTCCGAATTGCTTGCATAACTCTGTATATTCTACTTTGGAAGTTAAATTTTCTTTGTCCCCATTTCTCTTCTCTTTTGCATCAACATTTTTGTTTTTCCTGAAATTTTCTTTATGTGGGCAACTTGTTCTTAGTGCGACCTATTTTTGTTACTGTTTCCATGAGCACCTTCGTACTTTTCTGTACTTCGCTGATGTCCACTTCTTCCTTTGTTCGACCTTCTAGAGCAGATAATCGGTTCCTCAGTTCTAACTTGAAGGCATTATGAGAATTTTTAAGGTTGGTCATGCCAATAAAGTTTGTTTTGATTTATGAGCTTTCCACGTTAGAGTTTAGTGTTGAGGTGCATCTTACATCTCACCATTCTATCTATGGTCACTGTCTGTGTTGAACTGTTTAGCGCACTGCCGTCTTCGATGACGAATTTCTTGTTACACATAATAAAATCAATTTCAATTGTCATCCCATTGGGATGTCTCCATATCCATTTCCTATGTGGCTTTTTCGTGAAAAAGTTAATGATAAAAAAGCTTTCTGCTTCTGTAAATTCTACGAGAATATTGCAACGTTGGTTTGTTTCCGTGACCGAATTCACCCACCGAAATTTCATTCTGATGCTGTTGCGCTATTTTCGCATTGAAAATAGCGCCACAGCATCCGAGAAGAATCGCCGCCGTCATCAGGGCGAAAGGTGGTGCTACACGTTATTAGACAGGTATCTCTAATTCAATTGCTCTTCAGTGTTATGCTTCTTTGTCCGGAGGTGTGAAATCCGCAAAAAATAAAAAGTAGGTTCAAACGTTATTATTGTTGCGTAAATCTGCCTGGTATTATGAATTTGGGATTCTTACTGCTTATTCGTAGTGCTCCTTTGCTTTTCTGCAGCACTTTATTTATTCCTTACATTCCAGAAAAGGTAGTTTTAATTACTGATGTTTTACTGTTGTTTGGCGGACTGACGCATTTGTCAGAGTTCCGCACGAACTTCGTCTTTTGATTACAGCATTTGTTTTCCATTTTCTCTCTTTGCAGCATTGCTTGGCCAAAGCTTTATACGATAATGTCGCCGAAGCTCCAGATGAGCTGGCCTTTCGCAAAGGTGATGTGTTGGTTGTTTTGGAGCAGAATACAAACGGATTGGAAGGATGGTGGCTGTGCTCTCTCCGGGGACGTCAGGGGATTGCCCCAGGGAACAGACTGCGCCTGATGCCTGGAATGTACGATCCCTCGACCCTTGGGTGCCCTTCCTCTCACCTTCAGGATGCAAGTCCCGCAGCTGCGGTCCATGCCAGAAGAAGAAGCTGGAAAATCAACCCTAATAAGGTAAGAAAACGCATGTATTTCTTTATTGCTAGCTTGCAGTACTTCAAGAGTAGGTTGCAAACATTCACCATAGTAAAATCGACATTATGTATCATTTCTTTGGTTGAGGCAAGTGTCAGAGGCTTATTTGTCAGTCGTCGTTATTTCTTAGAACAAAAGTTTATTTCAGAACGAAACAATGAGAGAGGAGAACTCTGGATTTAATTAGTGATTTAAATTGTTCACTCAGGGAAAGGTTACTCTTTTAGTGGAATCTCTTGTACGACATCCATCATCCGGACTGCAAACTTTGCTTATAGGCAGGCATTGATTTTACCTAGACACCGGACTATTTTTTGCGCATCTTTTGTCGTACGAAGAGGGGGGGGGGGGAGTTCGCTGTTAGTGTCGAAATAACAATAACAGTGTGTGAGCCCCATATCTCTGCACCTGTGAGTCTGATTTCAAATTTGCCTTTTGGGTAGCTTGAACTATGAAAGCTGTACTCCGTTTCTTAAAATATTTTTCTGATGCTCATTCCGGCTTCCAGGGGCTGTGAAGTCACATGGCTACTTAACACCACAAAATTAATTTATTCCATTTCACTTTCTCTGAAAACCCCACACAGAATGAAATATATATAAACTACAAAGCAGAGTCTGAAACAAAAAAGTTATTTAACGAAGACAAAAACTACGAATTCTCAAAACCCAACAGGCAAGAGCAAAAATAATAATAAATAAATAGCAAAACCAGAATGCAGAAAGTGTCGAGGATGCCGAGCCTTGGCTTTATCAAGGACCAGCAAAACTCTACATTTTCTCACTTCCACAAAGACCTAGTTGAAAATGGGTTACCGCAAAGCCATAGATGCAAGTATAAGTCCCCCCCCCCCAAAAAAAAAATTTTATTAACATAACTGCCCTCAATGGTGTGCGGAAAAAAATATTTTATCAAAAGTTTTAGCATACATCTATCACTTTCCTGGCCCAACCCATACTCAACATCTGTCACAAAAAACAGAAAAACGTTGTCAAAAAATTCACAAAAATGTGAGAAGGCTTGAACAAATTTTTTGACAACGTTTTTCTGTTTTTTGCGACAGATGTTGGGTATGGGTTGGGCCAGGAAAGTGATAGATGTATGCTAAAACTTTTGATAAAATATTTTTTTCCGCACCATTGAGGTCGGTTATGTTAATTATAAAAATTTTGGGGGGATTATACTTGCATCTATGGCTTTGCAGAAACACATTTTCAACTAGGTGTTTGTGGAAGTGAGAAAATGCAGAGTTTTGCTGGTCCTTGATAAAGCCAAGGCTCGGCATTCTCGACACTTTCTGCATTCTGGTTTTGCTATTTATTTATTATTATTTTTGCTCTTGCCTGTTGGATTTTGAGTTTTGATTCGTAGTTTTTGTCCTCTATGACGTAGAAGTCTTTTCGTACTTCTACGTTATTTTAAAAAACACAACCATAAGATGAAATAGTTCCTAAATTAAACCTTAACGGCCAGACGAAATATGTAAACAACAGAAGTCAAACTTACGGAAAAGATGCTTTATTCGGGATGTAGCACTTCCATAACAAATCGGTATCAACATTAAACACACCACACACCAACAACGCTACGTTCCACATTAATCGCTCTCCAACACAACGCTCTTTTCACAAAGCTCCCGTTACAACGCTCGCCAAGCAACAGTTTACTCGTAGTTTATATCTCTCGTTCTTATCATACCAGGCATAAGTCACGTTCATTCAACCTTAATCATGTTGCCAACAGTATTCGTTTGAGAGAAAAGATATCACGTTAAGAGTGAAGTATAACTGAGAATAAACTCAAGATTTACATAGGGAAAGAAACTAAAAAGGAAAGTTAATTTAGAATATACGTCACACCTCGTTAAATAACTTTTTTGTTTCAGACTCTGCTTTGTAGTTTGTAATTTCTGAATATTCGTCACTGCTGCGTTGCGCGTCATGATCTTCAGAATGTAAGTTAAAAAAATTTTTGTCTTTAACTCTGCTTTTGGATATATATTTCTTTGTAAACATCTCTCTTTGTAGAAAGTTTTCCATACATACACTCTATTTCAAACAATCCACAGTTTTATCGCTAGGAGGCGTGAATGCATATTCTGTTTCGCTCGCCATATCAGCTGCTAAAAATTCAACTTTTGTTAAAAAAAATAGTTTATTTTTGCGTCAGATATTTTACGCTATGAGGAACATATTGCGTACGTGTTTTTTTTTAATTTTCATAATGAGTAGTTGTTTCGCTTGGAGAAAGAAAGCATATTTTTATTTGAAGCCCATAACTTCGCCTTTGTAACGACGTCTGAGGAAAAAAAAAATCATGTTGTTCAGTTAATGATTTCTAAGTTTTCTGTTGATGGGTATTTGCGACCTTATGTATTTTCGCGTTGGAGTTCATTCACTACGGCGAACATCTTGTTTGTTAACATAAACCTTTAGTTACAAGATTTCATATACTGATAAAGTTTTATTGCTGACTACGATGTGTTTATTTTATAACCCATTTTCTTTTATTAAAAAACTTTCCGATGACACCCGTCAATTCGCGGGCGTGCTTGCCTCTTGTTCTTTGTTGCTGACGGAGCAACTCTTGCAACTTTACCGCTCCTCAAGAGAAAGCACGACGGTGAGCTAATTTTGATTACATCCCTCAAAGAGAAATAAAATTCACCAGCCAGATTCCTGCTTTTGGGAGTCGAGAAATGTTCATATTTTCAATGTTCTGGCAAATATTTGAAACAGCTCACCAAAAACGTGTAAGAAATTGAAAGGGCCTTCTTGCTACCGCGTTTATAATGACTGAACTGTTTACCCTTCGCAAAGTAGTGGTAGTGTAGAATAGAATCATAATTGGTCATCATAGTAATACAAGTCCGACATCACGGTGGCCGAATTTATCTTTTTGATAAGACTAAGGTATAACAAAAGATAAATTCTATAAGTTCTGCGGAGCATGCTGTCTAAAAAAAAAAAAAAAAAAGATAAAAAAGAAGAAGAAAAGAAAGAAGCGATCCTAAGAGTTTTAGTTTAATATGAAGGTGATAACATCTCGCTTTTAGAGACATGACGTTGATTCTTCTTTCCCGAAAAAGGCATGATGGGTGTTGCTCGGATACAGTCTTTTTCGTTTTCAGATACCAGTATTCATTAACGATGGTCTTGAACGTAAAGAAACCAGGAATTAAATTCATTTCTTCAGAGGGCTCAGGATTACAGATGGCATCTCTGTTTCATGTCGTAGTCTGCATTGTCCGAAACTTTTAAATATTTTTTCACATATTGCCCGGAGGAAGGAACTCGTATATGATTCTTGTGTATACAACAGAGAAACTACTTAGTTGGCACAAGAACAAATTGGAATACTTCTAGATATTCCAATTTGTTTTTGTGTCAACTAATTAGTTTATTAAAATCCTTATAAAATTGCCGTGTTTTCGCTGTTAGAGTTTTAATTTCTTTCGAATCTGTCAACATTGGACTGTCGTTTGGCCCCTTGATAACGCTGCCTATGTGCGTGCGAAAGCTCGGCAGTTTATTGGGAGAATAAACTGCGGAGCTTTCGCATGCACGATGTTGTGCATACAGTATGATGTTGTGATTTTCCTTTTTTTTTTCTTAATCCTATTACTCCGAACTAAAAATGCATCGCAGTCTTTAATGATCAGGTGCATCTCGACTGTAAGTTCAGAAACACTTGTGTAGCCTTATACGTCTCCTCGCTATGTGGCATCGCTGTTACGGATCTTCGTGCTCCATTCAGTTTTGCCTTATTACATCTTACATTTCAAAGCACATGGAGAAAACTATTTCCGTTAAATAATAATTGAAACCAATATTTTTAACGGGAATAATTTAACAGAAGGACCAGAAAGACTTTTTTATCAAATAATTTGAAATCGAATTTATTTTTATGATCATACATTTTGTTCTTTGGACCCTAACACAAGTGCTGAATGGAAACTACCGACTATGTAGCTACATGGGTTCCCTGCGAAACCTCAAGCAATCTCAACAATGATTCTGATTATTTATTGAATAGCAACATCTTTTTTTTTATTTGACAATATTCGGAAAGCCTGATTACTAAAATAGTATGTTCTATATGGTTAGCTATGAAATAAGCTATTCGTGAGGGTATTCAACTCTCATTACGTAAATACTTGGGAAATGCGTTTTAATTATGTAGCATTTTACATTCTAGTGAGATTCCGAAAAAAAAAAAAGCACGTTTTTGGAGTTTACGGCCTATGATGTAGGATGACCGCCGAATTCTGAAGTAGCAGAAATTCTTCTCGACATGGGATATTAACTTATTTTAAAAGGTTCTTCGACACTAATAGCCCAGACTTTATTCGTGAATCCCAGAAACACTTAATTTCTATATTATTGCATGGAAAACGTGTAGTCTGCAAAACTGGAAACAAACACAATCATGAAAATATTCCAAATATGCCCAAATGTTTTTAAGAATGTTCTCGAAAGGGAAGAAAACATTTTGTAGAAAATCCCGAAAAAACACATTATCCACGTTTTATTTACATTCGATTGTAGTTCATTTTATGGTTTTGATCTAGTTGCGTTTCATCACTTTGCTGTGTAATGTTTAACGCGTATCATAATACAGTATTTACTACGATTGATGTATGCGTCTGATGGGGAAAGAAAGGAAGTGCGATGTTACATCGTAAAAAATCGCTTTGATTTATTGGTCTGTAAGTTAAAAAGTACCTATAGGTAGTTTCCAAAGTGAAACTGATTGATGTATGTAAATTTCATCGAATTCGACAATTTTCAAGCGAATTACGAGCAGTACACAAACAGAACTTAATCATAAGTTTCTATAGCTTTGTTTTCGAGAAGGGGGCAAACGGAAATTATAAACACATGTAATATAAACAAACACTCTTACGCAATTTTTTTTCTTTGGCCTCTGTCATCCAATTGGTTTCACTACGCCCGCGCGCGCACACACACACAAAATAATTAATCTGACAGCAAGTTCAGACGCTGTATAAAAGGCACGGGTTGATGAAATTAGATAGAATTTTGAAACAATAGGTTGTCTTTCCTTTTGTATTTTTATTTTAAGCCTTGAGCCCGCTCCAACCCCTTAAGCATCAAAACTCCAGCGATCAATCAGTCTGTCAACACTATGAAAAAAGTACTCTCAACACAGTATTCTGGAAACAACTTCGGGAATCTTTATCCATCTAAGAATGCAGCAGTAAGGGTGTGGGTGGTGGTGTTTTTCTTAGTTCTTCAGTTCTTCGCCTTTTCATGTAATTTCTTACTGTGCACATTTACACTCTCTTCCAATATGCATTGGAAAATTTTAATATTACTTCCTACTGTAAATTTCTACTCTGTCCCTTTTTGTTTTGTCTAAATGTATTTACTACACATACACGAAAATACAACAGACAAATTATCAATCAGTACGACTGTTACAAAATTTTTGTAGTCCTCCCCAAGAATTGCAATGGTGTATATTCAGATTTCCGGAAGAGAGAAGTACCACCTCTTGCCTTTTTCCGGATTGGTGTCTAAGATTCAAATTTATTTTGTTGCTTGATAACATTAATTTTCAAGCTCGGAAAGGTCTGCTTTGCTTTTTTCCAGTCTGTTTTTCTAGGTGAAAGACAAAACACGTCGAGTTTAATTCCGTATACTTAAGAGAACAGGATTCCAAAATGCATTCGGAAAGCACAAAGGCGCAAACAGCGTAACACAAAAAGAAAACTGCCGTCGTATGCGAAATGCGCATTTATCTTAGCAACAAATGAATAAAATGGAAAATTTCGACCTCTCTGAGCTGCGAAACAGTATCGTTCTTACCCTGGAGAATACATTGGCATTTTCCCAGTGACGATTTACGTTCCTTTAGAAAAAGTCACATAAGAGGGAAACATAGCAGTTTAGGACGAATTTCCCCACCTAAGGTGCACATAAAGCTTGGCTTCCTCCTCCAAGGGCTGACTCGAAACGCATGAGTGGCCTCCTTATCTTCTTTATTTCGAACCCAAAGAAAGTCTGGTGATATCTTTGACTTCGCTACACACGCACACTCAACACTTCACTATCTAGATCTTCCATTTTTCTCTACTCCCACCCCCTCCGTTTTTTTTTTTTTTATGATGTTTTTCTTTTTCCACATATGAAACACAGAAGCGTCCAAACTCGAGGTGGCGGCACTTGGCTGTATGAATAACGCTTGATCGAGCCTAGACATGCTTGTGGTTCTCCTCGTGGTTCGACATTCCAGGCGACCACAACTATGCTATTCCGTTGTAAATAGCGACGAGCATCAAAACGAGTTCTTTGAACTTGGTCCCACAAAAACACGGATGCTAGATTTTGCAAAAGCAATTCAATTTCTTTTTTATCGTTCTCACCCAAATGAGAAAGAATGGCTCGTTATTCTCAACTCTCTTTCAAAAATAACGTTATTTTGCTTTTTATGCTTTGCGCTTATATTCCGCTTTCTGAGCTTCCACTCGGCTCCGTTTTATGGGCAAAGAAAGGGACAAATGTTAAGTTTTCGAAATGGCTTAAGCTTAAGGAAACAGCTCCCAACTCATTGCTGGAAAGAGAAGCTTTGTAATACCTAGGAGCTTGATGTTCTCAAGATTGAATGAATAAACAGAAAGATTAGGAGACATGGATTAGATTGCACAAATGCATTCGTCTACTTATCCGTGACATGTAGAAAACCTAAGATATCGCGTAAAATCCTCTAAAATGCATTACTTCGACAGTGGATTTTTTTTAAATATCAGTTTTTATCTGCAAGTCCTTGTTCTAGTGCCTTGAAAAAGCCGCCCGTTAACGAGTGCAAACCCGTCAGATCCTGTGTGATTCCGTTTACACCTGTATAAAAAACCGTATTATGTTATAGAGTCTTGCACTTATTTGCTTCTAAAACAAAATAAATCGACATCGCAGTAAACAAAAAATGCAGCGTAGGTTGAAAATAATTTAAATGAGTTTCTGTACATAATTCTTACTTCTGTTGCTGTCATGGTAACACAGGTTATCTGGCCCACCTTGCTCCTTTCCTATGATGCACTAACAAGTTTTAGTTTCTTAGAATATGCCTCTACACTGGTTTTGCAAAGTTTTTCTGCTATATGTTGCGTAATATTCCAGTTATTTTCCCAAGAATTTACTATATAATGCTTTTTATTTGGGCGCACAAATAGTTCAGGAAACTATTATTAATAACATCTATGAAACTTAGTTTGGAAAAAATGTTTTGTTCACTGCGGAGAATAGTTTTCATGAATTTGCTGATATTTATCCCAAACAGTTAGGGCATGATGGCGTAAGTGCATATTTCTGTCCGAAATATATTTGCTACTTTATCTCCAATCAGATTTTTCAAAGGAGATAAAGTTATTTGAAAACAAAATCCGATCGGATTTTGTTTTTCTTTGTTCATTTCGATTAGATGCCACTTCTTTCCGAAAAAGCTTTCTGTATCTGTTTACGGCCCAAAATAATGCACATTTTTCCAGATATGTGACTTACATACTTCTTTCGTTTTGCTCAATATCCCTTCTTCTAAAAGCTTGGTTTAAAAATATTAACGTCAGATACTATTTCATCATCATCATCATTGTCAACCATTATCAATCCACTGCTGGACGAAGGTCTCCCCAAGTTTCCTCCACAACGGTCTGTCTTGTGCCAGTCTCCTCCATGTCACTCCCGCATACTTTCGAATTTCATCCGCCCATCTTCCATGTGGTCTTCTTCTGGGTCTTTTCCTGTCCCTTGGAATCCAATCTAAAATTTCGGCTGTCCATCGATGGTCTGTTCTTCTGGCAGTATGTCCAGCCCATTGCCATTTCAGGGATTTAACTCTGATCATGATGTCTTCCACTCTTGTCATTTTTCGAATCCACGTGTTCCTCTTCTTATCTCTCCTCGTTACACCAAGCATGCACCTCTCCATGCTGCTTTGAGTTGTCTGCAGCCTTTGTATGTCTCTTTTAGCTAAGGTCCACGTCTCTGCACCATACGTAAGCACTGGAAGGATGCATTGATCAAACACTTTTCTTTTAAGACATAATGGCATATTGCTCTTGAAAATTATGCTGTTTCTTCCAAAAGCTCTCCAGGCAAGTTTTGTACGCCGATTAATTTCTTCACCAATGTGACCCTCACTTGATATCTGCTGTCCAAGATAAACGTACGTGTCTGTTGTCTCCAGCTTTTCTCCATCAATCGATAAATCTTCATTTCTTGTAAAAGCATTGAACATCACTTTTGTCTTCTGAAACTTCATTTTTAATCCCACTTCTTTACTCTTGTCGGCAAGTTCCTGGATCATACTCTGTAGCTCTGATGGGGTAGTTGCAAAAATGACTATGTCATCAGCAAAACGAAGGTGGGTTAGATAATCTCCATTAATCTTTATCCCTTTGTTTTCCCAGTTCAGTGATTGAAAGACATTTTCCAATGTGGCGTTAAAGACCTTCGGAGATATGGTGTCACCTTGTCTCACACCTTTTCCAATTTTTATGTGTGTTGTATTTTCAAACAGCCGAATCTTTGCACTTGCATTTTCATAGATGTTATTAATAATATTAATGTATGCATCTTCAATACCGCAGGATTTCAGAGCCATTGCAACTGCTGATGGTTTCACCGAATCAAAGGCTTTTTCATAATCGATAAAAGCCATGCACAATGGAAGTTCATATTCCCTCGCTCTTTCAATTAGTTCTCTCAGTACGTGGATATGATCTATTGTGCTGTAGCCACTCCTGAATCCAGCTTGTTCTCTCGGTTGAGCCATGTCCAGTGTCACCTTCAAGCGGTGTGAAAGAACTTTAGTGAAGATTTTATAAACCACTGATAGGAGGCTGATAGGTCTGTAGTTCCTGAGATCCTCAATGTCACCTTTTTTATGTAGCAAGATCATTGTAGCGTTGTTCCAATCCTCAGGAATTTTCCCTTCATTAAGGCATCGAGTGAAAATTTGGGCGAGTACTGTTTCGATTTCTCCACTTGCTTCTTGTATGATGTCTACAGTAATTCCATCTTCTCCTGGAGCTTTTCCCCGCTTCATGTTCTTGATTGCATGTGCAACTTCTGCTGGAAGGACTGGAAGAACTCTGGTACTGGTACCTTTCATGATGTCTGGAGTACATGTATCATCCCTTTCATATAATTTGGAGAAGAAATCTTTCACTCTTGTCAAAATTTCGCCTCTATTTCTTGTTACAGAACCATCTTCTTTTCTCAGTGCCATAATCTGTTTTTTCCCCTTACTGAGATGTCCCTTTGCTATCTTTAGGCTTTGGTTGTTTTCAATTGCTTTCCTTACTAGTTCACAGTTGAATTTCCTTACGTCTTCAGTGATACTTTTTCGTACTGTCTTGCATAGCTCTATATATTACACTTTGGAAGTCACATCTTCTTTAGTTGTCCTCATCACTCTTCTTTTTTGCATCAACATTTTGGTTTTTCCTGATAATTTGTTCACATGCAATTTGTTCTTAGACCCAGCTAATTTTGTTGCTGTTTCCATAAGAGCTTTGGTTACTTTTCTGTTAACTTCAGAAATATCCACTTCTTCCGATGTTAGGCCTTCTAAAGCAGAGAATCTGTTCTTCAGTTCCAATTTGAAGGTATTATGGTGTTTTTTAAGGTTGGTTATGCCAATACATTTTGTTTGTCTTATGAGCTTGCTACGTTCGAGTTTAGTGTTGAGGTGCATCTTACATCTCACCAATCTATGGTCACTGCCTGTGTTGAACTTGTTCAGCACACTGCAGTCTTCTATGACGAATTTTTTGTTACACATAAAATCAATTTCACTTGTCGTCGTATTTGGATGTCCCCATGTCCATTTCCTGTGTGGCTTTTTCTTGAAAAAGGAGTTCAAGATGAAAAATCCTTCTGCCTCTGCAAACTCTACGAGAGTATTTCCACGCTGGTTTCTGTTGCCGTGACCGAATTTACCTACTGAAGTTTCATTCTGTTGCCGTTGCCCTATTTTTGCATTGAAATCTCCCATAATTATCTTCAAGTGCTGCTTACCTTTATTATTGAGATCACGAATTTCCTCATAAAATTCTTCAATTTCTTCTTCAGCATGACTTGTGGTGGGTGCATAAGTTTGAATAATCTGAGCCTGGTATCTTCTCGAGAGCTGGATAACGAGTCGTGCAGCTCTGTCAGAGGAACTTTCCACTTCTACAACTTTATCCTTCAGTTTCTTGTTTATTATAAATCCAACACCACTAGTTCTGCCAGTATCTGTCCCACGATAGTTGAAGAGATGTCCACTTTTCAGTTCAATGAGATCTTCTCCTTTTCTCCTTACCTCACTTAGCCCCACGATGTCCCACTTGATCCTTTGTAGTTCCTCTTCCAATTCAAGAAGCCTTGAATCAGAAGATAGGGAGCGTCCGTTATACGTAGCCAAGGTCAGCATCAGATGGCAGCCTAGTCCGGTCCTCCGGTAATTCTTAGCACCCCCTGCCTTCATGTCGCACTGGCCGCTGCTTTGGCCAGGTACATTCCAGCTGCCGGAGACTGAGGGCCAAGATTTAAGTTGTGGAGTCATTTTGGAGGGGTTTGGCCATAACTCACCACGCTGGCCAAGCGGGTTGGTGAGTGTGGGATAGCATTTCCTCTAATCCCGATGGTATAGTTATACCGCTATTGGCGGTCGTCAGAGCCCCTTTAGTGGGAACAGGATGTACCACGAGAAAGCGGGGTTGACATTTGTCAAGGAGAGGCTGTGATGTTACGCATCACCTGACCTTACATCCCCAGATACTATTTACTGCATGGAATATTTTGCACTTATTTCTGATATTAATGCACTGTTCTTCCGCTAGATGACATAAGTGGGCTTTCCGTTTGCAATTGTATATCCGCTTCGAAAATTCCGATTGGAAAAAAAAATTACTTGGTCAGATACTCTTGCTGTGAGAAATATTTTGCAGTCACCTTCTTCTTCACATGACACGCAAACGAATGAATCTTCAGTGATTATTACTTCTATATTATCACCCATTTGTGTGATTTTAAAGACGAGCTCACAGCACCAGATAATCCGATGCCATCTTTTTTGTAATTTTATGTTATATAAATGTACACAATGAAAATGATTTAAAAACTTGCCACCGCCTTCTTCATGCTTTGTATCCAGGAAAGGCAAATCTTCTGGAATTCATGATTTTGTAATGCCCCCCACCCCACCCCACCCCACACACACCGTACAGGAAGTACGTATTATTGTTATTGCGTTTTGTACGACATTTGTATGTCTCACCGGTATATCAAAAATTGCGAATGACATCGTGAGAGAACTCATACTTCTGATCATACCCGCCTGTATTCATTTTAACGGCAATCTTGTACTTCGCGGGCAGGAAGTATGTCAATATCGCGCGTATGTTAAAGTGCCAATGCTAAGAGACACTTCTTCCAAATGAGTGATCTTTCTTTTACACGTATACTCTCTGATGATGCAGTAAGACTGCTGTTACGCGGGTGCGAAAGTAGCAAATCCAGCGGATTGACTGGCCGTTACTTAAAATCAGACTGACAACGAGCCCATTTGCTTTAATGCACAGAATGATATTATTAGATGTGTATTTACGACATATATTAAAGAAATAATCGAACTAAAGTCACTTTTAAAATTACACTTAAGATATTAATTCTGTTTCGAATTATGAAAATTAATTATAGCATTGCCGAATGGGAAAAAGCCATTAACAGTTTAAAGAGCACGTAATACAGAATATGATAATGGCGCAAAAGCAAAGATTATAGTCAATTTTCGTGATATTAGGTTTACGATAAAGATTGCGTAAGATTTGCCGAAGAAAGTGGAACTATCCAATATTTCCTGGAAGAATACGTAAGATCAGATGCATGCAACACGAAAAATGTAGTTTAATCATTCAAGGTTTAGATAAGAACATCAGCAACGAACACGAAAACACTTAGTTAAATATTGTTCATTAATAGTTGAATAACTAAAAAAATCTTTCGATGCTGGATAAATACAATGTTCAACTGATTTTTATACGAAACTGTAAAATAAAGTCATATCAGTACAAAAACTTGATAAATAGAGGTTGTGATCTTAGTTTTTTTAATGATTGAGATCAATCACCACGTAAATAGACGCTGTACTGTACCCTCAGTAAAAATATATTTTTTTTACTTCCTCTCTCCTTCTCCAGTTGAAATGAAAGAAACTCTTAAATGTTAAAATTATACGTAATATATGTCTTTCGGGAATACAGTAACACAAGAACCATTAACTGGAATTTCTATGATTTCAGTTTAAAAAAATGTTTCTGTATAAATGTAGTGGAAGGGAATCCACTACTCAGCAGCTATTGTCAATTTCTTTTCTGCTAAAACAAGTAATTCCACTTCTTTTCAAGTTATGATCTAATTAAGTTCTGCTGTTCCTAATTTTTATTTCCGACCAATAAAGGCGCCGAAAATACTTTTCAAATAAAGTTTATATGAACATTTGTTAGTAAGTTTTCCAGATAAATATGGATTTTACATTTTTGGTCTCGTACACAGAGATGGCCATGGTAGCAAGATGGCACAGCATGATACAACACTTGTGCTCATGGCCGAAGCTCGTTTACAGAAAAGAATAAATTTGGGAGATGTACAGACACCAAAAAAAAAAAAAAAGACCGGGTCATCCCCTTAACTTTTGAACCGTTTGTCGCATGCAAACAAGTAAGGTACCGTTGGAAAGCACTTGAAGGGAACTATCATGTGATTTGAAGAAACATGCTAACTAAGCGAATTAACATGCTAAATTAGCTACCTATCTCCGAATTTTTCCATATAAGAGGTATGTTATTTTACGCGCATTCTATTCAGCACAAAATAAAACCCTTAAATTCCAAATTTCATACGAATCGATTAATAAATACGTGTACAGTGAGCTACGGAAAAAAGATGCCGCTAATGTTAAACTGCAAAAGTTTTTTTTTTTTTTGACTTGTATTATTTAATCGAGAACAGATACAGTGATTCGGTGCTGCAACAGTAAAACACAGAGCCCCAGATAATATGAGCCGCTATTCAAGATCAGAACGGGTATATTAAGAGAATTATAAATTATGAAATATGATCATGAAAAGAAATGAATTATGACCATATCTGGTTAGTAGTCCATTGAATGCAAATTATCATTAAAGCCTTAACTGCAAATTTTCAGCGTGATAGCATAAAACCTTGCTGACATATAAGCGGATACTCAAGCATACATCGATTAAGGGGCCGTGCATAAAAAACATATTTTCCTAATGATGTTATACCCTTAAATTCAGAATTGCAACTTTTAATGATGAACATCATAAGTTTATAGTTTTGCACAAAAATAACTTAACTTACGACATAGTTCATGCAATTACATAATTAATTTTTTCCTATTGGTTACATAGCTTACTCTTGTATATTGTTTAATTTAAAAACGCAAAAAAAGTTCCACAAAGCTAAAGCTTCGTATGTGTCTTCTTTATATTTTTTACATAAATACCTTTACAGCTTCGTTAAATTATGAAACTGTGGTCATGAAAATGAAAATTCCAAATCGTTCCCTGCGAGAGTGAAGCCGTGTGTCTGATTTTTTTAAAAATATTGTTGCGACCTTTTGGTCTTGAGATATCAGGATGCCAAATTAATTCTGGACTGCGATTCGAATCACTGGATCCGCCAATACCTCGTTAGCCAATTAGCCGACACACTACACCAATAAACCAATGGAGGCACAGTATGACAATTAAAACAGGGATTTAATAGATATATGCATAAATTACACCGGGCACTTCTTCTAAATAACAAAGGCTATAACTTCCGGCCAGCTTTGGCCCTCTTCGGTGTTTCAGAAAATATGTCCTAACGAAAAGTCTGTTCGTTCACAATGGACCGCAAAGAAAATACTGATAAAAAGTACTTACATATGTCCTCGAGTATCCAAAGTATTGATAACACCAACAAACACAAACACTCACTCACATTCACCAATATGTTGGCACTACGGGTAGCTCTTTTTCCTCTTTGGAGGAGGCCGCGTTGCTTACGGACTCTTGGTCAAAACGACGTCGTCCCTAGTCGTTGAACGCACGTACTCAGACACACGCACAAAAGTTCTCTCCCCGCTTTGAACACGACGAGGCTAGCAGTTTCTTCAGATGCTTTATCTCTGCAGGGGGTCCTCCGTTTCTGGGTCAGTCGTTTCTCCACCCCCACCCCCTCTCTGGATGAGCAAGGAGATTCCGTAATAATTTTGTCTCTCTCTGCATTTCACCTGAAATGACTCCTTACGGCAGGTATCGATGGTCCGGCAAGGTAAAGAAAGTTCCGAGGCAAATCTGTTGCTGGTTATTCTTCAGCTTATGTTTTTAGCTGGCTTCACTTCTTATGCTCAGAATTGCAAGAGCACAACAGACGGCAAGCAATTGTTCTAGCGCGAGGAAAAATCCCCTTCCTAATTCTCTCGGGTATCAAACGGATTCTGTCCCTCTCAACAACAATCTCCCGTCTCCAAAACGTTGGTAAGCGGTGAATTCTACCACTTGAAACCGCGACATTTTTATTATAAACCGCTCTTCAAGTCCAAGAGCTTTCCCATTGTTTCGCGCGCGACACAGACAAAAGCTTCAAACGCTTTTGCCGTCCAAACATTTTTGAGTCATGGGAAATAGCTTTTAAACTCTGACCCGTCACATTTCCGTTTATGGGCTCTTTGTTCTCGTGGCTAACACCTGCAACTCGCCACTTGAATTCTAAGTGCCAGCAGATCTTTTCTTAATATACTGCCCCTAGCAAGTGTTTAAATCATAACTCTCTGTTAATTAAAACCCCCAATCAAGTTTCAATTACCGTTAATTAGCCACGCCTCTCGCCAATTAATTATGCGAGGGGGGGGATCGTCACAATATTATAGATTTGCTGCTGTGTCCATTCCGTCTCGAATTATGGTATAATACGCATGTAATTACATATCGTTTCGATTCATTGATATATTCCATTGTAGTTATACTGCTTAAACTGCCTGTAATATACAAAGCGGAACTGCCTTTCGCTGCAATACAGAAGCTGAATCTACGTGTGTAGCTTTGATCTGCACGCAAATTTTCTCTTCGGCATTAGTCGTTTTCGACTACCGGTTAAGAAAATAACCTTAACTAGTAGGGTTTGGAGCATTAAGCTTACTTAGTGTAGTTTAATACGGTTCTAATTGCATTTTTCTTTTCTTTTTGTTTTATTTTTCATTATTTGTACAAATATAAATAAAATAATAACTGGTTATGCTTCGCGATAAGAAAAAATAGTTATATTATGAGAGTTTCGTAGTTTAAGAAAAAAGGGAAAAGAAAGTTCCCAAATCATGTTTCTTCGGCATGCGCATGAAATAATAAAAACACACTGTTACCTACTTTATTGGAACTCTCAATTTTTAAACTTAAATGAGAAAAGAAACTGGTTTAACAATCTAAAATACACATTTTAGGTTCGCAAGGGAAATCTTAAAATTAAATTTCATACGACAGAATTCTTGTCTAGTCTGCGGTTTTTCCGGGGTTTTCCACAGCCTCCCTGGGCTTGGGAACGCCAATGCGTAGATGGTTCCCTGTCAAGTCGGTCCCGGATGCAATTTGTTTGTTTCTCCTCATGCTCGCAGTAGCAGAAAAATACATTTCCCAAGCCGTCTGGTCAACGTGGGAAATTAGACAATTACCCTCCAGAATAAAGAATTGAGAGATACCTTTAGCCAGAATTGGCTATAAAAAGGGTTAACAGACAGGCAAACAGACGATAGGATTCTAAATGAAAAATTCTATATGACTTTTATGAAAGTAGAACTAAAATACCTGACGTAACGCTTTCTTATTTCAAAAGAGTTGATTGTGTGACGTTAAACGTGTGACGTAATGCATCTCTGACGTCATGTCAGAATGATTTTGATGAAATGGCGTCACACCAGCAGCTGTTGAAAATCGGTGCTTGTTACTATGATAACAAAGCAAAGTGGTATAGGTGTCCGCTGTGGGCGACAAAATGGGAAAAAAGTTCATACTTTCGAAAAAAAAAATTATATTTTTTAAATTGACACGTGGAATTGTTATATGACAGATGCAAATTTAAATTACAAGACATAGCTGTTACCATTAATTCGTATCTTATGTACGATAACTATGAAAAGAAAAGTGAGTTTTTGAGGTGGAAAATAACAAATCATTTGGAATAGATTGCACGCTTTCGTAGCATTTTGCTAAAGCCACTTCCAAAAATTGGGTGATCATTGCGTTCCTCAACTGTTGCCAAAGTGTTACGAATGTGTATCTGCCATAAAATGTTTTATGATAGAAGATACTAGTATTTTTACATAACACATTCGGGACACTTCGTGGCAAAATAATGGAACACTGTCGTAGCACATTGCGAATACATTTTCCAGAATTACTTTCTCGATGTGTTCCGAATGAATTGTCAACCTTTTCTCAATGTGTTCCGCTGGGAACACATTGATGTGCTATATATTTCGAAATGCCACGGACGGCTGGAAAAGAAATTCTCAAAATATAGCATAGCTGAAGCATTTGCATCATTTGAACTGTACTAATTCCCTAATTTAGTTAAATAATGGGCTTTGGGTAAGTGAAACTTTGACTTGACGACTTTAATCATTGTGACAACGAATCTTTTCACGGTCCGGTATATCAGAGTAGAGCATGAACTATATTTGCGGGTTTATTTCATTATGTCGAACCATCCCCTGCCCTAATTTGGACACTTCGGACACCGTGTTCATGTATGGCTGTGCCCGGCTCGAATGTGGGCTTTTCAGCTGGTTCTCGTAATGCGTGACCAATGACAAGCAGTATAGAGTTTTATACGTATTTCCAGTTATATTTGATATTTACATCTTCGTTTTCTGCATTTGCGCCTTCCGAATATTTGAAATAAAAAGAATGACACAGAATTTTCTGTTGTAATGCACACATCTTTTCAACAGTTTCTGGCGCGATTTAAAATTTTCAAAGTTATTCTAAGGTAATACAACCAGTTAGAAAATCAATATCAACCGGATTTTTACAATCGATAAAAAAACCAAAAATAGAAACAGCTACATTTCTTCTAACGCCGTCTACAACGTACGTTACAAAAATTAACAAATAGCGCACAAAAATGTTCTCATAGCAGAAGAATATCGGAGACAGATTTTCAAATCGAACAGTTAAAAAAACAAATGTAGAAAGAAACATGGTATAATTCTACGCCTTCTAGCTCAAGAATTTTGCATAATAGGAAAGTTGAAAGTAGGCTTAAAATATTCTTCATGGAAAAAGCTATGCTAAGGAAAACGAACTGTACAAATACGTCTCCCACAAGCAGAGGTAGCGAAAAAACAAACAAAAAAAACATTGACATTTACACCACCTAGCGGAAAATTCGTGCATTATTTAAAGAGGACAATGTTTCACATCTCTATTGTGAATGGCATACAGTAAAAAAAGCAATTTCTCAATAGGGGTTTTAGAAACAGATACAGCTGCAAACAGAAGTATACAAGCACCACCTAGCAACAGAACTGTGAACTATAACACTCCTCAAACACTAACCTAAAGTGTTTCACAAGATTAGTGGCATCCGATGTTGAACTAATTTTTTAAAAGCAGAGATTTTAAGAAAAACGTTAACGTCCAATAGCGGCGAAATTTAGCATTAATTTGGTAAGAAAAAATGCTCAGAGTTTGCACATTCAGTAGTATCTGACCGAAGGAAGAAGTTTTTCAATCGGGGTTTTAGTTCGCCAGATATTACTGTAAACGGAAGTGTGAAGACTTCTGCGTTAAGAAAAATTTGAAATTACGCGAGAAACATTTAGCAGCGGATATGATCTCGAACGGGATGTAAGGTCAGGTGATGCGTAACATCACAGCCTCTCCTTGACAAATGTCAACCCCGCCTTCTCGTGGTACATCCTGTTCCCACTAAAGGGGCTCTGACGACCGCCAATAGCGGTATAACTATGCCATCGGGATTAGAGGAAATGCTATCCCACACTCACCAACCCGCTTGGCCAGCGTGGTGAGTTATGGCCAAACCCCTCCAAAATGACTCCACAACTTAAATCTTGGCCCTCAGTCTCCGGCAGCTGGAATGTACCTGGCCAAGGCAGCGAGCGGCCAGTGCGACATGAAGGCAGAGGGTGCTAAGAATCCCCGGAGGACCGGACTAGGCTGCCATCTCATGCTGACCTTGGCTACGTATAACGGACGCCGCCTATCTTCTGATTCAAGGCTTCTTGAATTGGAAGAGGAACTACAAAGGATCAAGTGGGACATCGTGGGGCTAAGTGAGGTAAGGAGAAAAGGAGAAGATCTCATTGAACTGAAAAGTGGACATCTCTTCTACTATCGTGGGAAAGATACTGGTAGAACTAGTGGTGTTGGATTTATAATAAACAAGAAACTGAAGGATAAAGTTGTAGAAGTTGAAAGTTCCTCTGACAGAGCTGCACGACTCGTTATCCAGCTCTCGAGAAGATACCAGGCTCAGATTATTCAAACTTATGCACCCACCACAAGTCATGCTGAAGAAGAAATTGAAGAATTTTATGAGGAAATTCGTGATCTAAATAATAAAGGTAAGCAGCACTTGAAGATAATTATGGGAGATTTCAATGCAAAAATAGGGCAACGGCAACAGAATGAAACTTCAGTAGGTAAATAAATTCGGTCACGGCAACAGAAACCAGCGTAAATTCAGAAACCAGCGTAACCAGGTAAATTCGGTCACGGCAACAGAAACCAGCGTGGAAATACTCTCGTAGAGTTTGCAGAGGCAGAAGGGTTTTTCATCTTGAACTCCTTTTTCAAGAAAAAGCCACACAGGAAATGGACATGGAGACATCCAAATGGGACGACAAGTGAAATTGATTTTATTATGTGTAACAAAAAATTCGTCATAGAAGACTGCAGTGTGCTAAACAAGTTCAACACAGGCAGTGACCATATATTGGTGAGATGTAAGATGCACCTCAACACTAGACTCGAACGTAGCAAGCTCATAAGACAAAAAAAATGTATTGACATAACCAACCTTAAAAAACACCATAATACCTTCAAATTGGAACTGAAGAACAGATTCTCTGCTTTAGAAGGCCTAACATCGGAAGAAGTGGATATTTCCGAAGTTAACAGAAAAGTTACCAAAGCTCTTATGGAAACAGCAACAAAATTAACTGGGTCTAAGAACAAATTGTATGTGAAGAAATTATCAGGAAAAACCAAAATGTTGATGCAAAAAAGAAGAGAGATGAGGACAATTAAACAAGATGTGACTTCCAAAGTGGAATATATAGAGCTATGCAAGACAGTACGAAAAAATATCACTGAAGACGTAAGGAAATTCAACTGTGAACTAGTAAGGAAGGCAATTGAAAACAACCAAAGCCTAAAGATAGCAAAGGGACATCTCAGTAAGGGAAAAAAACAGATTATGGCACTGAGAAAAGAAGATGGTTCTGTAACAAGAAATAGAGGCGAAATTTTGACAAGAGTGAAAGATTTCTACTCCAAATTATATGAAAGGGATGATACATGTACTCCAGACATCATGAAAGGTACCAGAGTTCTTCCAGTCCTTCCAGCAGAAGTTGCACATGCAATCAAGAACATGAAGCGGGGAAAAGCTCCAGGAGAAGATGGAATTACTGTAGACATCATACAAGAAGCAAGTGGAGAAATCGAAACAGTACTCGCCCAAATTTTCACTCGATGCCTTAATGAAGGGAAAATTCCTGAGGATTGGAACAACGCTACAATGATCTTGCTACATAAAAAAGGTGACATTGAGGATCTCAGGAACTACAGACCTATCAGCCTCCTATCAGTGGTTTATAAAATCTTCACTAAAGTTCTTTCACACCGCTTGAAGGTGACACTGGACATGGCTCAACCGAGAGAACAAGCTGGATTCAGGAGTGGCTACAGCACAATAGATAATATCCACGTACTGAGAGAACTAATTGAAAGAGCGAGGGAATATGAACTTCCATTGTGCATGGCTTTTATCGATTATGAAAAAGCCTTTGATTCGGTGAAACCATCAGCAGTTGCAATGGCTCTGAAATCCTGCGGTATTGAAGATGCATACATTAATATTATTAGTAACATCTATGAAAATGCAAGTGCAAAGATTCGGCTGTTTGAAAATACAACACACAAAAAAATTGGAAAAGGAGTGAGACAAGGTGACACCATATCTCCGAAGCTCTTTAATGCTACATTGGAAAATGTCTTTCAATCACTGAACTGGGAAAACAAAGGGATAAAGATTAATGGAGATTATCTAACCCACCTTCGTTTTGCTGATGACATAGTCATTTTTGCAACTACCCCATCAGAGCTACAGAGTATGATCCAGGAACTTGCTGACAAGAGTAAAGAAGTGGGATTAAAAATGAACTTTCAGAAGACAAAAGTGATGTACAATGCTTTTACAAGAAATGAAGATTTATCGATTGATGGAGAAAAGCTGGAGATAACAGACACGTACGTTTATCTTGGACAGCAGATATCAAGTGAGGGTCACATTGGTGAAGAAATTAATCGGCGTACAAAACTTGCCTGGAGAGCTTTTGGAAGAAACAGCATAATTTTCAAGAGCAATATGCCATTATGTCTTAAAAGAAAAGTGTTTGATCAATGCATCCTTCCAGTGCTTACGTATGGTGCAGAGACGTGGACCATAGCTAAAAGAGACATACAAAGGCTGCAGACAACTCAAAGCAGCATGGAGAGGTGCATGCTTGGTGTAACCAGGAGAGATAAGAAGAGGAACACGTGGATCCGAAAAATGACAAGAGTGGAAGACATCATGATCAGAGTTAAATCCCTGAAATGGCAATGGGCTGGACATACTGCCAGAAGAACAGACCATCGATGGACAGCCGAAATTTTAGATTGGATTCCAAGGGACAGGAAAAGACATAGAAGAAGACCACATGGAAGATGGGTGGATGAAATTCGAAAGTATGCGGGAGTGACATGGAGGAGACTGGCACAAGACAGACCGTTGTGGAGGAAACTTGGGGAGACCTTTGTCCAGAAGTGGATTGATAATGGTTGACAATGATGATGATGATGATCTCGAACAATGAAATAATTTTTAAAATCGGACACTTAAGTGTTTTTAGGAGCAGAGATATCGACAAAAATAAGATATGCATCTACGCCCCTGGCTGAAAAACATGCATTATTGTAAGAAGTGAGTATTTTGAAAATGTCTCAGAAAGAGAGCGAAATGGGTCCTCGAAATAATTTTTTCAATCGAGTTTTCAGGAGCTCAGATTTAGATACAAATGCATCAGAAGCAGAAATAAACACTTACGCACCGTAGTAGCCGAACTATTTTTTACCAAATATAAGAAATTATATGCCAAACATTTCCCATCAGTTGCTGTATATGATACAGCAATAATTTTTGAAATCGGAGTTTTAGAAGCAGAGATATCTGGGAAAACGCAATTTATCTTTACACCCCCTAGCGAAAAGTCTATGAATTACTTGAAAATTTTTGAAATTATATGAAAAACATTTCGCATTCGAAACTATATGCAACAAGAAAGGAATTTTTCAATTCAGATTCTTAGAAGCAGAGATATTAACAAAAATTTGATATATATCAACGCTCCCTGGCGGAGAAACCATGCATTATTTTAAGAAGAAAAAATTCCGAAAACATTTATCGACGTGAGTGGTACCGGTCCAAGAACGAATTTTTTCAATCCAGATTTTAAAAGTTCAGATTTTGCTGCAAATACATCAGAAGCAGAAATTAACACTTCCGCCCGTAGTGGCCAAATTGTTCTTTACCAAAAATTAGAAATTGTATGCAAAAGATCTTCCATCAGGAGATGTATATACTGAAGAAAGAATTTCTCAAATCGGAGTTTTAGAAGTACAGGAATCGTGGAAAACGCAATATACTTTTACGCTCCCTAGCGTAAAATCTATGCGTAACTTGAAAAAGTGACTATACCTGAAATGTTTTTCGACATAAATGGAATCCAAAGGTAAAATAATATTTTTCCGAATCCGATGTTTAGAAGCAAATATATATGTAATAAAATGTGTTTTGAATTCGATATCATCTGCGTTTAATCCCCCCCCTAGCAGCGAAATTGCACATTGGAAAAAAAAAAAAAAAAAAAAAAAACGAAATAAAGGATCATTATTCGCACATTTCAAGCTTCCCAATGAAAAAAATAAAATTTCAAATCGGACTAATAGTTGCAAAGATATGGTGTCCACAGACGGACGTATAGACAAGCCGATAACACAAATACGATCTTTTTTTTTTTTTTTTAGAAAAGACGTTCTAAATAAGTTAGTAAAATCATGCAATGCATTGTTTATGGTACGCTTTCCAACATACCAGAATTTCTTTTTTTTTTATTGAAAGTTCAACGACCACCGTGAGCAACTCAGTGTGCTATAAGCAGTCGCCCGTCCCTAATTTAGGGCCACTGACTCCAGGGAAGGAAGAGAGCCAGTGCCGTAAGACAAACACAACATCCATGCGTCACCGGGTCTCTAACCCGGGCCCATTTCGTACGAATGGTCAGAAGCTGTCGCTTAGACCACTACGCCACTGGGGCGGCTCCAGAAATCATTACTCAAATTATGGAGACAATGGTTGTGCAATAAATATTGCTCCTGTGCCCTGACCTTTGACCCCATTTCGACGATATTCAACAGAACCGGTTCAGTATACCTCCGGAACAACATTATAAAGTTTTGTCGCAATCGAAGTATTTTTACTAAAGTTATGACACATAAGGGCGATGGAATGGACCCCGCTCCTATGTTCTGACCTTTGACCCCATTTCGTCCGTTTTCAACAGAGTTCGTCCTCAGGTTGTCCCCTACCACATACTAAAATTTCATTGAAATCGAATCATTTTTACGCGAGTTATCGTGCAATCAGACAGACAGACGGACAAAGCTGGAGCATATATGCTTCTTCAACCTACGGTTAGAAAGCGTAAAAAATCGGATTTCGTGATTCTACTTCAATTTTCAATTATGAGATAACGTTTCAGTGATACGCGAATGCTCAATGCCTCGAGAAAGTGTAAGGATCGGAAACAAGAAAATTCAAAACAAATTTCATCTTGCACAGATTCGGGTTTTCCGTTATTAGAAAAATACATACTGTTTATTCTAATATTAATTCAAGTCATTAGCACGAATAAATGAAGTTGTTATAAAGGAAACGGCAAGAGTAAATGAACTCCGTCCCTGGATGGCCCAAGTTACCGTACAAATCACTGTCAGGGCCTTTGCTCTGTACTGTGCATTTAATTTGTCTGAGGTTCGGGCAAGACGCCAACTTTCCAGCATCATCACTGTCCTTGCAGGGAAAGAAACATTCCAGGTGTGTTTCCCAGATGTAGATATAAGGATGCCCCCTCTAACTTTATTTGCAAATATCTTCGCTATTAATCATCCGATTTGGACGATATTTAAAATTTAAGGGGTTTTCCATGTGATAAATAGAATGCGCATAAAATAACATACCCCTTATATGGAAAAATTTGGAGATATTGAGCTAATTAACATGTTAATTAGTTTAATTAGCATTTTTCTTCGCATCACGTGATAGTTCCATTCGAGTGCTTTCCAACGGTACCTTACTTGTCTATCTGCGGCAAATGGTTCCAAAATTAAAGGGGGTGGCTCGGTTTTTTTTTTTTTTTTTTTTTGTGGAGGTCTGTACAGATTACACTGTGCAAAACTTCGGTTAGGTGGGAGGAACAGATCCTCTGTCACAAAACAGAATCGTGCGATTCACAGTTCAATGCTGTATCCACTTCGTATGCAACTTCGAATCATTCTTGACACTTCCGCAAAAGCTGACAAGGGTGCCGAAGCTTTTGCCTCTTCAATAAAAATGTTTGAGAGGAATATTTCCCATTTGGCTTTTGTTACCCGTCTTTCCTTAATGATTTTTTTTTTCAATTTGTTGCTTCACACACACACACACACACACACACACACACACACACACACGCACAAACGTAGGTGAGGTTGATAACTATGCAGCTATTTGCTTGAGAACGCATTTCTAGCGCATTGTAAGGAACGTTCTATTTAATAACTTTGCCTGTTCTTACGTTTGTTACTGCGAATCCAAATCTTGTTTTTCTGAGATTTAAAAAAAATTATTTTTACGTGATCGAATATGAAAGAGCGTAGTGTACTATATCTCACGGATTTTGATGCATTTCATTTTTGTAGGGGATTCTGAAAGCCTGAAATTTTAAAAGCTACGTTTTAAAGAAGTTGTTAGTTACAACAGGATAAGAAAAATGTGTGATAGGTCATGCGAAACGTATTAATTTCTGTGAATTTTCATTTTCTGATTCTCAAATTTTTCAAAAGGAGCGTTGAAAGTTATACTTATTTCTGGCAGTGTTTAAATTTCAGTGAAAAGTATCTTTTTCATACCGAAATTTAAACACTGTCATTTGCATTGCACTCGCATTGTAAATATTGGGTGTGTTCAAAAGTTCAACCCGTTCGTGTAATAGATGCAAATTGCGATCGGAGTAGTTACGTCACAGATGACGCTGTGATGCCGAATTTTCGGCCACTAAAGCTTGGAGCAATGGAGCATATAGAGACATTAGGTTCGTCCGAGTAAGTCGTTCGTAACGGAAATCACGGACGGTGTAACATGGCATGCAATGAGCAGCACATTAGACATTATTTACTGTACGAGTTCGATAAAGATAGTACCGCAGCCGTGGCTTGCCGCAACATCTGTCAAATGTATGGGGAGGATGCAGTTGATGATAGAGCACATGTCTCCGTTGGTTTCGGAAACTCCGACGTCCTGGACCTCCATCCGTGGTTTCTGACGAGGATGTGGACCAAGCCATAACAAATGACCCACATCCAACCTTTCAGGAATTAGCGGAAACCTTGTCAATACACAGAACAACAGTCGAAAGACTGATGCATGCGCTTGGGTTCATCACCCGGTTCGATAACTGTGTCCGGCACCATCTTTCTGCAAAGCAACGAGAGGAGAGAATCCGTATCTGTGTTTTTTTGCTTTCTCGTCACAGAAGTGAACAGTTTTTGGACGAATTGTATAACGGGTGATGAGAAATGGGTACTGTACCGTAATGTGAAGCGTCGTCGGACTGTGTGCCAAGGTGCGGAGCCTGCTCCATCGACCTCAAAAGGAGGACTGCATCCCAAATAGGTTTTGCTGAGTGTTTGGTGGGATGTCCAGGGAATAATCCACTGGCAGGTGTTGGCACCTAACCGAACGATAAATGCTGACCTCTACTGCCAACAGTTGGACAGATTGCGAGAACAACTCACATCGAAGCGGCCAGCAGTCGTCAATCGCAAAGGCGTGATCCTTCATCATGATAACGCCAGACCTCATGCTGCTTTAATCACTCGGCAAAAGTTATCGGACTTTGCTTGGGAAGTGTTACCTCACCCAGCGTATTCCCCTGACCTGGCACCTACAGACTACCATCTTTTTCGATCATTACAGAACGCCTTCGCTCTCCAGACCTTCGGTGATGTGGACGATGTGAAAACGGCATTACATGACTTTTTTGACTCTAAAACACAGGAGTTTTTCCGACGTGGGATTAACCTACTCATAGAGAGATGGCAAAAGGTCATACAGAATGGCAATTATGTGAAATTCTAGGTATGTTATTTGCTGTGTTCTCCTCCTTTCTTTGTCTGCACGTACCCAATAAAAACTGAATGTTTAAGAAACATTAATTATTCATTTCTACGTTGTGATTTCCCCCTTGCTACAGCACCAGTAAAACTCTAACACCTAGAAACGACATTGTTTCCGAAAGCTTTTTTAAAAAATAAGTACGCGTAGTCCTTTCTTTTTGAACTTTCGGGGTGGCGCCATTGACAAGAATGATTTCTCCTTTGGTTCGTTTTTTTTTTTTTTTTAACAATCTATGGTGCATAATTTTTTAGACATGATGTAATACGAAAGGAATATAAGAACCGATGGCGTTTACCACAAAATTATTCGGTTTGCTAAATCATAACATGTTTTTATGCAGAAGAGTATGCTTTTTTGAAGTTTACAAAATAAAATCTGTTGCCCTAGTCACTGGCCTAGTACGCTTGTGCTTAAATGCATCCCTGATCTAGAAGCACAAAATTTGAGTTTTGATTTGTATATCTTGTAGTGAATGGATGAGACCCTCCATACCATCAACAGGTAACTGTCTGACCGTGCCTAGGCAAAACATAATCGTAATTTCACTTGGCAAAAGTAACGCAATGGAATATTAGTGAATTACGTACATGTTGACCTTTAGGCATTATGTACCTCCCTTTGATGATCCACTGCTCATGTGTACATCAACCTGAACAAACCTAAGCAATGTTACGGTACAGAATAATAAAACCCTTGCTGAATCTCCGACCTCTCTCTGACAACGTGAGTCATGGCATTGATCTTTCTTATTCCGCCCAGTAGAGTACTTCGACTGCAGCTCAAAGGGGAGTATTTCAAAAGAAACAACACTGATTGCAGTTATGCTTACCGTAAAACTAGATTATCAGGGCCGAAGCTTATTCTCAGAGAACGTGGTCCCCAGAATAAATAAACGTGTACGTATAAGAAATGAACTTGCAAAAATCCATGAAGTTATTTCTAATTCACGTGAAGGAAACAAACATTATTTTTATGACATAGAAATATCCGAGTTAACTTTCATTCATGTGGCCAACTCTTTCAGAAAACTTGTAAATTGGATCTTGCTGGAATGGGATCCTACTTCTGGGCATACACCTTCACCTGTGCAGTCTGCAACAGTCTGTTCAGATTCTGTATGTAACAATAGCCTTACGTTGCTTGAAATTGCAGGATCTTGGATGCTGTAAAGGTAACATGCTCAAACGAGATGGAATGATGCGGTTATTCCCGCTGTAGAATGTTGCAGGGCTCAAGAATTTGTCATGAATATTAATTTGGGCACCCCGGTGCCATGAAATAACAAGAACCTGGAATCGGTAACCACTTTTTGGTTAGTTTGAAATAAAAGTAAACCTACAGGTATTTTTGGAAAGGATATTTGAATTGCTCAATAGCATGTTGGCAGGAAGGGCATCATCGAGAATCTGTTCAGTTGTGATGTGAGGAAACTTGCCTCGCAGTTAAAATTCAACGACGTCGACTAAAAGTTATACAAATTAAAGTGAAACAAATTTCTCAGTGAAAATAAGTGCGCTAAAGAAATGTCGAAACACAGATTCACTGGCCTGTCAGAAAGATGTTTTAACAGAAATCAGACATCAAAAAACGTTACAAACTTTCTCAAACAGACTCAGCGTAAGTTCACGAGCTTCAGAAGACTTCAGTTGTTTTGATTTTACTTTAGTTTATTCACTCGTTTTAAAGCGGAGAAGTAATATTCATGAAATAGGCAGTATGTTAATTCAGTCTTTCACTTTTTCCGTCTGGTTGATCAGGATACGTATCCGTGACACTGTCAAAGAATTTAAATTATGATTGTTCTTCCAACATCTCTTCCCATGAATCAATAAGAAGGATTGTCGTTTGTTTTTCATACTAAAGAGCTGTTTCACTTGCAGCGCCCGGTTCTCTGTATTTCTAATTCCAATATATTCTACCGTTCTTGTATTACATTTCCTGTTCCAAATTGTATCTCAAGCAAAGCTCACTGAGAGAGAAAAGAAAGAAAAAGGAAATTAGGCTTAATTTCCGCTTTAAATTTATTGAATTCCTTTTGCATGCAAACACCAAAACTGTCGTTTTATTATGTAATTTAACTGGTCTCGCAATTTGATGAGCAACAGCTTTCGAGGAAAAGAGATGGGGTCAAAGATCAGCACCATTGGACTCGAAAGTGTACAGTATTATGCACTATTAAAAATTTTGTGGCAGCTTGCACCAAGAAGTGGCACTACATCAGCTGCACCACTTTCTGAGAAAACGTACACCATTCTGTGATGCAAACAAAACCCAAAAACATGTTGCAACTTTGCACCAAGTTATGGTATAAGATTGCACCACATTATGGTATAAGGTTGCACACCGTATTATAGTACAATGTCGCTGCAATTTGTATTTTGTAGGGAAAAATGGCTTAAGTTAGGCGATTTTACGCACCTCTTTACAGTGCAAGTGCCAAAATAGCACCACACCATGGTGTAAGTGCCTGAAATTGCACCAGAATTTGGGGCAACGTGGAACCCAAATTTTTAACAGTATAAATGTGAGAAAATGATGCAAGTCAGATGATTTCACGCACCACTTTACAGTGAAAGTGCAAAAATAGCACCATATCATGGTGTAAAAGCCTGAAATAGCACCATAATGTGAAGCAACGTTGAAATAAATTTTTAACAGTATGAGTGCAGTGGCTTTTTACAAATGCTCAATGTCCATATTGAAAATGCCGTTGAACTTCCTGTTCCCTCCCTTCCCAACAAACCGCTGCCAACCGACGATCCTGTGTAGGCTCCGATATAAAATTCACAAAGTACAGGAGTATCCGATCCTATGCAGCAGCCTACATTATACTTTAGTCATTCGTTGAAGCCCTACTTTCGCCAATTCGCTGACATGGTGAAACACAATTCGCCCACCTCCGGACTTTCTCTTCCCTAGAATTCATAATTATTCGGAATGGATCAAAACGTATTAGAAATTGAAAGGACGAAAATTTTGGAATTGTATAAATGCGTGATTAGTTTACAACAGTTTTGCCTAATATTTGAGCACGTAAGTTTTAATAACTTTAAATATTTGTTTTTTAATATTTAGGTGACTGGAAACGACATACAGAAAACGAACCGGTAGACGAGATTAGAAAGCCCATGGAAACGGTGCACAAAAGAGCTGATCACGGCAGTTTATATTTTCTGTTTAAAATGCTGATCACGCACCATAGAGCTCTCTTGGTCGTCTCTGAAATATGTTGCAAGGTTTCAGCGAAAATGAAAGCTCCAGAGTAACACAGGAAGGTACAGGACTTCCACAAATTTTAACCTTACTCTCGTGAATATTTGGCCCTGCAATTCATTCTTTTGCTTAAACCTTAGCCTCTCTCGGCGTTTAACATTTGTGATTGTGCACCGCCGTTATTGTCTGACGTAAAAGATGAAGTTGCTATAGCGGAAGATATCTTGCAGGTTGCCGTATTTTTATATTGCCGAAGATGATGCAGTCTTACTGATAAATGCTATCTACACCCATGTATTATTACATCCAGGAGTTAATTTTGGGCCGGGGATCACCACAACGCTTCTCCGGTACTTCATTTTCGGTGAATATTTAAATATTAGCTCTAGCCCACCTCAGCTCCGAAATACACGTTTCTTTTGCACGTCCGAATACACGAGTGAGATCGCGCCGTCAAAATCAACCCTCCTTTTCGCTAAAGGCTTTGAACACGCAATTCCAGTCGCTAATTTTACCTTTAATAAGAAATAGTGATGCGCAATTTCGGCCGATTCCAATAATTGTGGCTTCGCTGCATAGAACTGCATATTTTTTCTCGACCCCTGCACCGTTTTGTTAGAAATTAAGCTCCGATTACATCATCCGTATGTGCGCCAGCGTAGATTCAAGAGGGAACCCTTGATCGTTTAATGAAATAAATTTTAACATGCTTTACTCGTGCAGTTTATATTGCACTTATACTTGTTGCAATGATTCTGTTCTGGTGGTAGTTCTCGGCAGTTTCGTTATACACCACGAACAGGTTTTTTATCTGTAAAATTTATTTTTATTGAAGCTATGTGCGTTCATTATTTCACCATACCATAATTTGTTGACTTTTTCCTGTGGGGGTACGTAAAGGACAAGGTATTCGCCCCTCTCCTTTCTGTTAATCTAGCGGAGCTGAAAAAGCGTATCACAGCCGCCATCACTGCACTTATTCAGATATTTTACCTCGCGTTTGGGCGGTAATGGATTACCGGCTCGATATGTGTCGTGTGACTAAGGGTGCACACTGCACACATAGAACATCTGACTGTCTTTAAAAGAACTTAAAACATTTCCCTACAATTCTGTTACAGGTAACATAAAATAACTTACATTGTTCTTGTTTTATAGTGCGTTGAAACTGTATACTTCTTTATGAATCACCCTGTATAAAGGATTTCTGGTCCGATACGGAGATTTTCAGCCTTTACAAAATACAATTCTACAAAATTTATTCGGGCATCAGCCACCACAGGAAACTTTTACTGTGGGAGGGGGGATACCCCCTACAGGTTTCCTGCGTTAGCACATGCCCGCAGAGAATATTTCCCGATCGGACCAGAAATTCTTTATATTTTCGGCATCCTCCCACCGGTAAGTTTCCTGCGTTAGCACATGTCCGCAGAGAATTTGTCGAGCCGTAGTTTGTAAACGATGAAAATCTCCCGATTGGGCTACGAATTCTTTATATTTTAGGTATCATACCGCCCCCCCTCCTTCCCCCGACAGGTTTCCTTGGGTTTCAAGACCTCAGAGAATTCGTTGAGTTGTAATTTGTAAAACGCTGAAAATCTCCCGATCGCACCAGAAATTCTTTATATTGTACATTTTCGGTATTAATCCTTACCTTCATCTAGAGGTTTCTTTTGCTTGCACATGTCCGCAGAGGATTTGTTGCGATGCAGTTTATAAACCTTGAAATTCTTATGTTGAGTTGTAGATTATAAACATTTTCTATAAGGAATTGCATTTCATATCGCAATTCAGAAAACACGAAATTACGGAAACTTTATGTGAGTCAGATAACCAACCTCTGGAGACGTGGCCACGGAGCACTCAAGTACCCAATTTTTATACGGATCCTTAAAATTTTTGTGGCCAGTTCTCCCCTTTGTCTTTGGTCCGAAAATCATGGAAGTGTCTAAATTTCTTATTGAATATGAAATATTAAAAAAAAAGTTTTGTGAACTTTATTTGCTCAAGTAGTGGGAAATATAGCCACACGATATTTGTTTATTCAGAACAATTTTATGGTACTAAAATTGAAATGTGACCAGTTCTCCGTATCCCCATATTCATAGTACATGAAAGAGCGCAGCTAAAATTTCATTTCGTAATCTTGCAAGGTAGGCAGTACTTCAATTTTTGGCATCAAACCCCATCAGAGCTACGTTTTTAGCTGTGCTGATTTCCTTTCTACAGGTCACCGTATGGAAATACGTATGAACTAACTGAAACGATGAAGGTTTTCCGTCTTTAGCACGATTTAATGATAAAAAATGAGAAATATATACAATTAAAACCATGAGCACTTTCGAGGCAGCGGCTGCCTCATCCTCAGATGTAATAAATAAAGACACATTTAATCTATATATAATATAGATCATTGCATTGTGGGAAGCATGGTAAGTTAATAGCCAATAGTAATCTACATGCGCCAAATTGTTGCGTATACTGTTGGCCCAATGGTCTGTGAAGAATCATGGTAATATATTATAGAAAAAAAAACTAACTGGTGTAGGGTGGGTAAACATTCAATTTTAAGTTTATATTACAATTTATAATTTACTTTTTTAATAGGTGATTTCCAAACGTTATGTAACTCATAGGGGGCATGTTAATTACAACATTGCTCTCCGGAAGCCTCTATATATACACGTTCTGCAATTAAAAGGTCACCAAGTTTATTAGGAGTATTAATTATTCTTGCATTACTCCAGTCGGGATTAAGATCATCTTGGGTAACAGATCTGGCAAGGGATGTACAATACATGCCTGTTTTAATATTGTATTTATGTTCTTTAATTCGTAATCCTATATTATGTTTTGTAGAACCCACATAATTAGAGGTTGTTTGTCCTGTAGTTGCCTTAACCAGCGGGATATTGTAAATACCCCACTGTCCCATTTTTCTGATCTGTTCACGATCCTTACGAACTACAGAAAATAAGTTTCGTGTTCGTGAACCAAATTTCAAGCCATATGGTTTACATAGTTGTGTTAAGGTTCTCGTTAAAGTTGAATTATATTGTATAGAGCCAACATATATGAAATTGCAGTTGGAGTTTCTTAACAGGGTAGTATGTATGGCATATTTGACCTTGCCAAACACTTGCTTAATGAGATATTTAGGGAACTCATTGCTCAGCTAAACCAAAAATGTAGTTAACTTCTTGCTCAAATGATTCAGTAGTCGATAATGTGAGTGAGCTCTTCTAAACAAATAGAATAATGCTGACAACTTATGTTTTTTAAGTTATGATGAATGATAAGGTATTAAAACAGGTGTATGACAGGGTTTTAAATATACACAAGTGGTAATGCAATTAAGACTATAGACCTTCCGAATAAGGATATCCAAGAAAGGTAAGCAATTATTAATTTCGAATGCTATCGTGAGCCTGATAGTTGGGAACATGGGTGATAGTTCGTTGGCGAATAAGTATAAATCATCCCAGTTTTGAGGCCATGCAACCAGGATGTCGTCAACGTACCTTAAATAAAGCAACGGACGGTGAGGGAAAGAACTAATGAATGACCTGATTTTCAATGTGCTGTAACAAAATTTCAGCTAGAACAGCAGACAGGGGGAACTCATTGTGGAGCCCTCCAACTGTTGGTAAATGCTGTCTTGAAATTTGAAATATGAACGTTTCTTAACAAGACGAAGTGCGTTCAAAATAGCATTAATTTCTGAACTCGGGATATGGGAATCAGCAAGTTTTGCGTCAATAATCTGATTTCTGGCCTCAACAGGTACATTAGGGTACAATGAGACTACATCAAGAGATGCCAAAATGAATGGCTGCGATTGTCCAAGATGATCTTAATCTCGACTGGAGTAATACAAGAATAATTAATACTCTTAATAAACTTGGTGACCTTTTAATTGCAGAACGTGTATATAGAAAGGCTTCCGGAGAGCAATGTTGTAATTAACATGCCCCCTATGAGTTGCATAACGTTTGGAAATCACTTATTAAAACAGTAAATTGTAATATAAACTTAAAATTGAATGTTTACCCACCCTACATCATTTCTTATTTCCATCATATATTACCATGATTTCTTCACAGACCATTGGGCCATTAGTATACGCAACAATTTGACGCATGTAGATTACTATTGGCTATTGACCTACCATGCTTCCCACCATGCAATGATCTATATTATATATAGATTAAATGTGTCTTTATTTATTACATCTGAGGATGAGGCAGCCGCTGCCTCGAAAGTGCTCATGGTTTTAATTGTATATATTTCTCATCTTTTATCATTAAATCGTTCTAAAGACGGAAAACTTTCATCTTTTCAGTGATTTATGTCGCACGAGTCTTCAATATTTGTTGATGTATGAATTAAAGCTTTCACTTTCCTGTTTCAAATGCTCTGGCTTGACTTCTATGTTTCAAGTTTGCTTTCAGAAATACGGATGAACAAATTTTGAGCTGAGGAGATCACTGCATTTATGCTTGTTTTCCAAACGAATAATTACTTTTCTCCGACTATCCGTCCTTGGGTTTCTTGGAATAGAGTACTTTGGCTAGAGAGTATACTTTGTGCCACAACAATCGGATTAATTAATTTGATTCTGTGGCGAATACGTAGAAGTTAAGCTATGTCTCTGCATAATTACCCGAGTCAGATTAGTGATAGATTCATTAAGAGTTTCTATTGCATTAGGATGTGTAACGTACCAGGAGATGTGACGTACCTGCCAGAAGGACGTACACGACATAAAGGCAGATAGGAATCAGAATAAAATGTCCGCGTAGCTCAATTGGTAGAGTGACTTATTCCGGAATGAGGGGATCCGGGTTCGAATCCTGGCGCGGATAAAAATGACGGAGAAATTTACTTCGTTATAATGGCGCCCGAACTATCCGGATGACCCCGACCGTTCAAAATCTCGCATTGGTGTGATGTTATTTCCACACCGCGAGATAGGAAAAATAAGAGAATCCCTTCTCCAGCACTTCAAAAAAAAAAAATAAATAAAATAAAAAGTAAGGGGGAGATGATGTAACGTACCAGGAGATGTGACGTACCTGCCAGAAGGACGCACACGACATAAAGGCAGATAGGAATCAGAATAAAACGTCCGCGTAGCTCAATTGGTAGAGTGACTTATTCCGGAATGAGGGGATCCGGGTTCGAACCCCGGCGCGGATAAAAATGACGGAGAAATTTACTTCGTTATAGATGCATCTTGTAGCATCTGAGAAATGCAGCTTGTTTCATTTTATTACATTTTTCGGATATGTACGAGGGTTGTACCGAAAGTAATGCAAAAGTGGGCATAACGTTTTTATTAATTGACAGAGATCGTTCTAATTGCACATGTTGGCAGAGTAACTCTTCCTCTATATTAACTCTTCCCCTTCTTCCCTTTAAACATTCTTCCCTTTAACTCTTCCCCTTTTCTTCATTTCAAGTAAATAAATAATTGATTCCAAGCAGAAGCAACGTGCCGTCATCGAGTTCTTGACGAAGAAAGGGCGCAGACTGTCCGACATCCACAGAAGGCTACAGAATGTTTACGGAGATGACACCATTGACAAGAGCAATGTGCACAGATGGATGAAGTTTAAAGAAGAGGAAACCAGCACTGAAGACAAACCACGCAGTGGGAGACCATCATCTGCGACCACTGACACGAATCGTCAGCGAGTGGATGAATTGATTCGCGCGGAGAGACAAGTCACAATCCATAAGCTCGTTGCACAACTGAACTGTGGCCACAATGCCATACAGAAAATGATGGAAGACTTAGGGTATCGGAAAGTGTGTGCAAAGTGGGTGCCTCGCAGTTGACACCTGATTTGAAGGAGAGAGGGGTGGAAGTCTGCTTTAATCTGCTGGAAGCGTTTGAAGCCAATGAAGATACGTTTTTTCTCGATCTGGTGACATGGAATGTAACGTGGGCGCATTTTTGCGATCCGGAAACGAAGAATCAATCCATAGAAGTGCGTCACACCTCATCACCAAGGCCTAAGGAGTTCAATAGCCAGCGATCAGCACAGAAAGTCATGGTGACTGTTTTTTGGGAAGACAGGGGTGTCATTCTCCTTGATTTTCTGGAACGTGGTCGTACCGTGACCAGCGAGCGGTACATTGAAACACCCAAGAAGCTTAGAGAAGCCATAAGGAGGAAGAGACCAAACAAGAATCTGAAAAGGATCCACATTCACCACCACAATGCGAGACCACACACATCTTTGACAACAAATTAGGCTGGTCGGTGGTCCACCGTACAGCCCAGATCTAGCGCCCTCCGACTTCCACCTGTTCTGTCCGATGAATGACAGTCTCCGGGAACAACGATTTGAGGACACAGACGAGGTGAAAGTGGCTGTGAAGAAGTGGATACAGCAGTCCAAACCTAAGTTGTTTTCAAAGAGGATTCAAGAGTTGGGTTCAACGATGGCCCAAATGCATCGCTTGTGATGGAGACTATATTGAGTAGTACGTTTGTATAGAGAAAGAGTTACTGTACCAACATGTTCAATTTGAACGACCTCTATCAGTTAATAAAAAGGTTATGCCTACTTGTGCATTACTTTTGGTACAACCCTCGTATATAACAGCTCTGTTTCCACTTTTAATCTTTTAAGAGGAATATGGTGTTCATAGAAATCAGAGTGCCCAGTATTTCATTCCAAATCTTTTCGAAATCTACGTTTAGCTCTATGCAGCCGCAATGTTTATCGCCAGCATAAATTCAGTTTCAATTCTGCCTTAACAATAATTATTTCTACTACGTATTTTGAGTACAAGTAATGGACGAATACTATTTACACGCTACAGGTGGTTAAGCGCTATTAGGCAAATTTCTAAATTTTTGTCTAATGCTTTTTAGGAAGATGATTTACTCTCACATTAAGACAAGAAAACAAGATTTAACGTATACTCTAATTTCACTTTCTTTCTTGGTTCCTGTTATCTTACGCAATTTTTAGTTCCTTCTTCTTAAGCGTTTTCTGAACTTAACACTCCATTTTCTCTCTCGCTGAATGTTTTTGTGACAACCTGACTTGAGGTCAAAAGTTGAATGACTAATGTTGACGAGAGAGGAGTAATGATTACGATGTATCAGAACTCTCGTTAGAAGTAGGCTAGATTGTGAGATCGTCGTAATTGCGTTGGAGAGAGGTGTTTAAGGGAGCTTAAAATGTGTTAGTGATTAATTCTTTTACGTTAATTATTACGCTTCGTTGATATTGAAGCCTTAATTTGTTGTTGAGTCTATACGAGACTGAAGAAGTGTTCTCTATATTGCGAGTTCGTTGCGTTTTGCTGTCGAAGTACTAGATGATTGTGTACGAAGTGAATTCTTTTTTTTTTGTTCTGATATACAGTTTTTTTGTTCTGATATACAGACAGACAGACTAGTAAAAGGTTAAATTCGTAAGTAGACTTGACTTTTCTGGCCGTTAGTTATATTAAGTGTTTTACGTGATAATTAAGCTACCACAACACGACTTCAGCTTTACGCCGCATCTTAGTACGAAGATTATTTACATCGAAGTAATGCTATTGTTTTGGTGTAATATAAGCAATCAACCGATATCTGCATCCAAATACACTAAAACAATTACCAAGAATACCATGTAAAAGCGGAGAAAAAATAAATCCATTAGTTCCACAACTATTATTACACGTCTTGTTCCTAATCTATCAGATGTTGTAACTGAAGTTTTGGTCCACAGTGATTTAAATTCTCTTTGAAAGTCATCGGCGAATATTCGAAAGCTGTGGCAAGTTCCAAGTATTGCCGCTGTTTGCAATAGTACTGTTTTTAGTCTGTTAGTTACTATTTCTTCAAGATCTTTCTTCAGTTTTTCTGGAATTGTTACAGCAACTGCATCAGCCACAGCTGTTGCTTTTTCTTCCAGAATTTCTGAATTTCGATTTGCAAATTTTGATATTTTTTTATCTTCTCTAGTTCATTTTCGTCAACTGTACCACCCCTTGAATATGGCTATATATATTATCTATTACTGTAACGGTTTTTGTTTAATCTCTGAAACAACAAATGCAACCTTTTGGCCTACCTATTAGATGATGGTTCTCTTCCCATTATTGAAAATCTTCATTGACAAATCATTACATTTCGCATGGACCAATGAATTTTGCAAAACATTTTTAATCAAATTGTTTATATACAGACAAGAGCTCCACAAAAATATTTACCCATAGCCCCGCTCACCCTAGAGGCGACTAGGGTGTGTGAGGGCCCGGGCAAATATGATCAGGCATGCCCACCGGATGAACAGACATGGGCATTCAGAATATTCTTAATAACGAGGAACTAAACACCAATTACGTAGGAAATAATAAAACTATACTAGTAATCCGATTTATTGGCGTAGGAATATATAAATAAGCGTTTCCAAGCTTTCGTACATCAACCAGGTAGCTTTTTTTCAAGGAAGTTAGACAAACTGCAATCTGAATAATAGAACGCTTTAACAATTTAAACGCGGTGATTTGACTTGCGTTCAGTTTGTTAAAGTGTTGTATTATTCAGATTTTAGTTTCTGTCTAGCTTCCTTCAAAAACCCATCTGGCTGATGTGTGAAAGCTTGGAAATGTTTATTTATATATTCCTACACCAATAAATCGGATTACTAGTATAGTTTCACTATTTTCTACTGAATATTCTTTTTTCTTTGATCATCTGAAAGCAAAATGGACGCCGGATGTCCTTTATTCAGGTGAGGAGAGAACGGCAGAGAACTGCAGGAGGAAGAACAAATAGGTCTTATCTGTGGAACACACACAGATGCATCTGCGGAAAACGGACTTGAAGAGAGTCTATTAGTGGCGGGTTGTGAATAAAACGAACTTATTTGAATTGGTTGATGCGGATACACTAAAAGGTGAGTGGAGTGCAATATTCCCTCTAGCTAAGGTTGACGATCTTCTGACTTGCGTAACAGAATTTGTTCACAGGAATAGTGAAACCAAGTTTAAAGGATAAATTCTTCCTATCTTAAGCAGATTTTTCGGCACAAGTGGGAAGGAAACGGAAAGTGAACACAATTTAATACAAAGCTGCGCTATATTTTTCTGATCAAAATCACTGGTGTCAGATGCGCTAGAATCTCAAGCACGCAATCTGCTTAAGATCAACATGCTCTCCCCCCCCCCCCATATTAGTAAGGACGATGTTGTATTCAAAAACAATTTAAGATATAAAATTTTGGTCAGCTAGTCGTGAATTAGAAATATTGTTTTTTCCTTCTCTAATCTTCCCATGTAGAAGTAACTCCTTCCGCACCCTGTTTGCCCAGCTACGGCTACAAGCCCGGAACGATAGATATTTGTCAAGCGCGTCAGTGTTTTTGGCTAATGAGCGACTTCCGGTCACTTTGTTTGGAGTGCGAAATGTGTACACTTTAGACGTCAGCGTCGAGACACGTCAAAAGAGGCACGCTGCCATTGGTGTACTAAGTAGGGGAGGCCTTCTCCCCATGAGGTATTATTATCATGTGGTCCTTTCTTCGGGCCGCGGATGGCCTAGTGATCAACGTTCGTGATTGCCGCGAGAAAAGCTCAGGTTCGATCCCAGGCAGGTACGAACGCTCGAGCCACTAAATATCCGCCATGTGTCGGATGGGCACGTTAAGCCGTCGGACCCGGGGTACTGGTCCCCCGGTAATACATAAGGGCGTCTCCCTCTCCCTTTCTACCTCGCTTCCGTGTCACTTTCATTATCGGGCACTCTAGCCCAAATCTCCTAGCTTCCTATTTTTAAAGGTTGTTTAACACCTGGGATCAGACACTCCCTTCCTAAAATCCTCTACATACGAACTGATCTGGTCTTTCTTTCCTATGCAATTGATTGCTTATTTTTCAAATATATTTATATATGGTTTTAAATAAATATTTTAGGATTAATTGGAAACATACTTTAATATGGTGGAGATATTTTTACCTTTTCACAATAATTTGGGGCGGGCGATCTCAGTGAGAGATGGGTTTGCCTCCTCGGGGCGCTCCGTGGTAACAATGGCGCACACAACAGCAACTCGGGCTTCAGTGAATCTTGGAGAGGTGCCAGCTAGTTCTGTGTGATATTGGCGAAAAGACCCCAACTCACTGGGTTTTGTTCTAGAATCCTTAGGTTGAATGACCAACTGGAACTGTCAGCTGTGGGCTAATCCCCCACTCTGATGTTCTTACCTGATTAAAAAGACACAAAGAAGTCAATATCCGGACTCAAGTGTGGGATATGGTGGACTTACCACACTTGAGAAGGGCGGTCCACCACGGAATAGACCTGGAATTTCTAAACGGCATATGAGAAAGAAATCACGGCTGAGTGAGTGTCAAATTGGTGCATGGAATATTAGAAGTATAAATGGCAAGATGAATGAGGTGATTGAAGAGATGAATAAGTATAGATTAGATTGGATGTGCTGTGTGTAAGTGAAACCAAAAAGAAGGAAATTGGGATAGAAGAAGTGAATGGAACGGTGAATGTGTGGTCTGGAGTACTGGTAATGTGAGAGGACAGGCTGGTGTCGGTGTGATTTTAAGTGAAAAGATGAAGAACAAATTGATTCACTATAGTTGCATAAGTGAGAGGATACTTTGGTTTCGTTTGAAAGTGAAACTTCAGAGAATAGTGTTTGTTGTAGTGTATGCTCCTTGTGATTCGGAACTTTCTGATAGGAAGGAAGATCTCTGGAATGAGCTAAAAGCTGTTTTGAGCCAGATTGGTGCTAAAGAGAAAGTTATAATAGCACGGGATTTCAATGCTAGAGTAGGTGTGCAGAATGCGATTTCTGACAATGTTCTGGGTAAGTTTAATGATCCTTGTAAGAATGATAATGGTGAAAGATTAATTGAACTCTGCATTGAGAATGGTTTGTGTGTATCTAATACGTTTTTGAACCACAAATATGACCATACATATACTTGGAAAAATCGTACTCTTGGTCGAAAGAGTGTGATAGATTTTGTTGTCTACGATCAGCGTCTGAAACACTTAATTGTTGATACTCGTGTGATGAGAGGGGCGGATATTAGTTCTGATCATTACTTGGTAGTGTCACGAGTGAAACTGAATGTTGGTTGGAAGAAAAGGGAATAGGAAGAGGCCCAAGAGGGAAAGAATAAAGGTTGAAAGGCTCCCTGAAGATTATCAGCGTTATTCTGCTGACTTACTCAGAGAACGACTGAAGGAGCTGAAGTCTTGTGAGAGGGATGTAGAAAAGAAATGGGAATGTTTTAAGAACTGTGTTGTCACTGCTGCTGAAGAGGTCTGTGGCACCAGAATAATGGGTAACAATGGAGGTGATGCTTGGTGGAATAGTGAGATTGAAAAGGCAGTAAAGAGAAAGAAGGAAGCCTATTTGGGGATGTTGCAAGGTAGTTTCTGTGGATGAGTATAACTGTAAGAAGCGTGAAGCCGCTAGGCTGGTTCGCCAGAGTAAGGCAAAAGATAGGAAGGAGAGGGTGGAAAGGCATGAATTGGCTTTTTGGAAAGTTGGGAAGACATTCTAGAAGTACGTGATAATCAGGAAAAATAGGGGAAACAAAGTTGTAAGTTGTGTGAAGAATAGGATCGGGGAAATGATATGGGGGAGCCCAATGAGTTAAGTGAAAGATAGGTTGAATACTTCTGTGAGTTATTAGATCAGGAAAGCAAAGGTGATTCAGAAGCAGATGATGTCACAGGGAAGGATGGAAGTACAGGAGGGATCTCAAGAGAAGAGGTGTGTAAAGCTCTAAAATCTCTTCAGAATGGTAAGGCTTCGGGAGTTGATGGCATAACTGCCGAGATGTTAAAATATGGTGGTGACTCTGTAATTGACTGGTTAACTGAAAGTTGCCAGTTGTGCTGGGAGTTAGGAATGGTCCCTTGGGATTGGAAGGATGCTATCATTGTTCCCTTGTATAAGGGAAAAGTGATCAGACTAACTACAAGAACTAATGTGGTATTAGCCTACTGAGTGTGCCAGGGAAAGTGTTTGGTTAGGTTGTTATTGAAAAAGTACGGGGTCTTACATCAGAGACAGTGTGGGATGTTCAGAGTGGTTTTGTGCGTGGTAAAGGCTGCACTAACCAAATTTTTGCGTTACGCATGATGATTGAAAAGTATCTGGTTGTTGGTAAGAAAGTTTTTGCTGCCTTCATAGATTTAGAGAAAAGCTTACGACCGAGTAAATAGGACACTTTTGTGGAAGGTATTGAATGGATATGGTGTTATTGGGAATCTACTTAATAGTGTAAAAGCCATGTATGCTGGCAGTTGAGATTGTGTACGAGTGAATGGTGTTTTATCAAGTGGTTTTCAATTGGTGCAGGAGTGAGACAGGGTTGTATAATGTCACCATGGCTGTTTAATATATTTATGGATGCGTGCATGCGTGATGCTAAAATAGATAATACTGGTTTATGTCTTGGTGACATCCGTGTGTGCAGATTGCTGTATGCTGATTGCACTGTCCTGTTGGCAGAGAGCAGAAATGAGTTGCAGAGTATGTTGTCTCGGATGTACGAAGTTTGCATGAAATTCAAACTGAGTATAAATAAGGGAAAACCCAAAGTTATGGTTTTTGAGATAGGAACTGGTAGTACTGAATGTAACATATGTCTAAATGGCACAGTAATTGACCAGGTGAGTGCGTTTCTGTATTTAGGAAGCATGTTTGACAGAGAGAACAAATTGGATGGTGAAATTAGTAGGCGAGTGAATTATTCATTGAAAGCCATGGCTGCTTCGGGCGGTTTTCACAGGAATAATTGGTTCTCAAGAGAGTCCCGCATGGCTGTATATGAAAGTGTAATTGTTCCTAATCTCATGTATGGCAGTGAAATCTGGGTGCTACAGAAGAAACATAGGAGTAGTTTGTATGCTGGAGAAATGCGTTATTCACGGGGGGTGGGGGACGTGGCAAGACACGTTCTAATTGTGTGAGGAATGAAGATGTGTTGTGCAGTTGAGTAATGTGAAGCAAAATGTTGTTAGCAATGTGGAGAATAATATGCTTCGGTGGTTTGGCCATGTTGAAAGAATGAATGATGAGATGCTTACTAAGAAAATCTTTTTAGCTCAAGTGGCAGGAAGGAAAGGTAAAGGAAGGCCAAAGAAGTCATGGGAGGGTCTGATTCAGGAGTGTCTGCATGAGAAAAAGATTATGAGTATGAAGTATAGAAGATCTTGTGTACGGCGTGTGATGGATGTGAGTGAAGCCCGAGTTGTATGTCAAGATCGCTGTAAATGGAGGAGTTTAATACGGCAACAGCAAATAAAAAATTATCTAGTAATTTGTATTTTTTGTGGAGCTGACCTCTGTATATCATAGAACAGCTTAGTGATATGTATGTATGTATGTACAATAATTTGGAAGATGTTTTCTCCGAGATTCTTTTATTTGCATCTTCAGTACTTTGGACCACACCCATAAAGAAATCGTGGGAGCGCCACTGTACGCCTATAATCCCGACGGGGCTTAGACGACTACGCCTTGAGTCAAAGTGCACAGTTTTTAAATTCTACCTTTGGCAAGCCGAAAGGTGTTTTCAGTCTCCAACTTGAATTTATTTGCGGTTGAAAACAGCGGAAGACACATTAGCGTCATTAGGCTTGAAGGAATATATTCAACGTCCAGAGAAAATTGTAGGTTTTCACCCGTATTCCTAGTAATGCGTTTGTTTTGTTCTTCAGGTTTAACTAATAGTTTGTAGGGTGTGGGATACATTAACATTGATTGGTCCAGACAGTTTGACACCCCCTCTTCCTCCACGTGATGATTGTCAAAAAGTTGAGACGCACAAAAGAGAGCGATAGATAGTTAAGAGTATATCAGAAAATGATGAAGATACAAAGAGTTCAAGATGTCTTGTTCAATAGTTAGTGTCTAGCTCAACTGAGTGGGTCATCATCTGCCGTGAAGTTCCTCTGATGTAGGGAAAGGGACCAGCAGTTAATTTAAGGTTACTGAGAGATACAAAAATATCATTTATTTTTGTTTCCTTCCCTATTCCCCTATCGTGTTGCCCTCTAGTTAGCCGCTACTAAATCTATATAATTTCACTTATACACTGACGGAAAAAAATCCCAACACCAAGAAGGGGTTGTGTTAGATAAACGACAGTTGGTAGGCGGTGAGAGTACATCTGTAAGATGACGTCTATGCAAATTTCGCGCTCGGCGCATACGTGTGGCGCTAGTAGCGCCCCTCGGAACATGCAAAGCAGGTTTGCTGTAAATACGCGCTGTAACGTTCGTGAGCGTTAGTTATCGTTGAGATTCGACGTAGGGTGTTGATGTTAGTCAAGAACGCCTTTAAGAAGACTAAGAAGCCATTATCAACAGCTCACGGAGTTTGAACGAGGTCGTGTAATAGATCTACGAGAAGGTGGATTTTCTTTCCGCAATATTGCAGAACGACTTGGCAGGAATGTAGCCACTGTGCATGATTGTTGGCAACGGTGGTCAAGGGAAGGTACTGCCTCAAGAAGACCGGGTTCCGGCCGCCCACGTGGCACTACTGAGAGGGAAGACCGCCGTGTACGGCGTATGGCCGTGACGCATCATACCGCATCTGCGGCAGCAATTCGAGCTGCAGTTGCCACCACAGTGACACAACGAACTGTTACAAATCGGTTACTTGAAGGACAGCTCCGAGCCAGACGCCCTGTAGCGTGCATTCCACTTACTCCAAGCCACTGCCGTTTGCGACATCAGTGGTGTCAAGCTAGAGCTCATTGGAGGACGGAGTGGAGATCTGTTGTGTTTTCTGATGAAAACCGGTTCTGCCTGGGTGCCAGTGATGGCCGTGTGTTGGTTAGAAGGAGGCCATGTGAGCGCCTGCAACCAACCTGTCTGCGACCGAGACACACTGGACCTACACCTGGAGTTATGGTCTGGGGAGCAATTTCCTATGACAGCAGGAGCACTCTCGTGGTTATCCCACGCACCCTGACGGCACAGTTGTACGTCGGTCTGGTGATTCAACCTGTTGTGCTGCCATTCATGAACAGCATTCCAGAGGGTGTTTTCCAACAGGATAACGCTCGCCCGCATACCGCTGTTGTAACCCAACATGCTCTACAGGGTGTCGACATGTTGCCGTGGCCTGCTAGATCACCAGATCTTTCACCAATCGAGCACGTATGGGACATCATTGGACGACAACTCCAGCGTCACCCCCAATCAGCATTAACCGTCCCTGTATTGACCGACCAAGTGCAACAGGCATGGAACTCCATCCCACAAACTGACATCCAGCACCTGTACGACACAATGCATGAACGTTTGCGTGCTTGCATTCAACATTCTGGCGGTTACACGGGTTATTAATGTACCAGCATTTCACATTTAAAATGGCTCTTCTCGCGCTTACTGTAAGCTGTGATCTTGAAACCTTAATCGATTAAATATGTTACCTATACAAATGTATTGCCGCTATTTCATTCCTCTACAACTATTTTTTCGTGGTGTTGGGATTTTTTTTCCCGTCAGGGTATGTATGATAGATGTCATGCCCAAGTACAGGGCAGGTTTCTTCCACAACGGTTTGTCTTTAGCCAGTCTCCATGTTACTCCCGCATGCTTTGGAATTCCATCCATCCATCTCCCATGTGGTCTTCTTCTAGGTCTTTACCTGTCCTTTGGAATCCAATCTAAAATTTCGGTTGTCCATCGGTGGTCCGTTCTTCTGGCAATATGTTCAGTCCATTTCAGGCATTTATATTTGTATCAAGTTCATTTTGTTTTTACATCGAAACTTTTGTTTCTTTAACGTTGCTACTGTAACTTTTAATTTGCTTTTGTTTCAGCTCAAATCGGTAAAACTATTCGTCGCATGTTCTTAACGTCGGTGTTGTATAGCATTTGATTAGCGGGTTCTAATTATAATACTATTAGTTCCTATATATTTTGTTTTTGACATTCATGCCATAGCGTTAGGGTTCACGATATTTTCTCCAATATAACATTTGCACTGTTCCTGTTTTGATTGCAGCATAGGTAGTGATCAAATTTTTAAATATAACGACGAACAATCCAAGCTCGTAATCCGGCAAACTCCCTTTCCTGAAAAACGCAATTGTACGTACAAAACAACAACAACAACAACAAAAACAAAAAAATCGAGTTTCGATTCAACGAAATAGGTTGGGATAAAAGTTGTTTCGTTTTTGTTTTGTTTTTTCAAGAAACGATGAGTAGCCACCCCTAATAGGAAATCAGATGTGCTGCAAAATCTATTTCAAACTTGTGTTTAACATACGAATATATCCGTCATTGGTTTTTAGCATTATACACTGTATATGAGCTCAGGAAATGTTTCTTAAACATAAAACGTACGAAATTGTACCAGCAATTAAATAAATAAAAAGTACTTAATATTTCAAATGAAAAGATTTAAGTAAAAAAAAGATTATATTTTTTTCAGTTCAGTGTACTTGCATCATTATCGTGTTTATACTGAGTAACAAGTTTAAATTATTTTCCTTTAATTGGGATTTCATTGGAATTCCTAATAAAATCGAACTGGAAGTGCGTGTACTGTCTAGCAACACGACATCGTAAATGGGTGGCGCAAATTTAGGGCATGAAGTATGACGAACTATTAGAATAGTATGCGAACTTCAAAAAATCTCGATAGAATAAGTGCCTTCTATCCAGCATTCAAATTCGCTAGCTCTTTTTCATTCACAATCTTTCTTATTCTACAGGTGTAAGCGATCAAAGGCACTTAATTAGTGCGTGGTCGTTCTTCGTACCGAATTCACGTAGATCAACAATGTCGCGGTTCACGGTGACGGCAATTCTTGATAGCAAACACATGACATACGCCCTAACATAAATTAGGAAGGACAGGACAGTGGCCTATATGTCAGCCAAGAATGACAACGAAAAGACATTGCAGTTCCTACTTCTTAGAAAAAGTTCCGCAGCACTAATTAAGCTTGACAGGGGCAAGTCACAATCGCAGACCGACACTTTTGTTCTTCAAAAAAAGCAAAGGGGCTCGTCCTACCTCATCACTCTCATTCCACCCAGCGAGCGACCCCCTCCTCTCTTAAAATCCATCAGCAGGGTGGTAACTTGTAACAGTTTTTTCAAACGATCCCCAGACGGCGCCACTGTGGGTCCGCATAGTTGTCACCTAAATGTTGACAGGCGTATGGCCCTTTGACCCGAACGACGCCACACTTTAACTCACGCACATACACACACACACACACAAAAAAAAATCAGAGTTGGAATTAAAGCTATCAAAGTGGGCGAGATGAACTAAACGACATAATTCGACAGTAAAACGTATGGCTTGATCATTCGAGGACGCGGTGCTCTTCCTTTTAAGTCAGTTTGATTCCCGTTGCCGCGAGCACGCATCTTCTTACAACAATTGTTGTAAAAGCCATGTTGTTATTGCTGTTACTACCTAACCGGAACAAAGGACACGAACCTCATAAAATATTTCACAGCAGTTCGGGATCTGGAGATGTTATCTGGACGCAAACTCTGCACGAGAGAGACGTGCCTATGAGTTACAGTGACTGAAAAGTTTTACTGTTCCTTAGGAGTAATAACACAAGTCCTTCAGAATACTTTCCACGCATTTCAAGTACTTTAATACGTTAACAAATCGAACCGTACATGCTCATTATGTATGTTCTATGGCAAAAAAGGAGAGAACCAGTGACGTAAGACAAATGCAATATCCATACCTCAACGGGATTCGAACCCGGATCCATCTCGAATAAATGGTCAAAAGCCAACGCTTAGACCACTGCGCCATTGGGCGGCACGGCAGTGTTCGGACACTATCGTATTAATGCAAGACGGTGCACCTCCATGTGTCGGTCGGCAGGTGAACGAATTGCTTTGTCGAACATTCGTCAATGAACACATAATTTCTCGAGGGTTTCCGCAGTCGTGGCCATCCCTCTCACACGACCTTAATCTTTGTGATTTCTGTCTTTGGACATACCTGAAGGTAGTTCATGTGGACAGCATAAGATCTCTCTGATCTGAAAACGAGTATCAGACGTCAAGTTTGCAGTATGTCATCTCTTGTGATTCCCAGCATATTGAGCATGTTTTATCAATAAACAGTAAATTAACGCAGGCATTTATTTTTTTGCGTCTGCAGCGCCACTGTTTCCCTAGCAGCGCAATTTTGAACTAATTTTCTAGACACCTGAGAATAGGGATATTTATTTTATAACCAGCCGGTATATGGCATACCGAATCCGAAATCAGATCCTCGTTGTTTTCTGTCATTGAATTTTAATGAATACTTAGAGATTTCAAGAAACAGTTTTGTATGTTGTCGTTTTGAGTTCACATTTTACAGATTTATTTTTAAACATAATGCTGTTATTTTTAGATATAACGTTTTACGGATATCCAGTTTCAAAATTTATTACTTCTTCTGTCTCTGGATTGATAGAAAAGAACAATTTTTTTGTGCAGTTGACAGCTGGGTGTATTTATTCCTTTATTGCCACCTCATAGCTCAAAGATATTTCTATATCGAATCACCTATTTCCCTTCTTTTTTTTTTTTTTAATTCAGTTTCAATATCTTTCACCTGCAGCTTTAGCAGAAATGGGAGTGAGTTTTTATTTTTATCTTTTAGATCTATTTATAAATATGAGAAATTTTTGCTACCTAAGTGTTTGGAAATCCATACTCCTTTTAAAAACTTTGAAACTCTACAAAACGTTTTTGAATTAATTCCTGCATCTCAAAACTGCGTAACTTTAGAGAGGCATAAAAGGAAATACATCAGCCTATGAAAAATCGCAAAAACTACCACGTTCAGTTGTGATTTTTTCATGGTAAGTCCCCCCCCCCTCTTTTGAGTTTTTGCTCCATCTCTAAGTAAAATTTCTTTCCATTTCTTGGTGTAGATTTGCGCAGAAATCTCAGACGTCTTTCTAAAGAGCGTTGCTTTTCCACGAAAGGGTAAATAAATTCTCTGTTCCATCAAGCTGTCGATCCAAACTTTCCATATACCTTCTGGATTTCAGCGTACCGAATTTTGAAGAAACATTTCTGAAACTGTGTTTTGAAATGCTGAAGAAAAAACTGGGAATACTAGCGCAATTTTATATTGAAATTTTTACAATTCTTACTAGGGATGAACTTTAATGTTCTCAACCTTTTAAAAACGCACTTTTTACGACTTTTAAAATCAATTACTATTTGCAGTTTACAGGGAGAGGTGATTTACCAGTTGTTTGAAAATGGCATGTCACCATGTCTTATGTATTAAAGAGAAATTTTGTTTAAGGTTGTATCATAGTTCTTATAGGCATTAGATAGCAGCTCCACTGTCATTCTCATGAAATTCCTGCACTAACTTCTGCCGTGGATATATTTTATGGGCCAAACATAAATCAGAAACAACAACAACAGAAAAGCCCCCACAGTCGATTAATGCTGTATTCGAGTCCCAGGACGTCTTGCCGACCAAATGTCACATTTCTTTAGAGGCGGGGGAGGGGGTGGTCAACAGGTTCAGTGTTTGCAGTTAGATTGGACATGAAACTGTCACTTGCTGCTCATTAACTAGCTCCTACAAAGATGCTCTGGGATGACTTTTGGGAAATGAATCCAGTAAGCTTCCTCGGGACCATACGTGATGTTCGATAGAAGTACAGACCTCAAAATTAAAATCGAGTTACCCTCCTTAACTTTGGAACCGTTTGCCGCATGTAAACGAGTAAGGTACCGTTGGAAAGCACTTAAAGGGAACTGTCACGTGATACGAAGAAACATGCTAATTAGCTCTGTATCTCCGAATTTTTTAAGAGGTATGCCATTTTTATTGTCATTCTATTTAGCTCATGGAAAAAACCGTAAATCTTAAATGTCATCCAAATAGGATGATCGATAGCGAAGACATTTGCAAACAAGGTTAGAGAGAGCACCCATATATCTATATCTGGAAAACACAACTGGAATATTTTCTTCCCTGCAAGAATAGCGATGATACTGAAAAATTTGCATCTCGTAACAACTATCGTGCTAATGACTTGAATTAGTGTCAGAATAACGTGTTAGCATTTTCTAACTATGGAAAACCCGAATCTGTGCTAGCTGAAATTTGTTTTGAATATTCTTGTTTCCAATCATTACATTTTGTCAGAGCAATGAGTATTCGCGTATCGCTGGAAAGATGTTTCTTAATAGAAAATTGAAGTGGAACCACGAAATCAGATTTTTTCGGTTTAAATCAGATTCCAGGAGACTGGCAAAATAAAATAAAATTTAAGTATACAAATGTAAACACAATACAAATCTCGCCAAGCTTGAAAACAAACCTGGTAAATAAATAAAACAGGAGGATAAAGAATTGTTGAGTATACTATTAAAATGATTAGTGATACAGTCTAAGATGCTGATGATGGAAACAATTTGTTTTTATCTGGGGGGGGCGAACTACTTGCGTGGATAGTCACCATAGGCAAAGTTCCTTGTGTTAGTTTGTTGATTGCTGTAGTTACATTATGTTGCTGTTATCAATGACGTTTCCATGTGTCAATTCCTAGCAAAACAGCATTTTTTTTATTCAAATATTTGGAAAGCACAAATATAGAAATCGAAGATATAAATATCAAATATAACTGGAAATAAGTATAAAACTATACACCGCTTAATATTGCTCACGTATCACAAAAACACAAAACATGAAAAGTCCACATTCGGGCTGGACACAACCACAAGTGAGGAAGTATTGCAGCGGGGCTGAACCGATCTAATGAAATACAGCTGCAAATATATAAGGGAAAGTCAAATAAAAGTGAGCCAAGGCAATTATGTCGGAAAGCATTACCTTTATGTCAAAAAAGTTACCACCAGCATTGAGGCATTTGTCCCTCTGACTAACGAGCCTGGTGATTCCACACTCGTAGTAATAGTGTAAAGTAATAACGAATTAGTGTAACTGCCTCCTACACTTCAGCGTCCTACACAAATCTGTGACCTTTAGATTTTTCTTCAACTCACTGAAAATGTGAAAGTCACAGGGCGAAATGTCCGGACTGTAGGGAGGGTGTGCAATAGTTTCCCACTTGAACTTCCGTAGCTTTTCTATGATAACAGCCGTGTGGTGTCGCGCATTGTCGGGCAATAAGATAATACCCCTCGACAATAAACCGCGGTGCTGCTTCGTGATTGCCCGACGCAGGCGTTGCAGAGTGGTACAATAGCGGTCAACATTGACTGTCTCCCCATGTTCAGCATATTAGATCAGTAATGGCCCCTCGCGGTCAAAAGTAAAAAATGTCAGCATTACTTTTCCAGCGGAGATGCTCTTGTTGGCCTTCTTTGGGGGTGACGATTGAGGATGCTTCCACTGCATGCTTTGCTGTCGTGTTTCAGACTCGTAGTTGGTGGCACAACGATTCATTTCAAGCGACAGTGCGATCCAAGAATTGATTTCCTTCGCGGTGACACTGCAGCAGATGCGTTATGCGGCGCCTATATAGCATCTGTTTCTTCTGGTCCTTTCTTAGAATCTTAGGAATCCAATGAGCGCAAAGGAGCCGATAATTCCGATGTTCATTAATAATGGTGTGCACCGAGTCATGACTGATATTCACTCATTTGCGGTGATTTCATCAATACTCCGGCGCCGATCTTGTCTGATCAGCGCGTCCCCCTGTGTTAATGTGTTCGGTGGGATGACTTTGTGGCTGCAGCTTTCACGTCCTTCCTTCAAGTGGCTGCTCCATCGCTTCACTGTGGCCGATGAAATGCAATGCTCACCATAAACTGCGGACATGCGGAGATAAATACTGTGTTGTGAAAGACCTTCAGCCATTAAAACTCAACCCACACCAAGCTATTTTTCCTTCTGGAACGTCCATTGTGGTGCAAGCCCCGTGTTCAAACCAATGCAATTCACATTCCACAATACCTCTCTTCATAACCGTGCCTCAACTATTGTCCTTCCGACAAACACGCGTCAAGGTCAGTGGGTACACTCATTCGGCCGTGGGAAAGGCTGGCTCACTTTCATCTGACTCACATTTATAGTTTATGCTCAACTCTAATATGCCGAACGGTAAAAATGTTCTTTGTGACAATGAGAAAAGTCGTCACCTCTAATATATGCACCGTGGAATATACAAGGACTGGTTCTACTGTGTTACCCTACGGAATAGATAGCAGGTGAATGTCTGTGTGCACTAAATGGCACATGTGTGGTTACGGTTGTTTTCTTAACAGGTAGGTGAAGACATCTAATCCAGGAGATGCGGTTTGCGAACAGATCAAAGCGACTCACATACATTCCGCTTCTGTATTGCAGCGTCACAGCAGTTCAGTTTTCTATATTACAGGCAGGTTTAGCATTATAACTGCAATGAAAGATATTAATAAATCAGACCGATAATCAAATATATGCTGATTATATCGTAATGCGGGACTTGAATGGGCATGAATGTACAATATATTCGTAGAAAATATTAGGCACACGAATTCATTCGCGGAGGCAACAATTGGAAGTTTTCATTTGCACGACCACAGTTTCATTACTTCACAAAACTGTAAAAATATTAATGTAAGAAATATACGGAAAACAAATTTACACGAAGCTTTCGTTTTGTAGAAATTTTTATTTGCGTTGTCGAATTAAACAATATACAGGAGTCAGCTATGTAACTAATAGAAAAAAATGAAATATGTAACCACCGAAATATTTTAATTTCAAGCTAACTATAAAAGATAAGCTCTGAACATTTGGTTCTATAGCTTTTATGGAACCTGTGTCTCCAAATTATGGACTGGTGACTCCCTTTGACACGGGAATCGCAAAGCTGGATTCTAGGAAATTGAGAGGATTTCGATTTAGTTTTCTAGATTTAACCATGAGTTCCGCGATGCCCCAGTTACCTTTGCATCATCAGTGCACTTTCACGTCGGCCAGTGAATGAAATTTTGTCGCAAGAGGTTGCAGTTGTTGCAGCTCCACTGTAGTGATATATTGCTCTTTGGAAACGAAAATGCAAAGCCAATTCATGTTTATGTTCTAGCTGTTGTGGATGTACTTTCAACCACAGTTGGTTTTAACCGAATGAGGACTTCAATTATAGTGGTTCAGATGGAGTTTAAATGCAGTGCTTAAATTTAACATACCGCCGCAGTCGAGTGTGCGTGCTACAGAAAACTAGAAGCTTCAGTTCAGGAAACTTCTGTAGGAACGACGTAAAACAAATTTTGTGGTGCATGACACAATCTGCCACTGCTTTCTAGGCTAGAAGCAACGTGGGTACCTGATGACTGAATCTCGATGCTTGTGACACGTGAAGCTAACTAGGGATCTGACTGAAGGAGCAATGCGGTATCGGTAATGTTGAATCTTTCCTCCGTGGCACATGAAACTGGATATCTAAACGCATTAGAATTGATGTGACTGCATTACACGTTTGTTATATGGTTCTTTTTTTCACTCTTGATTTTTGCTTTGTTGCCTGACGGTTCAAATATTCGGGTGGGAATTTCTTACGCCGAGGGCATGGGAACCAGTTTGGCATGGATAAACTGACATGGCAACCGTACATGGTTTGAAATACAATGTATGTCATGTTTGCTCTTCGGTGAAGGACGTGTATTTTTTCCCGAAAGCCGGTAATTCTACATTTGTTGGGACGGCCAATTTGTACCCTCTGAACGCCTGTAGGCCTACTGTGAAACTTCAAACGTCATGGAGATGGCTCAGAAAATCCATCCGCGACGTATTTAAACTCGCGATGAAATATTCTTCCAAATCTTAGCGGTGGTGCCTGGCTCAACTGTATGTGTGATCTTAACTTAACATGGATGAACATTCATCGCACGTGGTTCACATAAGCATGTAATCTCATGATTACTACGCAGTGTCTCATCCCCCCCCCCCCCCGCTCGCTCGTTCGTAAAGAAAACTAGCTGGAGTATCCACACGTGTTCAAATATGCTAATGTGAAACTCCTCAGTTAAACTGCTAAGGGCGTTGCAAAGTATGCTTCAGGGTGGACAGAAGGACAGAAAACATATACACGTCGAATTGCACAAATATGCACTCATCAGGCTAGGTACTCATAAGCACATTGTCAGATAAAAAAATCTTCCTATGAAGGTTAAAGCTTCCAGTAGTATGGCTTATCGCAAAGATTTGACCCCATTTTTTCAGCTGATCGAGAGACTCTGAAGCATCGTATGTTTCGCCGCACATTCATGGTGCAAAGTTCTACAATCAGTTTATATGCTTGCTGAAAATTATTCTATCGGCAACTGCTTCTGTGACTATAACCGAATGTTGCGTGTCTAAACTACTTGGAGATCAAGTGTGCCTAATATCCCACTTTATGTTAGATGTTATACGTAAGAAAAATTAGAGCGCCAATGCTGGAGATTGAACATTCGCCTTATTTTGAAAAAATAGGAAACAGAATGATTCAAGTCAGATGTTGATATGAGTTTCAACACCTCGTTACGTACCAAGTTACCGTAATCTTACTCCCACGGAACGAGGCGGGGACTGAACTGGGTGAATGTTGGGTTGGAAAAAGAGATCTCAATCCTGCATGGAAAACGGACGGCCAGTCTTATCGCCCAAGTGATAAGGACGATAAGTACCAATTGAAGAAATATGCCTGAAACTGATACTGATAGCTTACGAATGTTTAACGTAACCATTTACTGATCCTGTACGAAATTTGTCGATAATGCCTGAAGAAATGAAATCCAAACTGACCTCTACTGTTTTCTATGTTTACAATACTGAGAACGGATTTAGTGCAAAAAACAAATACGGGATATTAATTCATGAACTTTTTGGCCTGGAAAGTCATTACTCTTTACTGTCCAGGTTTTACTCGCTCGGATGATTTCTCTGGAAGAAATTGATTTTTAAGATTTACACCCGCGTTTCATTTCTTTAAATCTATTTATAAATGTCTAGAAATTTTTTGCTATGGAAGTGCTTGGGGATTGCATGTCAAATAATTTCATATCCAAGTCATCGTTAAACGGAATATAGTTACGAAGAAAGAAAACAATCTTCGTGCAAAATAACTATACTAATAAACTGAATGCCGTCTACGCACGATATAAACCAGGGTTCACCGTGGAACGTCCAATTACGGTTAATTAAAATACACCGAGTATAAAAGCAAAACGTATATGACTTTCGGATACCCAGCACCGGGTTCCATCATCAGATACATAAAAAACAGGTAGTATGGGCTGGATACAGACAATTTATAATTTCAACTAGTGACGAAATTTGCGAACTGCCATCTGGTATGTAAACGAAAACAAATCGATTACAATACAATAATGATGAAGTCAAGCAGCAACATATTAAATTGGACTGTCATGTGCACTGTAATCAGTAAACATAAATGTCCACGGTCTAGGTATGACGTATGGAACAGTCATTACAACATACATGCACCTTCCATGCAATAAATAAACTTTCAGTAAATTTTAATTGAGACTTCTTACTTGGTGTGGCGAGGATCTCCGCTTCTGTCCAGATTGGTACATGGGTTCTGGAGTCAACTAATCGGGAGAGAGCGGTTGTTTTGGCACCCACTCGGACATTGTACATGTGTTCCTTCACTCTGGTAATCAAAGATCTTCAAGTGGAACCGACGTACTCTTGGTCAACCGCAGACGGGTCTGTTGCTTTGAGTGGGATGCTATATACACCAAATTTATTGTTCTTATGTACTGAGTCTCGATCTTTCCTAATGCTCAGAAAAATATTTCTTGTTTTGCCACCAAAACCGATTCCATGTGTTTTACACACATTCTTTAAAATGTTGACCAAACATGGTACAAAACCAATCGATCCCACATACCTACCACTTCTGGGCTCTCTCGATAAGGTGATGTCATGTACATGCAATAATTGACGAAAAATGGTATGTACAAGGGAGTCAGTATATCCATAAGTCCTGGCTATTTCACACACCTTTTTAAGTTCCAATTTCCTAATTTTGGTATTAAATACCAAAATTATTTATTGCATGGAAGGTGCATGTATGTTGTAATGACTGTTCCATACGTCATACCTAGACCGTGGACATTTATGTTTACTGATTGCAGTGCACATGACAGTCCAATTTAATATGTTGCTGCTTGACTTCATCATTATTGTATTGTAATCGATTTGTTTTCGTTTAGACACCAGATAGCAGTTCGCAAATTGCGTCACTAGTTGAAATTATAAATTGTCTGTATCCAGCCCATACTGCCTCTTTTTTATGTATCTGATGATGAAACCCGGTGCGGGGTATCCGAAAGATCTTATACGTTTTGCTTTTATACTCGGTGCATTTTAATTAAACGTAACCGGAGGTTCCAAGGTGAGCCCTGGTTTATATCGTGCATAGACGGCATTCAGTTTATTAGTATTGAATATAGTTACTCCAGTCGAAGATTTAGTAGTTGATACAACTAGTAGTACTTGTATTTTTGTTTTTTCAGGCCACAAGGTTTGAAAAGAAATATCTCTGAAACATGAATAACAAAAGTATTCTAAGGGGAGATTATTTCAAAAAATTTTAAAAATGGGAGAAAAGGTTTGACTCGGATACGTTCTAAATATTTGTTGAAGTGAATATAGCAGCGTGCATCACGTTTGGACAATAGCAGAACTGAAATACGTGGTGTAATACTCGGTCAAAGTGAGCTACACAGATATAAATAAAAAATTCTCAAAGCTCGTATGATTTGGATTTTTCCTTTTTTTCTGATGGAATAAAATTGTGATATTATTATTCTGATTTCGATTGCTCACAATCTGTCCGCATCCTGTAAGAAAATAAATATGTAAAACCCAGCAGTTGTGCATAAAAGTAATGCGCTTACCTGAGGCATTTAATATTACGCATAGGTGTGGAGTGTCCATCATCTGTGAATCACAGCCTGTTTCATGTTATGTATGAGCTTCGGCCGGAAAAGTGTTTACCGGAGGTCGAAAAAGAATCCCCACTACAGTGTTTCATCGGTCGCCAACAGTGATTTGCGCTGAAACATATTTATCTCTTAGTTTTTAGGGTGACTGACTTCCCGGAAGAATACCCGGTTGTCGGTTGATCCAATGGAAACGATACGAATAAGTATTTCGGTCGAACAGGAAGGGACCTTTTCCTCCCTTTAGTGTTGCTTCAATAAGTTGAAGAAAAATCCCTCACAAATCCCAGTTCATATAGAAGTTGTCACTTTTGCACTAGCTCAAATATGTCAAAACTACCCCTCTGAGCGGACAAGCACAGCTTTGAGTGGTAGTCTTGCTTAAAATGTGTGCTACTAAGTATTCAGTTTATTCATTTGAAAAAATGGTACGCAAAAGCATCATTCTTTTCACAAACGTAAATGAGGCACACAGATAACGTAATTTTGATCACTACACTGAGACATTCAACACACTAATTGCTGTTTTAACGTATATAGGCAAGGATTTCAGATCGAATCCTGTCTTTAATGTTTATCGATTGACTGTTATTTTCTATCAGCGTACAAAGAAAAACTATTTCATTTTTGTGAGACCGAACGGGTTGGTGGAGTACCGGAATTGTTGGGTCTCTTCGTTGAGTCCTTTTCTTGTTCAATGAAAGGTGCTGATAAAGGTATTCTATGGCAACATATTAATAGTGGAGTTGCGTGAGGTTAACATATTTCTACTTTCTTTTCGTATTTCAGTTGTGCACTTTGGCCGAGTATTACACTACGTCTTTAGTTTTGAATATTTTCCAAAACGTATATTTGCAAATAACAAGTGTTATAAAGGTGTATGTTTTATCTGTAAAGACGATAGTCACTGTAAAATGTATAGCTAGTCCCCATTATCGGCAATTTCTTTCCTTGCATACACAACCATCTTAAAAGGTGGTTAAATCGTATCTTTTCTGCCATAGAGAATAGGTCTGACTGTCTTATCCTATGTGATTATGCCCTAAGATCACAGTCTCATTTTCAGTTCCTCTATTTTTATTGTTTTGGTTTCTACTTTCTTATGAGTATTCTTTCGGGGTTTTTTACCTGTTAGTTTGTTTGTTTTTTTGTTTGCAAGGCCGTACGTTTACTGGAAGATTTTTCCTGATCAAAGTATTAGGGTATTTTTAAACGGAATAACTTCCATCACATGCCATACAGGGTGGCAAGGCAATGTTTCAGGAATTACAACTGTTGAATCAATCTCTTATAAGCAGCACTTCACTGGAACAAGAACGTGAGTTGGAAATTTCCCAGAAGTTTTAAATATTCCATTTTAGTTGTTTAAGCCTTCTCTATCGCTTTGTTTCCATGTTATCCTGCGACACGAACACGAAATTTAGGTTCAAACTTCTGCGAATGTTTTAGTTGAATGATTTCTACTGAACCACATTCATGTGACGTCAGGAGTGGATTGTTGCAGACCAACATAGCTGCTCATTCAATGTTGTTGCTATTAGATCTCCCCCTTACTGTTCGCCAATTTTTTAAATTTAGATATTTTGATATGCGCCAACGAATTAGTAGAACTACCGAGAGAAGACGGAGAAATAAATTTCATAAAAGAGCAAATTAAGGATGCAAAAATATACCGAGATAACATTCGTTGCTTATTTCAACGACATACTGGACAACATGGCCATTAGTCATTCCACATCAGGAAGGATAACATGGCCGTTTGTCATTCCACATCAGGACCGATAACATGGCCGTTAGTAATGGTGAAATTCTCGATGAAGCATTTCTCATACACGGTACATTAAATTTCACTTTCTTTTTGTCAGACATTGACGAAACGTCTGAAACATAAGCCTGAGGGATGTGGGCCAAAGTTTTATAGACCTGATATGGGCCCAAGTTTTATAGACCTGATGTGTCCAGTTAACCGGAATGTACTGTAGTTATGAGCCCAGACGAATACGTATAATTTTGAAATAAACTGGGACAATCTACTTAAAAATAAAGTGAATGCGTAAGATTAAATAAAAGAAAAATTATGGATTTGTTTCGTACTTTGACGACAGAAGGTCGAACTTAAATCGCACCTTACCGATCCAAATAGGCAATCAGTTTTACCCTTCTTCCATTGTTTTGAAAATTAAATTTCGAAAAACAGTATCAGGTTTTAACAGCCTACAATTCTTAATGCCATAATATTCACAATCTTCCTCGTTAAAATAGGCAGAATATATTAGATTTTGCACATTTGGGATTGAAATCATCACGTTGTATTTGAAGCAGCCATTCCTTTAAAAGTTCAGGCCTTTTCATAGGAAATTTATGAAAAAATGTGTTTCCAAAAAAACAAATCTTTTCCTGTATACATTTTGGGTGACAGGATTTTTTATCACAACCATACAAAAAGCAAAAGTTAGGCACGTCATTAATAAATACATAAAAAAGCGTGATTTTCCTGAAACCCTGCAACATACTTGCTAAGCAATGGAAAAATGGATGTAAACAAGCCATTATTGATCCGCAATCACCGAACATGTTTCCCATGATTCATTGCGAGGTGAATAAGGTTCATTCTCTGATTTAATTGAAAGCGCATGTTTTATCAAATGCTTTCGACCTGAATCAGAAAAAAACGCCTAAATATTGAGCCAATCTAGGCATCCTCTTTAAGGGAGTATCATAATACAAATGTGGAAAAGTATTTGAAAGAACTGAAAACATCAAATGTTATTTGGAGTCGCCATAGTTAATTTTGAAGCTCGCCTCAAAGAAGGAAATGAACAGGAACCGAAGAATGTACATAACACGTATGTCATGCCGGAGACTCAGCATTAGACGTTAGGTGTAGCAGGGGGCATTCTAGCAGCTCTGCCATTTGGCGATTCACAAAATATTTGGGGGCGGGGCGGGGGGGGGGTTGTTAATATTTTGACAAATAATTGGAAGCGTATGACACTTATCTACGTTCAATTTGCAAGCGAGCCGTGCTCATAAGTTAAAGGGAAACCTACCTATGCAAGCTGAGTTTTAACTAGGAAAAGAAGGTAATAGTTTGAAAATAAAATTCCCCGCAATTGCGAAATTACTTTTGTGCTCCCGGTGAATTGTCAAGAACATAATCGGTAAAGGGAGAGGCTGGTGTGGGAGGTTTTGATAAATTTCTCGCTGGAAGACATTCACTTTTGGTATGTCCTCGTGAAACTTTGTGGTTAGGAGCTAATTTGACTTGCGAAGCCGAGGACAAAATCTTTCCCTTCATTTTCAGATTTGTGGCACCTCCGCCATGTGTGTTACGTGGCGACTTGTGGAAAACCACATCCGGCTTCGCCTCGTATATCCTTTACAGCGTCTTTATTGTTTGTATTTTCACAGAATCACTTAGGTTTGCTCTTAAATGCATTAATACACTGCTCGTCATAGAAAATTCCACATCAGGAAGGAATTCAGAAATGAGGCGAAACTTAACACACATGTAGACAAGTAGATGGGAAGGAAGTGATTTAATTTCTGGGGGATTATATGAATGCGACGAGCGAGGAGACAGTATAATGTGGCCTGAGTAAGTATGTTTCATGATCGTCATGGTGGGCTATACATTCGATAACGCGGCGTGGCATCAAGTGGAAAAGTTCCCACGTGGTGTCATGGAAGGCTGACCTGTGTTCACAATTCATCGACATTGCAAGGGGGTCGAACAGGAACTTTTAAGTCCCCACGTGGTGTCATGGAAGGCTGACCTGTGTTCGCAATTCATCGACATTTCAAGGAGGTCGAACAGGGACTTTTAAGTCTTCTGCCAATGACGTCTCACACGTTATCTGTTGGTTAGAAATCTGGAGATCGCGCTGGCTGGGCAGCACCAGGACAGCTTGCAGGTACTATCTGCTGTTGTTGGCAACGTGCGGGCGAGTGCTATTGTCTTAAAATTGTCCATGAGGCATTCCACGGAGCGGGCTGCAAAACTTCATTGACGTATCATCGTACCTACTTGGTACCTACTACAGTATGCGTACGAGCGGTGAATGGCTGTTGAAACTGATAGCGCCCCAAATCGTGACACAAGGCTGAGGAGTTGTATGTTGCTCACGGTGGCAGCAAGATCAGCCCAGTGATTACGTCGTGTCCAGACTCAATCTACGATCGTTGGAGTTGAGGCAGACGACTCTTAGCTGAATGCATGGTTCCACTCGTTCCGATTCGTACGTTTGATACGGTACCACTGCAACCTTGCGCGACGATGTGTTGCGGTGAGTGACAGTCGTCGCAATGGCTGGCGAGAGTGCAAATCTATCCCAGCCAATCTGTGATTCACAGTCCGTGTCGATGCGGAGTTGCTTATGGCTGCATGTACATCGCGTCGAATGTCCTCCACTGTGGATTGTGGGGCTGCTACGGCTTTCTGTTAAATGCGGCGATCGAGGCTTTCGGAATCGATGCGTTCCCGCTGCAATACGACCCAGGGACAAACAAGCCGTACGTAGCTCTGTGTGTGAAGAGTGTTTGTTCTCCGATGTTTCTCGCCTTATACGCCGACGTCCATCCGTTCGATGAAGCAGAAAATATGATTCATTGGAGAAAGCAATCCTTTGCCAATCAGCGAAGGTCCAATTTCGGTACTGCCATGCAAATGTAAGCCTTTTCTGCCGATGAACTTTCGTTGGCATAGGTGCAGTGACCATCCGTCTGCATTGGAGCCCCATACGCAGCAGGATTCGCTGAACTGTCGTTTTAGACACTTCCGGTAGCTCACTCGTTCATTCGGCCAGTGAGTTGCTCCACTGTAGCGTGTCGATAGGTCCTCACGCACCTTTGAAGCCGACGTTCACCTCTCACATCAGTGGCACGTGGTGTTCTGCAGTTTTCCCGTCGCTTATTCGGAATGGTGCCATTTCTTCAATCACGACGTACTTTAACCACAGCAATACGCGAACAGTTCACAAACTGCGCTGTTCAGAAATACTGCCACCCTTAGCCCGGAAGCCGATAATCATCCCTTTTACAAATCTGGTAAATCGCTCCTTTTATCCATGACAGCAACGAGTGATATGTTTTCAGAATGCCTACAGCACACCTTATATACCCTCCAAACCAGATCACGGCACGTGTCTTCTTTCATTGGCTACGCGCTGTTGACTTCAAAAGTAGAGGTGATCACAATAATGTGACTCGACGATGTATACATGCGTTTCTCCAAAAAAAAAAAAAAAAAAAAAAGTTCTTCGTACTATACAGTTTAAATAACAAGGAAGGATATTACGAATTTCAATGGATCTACAAAAATTCTACTTATGCGGACCTTCGTATTTTGCAAGCTCGTTTCGTCTGGGTTTGACTGTACATACTCATACAGATATAAAGAGAGGTGTTTCACATTTTGAGGAATTCTTCTTACGACTATTAGTACTTACAATTAAAATATATCATTGAAGCTATAATTGTTACTCTACAGCACTCTCTAAGAGACACAAAAGTAATTAAATTTACTTAACACCTCAAGAAACATCCAGACATTAATTTTTGTGGTAAATGATTTCAGTCTCAACTGTGTACATACATACAGTGTATATACCTTGGTGCAATGGTTTTAATCACTACTGATATTTTGGTAATGTCATACACACTCACGTGTTATCTGTATGGAAAGGAATCATCGCGTATTGTGTTCTGAATCTTAAAAGCATAGTTTTAAGTAAGAACCGTACTAAAGGAATGTTGCATCAGACACAAAATCCACATACCTTCTTTTTAATTCCTGGCATAAGAGACACTTATGATCAAAGAGAGATATACGTTCGTAAGATGTTCATACACATTCATATTCATAAAAAAAGGAACACCTGAAAAAGAGTCGAAATGCGACTGAATTTTACAGTAAACACGGTAAACACTATAATTCGAGCATAAATACTAGTATTAAAAGAAATCCGTCTTGTTGCACGATGATATTTATTCAGCTAAAAAACGAAATCTATGTACAGGTTAAAAAACACATGAGCACTTTTGGTGTCACAGTGACATCTTCATCAGATGTGATTTTACCATGTGGTTACATGCTGGTCTTAAGTAGGTGGAGCAGATGCATCATGGGAAAGGTAATGTCAGTGTCACATGATATACCAGATAACAAGACAGTCAAAAAAGCATAATTAAGCCAATGAAAATTACACAACAGAAACAATAGTTATTGTGCTGTCCTTCCCAATAAGATTGCTCCAGGGCTCAGGTGAAACACAAGGATAATAGTCATTTCAGCAACGTGTATTATAAGCCGAAATATAGAGGCTTTCTGTAAATAACAAGGAATAAACAGAGTTAGGCGTGTTTATGATCTTAGCGTTGTCCCAGTCTGGGATGGAATTTCCAGCACTTACAGTTCTTGCAAAAGAGGTGCTTTGGTGATTCATTTTTTAAATCATATCTGTGTTCATTTAATCTCAAATCCAAATTTCTTTTGGTTGAACCCACATAATGATTATTTAGTTCACCAGAAATAGTGTCGAGCATAGGAATAACATACACACCCCATTTTTTCCCTTTGTTAATTTTGTCACGATCGTTTTGGATAATGGAATATAGATTGCATGATCGTTTTCCAAATTTTATTTTGTGACGGGAACATATGTTGGTAAGAAGGTTTATAATATGTGGATTGAAACCAACAGATCCAACATACTTTTTAGGCACTTGTTCACTAATTAAAGCAGTTGACATAGTAAACCGTACTTTATTGTGCACCTCCTTAACAACGCTGTCCGGGTAACCATGGTTTTTAGCAAAGGATGATGTCCATTGTAGTTCTTGAGCTCTGGAAAAATGGCTAGAAGAATGTGAATATGCTCTTCTAAATAGGAAGTGCAGAGCAGAAATTTTATGCTGAAAAGTGTGGGCAGAATTGTACGGAATTAGAGTGAATGTGGAAGTGGGTTTTCGATAAACGGCAAAAGACAGGGAATTGCCACAAGGGTTACGAGTAATTTGAAAATCCAGATAAGGTAAAACAAAATTATGTTCAAGTTCTATCGTGAGTTTGATGGAAGGGTATTGAGAAGACATACCGTTGACAAACTAATGTAACTCATTTATGGTATATGGCCAAATTACCAAGATGTCATCAACGTAACTGATATAGAAACTAGGTTTTTGTGGGAATTCTTGTATGACTTTATTTTCAATGTGCTGAAGAAGAATTTCTGCTAAGACTGCAGATAAAGGTGAACCCATGGCTGTCCCGTCGGTTTGTTGGTAAAAATGTTCTGAAATTTGAAAAATGAACGCCTTTTAATTAGATGAAAAGCATTCATTATGAAAGAAATATCATTAACAGAAATATTAGAATCAATGAGTATAGCCTGAATTAACTGAAATGTAGCTTCCATAGGTACATTCGTGTATAACGAAACTACACCTAGGGACGCCAAAAAATAGGAAGTTTGTAGTGGCTGAATTAACTTTGACTTATCAATAGCTTGTGTGGTACTCTTTATTGAGTAGGAAGATTTTACGGTAAATTTGGTGAGATAACTTGCCAAAGCTTTTTCCAAAGGTCGGGTGGGGGCAATGTAGCCTGACACAAGAGGGCGAATAGGGTACCCTTCCTTGTGTAGTTTTAATCTACCAAATAAATCAGGTACAATGCAGCAGGGGGTGGATTGAAGGCTTTTGAAAAGGAGTCCGGAGGAGCTGAAGAATTCTTAAGGCGGTTAAAGCACTAACAGTAGCCCCGGTGGGGTCTCGTTCCACTATTACATAAGGGATACTAGAAATGGCATGGAGCATTTTTTGAACAAAAGCACTTTGATTTAAAATCAGAACTTGACTAGTTTTATCAGCTAAAAAAATGGCAATATGTGGGTCCTTTTTCAGTTCAATCAGTTGTTGCATTTCTTCATGAAGCTGGCATTCTTCGGTGGTTTTGCATCGTCTTGGATTATTTTTGTTAACAGGCCTTGCAATTTTCATTCTTGCGAAGTTCCTATCTTCAATTGGAAGTGAATGTAGAATTTGCTTAATTTGCGGAACAGGTTTAAATAAGTCCACTTTACTTTGGTTAGGGTAAGCGAACTTGTAACCTCGTTGCAAGGCTCTTAGTTGAATGGGATTCAGAACCTTATCACTAAGATTTCTGACTCCATTATGTGAATCAGAGTTATAGCTGTCATGGTCCAGTTCACGCAAATCCAATCCATTACCCACATCAGGTGATCTATGTAATGATCTTTGTTCAGAAAGACCGATAGGATGTCTTGTTTGAAATCCGAACAGCTTATGCGTTCTACTACGAACTTCAGAATCTACCAACAAACTTAGTGTTTTCACATTGGTGTTAAATAAAACCTTCATTTCATTTTCGATTATTGCTGTAATTATGAATAATGAACGGTCCAAAATAATTGGGTGTGAGGAATCAGCTAGGAATGAGTAAGAGGTATAGCATTTCTTATTAAAGAAGTCAATATTACTACGCTTACTTCTGATCTGTTGAAGCAGTCTCTTCCTTTCGGTCCTTATAATCTTGGCGTCTCGTCTGGTAAATGGAGTTTTGAAAACACGCAGATGCCGTGGAAATGACATTTAAATCTCTGCAATTTAGTAAAAATGACAAATGTGCCGATTCCTTAGAAAGTTTTCCACGAAAACTTCTAGAAGTTTGCATAGCATGGCTCTACATGATGAATTTAGAAGAAAACTGTGTGATTCACGATAAAAATGCGGAAGTATGACGGTAAACACTATAATTCGTGCATAAATACTAGTATTAAAAGAAATCCGTCTTGTTGCACGATGATATTTATTCAGCTAAAAAATGAAATCTATGTTCAGGTTAAAAAACACTTTTTACAGGATATGCTAAACAGACATATTGCAGAAATGATTAGCATTTAAGCGTCATAGATGCATGCGAACCGCGTCTAGGTAAATCAGATCGCTCTGCGTCACCAACCGAAAACCCCATATTTTCCTGTTATGAGCGTCGCGTTGCTCGGTCGGCATGTCGGAGCTTTGTCAGCAGTGGGTAGGGATGCCTTGTCGTCATGTAAGACAGTCGTACAGTCACATCAGTGAGTGCAACACAGTTCGCATTTTCGACATGAGGGACTGCAATACTTCCCTCCCGTAGATTGCCGCTCGTGTCGGGCGCAGTTTGTCTCCCGTGGCAAGAATGTGCAGGGAATGGTACAAAAGAGAGCATAAGACGCGAAGAGAAGGTTCTGGACGTCGTACACAGACAACCCGGAGGGACAACTGTCATTCCTTGAGGATGACTTTGAGTGGCCGTTCTGCATCATCAACGGCTTTAGCGCAGCAGTGGCAAACTGTGAGGGATTCTCTATGTCAGCTGTAAGAGTACGTCGACGGTTATTACAGTTCGGAATGAAAGCTCGTCGGCTGCTTCTCAGGCTACCTTTGACACTGCAGCAATTGACTGCCGGGTTGCAGTGACGCATCGAAGGAAGTGGCATGACGAATGGCACAATATCTTGTTTTCGGACGAAACGCGCTTCCGTTTAGGCCAAAATTTTGGCCGCATCTGTGACTGTGGACGTCAGGGGGAGAGGCGTCGGGAAGAGTGTGTTCGCACCAGACACACCACACCAACACGAGGCACGGGGTATTACAGCCTAAGGTTCTATCGGGTACCAAAGCAGATCACCTCTCATGAGAGTCCGTATTTCCATAAAGCGAGCCCGTTACGTCAATGACATTCTATGGCCGGTCGCCATTCCCTACCTGCAGGACGTCCTTGGGACCATGTTACAGCAGGACAATGCCACATGGCATTTTTCAGTGACAACACGTTCCTTCTTGAGGGATAACGGTGTTCCACTTCTGCCATGACAGGCTAGATCGCCGGATTTATCATCCATAGAAAATCTCTGGTGCATGCTCAAATGACAGGTGCAGTGGTACGACCGTCCGCCAGCAACTCTTGATGAACTTTGGACGCGAGTCAATATAGCCTGGATGGCTGTTCCACAGGGCACCATTCACACATTATTTGATTCGATGCCTCAGTGCGGATACAAGCCAGAAGTGGCCACACCTATTATTATTGGATACATCGGAGCAGCTGGTACGTATGACGCCGAGGTGCAAATCATTGTTCTGTATTGCCTAATGAAAGTATTCTGTAAAAATCAAAGTCGCAGCTCGATTCCTATCAGGTGTTCTATGTTTTATGAACATGAGTGTATAAACAAAATAGTCGATTGAGACTGTGAGGACGCCAACCCCCAATGGACTGGGAAATCAGCTGACCCCAGCAGTTTCAACATTTACTACACTTCTTTGCATCGATGTCCACTTGTACAACATTTACTTCATGACAGCAAAGTCCGTAGTCAATCCTCATTTTTATACAGCGGTATATTTGCTTCATTTGCGCATTGTACTCAGACAACGGCAGCGATCCCTATTAAGGTTCAGTTCCCTCTTTCCTACAGTCTGATGGACTTCTTGTGAGGGGGAAAAGGTAGAAGAGATAAGACGTGCCCTGATAGAGAAGATTCCATAGAAAAATAAAGGAGTATTGGAATTTAGGAGTATACGGTTACGCATTGCACTCAACTAATATGTCTGGACAGAGAACTGCGAGTTCATCTGCTGGTACCAACCTATGGATCTCGAAAAAGAACCTTTCCAATTAACCCCATTAAAAAATTGGACACCATCGGTCATTGTGCTTTGGGAATTATTGCGTCAATAGTAGATTCCTCAGAAGAGTAATCAGGATCGAATTCAACGGTCCCGTGTGAAATATTCATAGATATGTCCATATGTGAAATATTCATAGATATGTTCTTATGTGAAATATTCCCTCTTTCCTATGAATATTTCCTGTATGATCGTAGTGAAATACTCATTGGAAATATTCACTATGCCCATATGAAAATTCTGTTCATCGTGGGAAATATTCATAGGTTATGTCCAGAGAGTCTCGAAATGACTTTCTCTTCAATGTCTTCGCAGCTTTAGACTTTCTTGAATCTCTCTCTCTCTCTCTCTCTCTCTCTCTCTCTCTCTCTCTCTCTCTCTCTCTCTCTCTCTCTCTCTCGTTTTTTCGATAGACACAAGAACTTGCTCCAACTTTTCAGTCACATATCGAGCTCCTTGATCAGACACAGGAACTTACACATCCCCCACCAGTGCATGGTTTGTAGCTAACGCAGGCTGTGGAATGTTTCTTTCCTTAGAAACAATATCTTGTTTGGTATAATAAAGTGGTCATGTGGTATATAGGAACCAGATGACCTGGTAATAAATCCTGTCTGGATAGCTGAGAAGTCTCTGTCAACATGTCTGTTCAAACCGTTTTCTTTAAAATTATTATTCCTCTCTGTAAGCAGCTAATACCTTAAGTCCTGAATTCAAAGTTCCTAATCTACTTGTTGAGATTTAGCAGTATAATGTGATAAAGCCTAATAGACTTTTAACTGGAACCCACAATGATCTGAGCTTGTTGAAAAATCAATGAAGTTTCTACCAAGTTTTAATTGCATACGTCTTATATGTTTCAAATTGTAGAATTGAATTTCTGCGTTTTACCAGTTGATTGTGTTTATTTTATTGTACGAGTACTTTCGATCCAGTATCGGTTTCGTAGAGAGGTGATTCATATCATAATATCCTAACCCGGTTTTTACAAACGACACTCGATGAACAGTGTTTACACTGCACCGGCTGCAGCTGATTAGAATCTAAGTAAACTGCTGGCAAATACTGGAATCACAGTTTTCCAACAGGAACACCTTAATGCTGGTATCTACATATTTTAATGAAACATTTACTGAAATTATGATTGCTCAAAAGTGCCTACCAGACTGATATCTTATCGGTTTCCCAAATTCCTAAGGTTCTTACTTTACAGAGAATAAAGGACAACCGTAGAGAAGAAAAAACATTCCTGAAACTCTTCGTGAGTTTTTCTCAGACTGCGATTTATCCCCCAAAGGAAAATGATAAATGAGAAAGTAAAAACGAGTTAAAATTAATATGACTAATTTGGATTTTAGTTAGAATTTTTATGGAAACCAGGACAAGCTCTTCACCCCATTCTTGAGAGAGAGAGAGAGAGAGAGAGAGAGAGAGAGACGGACGGAGTTGTCTTCTCTGGGGAAAATGTGGAGCGTTCACTTACGCTTGAAGACCAATTACTGTTAATGGGGATCGAGATGACCCTATTCATACTGAAATAGCGGGAACCATGCTTTTGTATTTGGTTGCTACGGACTGCGATGACTTCATTAAACCTGTAGTGGTGAAGTTTTATTAGTCATCAAAACACTAAAACTTTCAATGCTCTTTCGCTAAATGAAATTAATTGTAAATTGCTCGAAGCGCTGCCTCACAAGTGTACATAGTAGCTTAGTCGATATGTTTAAGGCAGCACTTAAGTTGAAATATTTTCTTGATCAATGCAAGATTGCGGATGTGATAATTTTTATAAGATTTGGAGCCAGCTGAACCATTCTTCAGTTTTATCAAGGCTTCGCAGCTTTCTTTCATTTTTCGAAAACCGATTGAAAAGATGATGTCGAATAAGTTTTTTTTCCTTTTTAAAGTCATGTTTTTTATATTGCAGAAGCTTCTTTGAGCTTAAAAAAATAATAACCTCAATATTAAGTGAAGAACCTCGTATTTAAATAGGAAGTAATTCTATTTAAACGCGTAATGCGTTTTCTATCAAATTTATTAGCGAGTATTGCACCAAAAAAGGAATACTGGCCGGTGTTCACCAGAGCAGCGCTTCCCTTAGAAGGTCATTATCTGTTGCATTAGAAGGCTTTATTGTTGACGATAAACGTCAGAATACTGGCCTGTGTTCACCAGGGTAGCACTTGCATTAAAAAGTTTTATTTGTTGACGATAAACGTTTATTTGCTCTAGGTGTGTCAGCCAAAATTAAAAACAAATGTTAAAAAGTCGTATCCGCTCTTTGAAATGTAGTTTTAAGGTGTTCAGTTGTATCCGCTCTTTAGAAATCTAATTTATAAATAATATAGTTTGATGATAAAAATTGCTCCTAAGAAATCAAATGGGTTAATTATTTCAAAAAATGTTTTTAAACAAACTGTTTCCAAAGTTTGGATTTTAACTGTATAATCACATGGGCAAAACAAAGAAATATATTTCGATTTCATTTGGTAGTATAGGATGACTTGGATAATATATATAAATTATATTGTCAACGAAATGAAACATTTTCGCGGTGCTGTTGGATTCCTCTCCAATATGGGCAGCACCTACAGAGCAATTCTTTCTTTTATTTCATCCTCAGTTACGTCTGGGAGCATTGTGTCATATACGTACGGGAACGGAGCTTATCTTAGTTCAAAATCTTAAATGAATGATTTACTGTTCACAGTGTGATAATCCCTTGAACTTTCGGCTTGGTGAGACTAGAAGATTGTTTACAAGCGAATTTTATGAAATCCTTGAAAACGTAATCTTTTGTATCTGTGACGATTTAAATGGCCTTTGCACTTCACATTGAATTGCAGTTTTTGTCATAAAGTTTTATAAAGAACCCCGTTACGGATCCTCCCTCCTTCCCAGTTTTAAGGTGTTCAGTCGTATCGGCTCTTTGGTGTCAGCTATTTTATTTTTAGGCGATTTTTTTCTTTTCCGTTCTTGTTGAAGTTCCAGTGATGTTCGTAGGTCAACCAAAGAGTAAATTTCATCCCTTTTTATTTGACGCTTGAGAGCTTAACACCAACCATTTAGAAAGAAATGCAGAATCAGGAATCCACACTGTGGACAGCAATTTGTTAAAATATTTTTTTACCGTGTTCTAACACGATGATTCACCATGCTTCTTTCCTTGGTTAAAGCTAAAATGCAGGCAGTCTTAACTTCTGCTTTGTAGCTCTTATCAATGATATGATAGTACCGTAGCTTTGAATGGCAGTTTATGAGCGAATTGTTTGCGTACTGAGCGTCATAGGTCATGCAGCTCATATTGAAAATCTTGATAGTTTTACCGGCACACGATGTACCATTCTCACCTATCCATTTTTTTGAGATGTGCAACAATACTTGCTTCTCTTGCCCTCACTCAATTATGATACTCATGATCGTTGACAGAATTATTTTTTCATGATCTGGGGGACGGGACGTGCACACTGAACCACAGAATCTTTTCTCCCTTTCTGTCGCTGGCTATTGTTACTTTCACACCCTCAGCTTTTCGGTTTTTGGGAACCTACTGGACCCACCCAAATATGTTTTCTTTTTCAGACATTGGAAGTGTTTTACACCTTCCTACACCCATTCATAAAACCCTGTTGGGTGTTTATGAACTATTCTACCATTAATATCCGGATACCTGCCAGTCTACAAGTAATTTTTATTTACCGAAATTTTAATGTTGTGTGCTCAAACTTTTAGACCTTATGACGGCCTGTAGTCTTCGTGGAATACTACTTACCAGTTCTTTGTAAATGTTCGCTGATATACTCCACCATTCGGTCTTCAAAGAAGTGACCACTATCGGTTTGTTGGTTGGTCGATTTCTTCTTCCATGTACCCGACTATCCAGCTCATTTTAGGTATTCTCTATAGGGTTCAGGTCAAAACTTCGGGCTGTCCAATCCATTTTTTTGACCTCCTGTCGTCAAACCAATCTGCAAAAACTTCAGTGGTATGACACGGTGCGTTGTCCTTCTGATAGTCATGGGGCTTGCCAGAATGCTGCATTCATGGTTTTGTCCAAAACGACTACCGACGACTACAAAAACGACTACCTACTACCGAACCACGGAAAAAGAGCTGTACACCAAACTTTATTGTTGTAACGACACAGTCCGAAAGATACCTTTCTCTCGGCATCAGCCACACACAGGAACGCCCATCAGACTGGTAGACTGTGTGCCGTGACCCTTCAGTCCAAAGCACTGATTATTCCGTTGGTGTGCAGTCGAAGATCTACGTTCCTTGCGCCACGCTAGTCCGGTGTGCCATTAGTCGAAGTAAGTAGCTGCTTGTGGATGACTGCTGGACCGTGCTAACCTATCTTGCACACTGTCAGTACTAGTTCTAACATGAGTCCCAATTGTCTCATACAGGGATTGCATGATTTGAGACAACATTGATTTAAGTTCTGAGCGGACAGTCCTTTGCAGAGCTCTCCTACCACGTTTTCTTAACTTTGAAGGTTTGCCGGGTCGTTTCTTGCGAGATTCAGCCCCAATAAGCTAACATTTGCATATCAGATCCGCAACCGTCGACGTAGGGATCTTCAGCAGTGCCGCTGAAATGCCACGTACAGAGCGACTGCTTACATGGCACTCTATTATCAATTCGCGCTGGAAATGTTAACCCTGCCGATAAAGCATCTTGCATTCATAATCGTGTTATTGTCTCATAATAACCCAGCTAGCATATTTATAGTTGGGTCGTGACTTGCTGCTTGTGTAGAACCTAATTCACTATAAATAGAGTAATGATAATGTAGAGTATATGGAACCTAAAAGATTTTAGAGTCGATTCTGCGCATTTGGAAAAATGGAATTCTCTACTGAACAACTTAAATGAGCGTCTGCCTCTCAGAAGTTGATTTCTTATCGAAATGAAGCAAAACGGATTTTTTTTTCTATTTCTCATTTATATCCTCAATAAAATATGATTTTCTGAAAATACAGTAATTGTGTCCCGACGGAAACAACCTTGAAACAACCTTATTTTGTCAAATACATGCTGTTTTCCTTCTTAATGCGCGCTCAATGATTTGCAAATCGATCACTTTTTTTTTCATTTAAAAAACTAAATGGTTTATTCTTAAAACTACTCATCCAAAAGCATCGGGTTTAGTTTAAGCACGAAAGTGTTCAAAACAATAGTTTTTGGTACCACGGTGCAAAGGCAGTTTTGAAATCGTGCAGATAGACAGATGAAATCTTCAGAAAGTCTCGATGTCGCCACACCGCTGCACAATGGACTTGCAGATCAAATTCTTGAATACCAAAGTGTTAATCCGATGGCGAAATATTTTTGGCCGGGATCAACAGAGTTGAATATTCCATTACAGAAACGGATTCGAAAAAAGTGTGTGCTGTTCATGAATCGCTAACTCGTTGTATACGACGTCGTGGTCGTCCATTGAAGTTACTTGGCCGTGACACTAAAAAAAACCCAAGTGTATATTGTCCAATTTGTGGCGTTTTACTTCAATCGTTTGCTGCTTTCGATTCGTTCCGCAAGATTGCTCTCACAGTCAGCCATTTCTTTTAAGCAGCATCTTTTTTTTTTTCAGAGAAAACAAAATTAAGAGAACTAAGAAAAATTCATCATCCCTTTATATAAAGAATGTCAGTGATGCAAGAAAATGATATTGCGTGCATCTTATTCTGAACCGCATCGCACTGAGGAGAATAGGTGTTATAAAAATGCCTGCGTTTCCCACAGCTGTGAGGCACTCTTTCGATTACTTAGAAATAAATAATTGATTACCCATGAAGGGTGATGGTGTTCACCGCACAAAATTCAGTTATTTTGCTCTTTTCTTTTCTGTGAGGCCTTAAGCTTCCAGAACAGCAGGTTATGGCAATCCCATTGATGTTCTCAACAACAGCAGGCTAAGATTGTTTTTGTTTGTAGGTACATATTGTATATACACCTTTGTATGTGCCTGTGTTGAAACAGTTGCCCGGGGTTTTGTATTGCTATTTAGAAAATTTAAACTAACTTTTCAGAGTTCGCCGTTAAATTAATCTGTAGGTTTTTTTACATGTATGAAAGGCTATGTACTGTGTATCAAGAAAATCATAAGGATTGATATATAGTGTTACTAAATATATACATATATTCCACTGCTGAATGAAGGTCTGCCCAAGTCTTACCACAACTCCGTAACGTAAACTAATCTTCATGTCACTCTGGCATGTTTTCGAATTACTTCTACCCATCGCTTACGTGGTCTTCTAAATCTCTTCGGCCCCTTGCTATCCAGTCTGAAATTTCAAATCTCCAGCAATGATTAGTTCTAGCAGTACAGCCAGTCCATTGCCCCTTGCGCATCTTTACTTTAATCATGATGCCATTAAGTATTGTCATATTCCTGATCCATGAGTTCCTCTTCCTATCTTTCCTTGTTACACCAAGCATGCGTCTTTTTGAGTTTCTTTGTGCTGTCCTCAGTCTCAATATGTCCTTTTTTTTTTTTTTTTTTTTTTTTTTGTGAAAGTAAAAGAAAATGGTGTGCATATGAATAGCAGTTGGGTTGTTCTGGTCATAGCAACACGACCTTAAACCAACAGCCCGAAATTTTGTTTCGCTAAAGTAATCCAGCGCACCATTTTTCCACTGAAATCTACAGGGTGAGAGCTTATGGGAATCCCATCGTTTCTTTCCGGTTTTCCGCGAGAAAAAACTAACCCAGGGAAAATACATACAAAAGTGACATTTCTTTTTTCTAATTTCTTTTTACGTTGCTCAGGATGACGATATTGTAATATATGTAAGGTTTTTGTGCCTATAATATACAGCAAAAACTGAGTTATATAGTATTTCTAGGGCAGAGCTGATGCATCAAATTGAAACAAGAGTTAGTTGACCTAAGTGACTGACTGGTCAGCAGAACCTGCAGCAGGTAATTTAGTCGCGCAGTTAGACTTTTTTTTTTCCTCATTTCCAGGACAACCATTTAGTAAAAGTTCACCTTCCAAACTGGTTTTCCATTTTTGTTAAATATCTTCCTTTTGTTCGTTTTTTCTTACATTCGTAAAGTTTCGTATTAAAAATTTCTTTTATAATGCTTGTTTTCAAAAATATAAAAACATCATTCCATGGACATTTTCCTGCTTTAGTCAAAGTACGGTAATGACAAAAACAAAATCTTTTTGGTCGTCAATAAAACAAAATTGAATTTTACATGTAGAAATATGGGCAGAATAACGTTTGTTTAGAAGCAGAAGCTCCGTCGTTAAAAAATAACCTCTCGTTCAAAGCTGAAAAAACTCCACTTTTAAGTTCCCCATGTTTGGGAAAGCATCGCAGTTAAGGAGCATATTCGTTCAGTAGCTAATTTGCCTTAGCCAAATTTCGTTCAAAACACGTTTCTAAAGTATGCAATTTTTTATGCCATTTTTATTACAAAAATCATTAAAAGTTTGCTCAGGGAAAAAACTTTTATCTCCTCTCCTCGATTATATTTATTTTTTTATTGAAGAGAAACAAACAGCGCATTCCTTCCTGTCCTTTTCACCTACACACGCACACGTCTATTGAACGTTGAAGGAATTACATGCAGGGCTGTAGAGAATACATTCTCAGCACGAGTAGGAGCAAAGTATTTTTAAAGAAATAAGCCGAACAAAGGTTGAGTTTAACGTTTCTTTTTAAAAGTAATCGTTGAGTCCCTTGATTAGCAAAAAAAAATCAAACTTGTTTCGTTCTCAAGAGTAATTGTAGCTTGTAAACAAATGAAAATAAATACTGCCAGGTAATTTTCTTCCAAAGTAATTACAGAAGGTTTAATTAAATAGTTACATAGCGGTGGTATTTTTTTACGAGTCGTAAACAGCATTTAGAAATTTGGAAACATAATGTGGAGTTGCCCGTTTCTTTAAAAAAAAAAAGATGCAATTTAAAATTTCAGTCATTGGTGCAATGCTTAATCCATTTTGACTTTCAGAGAAAAATATTTTTGTGCTGTGCTTTGTTTTATTTCAAATGAGCTATCATAATTTTAAAAACACAAGTGTTTCTTCTTTATCTCACTCTAAATAAATCACTACAAATCAATCATGATTCTCCTCCAGTACGAAGTCTCTTGTTTATTCCACTGCTGTTTTACCCTTTTTTTTTTCTTGCATGCGGTCTTGGCCAGGGGAAAAATTGTACATAGTCGAGAATATACTTGCAGGAAGAAAAACATATGTATAATGTAAATATTAAACACTTTTATCTTCACAAATAACACTTCTTCGCTCGTGGAAATTCAATTGTTGCAGATGTTCTCAGTGAAGTTTTATATTTTAGTGTTGATTTCTTTCTGCTGGCTTCAAACTTTGCCTTTTGGTCAAGGTATATAGGCACAGATCTATTTCTTCACAGAATGCTTTTCACATTTTCGACTTTCAGATCGTTTTCTCTTTTAAATATATTCAAGCTTGTAATACTAACTCTGCATCATGATTTGCAGTTATGTAGATTTATTGGCAGAAACGTCGAAGTCTTCAGCAAAACAAGAGTGATTAACACTTATTTTTAACTTTTTCTTATTCCAGTTTGTTGGCGAAAAATGTTCTACAGGGTAAAACTGAAAAACGTAGGATATTTTTTCCCATTCGCACCATCTTTTGTAATTTTTCTAGCTAAAATATTATAAATTTGGCGCTCATTCTGCGAGTGTTTAATTCATAATATTTCATTGTGGTTAATTAATGCATTAAGGAGCACTTGCTGCCCTCGAGGTACAGGTGATGTCGCAATGAGGCACTAGTTGCTTATCACGGTCCGCCATTAGCATTTTCTTCCCTGTTTTCAATAATCAATGTCTTCAGCATCTTACTGTTTAGGTTCCTTAAAATGACCTCCATGAAAAACATTTGATTTGATAGCTGGATGTCCCGTCAAAGATTGACGAAAAATTTCCACAGCCAAAGACTTAACCTCTTTAAAACTATTAAAAGACATTTCGCTAAATCTCCTTAACGAGTGTTTTTCAATTTTGTAATCTTCCGTTAGACACAGATTTAACAATCACAAAATCTTTCCGAAAGAACATTCGGTAAAGCCGTTGTAGTGTTAGACAGTCCGGCATTTGGGGTGTCATCAGTCGTTCCTTCCAAAGCAGCAGTACTGGATGGTAAAAATCTTCCAAACACCTGGAGACAATGTACATAAATAGACAAAGTCATCGTTCGTTCCACGTTTTTCTTTAATAACACACAGCAACCGAAAAATTGTATTTCGACACCACTAGGACACGCTGGTACTGAATGAATCTGCAAAATGTGGATTGTTGGATCTGCCAATAACATACGATTGATTGGATTGTCAGTTCGTGTTTCATATCGTTTCGTACCAGACGGTTGAGAAAATTTAGAATAGCATTGCTTGCAATTAAGTAGTTTTTCTCCACTATGTCCTAGCTTGTCTCTTATGATCCAATTTACTAGCGAAAGTCTTGAAACATACAGAACACATAAAACGGAAAGTGGCGCGACAAACCATTGATAGCTCATTTGCCTCTGATTCATTGGTTAACATTTGATTGTTAACATGTGATTTGTGAAAGAAAAATAAATTTAGAAATAAGAGAAAACTGGAATACTCTTGACATTCATCTAATCTCAAAAAAAAAGTATGTATATGAAACTAACACATATTTAAAAATGCGCATGCGATATTGTTAATTCTTCATATGTCTATTCGAAGATAGAAATTATTGTTAATTCTTCATATGCAGATCAGAGTTTTAGAAGCGCAGATTAGATTTAAATGCAAATTTGTGGTTTTGTCAACTTTGAGAAATATACGTTTGACCCAGTGCGCGGTAGAACTTTGTATCCTGTACAGCAAAACTACATGGAAAGTTCTCATTGCTCCAAGTCTGACGGAGAGGTTTTTTTTTCTGTCCGAATTTCCGACATTAGATATCGTGCCAAACACAAAAAATACCTTACGCCGCCTAGCGGGGAGACTGTATCTCAGTATGCAACAATTGCACGCATCTCATCATCTTTGTGTTGTTCGGTAGAGAGAGTTTTTTTTTTAATCCGCGGTTTAGATGGAGGAGATATCGTGTCTACAGATGAACGGACATGATACTGTAAGCGTAATCTCGCAAGACAAAAGAATATTAAATACGAATGTATCAACAGTCTCGGATAATTGGTACTGCGCTTTGACAAGAGTGTAACGAAAATATATGTTGCAACGCAAATGACGGGCAACGTCGTCGCTGCAGCCGATGTGTGCAACTCAAGGTAGTCTCAGGTTTTGTAATTCTAGTCATTTCCACTTGGTTTCCTAACTTTTCATAGTTCCTGATAATAAACGATTCATTGTAATGTTTGGAACAAAAAGCCGGGAGGTTTCTGCTGTCGTCCAAGTTAGTCGTAGGTAGAACAGAAAGAATGGCCGACACATAGGGTTAACAAACCAGCTCTAATGACACAAGAGAATTTCAAAACTTTTGCTGTGCGGAGGGTTCCGAAAGTCGGAACGTATAGTAAACGTAATGGTAACTTACTTCCAGTAGGTTCATGTTGGATGTTAGCGTCCTTTGCTCATTTCTTTTATTTTCGTTGAACACCTGCTGCAAGTTTACCTTTGTGAGTTTAAGTTGCGTGGATGCCGAACAGATCAGCCAGCGGTTTGTTGCAAAGAATTTTGGTATCACGACCCTGTAGACAGAGCTGATGGCGTCGCTTCGATGTGTGTGAACACGCTGTTTTTGTTCTTCTTATAAAAAGTGCTCTAAAAGAGTGCATGTATTATGATGACCTAAAAGGACTATCGATGGAATAAACTGTTTTTGTGTGAAGTGACAAAGGGATATTCAAGTTATGGTAAGACTGTTTAAAACAAACTAAATAGGAAGCAAAGTTGTTGATTAATAACTCATTCGTTTTATGTTTAATATTATCAGTCAACTTTCATTAGCGTTTTAGTTGTGTGTTTGTCAAGAATAAATAAGACAAATATATTTCAGGAGTCTGATGATTATGAACATAGTTACCGTCGCAATCTTTTCTTAATTTTTAACTTACACCATCATTATTTTTGATTATGAGACTGAGGACTAGTTTCATACAGCGGCTTCGGAAATAAGTGAAAAGAAAAGGCACAAGTACTAAGTACAAAGCAAAACAGTGAGCAAAATGGCGATGTCAAAAGAATATATTCACATAGAAAAACTGACAGAAACTAATTATGCAACGTGGAAATGCAGGATGGAAATGTTGTTAATCAGAGAAAACCTAAATGAAATGAAAACCTCACCATCTATGTATGATATTTAATAAAATACGAAAGCTATTTACAGTTAAAATACCCCACTAGCACTTTCAGGGTGACATTTACCCCATCATCACGTGGAACAGTGGCAATGCAGTACTCCTTTATATAGTAGTGCAACGATGCATTATGCGTATAAGTCATCAAACGTCGCATGGGTGGTGACCGTTGCCATTACAACAGTGTAACGGGTATAATTTCACAAATTATTAGTTTAACATATCAATAAAAGGATTTGTTACAAATACAAAGTTTGTTCAATTTTATATATTGCTGGAATTGTTAATATATATTACTATAATTTAAAGTTCAGGTTGGTAATACGCTCTTTCGAGATTTTTGATATGTCCACAGGCAAGTAGTCATTACAGCTGAAATGACTACTTCTACACTATCTACCAACAAGTAATTGGACACCTATGATAGCAAAGGAAAACGAAGTTATTCACCTTCAATAGTTGGTGGAGCCCCCACGAGCGGCGATTACAGCTGCGACCCTCCGGGACATACTCTCAACCAGGCGTTCTACGACGGCTAGCGGTATTTTCTTCCACTCGGATTGCAGAAAACAGGTCAGTTCCTTCACCGATTTCGGACAGTGAGGGAACCCCTTAAGTCGACGCTCCAACTCGTCCCAGAGGTGCTCGATAGGGTTAAGGTCCGGGCTCTGCGCAGGCCAGTCCATTCGTTAACCCCATTGTCACCATACCAAGCCATGGTGGACCTCGCAACATGACAGGTGGCATTGGGTCCATCCCGTAAAACTGCCACAACGTAGGAAGCGCATGGTCATCCAAAATGGTGCAGTAGGTCTCGGCGTTGAGTCTACCAGGAATTGCGACCAAGGGTCCCGTGCCATACCAGGAGAAACACCCCCATAGCATAATTCCACCGCCGCCGAACTTCACAGTTGGCACAATACATTCCGGCAGGAGGCGTTCTCCAGGCAGACGCCAAACCCAGACCCTGCCATCCGAACGGTAGAGGGTGAACCTTGATTCGTCGCTCCAGAGAACCTGTTTCCACTGTTCAACGGTCCACTGTCGACGTTCTTTGCACCACGTTAGCCGAGCAGCGCTATTGGACTTGGTGATCAAAGGCTTGTGGGCGGCACCACGTCCATGATAACCGAGCAGATGGGATTCCTTACAGATGGTATTCATCGAAAGAACACTCCCGGATGCCTGTTGAAACTCCTCGCGGATGTGGCCCATCGATTTGGTGCGATTCTTCCGAATTTCTGTGGCCAGCACCCGTCGGTCTTTAACTCCCAGTTTTGTGGGTCTGCCGGGTCGGGGCACATTCCGACAGTCACCTCTCATCTTCCACTTGCCAATCACGTAGGCCACTGTCGACTTTGGGTACTTCAACTCGCTGGTTAGGTCACGTATGGATCGGCCATTTCTGTGATACCCGACGATTACACCTTTCTCGAAATCAGAGAGCTCCGAACTGCGTGGCATCTTGCATGCGACTGGTTGCGTTGTTGTTTCCCACACGACATTTAACGGCGGCGGCCGTTACGTGTATCAGGACCGCAGATATTGTCTATCGCAGGGGTGTCCAATTACTTGTTGGTAGATAGTGTATATGATTTGTCCAGAGTTTGCAACTGGACAAATCTACACTGACGGAAAAAAATCCCAACACCACGAAAAAATAGTTGTAGAGGAATGAAATGGCGGCAATACAATTGTATAGGTAACATATTTAATCGATTAAAGTTTCAAGATCACAGCTTATTGTAAGCGCGAGAAGAGCCATTTTAAATGTGAAATGCTGGTACATTAATAACCGGTGTAACCGCCAGAATGTTGAATGCAAGCACGCAAACGTTCATGCATTGTGTCGTACAGGGGCTGGATGTCAGTTTGTGGGATGGAGTTCCATGCCTGTTGCACTTGGTCGGTCAATACAGGGACGGTTAATGCTGGTTGGGGTGACGCTGGAGTTGTCGTCCAATGATGTCCCATACGTGCTCGATTGGTGACAGATCTGGTGATCTAACAGGCCATGGCAACATGCCGACACTCTGTAGAGCATGTTGGGTTACAACAGCGGTATGTGGACGAGCGTTATCTTGTTGGAAAACACCCCTGGAATGCTGTTCATGAACGGCAGCACAACAGGTTGAATCACCAGACCGACGTACAACTGTGCCGTCAGGGTGCGTGGGATGACCACGAGAGTGCTCCTGCTGTCATAGGAAATTGCTCCCCAGACCATAACTCCAGGTGTAGGTCCAGTGTGTCTCGGCCGCAGACAGGTTGGTTGCAGGAGCTCACCTGGCCTCCTTCTAACCAACACACGGCCGTCACTGGCATCCAAGCAGAACCGGCTTTCATCAGAAAACACAACAGATCTCCACTCCGTCCTCCAATGAGCTCTAGCTTGTGGTGTGGATGTGGATTGGAGGTTTAACGACCACCGTGAGCAACTCAATGGGCTATAAGCAGTCGCCCGTCCCTAATTTAGGGTCACTGGCTCCAGGGAAGGGAGAGAGCCAGTGCCGTAAGACAAACACAACACCCATGCCTCACCGGGATTCGAACCCGGACCCCAGACGGACGAATGATCAGAGGCCAGCACCTTAGACCACTGCGCCACCGGGGCGGCGAGCTCTAGCTTGACACCACTGACGTCGCAAACGGCAGTGGTTTGGAGTAAGTGGAATGTACGCTACCTGCAGCTCGAATTGCTGCCGCAGACGCGGTACGATGCGTCACGGCCATACGCCGTACACTGCGGTCTTCCCTCTCAGTAGTGCCACGTGGCCGGCCGGAACCCGGTCTTCTTGAGGCAGTACCTTCCCTTGACCATCGCTGCCAACAATCATGCACAGTGGCTACATTCCTGCCAAGTAGTTCTGCAATATTGCGGAAAGAAAATCTACCTTCTCGTAGCCCTATTACACGACCTCGTTCAAACTCCGTGAGCTGTTGATAATGGCTTTTTCGTCTTCTTAAAGGCATTCTTGACTAACATCAACCCCCTACGTCGAATCTCAACGATAACTAACGCTCACGAACGTTACAGCGCGTATTTACAGCAAACCTGCTTTGCATGTTCTGAGGGGCGCTACTAGCGCCACACGTATGCGCCGAGCGCGAAATTTGCATAGACGTCATCTTACAGATGTACTCTCACCGCCTACCTACTGTCGTTTATCTAACACAACCCCTTCTTGGTGTTGGGATTTTTTTCCGTCAGTTTATATATGGTTCTTGTCTATTTTCAGGACAGAAAAAGAAAATCCTGTGTATTTAATTCTGTATGTAGAAGACATTTTGATCAGCGCTAAAAATATTGCAGAAATAAAAAGTGTAATAGAAGAATTGCAGAAAAGGTACGAAGTGACAAATTTAAGTGAAGTGCAGTACTACTTGGGAATTGAAATGCAGAAAAACGAAGATGGAAGTTTTCATTTAAGCCAAAGGAACAAAATTCAAGAAATGATTGAAATTTTTGGATTAAAGGAAGCAAAACCAAGTAACACTCCCATGGAATACTGTGCGTCACAAGACAACATTGCAGACCTCATGACGAAACCACTTCCACATCCAGCATTTACAAGATTCAAAAAGGAACTTGGAATTAACTAGCGAGGACGCAGGAGGGGTTTGTTGGATATTAGCGTTTTTTGTTGGTTTCTTTTATTTTCATCGAACACCTGCTGCAAGTTTACGTATGTGAGTTTAAGTTGCGTGGATGCCGAACAGATCAGCCAGCGGTTTGTTGCAAAGAATTTTGGTATCACGACCCTATAGACAGAGCTGATGGCGTCGCTTCGATGTGTGTGAACTCGCTGTTTTTGTTCTTCTTATAAAAAGTGCTCTAAAAGAGTGCATGTATTGTGATGACCTAAAAGGACTAACGATGGAATGAACTGTTTTTGTGTGAAGTGACAAAGGGATATTCAAGTTATGGTAAGACTGTTTAAAACAGACTAAATAGGAAGCAAAGTTCGTTGTTGATTAATAACTCATTCGTTTTATGTTTAGTATTATCAGTCAACTTTCATTAGCGTTTTAGTTGTGTGTTTAGTCAAGAATAAATAAGATAAATATATTTCAGGAGTTTGTCGATTATGAACATAGTTACCGTTGCAAATCTTTTCTTAGTTTTTAACTTACACCATTAGTTCACTGGAAACTTTTCCCTCGTCCCGTGATATTAAAACGAAACAATAACGAAAAATTCAAATGGCGCTGGCTTCTGACCGTTCGGCTGAGCTGATTCCTAGTTCGAATCCTGTATGAAGCATAGGTGGTGTGTCTGTCTTATGGGGCAGGTTCTCTCCCTCTCCTGGAACTAGCGGCTCTAAATTAGGGAAGAACGACTTCTTATTGCAATGAGTGTTGCTGTTGAATTTTAAAAATAGCTTTCAATCTCAAAGTCGATTCTTGATTTCTTGCAGTGTCGCAAAAAATTAGGGAAAATGCCTTGCGTATGGATTGCACATTGAGATGGTTTTTTTACATTAAATGAAAATGCCAGGATATTAGTTCTTCCTTCTAAATCGTTGCAATGCGATTTGCCATGGCGTCTTCCTAGGGTAGTTGTGAGTGCCAAAAATCTATTTAGCGATTTGGGTAATGAGTTTACGTAACAGTAGCAAGGAAGGCGAATTACTTGGATTACAGCTTAAATATTTATCATGGAATAGAACGATAAATTGCCTTCCTTACGTCACACGTGTCGTCCGTGCTGTCACTGCCTACGTAGTTCGGTTATTAATATGTAAAATATTGATCGCTATGTGAATTAAGCATGAAGGGTTTTGTTTGCTATGTTTTTCTCCTTGTTCTACATTATTCATTTCTTTAACGGCCAGTGATGTATTTCGTAAATATTGTAAGCTTAATCAACTGACGGTGGCTCCGTGATGTCTGTCGCTGGCGAATTTAACCTCATGATCGTGGAAAAAGATTAAGCTTAACATTTTGAACATGTCGTCGTTCATTTGTTTGGCCCTTCGATATCATTCGTCCGCAATTCCCCTCGGGCTTCCATTCAGCAAGTGCATGGGTGAGTGCTTTCTCCACGCATCCCATTCATCAATCATTCTCAGATCTGCTCATCGTGTCTGTCCTTCTACGAGTCTCATCTTCATCTGTTTCTCCGCCTCCACTCTTAAGAGCTGTCAGCGGTGAAAATACTTTTTCAGACGCAACCGGGAAATGAGCAGGGATTTATGAAGCCCAGAACCACACTCCTTTTCCGGTAGTCTTTATTGCTTCCTTATTTTTTTTATTTCTCTCGGCAAAGGTAGATCGAAAGCTTGCTGGCTTCCACGGGAGAGACTGTGTAGCACCCTTTTCTGAGGAAACTTCCTACGTGTACTTTTTTTAGTGAGGCCTGAAAGTTTGGAAGAAGGTAGACTTACTATCACTGAAGCAATAATGTACAAAGCACGTTTTCCAAGTGAGATCATAGTCGTTGAACTCCGGAAGAACTTCTACAAGAAAGAATTCTTCTGCTCCTCGAAAGAGGAGAAATAGAAAAAAGTAGAAAGCCTGCTTTCTCGCGATTTTTAGGATCCTTTGTGCAAAATTTAGCAAGTAACCGAAAAGCTAATGGTTCAAAATTTATTTTTACATTTCTATTGTCGTTACGAGGGTAATCAGATTTGTGCTGAATTGATTTTATGTGGCATACTCTTCTCTTTCATTACTGTAAACGTTCAAAATATAAAACTGAAAGGTGAATTACTGATGTGTTTTTAATAATTTTCCCGCAAGTGGGCCTACTGCACCCGCTTTTACGACGTTCCAAATATGGCTCATCTCGCATTCATGGAATAATGAACTGTTGTGCGATTCTTTATGGTCACAGAATGTCCCGAAAAGAAATATTCTAATGATATCACACACACGGGCGGACAAAAATGCGTTATTATTTTTTATTCTTCAGTATTGAACACGAGAAGAGAAATCCTATATTAAGAGCAAAATGTCACGTGGTGTTACAAAAATAAGGGAAAAGTTCAAATAATAATATTCCATGTGCATACCCTAAAAATTTCATGACAGTACACATGACACATAAAGACAAATATGGAGAGTTCATTGAGCAATTTATTGCGCATAGCACCACGATTAATTTCCTTTTAATTTAAACGAGAAAAATATTCACGAGCCACTTGTTTTTCTTAGATTTATTTGCCTAAATGTTGTCACTCTCCGGGAAGAGAATTCCGAATATCCTATGAAACAGGACAGAGGGAAGAAATTGATAAAACGATTTTTGTGGCACATATTCAGCTAAACAAAAATGTTGGCAAAGACTTTTTAACTCTTTTTTATTTTTATCTGTATATTTATGTAACTTTCTTCTACACTTGAATCAGAATTTTTTAAATTGTTCGAAATTCGGTCGCTTTCAGAATTTCTGCGGTCCTGCTGGGAATATATGGATGATGACATGAAGGGTATGTTGTTGGAACTGTTAGGAAGAAAGCCAGTTCCTGTCCCATACTAATACGTCCTCTTGTTGTTTTACATTTGTACTCGTACTACTTTGCGTCCAGTTAAAGAGAATCTTATCAGTTTACCAAAATTAAGTGTTTTTAGACCTAGAGATGCAAGTAGAAAAGTAAAATGGCAATTTTTACAGGAGCACAAATTCCGTTTCAAGATTTCATTGTCCTTGTTTTAAAAATAACGATAACACTAGTCAACATTTGAATACTTACTACTGTGCTAACACTTACTATACTTCTGACCTAATACTTACTATACTTCTGAGCTAAAACTTACTATACTTCTGAGCTAAAACTTACTTTACTACTGAGCTAATATTAACTACTGAGCTAATACTTTATCAGATCAGAAAATTTATTTTTCTTTAAATTAACTTCATTTTGCTTTACTTTTTTTACGTTCAAAATATTTGAGACTTTGAATTCTTTTACAGCTGAGAATTTATGAATTAACTGGTTAAATACATATAAAACCACTTGCATTTTTAAGATCAGCCAGATTTCAGATTTTCTCATGTAAACCTCTCTGTAGCGATAGTTGAATATTTTGCAGTCTTCTGATTCATCCCTGCTGGCAGGAATTTTCAAAGAAACTGAAAATTTTGCGGATTGTATAAACTCATAAGGAAATTTACAGATACTTTTTTTTCAATTTCATTTTTATTGTATTTAATGTTATTCGATAACTTCTATTTGAAGGAAATTGTATTTAATGTGCTTGTAATAACTTCTGTTTGAAGGAAATCAGTTTGCTGTTCGGGGAAGTGATTTTGGATAAGCGGTTTATATTTCTTAATGTTTAATTTGACGAGATTTCTCTGAGTGTTTTATGAAGTATTCATGAAGTAGAGATATTGATTTCAGGGACCTCGATGCATTACTGTACTTCCCTATTTTGTCACAATGTTGTACGCGTACAGACTCCTGTTGAGTTGAAACGGTACATCAATCTTTTTTTTAATACTTGTGTAACAATATCGAATTCAAATCTGTTTTGTTCAATGGTCGTGTTGAACATTGAACACAACAGATTTTAATGGGTTTTAAGTTTCTCATTCTCAAGCACTTGCTTAGGCATATGCTTTTGGTAATGGACTTCGTCCCTTAGAAAGTTTTTATTATTTTTTATTTTTACAAGTTCTTGGTGGATAAGACACGCTGTTTGGTTATCCCATCTACATATTCATTTTGAGTGAGAGTGGAATATTCTGAGCTTATATGATTGATATTTTCGGTGTAGTTCCACAACTATCTGTTTCTAGTTTGGTGATCAGTGAACTTATCATTTTTGGTTGGCGAATCTCATCCCCGATGGCAATCTTGAATGGAATCTTGAGTTCTTCATGCATGCTGATCTTCGAGTTGCTTTTTAGTCCAATGCTGGTTCACATTAAAGTCATGAAGAGCGTGGCAGAACTTTTCATGGCAGAACTTCCAAGATTAATAGGACAATCCTTGGCTGTTCAATCTTCCCTCCTCCCTTCTGATTTTTTTTCTGTTGTTGTTGTTCTGTTTGATTCCACTTTTGAAGAAGTGTAACCAGTGTTAACTGCTGCTATGTATTTCTGAAACCAAAATATAATCGGTATATTGCTTTGTTCCAGAGTAATAAGAGAATCTCATATAAAAGTTCGCCCCAGTGCTTTATTAGCCTTTGAGTTACGGTCGCCAACCAGATGGTCTGGTATACCGATATCATGACGAAAATGGACAAAACATATTCTAGGCCCCTCAAAGCACTTAACCTGTGTCCGATCGTGACTGATACCGATGGCAATGTAGCCTCCAAATAAAGCACCAATGACATCCTGAGATATGTTAAGACTACAAAATCAAGATTCATTAAAACAATACGAACTCAGAGAAATATTTCGAACTAAATCTTGGTTTCAAAGAAACTGAAGAACTCTGCTAATATGAAAATAACTACCATCGCATAACAGATAAAACCATTGGCATAAGGTTTGCGAATACTTCTCCCTAACGTAATCTCTGTATCTGGGTTGAACACAAGGCTTGCCGATACTCCTCTAATAATGTAAACGAGAAGAGTCTGTTTCAGTATGTAATTAACAAATCCCGGATGTTCAAGCAAAATGCTTATTTTGCATATGTATAGCCACTTTGAGGAATAAAAGCATGTTTTTACATTTAGAGCACATTTTTGCATACACGGTCATATCAGAATAATATGACCACCACCGGAATCATAGTGTACCCGCCCAGGTGCGTCACAGAATGCACATAACAAGGTCGACCACATGGAGATATAAACGGCCGGCCAGGACAGATGAACCGTAGTGCGTAACGTGAACACAATGGGCAGAGAAAGTGATTTAACGGACCTTCAAAAAGTAATGATCATCGGCTACCGCGCCAAGGGTAAAAGCATCTCAGAAATAGCACACTTTGTGGGCTGTTCGCGAGGTGCTGTAGTAAGGGTGCACCAAGAATGGATCGCTGGTACGCCGAATACCTCGTGACGTCATAACTGTGGAGCCCGAAAGGCCATCGAACCCAGAAGAGAACGTCGCCTCCGCCGACTGGTAAAGGGCAATTGACGCGCAACAGTGCAGCAATTAACCACGGAAAGGATCGCTGGGGCACACAAGTACGTGTCCCCGATAACAGTAGAGTGAACCCTGTTACGCATGGGGTTTCTGGAGTCGACGCTGAGTCAAGGCGCCCAGGTTAACCCAGGTTCATCGGCAACGACGCCTGAAGTTCGCATGGGACTACCGTCATTGAACAGTGGAACAGTGGGAAAAGGTTGCCTTCTCCGACGAATCGAGGTTTCCACTCCACAGGAGTGACGGGAAGTGTCGGATACGGCGTCAGACACACGAGAACCTACACCCGGACACGATTGTCGGTCAAGTACAATCCGGCGGTGGCAGTGTGCATGTCTGGGGGATGTTTTCCTGGTATGACCTGGGACCAGTGGTACCACTGAATGGCTACCTGTCCATTCTCGCTGACCACATGCATCCCTTCATGTTGGACACTCACCCTGGTGGTGGTTGTGTCTACCAACAGGACAATGCGCCGTACCACATCCCTAAGGGGGTGCGTGACTGGTTCCAGGAACACGACAGCGATGTCTCCATTCGAATGCAATTACAAACTGTACAAACAAAAAAAGTATTCTAGAGTGCACTTCGGAATACAGCATAACTAGAGAGCATCATGCTGTCTAGTACTGCTGGTTTGGAAAAATTGAAAAAGAAATATAAAATTCTTCATGCAGAAAATATTGAAAATGAAAGTTTGTCTCCCACTTACATTGCGTGCTTTAAATACGCACCGATAATCTCTGTAGATGTGGGAAAGATTTTTCTGTATATAAGCATTTTTTTACTGACAGAAGGCATGCTTTTTCTTTCGAAAATATAATGAAGCATTTTGCATCGTGAAATTATTCAAGAGTAAATACATCCTCATCATTTTTACGAATCCTACAGTAAAACTTCCGGTTGTGTTTAATGCATATTTCTTCTATTTTAGTGCACATTTCTTGATTTATTAGCGTAGGGGCTCGCAACATTTGGGTCGGGACCTTTTTTGGGATCGCGAGGGTTTATTAAGGGGTCGCAATTTCACCCCCCCCCTTTTTTTTATAGAAAATAGAGTGGATACTAAAAGAAAACGATTAGAATTAGATAATATGCAATCTTTGTAATTCTGAGCTGTCTCAAATACTCTCACGGATTGTCTCGGTGGAGAGGTGACGTGCGCGCATCAGCAAAAACGCAGTACGTCCTGCGCAGGAGTTGCTACAATCTCCGCCTCCAGTCACCCTCTCTTGTTTCACAATCTGAGTCTGTTTGTGCAACCGAATTCACTGGCTCTGTTGTTGATGATTGCTTGTAACTCAATTATTATTGTTTTAAATAATTTGCATTTCTGACAGTGTTTGAAACATGGATAAGTGGTTGTTAAAATGGCCTAGCAATTCTAGTGGTAACTGTTCCAGTAATGACAGCAGTAGTGATAAAGGCTACGTTTGGCCTAGGATCACTTAACATTGTGCTCATCACGGTTGCTCATCACGGGGGCCGCAGCAGGGATGGAGGGGCGAAACACCTCTCGAGTGAACCTACCGGAAATGTCTTATCTCTGGAGATAAGAACTTTGACAAACATGTTTGGGAAATCTTTTCGTGTTTTTAATTCTGATTTAATATATTTTTTTTAACAAACTTAGGAAATTTTTTCGTGCTTTGAATGATATGATCTGATCTGTATTGCTCAGTCTGCTTGAGACTGCAAGTTTCAGAAACGAGCCTATAGGAAGAAGGTTGCATTGTCCTTCAAAGGGTTAGGACGAATGAGAAATGGAGACGGAATCCGAAGATGGCCAAAAACAATTATCCCCCTCATACTGTGCGTGGGAGTTTGAGAAATGGGTAGCTCTTGCCCCAGGAGAGAAAACAGAAAAATGTGTGAGAAACTGGTTTTAAGACACGACAGAGGTTGGAATTGAAAACAAAAAACGTTGTCTCTCCAATGAGGATGGAAGCCAATGAATTATTAGATTACCACATGGAACTATTTACAAGGAAAGATGGAATCCCAAGTCCCCAGGAAAGCAGCTAGGTTAATTTTTCTTCCGTTTTTTTTTTTTTTATTGGAGGTTTAACGACCACCGTGAGCAACTCAGTGGGCTATAAGTAATCGCCCGTTCCTAATTTACGGTCACTGGTTCCAGGGAAGGGAGAGAGCCAGTGCCGTAAGACAAACAGAATATCCATGCCTCACCGAGATTCGAACCCAGACCCCTTTCGGAAGAATGATCAGAAGCCATCGCTTAGACCACTGCGCCACCGTGGTGGTCCTTCCTTTTTCGAGAGTTGTGTGCAAGACTTATTGAATTACTTTCAACTTATACGTATTACGTCACTTGTTGATATTCTAGGGATGGATCCATCATTACAAATAGTGTCTGATTCCAGTTAGGATAAATTTGGAAAAACACAACTAAGACATGAATTGGATAAAGACCACATTTTTTTAACATCAGTTTAAACCCAAGAAAAAAATAAGTTAGCGTAATTCAACAAATCTTTTCCAGGGAAAATTTAGAATAAAATGTAGATCATAAATATTGCTAGATGACACAGGATTTTGAATATATGAAGGGAAAGGTTGATAACGGTTCTACATAATTTTTGTACGATGTAATAGCAATTATATTTTGTTGATTCTTGATTTTATTGGTGATTAAGGTGTAATTTGAGTACTGAGTAAGAGACAATGTAATCTTTATTTTTAGAATAGAATATAAATAACTATTTATTGTCGCATTTCTGCAATAACATGTTATCGTCAGAAATAATAAATTAATGTTTGGTCTCATCAAATAATAATAAATTAATGCTTGGTCTCATCAACATTAATAATAAATTAATGCTTGGTCTCATCAACAAATAATTAAGTGTTCTTTTTTCACCACAACTGATATTAAAAAGTTATTTGTTAAGCACTTGAGTCTTAAAGTTATTTTTAGGATGGAACGTATTTTCTTGAGCGTAGATATAACCGAATGATAACAGATTACAGAACTGAAATTGCAACTTTTTCAGTCCAATTCATAGGAGGCACCCTTATTTCTCCACACCAGTGCCTGAGAAAGGGTGAAACACAACGCGACATCTTCTTTTACATTCCTTGCAGATACGAGGTGTATTTTTGTACAAGATGTATATTTTGTTTGTTGACAACGGTCACGTGTGTAAGGTTAGGAGTGTATGTATGAACTACTTTGTTTTTCAGCAGGTCGTAAATTATTAATTATAACATCTTGGTTTGTTCCTATTGTATAATTATAACCGTGGTACAGTTTATATTTTTGTGTAACATTGATGCCGTAAGGTTTCGGTTTCACCTTATTTTCTTAAAGATAACATCAGTAACGTATTAGTTCACATTTATAAATATCTATAACACAATTGACTAGTTAGTGAATTGTATTATTATTACACAACCCAACATGATTCTGGGGTGTTTGCAAAATTTCAAATGTTTTATAGTAATTCAGGTATGCTGATCACGAAATAACATTTTTGTTTATATATGAAAAAATGAAAAATATTATGAAGTAATCTATTATTTTTTTATTCTAAAAATTTAAATTTACTAGCTAAAGCTGATCGCGGCAGTTGGGAAATGATACAATAGATGGATACATTTTAATTGGAAAGCGATACAATAGATGGTGCTTCTATATCAGTGAATGAAACATTGTGTGTTTTTGCCATTTTGAACACTGTTTCAAGCGATAAGGCCGAAGTGTATTTCGCTCATTTTAACTGTTGTGTTGCTTGTTATTACTGTGTTATGGCGTCAAGAGGCTGTGTTAATAGTCCTGATTCATTTTGTTATATATGTGGTAGTTTTGTGGTGAAAAAAAGGCAATGCAAAAGAACGGATTTTGTTAAAAAGGCGCATCAGGCTTATTTAGGTATGGAAATCAGGACGAGAAATGTGCGCCACATCACATTTGTCACACGTGTGTTGAGCAATTGAGAAAATGGACTCAAGGTAAGAAAAACTCTTCCATTTGCTATTCCAATGGTATGAGTGGAGCCAGTGAGTCATGAGGAATGTTATTTTTACTTAACCACACTAGTAAAGGGCTACAATTGAAAAATCATAAGTAAACCAAATCATAAGTGATAGCACAGAGAGTCATTGTCTACCCAATAACACCCTGTGTTATCAGACCTGTACCTCATGATCCGGATTTACGTGTTCCATCACCTCCTACATCATCACCTCCTACATCATCACCTCCTACATCATTAGCTTAACCACACCAGTAAAAGGCTACAATTGCAAAATCATAAGTAAACCAAATCATAAGTGGTAGCACAGAGAGTCATTGTCTACCCAATGACACCCTGTGCTATCAGACCTGTACCTCATGATCCGGATTTACGTGTTCCATCACCTCCTACATCATTAGCTTAACCACACTAGTAAAGGGCTACAATTGCAGAATCATAAGTAAACCAAATCATAAGTGATAGCACAGAGAGTCATTGTCTACCCAATGACACCCTGTGCTATCAGACCTGCACCTCATGATCCTGATTTACCTGTTCCATCACCTCCTACATCATCACCTCCTACATCATTAGCTTAACCACACCAGTAAAAGGCTACAATTGCAAAATCATAAGTAAACCAAATCATAAGTGGTAGCACAGAGAGTCATTGTCTACCCAATGACACCCTGTGCTATCAGACCTGCACCTCATGATCCTGATTTACCTGTTCCATCACCTCCTACATCATTAGATTTTTCATCAGCTTCAGAAGTTGAGTTAAATTGCGGTGAAACTGAGGACTTGTACAGCAATCCTGAAACTAGTAGTGAACCACAGAAGTTTACACAAAGTGAATTAAATGACTTGGTACGGGATTTAAATCTTCTGAAGGAAAGTACACAACTTTTAGGATCAAGACTCAACAACAAAAATCTACTTGCTCCAGGAAAAACATTTTCATGGTACAGGAACCGAGAAAAGGAATTTGTTGGATATTTTGCCCAAGAAGAATCGCTTGTATTTTACAGAAAAATTCCTGGACTTATAATGCATTTGTCTTTCACTGTTCATGACCCATCACAGTGGAGATTGTTCATTGATTCCAGTAAGAGAAGCTTAAAAAGAGTTCTTTTGCATAATGGCAACATTTCCCCCTCAATACCAGTCGCTCCTTCAGTACATCTGAAGGAATGTTATGAAAATCTTGACGTTCTCCTTAATAAAATATTACGAATACGACTGGAAAATTTGTGGAGATTTTAAAATTCTGAGCATGATATTAAGGCACCAAAGTGGCTACACAAAAATGTCATATTTCATCTGTGAATGGTACAGTAGAGCTTACAAGCAACATTGGAGCACAAAAAAAAAATGGCTTAAAAGAGAAAACTTGATTCGAGGATCAAAGAACGTCCTCCACCCGAACCTAGTGGGTCCGGAAAAAGTTATTTTACCATCCTTGCATAATAAATTAGGATTGATGAAACAATTTGTCAAGGCTCTGGAAAAAAACGGTGAATGTTTTCAATATTTGATTAATGTTTTTCCTCATTTATCAGAAGCAAAAATCAAAGGAGTGTTTAATACAATCATTCAACGTGGACCAGGAAATTCAAACAAAGGTTTTCGCTTTTTCCACGTTCATAAGTGAGTCACGGAAAAATTATCATTGGCCGCCACCGGGAGTCGAACCCAGGGTCTATATATGTGTTGCGGAAGCATATCCGGCGGGTAACTGGAAGACCCTGGGTTCGACTCCCGGTGGCGGCCAATGAGAATTTTTCCGTAACTCACTTATGAACGTGGAAAGAGCGAAAACCTTTGTTTGAAAGGAGTGTTTGTTGGCCCAGATATAAGACAGTTAACTAAAGATAAAACTTTCGAAGAAAAAATTACTACGACAGAAAAAAAAGCATAGGTTAATAATTTAATACAAACAAACAAAAATTCCGTGGCTCACTTACAAACGTGGAAAGAGCGGTGAGTTCTGTTTCATGTTCCTAATCCATGTCAATTGTTTTTTTTAATTATTCATTCGCCTTCTAGTTATTTGTCCAGTTGCTGCTTACCATCTTTGATTAATCCCCAGCATTGTGCGGGGCTCCAAGAAGCAACCTGCCAAGTGGCCTGGCAGTTGTCGTATGTGAGTCTGGAGGAATTCAAGGCAGCAGTGGTAGCATGTCCGTCGCGTAACTGGAAGACCCTGGGTTCGATTCCCGGAGGCGGCCAATGAGAATTTTTCCGTGGCTCACTTGTAAACGTGGAAAGAGCGATGACTTCTGTTTGATGTTGAAGCATGGGTTAGTTTTAGAAATGTCATTCAAAATTTTCCAGGCAATTACAAGGATTCTAATTACAGAGCCATCGTAGCAACTATGCAAGAAAAATTTAAGAACCTGGATTGCAACATGAGCTTGAAAATTCAATTTCTGCATTCTCATCTTGACTACTTTCCCGAAAATCTTGGTGCTGTGAGTGAAGAGCAAGGTGAGAGATTTCACCAAGATATAAAATGTATGGAAAAGCGATATCAAGGACGATGGAATGTAAATATGATGGCGGATTACTGCTGGGGTTTAAAGAGAGATTCTGCTTCTCAAATTTCACCGTATAAGAAATGCCGTAAACGTTCGTTTGACGGAAAAGGAAAAGGATTTTTTAAGAACACATTAGTTTTGATTAATATATTTGTTTTTTCATTAACAATTTTTTTGTCTTCACACAAGTGATTTTTATTTAGATTGTATCGATATCAATGGGTCGTGGATTGTATATTCTCTTAAGAAAATGAAACAAATTCTATATGTTACTGATAAACTATATATATGGGATGTAAGGTCAGGTGATGCGTAACATCACAGCCTCTCCTTGACAAATGTCAACCCCGCCTTCTCGTGGTACATCCTGTTCCCACTAAAGGGACTCTGACGACCGCCAATAGCGGTATAACTATACCATCGGGATTAGAGGAAATGCTATCCCACACTCACCAACCCGCTTGGCCAGCGTGGTGAGTTATGGCCAACCCCCCCCCCCCCCCCCAAATGACTCCACAACTTAAATCTTGGCCCTCAGTCTCCGGCAGCTGGAATGTACCTGGCCAAGGCAGCGGCCAGTGCGACATGAAGGCAGAGGGTGCTAAGAATCCCCGGAGGACCGGACTAGGCTGCCATCTGATGCTGACCTTGGCTACGTACAACGGACGCTCCCTATCTTCTGATTCAAGGCTTCTTGAATTGGAAGAGGAACTACAAAGGATCAAGTGGGACATCGTTGGGCTAAGTGAGGTAAGGAGAAAAGGAGAAGATCTCATTGAACTGAAAAGTGGACATCTCTTCTACTATCGTGGGACAGATACTGGCAGAACTAGTGGTGTTGGATTTATAATAAACAAGAAACTGAAGGATAAAGTTGTAGAAGTTGAAAGTTCCTCTGACAGAGCTGCACGACTCGTTATCCAACTCTCGAGAAGATACCAGGCTCAGATTATTCAAACTTATGCACCCACCACAAGTCATGCTGAAGAAGAAATTGAAGAATTTTATGAGGAAATTCGTGATCTAAATAATAAAGGTAAGCAGCACTTGAAGATAATTATGGGAGATTTCAATGCAAAAATAGGGCAACGGCAACAGAATGAAACTTCAGTAGGTAAATTCGGTCACGGCAACAGAAACCAGCGTGGAAATACTCTCGTAGAGTTTGCAGAGGCAGAAGGGTTTTTCATCTTGAACTCCTTTTTCAAGAAAAAGCCACACAGGAAATGGACATGGAGACATCCAAATGGGACGACAAACGAAATTGATTTTATTATGTGTAACAAAAAATTCGTCATAGAAGACTGCAGTGTGCTAAACAAGTTCAACACAGGCAGTGACCATAGATTGGTGAGATGTAAGATGCACCTCAACACTAAACTCGAACGTAGCAAGCTCATAAGACAAACAAAATGTATTGACATAACCAACCTTAAAAAACACCATAATACCTTCAAATTGGAACTGAAGAACAGGTTCTCTGCTTTAGAAGGCCTAACATCGGAAGAAGTGGATATTTCTGAAGTTAACAGAAAAGTAACCAAAGCTCTGATGGAAACAGCAACAAAATTAGCTGGGTCTAAGAACAAATTGCATGTGAACAAATTATCAGGAAAAACCAAAATGTTGATGCAAAAAAGAATAGTGATGAGGACAACTAAAGAAGATGTGACTTCCAAAGTGGAATATATAGAGCTATGCAAGACAGTACGAAAAAGTATCACTGGAGACGTAAGGAAATTCAACTGTGAACTAGTAAGGAAAGCAATTGAAAACAACCAAAGCCTAAAGATAGCAAAGGGACATCTCAGTAAGGGGAAAAAACAGATTATGGCACTGAGAAAAGAAGATGGTTCTGTAACAAGAAATAGAGGCGAAATTTTGACAAGAGTGAAAGATTTCTACTCCAAATTATATGAAAGGGATGATACATGTACTCCAGACATCATGAAAGGTACCAGTACCAGAGTTCTTCCAGTCCTTCCAGCAGAAGTTGCACATGCAATCAAGAACATGAAGCGGGGGAAAGCTCCAGGAGAAGATGGAATTACTGTAGACATCATACAAGAAGCAAGTGGAGAAATCGAAACAGTACGCGCCCAAATTTTCACTCGATGCCTTAATGAAGGGAAAATTCCTGAGGATTGGAACAACGCTACAATGATCTTGCTACATAAAAAAGGTGACATTGAGGATCTCAGAAACTACAGACCTATCAGCCTCCTATCAGTGGTTTATAAAATCTTCACTAAAGTTCTTTCACACCGCTTGAAGGTGACACTGGACATGGCTCAACCGAGAGAACAAGCTGGATTCAGGAGTGGCTACAACACAATAGATCATATCCACGTACTGAGAGAACTAATTGAAAGAGCGAGGGAATATGAGCTTCCATTGTGCATGGCTTTTATCGATTATGAAAAAGCCTTTGATTCGGTGAAACCATCAGCAGTTGCAATGGCTCTGAAATCCTGCGGTATTGAAGATGAATACATTAATATTATTAATAACATCTATGAAAATGCAAGTGCAAAGATTCGGCTGTTTGAAAATACAACACACATAAAAATTGGAAAAGGAGTGAGACAAGGTGACACCATATCTCCAAAGCTCTTTAATGCGTCATTGGAAAATGTCTTTCCATCACTGAACTGGGAATACAAAGGGATAAAGATTAATGGAGATTATCTAACCCACCTTCGTTTTGCTGATGACATAGTCATTTTTGCAACCACCCCATCAGAGCTACAGAGTATGATCCAGGAATTGCTGACAAGAGTAAAGAAGTGGGATTAAAAATGAACTTTCAGAAGACAAAAGTGATGTACAATGCTTTTACAAGAAATGAAGATTTATCGATTGATGGAGAAAAGCTGGAGATAACAGACACGTACGTTTATCTTGGACAGCAGATATCAAGTGAGGGTCACATTGGTGAATAAATTAATCGGCGTACAAAACTTGCCTGGAGAGCTTTTGGAAGAAACAGCATAATTTTCAAGAGCAATATGCCATTATGTCTTAAAAGAAAAGTGTTTGATCAATGCATCCTTCCAGAGCTTACGTATGGTGCAGAGACGTGGACCTTAGCTAAAAGAGACATACAAAGGCTGCAGACAACTCAAAGCAGCATGGAGAGGTGCATGCTTGGTGTAACCAGGAGAGATAAGAAGAGGAACACGTGGATCCGAAAAATGACAAGAGTGGAAGACATCAGAGTTAAATCCCTGAAATGGCAATGGGCTGGACATACTGCCAGATGGACAGCCGAAATTTTGGATTGGATTCCAAGGGACAGGAAAAGACCCAGAAGAAGACCACATGGAAGATGTGTGGATGAAATTCGAAAGTATGCGGGAGTGACATGGAGGAGACTGGCACAAGACAGACCGTTGTGGAGGAAACTTGGGGAGACCTTCGTCCAGCAGTGGATTGATAATGGTTGACGATGATGATGATGATGATGATGATATATGTGTGTGTGTGTGTGTGTGTGTGTGTGTGTGTGTGTGTGTGTGTGTGCATATATATACATATAGTGTATATATAAGAGCAGAGTCAAAAACAAAAGATATTACCTAAGAATTCACATATACATTATACAGCATATTCATGATTTTGTTTTCACGATTGTGAAAAATCTTTATGTGACAGAAAAAAATAAATGGTATTTTTGAAATCCTTATAGGAAAATTAATCTAAATCACTTGAAGTAATGTAAACTCCAGTCGAAAAGTTAAATTTTGTAGGGTAATGTAGACCCTTACTATTCTGTAAACACTGCTTCAATATTTCTTTACAAAGCCGTTCGTGGAAGAGATTCTAATAACTTTTTAGGAATAAAGAATTTTCCTGCGCTGAATTGAGTCAGGCTTCGCACATTCTTCGCAAATGATTTTTTTTCTCAGACATTATTTATAACCCATGAACAGAACAGCCGTTGATAAATGTAATTAGGCTGTAAGGGGCCGCCACAGGAGCCCATGTACTTAAAAAAAGTGTTTTGTTGAGCGACTGTCTCCCTTTTCTTGTACACTGATTGATTCCTTATAAGACGTTAACGACATCCAGTCACCCGTCAAAGATGTGTCTGAGCATTTCCTTTTCTGGAGAAGGCCAGTTAGTTCCGAATGCTGCGACGGACGGAGAGAGAGAGGGGGAATCTTATATGTCTATTAATTACATCTATGGATGACACACACGTCAGCAGAACTGATCCACTCTGTGGGCGAAAGAAACTTTTTCTTAATAGTTGAAGCAATTTGCACGTAGCAAGAAACTGCCCCTATCTGTTTACGTCTTTTTCAAATAAGCAGGAGGTATAAAAAGTAAAACATTATCTTCATACAATATTTTTGACACTCCCATAAGTTATTGCGATTGAAGTTCTAAGAAAATTTCAATCCTAGACTGTTTTCTACTTGAAAAATTGGTCTTGAGAAAAATAGTAACCATTCAGATTTTCTCTTCGTAAACCATGCAGTAATTCTGGAAAGTGCTAAACTTAGAACTGATTTCCGAAAAACGTTTTTCTTGGGAAGGATGCTTCTCTTATATCATGGTTTTGAAATTCCCGTAATATAATTATTTTGAATGCTTTATGTACTTCCCGTTAGAAGAATATTAAACTTCGAAAAGATGTAGTGGGACCATTTTGTCTGAATTAGGATTTTTGTGTGTGATAAAACCTCTAGTAATTTTTGCCTTCTTTCTAATTTCATAAATTTCATGGAACATGCTAAAATTAGAAATATTTCAAAACCCACAACGTTTGCTTTTAAAATTCCTTCGGAGAAAGAACAAAGTGTGTGTGTTTTTTCAATTGATTTGTGTATTTCTGACACTAAAATGGGCATGAGAAATCTTAGGACAATATAATGTATATATCCGTGGTAATGCATTATACCCATTCTACAACTGCACACAGTAATGCTTAAGTAACCATGTGAACAGATCTCCTGAAAATTCGGAAATTGTACTATCCTCGAGCAGAAATTAAGTCCGCGTCTTCCGCTTTACATCCGAATGTGCAACTACTGCACTACCAAGCACAATTTTCGCATTTTTAAGAGAATGTTTGGGATTTAAATACTACATTGAACAACAGTTTTCAAATTTCTCATAATTATTGCTGCTTACAGGGCACATTCTTTATTTCCCAACAACCCTGGCCGACCTGTTGCATGTTCATGTTTATGGCGTCCCTGCGCTTTTTAGCTAAATATCCCTTGCGCCAGTAAGTGCGAATAAAGGAAATAAAACACATTGCAGTTTCTTGAAAATGCGTTATCCTGTGCGATGCAATGGCGGCATATTTGAATGCAAATACAGGAAGGACGCCGTTTCGATTCCCTATCCAGAACAGTACGGTTTACCCCCCCCTTCTTTTCTTTTCATTTTTTATTTATTTTTTAATTTATGGAGATTCCAGTTCCTTAAACAAACAGGTGAATGTCTCTCTATACCAGAAATAAGGAAAGCAGCATTTTCATATAGGAGGAAAAACAGTTTTCCATAGTAGTTTTCCTTGGTGTTTCGTAAATTTCATCCATACAGATCAGTTATCTTTTATGACACTGCTTAAGATTTCTCAAAGTTTTTTCCTGTATTCCTCAGAACAAAACTTCAAGGACGATCAGTTGAAACATGTCTGAATTATGGAAATAATCCAATACATTTAGTCTAAAAATCCTCAAAACCATTGAAATTTTCTGCGTTTAATGAGGGTGCGATTTCCACTGCTTTCAGTATCCGTAAATTTTCCGGTTACTTCAGAAATTCTCCTGCATAAAAATTGGGAGATAGTAAATATAAACTATTATCAGCGTACAAGGAAAGACCCTTTAGATATGAAAAGTCGTTTTAGCATATTGGATTTTCAAAAACTTATCAACTGCAAAACATTTAGTCGATTGTAATTTGTGAGTTTACTACTAAGTGCACTTAAAATAAGAAAATCGGTAATCCTTTGTGATTAATGAACAGGAACTTTACACCAACTGCACTTAAATTAGTATAACTATACTAGTGATCCGAATTTCTAGGTGCAGAATAGAAATTCGACTACACTAAAAAATAGTATAACTATACTAGTGATACGAATTTCTTGGCGTAAAATAGAAATCAAAGTTTCCAAGCTCTCGCACATCAACCATTTAGCATTTTCAGGATAAGAAGACAGCAAACTGCATCAACATCAACCAGATGGCTTTTTCAAGAAAAAGCCATCTGGTTGATGAGCAAAATCTTGGAAACTTTGATTTCTATTCTACGCCAAGAAATTCGGATCACTAAACTGTTAAAAATTTGTTGAAAGGTTGTAACAAAATATGGAGTAAGTAAGGGAAAAATTTGCTGCAACCATTACGTTGTTCAACCTTTGCGCCAAATTATGGTTTAACCTAACGCCAAATTATGGTTCAACCTAACGCCGAATTTTCACTTGATATGCTCTTTATTTACAGCCCATTTTATATAAATTAGGATCAGTGCATGTTCAGTTCAACCTCACAACATGTCATCATCATCATCATCATTGTCAACCATTATCAATCCACTGTTGGACGAAGGTCTCCCCCAAGTTTCCTCCACAGCGGTCTGTCTTGTGCCAGTCTCCTCCATGTCACTCCCGCATACTTTCGAATTTCATCCTCCCATCTCCCACGTGGTCTTCTTCTGTATCTTTTCCTGTCCATTGGAATCCAATCTAAAATTTCGGCTGTCCATCGATGGTCTGTCCTTCTGGCAGTATGTCCAGCCCATTGCCATTTCAGGGATTTAACTCTGATCATGATGTCTCAGAGGAAGACCAAGAAAGACATGGGTGGATCAGATTCAGGAGTGTCTGCATGAAAAAAAGAATATGAGTATGAAGTATAGAAGATCTTGTGTACGGCGTGTAATGGATATCAGTGAAGCACGAGTTGTATGTCAAGATCGCTGTAAATGGAGAAGTTTGATATGACAACAATAAGTAAAAATATCTGGAAGTTTGTATTTCTTTTTGGAGCTAACCTCTGAATCTCAGAGAACAGCTTAGTGATAAGTATGTGTGTATCTTCAATACTGCAGGATTTCAGAGCCATTGTAACTGCTGATGGTTTCACCGAATCAAAGGTTTTTTCATAATCGATAAAAGCCATGCGCAATGGAAGTTCATATTCCCTCGCTCTTTCAATTAGTTCTTTCAGTACGTGGATATGATCTATTGTGCTGTACCCACTCCTGAATCCAGCTTGTTCTCTCGGTTGAGCCATGTCCAGTGTTACCTTCAAGCGGTGTGAAAGAACTTTAGTGAAGATTTTATAAACCACTGATAGGAGGCTGATAGGTCTGTAGTTCCCGAGATCCTCAATGTCACCTTTTTTATGTAGCAAGATCATTGTAGCGGTGTTCCAATCCTCAGCAATCTTCCCTTCATTAAGGCATCGAGTGAAAATTTGGGCGAGTACTGTTTCGATTTCTCCACTTGCTTCTTGTATGATGTCTACAGTAATTCCATCTCCTCCTGGAGCTTTTTCCCGCTTCACGTTCTTGATTGCATGTGCAACTTCTGCTGGGAGAACTAAAAGAACTCTGGTACTGGTACCTTTCATGATGTCTGAAGTACATGTATCATCCCTTTCATATAATGTGGAGTAGAAATCTTTCACTCTTGTCAAAATTTCGTCTCTATTTCTTGTTACAGAACCATCTTCTTTTCTCAGTGCCATAATCTGTTTTCTTCCCTTGCTGAGATGTCCCTTTGCTATCTTTAGGCTTTGGTTGTTTTCAATTGCTTTCCTCACTAGTTGACAGTTGAATTTCCTTACGTCTTCAGTGATACATTTTCGTACTGTCTTGCATAGCTCTGTATATTCCACTTTGGAAGTCACATCTTCTTTTGTTTTCCTCATCTCTCTTCTTTTTTGCATCAACATTTTGGTTTTTCCTGATAATTTGTTCACATGCAACTTGTACTGATCCTTATTTATATAAAATGTGCTGTAAATAAAGATCATATCAAATGATTTATTAGAGTGCAAGTAAGCTACTGTCAAATATAAAATCAAATACTATTATATTTAAAATAAATAGGTATATTTAGGTGAAAGTATGCCAGCATTCATTTTTAGTATGACCTTTCCTATTGCAATATGTGCAATGATTAGCAATTGAGGAATCATTGCACATAATTTTGATTGAGCTTTTATTGATAATTTAATTGCAATCATTTTGATTGAGCAAACGAAATATTAAAAAATCCGTAAAAAAAGACCTGTATCCATAAATCAGTAAAATCAAGCAAAAATCCATAAATTTTATAGATAAACGGTAAAAGGTGGCAAGTATGTATTAGTATATTTTGTGCAATTTCTGGACCAATAAAAATAAGGGAACTACCAACTTTTGGTATACACTGGTCACATTTTTTTTTTCAAATTTCTCCCACTGCGTACTATGTTTTGTTTTATTTATTAGAAATATCTTCATGTCTACACACACACACACACACACATTATCCTAAATTTGCGATATATTAATCTTATGAAAATGATACCTTATTTTCTACATATACTGTAAATGTGTACTTTTTTTTTTTATTTGGCGGACCAGTGATTTAGAAATTCGAGTGGTCCGCTGGGCCTGTAGCAGATTTATTTCTAATTTTAACACTGCAAATAGGTCATTGCTTGCCATTTTTTGATTGGATGGGGGAGTTTGCCAGATGGCAGTCGAAAAATTATGGGATACAGATATTTGAGGAATTGTTTAAAAAAATTGTGTAATAAATTTAGGCTATAAAATAACTATTGCAATCATAAGATTTGAAAAATAAACAAAAAGACTAAACTGTGGGCATACCTTTTCTAATAACAAATAAGGCTTAGGGTTTGTGATCTACCGTTCTGTATAAGTGCTTGAAATAAACTTAAAACATCACATTTTAAAATATGCAGGGGTCACTTAAAAAATAACAAACAGTTTAACAAGTAAACTTACCCTTACACACTGTGAAAAATTTCGTCTTTAGATTACGGGCAGCTAGGGATCCGACCATTGCTCGTAAAATTACGGCCTGGCCTGTTTTTGTGAAAGCCAGTAAAATTAAGATCTCAACCGTAAATACTAAGCCCGTAATTTGGAGGCCATTGCTCGTAAAAATAAAATGTGACCGTTTTCAGTTAGACCATAATTAGTTAGTTTATAATAATAAATACAGTTTGACTGAATTCAGCTAAGACTGAATTTCACAGGCTTGATTAACTGAATACAGTTTTCAACTCAGCCGTAATCTGAAATTAAAGAGTTTGACCTTGCTAATTTGAATTTCAGAGCAATCCTTGTATTTATAGTTTGACCATTTCAGCCTCATGGCAAGTTGTCACTCGACTTTTACAGTAAATGCACATTGTTTGTGGAAGAGTGTGCAGGTAAATGCATGCTTTTTGTGGAAGTGTGTGAGTGTGAAAGTGTTTGATGCTTGGTTTATTACCAATCAATTCAGTTTTAAATGAGAGTAATGATATTTTCATATCTTAAAATTAGGTTTATTACAATTTGATAAATAATGACATCAGTTACACACAGATTTGTTTGACATTAGGCTTTACGAACTTTGTACACAGTTGGTTGAACAATACATTGTTCCTTTTAGACATTTTAATTTGCACATGTACTAATACAGTATTTGCATAAATGAATACAAAGGACAGTTATGTAGTAAAGACACATACAGGCATATTCTTATATTTTCACGTTATATTAATGACAAACAGATCTACGAACTGGTATCCAAGTACATTGCGTCTATAAGGGTATTCAATCCACAATGGTGTTTAAGTTGGTTTTTCATTAAGGTTTTGACTAGTACTACATTTCACATAGGGTTGAGTCAGGCTTTTCTTGTTTTCACATTCACTACCTTGTGTGCTATTTCATTTTACATTCTACTGAGCACTATGTTGTCAGTGTTTCCTCAACTTTTACGGTCGTTTCTTATTTCTAATTTTTGGATATTTACCTACTTTTCACATTTTTAGTAAAATTATGTCAAAAACTGGAAGTGCTGCTTTTGAAAGATCATATTGCTTCCCCATAATTAAGGTATCAGAAAGAAAAAAACAAAAAACTTGAATAGAAGTGGAAGCTTGAACTTGATGGGGCATCATTTCAAATCTCAGACCCCCCCCCACCACCCAGAGAAGAAACGCTTGCTTAGACCCTGATTCTGAATGAATCATTGTAGAACATTAACGAATATCATCAATATTTCTAAAATATTAAATTTTCCTGTATGGGATGTTTTAGAAATGACTTCAGTGATTAAGGTGGTCCTTCCCTTGGTGTGTTGCCACAAGGAAACCATTTCGGAACACAAAAACCTTTTGGAATGCTATTAAATAGTTGTATTTATAATATCTTGGGAATGCTTGAAGATAGTGAAACAATTTTTCATTGTTGTACAAATCAGGTGTTTAGTGACAACGGGGAAAAAAAAAAAAAACTTCTATGAAAGGAACACGGCAGAATCCCTAAATTTCTCAAAAAACAATTTCATCGTATCATTTTGTACCAATTTGTGCACTATCATCTTAAAACAAAAACGCAAAATATGTAAAAAAATTCCTATCTTTTAACTTAAAAAAGAATTGGCTTCTGATTTATCTTAAAATATAAATTTTCCTGGGCATTCAAGTTTTACTATCTGGGTACGTAAATAATTTGTGTACATACCCAGCTGGGCATGTGACATTTCAGATATTTTTCAAGTCCTGTTTAAAGTGACACAGGTAAAGATTTCACTCACAGAAATTTAGAACACATTCGATTTTTTTATTTAACATTAATTACGTTACAAAGAAAAGAAACTGTACATGATATAGTTTCCTGTCATTTTCATGGCCAGCTTTTACCAGATTCAGTAAACAAAAGAGTAACAGTAGAAGCTCGTTATAACAAAATTCAAGGGGGGACAGAAAAAATTCTGCAGCAATACAATTTCCTTAAAACATTACGAAATTTTCATTAAAAAGTTAGTATGTACTACAGAAATTTTCGTTACACATAAGATTGCATCGCTGTAATTGCGAAATAGTGCCCATAGAGACAAGCGAAGGTAATATTTTTTTTGTAATGGGAAGTTTTTGCTAAAATAGTAATAAAGAAATATATGTTTTAATTAATCTATACGTATGAAATTATGTTCTGTACATATTTTTACTTATATGTATCCGGGTACCATGCGCGAGATGCCCGGGGCATGTGAATCATTGGCCTAGGCTGGAAAACAAAAAATCTAGTTACCCAGACTGGGCAATTAAATTTTAAAATGAAGTTCAGCATAGAATTTTCTACTACAAGAAAAAAAGACAGTCATCTCATGCCATGCTGCTTTTCACTGCCAATCACTGGAAGTTTTGTTATTGTTACGGAGTGCCAAGAACAGAAGAATATCCCTTCTTTAATTATATTATGCTCTAGGTCCAGAAATTGGAAGCATATATAATTTTTCTCCAAATGTTGTTTAAAGCCAGTGACTGAATGCATGCCTCTGATGGAACTAGCAGCCTGTGTTTATTGACAAAAGGTGAAAACTAACACAAAAGGAACATGGCTGATTACTACATTTCTCAAATACTAATCTCAGCATCATCACGCATTTATGCACTGAACATTTTGAGTATAGACCCTTAAAACGAAAATGCAAAATATGTAAAAAAAGTGAGGGTTCTGATTTGTTATCTTAAAAGATAAATTTACCTGGGCACACACATACAACCAGCTTTACTTTATAATTTATATGCCCCAGGCATCTCAGGCACGGTATTTTTCAAGCCCTGATTATTAACAATTCCTAAGCGATTTCTGCAGTGCTTAGCCTCAGTCCCTTAGATATAAATAGCTACAACTTTGAGAATCTTTTGGTTATATAGTTATTTTAAAAAGAGTGATATATAGTTTTTTAAAGCTACCGGTGTGTGTATACACAGTGCGTCAAATAATTTTTAAGACTGGAGCTAGATTTCAGCCTACGGTGGCGCCACCAGTGTAATCGCGAATGCGTTATAAACTGTGACCATCTGCTTGCTTTCTGCAAAAAGTACTGCGCAGTTGTTAAAGTAACTCAAACGAAACGACCGTTCATTAGAGAAGTAAAATTTTTTTCATGTTGAATTATTAAGATGGAACAAAGGGCTGTTATTAAATTTAACGCAAAACTTAGTAAAAGTGCCTCGGAAACGTACCAAATGATGAAACAAGTTTACGGTGAGTTTCGTTTAAGTAGATCAAATGTTTTCCTGTGGCACAAACGTTTTTTGGAAGGAAAAGATACACTAGAAGATAATAAGCATACCGGAAGACCAAGTTCATCTAGGACACCTGAGATTATTGAAAAAAGTGCGTGATTTCGTGGCAAACAATCGATGTGCGTCACTAAGAATGATGGAAGAGTCTTTAAACATCAACAAAGAAACGATTCGAGCCATCCTGCATGAAGATTTGGGCAAAACAAGTCTGTGCTAAATTTGTTCCACACACTTTAACCAATGAACAAAAATCAAGGAGAAGTGCATATTGCAGAGACATCATTTCAGCCGCTGAAAATGATCCAAACTTCTTAAAATCGATTGTTACAGGTGATGAAACATGGTGTTTTCAATATGATCCTAAAACAAAGCGACAAAGTGCGGAATGGAAGTCAAAAAACTCACCACAAGCCAAAAAAATAAGAAAAGTTCCATCGAAAATCAAAACAATGCTCATTACATTCTTCGATAGTAAGGGTATTATCCACAAAGAATTTGTTCCAAGTGGACAAACAATTACTGGTGAGTTTTATTTAAATGTCTTGAGGCGTTTGATGGGCAGAATTCGTCGCATTCGTCCAGAATATCGGGATGAAAACAGTTGGTGTTTGTTGCACGATAATGCACCCAGTCACACCTCACTTCTTGTTCGTAGGTTTTTGGCGAAAAATAACGTCTGTGTGTTGAATCATCCACCGTATTCGCCTGATTTAGCACCCTGCGACTTTTCCTTTTTCCCAAAACTTAAAATGACGTTAAACGGGTGTTATTTTGATGATATTTCGACCATACAAACCGCTTCGACGCGTGCTTTGGAGGCAATTCCACAAAGTGAACTGGAACAGGCATTCGAATCATTATCAAATCGCTGTAACAAGTGTATTGAAGCCGGAGGGACTTATTTTGAATAACAAACCAAAACAAATTATAATTTCTTGTTTCTATTTCATTTTACAGACCCAGTCTTAAAAATTGTTTGCCACACTGTGTACATATTGAGGAAACACGATGCTCTCACCCCTCTTGTTTGTAAACGAACCACCGCTTGGTAGAGCATCAGTGCACTCATATTGATGATAATATGATATCAATAAGGATAAACATCATGAAAAAGAGGGTTCATAGTGGGGTGCCCAATGCATGGGTCATCATCACCGAGATGGTGGAGTTCATGCAAATGGCAAAATAAAAAACAAAGAGAAACGGATTCATATCTCGCTGAATTCATGTGGAGATTTCGGTGTTGGTTTTTTTATTTTTGCAGCCGTTTTAACATGGTATTTATCACCTAAATCACCATTTCTTATACATCAGGATCATTTCTATTTTAACTAAAGCAATTACATTATTTATCGTTCTTACATAGTTTTGTAGTTTTTCACTTAGTATTTGCTCTTTAGCGTCTAGTTATATTTCAGTGTTGCGTTTTTTTATTTTTGCAGCCTTTTTTACATAGTATTTATCACCCAAATCTCTGTTTCTTGTATTTCAGGATCATTTCTATTTTTAAGTAGAGCGATCGTGTTATTTACCGCTTGCATTATTTATTTCAAGTTTTTTCTTGTTCCGTGCTACCTCCAGGGTTGTTTTTTTTGGGGGGGGGGCTTTTTTGGGGCCAAAAATGTAGTGTATGATCACCTTCACCTTTTAGCAGTATTTAGGTAACCTTAGCTCTATTCGTTTTTTCCAGCAGATTGAGAACCACACCAGTACCTTCGATCACTTGATCTCATTTTCAAGGTTTTCACCTCCGAGGGCCAGCTCAAGGAGTTTATTTGGGGGTGCTGGAGCTTTTCTTGCACACAGAAATGTAGTGTATGATCTCTTTCACCTTTTGGTAGTATTTAGGTCTCCTTAGTCCTTTTGTTTTATTTTCAGGAGTGAGAGCATACAAGGACCTCGAATCACTTGATCTCAAGGCTTCTCCCTCCAGAAGTTTATTCGGGGAGGGGGGGGGCATTTTTTTTGGACCTAAAGAGCAGAGTATGATCTTCACATTTTGTTAACCAAGCAAAATAGCATTTCAAGTCTGTCTCCACAACAATCAGCAAAATAGCTTGCCACTGTAACTGCAACACACTAGTGTAGAAACATTGTCAATCTGAAAATGAAACAGAAATTCTACCATCCCAAGAAGGGATACCGACTTTGGTTAATGTGTAATTTAGCGTCCTAAATTATTTCGTCGGAAAAATTTAACTGTGTGGGAAAAGTGCGACGTACAATTTTTTAAGCATGCAAAATAATTGGGAAAGGTGCGAAAAAAATAGAACTTTTAGATAAAAGGAAATAATTTTTCCGAAGTATTTACCTGTCAGTATGATGGTTTGAAGCAGTTCGTGCGGGAGGGTGAAGCGATGCTAACGGACACGACGTCAAGGTTCCGTGCGTCGGAAGGAAGTAACAGTTGGTAGTGAATGCGCGGAAGAATACAAGAGTGGCGGATATTTTTCGGAGGAGTGTGATGCATCGTGTAATTGCGTGAAAGTAGAAAGAAGTAGTTCAGATGTTTTATTAATTTTTGAGAAAGAAATGTGCGAAATGTCATTATTAGTTTTACAATGTTTCCGAATGCAAAGAAATGAAGAAATGTAAATGTTTTCATGTACCACAGAAGTGTCCAGTATGAACTTTAGGTTCCGGTTGAATGACAAGTTTTGATTATGGTTTCGAAGATGTACAGGGTAGTAGATTTGTTCAACCAATTCCTTTGTATTTGTGCTTTTATTCCGTACATCGTAGCTCACATTTCCCCCTCCTGAAACGGTTATTTTTGAAAATGAAGGAGTTTCTTTAATTCAAAAATCGTAGTAAGGCAGGGAGCCCAAGAGCTTGTTGTCATATTGTGCCGGAAAATGAAATTTTAAGCCCTAACGAAATCCGAAATGAAGTATGGAGACTCGTGAATTTGGAAAGAGCCACTAACGCTGTTGAAAAAGCTACTAACACCACTAACAATGCTGCTTAGAGCGGACCTCTTTCCTTCAATGTATTCCTACAAGACGCTTGTATGACTACTTACTGCTCAACCTCTTCCTGTTGTATTCTTCCGCCCGTAACTTGCCCTTCTCAACGAAGCTTCCATTCACCGGCTTACACCTTGACGCTGTCGCCGCTCTGTTGTCCTAGGCCTACCATACGTACTCTTCCAAACCATCGCACTCCCAGGTAAATACTTCAATGAAATTATTTCCTGTCCTCTACAAATATTATATTTTTGCGCCTTTCTCCGTTATTTTGCATGCTTAAAAAATTATACGTCGCACTTTTCCCACACAGTTAAATTTTTCCGATGAAATAATTTAGGACGCTAAAGTACACATTTACCCAGACTTTATTCATCCATACGAATCCCATGATTTGGTGGAAAGGAATTTCCAAATTGAATGGCTTTACAACTGAGCCTGCCTCTGAACTAGCAATGCTTTTGCTGCCAAGTTCTGCCAGCTCAGCTTCAGTCGAAAGCTTTTTCTATGGATTTATACACTCTAAGCTCAGGAATCATTTAGGTGTCAACAAATGTGCTATCGGATTCTACGAGGGAAAAGTGAACCAGACTACTGGTTCTGCAATTCATTGGCAGTTACATAATTTTAGATCAATGAAATCAATTCTGTACAAAACAAAAATTTTAACGAATAAAAATTTTTGACACTTTTCCACTCATAATAATTGTAATAAAATAATTATAAAAATAAAGACGAATATTGCAGTTTGCTTAAAGGCAAGTTTCTTACTATTTAATATATCTATTAATGCTTACATATTGTTTAAAAGCATGTTATATGTTTCTGACAGTTTTTGACGGTTTAAACCAGTTTTAAATGCTCATGTTAAAATCACTAAAACCCCAACCCTGGTTCGCCGTCTCAAAAGTGGGCCAAAGAATGCTGAAAAGATTGGGCCTGCATATCAGAAAGAGTTTATCGTAAACAATCATTTAGGGGGGTGATTAGGAGGCATTTGTTATTAGCCTTGTTATTCAAAGCGCTCATTAGGAGGATAAAATAGACAACAGTTCTCTTTGACTGATTGCCTGCTGAAAGGGCTACGAACCTAATATAGAAAATGTTTTGAGTCGCATGTTTCTATAGATAACTCCAAATATTGATGAACTTTGCAAAGCTCATACATCTCATTGATACTAAATGAGACTTTATCAGTTTTATTTGATTTTTCTAGCCATTCATGCAATTTCTGTAACATCAATTTATGCAATTTTTTCAAATATACATGTGTGTATTTGTACTTCTTATACCCACATACATACACACATAAATGCAATGGAATAAACTTTTCATTTAGTAATAAGATATCTCCCTAATACACAAGCGGACGTAGTTTTTTCAGCTAAAATATTTCCAAGGGGTACTTTAAGAAAAAACGTTTGAGAACCACTGTTATAGATAAAATGTACTCAGATGCCAGTTCATAAGCTGTTTGACTATTTCCTCTTCATTAATATAACATAAATAAAAGAATATGTCTGTAATATCTGTACTCCATAGCTAACCTTTGTATTCAATCGTGCAAATCATTGGCGCACCCACGGAGGGGGCTTAAGCCCGCTCCATGGAGCTTAAGAACGATGTACGTCACAAATTAAACATTCAAAATTATTATTTTACATGTTCAAAAAATTACATAGTGTCTGACGTGGTGTCTTCTTCCCAATGGCCCGAAGAAATTAAAAGCAACGTACGTCACAAATTAAATATTAAAAAATATTACAGGGTGTTTCAGAAAATTTGATATCATTTGAGATGTAAATATCTGAGTAACTAAATAGTCTACGCAAATAAAACTAAACAGGCTTGATATTGAGCAAAATAAGATTTATTCATCAAAATTTCAATAAGAAATTCAAAGGTATGTGGATTTCATGAACGATTTCACAAGTACATACATGAAAAACTACCGAAATGACACAATAACTATTTTAATTTCAATGTTAAAATATTTAATATATACATTTAAAAAGATGATATAATAAAATATGTACACACGAGATCTTTCGGTACCCAAAGAGAGGATTCATGTACCTGTTGTACTGAAACACTCGGGAACAGAGATACAACACCTAAGAAAAGCATGGTAAAGGGTTGTGTAATTGGAGAAATTGATTTAAATCGATCCAGTACTTGAGTGGAATTGGTAACAGAAAAAGTTGAGTTATTAATGAGAGGTCGAAAATATTGAGCTAAGGCTTTTTCCAGTGGGCGGGTGGGATGCTATGTTGAGCAGCAACTAATAATCTAAGGGGGCTTCCAGTCTTATGTAACTTTAGTTTTCCAAATAATTCTGGGACTCTAGGTCCTGATGGGTTAAGCAATTTTGAAGTAATGAAAGTGGGAAGTAGTGAATGATTTTTTTAATCTGTTAACAGCTGTAATTGTGGCAGGGACTGGGTCTTTAGGAATAACACAGTATGGTATGGATTTAATAGAAAGTTTCAGTTTGTCAACATATTACCCTTTGATTTCTAACTGGAGTTGAATTCACTGGTAACCGAAAAAAAACCCCATTAAATTAATCTTTTCTTTTGTACCATCCAGTATTTTGCTGCTTCACAAAAACAAACTTCACCATTCAATTTGATTGCAGTCCAAAAATGATTGTTTTAAGCATGGATGATAATGCTTCGTGATTTTCAGAATTTTGAAATTTACTTACCAAGCTACATATTTTTTTTTGTTGTTGTTTATTTCCCCCTCATTTCACTTTGATTATATTCTTATTTTTTGTTCTTAATATCTTGTGATTAGTGAAAAAGAGAGACTCGATATTTTCTAAGAATTTTTCCTAACGAAATGCATGTTTCTAACAGTCTCTTCAAAACCAACCAATCTTTATAATAGGCATTTATTTTGATGGCCAAAAAATTAACCTCTATTCATAATAACTATTTGTGGGGACTGGTCCGCAGAAAATATCGAAAGTTCTACCTGGTTGTGTAATGTTCGTAACTGTTTGATTTCTTCCCTATTGTTTAAAGTTTCTTCATTATGAATACCATAGTTCTTAGAATTCAAAGTTTTTAAAAGTTCATACCTGGTCTGTTGTTGAATTGCAGGTGGAAAGGCTCCAACAATTTTCTCTAGTTGAAGCACAATATTGAAGTCTTTGTATTTATCCTGGGTGCACGCAAACTTTAGGTACGCTATCCTGCTACAATTACAGCTGTTAACAGATTAAAAAATCATTCACTACTTCCCACTTCCATTACTTCAAAATTGTTTAACCCATCAGGACCTAGAGTCCCAGAATTATTTCGAAAACTAAAGTTACATAACTGGACACCCCCTTAGATTATTAGTTGCTGCTCAAGCAGTAAATAGCCTTACCCGCCCACTGGAAAAAGCCTTAGCTCAATATTTTCGAACTCTCATTAATAACTCAACTTTTTCTGTTACCAATTCCACTCAAGCACTGGATCGTATTAAATCAATTTCTCCAATTACACAACCCTTTACCATGCTTTCCTTAGATGTTGTATCTCTGTTCCCGAGTGTTCCAGTACAACAGGTACATGACATCATAAAATCCTCTCTTTTGACATTGCGTACCCCATCTCCTGGGGTGGAAGCTGTATTGCAAGCACTATCTCTAGTTTACAAGAGATCTTACTTTAAGTTCGATGAGATAATACATCAGCAATGTGAAGGGGCACCAATGGGATCTCCCCTTTTTCCGACCATTGTTTTCCGTAAATGGACGATGTCATCGCTCTTTCCACGTTATTTTTTAAACAACGCATAGCGACTGAAAAATTGTGTTCCGGCACCGCTGGGATCGAACCCCAGAACTCTCGATAACTAGTCGAGTGCGTTCGAATTTACGCTACGGCGCCAACAATTCTCAGCGCCATGCGTGGTTTATCAGTCAGCATCTGACTACACGAATACGTATTGATGGTCTCAGTAACTGAGATGTCGTCATCTGGTGGCATTTAACGCAACAGCTATTTAATTGTAGCTGATAAATTCAAAGGGCGATAGAAATGGTTAATATATATCAAATACGTGGAGATAGTGTAAATGGACGATGTCATCGCTCTTTCCACGTTATTTTTTAAACAACGCATAGCGACTGAAAAATTGTGTTCCGGCACCGCTGGGATCGAACCCCAGAACTCTCGATAACTAGTCGAGTTTTCAGTCGCTATGCGTTGTTTAAAAAATAACGTGGAAAGAGCGATGACATCGTCCATTTACATTATCTCCACGTATTTGATATATATTAACCATTGTTTTCCGATTCTTGCAAGCAGATTTCTGTAAAGTTCTTCAGTCAACTAGTTACAGACCTATATTATATCTCAGATATGTAGATGATATTTTGGTTCTCTGGAACTATTCTTTGGAATACCTATCAACATTTGTATCTGAGTTATCAAATGTATTTTATACTAAAGTTTACTGCAGAATATGAAAGTAATTATAATTTACCATTTCTAGATATTATGCTCACTAGAAACCCATCTGAATCAACTATTAATCATTCAGTATATAGGAAACCAGAATCAGATACGATACTAATACCTTGGGCATTAGCACACCCATGGAGCTACAAAGAATCATCGACATCTTTTCTTATAAGAAAAGCTTTCACTCATCAGTCCACCACAGCTCCTCAAAAGCAAGAAATGGATACCATTTATAATATCACCCGTAATCATGGATATCCAGATGAAACCATACATAGGATAGTAGCCAAGATTAAAAGGAACAGGACTACAACATTAACATCTATATATGAACCGAAACAAAGAAAATACATTGGTTCTCTTCCCTTTGTACCGAAATTGTGCTCTTCCATGAAAACGATATGTCATAAATATGATTTTGATATTGGAATAAACACAAACAACATTAGGTCCTTCTGAAAGACAGAGGAGAGAGACCCTGTGCCTTTTAATATGAAACATGGTGTATATATTATCCCTCTTAACAGCATAGAAGAAAATGAACAACAAAAAATGTACATAGGCTCCACTTTTCGTTCAATATCAGCTAGTTTAAAATAACATAAATATGATATTAAAAATAGATACAACCACAGCTTTAGCACAACTTAAAAACCAAGGTTATGCTTTGGTACATAATTTTAATTTCAACGCTTTAATAAAACAGACTTTGTTTACATAACCCTGAAAATATTAGCTTGCTTCCATTGGCTGAGAATTTGAAAAATGCCGCAATCCTCAGACTGTACGTGCCTTATCTCAGCAACTTTGCTGGAGCCTATTGTAGTGCCATAAATCCTGGTGTAGAATTACCTTCCTGCCTGGGATGAGATTAAAATTCTCAACACACCAAAATCTAGGTCAACTTTAAGATTTGTTGAGAGTTTGTATATTATGAAATATGGGAATACAGCATGTAATGATAATTTGCCAGAATTTATACCTATACCGTGGAAAACATACTTGGGTTTGTCGGGTTAGGTATTAATAAATCAATAGACTTAACCTATTACTATTATGTTTGACCAGTAACAAACGTTGTCACACTCTCATTGGTTAAACCCATTTGATACTAGTTACGTCATTACGACTGTTTGTCTTATATAAATATACGTTCGTTTGGTGAATTTTAACAGCATCTGAAGATGGTACCCACTGTGGGTACCGAAAGATCTCATGTGTGTACATATTTTATTATATAATCTTTTTAAATGTATATATTAAATATTTTAACATTGGAGTTAAAATAGTTATCGTGTCATTTCGGTAGTTTTTCATGTATGTAGTTATCGGCAAAAGTTCAATTCACAGTGATTTCACAAGTTTTCAATATGGCCTGTGACACTGCTACACTCCTGCAAGCAGGATGCAGCATGTCCGTGTCACACTCCTGCCAAGCACAATGAAGCATGTCTCTCATGTGCTCAAATGTGGCATGGGGATTTTCTTCGCCCCAAATGAGAACAATATCACCAAACTATGAACATGCCGTTTTATACACGATAAAAAATGACGAAAATGGCATTTAAAAACCTTTAATGATAAGTTAAAACCAATTTCATGAGTACTTTCAATCCTACTTTAGGACCATCCTCAGATGAAATGAACACGACCTAGAGATCACACAGGTTAATATAACAAGCACATTGCCAGATTACCGTATACGTATGATTAAAGTTCAACACACTATTGACGTAAGCAATTAATGTCCTATGAAATTGAGTCAGCATTCACGGTGAAGAATAGGGTTGTGACGTCCAGACTGTATGAGGTTCTTCCATACTCCCGATACAGATACCGGAACCTCATCATTGCAGCGCCAGTCCATTATTAGCAGAAAGTTTGTTAATTCTTAAGAATATGGACTGGTGCTGCAATGATGAGGTTCCGGTATCTGTATCGGGAGTATGGAAGAACCTCATACAGTCTGAACGTCACAACCCTATTCTTCACCGTGAATGCTGACTCAATTTCATAGGACATTAATTGCTTACGTCAATAGTGTGTTGAACTTTAATCATACGTATACGGTAATCTGGCAATGTGCTTGTTATATTAACCTGTGTGATCTCTAGGTCGTGTTCATTTCATCTGAGGATGGTCCTAAAGTAGGATTGAAAGTACTCATGAAATTGGTTTTAACTTATCATTAAAGGTTTTTAAATGCCATTTTCGTCATTTTTTATCGTGTATAAAACGGCATGTTCATAGTTTGGTAATATCAGCACGATTGGTTTTTGGTGATGAGAACAATATGCTTGTTGATTTTGCTATCCGTATGAAATGTGGTTTCCTCACTGAAAACGACGATTTTCAAACTCGTCTTTTTCAAGTTTCTCTGACACAGAATTGCTTACGCTTTTGCTTGTACGGTATCATTCGAAAGCGTTCCCTTGCGACACGCCAAACTGTCGTTAGAGGAATCTGGGTTTCCAGACTTGCTCTTCTTATGGATTTCCTGGGGCTTCGCAGAAATGTTTCCCGAACCTGCACGACCATCTCTTCCGCTACTGAGCACATCAGGGACATGCTGCATTGTGTTTGGCAGAAGCTGGGCTACCGACTTGACGTGTGCCGTGTCACAGGCGGTCGCATATTGAAAACTTGTGAAATCGTTCATGAAACCACATACCTTTAAATTTTTCATTCAAATTTTGACGAATAAATTTTATTTTGCTCAACACTAAGCCTGTTTGATTTCATTTGCCTAGACGATTTAGTTACTTAGATATTTACATCTCAAATGATATAACATTTTCTGAAACACCCTGTATTTTACATGTTCAAAAAATTACATAGTGTCTTTTTCCCAAAGAGATTAAGAGCGACGTACATCACAAATTGTGGTGCCTTCGCGCAGTTGTTTTACGTAGACAAATTAAGAATGCGAAAAACGAAGAGAAAAGAAAAAAAAGCTGTCAAATCTAGCTGCTGTTCTATAAAGCAGAAGTGAATGCCTCCCCAATCTCAGTATAACAAGTTGATAAGTGCCTGTAGCATTCAGTCAGGGCTGAATACAGGGGCGTACATTGATTTTTTTTCGGGGAAGGGGAGGTCCTTTGACAAAAAATGGAAGTTTTTGTAATCCACCAGAACAAAATAAAAGTTGATGAAAAAATTTAAAGCATTTTTTCTAATGTAAGAAACATTCAAAAATATTACTTTACATGTTCAAAAAATTACTTAGTGTCTTCTTCTCAAGGCCCCAAAGAGATTAAAGGCGACATACGCCACAACCGTATATAAACTATAGGCGTACACTACATATGTATGTACACACATTTTGTACGTACACTATATATTTATATATACAGCCCCCTCCAACAACAATTCCTGGGTGCACTATGCAGTGATCTAAAACTACATGGGAGAATTACTACTAAGAGAAAAAACTATATGTTAATTTCTCACTCAACATATCTAGATTGATTTTGCTGAATTTACTCAAAATCATGATCAGACCCCCATCTTAGACCACACGAAAAAAAAGCCCACAAAAATGTAAATCAATACATGCGTGTTATTATATGGCAAAATGGAAAGTTCCACTACGAAGAAAAGTAAAGCCGTTATATACCTGGCTTGCACAGAAAAGTAAAACACTGTATCACATCTGATAGTAAAACATATGCACATTTTAGAATATCATCATCATCATCATCATTGTCAACCATTATCAATCCACTGCTGGACGAAGGTCTCACCAAGTTTCTTCCACAACGGTCTGTCTTGTGCCAGTCTCCTCCATGTTACTCCCGCATACTTTCGAATTTCATCCACCCATCTCCCATGTGGTCTTCTTCTCGGTCTTTTCCTGTCCCTTGAAATCCACTCTAAAATTTCGGCTGTCCATCGATGGTCTGTCCTTCTGGCAGTATGCCCAGCCCTTTGCCATTTCAGGGATTTAACTCTGATCATGATGTCTTCCACTCTTGTCATTTTTCGGATCCACGAGTTCCTCTTCTTATCTCTCCTGGTTACACCAAGCATGCACCTCTCCATGCTGCTTTGAGTTGTCTGCTGCCTTTGTATGTCTCTTTAAATTAAGGTCCACGTCTCTGCACCATACGTAAGCACTAGAAGGATGCATTGATCAAACACTTTTCTTTTAAGACATAATGGCATATTGCTCTTGAAAATTATGCTGTTTCTTCCAAAAGCTCTCCAGGCAAGTTTTGTACGCCGATTAATTTCTTCATCAATGTGACCCTCACTTGATATCTGCTGTCCAAGATAAACGTACGTGTATGTTATCTCCAGCTTTTCTCCATCAATCGATAAATCTTCATTTCTTGTAAAAGCATTGAACATCACTTTTGTCTTCTGAAAGTTCATTTTTAATCCCACTTCTTTACTCTTGTCAGCAAGTTCCTGGATCATACTCTGCAGCTCTGATGGGGTAGTTGCAAAAATGATTACGTCATCAGCAAAACCAAGGTGAGTTAGATAATCTCCATTAATCTTTATCCCTTTGTTTTCCAAGTTCAGTGATTGAAAGACATTTTCCAATGTGGCATTAAAGAGCTTCGGAGATATGGTGTCACCTTGTCTCACTCCCTTTCCAATTTTTATGTGTGTTGTATTTTCAAACAGCCGAATCTTTGCACTTGCATTTTCATAGATGTTATTAATAATATTAATGTATGCATCTTCAATACCACAGGATTTCAGAGCCACTGCAACTGCTGATGGTTCTACCGAATCAAATGCTTTTTCATAATCGATAAAAGCCATGCACAATGGAAGTTCATATTCCTTCGCTGTTTCAATTAGTTCTCTCAGTACGTAGATATGATCTTTTGTGCTGTAGCCACTCCTGAATCCAGCTTGTTCTCTCGGTTGAGCCATGTCCAGTGTTACCTTCAAGAGATGTAAAAGAACTTTGGTGAAGATTTTATAAACCACTGATAGGAGGCTGATAGGTCTGTAGTTCCTGAGATCTTCAATGTCACCTTTTTTATGTAGCAGGATCATTGTAGCATTGTTCCAATCCTCAGGAATCTTCCCTTCATTAAGGCATTGAGTGAAAATTTGGGTGAGTACTGTTTCGATTTCTCCACTTGCTTCTTGTATGATGTCTACAGTAATTCCATCTTCTCCTGGAGCTTTTTCCCGCTTCATGTTCTTGAATTCATGTGCAACTTCTGCTGGGAGGACTGGAAGAACTCTGGTACTGGTACCTTTCATGATGTCTTGAGTATATGTATCATCCCTTTCATATAATTTGGAGTAGAAATCTTTCACTCTTGTCAAAATTTCGCCTCTGTTTCTTGTTACAGAACCAATTTCTTTTCTCAGTGCCATAATCTGTTTTCTTCCCTTGCTGAGATGTCCCTTTGCTATTTTAGGCTTTGGTTGTTTTCAATTGCTTTCCTCACTAGTTCACAGTTGAATTTCCTTACGTCTTCAGTGATACTCTTTCGTACTGTCTTGCATAGCTCTATGTATTCCACTTTGGAAGTCACATCTTTTTTAGTTGCCCACATCTCTCTTCTTTTTTGCATCAACATTTTGGTTTTTCCTGATAATTTGTTCACATGCAACTTGTTCTCAGACCCAGCTAATTTTGTTGTTGTTTCCATAAGAGCTTTGGTTACTTTTCTGTTAACTTCAGAAATATCCACTTCTTCCGATGTTAGGCCTTCTAAAGCAGAGAATCTGTTTTTCAGTTCCAACGTGAAGGTATTATTATGTTTTTTAAGGTTGGTCATGTCAATATATCTTGTTTGTATTATGAGCTTGCCACGTTCGAGTTTAGTGTTGAGTTGCATCTTACATCTCACCAATCTATGGTCACTACCTGTGTTGAACTTGTTTAGCACACTGCAGTCTTCTATGACGAATTTTTTGTTACACATAATAAAATCAATTTCACTTGTCCCATTTGGAAGTTCTCCATGTCCATTTCCTGTGTGGCTTTTTCTTGAAAAGGAGTTCAAGATGAAAAACCCTACTGCCTCTGCAAACTGTACGAGAGTATTTCCACGCTGGTTTCTGTTGCCATGACCGAATTTACCTACTGAAGTTACATTCTGTTGCCGTTGGCCTATTTTTGCATTGAAATCTCCCATAATTATCTTCAAGTGCTGATTACCTCTATTATTTAGATGACAAATTTCCTCATAAAATTCTTCAATTTCTTATTCAGGATGACTTGTGGTGGGTGCATAAGTTTGAATAATCTGAGCCTGGTATCTTTTCGAGAGTTGGATAACGAGTCGTGCAGCTCTTTCAGAGGAACTTTCAACTTCTACAACTTTATCCTTCAGTTTCTTGTTTATTATAAATCCAACACCACTAGTTCTGCCAGTATCTGTCCCACGATAGTAGAAGAGATGTCCACTTTTCAGTTCGATGAGATCTTCTCCTTTTCTCCTTACCTCACTTAGCCCCACGATGTCCCACTTGATCCTTTGTAGTTCCTCTTCCAATTCAAGAAGCCTTGAATCAGAAGATAGGGAGCGTCCATTATACGTAGCCAAGGTCAGCATCAGATGGCAGCCTAGTCCGGTCGTCCGGGGATTCTTAGTACCCTCTGCCTTCATGTCGCACTGGCCGCTGCCTTGGCCAGGTACATTCCAGCTGCCGGAGACTGAGGGCCAAGATTTAAGTTGTGGAGTCATTTTGGAGGGGTTTATCCGTAACTCATCACGCTGGCCAAGCGTGTTGGTGAGTGTGGGATAGTATTTCCTCTAATCCCACCCCAAAGTCAAAGGAATCTTTAACAATACAACCCACTACATTGATTTTCTTGTGGCAAAGCTATTCGACTAGCATTAAAGTGGTTTGTCATGAGATAAACCTATCAAAACGAACACAAACATGATTAAAACTAGGCTTTATTTCAAATCGCATGCTTTTGCTTACGATATTTTGATTGGCTCTAACACATACATGTACACAGTTCGTCAGCCTAATAACAAACATGAGTAACCGATGATGTTATTTTTATTATTATAATAAACGTAATTTTAAAAAGTGACTAATCACATTTTTTTAACCAATCCTCTAGTGTGTGTAGGATCAAACATCCGATAGACAACGAACTACAACGACCGTTGGTAACTACCGAACCATGGTCGCGGTTGCCAGTGGCGTATAGCCAGAAATTCCTTAAGGGGGGGGGGGTTCCATGGGTTTGGTTCATTGGTGAAAGCCTCGTATACACGTATATATCGCTTTAAATTAGTGCTCAGTCTCCCCTCAAGAGAGGAATTCAATTCAAATCCCGAACCCCCCCCCCCCCATCTGGCTACGCCACTGTTCGTTGCTAATTGCTATTCTCAGGCTATCTCCGCCATTGCATATGATTTCCAGCCGTGCTATTGGTTGAGAGGTTGAGCCAAATCGCTAAAAAAAGCACTGTTACTGCGGGTTGCACCAAATATTGGTTTAAGTGTCTGCTTCTTTAATTTTGAAATAACCAATTTTTGGTGAAACTCATTCAATTAAACCATATTATGGGGAAACGTTGAACTGAAATTTTTAACAGTGTAGTATAGTTATACAATGAAGTTAAATTACATTTTCTGCAAGGATTACTCAAAATAGTATAGTTATACTATTTTGAGTCATCCTTTGTGTATAGGTAAAATCGTATTCTGGATGGAATGTATTGAAATTCATGCAAGGGACTGTGAATTTTTTTGTGTGATCTCTCTCAGGAAGCACATCCTCGTGAGTTATTTCAGTTTTGGAAAACGAAGCATGCTGTTCTGCATGATTGCTCATTTGCGTATTATACAGTGGTGATCCCACAAATCCTTCGCATTTCCACTTTCGCTGAAAAGCGAATTTCCCCTTATGTATTCATTCCGGTGAAGTTTTTAAAAAAAATTCCATGCAGTCGTTTTTCTTATCACATTATAGACTCTCAAGTAGCTAAACATAGTTGACGGAAATGTTGCAGGAAGCGTTTTTTTTTTCATAATGTTTTCAGCAGCGTTTGTCAGATTTCCATTAAAATAAATAATCGAATAATTGGTAATCGCAGGGTACCGTTAGTTTTCCAGATCATTCATTCATTGTGTGTCGTACTTACTACTACTACTCCGTACGATGAACGGACTGTTATCTTTCTGTTGGCTGCTCCGTTTCCTGATTTTAAGTAAGAAAATGAGTGGTAACACATTCTAAATAAATGAAAGGAAATCGTCAACTTTCTTGGCAAAGTACTTGGTAGAAATCAATTACCCTGACTTCATAAATCGTTAGCTGGAGATCATGTGAACCCAGCGTGAAACAGAGCAGTGGACGCCCTTCATTGTCCTGATTTATGATCGGTGGCGTTATGCACTGAGACGGGGGGGGTGTCAGAGGCCTCCGTATTTTCCCTCTTTAATTGGAGGCTTGATGGGAGCCGGGGGAAGGATGGATTGTCTATTGGAGAACAGCACCCAGTGAAAAGAAGTGGATGGTCACTTAGATGATGCCACACAGTTCGGTGTCAGTCCCGTTAAGGAAGACAATCATCTGTCTCTATTAATTGTAGCACCTGTGTCGATTCGTTCCGATTTAATAAACTTTGTACGTTAGAGAAAAGCAAAACTGAGTGCACGGTATTAAAGTAAGTGCAAGGTAGCCAGAAAACCATTTAAAATTTTCCAGATTTTGAAGATACTTGGTAATGTTATTTTTCCCTATATACCATCATAGCATTTCGTTTTCAGATATTGTGACTCAGTAATAAAAAATATAACGCTGGTTGTGAATAAAACACAATTCAAAATACTGTTTTTTTACATCAAAAGTTAAAACTATTTAATTAAAATTTAAGGACATACAGCCTATTAATCTTGATAGAAATTTCTCAGCAGCTTTCAGTCTTCGAGAGAGAACGGATAGACGTCCTGCGAGAGGGTGTAACGTTGTTTCGCAATACTGTTGTGTAAGTTGACGAAGAGCTGTTTACATTTCATCTTCGATTTGGAAGAGAAGGACATGCATGTTCGCAAACAACAGAACCTTTGAGAAGCATGGACGAAAGCGATGACCGTTTTACTCGATGAATGAATGGCTTTGGTAAACAGGTCAAACTTCCTCACCCCTTTTACAGTTCCCAGTGGTTTGCTAACAGCGGTGATGAGATCTCCGAGTCCCAGTGAATGTTCGCCCATGAATCCTGCTCGTCGTCATGGGCGTCTTCAGTGGTTGGTGTCTTCCACTGCTGAAATAGCGTTCAGCAGTGTTTTGAATGGTCACACCACTCCCGGAAGAATGGGCAGGCAATATAGAAGAGACATGCGTGCAGAACAAACTACTTGTCAAACGCGTAGTTTGGCCAACCAATAAATACTGTATGACAACAAAGCAGCTCTCGTATTGGTAGACTTCAGTTGGGAAGCTCATTATTACTCTGAAAGCATCATATAAATCCCAGTGATCATCCTGATTTCGCGAAGATGTATAATACAATGTTCGAAAAATGTAATGCGCGTCTTCGAACTCCCATTATTTACCAGGCCGGCTCTTCAAGATACGAGTACCTTTTACCTGCGAGTTAACATCATATATCCCCAATCAAACATTTGTTTGATGTGATTGAAAAGCATAGGTAGAATCAGTCTGGAATGATATACCGCAAAAATGGTTTCGAATGCCTGTTCGACTGAATACACGCTTGACTGAAGGTTTACGTGTTTGAATAACTAGAAGGGTGACATCCGATGTCAACTGTGTAAAACGTAAAGTCTTCGTGTATCTCAAATGTAATTATTGAAGTTCAATAACATGTTCTGCAATCGCGTTTTATATTATCAGTGACAGAGGTAGACTCTGATCACTGTTTCATGGTGTTACTTTCCGTTTCCTTTTCAGTGTGACTGGTTTACTCGAAAAAGCTTTTCAGCCAGGAGGAAAAATGTGTGCGTCAGGACTTCGAGCAGTACAATTATTGTGCGAAATTTTTCAGCAGCAATTCCACTTTCTCATCGAGAACACTGAATACATTATGACAACAAAAGTTTTCCCGCAACAATAAAAAAAAGAAAAAAAAGTAGGAGATTGCGAAAATAAAAACTAAGTCCTGTGAAGTTATTGCAGTTAGAAATAATTTACGTCACTGGATCTTTGGTGCTTGCAGCTAGCCACTAAACATTTTTGTTGCAGTGTCCATGATGTCCATATCAGACAAACTATTGCAGCCTAGTCATCGATTATCGTTGGTTAGTTTGCAATGTTCATCGAAGATAGGCGAGGCGTTGGCTCACAGTGACAGTTGATTTGGACAGTCTCATCCTGATCTCCACGAAACGACGCAGAATTGCGAATGCTGAGAAGCAGGCATGAAAATCAATCCATCACTGTAATCGATACTTGATCCGAAGTAATATATTTATTCTGGTTGCTTGTGTACTATAATGTGGAAGAAAATTCTTCTCATAATATGTGAAAAATACGTCATGATAATTAACGCAGCAATCAGACATCTTTGAATTGACTATGTTTACTGTTCTTCACGTAATATCAATCACATCAGAAAACTTGAAATTTTCATCGCCCTGGAGCGGGAATCGAACCCGCTTCTCCCGATTACCGTTCGAGAATGCTAACCGTTACACCACCCAGGATGACAAAGTCACAAGTATCTGAGTGTTAAGAGCATCGGAATATTTTCAGATAGCATTCTTTAATGACATTTTCAAGTTTTCTTATGTGATTGATATTACGTGAAAAACAGAAAATACAGTCAATTCAAAGATGTCTGATTGCTGTGTTAATTATCATGACGTATTATCCACCTATTATGAGAAGAATATTTCTTTCACTCTATATACTTGAACGACTGGTGATATGCTTAACAATGTTAGATGGCAGCACAGTTTGCCTCGATTAAGAATGCGATCGGAGAATATTCCGTTGCTCTAAACACTCAGATGCCTGTGACTTTGTCGTCCTGGGTGGTGTAACGGTTAGAATGCTCGAACAGGAATCGGGAGATGCGGGTTCGATTCCCGCTTCAGGGCGATGATATTTTTAAGTTTTCTGATGTGATTGATATTACGTGAAGAACAGTAAGTACAGTCAATTCAGACATGTCTAATTGCTGTGTTAATTATCATGTTTCTGTACTGATGGATTACTCAAGAACAACTGGGGGGGGGGGAGTCAGTTCGTAGTTTATGGATGGAGTAGTAACAAGCGGCAGTCTGCAATATTTCCAGTAGAGAGCAAAATATTATTTTGAATAGAAGTACGAATGATGTGAAACTATGAGACCCGGGCCATCAATCACCATGGACCAAGAGTGAAATCTGACCAATAATTTTACACCAACACCGTTGGTGTAAAATTATTGGTCAGAATATTGGTCATGTTGACGAAATACACGCAGTTTACAGTTATTTCAAGTTGTAGGTGAACATCGTTTCCCAGCCTCAGAGGAAAGTTACTGTGGAATACGTTAAGATCACTTTGACTGAGATTTGTGCCAGAAATTGTCAAGTTTGTCAAATCAGTTTATTGAAAACAGAGCAAGTAATCGTTTCTAAAAGCGCCTGTGAACTTTACCACTCTCCATTTCATCAACGAGTCTGACAGAAAGATGTGTCGAGCCAACCGGATGACTCTACCATCTTGAGACAAACGCAGAAAGGTAGTGTTCTGTGTAATACACAGCAAACAGGGCTTGTACAGTAATGTTTGGGCCAGTAAGGCAGTGCACGTACAGCGTGGGAGACATTCCATATTGTGCATGGAAAGAGACATTACATTCTGTTTTTGACCAGTTTCCTAAGAGCCACCAGGATTTTAACAATCACCCAGTCGTGGCAATTCGTGGTGTGGGTATATTCCTTCCAGCGTGGCTTGGCTTAGTAACATTTTCTAGATTTCAAAATACTCTTCGCCATAAAGCAAGGATTTTGGCTTCGAAATAGACAAATGTTTTTATGCTGAACAGCTTTTGATACTATGCATGTACCACAAGTTCACTCAACCCTGGAGGATTCATTTCCAAATTTTTGGTAGTGCGTTTACTTCTTCATACTGTGCAAAAAACAACTGTAAGTATGCATTTCTGACCCAAATGAGATGTGCTCTTATTGAAGCTATATCAACATCAGCTAAATAATCTAATAAATTTAGTGCCGACGTATCAATGATCTGTTAAATGACTTAGAAATTATGAAAAGTCTTCTAGCGGACAAAAAAAATTCAAGATCCTAAACAGCTTCTTCAGCATATAGTTGAATGCAATCACAGCGGTATTTTCCTAAACTTGATGATCGTTTTAGGACTATTTCTGATTATACTAGTAACCGTCGCAAGTTCCGAAAGATCATTTAGCAAAAATGGTTAAAACATACTTGAGATCAACCATGACCCAAGATCTTTCGTCATTTTTAGCGGTCTTAAGCATGGAAAGTGAAAGAGCAAAGAAGTGTGATTTTTATTGCGTAATAAAGATATGGATCCAGAATAAAGAAAATTATTGATGTAAATTTACCGAAAAAATGTATTTCAAAAATAAGTACAAAAAACGATCATCAGTTTTTTTCAAATGTTCTGCAAAAAGGTATTTATCCATTTCTATTTTTGAAGAAATATCCGCCCTGCTGGCCACCCAAAATGCAACACCAAGAAGGAAGCATCCGATTGGCCTGAAATTCGCAGCATGCGTCGCCCGCGAGGGCGGGGTGTAAGTAGTGGAAGTGTGTTGTGCTGCCGGACCTGTGCGTGAGAAGCTTCCTGATGCCTCGTCGCAGAATACGGCTGTCATTCCAGCACGTTTCGGAGTTCGACAGAGGACGAATAGTTGCTTATCGCGACAGCGATTTATCGTACCGAGACATCGGCTCCCGTGTGGGACGACATCCAGCCACAGTGAGGCGAGTATGGATTCGGTGGGTGCAGGAGGGACCGAAAGACCGGCGTGAGCGATTGCCGCAGCCGCGGCACACCACCGAACGAGAGGACCGGCATGTTTTGCGGCGGGCATTGATGGCTCGAACCGCCACATCACGAATGTTAGCGCAGGAATTAGTGTGTTGCGCAAGAACCTGTGTCAGCACGTACCGTTCGACGTCGTCTGCAGGAGCGGGGACTTGTCGCACAGCGCCCATTGCTCCGATTACCATTGACGTTACACCACTGACGAGTGCGGAGGCAGTGGGCCGTTGAACGCCGCACCTGGACTACGGAATGGCACTACATTATCTTCTCCGACAAATCCCGCTTCTGCCTGCAACACCACGATGGTCGGATCCGTTTGTGGCGGCACCGCGCGAGAGACTGTATGACGCCTGCTTTATGCATCGCCATGCCGGTCCGTCGCCTGGCGTTATGGTTTGGGGCGCAATTGGATGTGACACCCGCACCCCTCTGGTACGCATCGCTGGTACACTCAACAGCCACCGCACCATCTCCGACGTTTTGGAGCCTGTATTCCTCCCTTACCTGCAGGACATGCCAGCGGCCACGCTTCAACAGACAATGCGCGCTCGCACGTGGCACGCATCGTGCAACAATTCTTCACGGCCCACCAGGTGTCACTGCTGCTGTGGCCTGCCTGTTCTCCCGATATGTCGCCCATCGAAGACGTCTGGTTGCTGATCGGCAACCGAATGGCACCGCAAGCACCACCCGCGGCTACGCCTGATGAACTGTGGCAACGTGTGAAAGCAGCCTGGACCGACATACCGCAATCCTACATTCAAAGGCTCTTTCGTTTGATGCCGCGGCGTGTAGCGGCCGTTACTGCCAGCCATGGGGGCTACACGAACTATTGATGTCTGCGTGTTCCGCAAGTCGCACGGGCCTGTAAACTCAATCGTTTCATCTTGGTATCTGTTGTTATGTGTCCAGTAAATCTGGCTTTGCTATCTCGTGTCCTTCTTGGTGTTGCATTTTGGGTGGCCAGCAGTGTATGTGCTGAATTTTAGTGCAAGCAACTACAATGTGCGTACTGTTGAATTTCAGTGAAATCAAAGTACTCCATAACTCATGAATGGCCAACGGACAACATATTCTCCATTAGAATTACTCTGTCATTTGAATGTCTTCAAAACAAAGCAAAAATTACGCAACGGGAGGGGTTCTCATTAACGGTTCTGCACTGGGCCACGATAAACCGCATATCACCTATGGTGCTAATAAGAACTTTCACGATGCACCAGTAGTTTGCTCATCCTCGTTTGCAAACTTGTAAGGCTCAAATTCAGTTTTTTTTTTCTTTTGTTTTTTTTTCAGGCATACGTTATGGGAGAGGCAGATAGAGGTGACATAATGCGGAGAATAATTGATTTGATAGTCGTGACGAAAAGAAAAATGTTCATCATATGGCTGACTGTTGTTATTCGAATTGCGTCAATTATGGCCATTAAAAAGAAAGAAAACTCCTGTCACATCCAGAGATTCAATCAAAACTTTCATTAGCCCCGCCTTCGGTGAAAATTTATAAGAACCAGTACTACTACAATTTTATACGCTTCATTGAGTGTTTTGCAAGCAATCGCCCGTTAACCCCCAACAAACTAAATTGAGTTATTTCTCGAGTGCAGGACACAGGTGAGAATTCACGATGTGACGTTGATGCTGCACACACACATTAGACTGTTCCCCAGCAGCTCGCATCTGATCCGACACACTCGTAGTTTTGTGTCATCATCACCAAAGGACAATAAGGCGAGTTCCTATCGCCGCCAGAATTTCTATCCCATACTAGAGTCTGACTGTGTGTCACTTTACCGGGGCCCAAGTTGTACTACTTTCAGCAATGTGCATAATATGTAAAAAATGCGGTCACATTTTTATGAATGCTTACTATCATAGTGCCATAGAGCTTTATTGTACAGCATATTAATCTTATAACTTCAGGCACTTACTGAATAATGCCCACGTATTTATTAAGTTATACTACGTGCAGTTCACGTAAATATAGGAATTATGGAATATCACACGTTCGTGTTAAAATTGGCCCATTTCATTTATGACTAGACGAAACCCGTCGAAATCGACGGTTAGTTTTCATTTTTTTTTTAAAGAATAAACTCATATGAAACAACAAATGTAAACTTTATTTGTTTGATTGACAAATTCATTCAACCACTTCAAGCTGTTTTTTTTTTTTGTTTTTTTTTGAAAAGAATAAACTCATGTGAAACGTTTATTTACATCTTTACATAATGGGAAACGTCTTACCTACGTGAATAAACTGGATCGAATGAATATTAAATTGTATATGTACATCACACAGTCCAAAGGCATAACGCAAGCAGGTCTTCGAGAGTGTTCTCTGTTCCGATGAGAAAAACTTTGATACGAATGCCTGTTAGCGTTGCTTTGCGCAACGGTTCGCTCAGAAAAGACTGCATGGATTATCTCAGTCCCTAAATGCTTCCAACCGCAGGCGATCGAATGTCAACCGCACGCTTCTCCCATAGACTTTACATGGGAACTTTGCCGCCCCACCACGCCCGAACCGTTGCCCCAATCTCATTTTTCTCTTCAACTGGCACATCTACATGGTAAGACCTTTATTTTGATACCTCAACCATATCTTTAGGTTCAGCCGTTCTCTCAAAATAAGACTCACAGTAAAAACCCTTATAGAATTAATATATAAATTTACAGAAATGAGGTGTTTTTTAACTATCAAAGTGCGGAAATACTATATATTCGAATTCGTTTGTGTGGAGGTGCTGTTCATGCATTTGGAGAAAAAAAAAAAAAAAAAAAAAAGGAAAGAGAAACTTATCCGGCTCAACTCGACCAACTGACTTGTGACCCATTTCTATTTCTGGTCGACAAGTGTGAAAGACCAAATAAAAGAAAAATAGCAATATAGTCAAGTGGCAGCTTTTTCTTTTTCAAGAAAATTACGAAGAAGTCCATATTTTTTTCCACGAATGAGTAATAGGTTTCAATGGCAGCATGGCTGTCTGTATGTGAGCACAGATGCCTACCACAGGGCGAGTTAGGAACGAGAAAACGAACTCGAATGTGAGCTAAAAAATAATCTCGGGCCATGTGATTGACAGACAAATCATCTGCCCTATGGCGAATTCAATCTTCTAAAAAATATATCATTCTTTTGGAGCGGTATTTTTGTATCTTTTATACCTGCGCACGGTTCACACACGTGTTTGAATCATTTCTCTTACGATCCAAAATAGTGCGTCACTTCTCTGACAAAACTCAAATAATTTAAGATGAGTACCCTAGGAGTAAAGGTTAATTCCTGGTTTTAGATTCCAAAATTTACCACCAAAAAAATCTTGGAAGTTCGGAATTTTCAGTGAAATGAAAGACTCTGTGCAGTGGTGTAAACTCTCGGGTATTTTCAAGTACGGCTGTGGTTTGACATGTGAGCATTGTAAAGATAGAAAACAGGTATATACATCTGTTTAGCCCCTTTCGTGAGCCAGGTTTTTCGGATGATTCGTACTACAGTAGTTTCATACTTTCAGCCGCTTGGTAGCATGCGACCGTAGCGCAAGTAAGCCAGTTATTGAAATCCCAAGAATACTGTATCTGTAACTGGATTTCGGCGAGAACATGCATTTAGTGTATTGTCGAATGAAACCGCATTGTGTTAAAACATCGGATAATTCATGAATGGATTTAACTTGGAACTTGAGTTTGGTGCTTTTTTTTGCCTTAAATCACTTCTTATTTTGAACGATATCCTTCAGTCTGGGGTTTCGTTTGAGGTGAAGTCCATTAATTAGCCTTAATTTCTTTCAAGCACTGTATCGGAAAATCTTTTAGATCCAGAATCAGTTGCTACGATGAATCTAAGGACGAGCGAGAAAAACGTCGCAAATTCTTTATTGACGTACAAACTGTATAAGATGTAGATTTGAATTGCACTGAATTTAACCCTATTCATTTTGCAGCTGTGTATAGTGCGTTCAATTAAAGAAGAACCACGGATATCATGAATATAAATCAGACTTGCGGTTCTATAGTTTGACAAACTACATCTTCCGGAGTCTATGACTTCTAAAAGTTAACTTCAGTGTAATTAAAATCTATATCTGTAACTGAGGAATTTGTTTCCTCTTTTAAACGTACATTATAAATCTGGGAATTTCAGTTTCAAATACATCATTTAGGATAATGAGGAGTAAGAAATGCACTGTCATTTAACGAGATCCTTCGACGGGGACCTCAACTTTTGCCTGCTGTGTCAGGTACATATATTTATTACGGTCGAATGAGAGGAGTTAAAAGTATAAAGTCCAGCTCTTAATTTTATTTGATTGGTTTGGCGAAGTCTTACGAACAGACTTTCGGAATCGTAACCACCAGTTTTTTGCATAAGAAGAACGTGATTCTCATATTTTGGCTGATTCATTTGGAAGCAGTTTTAGTGACGTAAGGGGTGTCATGCAGAATGATAAGGTAAAACTGCGATCAGCAACTCTCAAACAGAGCGGACGAATAAATAGTTTGTGTGACGGACAGTCATTACAATCTGTCGCAATACAAATTTTATTTTTAATGTGACTTTAGAAAAAATCGCATGCTAATAACATCACTTTTGTCAGCCAATCTGTCCATTTGTACATAAAACACCTCCTCATCTGCGAATCAGGTTTGATTTTTTTTTTTGGGGGGGGGGGGGGAGGTCGGAGAATGGTTCATATGCACCCGTGGGCTAGATCACTATGACCTCTCCCGTCTGCGCAAGTGGATGCATCCCTCAGCACGTAGGAGTAACGTCACGGAACCAGTGTGGAATATTTATGGACGGCACGGACAAGGCATGTCCGGTTGCCACACGATGCCCGTGCAATGGGGAAAAGGAAAGACTTGTCGGAGTTTGAACGAGGAATTATTATCAGCGCAAGGAAGGCGGAGTCAGGAACTGCACACCCCGATGGCTGTTCGAGTGCCATCTAGAGAAGATATGGCAGGAATGGTCCGAAAAGAGAAACACAGCCATCCAACGTACCGGGAACGAGAGACAATTACTGGCTGCAGTCAAAGTGAATATTTGTTAGTACTTGAGTTCCGAAATAACATACTGCTCACGATCGCTCAGTTAACAGCAGGCTAAAACCACAACGCACAGTAAATCTTTTTCGAGCTCACAACCCAGCAGACGCTCTGGTAGATGGGCCTAAGGACTATCAGCCCGCTCATATGCTGATGTTGTCCGGCAGTCATCGACACTTGCGCCTGCAGTGGGCACGGTGGTACCGTAACTGGACATTGGATAACCAGAAAAGAGTCTCCTGGTCCGACGAGTCGAGATTTCAGCTTCAACATGCCAAAGGATGCGTCCGCGTTCGGTGCCATTCGATTGAACATCTGCAATCAGACTGCACAGTTAAATGGAAAGAGGCAAGCGGCGGTATCAGAGTATGGGAATTCTTCTCTTGGACATCTGTTGGTCCCCTCAGCACCGTTGAACATACCCTCCCCTTTAGATCTTACCGTGCCATTATTTCGTAGTAATTGTAATCTTACACGGTGACCGTAAATTTTTATGATATTGTGCTTTTTCAGAAGAGAACGAACTGTGCCACAAGGCCCACATTGGGAAGTAATTATTTGAAGTCCACTGCCGGCGTGCCGTTGGGTTGTGTCCTCCTCGACCCATTGGCGCCAACATCGTCCGATTGCCGCGTCGGTCCAATCCAGATGTCTGCGATTCAGCGACTTGACCAACTAGCACTCTCAGCCCAATTATACGTTCTCTTTCAAACCAGCTCAACTGCTCGTATTTTGCACGAATCCGACGCCGAGGTATCCTCTCAGTCCATGTAGGTTAACGGTACCATACAGAACCGTGTAAATAAGCAGTAGCGTAAGCTACAAGCATCTGTAAATTTTTTTTTGTCATACATCATTGAGATGATTTATTCAAGCACATCTCCTGTATCTTTCTTCTAATAAATACTGTGTGAAAACAATCCGCTGTCACAATTGTCTCTATGTGCGAACTTTGATCTTGATATACAGCCCTCTCCCCTCCTCGATGCGCTGTGACGGGCCACTCTTTAGTAATTAGCCGTTACTTTTTAATCATTTGCATATTCGGCCGTGAGGTACTTGCATGTGGAGTTTCGTCAGGATCGAACGACTTTCTCGTGATGTTTCGTTTTTTGTTTTGTTTTTTTCAAAGAGTGTATTTTACTTGGTAATGTATCTCCATTCGTGCAGGTCATTTCTCAAAAATTCCTTTTGCATCCGATAGCTATGATTACGAACTAAAGTTTAATGCATTCTCTGAATCTTTCCTGATTCAGTATGTCTCGCTACGTGGCATTAAATTCATAGTTAAAAACGGTATTATTGTTGAATTATCTTGGGAAAATTCGTGATTATGTAACACACATACTAATCAGAATTATATGATTTAGAATTTTCTCGCTAGGGGACGTGGCGTATTTCAAACTGTACTAAAAGCCTTGTTTGTACATGTTTTTTTTTTGTTGTTGTTGTTTTCCGTCTGTTAGTTGTGTGGACGTAGTTTTCTTTACCTTTCACACTTTTTTATGATGCCCGTTAGGCGGCTTAAATTTCGATGTTTCTTTCAACAGTAATTCAGTTCCTCGAGATCAGACTAAAAATAATTATTTTAAAACAGTCCAGTTTGAACCGGCATCAATATTATCAACATGGCATGACTTTCCAGATACGCGGCTTTTTTCATTGGGTGGCGTAATACACTGAAGAGCAATTGAATTAGAGACAGCTGGCGTTATGCAAATGTGGCGCTGTAAGCGGCCCTGTAAACGGACATGACGTATGCAGTGATGCGACGGGAATCAGTAAGAGTCGGACGCAGTATGGGTAAGACGAAGGATCTAAGCGCATTTGATCGTGGGCAAATTGACGGGGCCCGACGAATGGGTCACTCAATCTCGGAAGTCGTGCAGGCACTGGGATTTTCACGAGCCACTGTGTCACAGGTGCACCGTGAGTACATGGAATCCGGTAAAACCATCCCTACAAGGACCAACAGCCGTGGACAACAGCGTGTGGATGAGCGCGGTCATCGTCGACTAGCTCGCATTGTAACAGTGGATAGACTGGACACAGTGCAAGAAATCACTCGGCAACTTAACGCTGGTGCACAAAAACGTGTAAGCAGCCACACCACCCAGAACCATCTCCTCGCTATGGGGTACAGAAGCCATCATCCCACGAGGGTACCGCTGCTGACCGCACATCACAGGGTGCAAAGATTAGCATGGGCGCGGGAACATCGCCACTGGACCCTAGACATGTGGGAAAGTGTTGCCTGGACTGATGAGTCAATATTCACGTTGGTACATGCGGATGGCAGGATATGAGTACGGTGCAAACCACATGAAGCGATGGATTCTTCTTGCCAGCAGGGTACTCTTCAAGCTGGTGGGGGTGGCATTCTCGTCTGGGGACTGTTTACGTGGACTGAAATGGGACCCCTGGTACGTGTGACATCGTCCCTCACAGGTCAACGTTACCGGGATATCCTGGACAACCATTTGATCCCGTTTGTGCGTCTTCAACATCCCACTGGGGACCTCATCCTGCAACAAGACAATCACCATGCCATTGATCCCGAATTGTATCCGAATTGTTGGATGAACATTCCACCGACGTGTCCTCGCTTCCTTGGCCAGCTAGGTCACCGGACCTCAATCCCATCGAGCACATCTGGGATGCCATCCAGAGAGATGTTCGAGGCACTGACCCCCTCCATCATCAAATCTTCGTGAACTGTGGGAGCTTGTTCATGGGTTGTGGATCCGTATGGCTTCCCAACGCTTCCGGTGTCTTGTCGAGTCCATGCCGAGACGAATCGCCTCCGTCATCAGGGCGAAAGGTGGTGCAACACGTTACTAGACTGGTATCTCTAATTCAATTGCTCTTCGGTGTAGTATATTTGCATTTTGTTACGATACCTTTACTTTTGACCATCTTATTTTCGAGAATTTTCTTCACTGGGTGGCACAACATTATATTTGGATTTTGTTACTATACCTTCACTTCTGAACAACTTATTTTCAAGAATTTTTGTCACTGGGTGGCATCATAGTATATTTGCATTTTATTACGATATCTTCACTTCTGAACTTCTTACTTTCAACAATTTTCTACACTGGGTGGCATAACAGTATATTTGCATTTTGTTACGATATCTTCACTTCTGAACATCTTGTTTTCAAGAATTTTTACTTTATCTAACTCCTGAAACCACGATAACAATTGTCTGATGCAAATTTTTTAAATAAATCATAAGGTTCGACTTGTTTATTCGTTTTGTATGTTTGTTAAAATGCTAGTCTCTGCGGCGTTTGAAATTAAAATAAAGGATATACCCTGTAATGTCTTTAGTGTTGTAGAGGTGATTGATGTTTTTGTTAGAAGACGTGTATTTGCACTCGAGAATCAAGTGTCAGTTTTGTGTGTTTGTGTTGGGTGTGTTCGTTTCGGAATTGAACTATTAAACCACCGCGAGCATCTAAACGTACGGTGTCCCTAATCTCTAATTCAGGACCTTTCATTTCAAGGAAAGAACGAAACGAACCTTATCAGGATGTCAGTGTTTCGTTAGGAATTCGAACCCTGCAGAACGAGGGCCGATAAGTCCACTCCGTAGACCACATATCAGTTTGAATGCCTACGATGTGCAACAGACGGGAATAAATACACGAAGAGAAATAACTGCATTAAATAAGAGATTCATCTTGCATGGCGTCCATATTGCGGATATGCACAAGCGTTCGTTACGGTTCTATAAGCGGTAATTTAAGAAAGGAGAATTACAACAGTACGTCACTGACATTATATCTTGTGGTGTATTGCTAATTGAAAAAATACAGGAATGCTTTTCCGTCTTCAATATAAGGCACAGCAGGAAAAGGCATAACGGGAACACACTCCTTTCCCTTCTTACCAATCCTTCCTATTCCGCCTCTCCCCCTTTTACATTCTTACATTTATAGTATAACAAAGTATGGTTATCGATCGGAATCAGACTTTTGGATTTACACGTTTTGGCACTCAAGGAACATGATTTCACAATTTTTGTAAGAAAGCACTGAAACGTTGGGGCCCAAATTTGGATCCGTTCTGGGGTGCAAAAACTAAAATCAGCCCTATATTATAGAGTAAGATTTCGTTGGAAGCAGAAAAGTAATTGAGTGCAATGGTGAAAGTCATTTATTGCTGGAAATCTTAGTTCTCGAGATGTTTTGGATAGGAGCAGTTTGTGTACAGCACGGACAATTCTATAGTCCTCCTGAAAACGAGCAGTAGAACCGCCTGGAGATTTATTGCTTCGACGGATTTTTTCCGTCTTTGTGAAACGGGCGTAAAGCTCCAGAGAGAAAAGTAACTCCTCTTCTTCCACCGTAATTAAGGATCACTTGTAACCTGACTAATTAAATTCCTGTTTACAATAATTCCCCACTGCAATATCCCCACCTCAGCGTTCTTAACAATTGTAGAAAAAGGAGTTTCAAGGGACTACCAAGTGAGAATGGATTTAGAGACTAGCTCGACCTTCAAACAAACATGAGACGTTAATTCCCCTAACTGTATAGGTTTTCTGTAGCATTGTTTTATTGGCAAAGAATTATAAGACATTCGTATTTTAAAAAGAAAACAAATTATGCTGTGTAGAGTTTACCCGAACACGTGCTGGCTGGGAAAAAGTACCGGAACGACGTTCCGTCCCCACTACACCACTGATTATATCACAGACGGCCATACCGATGCGAAGGCCAGAGTGTTCTGTAAAACTCTTTTAATTTTTTATTTTATTTTTTGTAAAACAAATACGGTATTAAATCGATACTGCTCACATCCTAATGGATGTCGTGAGAGGTATCATTAAAATGACACGATATTAGGTCGTAGTTTAACTGATACATGTAGATAGTGGTCTTGTATTCTGGTGGAAGAAGTGTTACCCGTTTATACGCGGTACAACTTCTGTGCAGAGCTGCAAACACGCACGACCATGGTGATATAAATATATAAATTATTTTGTTAGAACAAGCAAAATTATAATTTAAAATTTTTTTTATATAGTAATATATAAATTCTGCTTCTCATTAATTTTCGTTGATCTAAAGTTCATCTAAAGTCATTTTTTTGAAATTCATTTCGACGGTTAATTGCAATAGGATAGCCAGTATTGACAGTTTATTAGGCAGTTTACTTTCAAGTGGAAATTACACTTAAACTTTCACAGCTTCTGACAGTTGTCTGTCATTTCCGAGCTGAGCGTGAGCTCTTGCGAGTTATTAGGAGTAAAGAGATGATGATAAGTGTTGTAAACCGTCAATAATTATCTAGTATATCGCTCGAATAAACCGTTAGGTTTAATCTACTACTGTCATTAAAAGTGTATTTTTATGCAAATGATACTCGTAAAAAAATAAGTGTCTTAGTACTGATCCCTGAGGTACACTGAATATATTAATCAAAGTTCGTGATTTATGCTCATTGCTCTGAATGAATCATTTCCTGTTGCTGATTGAATTGGATAGAGAAAGGAAGAGAGTGTGTGTGTGCGTGCGTGAGAGAGAGAGAGAGAGAGAGAGAGAGAGAGTGTGTGTCGCCTTTCTCGCCTTAAAGGGCAAGCTGGTAAAAGAATCGTCAACGTCAGAATGTCTACTACGTACATTACGTAAATAGAAAAAGATAAAAGAAAAATTCGGACTGACTGAATATAATGTTTGTCATTTGTAGGAAATTACGATGATAGACTGCCCCTTCACGGATATTCCTTTCAACAGAGCCAATGCATTTACCTAAAGTAAATCAAAATGTCTCTTTAAACTTTTATACGAATTGGATTTATTGCATTGGTATTTTGTGACATGCCTGCCCGAAGCACATGAGATAAAGGCAGATAGCAGAGAGAGCACATGTCCACGTAGCTCTTTCAAAATTCGCTTTATTATTTACATAAACATGAAAAACAGTTACAACAATTCCCCGACCCCACACACAGTGTGAGAGACGGGGATAAGTAAAACAAAATGGAAGTATTTACAATGAGGTGAGATATATACAAATGTGTGATGCATTTAACAGCATCAAATGCTGTGCAAGAGCATTAGCTCAAGGAGAATTGACAGAAAATAACAGGAACACAACTTGAACATTTCGTAAAAGGTTGGTGAAGAAGTCTTACAGGAGCAGTTCAAATGTAAATGAGAAAACGGATTGGTGCACAAAAAAGTCAGTACATTCAGAGCTGAAGATTAAAGCAATAAATAGTGGAATGAACAATTTGTGAGAAAATATTACATTTTTGATTATACAAAAACATTGTTGAGGCATTTCGCAGATGTAAAAAAAAAGTACATTTGTTGTAGCACGGGAGTTAGTCAAGTTAGAAAGTCTCTATGAAGAAAAGTTCATAGCAAGGACATTGACAACGTTGGCAAATGAAGTAATTCTAATTCTAATCCAGAAGAAGAATCAAGGTAACACTGTTGAATATATACTAGAAGAGCAGGTGAACTGTATTGTCATTTGTGATTCGGAACCATGTGTTGCGGGGTGTCCAAGTTGTAAAAACGTTAGGTAGATTGGATGTATCGAGTGCCAAAATGTATTCGAGGCTGGGTCGAGCTTTGGTTTTGTTTCGAAAGTGCGCTACCAAGGAATTGGAGTATGTGACTGCATGTGGAAGTGGCGACTGGAGAAGGTGGGAGAAAATAATATACCTTGCTGTGATAAATAAATATGAGCCCACTTGGAGGTAGGGGTGAGAAGCACGAAGAGATGCTGCCAAGGAAACAGTATTCTTCAAGGTTTAAGTCATGTGGGCTGGATGGGTTTGCTATTTTGAACATACAGTGAAAAAGTGATAGCAGAGTCGAACAATGAAAAGGTATGTGTAACACATCTCCAGTTACACTACAAAATTGGCACAGATCAGATGTGACAATATTTCTTCGGTACAGGGTAGTAAAAATCTTCAATTAACATTTCTTTCTGCGGGAAGAGCCAAGGAATGAAGAGCAGCAGTCCAGACGGAAGTTAAAACAGCAGAGGGCACAGAGGGAATACCACAGGGATTAGACGAGAGAGAGCGTAGGAAGCGATACAGAGTTCGGGTAGAGAGGGCATTGAGTGGAAGAAGGGTTCCGGAGGTCGGGAGGAAGTATGGGAGTGGGAGAGAGGCAGATGGAACAGAGAAAAGGCCAGAGAAAGAGAAGAGGTAGGTCCATCGCAATCGCGCCGTCTTCCCGTTTCTCTTGGCTGCCCTGTGACGTGACGGCGGCCATAAGCGAAGGTGTAGCACGCACGGAGCCACAACGAGAAAGTTTTCTGTGCTCTGGGAAATTTCATTAGAATTATCAGCGCAAGTTTCGAGTAAAGAATTTTTAAGTAAGAATTGTACAAACACCCAACTATTTTTCAAAACATACATTAGTCTGCAAACATTAAGGACGAAGTGGAGAAATTAGCACAATGGCGGAACGAGCAGGCAGAACGGACCGAAAGACCACTCAAGAGATAGACTAGGGTCCGGTACGGTAAGGCATGCGCATATATGCAGCATGACGCAGTGGGGGGGGGGGAGTGTCGGAAGGATAAAAAACACACGGGCGGTGTACGCTCAGCAATTCGGTGAAAGTTATTGCACGGTGTACACCGGTTTGAACGACGTCGAGTTGCTGCCACCGTGTGATATGGCCAACAGGCAATCCAGTAGACGACATCTGGATGACTTTACCCGAGGTCGCGTCATTGGGAAGTTGGAAGAAGGTCGAAGTGTGACTAGTGTGGCTTAGGAGTTCGGGATCGCTCACAGCATCGTTTCACGAGCTTGGAGAGCATTTCAAACGACAGTAACAGCTGCCCGAGAGTTTAGCAGTGGTAGTCCACGAGCACCCACGGCGGCGGACGACCGGTCTATTGCCCTACAGGCGAGAAGAGACAGACAGCAGACAGCGGGAGAAATCGCAAGGCACATGCAACAGACAACTGGACGTCCGTTATCGCGTTTTACTGTGGCCAGGAAGCTGCACATAGGTGGTCTATTTGCACGACGACCAGTACGGTGTGTGCCATTAATGCCTGCTCATCGGAGACGGCGGTTTCTGTGGTGCCAGGAACACAAGAACTGGACACATCAGCAATGGGGTCGAGTTTTCGGTACGGATGAGAGCCGATTTGGTCTGACGAGCGATTCTGGATGTATACACATCTGGAGAGAGCAGGGAACACGCAATCTCACCTCCAATATCATCGAAAGGAACCGGTTTGGAGGTGGCGGAGTTCTCGTTTGGGGCGGTATCATGCTTGGTAGCCGTACTGACCTCCACATCTTCCACGGAGGTTCAGTCACTGGTGTCCGCTATTGTACCGAAGTTCTCCTGCCTCACGTGCGTCTGTTTAGAGGTGTTGTGGGTCCTGAGTTCCTCTTCATGGACGACAACGCTACACCTCATCGTACAGTGGCTGTCACAGAGCTGTAGGAGAGTGAAGATATTCAACGCATGGATCAGCCCGCAAGGTCCCCGGACCTAAATCCAATCGAACACGCGTGGGACCTTCTCGGGAGACGCTTGGCAGCACGTCACCAGCCGCCAGCAACGATTCCGCAGCTGCGATTGGCGCTTCAAGAGGAATGGGCCGCGATGCCTCAACAGCTCCTTGACAACCTCGTCCTCAGCATGGACAGACGTTGTAAATCCTGCAACGCAGTCAGGGGTGATCATATCCCCTACTAAAGACTGAATTTTATAGGCAGCCGCCTGTCACATGGACGTTTCTGTCTTCTGTCCAGTTGTACTCGAAGCTACCTTTTCAATAAAGTGCCTATGTGTCCTTTGGATTCCTTGTTTGGACAGTTTTGCTCACTTGTCCTATATTCTTACATCTTGGGGATCTTATGATATGATTTGAGTCGATGTGGAGCACTTCTGCACGACGTTACATTCGAAAAACCGTCTCGTCCTTAATTTTTGCACGCCAGTGTAGTAAATATATACACTGGGAGGAAAACGGGAATATGACATGAATACTGTTCGATGCTTACTTACTCTACGAAGGAACTTTTTGGTAACTCAGAAACATATTTCTAGCATGAAGAATAAAACTTCCGTCTTACGTCTCCATAATAATAACACATTCGAAATGTTCTTTGTATAATGTGGCATGCATTAAATAAACACCTCAAACAGAAAGTTATTAGATTCGCTATGCTACACCATTTATCGAAGACTTTCTCCATTTCTTATTTTTCTTTAATTCCGTCCAGTTGAAGGGTCTGATTCTTATAAATGTCCGAATGCGGACATATAGCATTATGGCTGATCGTTGGACAGAGGGGAACTTGTTACAGAGGTTATCTGCCAAATGTTTTATAACGCCACAAGATTTATGAACAGTTTCTTTTCCATGAAAAGACTGAAATTCATTTTCCAGTTTACAAACTGTTTCAAACCATTCCGTTGTTGGCTCAATTAAACCACCTCGACTCAGTGTTCGAATCCGCGAAGGGGATGTTATGTCTGTATAATTTAGTTCTGATGTAGGATTTCCGAAAGATCTGTCGATGTGTCTGAGTTTAAACGCTACATAACCAGCTAAATACCTGAGGCCTTCGTGCGAACAATCATGGCTATGCTGCATGTTACCGATAATAAATGACACATTGTCTGCAGTTTGGGCAGCATCGTAATCACAAATAATTTCTCTGATTTCCATTTGTTCTCTGGAATCATTTTCAGTTTGCAAGTCTGTGAGTTCGTTGAAAAAGAAACTACTGAAGTACTGCATGTTTGAACAGTTTTGCGGCAATTTTAAGCTGAGCAACAGTACTTTTAATCTATTTTTTACTTCCGTGGGTAGCGGCTGGTCATAAAAACGACCCAATCCTCTTATCTGGGAAAAAGATTCTCCAACACGTCTTGGTTTTGTCTGTTACATCATCATCATCATCATCATTGTCAACCATTATCAATCCACTGCTGGACGAAGGTCTCCCCAAGTTTCCTCCACAACGGTCTGTCTTGTGCCAGTCTCCTCCATGTCACTCCCGCATACTTTCGAATTTCATCCACCCATCTTCCATGCGGTCTTCTTCTGGGTCTTTTCCTGTCCCTTGGAATCCAATCTAAAATTTCGGCTGTCCATCGATGGTCTGTTCTTCTGGCAGTATGTCCAGCCCATTGCCATTTCAGGGATTTAACTCTGATCATGATGTCTTCCACTCTTGTCATTTTTTGGATCCACGTATTCCTCTTCTTGTCTCTCCTGGTTACACCAAGCATGCACCTCTCCATGCTGCTTTGAGTTGTCTGCAGCCTTTGTATGTCTCTTTTAGCTAAGGTCCACGTCTCTGCACCATACGTAAGCACTGGAAGGATGCATTGATCAAACACTTTTCTTTTAAGACATAATGGCATATTGCTCTTGAAAATTATGCTGTTTCTTCCAAAAGCTCTCCAGGCAAGTTTTGTACGCCGATTAATTTCTTCACCAATGTGACCCTCACTTGATATCTGCTGTCCAAGATAAACGTACGTGTCTGTTATCTCCAGCTTTTCTCCATCAATCGATAAATCTTCATTTCTTGTAAAAGCATTGAACATCACTTTTGTCTTCTGAAAGTTCATTCTTAATCCCACTTCTTTACTCTTGTCAGCAAGTTCCTGCATCATACTCTGCAGCTCTGATGGGGTAGTTGCAAAAATGACTATGTCATCAGCAAAACGAAGGTGGGTTAGATAATCTCCATTAATCTTTTATGCCTTTGTTTTCCCAGTTCAGTGATTGAAAGACATTTTCCAATGTGGCATTAAAGAGCTTTGGAGATATGGTGTCACCTTGTCTCTCTCCTTTTCCAATTTTTATGTGTGTTGTATTTTCAAACAGCCGAATCTTTGCACTTGCATTTTCATAGATGTTATTAATAATATTAATGTATGCGTCTTCAATACCGCAGGACTTCAGAGCCATTGCAACTGCTGATGGTTTCACCGAATCAAAGGCTTTTTCATAATCGATAAAAGCCATGCACAATGGAAGTTCATATTCCCTCGCTCTTTCAATTAGTTCTCTCAGTACGTGGATATGATCTATTGTGCTGTAGCCACTCCTGAATCCAGCTTGTTCTCTTGGTTGAGCCATGTCCAGTGTTACCTTCAAGCGGTGTGAAAGAACTTTAGTGAAGATTTTATAAACCACTGATAGGAGGCTGATAGGTCTGTAGTTCCTGAGATCCTCAATGTCACCTTTTTTATGTAGCAAGATCATTGTAGCGTTGTTCCAATCCTCAGGAATTTTCCCTTCATTAAGGCATCGAGTGAAAATTTGGGCGAGTACTGTTTCGATTTCTCCACTTGCTTCTTGTATGATGTCTACAGTAATTCCATCTTCTCCTGGAGCTTTTCCCCGCTTCATGTTCTTGATTTCATGTGCAATTTCTGCTGGAAGGACTGGAAGAACTCTGGTACCTTTCATGATGCCTGGAGTACATGTATCATCCCTTTCATATAATTTGGAGTAGAAATATTTCACTCTTGTCAAAATTTCGCCTCTATTTCTTGTTACAGAACCATCTTCTTTTCTCAGTGCCATAATCTGTTTTTTTCCCTTACTGAGATGTCCCTTTGCTATCTTTAGGCTTTGGTTATTTTCAATTGCTTTCCTTACTAGTTCACAGTTGAATTTCCTTACGTCTTCAGTGATACTTTTTCGTACTGTCTTGCATAGCTCTATATATTCCACTTTGGAAGTCACATCTTCTTTAGTTGTCCTCATCTCTCTTCTTTTTTGCATCAACATTTTGATTTTTCCTGATAATTTGTTCACATGCAATTTGTTCTTAGACCCAGCTAATTTTGTTGCTGTTTCCATAAGAGCTTTGGTTACTTTTCTGTTAACTTCAGAAATATCCACTTCTTCCGATGTTAGGCCTTCTAAAGCAGAGAATCTGTTCTTCAGTTCCAATTTGAAGGTATTATGGTGTTTTTTAAGGTTGGTTATGTCAATACATTTTGTTTGTCTTATGAGCTTGCTACGTTCGAGTTTAGTGTTGAGGTGCATTTTACATCTCACCAATCTATGGTCACTGCCTGTGTTGAACTTGTTTAGCACACTGCAGTCTTCTATGACGAATGTTTTGTTACACATAATAAAATCAATTTCACTTGTCGTCCCATTTGGATGTCTCCATGTCCATTTCCTGTGTGGCGTTTTTTTTTTGAAAAAGGAGTTCAAGATGAAAAACCCTTCTGCCTCTGCAAACTCTACCAGAGTATTTCCACGCTGGTTTCTGTTGCCGTGACCGAATTTACCTACTGAAGTTTCATTCTGTTGCCGTTGCCCTATTTTTGCATTGAAATCTCCCATAATTATCTTCAAGTGCTGCTTACCTTTATTATTTAGATCACGAATTTCCTCATAAAATTCTTCAATTTCTTCTTCAGCATGACTTGTGGTGGGTGCATAAGTTTGAATAATCTGAGCCTGGTATCTTCTCGAGAGTTGGATAACGAGTCGTGCAGCTCTGTCAGAGGAACTTTCAACTTCTACAACTTTATCCTTCAGTTTCTTGTTTATTATAAATCCAATACCACTAGTTCTGCCAGTATCTGCCCCACGATAGTAGAAGAGATGTCCACTTTTCAGTTCAATGAGATCTTCTCCTTTTCTCCTTACCTCACTTAGCCCGACGATGTCCCACTTGATCCTTTGTAGTTCCTCTTCCAATTCAAGAAGCCTTGAATCAGAAGATAGGGAGCGTCCGTTATATGTAGCCAAGGTCAGCATCAGATGGCAGCCTAGTCCGGTCCTCCGGGGATTCTTAGCACCCTCTGCTTTCATGTCGCACTGGCCGTTGCCTTGGCCAGGTACATTCCAGCTGCCGGAGACTGAATGCCAAGATTTAAGTTGTGGAGTCATTTTGGAGGGGTTTGGCCATAACTTACCACGCTGGCCAAGCGGGTTGGTGAGTGTGGGATAGCATTTCCTCTAATCCCGATGGTATAGTTATACCGCTATTGGCGGTCGTCAGAGCCCCTTTAGTGGGAACAGGATGTACCACGAGAAGGCGGGGTTGACATTTGTCAACGAGAGGCTGTGATGTTACGCATCACCTGACCTTACATGAAAGTGTAGAATACATCTCGCTCAAAATTTTTTGCTGAATTTTTCATTACGTCGAAACAGTCATTTACCAGTTTTAAAAAATTTGTAATTTGTTTTCTTTCAGGAAAAAAATACTCTACAGCTTTGCTTATGCTGTTAGATAGCATCTGGGCCGCTAAGCGAACTCTCTGTCTTATGTTGCCTCTTATATTTGTGTGGCTCCATTTTATTTTATGAAACACCTTTAATTCTGAGCTATTGCGTTCCAGCAAAAGGTCAAATATCTGGCGAGTGATGGTTGTTCCACATTGCAAGCGTATTCCGTGATCTAATACATGATTTCGGAGAAGTTTAATTAGATGGGGAACATCGGCAAACATCCAAATATTTCGATTTTCATCTACTGGATTTGTAAAAAAAGACGAAAAAAAGACTGCCGCCAAACCTTGTTACCCCCCCCCCCAAGATCAGATACCACTCCGTGCACTAAATAACACGATTGCTCAACGGCTCGAATTATGTCAGTTTACAGCTCTTGATCCATCTGCTTATGAAAGGAATAATATATGGGTTGTTTCCAAGCTTTGCATAATCCTCTCAGCATAACTACTAAAACGTTACTATGCGGTCCTGAATTTTTATCCGCAGCAGCATCATAACAATATCTGGAATCAACTCTCATTTCATCAAAAGATAAAATTGAAACTCTGTCGAACTCTGTTAGATGTGTAGCATTCGAATAATTTTCATCACCTTTAAAACGGACTCAATTAAACCATCGGTAAATACAAATTTACCACACCACCGTTTCAGAGTGGAAATGCTTGGAAGCGGTATGTGCATTTTATTTTTGATGAAAAAATATGCTTTTCGAGAAATGGCATGCAAAACAAGTGCTTGACTTATATCTTGTTCATTCCATTTTGCTGGTCTCTTTTTTGACACAAGAGTTTGAATTTGCACATCAGTGAAACAATGTCCAAGTAAATTTATGATAGCTAGCCACCTTTCATTGTTGCTCAGTAAATTTCCAATCTTGCATTTGCGTTTCAAAATATTAATTTCCGCTTTCAGGCTTCTTTTCTCGAGGCAAGAGCGTTGTTTTACAATTACCAACTGTTTTCTTACGTTTGATAATTCTTTCCGTAGTGAATTATTTTCACTCTTCAGTTGCATTATATTTTTGTTCAGACATTCGCACTTCTCACATAAAATTGACGATGATGAATGCTAGTCAGGAATGCTATCACTTTCATTGTGACCTGATGTGATTTGACGTTTAATGGGAGATATACTTTTAATTCGATCTAAAGCATTTTTCGGACCTCTCTGGTTTTAAACCTTTCACTTCGAATAGAAGTTTGCTCCTCAATCTGATAAAGTATAGTTTTTGTAGGCACGGCATCTTTTCTCAGTTTTTTTCTGGGAGGCAAGTTCAGCAATTCATTTCTAAGATCCCGCTCGTAGTTCGAGGCATCAAAATGCTCTGAACACATTCGAGCTTTCTTTACATCGAATACATCCTTTCGACGGTAAACGGTAAAAATACCCCCGGAGAAAATACCCCCGAAAATTGAAAAGCGGAAAAAATGCCCCCGGAAAAAATACCCCCAGAACAAACGGTTCACTGTAAACTGCCACACAGGAACACTGATGTGCGGCAGTGTTCCGGTGTGGTAATTTACCGGGAACCCTGCCACACATCTTTCAGCAACTTGGCCACAAAAGTTCAAAGAGGGGAGGGGGGAGCTACAAAGATTGCCGTTTCTGGGCCTACATTGATAACTGAATTGGGAAACGAATTTCGCGAAAACATTCCAGGTAAGCCAAGCGAGAATTGTACTTTAATTTGAAGAAATAAATTGCCGAGGATCCGAGGTGCACTGGGGGGGGGGGGTCAATCCCCAACTTCCGTAATATTAGATTCTGGGCCTCTGGAGTTTGTCAGTGTATCCAGGCTGTTCCCCTTGAAGCGCCCGCGAGGTCCGTGAGCTTTTGGGGGGATTCCCCCAAAATGTTAAAATGAACGTAGAGCTGTAAACATTAGAACCATGCTTTACATAATGATTCTGTACGCGACCACGAATTTTCAGGAGGGTGGGAGGAATTCACCCTCCCCCAAGTTTCTAAGAGCGCAGACAAGTGTTCAAGGTAATTAAGGGATTTGCTCGCAATTTCTATGTATTTCTAACTATGTATGCCCTTTCCCCTCCTCTACCCCCAACTTCCGTAATTTTATATTCTGGACCTCTAGAGTCTCTCAGTGTATCCTCGATGTTACCCCTGAATAGCTCTTAGAAACTAGGGGGGATTACCCCACCCTCCTGAAAATTCGTGGTCGTGTACAGAATCATTATATAAAGCATGATACTAATGTCTACAGCTCTACGTCCATTTTAACATTGTGGGGGAAAGCCCCCCCCAGCTCATGGACCTCGCGGACACTTCAAGGGGAACTTCCTTGGATACACTGGCAGACTCCAGCGGCCCAGAATCTAATATTGCGGAAGTTCAGGGTAGAGCCCCCCCCTACCAAGTGTACCTCGGATCCTCGGCAATTTATTTCTTCAAATTAAAGTACAATTCTCGCTTGGCTTACATTGAACGTTTTCGCGAAATTCGTTTCCCAATTCAGTTACCAATGTAGGCCCAGAAACGGCAATCTTTGTTCCCCCCCCCTTTGAACTTTTGTGGCCAAGTTGCTGCTGAAAGATGTGTGGCAGGGTTGCCGGTAAATTGCCACACCTGAACACTGCCACACATCAGTGTTCCTGTGTGGCAGTTTACAGTGAACCGTTTGTTCTGGGGGTATTTTTTCCGGGGGCATTATTTCCGCTTTTCAGGTTTCAGGGGTATTTTCTCCGGGGGTATTTTTACCTACATCCCCTTTCGACAGCATTTCGCTACCCATTGCTTCAACAAATCTCTCTCCGATGGAAAAACATGGTATGTAACATCTAACTTCCTTTTCTTTGAACTGTGATTACGACAAAGGGAAACAGCGCATCCAGGCATTTTCAAGATAGTTGTACGTTACACAGAAAACAAATGAAGAAAAAAGATTGAAAAAGGACAAAGCAGGTCTAAAATTCACAAAGAAATACAGTGAGTAATTGACACTACAGCACAAGCTCCGAATGACCTCGAACTTGCTCGAGAGCGTTTATGGCCCCTGTGGCATCACACCCCAGTTCGTAGGGAGACTGGTCGCAGGCGGCACGAAAACAAAGGCGATTGGACCTACCTCTCCTCCTTCTAAGTACCTTGGTTAGAGTAGGTTGTCGGAGAGTTGGAAAAAGATCAGAAATGGGTTTCCAGGAAAGATCGGGGAAGACAAGCTGTGAGACACACTACACCAGCGTGTAGCCACGCGGGGAAACAGAAAAAGGTAAAAGTGAGAGGGTGTATAGTGGAGGAGAAAAAGAGAGGTTCAGAGAGGAGATCGAGAGTAGTGGGGGGGGGTTGTCGAAAGAGCGGAAGAGTGCGGAGGAAGTGAATGGCTTGGTGGTATACTGGGTAGATGGGGGGGGACGACAGTATGGTGGTCCATCTTGAGAAGGAGATGGAGGGTGAGACATGGATTAAGGGGGAGGTCATGACGTTTAGTAAACGAATTGAAGCGGAAGTGTCTTGTTCACAGATCGTGCGGAGGAAATTGACCATTCTTGAAGCTTGGTAACGGAGAGTGACCTCAGCCAGGTTGAGGCCACCATAGTGCGGAGGGAGTGATAAGACTGTGGAAGACAGCCAGTGTGTTGAAGACCAAATTATTTTGAGCACGGCAGACGTGATTGCCGCTGGAACATATGCAAGCGGTGGTTGAAAGATCCAGGAATGCAAGACGATGAAAAGGATGTACGTTCCGGCAATGGTGGCACGGTTGTTGTATGGTAGGCAATACTGTAGCCGGGACCAGAATGCAGCGGATTATTGTAGTTTTCTCACCAGGGGTTTCCAAGTGGCAACCGCGGCAGGAACCGTGTTGCCGATGTGTATTCCGAGGAGCTTTTGGCAGGTGGAGGTTCAGTGGGCGCTCCAAGGTGCATCTAGTCGACCACGCCAGGTGCCGCACCACAGTCCAGTGCACTTGGAGGTGTTAAGAGAGGCTCCGGAGGCAGCAGCACAAACTTTATAAGCTGTAAGGATAGTTGGAAAATGCCAATCATGGCAGACCAACACTGTAAGATCATCTGCGTAGGCAGTCAGCACAGTGGAATGATGCCTGGTGCTGTTTTGAATGGTGGAGGAGTGAGGATAGAGCAAAGAAAGGGTTCGAAAGCAAGAGAAAAAAGCTGACCAGAAAGAAGAATCCTTGACGGATGACCTTACGAAACGGAATGCGAGCTGTGAGGAAGGAAGCTGTCCGGACATGGACAACTGCGTCCTGGTATAGGGCAAGGAGGGCTGTAACAAAGACGGGAGGAAAGCCGAAAGCGCAGAGAACAGAGGAAAGCCACTGATGACTCGCGTTATCAAAGGCCTGTCTATGGTCGAGGTTAAGGAGATCCAAGGGTTCAGGGGAAAGGTGGGCAAGGCGGTGTGAGTCTCTGAGGCTATTGATGTTAGTATGGATACTTCGGCTGGGACGGTGAAGGTTTGTTCTGGGTGAATGACGGTGGGGTGAACAGGGTTCAGTCGAAAAAACAGGATTTTAGTATACAGTTTGTAGTCATTGTTAAGGAGGGAGATTGGGCGCCAGTTGTCCACATCCCTTCTTCGGACGAAGAATGATGTGAGAAAGGGTGGAAGCGGGAGGGAAGACATGTGAAGCAAAAGCAGTTTGGAAACAAGGAAGTAAAAGAGAGGGGGGTGAAGAGAAAGTGTGATAAAAAACTAACCGGAAGTCCATCTGGGCAAGGCGCAGACTGATTGTTGAGTGAAGAGAGGGAGTGAGAAACTTCAGCAGGAGTGATAGGTGAGGATAACGATTCGATGGGGTGTGAAGAGAGCAGTGGAAGTGAAGACAGCAAGGTGGTAACACAATGAGGAGACGATGTGAAGGAGGTAAATCGTTCCTGGAAGTAACAGCGTGTCAGAGAGCAAAAGGTAGACTGGTCATCAGTGACACTGCCATCTGGGAGACGAAGGTTGCGAACGTGATGTGCTGAACTACTAGGGAAAGAAACTTGCTGTTAATGCACGATGTTCAAACTTGCTGAATGGTTCCAGTTATAGGCAAACTTTAATAACTAAAAACACACACAAGTTAAAATATATTTACATGGTTTAAAAAGACATGAGTACTTTCGTGCTCGCTATGAGCACATCATCAGATGAAAGACCAAGTTAGAGTTCCAGAAAACACATTTATGTATCGGTGCCGTTGCCGAACGTTCTCAGTGAGGAAAGAAATACAAGAACGTTCACTTGCTCTAACGTAATATGAGCAAATAGAGGCCTGTAGAGTTCTATTAATGATGGGCAGAGTCTGCGATGTAAGAGGTAGAAACAGGAATCGAGGACAGTAAAGTTTTCCAGGCCTGGGAAATATAGCTAGGTACTTCATCATTACAACAAGTGTCCACTCGATGCAAAATGTGCAGACTCTCTGTAAAGAGTACTGTTTCCCTCGTTGTAGAGGTAGAAAGAATGGAGACGTCTGTCCAAAATGGGTAATGTATACCAGCTGAAGAAAGCCTGGCTAAAGCAGTCGATGACGAGCCATTTTTTACACTATATTGGTGTTCCTTAATTCTTGTTTGCAGTCTCCGTAGGTAGGGTTGAGCCGATGTATATAAGGTCCTTGTCTTGAGGATCGACAGATTTCATAGTAATGGAATAGATGCCACATTTGTCCAACAATTCAACACGGTCCCGATCATTTTTAATCAGGGAATAAATGTTAGATGTTTTTAACCCAAAACCGACACCGTGACTGCGACAGATGTTCGATAAATTACCATTCACATGAGGGACGTAAGTCATCGATCCCACATATTTGACATCCCTTCGTTCACGTGTCAGGGTAAAAATGTTGAATTTTGGATTTTACGGTAGATTCTATGGACATCTGAATGTGAAAATCCGTGCTGATAAGCAATGGTATATATCTTTTGAAGTTCCTCTTCACGAAAGGCTACAGAAGAGGAGTGGGTAAATGCTCTTCGAATAAGAAAATATAAGAGTGAAACCTTATATCTAGTCGGGTGGGCGGAAACGCGTGGTATCAAGATAGGTATAGAGGAAGGCTTTCTGTATACCGAATAACTCAGGTAAAAATGGAAGTAAATTGTAACATTCAACTTTCACGGTGAAGGATATAGTAGGATAAACAGACGACAACATAGTTGCAAAAGAGAACAAATTCTCAACGGACGAAGGCCAAAAGACAAAGACATCGTCAACATATCGAAGATATAATAAAGGTGTAACCTGACAAAAGTCCAAAATGCGGTTTTCTATGTCTTGAAGAAGTTCAGCCAACAGATGCGATTGATAATACCCCCCCCCCCCCCCATTCTATTATTCAAGGTGATCCTATCTCTGCCACTATTTGATCCTACCTCTGCCACTATTTGATCCTACCTCTGCCACTATTTGATCCTACCTCTGCCACTATTTCTGCTTTAAGCACACTCCGTAATCATGGCTCCTTAGCCCCTTGCATTTCCAACTTCATGCACCCACCTTTTGGAACTAGGGTCCCAGAATTGTTTTTGAAACTGAAAACCCATAAGGAAAATCACCCCATTAGGCCTTTGGTTTCTGGGTATGCTAATCCCACCAGGCCTTTGGAGAAAGCACTTGTCAAATATCTTACCCCTCTAATGTCTTCATCACCATCTATTTCTAGCTCCGTAAAAGCCTTGCTACGTATCAAGGCTTTTAACCATTTTGGTTCCTCTTTCCTTATGGCGTCTTTAGACGTCAGCAAGTTTCTTACCCTGAGTAGTCTTTGTGGCACGAAAATTTGGTTTTATTATCAGATGTGCTGAACGTTTCTTCTTTTCAAGATGCATAAAGTGGTCGGGAGCTAGGTCATCACCATGGATATGAAGTAGTTTGAGGCGAATAACCGCTTGTCGTGCAATGGGTTGCAGGTGAGCACGGAGAGCAGATTGGTACGGGAGATACAGGGGGAAGTCTAGGTCGAGCATTGAGAAGATGGAACGAATTGAGTCAATTTTCATCATGCGGGCTGTGCGGTGTTCGTGTGCATACTGCTTTGTGAACAAAAGCAGCTGAGATTTCGTAGAAAGCCAGTGTTGCATGGTACAGGAGGCAAGAGGTAGGATATGAAGTGCTTGTTGCAATTTGGATTGAATGCCTTGAAGGTAGGTGGGATCTTGAAACAAGTCGTCGTCAAAAGTCCAGCTTTTGTAGAATTGAACAGTAGGGCCAGTCAGAAGGCCTAAAGTGACACTGCTATGGTCTGAAGACACAAAAGGTGTATGGACTACGAAGTGAAGAGTAGGTAATGCGTTGGTAGAAATATAGAAACTGTCGAGGCGAGCTGTCGTTGGTGCAGTGTGTGAGGAAGATCTCCAGGTGTACGAGCGGTCAAAAGGGTGTAGGAAACGAAAGTAATCTTGCAGGTTAAATTGACTGATGAGATCGGTGAGTGCATGAACTAAGAAGAACCGGGTATCAGAAGATCCATCAGAACGGTCAAGAGAGGGGTTCCAAGGCCCAGTTGAAATCTCCACCTACGACGAAAACGTTGCTTTCAGGGATGGAATTCAGGCTGGAATGAATGTGATCAAATAAAGATTCAGCCAGGTTGTGATGGCAGGAGACATACACGTTAGAAATGTGATACTTGACATTACTGAGTTGGAGTGAAAGATGTTGGATGAGGTCACGGAAGACAGATAGAACTTGAATATTGGAGATGGCCGAGTTGAGGTGGTGATGAACGCCTATAGCAAGGCCAGCTTGGTGCGAAAGGCGGTAGGCATGATGGAAATTATAAAGCCAGGATCTCCATTTAAAAAAAGGGGTGGCAGAATGAAAATTTGTTTCCTGGAGTAAAAGAAAATCTGCATTAATTGGAGCAAGATCCTCATATACCAGGGCATTGGTTAAGGGGACCGCATAGCCGCGACAGTTAAAATGATAAGATTTTTAATTTGAAATTTGTGTGGGTTGAAGTTTGTCGTGATCATACTTCTTAAGAGTAGTCAAGTGTTTGCCATAGGTTTTCTTGATGAGGTTAATCACATCGTCTTTAGGGAGGTTCTCTGTTGGGAGAACTACTTACTCCGGAGTGAGGTGACCCGGCTTCGTTCCAGCGTGAACAAGCCTGTGTTTTCAGAATTTATTTATTCAACATACAGTATAAGTAACTAATTGAAATATCATTCGTTAATGTGCATGCGGTATTTTCCCCCCTCAGCCTGCAGTGCTGCACCTTCTGGTTCTTTCTTTCTGAACATGGCATTTCTCTTGCCCGAGTTTGCTAGAGGAACAACGAAAAGCTGTGCTGTGCTGTGCTGTGCTGTGCTGTGTGTGACCTCAGAATGCCTCACCAGATGACCATTTGTTAAAAAATGTCTCCTCATACCAGAGAAATCTATTGTTTGCTAAAAGATCTCGTTAATTGCACAGAGTAATTCTAGGAATAGAAACAGAGAAATCGTGTGCGAAACTCAGGGGTGGAAAAACTGAGAAATTGAATGTAAAGGCTGAATAACAGGACCAAAAGAACTGGCGTAACTGGACAGTAGATGGGAGAGTATTTGCTTCCATTCATTTCATGTAAACAAGATTCGATTCCTAAAATATCGGAAATTTTCGTTTGTTCAGTTACTCAACTAAAATATAATATTTGGTTAATAAGGAAAAGTCGAATTCGGTATATTCTTGATTTGTTTTCTGAGCCGTAAGACTATCTGCAATGCTCCGAGGTTTGGCTTATGCACTTTACACTTTTATTGTTAGGAATATCGTGATGTCGACAGCTATTGTTGCTTTCCAGCATCTTAATTAGATCACTAAAAGCTTTAAAATACAACAACACTAAAGATCATGGGAAATCCTTAATTTTGATAACATGCATGCATGTATGGTTTGTTTGAATATTTTCCCGCGAACTTTTACATGTCTGTTGGGAGTCTTGCTACACTGGTGTGCAAAAATTAAGGACGAAGAGGAGAAATTAGCATAACTAACAGCGAAATCAGCAGGCAGAACGGACCGAAAGACCACTCAGGAGATAGACCAGGGTCCGGTACGGTAGGGCATGCGCATATATGCAGCATGACGCAGGGGGGCTGTCGGAAGGGTATAAAGCACACGGGCGGTGTACGCTCAGCAATTCGGTGAAAGCTATTGCACGGTGTACATCGGTTTGAACGACATCCAGTTGCTGCCACCGTGTGATATGGCCAACAGGCAATCCAGTAGACGACATCTGGATGACTTTACCCGAGGTCGCGTCATTGGGAAGAATGTCGAAGTGTGACTAGTGTGGCTTAGGAGTTCGGGAACCCTCACAGCATCGTGTCACGAGCTTGGAGAGCATTTCAAACGACAGTAACAGATGTCCGAGAGTTTAGCAGTGGTAGTCCACGAGCTGCCACGGCGGCGGACTACCGGTATATTGTCCTACAGGCGAGAAGAGACAGACGGCAGACAGCGGGAGAAATCGCAAGGCACATGCAACAGACAACTGGACGTCCGTTATCACATTTTACTGTGGCCAGGAGGCTGAACATAGGTGGTCTATTTGCACGACGACGAGTACGGTGTGTACCGTTAACGCCTGCTCATCGGAGACGGCGGTTTCTATTGTGCCAGGAACACAAGAAATGGACACATCAGCAATGGGGTCGAGTTTTCGTTAGGGATGAGAGCCGAATTAGTCTGACGAGCGATTCTGGATGTATACACATCTGGAGAGAGCAGGGAACACGCAATCACACCTCCAACATCATCGAAAGGAACCGGTTTGGAGGTGGCGGAGTTCTCGTTGGGGCGGTATCGTGCTTGGTAGCCGTACTGACCTCCACATCTTCCAAGGAGGTGCAATCACTGTTGTCCGCTATTGTACCGAGGTTCTCCTGCCTCACGTGCGTCTGTTTAGAGGTGCTGTGGGTTCTGAGTTCCTCTTCATGGACGACAACGCTACACCTCATTGTACAGTGGCTGTCGCAGAGCTGTTGGAGAGTAAAGATATTCAACGCATGGATTGGCCCGCAAGGTCCCCGGACCTAAATCCAATCGAACACGTGTAGGAACTTCTCGGGAGACGCTTGGCAGCACGTCACCAGCCGCCAGCAACGATTCCGCAGCTGCGAATGGCGCTACAAGAGGAATGAGCCGCGATGCCTCAACAGCTCCTTGACAACCTCGTCTCAGCATGGACAGACGTTGTAAATCCTGCAACGCAGTCAGGGGTGATCATATCCCCTATTAAAGACTGAATTTTATAGGCAGCCGCCTGTCACATGGACGTTTCTGTCTTCTGTCCAGTTGTGCTCGAAGCTACCTTTTCAATGAAGTGCCTTTGTATCCGTTGGATTCCTTGTTTGGACGGTTTTGCTCACTTATATTCTTACATCTTTTTACATCTTGGGGATCTTATGATATGATTTGAGTCGATGTGGAGCACTTCTGCACGACGTTACATTCGAAAAACCGTCTCGTCCTTAATTTTTGCACGCCAGTGTACATTAGGTATGTCTCTTTGTTTTCGCTGTTGAAGGCTCAACGTATATATGTAACTTTACTCTTTTCTAGCACTAGTAATGGAAAGCGGCCCTAGGTTCCATTGCAAATATTGTTCATCTTGATCTGTACTATCACCCTTCTTGTGTTGTTGAAGGAGTTTACAATCACCTGGTATATATATATACAGGGGTTGCGCTGAAGTCTTCACCAACTTATTCGCCAAACTCAAATTTTTTTCGCCAAAGTATTATTATAGCAGTACAAAAAGGTAATCGCCAAAACTTTTTTCCTTCGCCAAAACGATATCTTTTTCGCAAATTGGGAAGAATGCGATCGACAGCGCGACCCCTATATATATCATCATTGTCAACCATTATCAATCCACTGCTGGACGAAGGTCTCCCCAAGTTTCTTCCACAACGGTCTGTCTTGTGCCAGTCTCCTCCATGTTACTCCCGCATACTTTCGAATTTCATCCACCCATCTCCCATGTGGTCTTCTTCTGGGTCTTTTCCTGTCCCTTGGAATCCAATCTAAAATTTCTGCTGTCCATCGATGGTCTGTCCTTCTGGCAGTATGTCCAGCCCACTGCCATTTCAGCGATTTACCTCTTATCATGATGTCTTCCACTCTTGTCATTTTTCGGATCCACGAGTTCCTGTTCTTATCTCTCCTGGTTACACCAATCATGCACCTCTCCATGCTGCTTTGAGTTGTCTGCAGCCTTTGTATGTCTCTTTTAGTTAAATTCCACGTCTCTGCACCTTACGTAAGCACTGGAAGGATGCATTGATCAAACACTTTTCTTTTAAGACATAATGGCATATTGCTCTTGAAAATTATGCTGTTTCTTCCAAAAGCTCTCCAGGCAAGTTTTGTACGCCGATTAATTTCTTCATCAATGTGACCCTCACTTGATATCTGCGGTCCAAGATAAACGTACGTATCTGTTATCTCCAGCTTTTCTCCATCAACTGATAAATCTTCATTTCTTGTAAAAGCATTGAACATTACTTTTGTCTTCTGAAAGTTCATTTTTAATCCCACTTCTTTACTCTTGTCAGCAAGTTCCTGCATCCTACTCTGCAGCTCTGATGGGGTAGTTGTAAAAATGACTACGTCATCAGCAAAACGAAGGTGGGTTAGATAATCTCCATTAATCTTTTATCCCTTTGTTTTCCCAGTTCAGTGATTGAAAGACATTTTCCAATGTGGCATTAAAGAGCTTTGGAGATATGGTGTCACCTTGTCTCACTTCCTTTCCAATTTTTATGTGTGTTGTATTTTCAAACAGCCGAATCTTTGCACTTGCATTATATATATATATCATCATCATCATCATTGTCAACCATTATCAATCCACTGCTGGACGAAGGTCTCCCCAAGTTTCCTCCACAACGGTCTGTCTTGTGCCAGTCTCCTCCATGTCACCCCTGCATACTTTCGAATTTCATCCACCCATCTCCCATGTGGTCTTCTTCTGGGTCTTTTCCTGTCCCTTGGAATCCAATCTAAAATTTCAGCTGTCCATCGATGATCTGTCCTTCTGGCAGTATGTCCAGCCCATTGCCATTTCAGGGATTTAACTCTGATCATGATGTCTTCCACTCTTGTCATTTTTCGGATCCACGAGTTCCTCTTCTTATCTCTCCTGGTTACACCAAGCATGCACCTCTCCATGCTGCTTTGAGTTGTCTGCAGCCTTTGTATGTCTCTTTTAGTTAAGGTCCACGTCTCCGCACCATACGTAAGCACTGGAAGGATGCATTGATCAAACACTTTTCTTTTAAGACATAATGGCATATTGCTCTTGAAAATTATGCTGTTTCTTCCAAAAGCTCTCCAGGCAAGTTTTGTACGCCGATTAATTTCTTCATCAATGTGACCCTCACTTGATATCTGCTGTCCAAGATAAACGTACGTGTCTGTTATCTCCAGCTTTTCTCCATCAATCGATAAATCTTCATTTCTTGTAAAAGCATTGAACATCACTTTTGTCTTCTGAAAGTTCATTTTTAATCCCACTTCTTTACTCTTGTCAGCAAGTTCCTGGATCATACTCTGCAGCTCTGATGGGGTAGTTGCAAAAATGACTACGTCATCAGCAAAACGAAGGTGGGTTAGATAATCTCCATTAATCTTTATCCCCTTGTTTTCCCAGCTCAGTGACTGAAAAACACCCTCCAATGTGGCATTAAAGAGCTTCGGAGATATGGTGTCACCTTGTCTCACTCCCTTTCCAATTTTTATGTGTGTTGTATTTTCAAACAGCCTAATCTTTGCACTTGCATTTTCATAGATGTTATTAATAATATTAATGTATGCATCTTCAATACCGCAGGTTTTCAGAGCCATTGTAACTGCTGATGGTTTCACCGAATCAAAGGCTTTTTCATAATCGATAAAAGCCATGCACAATGGAAGTTCATATTCCCTCGCTCTTTCAATTAGTTCTCTCAGCACGTGGATATGATCTATTGTGCTGTAGCCACTCCTGAATCCAGCTTGTTCTCTCGGTTGAGCCATGTCCAGTGTTACCTTCAAGCGGTGTGAAAGAACTTTAGTGAAGATTTTATAAACTACTGATAGGAGGCTGATAGGTCTGTAGTTTCCGAGATCCTCAATGTCACCTTTCTTATGTAGCAGGATCATTGTAGCGGTGTTCCAATCCTCAGGAATCTTTCCTTCATTAAGGCATCGAGTGAAAATTTGGGCGAGTACTGTTTCGATTTCTCCACTTGCTTCTTGTATGATGTCTACAGTAATTCCATCTTCTCCTGGAGCTTTTCCTCGCTTCATGTTCTTGATTGCATGTGCAACTTCTGCTGGAAGGACTGGAGGAACTCTGGTACTGGTATCTTTCATGATGTCTGGAGTGCATATATCATCCCTTTCATATAATTTGGAGTAGAAATCTTTCACTCTTGTCAAAATTTCGCCTCTATTTCTTGTTACAGAACCATCTTCTTTTCTCAGTGCCATAATCTGTTTTCTTCCCTTACTGAGATGTCCCTTTGCTATCTTTAGGCTTTGGTTGTTTTCAATTGCTTTCCTCACTAGTTCACAGTTGAATTTCCTTACGTCTTCAGTGATACTTTTTCTTACTGTCTTGCATAGCTCTATATATTCCACTTTGGAAGTCACATCTTCTTTAGTTGTCCTCATCTCTCTTCTTTTTTGCATCAACATTTTGGTTTTTCCTGATAATTTGTTCACATGCAACTTGTTCTTAGACCCAGCTAATTTTGTTGCTGTTTCCATAAGAGCTTTGGTTACTTTTCTGTTAACTTCAGAGATGTCCACTTCTTCCGATGTTAGGCCTTCTAAAGCAGAGAACCTGTTCTTCAGTTCTAACTTGAAGGTATTATGGTGTTTTTTAAGGTTGGTTATGTCAATAGATTTTGTTTGTCCTATGAGCTTGCCACGTTCAAGTTTAGCGTTCAGGTGCATCTTACATCTCACCAATCTATGGTCACTACCTGTGTTGAACTTGTTTAGCACACTGCAGTCTTCTATGACGAATTTTTTGTTACACATAATAAAATCAATTTCACTTGTCGTCCCATTTGGATGTCTCCATGTCCATTTCCTGTGTGGCTTTTTCTTGAAGAAGGAGTTCAAGATGAAAAACCCTTCTGCCTCTGCAAACTCAACGAGAGTATTTCCACGCTGGTTTCTGTTGCCATGACCGAATTTACCTACCGAAGTTTCATTCTGTTGCCGTTGCCCTATTTTTGCATTGAAATCTCCCATAATTATTTTCAAGTGCTGCTTACCTTTATTATTTAGATGACAAATTTCCTCATAAAATTCTTCAATTTCTTCTTCAGGATGACTTGTGGTGGGTGCATAAGTTTGAATAATCTGAGCCTGGTATCTTTTCGAGAGTTGGATAACAAGTCGTGCAGCTCTGTCAGAGGAACTTTCAACTTCTACAACTTTATCCTTCAGTTTCTTGTTTATTATAAATCCAACACCACTAGTTCTGCCAGTATCTGTCCCACGATAGTAGAAGAGATGTCCACTTTTCAGTTCGATGAGATCTTCTCCTTTTCTCCTTACCTCACTTAGCCCCACAATGTCCCACTTGATCCTTTGTAGTTCCTCTTCCAATTCAAGAAGCCTTGAATCAGAAGATAGGGAGCGTCCATTGTAAGTAGCCAAGGTCAGCATCAGATGGCAGCCTAGTCCGGTCCTCCGGGGATTCTTAGCACCCTCTGCCTTCATGTCGCACTGGCCGCTGCCTTGGCCAGGTACATTCCAGCTGCCGGAGACTGAGGGCCAAGATTTAAGTTGTGGAATCATTTTGGAGGGGTTTGGCCATAACTCACCACGCTGGCCAAGCGGGTTGGTGAGTGTGGGATAGCATTTCCTCTGATCCCGATGGTATAGTTATACCGCTATGGGCGGTCGTCAGAGCCCCTTTAGTGGGAACAGGATGCACCACGAGAAGGCGGGGTTGACATTTGTCAAGGAGAGGCTGTGATGTTACGCATCACCTGACCTTACATCCCATATATATATATATATATATATATATATATATATATATATATATATATATATATTCTATTAAGAAGAGACTGAAGCAAAAAAAAATTTTTGACTCATACCTAGTACAACATAGAAAAGGTTATGTATTAACCGGTGTGAGTAAAAAGAGAAAAAGAACAACTGAATGTAGAAAGTGTCGAGAATACTGAGCCTTGGCTTTATCAAGGACCAGCAAAAACTCTGCAGTTTCTCACTTCCACAAAGACCTATTTGGAAATGGGTTTCTGCAAAGTCATAGATGCAAGTAATAAGCCCACCAAAAAAAATTTTTTTTTTAAATATATATATATGTCATGACCTCCGCAGAGTTGTATCACCAAGCTTTAGTTAACAATTTAGCTTGCATCCATAATTTTCCTGGCCCGACCCATGCTCTTCATCTGTTACTATTAAACAGAAAGAAGATGATTATAGAAAACTCAAGTTGTAAGAGTGACATAATGAATCAGAAATAATGTTCAGCAATAACAAATTGCCAAGTTCGCCTGAGAGAGAATTTAAACCTGAATAGCAATACAAAAGTATTACAAATTCTTAACATTGGATTATAAAAACCCCCTACTCCACAACTTCTGACAACACAAAAACGAGAATAAAATAAAGGCAATAATAAACTAAAGAAATGCTTTGTGAAGGTTATGTGACATAAACAATTAGTTGCAATATGTACAAAGTATTTCAAAAGTGCTTTAAGTGCATAATTAAGTAGTTATTAAGACCTTAAATATTTTGAAAACACAGCGCAGACTACAAGAACAATGAAACGACCGGCTGCTTGGCCTTAGTTCCCTAAAAAACGCGCAAAGATACCAAGAAAAGAAAGGGTTAAAATCCGCAAAAAAGTTAATAGACTTGCTAGTGCCTAAATGCTTAAAGCAAAAAAAGCAAGTCTATTAACTTTTTTGCGGATTTTAACCCTTTCTTTTCTTGGTATCTTTGCGCGTTTTTTAGGGAACTAAGGCCAAGCAGCCGGCCGTTTCATTGTTCTTGTAGTCTGCGCTGTGTTTTCAATGTAGTTAAGGTCTTAATAACTACTTAATTATGCACTTAAAGCACTTCTGAAATACTTTGTACATATTGCAACTAATTGTTTATGTCACATAACCTTCACAAAGCATTTCTTTAGTTTATTATTGTCTTTATTTTATTCTCGTTTTTGTGTTGTCAGAAGTTGTGGAGTAGGGGTTTTTATAATCCAATGTTAAGAATTTGTAATACTTTTGTATTGCTATTCAGGTTTAAATTCTCTCTCAGGCGAACTTGGCAATTTGTTATTGCTGAACATTATTTCTGATTCATTATGTCACTCTTACAACTTGAGTTTTCTATAATCATCTTCTTTCTGTTTAATAGTAACAGATGAAGAGCACGGGTCGGGCCAGGAAAGTTATGGATGCAAGCTAAATTGTTAACTAAAGCTTGGTCATACAACTCTGCGGAGGTCATGACATATATATATATTTAAAAAAATTTTGGTGGGCTTATTACTTGCATCTATGACTTTGCAGAAACCCATTTCCAAATAGGTCTTTGTGGAAGTGAGAAAATGCAGAGTTTTTGCTGGTCCTTGATAAAGCCAAGGCTCAGTATTCTCGACACTTTCTACATTCAGTTGTTCTTTTTCTCTTTTTACTCACACCGGTCAATACATAACCTTTTCTATGTTGTACTAGGTATGAGTCAAAAAATTTTTTTTGCTTCAGTCTCTTCTTAATAGAATATGAATTCTGAATTTTCATAACTGCTGCGTTGCGCGTTTTGATCTTCAGGTTATTTTGCAACTTTCGTTTTAAATTCTAAAGTTTTTCTTATGTTTTCGGCTTTGCTCTTTAGTATATATATATATGTCACAATCATGGAAGACTGCAGTGTGCTAAACAAGTTCAACACAGGTAGTGACATAGAATGGTACGATGTAAGCTGCACCTCAACGCTAAACGCGAGCGTGGTAAGCTCATAAAACAAAGTATATTGACATGACCAACCTTAAAAAACATCATAATACCTTCAAATTGGAACTGAGGAACAAATTTTCTGCTCTAGAAGGTCTAACGTCGGAAGAAATGGACATCTCTGAAGTTAACAGAAAACTAACAAAGGCTCTTATGGAAACAGCAACAAAAATAGCTGGTACTAAGAACAAGTTGCATACGAACAAATTATCAGGAAAAACCAAAATTATGATGCAAAAAAGAAGAGAGATGAGGACAGCTAAAGGAGATGTGACTTCCAAAGTGGAATACATAGAGCTATGCAAGACGGTACGAAAAAGTATGAAGATGTAAGGGAATTCAACTGTGAACTAGTGAAGAAAGCAATTGAAAACAAGCAAAGCCTGAAGAGAGCAAAGGGACATCTGAGTAAGGGAAGAAAACAGATTATGGCACTGAGAAAAGAAGATGGTTCTGTAACAAGAAATAGAGGTGAAAGTTTGACGAGTGTGAGATTTCTACTCAAAACTATACGAAAGGGAAGATACATGTACTCCAGATATTACGAAAGGTGCCAGTACCAGAGTTCTTCCAGTACTCCCAGCAGAAGTTGCACATGCAATCAAGAACAAGAAACAGGGGAAAGCTCCAGGAGAAGATGGAATTACCGTAGACATCATACAAGAAGCAAGTGGAGAAATTGAAGCAGTACTCGCCCAAGTTTTCACTCGATACTTTAATGAAGACGAGATTCCTGAGGATTGGAACAATGCTACAATGATCCTGCTACATAAATAGGGTGACATTGAGGATCTCAGGAACTACAGACCTATCAGCCTCTTATCAGTGGTTTAACAAATCTTCACTAAAGTTCTTTCACACCGCTTGAAGGTGACACTGGACATGGCTCAACCAAGAGAACAATCTGGATTCAGGAGCGGCTACAGCACTATAGATCATATCCACGTACTGAGAGAACTAATTGAAAGAGCGAGGGAATATGAACTTCCATTATACATGGCTTTTATCGATTATGAAAAGGCCTTTGATTCGGTGAAACCATCAGCTATTATAATGTCTTTGAAATCCTGCGGTATTGAAAATTCATACATTAATATTATTAATAACATCTATGAAAATGCAAGTGCAAAGATTCGGCTATTTGAGAATACCGCACCCATAAAAATTGGAAAGGGAGTGAGACAGCGTGACACTATATCTCCCAAACGCTTTAATGCCACTTTGGAAAATGTCTTTCAATCACTGAACTGGGAAAACAAAGAGATAAACATTAATGGAGATTATCTAACTCAGCTTCGTTTTGCTGATAACGTAGTCATATTTGCAACTACCCCATCAGAGCTGCAGAGTATGATCCAGGAACTTTCTGACAAGAGTAAAGAAGTTTGATTAAAATTGAACTTTCAGAAGACAAAAGTGATGTTTTATTAAAATTGAACTTTCAGAAGACAAAAAATGAAGATTTATCGATTGATGGAGAAAAGCTGGAGATAACAGACACGTACGTTTATCTTGGACAGCAGATATCAAGTGAGGGTCACATTGATGAAGAAATTAATCGGCGTACAAAACTTGCCTGGAGAGCTTTAGGAAGAAACAGTATAATTTTCAAGAGTAATATGCCATTATGTCTTAAAACAAAAGTGTTTGATCAATGCATCCTTCCAGTGTTTACATATGGTGCGGAGACGTGGACCTTAACTAAAAGAAACATACAAAGACTGCAGACAACTCAAAGAAGCATGGAGAGGTGTATGCTTGGTGTAACCAGGAGAGATAAGAAGAGGAACTCGTGGAGCAGAAAAATAACAGAGTGGAAGACATCATGATCAGAGTAAAATTCCTGAAATGGCAATATGCTTGACATATTGCCAGAAGGACAGACCATCGATGGACAGCTGAAATTTTAGACGGGATTCCAAGGGACAGAAAAAGACACAGAAGAAGACCACATGTGAGATGGGTGGATGAAATTCGAAAGTATGCGGAAGTAACATGGAGGAGACTGGCACAAGACAGACCGTTGTGGAAGAAACTTGGGGAGACCTTCGTCCAGCAGTGAATTGATAATGTTTGGCAATGATGATGGTGATGATATGTCACACATAAAGTGGAGTTCTAGAATGCCATCTGATTATTGTTGGGCACTTAAGAGGGATGTTCTAAATGCTAAATACAGAAGAAAATCCACTGTTAGTTTTTAGGTAATACGAATGGTGTTATAAATGAACATAAATATACAATCTTTTCAGACTTAACCTGTGTGTCTTTAAAAATCCCCGCGTGATAGAGAAAAACTAGTAATATATTTGATTTCAGCATAAAATGTACTATAAGGAAGAGACAGTTTTTCTTGTGTGTCAAAAATTTAGTTTTATTTTGTAAACCAGTGAGATGAATTCTTACATGACTCGAAAGGTACTGTTTTTCAATGCAAGCAATTTATGAATAACATTGTAAATGTTTTGTATTTTTAAAATCGAAAAAACACATATTTTTCAAATAATAATAGTGCAAGCTGAATGGTCACAGTTTATATAGATGATCGCACAGAATGTAATTACTCCTGTAAAATAGGAAAAAGAAGAGTAAGTTCGTAAAGTGGAACCCTCTGCCCGCCCAGTGAACACGTTCTCTCCATAACCCCGAAAACCATGCCGAAGTTTTATAAATAATAACAGCCTGTAAAATATTTCTGGATGTAGACAAGCAGTTTTCTCCTGTAAAGTGACTCTTATTTTCATCGGCGAAGATACGTCGTACTCGTCCCGCCCAGCACCCAGGGAATACATGAACAGCTAGCATTCGCAAATACATGTCTCATTAGGATGCGAGATTTTTTCAAACATCTGTCACCGTCGAATTTTCCCCAATTTCTTAGTCCCTAAGCCTGCCAGCCACCCCCCGCAGGAGCAGGAACGCTGTGCTTTCTGATTACCATAACAACGTTCCCTGTGGGAGCTTAGCGGGGGTCACTCACTAGCTTCGATACCAACAACAGAGCGACAATGATGAGAAAGAGGATCCCCGTCATCTTCGTAATTTCAGCAAGGCGACCATGACTCATCCTGTATTCAGGGTGGTAATCGGTTTAAATTTCCTTTTCTCTCTCTCTCTCTCTCTCTCCCCATTATGAGACAAGCTCCTTCTCCAGTAAGCATTGGAATGGCCAATATGATCAACTGTGGAAACACACTCGCATTAGGAGTGCTTTAGCTTAGGACGGTAATAACGCGTGGCATCATATACCTAATAACATTTGTTGCTTATTACAAAATCTGCGACGGCAACAGCTGACTACGGCACAAGTAGGAAATATTTTTTCGAAAAATTATTTTTTGTCTTTATTTAGCTAAGGATTGTTAATCTTACGACCTATATCCTATGGTTTTCGGTGCCACATTGCGATATGTATGTATATACGGCGTCGTTAAAAATATATCAAATATATGTTTTAACGCATTCTATATTATTTTCTGACTAGGGAATTCTCTAATTTTTTCATTCGGGCATTGATAAAATGCGTTAATTCAAGAATGAAAACAGTGATTTCCCGTATTTTGTGAGATGAGCTTTGAGAACTTCCATGATGCAGGGTTCAGTACGTGATAATAGCATGCTCCTTATTTCTGTGGTCGATCATTTTGTTGATTGAATGTTATCTTTTGAAAATAATCGCCCACCTCATTTCTTTCTTTCTTTCTTTTTCAGCAGATCACAATGTTGAGACCAGCATTACTAACTGTTCGTATTCTTGTTCCTACTGAATGTTGTGGCATTTCAGAGAACCTTTATACTTTCAGCTCTGCTAAGAATTTGTTGAAGGTTCGTAGTTGATTGGTATTCTCGTGCACTGCTTTGCCAACTGGGAACGAGAATATTGCGGTTTCTAGTCACGCAGGGACCACCCCATGCGATGATGGCACAAAAGGGATCATTCACTGTGCGTGATAGACGCCATTTGATCGCATCCCAAACAAACTTTCTGTGCTGCTTTGGTAATGAACATCAAGGCTGCCTCACGTACACCTACAATTAATAACGGGGGAAAAAGTAGGCTGGAAAAGATGGGTTCGGTGATACGGTTCTTTTAATGGAAAGAGATAAATACTGCAGAAAAAAGCTGCCTCCACGTAATATAGAAAATTAAGATAAAACTCTCTAGCACAGTAAAAAAAGCTACAGAACGTTCTCGGTTTTCCACATGAAGTCTGTAAACCTGAACTTCATCGCGATAAATTAATGCGATAACATTGCGGCTCAGCGGCTTACAGAGTGAGCGAACAGGATATAGGTATTCCGGGCACTTTCTTCCATAAATTGATTTTATATTAAATAGGTAAAATAAATTATCTTTGTGAACTTGCTCGCGTGACAGATTTTCTTGGCTTTCTGACGCTTCGTGACTGTTTTATTTGACGTTATCTTCAGAGCAACTTAGTTCTTAATCTGGTAAAAGTTTCTCGTAAGGGAAGTATGATTGTGATAGCAGCGAAAAAACGTACGTTAGGTGCTCCAGGCTCCATTCCTCCACGAACAGCGAAATATTTTATTTCCCCCAAAAGTACTGTTAAAGTATTTTTTATCGCACGTCGTAATTTTTGCAATAAAAATAATAAATAAACGAGCAATTATTGAAAAGTGCGTGATGTACGCTATTTAACACTACCCGGTAAAATTTCGAAGGTAAAATATTAGTTTTTAAACTGTCATATAAGTGGAAAAATTCTGACTTAGCAGATTTCACAGGAACTGACTTACCTTTTCAATATGAATCCGATCTAAGATCGAGAAAAAGCAGTAAAATGTCCGAAACGTTTTCTTCTCAAGTTTCACAAGACTGCATCTGGAGAAACACATTATAGCGTCAGAAACATGTACTATGGAGCCATGGGGTGGGAAAAGCACAGATTTCAAAATACAACAAAGGATCAGCTGATTGGCTGACTCTTAGGTTTTAACTGCCCAATAGCCAGATTGTTATCCGTCGTGCCATGTGAACTGTCAGATAGCTCGGCTAATTTTGAGTTTAAAAAACCAAAAGGCGCTCAACGTAATTCAAAAACTGTTTCTATTTATGATTATTTTTGCATAGGAACGCCGTGTTTAATTGTTTCTCATGCACTGGCAGTCTCAAAAAACTTGAACATGGCATCACTGTGAAGTAAGAACCGAATCCACATCTCCCGATGTCCGTTCGAGCATGCTATCACCATCGCCGACAAAGGAATTTCAAACTACTGAATCTAAGAATTTAACAAACATCAGATTGTGCGACTCGAGGCATTCAGGGAGTCTTTTTAGCGATTACCATGTTTGATCCAGGAAAGAATCCCGGATAAGAATCACCAGTTGAAATAACACCATAGAAATTATGAATATATCATTTGTGTATATATAGCAGCCACACAAGCAGATTATTTTTTCGGCATAAAATCGCCGTATCTAACTGTTACCCTTCACTATCTCAGGAAACTCCCCTCCAAGGCGATTTAATTTTCAGATTTTCTGAGATTGCTACATGGTAAAGGTATGCATCACTTCTATGCCTGTCTGCTTGTATGGCTACCATGTATACACACCGATGTTATTTATTTATTTATTTTATTTTATTTCATTTTATTGTTTGTAATTTCCATATGCACTAAATAGCGATATCTTCCGTTGCGAGTAAGTTATCCGCGTAATCACTCATAAATTCCCAAAGAAGTTAATATGCATGATACTCGTTTTCAGCCCTCGGCGTTTCATCGAATAGAAATCATTTCACCACTTCAGTCCGACAGATCAGCTGGCAGTTGCTCATCGAAGAATTTCCCGTGCACGAAGGTAGGGTCTAAGTTATTCCCATTTCTACGTTGTACTGCGTACAGAGTATTACATCCATCCATCACTTCGACAAAAGCCTTCAACGATTTTTTGCTAGTTAGTGTCAGAATTCCACAGAGAGAATAGATCTTGGTCGTCTGTGCTCTCCCTTAAACGCGCAGTGGATTCGCGAGATGGAACATTGTAGTCTCACCACTGGGAGAAGAGGAAGACACTGGACCTTCCATCAGAAGCAGCAACTGAAAGCACAACATGCGTGTTGCGTAGATAGTATTCACGAACAGAATAGTCATTTCTTCCAGATTACAAACGTTATTATGCTACCCGTGACCCCCCCCCTCCCCCTCTTCGTAATAGTTCGCTGTAAGCAGAATTGAGATCTCCAGTTTCTCTGAATTGTTTGCCAGTCACTCATACTCTTCGCAGAGGCGGGGCAGGTAGGGCGGCTGCCCCGGGTACAGCTCAATAGAGGGCCTAAAAATTACTGTTACAATCTGATTAAAATGGCAGCTAAAATTTTTCACCAGTTTCTGGTACAATTTTTCATGTACCATATTTTGTTCTTTGTACATTTACAGAATTTGCTTGTAATGTCTTTTGCCAATGTAGGTAGCTTCAGTAACCTAAAATATGCATTTCTTTTTCAAAATGTTCAGGGAATGTCAATTGCTCACATTCAGAAATGAAGGCGCGGTTGTATGTGTATTTCGTCATGAACGTTTTCATTGGCGTTCACGATCGATTTTTGTCTATATTTCAGTGATGAGAGCAGTTTCGTCGTCAGTGTGTGTGTGATGAGCGAATTAAACGTCAGCTAACACCCGGGATAGAGAAAATTAATACTGCATATATGTGAGACACAGGCAGTACAAATTCTAGGTGTAACGATTTGAAAACACATCGGATATGACAAAGTAAAGGAACTCTCGTATTAGTCTAGGAGCTAGCTCATGTCCCGTATGCACTTCTATGTCCCCTAAGTTTTATTGCTGGATCTCATAACACACCTATAGGAGTGTTTAAAAAAGTTGGTCACATGGTCCAGATCATGGTCGTTTGGCCGCCATAACAATGAATTTTAGTTTATGCGTATATCCGCTCCCAGTTGTCCCATTTTATTTATACAAAGCTCATTTGACTGCTTTTTAGAAGGCACACAAATTTGGTTATTACACATTTATTGATAAAGCTAGTATTTTAGATGAAGCGCATTTCAATAATAAGAGACAAAATTACGGTTTTCTGAGTAAAACTGCTATAAAAATAAGGGAAATGGCAAAACTCTTGGTATATAAGCGAAAACAAATGTTTACTTAGTACTGAATTTTAAACTTGGTACAATAGAGTGGATAGTAAAGTATAGTGTGGTACAAAAAAGATTGTATGCATTTTCATTTCAACATTTCAAATGGATTACATATAAGGATTTTTACAGTTGTCTAAAGAATTTTCTTTGCATTTGCAAAAGTCACAACACATTATTTTCAATCTTCCGCAGGGACACACACATTCTCTGAAGCACTTTTCACAATTGCAGGGTTTAGGGAAATCTTCAATTTCGGATTGATCCTCTGTCACATGTGGAATTAAATTTCCTCCATTCTCTTTGTAACCGTAATCCAATGGATTAAGCTCTACGGACATTTGTAAAGCATGAATCTGTTTATAACATTGCATGTAGCTTCTTTTTTATGTGAAGGCGGATAGATGTGGACGTAGGAGCCAAATCTTGAGGTTTCATACTCTTTTAGGATGATACTGATGGAAACGCAATTCATCCATTGTATGTAAGCTTGATCCAAGTGTACGCACTAAATACTCTTCTGCTCTCTTTTCCATTTTCTCATTCAGTGGCTCCTTTCCAAAATCGAAGAACAGGTTTTTCACGGAGTTGCGTAAATTGCGAACCAAAATCGGACCGCTCTCAACCCCGATATGTAAATTGCGAACTAAGAGCCAAGACCCCTATGTGTAAATTGCAAACCAACTTTTCTGCACCCATTCTGACTATATCAGAAAATAAACCAGTATGAAAAAATAATTATTAAAACAATATAAAGCAATGTGTTCACGAAAACAATAAAACTAGTTTGTCACCTTGCGCAGGGGCCATGTTAATTTTTTTTCTGTGATGTTTCATATTTAATACATGTACCTTTGTACGTAATTCATTTGATTCACGAAAAGAAAACTAGTTTGTCATCCTTGCGTAGGGGGCATGTTATTTTTTTTATGTGATGTTCCATATTTAGTATGTGTACATTTGTACTTAATTTATTGTATTCACGAAAATATCTTTATTTTGCAGTAAGTGTAGGCGTCTACGATTACCAAATCTTTTCCTTTTTCAGAGATCGAGAGCGTCCCTTCCATCGTAAAACTTGGCGAACAACAAAAGATATATCTAAAGCAAAGCAATCAAAACAGACGAGCTAGCTTAGGTAATTCCAGCAGATGTTCAGAGAAGTCGGTTCGGAATTTACGTATAGCGTTCATGGGCCTTGGTTCGCACTTTACATATAGAGTTTTAATGACGGTCTGATTTTGGTTCGCAATTTACACATTTTAGTTCGCAATTTACATACCACCAGGTTTTCAGCACAAACTTCTGCCATTATCAAAGCTTCCAACTTTGTACTGACTTTGCTGGTAATGTTGCAGCCTGTTAGAGAATGAGTAGCTGGTAAAGTTGCCAAAATATTGTGTGGTACTTTGTTTTCAATAGCAAGGGAATGAAGTGGAATGTGCCGGAATGCTTTCCCCACACCAAAGGCAACCCAAAGTTTTTCAAACCCATAATGTTTCCACGTTTCTTGATAGTGAAAGAGTGCTTTAACAAAAAGATCAGTATCATTAGAACTAATAACCACCTCGCTCAATTTTGAAGTAATCGTGATGTGAGAAATATGGTACAGGATCCTGTCATCAGCTCCTTCGTGATCACATACCAGACTCGGGACTTCTTCAATTATTCCATTTCTTAAATTAAAGCACCTTGACTGATTAACCTTCAGAACTCCACCCATATAAATGGTAAAGGAACTTTTATCAAAATCTTCTTTCCGGGATATACAATCCATAAAGTATGACTGGAACAATTCTTTATTTTTAGGTGAAGCCCAGTACGCATCAGTGTCCACAGGAAGCGGTGTGCTATCATTTGGTGCTCCATATTCCATCGGTTGTTTCTTTGAGCGCCTGGATCTTTTAAGCACTTTCACACTTTTTTCTTTATAAATATCAAAAATAATATTTATACTAGTACGTTCACCGTTGTGACAAGCTTGGCATATAACTTTCCAAAGTTTGACTGCGTACTCTCCATACGTCTTCACTTCAATAGATTTAATTGTTATTTTCCTTGCAAATGCCATGACGTCTACCACAGTTGCTTTGCCACGGGATTTAGGAACTTGTGACGTGCCTGCATGACAGGACGCACATGAGATCAAGGCAGATAGCAGCAACAGCATACCTCCGCGTAGCAGCTCAGTTGGGAGACCCGACTACTCAGGGTAAGAAACTTGCTGTTAACGCACGATGTACAAACTTGCTGAATGGTTCCAGTTATAGGCAAACTTTAATAACTAAAAACACACACAAGTTAAAATATATTTACATGGTTTAAAAAGACATGAGTACTTTCGTGCTCGCTACGAGCACATCATCAGATAAAAGACAAGTTGGAGTTCCAGAAAACACATTTATGTATCGGTGCCGTTGCCAAACGTTCTCAGTGAGGAAAGAAATACAAGAACGTTCACTTGCTCTTACGTAATGTGAGCAAATAGAGGCCTGCAGAGTTCTATTAATGATGGGCAGAGTCTGCGATGTAAGAGGTAGAAACAGGATTCGAGGACTGTAAAGTTTTCCAGGCCTGGGAAATATAGCTAGGTACTTCATCATTACAATAAGTGTCCACTCGATGCAAAATGTGCAGACTCTCTGTAAAGAGTACTGTTTTCCTCGTTGTAGAGATAGAAAGAATGGAGACGTGTGTCCAAAATGGGTAATGTGTACCAGCTGAAGAAAGCCTGGCTAAAGCTGTCGATGACGAGCCATTTTTTACGCTATATTGGTGTCCTTAATTCTTGTTTGCAGTCTCCGTAGGGTTGAGCCGATATATATAAGGTCCTTGTCTTGTGGATCGACAGATTTCATAGTAATGGAATAGATGCCACATTTGTCCAACAATTGAACACGGTCCCGATCATTTTTAATCAGGGAATAAATGTTCGATGTTTTTTACCAAAAACCGACACCGTGACTGTGACAGATGTTCAATAAATTACCATTCACATGAGGGACGTAAGTCATCGATCCAACATATTTGATATCCCTTCTTCCACGTGTCAGGGTAAAAAATGTTGAATTTTGGATTTTTCGGTAGATGCTATGGACATCTGAATGAGAAAATCTGTGCTGATAAGCAATGGTATATATCTTTTGAAGTTCCTCCTCACGGAAGACTACAGAAGAGTAGCGGGTAAATGCTCTTCGAATAAGAAAGTATAAGAGTGAAACCTTATATCTGGTCAAGTGAACAGAAACGCGTGGTATCAAGATAGTTATAGAGGAAGGCTTTCTGTAAACCGAATAACTCAGGTGCTGAGAGGTGGGGTTCCTACGAAGTTGGAAGTCTAAAAGCGGAAGTGAATTGTCACATTCAACCTCCACCGTGAAGGATATAGAAGGATAAACAGACTACAACGTGGTTGCAAAAGAGAACAAATTTTCAACTGACGAAGGCCAAAGGGCAAAGACATCGTCATCATACCGAAGATATAATAAAGGTGTAATCTAACAAAAGTCCAAAATGCGGTCCAATCAGCTTCCAGGGCCATTTATGGATCCTCAAACCGCCACTGGGTGGTGTTGGTGGTGAGCTGTGGTGGAATCTTAGGCCATTTTTACCGTTTTCCTCTTAATTGGCAGTGTATTGTGTAGAATTATTGGTATCTAATACCCCCCCCCCCCCCATTGGGCATCCTTAACTCAAATCTTCTAGCTTACAACAATTTCTAAGGCTGTTTTAGACCTGGGATCAGATATTATCTTCCTAAAATTCTCTACATTTATTTCTCCCTCTGTTAAAAGCTGAAGTGAAGCAGTCCTGAAATGCATTTGTTGAATCCAACACTTCGTCCGAACATGCAAAAATTGAGTTTGTTGTATTCAAGCACGTGGGCTTTTGCTTCCGACATTAGTTTTCAAAAATGCGAATGATTTTCATTGTCATCTCAGATTTACTGTAATCATTCGAAAGTATAATCCCTTATTACCATGGAATTTTTTTTTTCACTATCACCCTCTTTGCTTGACATTCGATCACGCTGTCGGGGTGATCTGGCTTTTGTTTTCTTTGTTGTATCTGGGTCTCTTTCTTTCTGAAGCAACTTTGAGTCGGATGTTCTCTAACAGGATAGAAATCGGAGATTGCTATCATATATGGTCTAGGTAAGCATATCCAGTACTCCTATCCTTTTAATTGTCATGCAAGCACCCCCGAGAATGGGAATTATAAAAATATGAATTCCCCTTCCCCTCCTGAGCAAAGTTTTACTAGAACTATTCCTTTTTAAGCTGTAGTTAATAAAACTTGGAAATGTAGTGTAGATTAAACCAGTAGATAAAGTTTGCGGTAAGGCTGTCGCAAGACCTGAGCGGATTATGAGAAAACTAAGGCATTTACTTTGTATTGGTTTGAGAAAACTGATATGTTGTACGCTAAATATAAAAAGGAAAACACCTACATTTTTATCATTTGTTCATGCCGAAAACAGAAATGACACGGTATTCCTACGAAAATAGCTGAAAAGAGTTAATTAAGTTTTAAGAAAGTAAAAGCAAGCTTTTTTCCAAAAGAGGAAGAAAGAAAAAATCTATTCTTGATTTGAAATGCTATTTGAAGTAACACGTTGTGTGGTACTTGGAATGAAAATGGTGCTGTTAGAAACCGTTTCAAAAGTAGATTATGGTAGTTTGTGGAGATAACTATGCCATCTATGTTTATTGAACTATTTCTGTAGCTGTAGCATATTAACAGCATTCTTGTTATATAGAGTATGTAGTGTTGCCCAGCTCGCATAACAGAGCTTTCGTTTAGTCATTCTCTTCTTTCCAGAGGGTAAGTTATTTTTGAATTAACAAATCGTATAAGGGTCGATTTTCTTAAGACATCGTAGCTTTCTGCAGAATTTTTTTACATCATTTCCCTCGCGTTCTTCTGACGCCTTGAAGAGCTATAAACTCATTACGTATTCCGAGGACGCCTTTGGATTACAGTGTACGAGGAATAGAATAATCAGAACATTTAACCCACGTACCAAGTTCGATTTGCTTGGGAAAACGCAGCTTTACAATTCTACTGATGACCTTTGCCGATAGCATCTTCCAATCTTCCCATGCTGACTAACAAGAAAAAAGACTGACTGATAAACATTTCCTACTACTCGTATTCATGGAAATGGGACTGATTCTAAAGTCTTTTAAAACCTCCGTAACACTTTGTTCCTGTGTGCGTATTTACACTACTGTTTGTAAAAATTGCAACACTTAGAAAGAATCGCGCCATTCAAATGAAATTTTTATCACATATTTTTTCGTGTTACCGGAGATAACTCATTACATTTGTAGAGCAGTACAAGATTTTTTCTCTTCATAACTCAGTATCGTCTGAAGTCACCTTGAGCAACAGTGACATCCTCTGCACAGCGTGGAAATGAATGAACCTTGAGCAACAATGACATCCACTGCACAGCGTGGAAATGAATGAACCTTGAGCAACAATGACATCCTCTGCACAGCGTGGAAATGAATGAACCGTGAGCAACAATGACATCCTCTGCACAGCGTGGAAATGAATGAACCTTGAGCAACAATGACATCCTCTGCACAGCTTGGAAATGAATGAACCGTGAGCAACAATGACATCCTCTGCACAGCATGGAAATGAATGAACCTTGAGCAACAATAACATCCTCTACACAGCGTGGAAATGAATGAACCTTGAGCAACAATGACATCCTCTGCACAGCGTGGAAATGAATGAACCTTGAGCAACAATGACATCCTCTGCACAGCGTGGAAATGAATGAACCTTGAGCAACAATGACATCCTCTGTACAGCATGGAAATGAATGAACCTTGAGCAACAATGACATCCTCTGCACAGCATGGAAATGAATGAACCTTGAGCAACAATGACATCCTCTGCACAGCGTGGAAATGAATGAACCTTGAGCAACAGTGACATCCTCTGCACAGCGTGGAAATGAATGAACCTTGAGCAACAATGACATCCTCTGCACAGCGTGGAAATGAATGAACCTTGAGCAACAATGACATCCTCTGCACAGCGTGGAAATGAATGAACCTTGAGCAACAATGACATCCTCTGCACAGCATGGAAATGAATGAACCTTGAGCAACAATGACATCCTCTGCACAGCATGGAAATGAATGAACCTTGAGCAACAATAACATCCTCTGCACAGCGTGGAAATGAATGAACCTTGAGCAACAATGACATCCTCTGCACAGCATGGAAATGAATGAACCTTGAGCAACAATGACATCCTCTACACAGCATGGAAATGGAAATCAATGGAAGACATTTTTGATATCGCCCTGGAGAAATAGTCAGCTAGGCTGCTTCTATGCTACCAAAGTTCATTTTTGGTGACTGCCGGAAGTGCTTGACTGGCCAGTCGCTTAGCTACTGTCCTGTTGCTCAGTCCTGGAAACGCAGAAATCTGGCCAATTTATGTGAATTTTTATTGAGGATTGACAACAATCCAGAAAATGAGAGTGATTAACAGTATGGTGGTGGCGTTGATTTTTTTTTCTTTTTTTTTTTTTCTGTTCCTCTCATTTTTCTTTACCCTATGCAGATGGTGCTGTATATAGTTTATGTTCGGAAAGTTGAGAAAAAGTCAGAAATGTTCCTGTCGGAAATATTTCTCTCAGAAATAATCTTTACTTTCCTGTGAGTGCTGTGATGTTCCGTACATTCGGTGCTTTCTTTTCTTAGGGTAACTTTGTATTTTTATTGTCGCTAGTTCATTGTGGTGAACTTATTTTGGCGTATGTGTGTATGTACTTCATTCCTTCACAAATTTTATGGTTACATTTTCATTTTCTGTAGCAGAGGGAAAATATATGGATGTTACTAGCATTTATCTATTTTTTTAACTGACTACTGTCACAAGAAAAGGGTACTCTTCATGTGCCTTTTATTGAAAAAAAAAGGGGGGGGGAGGAATGTGTGTGAAATATTAAAATTTTAATAAATTTTTAAACATTCTGACCCCATCATCTGTATATGAGTACGTGTGCAAATACACTATATACGCGTAACCAAGAAAGATAGGAAGAGGAAATCATGGATCTGAAAAACGGAAAGAGTGGATGACATCATGATCAAAGTAAAAACAAAATTAGCCAAAAGACAGAATCCCCCCTCCCCCTAATGGGATGGGGGGAGGGGGTAGATGGTAAGTCAGCGAAGAAATATCTTTTATTGTTGAAATATGCTAATTTCCTCGCCCGTGCTCCTTTCTGTAGTTCTTGATCTAATTTCCGTTGTATTTGTCAGTGTGTGTGTATAATAAACGATTCGGCAACAAAAAAGGCAGAATGGAAATTTGCATGTGGATGTTATTCATGTTATTTGAATTTATAATCTGGAAGCTATCTTAGCTGTTGGCTAACTTAATTGTAGTTTTAAACCGTCTGAGAAGTATCGTTTCCAAAAATCTCGTTTTCCCCCTGCTCTGCACAGCAGGTCGATTGGTGCACCAGATTTAGCAGTCTGCAATAAAATGGCAAAGGTGCTGTCCCTCCCATTGTGCTTGCGCTGCAATGCACTACGCGTGCACACTCTCTGTGCTTTGAAATGAAGGCAAAATCTTCTTTGAATCCATTGCGTCTGAAGACCAAGTGCCCCTCGACATGTTGCGACATTTACTGCTAGAGTGACGTGCCGAGTCTTCAGTGTGAACCTAAAGGATGAGTGTTTTGCTTCGGAAGGAAGTCGCGAAAGGGCGCCCAGCTGTGACCTGTTGTTGAGTTGAAGCAGTTCGATCCCACAACTAAGTTGACTCCTCCGCAGCGATCGATAATGACCTCTTCACGCCCAGGGAGTCTTCACAAGAGCGCGCGGGGGAGGAACATTCAAATGTCACGACGATACTTCAGCTCCACTAGCGGTACTACCCTGCATTCATGTCATTCCTCACTCCAGACGTATTAGCATCGAAGCCTACGTATCGTGAAAATCAAAAAGCGTATATTTTGCTCGTGTTAAGTCAAACGTTGAACATTTAAATCACATTAATTCGAGCAAGAACTTCAAAAGATTTTTTTTTCAATGGGAAGTGTTTTGTTCAAGGAAGTCGCGAACCTGTATATCATTTACTCTAAAGTGAAAACATTAATTCCTCATTACGATTCCAATAGCATTGTACCCAAGGTACCTGGAATGAGTAAAGATTATGCTTCTCGATTTCCGTGCTACTCAAGTGCCTCCCTACGCACTTTGTAGCAGGATAACAATGAGACAGATCACTTTTAAAGGACATTTGTCTGTCTCTGGTGTTTTTTTAGATATTCTATTGCACGTGTTCGTCTGGAGACTTTGAACCATATCGCTGTATGTGTTACCCAGCAAAGAAATGAAGTAAACCGCTTAAATCACTTCACTCATCGAATTGTTTCATACCCTTAAACATGCGTTACTGTTCATCGGTCCTCTGTCATAATGATTACACCATTCCTAGGGCTATCAGAAGTTACCATGTTATTCCCAAGACACCGTTTTTAACAGTGTGATTCGTGTCTACTTGAAGCCCATTCCATTCTCTTTCTACTTCCAATAAACTCCGCCTGCACATGTCTGTAAAGAGCCAAAGATCGTGTCTTCGGGACAAGAATGTTTTAGCTGTGTTGTTTTAATCCTGTGTATATGTGTATTTCAGTAACCGAAAGCGTTTTTGAGCACAAAACGGGGATCCCGGCATTTTCTATTCAGAATTTTAAGTTATGTGGCCATTTTTATAACTTCTCATACAAATACATACATACAAACTCTGGTGTGCTACAACAGTGCTTTAACGGCTCACAGCTTTTCTGTAATATACATGAGGTGGAACGATGTTTCGTGAATTAGCTGGACTTCAATCACAAGCTTCGTTTAAAGGAATGACTACGCGCTCTTAAAAACCACAACTGCTGTAGAGAAAATTGGGAAATTTTATTTTGATGAAACGGGGTAAACAGTGGAAAAAGATAAAGAAGTCACTCATAATTGAATATCTACTTACAGGAGTCATACAATATAGCATCAACCATTATCAATCCACTACTGAATGAAAGTCTCCCCAAGTCTTTCTTTTGCCAGCCTCATCCATGTCACTCCGGCATGTTTTAGAATTTAATCTGCCCATCTCCCACATGGTCTCCTTCTGAGTCTTTTTCGGCCCCTTGGTGTCTAGTCCAGCCCATTGCCATTTCAATGTTTTTACTTTGATCATGATGTCATCCAGTCTTTTCGTTTTTCAGATAGATGATTTCCTCTTCCTATCTTTCTTGGTTATATCAAGCATGCATTCCTCCATGCTTCTTTCAGTTGCCTGAAAGAAGCATACGACATCATATTACCATTATGTCTTTTTCAGTTAAGGTAAATATATCGGCTCCATACTTGAAAACTAGAAGTATGCATTCATTGAACACTTTTCTTTTAAGGCATAATAGTAAATTGCTGTTGAAAATTGTGCTGTTTCTTCCAAACGTTGTCCAGCCAAGTTTTATGTGCCTATTAATTTCTTCTTGCACGTGGCGGTCACTTGAGATCTGTTGTCCAAGGATGTAGGCATCGGTTTCTTCTAGATTTGCTCCATCAAACTCTTAGTCTTCAGTTCTTGTAAAAACATTGTACTTCAATTTTGTTTGACGAAAGTTCATTTTTAAGCCCACTTATTTTTTTCAGCTAGTTCCTGGATCATACTCTGCAGCTCTGAGGGGTACTTACAAAAATGACTATAGCGTTAGCAACACGAAGGTGGGTTATAAATGTCCGTTAAAGTTTATTCCCTTGGAATGTCCATTAAACTTTATTTCCTGGACTCTTCAGGATTATAAATAGGTCGCCTGGTCCCGTGAATTACGTTAATACACGTGATAGGCGGCCCATAATATGGCTTCGACAACATGAATTGATGGATCCAGGCTCCCTGATGTTAACTGTTCAAGCTGGTAGAGGCGGTGTAATGGTGCGGGGGGTTTGTGTGCCTTAATACCTGTGGAACAGCATTTGGATGCCATGTGATGAGATATATCATTGCAGAACAGTCTCACCCGTATGCGTACATGTAGTTTCGTGATGAAGGCTACTGCCAGCAGATAACGCACCATGCCACATGACTCGGATTGTCACACAGTGGTTCAGGGAGCACGGCTGTGATTTCAAAGGCCGCCCAGGTGGCGCAGTGGTCTAAGCCATGGTTTCTGATCATTCGTCCACGATGGGTCGGGGTTCGAATCTCTCTGAGGCATGGTTGTTGTGTTGTTGTGTTTGTGTTACGGCACTGGCTGTTTCCCTTCCTTGGAGTCAGCGGCCCTAAATTAGGGACCGACGACTGCTTATAGCCTATTGAGTTGCTCACCGTGGTCGTTATGCCTCCAATTCAAAATATGAAAAAATAAAAAGTTCAAAATGATAGCAAGAGCCCCCCCCCCCTACACACAGTCTCAGATATTCACCCCAATGAAGACCTGTGGGATTATATTTGATATTGAGAGAACCATTTGTAATAGAGGTCTTCCTCTAATGAACATTCGGCAATTGACTGAAGCCATCACATCTATTTGGTTAAAGTAAACGTACCTGTAGGACGATATCAGTATCTTTTTTAATCCGTGCCACACAGAATCAAGGCTATTCAGAAGGCCAAGAAGAGCCCAATACGCCGTTAAGTACTTTTTCCTAATAGTTTACTACTTCAGAGAGCGAGTGAATGTGTGCGTTATGACCAGCATGTTTTTATGCAAATCCGAGCATCTGCAGATAGACGATGGCGCGTGTGAAGTTCATGAAATGGTATTAATAGCACCTGAAACTGAGCTCTGTTAATCAGTGTGTCATTCTTGTTCTTCAGATGGGAAAGGCAGCGAACTGCAGCGAGTTTTTTTTTTTTTGATTGGAGGTTTAACGACCACCGTGAGCAACTCAATGGGCTATAAGCAGTCGCCCGTCCCTGATTTAGGGCCACTGGTTCCAGGGAAGGGAGAGAGCCAGTGCCGTACGACAAACACAACATCCATGCCTGACCGGGATTCGAACCCGGACCCCTTACGGACGAACGATCAGAGGCCAGCGCCTTAGACCACTGCGCCACCGGGGCGGCACTGCAGCGAGTTTGACAAAGGTCAAATTGTAATGGCTAAACGACTGGATCAGACCATTTCCGAGACGACAATGCTTATGGGGATTTCACGGCCAGCTGTGGTTAGTACCTTCAAAAGGAGTCCGAGAAGTGAAAACTACGAATCTCCAGGAAAGCCGTATGGTACAAGCCAACAAAAGGGATGCTGTGGCGCAGATCGCCTGTTATTTGAATGCTGGTGACGGGGATGACATGTCGCAACACACAGTACACCGAACCCTGCTGAAAATGGTACTGCGTGGCCGTAGGCTGCTCCTAGTGCCAATGCGAACCACGATTCATCGTCGAAAGCGCCTACAGTGGGCACGAGAGCATCAAAACTGAACCTTGAATGATTTGAAGAAGATCGCATGGTCCGATGAATCCCGTTTCGTGTTGCACCATGTGGACGGCAGGGTGCGTGTGCATCGTTTATCTAGGGAAGTTTTGGCACCAGGATGCACCGTGGGACGAAAACAAGCCGGTAGAAGAAGTGTAATGCTTTGGGCGATGTGCAGCTGGGAAACCCTGGGTCCAGTCACTCATGTGCACGAAACTTTGACGTCAACCACCTAATTAAACATCATTGCAAATCAAATACATCCTCATGGCAACGGTATTCCCGTCTACTAGTGCCTTCTTTCAGAAACATAAGTCTGGATGTTTCATATTGCACTTTTGTTGTTAAGTGCTGAATGAATAAACTCCATCAACCATTCGGAGAACTCGATCCATTCTGGCCACCGACTTAGGTTGGTACTAACTGTAAAATACAAGCAACTCAATCAAACCCACTGTTGCATAAAAGGGATATAAACGAGACACCCGTTGTCTCACTCTGAAGCTTATCCAGCCTAATTTCATTTGTACCTTTAAAATTATTATCTTTTACTGTTAATATAAAGCAATTACAAAACATGAGTTCACATGATTAGGTCTTTCGTTTTCTGCAAAACATTTTGCTTTGACCACTTGAAAATTTTCAGCATTGTAACTTTTTAAGTCTACCAACCAGTGAAATGTTTGAATGGCAAATATTATGAAAGTTTTAAAACTAAAATTTCACGAGCGATTTGGGCATTTTACTTCCCTTGACATCGACATCTACTTCATCTTCCAGTTGAAGTAAATAGAGAGATGTGGGATTCCGTACGGGGAACAGATGCGTCTAATTACTTTATCCGATAACGCACAAAGCAGCTGCTTCTAGTGTTTATTCCGCCTTGAACCTCTTATTTACTTCCCGATTTTTTTCTGATGCAGATGAGAGAGAGAGAGAGAGAGAGAGAGAGAGAGAGGAAGCACTTGTTCTCGAGTATGTGATCTTAATCGTGTGGAGACCCTGCATTACATGTGTCACGATTACGGGTGTTATTGGCTGGGAGGGAGAGCGTGCACGACGGAGACACTCCACGTTGTGCGGTTTCGTTTACAGGTTCGTGCCCTTTGTCACGAACACCTGTCACGCATCATTGCTGTTTTCTTTCGTCATTTTCAGAGAAAATTTCCCTCACCTATACCGAAGTTTGGTCTCTCTGTGGTTTATGATAACGAGGTTGTATGCGTGATAAGGTCCAGCTCACCGCAACGGAATTGTACCCAGCTTTGTAGTTGGCGTAACGGCAGGGAAGTCAACTCTAATTTATGCCCCATGATGACTGCGTGACATAGTAAACAACAACAGCAGGAAATTTGAATTCACCCGTAGGATAAAATTTCTATTGATCTAGTGTACAATTTAAAAAAATCAGAACTTTGTAAGCTTTTCATAAATTTCAACCTTTCTATTTGAGGTGAAGGACTTTCCGTCGTTATTAAAACCCAGCTTTCCATTCACGGTGGAGATTGGTTCTTTGTATTAAAAACGTTTTTTTTTCTTTTTTAGGGAAAGTCATACCACACACCGCATTGATATTTGTCACTCGTGAATATGTGTCTCTCAATGAATTTTTTGACTAACCACATTTGTAGCTAAGTTGCATCTTGATTGCTACATACCAGTTGGACTAACGTGAGACAGCTGTATTAGCGCAGAACGTATGCCGATATCCAACTCAAAACTATCTCACTGTAAGATTAACGTTTTCACACTATTCGACTAATGTTATTGTTGGCAAAAATGTGCCGTATTTTCACTGTTTCCCTATAGAAACTCCGTCAGAAAACTTAAAATTACATTGCCCTAAAGAGGGAATCGAACCTGCATCTCCCGATTTCCGTTCGAGCATGCTATCCGTTACACCACCCCGGATAAGGAAATTTCAAGCAACTGAAGCTAAGCAGATTAGGAATCTGAGAACCGTTCAGATTTGCGCTAGCCGAAGCTATCCTGTGCTTCTTCATTGCGTCACCACGACCTTTTTTCACATCCAGGTTCGCATGCAGGTCACAAGTTCCAGTGCTTCAGAGAACATCATACGTACAGTTGGAAAAACAATTACATTTATATTGCCTCCCATGTATATGTGAAGAATTATTTCTTCGGGAAGATTTTTTTTTCCAACTATACGTATGATGGGTGTTCTCTGAAGCACTGGAACTTGTGACCTACATCCGACCTCTGATGTGAGAAAAGGTCGTGTATTCGATAGAAGGAAGCACGGGATAGCTTCGACTAGCGCGAATCAGAACGGTTCTCATATTTCTAATATGCGTAGCTTCAGTTTCTTGGAGTGTAACGGATAGCATGCTCGAACGGAATTCGGGAGTGCGGTTTCGATATCCGCTCCAGGGCAATGTAATTTCCACGTTTTCTGAAGGAGTTGCTACATGGAAACCTGGAAAATACGCCACATTTGTGCCAACAATTACATTTGCATTGCCTCCCATGTATTTGTGAAGAATTATTTCTTCCGGGAGATTTGTTTCACAACTATATGTGTGATGTTCGACCAATGCTAGGCCAGGGTGAGGCCAATGTAATGTTTGCATTCACCGGGACTGCGATTTTTCCTGGAATGAAGTGTTTTGTCCATCCCGAGTAGAACTCACCTGAGCCACTAAAAGAATCCCGCTTTCATGCTCCTTGAAGTATTTCAAATAAGCACATCGGACAAAAAATTAGTCACCCCTGGCAGAACTTACCTAATAACGGGTGACGGCACCTTTTGCCTTGATAACAGCATGAATCCGGTGTGGTAGAGACTCCACAAGGTTGTGGATGTATTGGACATCGATTTGCATTCATTAGTGCGTCAGTTGGTCCTGAAGTTCTGCCAGAGTATGTGGGTGTCTATTCCGACGTTTCACCTTCTGTTCCAAATGATCCCACAGATTTTCAATAGGTTTTAAATCTGGGGATTTGGCAGGCCGGTTGAGGTGAGACTGTGTTGCTGATTGTTCGTCGTGGCACTCAGACACAGTTTTACCCCTGTGCACACGACGACAGTTGTCCTCTTGGAAGACAGGAATGTCTAATTGACAGGAATGGCAATGTGATGCTGCTCCTGGAGATGTAGGGCAAAGGGCAACACTTCGTCATTCAGAATGCGGAGGTACGCATGCTGGTTCAAATTCGTCGTCACTGCAACGAGAGGGCCCATTTCGTGGTACGAAAAACATCGCAGAACCCCTCAAGTTTGAACAACACCTTCAACACAATCAGGATTAAAGGCTTCATTGGGCCTGCGATGCACTCGTCGGAAATTGGCGATCTGCGCCACAGCATCCCTTTTGTTGGCTTGTACCATACGGCTTTCGGAAATTGGTCCTTTCGGAACTTGGTTGGAGTGGACTTTCAGTGACTGTCTGGAGCAATTGTTGCCTGGTTTGAAACCAATTTGCAGTTGCTAGGCGTGAAACATGGCAGCGGTCCCTGTTGGTCAGAATCGTTTTCCGACCACAGTTATGTCGCCGATTCTCAGTTGACTGCGAACTACACCACTGTTTGTAGACCAGCTGGACAGTACGCTTCGACACACCAACAAATTGAGCAACTTCATTTACTTTATGCCCATGGGCACGGCCAAACACGATGGCTGCTTTTTGCTTCTCAGTAACGTCTGTCTTACGACCCATATTGCAGATTAAATTCAACACACACCTTGCTCTTCACCACTGCACGAGATAGAAATGATCCTGTAGATCACGTCAGTACTATTTATCTCCCAGCAATGCTATCACGGTGCCTCTGTGCAACCGGTAACTTCCTACTGTTATTTTTGTTAGGGGTGACTAATTTTTTGTCTGCTGTGCTTACTTTTAAATATGTGAAGCTAATAAATTCTCATCGATACGGTAAAACCGGTAATTAAAGATAAAGTATTTTGATTTTTTACTTAAATTTAAATCATTGTATGATGCTATTGTTTTGTAAGTATCGCGATTTATTTTTGCGCACTTGCAGCATTTCTGATAAACGTTATCATCTTTGGTTAATTTCGCACGTAAGTACACTGTGTAAAGGAATTATAAATACACAGAAACTTTCTGCTATTTCTTGATTCTCTATTGCAGAATGATAGCTGAAACACAAAAAACACCCATGTATAATTAATTTGTATTATAGAAACCTGTTAGGCGGTATAGTGTTTCAAGATTTTATTACTTCATTAAACATAAGTAAAAGTAAAGCTTAACAAGAGCACATTTTTCTGTAAAGAAATTATAAATACACATCAGATATTACGAGGCAGAAACTAATATTTCCTGAATTGATAATTTTATGGCACTTCCATTCGCCGTAATTAGCGAACAAATTCTGTTTGTTATTACTGTTACCAAGTTTTGTAAGGTGCAAACGCTGATTTTGTCCCAACAGCGATGTATTGCAACTAGCAATTATCTTGATGAAGAATATTGCTCGCTTTTCCTTTTTTTTTTTTTTTCATATATTAGCCTGACAAGTAACGACCAGCCAGTTTTCATCGGGTTTAAGTCTGGACTCCAAGACGGTGAGTCCATTACATCTATTTTTCCATTTGTAAACCACTGTTTCGTGGAATAAAATCATGGCAGGATGCATCATCTTGTTGGAAAATCCAACTGTTTCTTCCTAGTAGGGGTACCAATTGAATTAAATGTTCGTACAGCATAGCCTGGTAATTCTTGGGTTCCATGCGGTGATCGACAATGGCAGTGTCTGATTTACCTACTTAGCCGAATGCTTGCCCACACCATCACACTACCTCCTCACATTGATCTGCCAAAATATTATTTGGGCATCTTCCGTAAGTCATGCCAATAGCATGTGCTCCATCGGGGCCATCTGAATTAATTTTTTCTCATCTGTGAACACAACACTTTTCCGTTTCTCAGACCATGTCATTACGTTTTTGGCCTAGTCCATTCTTCAGCGTTTATGTTCACCAGTGAGTAAAGACTTTACCTTCATTTTAATGTACGCAGCATCTTTGTTATGTTTTAGAGTTATTGCGATTGTCGTCTGAGATACCTTTTTAGCCAAAGATTGAGCAATTTGTCTTGTAGACATATTATCAATAGTTGTTAAATGAAAAACAAGTCGTTTACCTCTTGCACTCAGTGATGGCTTCCGTTCTGTCCTTGTTGTTGTTTTACTGGTTTTATCCTTATTTCTTGCAACATTTTGCACGACTCCTAAAGATCTTATAATGAATATATCGCTTCTGCTACTGAATTATAATGAATATATGCTTCTTCTAATGCTTGTTGTTTGTTAATTATATCATGAATAAACTTTCCTGCTAGTAGTGTAGTAATAATAATGAACAAGCTTTTAACTGCTAGTAATGCTGTAGTAGTAATTAAGATGAATAAAGTCTTATGCTGGTTGTTAATAATAATCAAATAATGAAATTAACCTGACAGCCAGACAGAGATCTGACAAAACTATGAACTGAGAAAGACGTACTTACTAAGACAATCTTTTATTTGGTAAACTTCTGGCTCTCACATAAACGAAGATCTCTTTACACACGAAACAAAGCTCTCACGCACATAAACAACCGCTCTCTCTATACAACAACAGCTCTCTGACACATAAACAACAGCTCACTTCGTACAACAACAGCTCTCTCCGTACAACAACAGCTCTCTGACACATAAACAACAGCTCACTTCGTACAACAACAGCTCTCTCCGTACAACAACAGCTCTCTCTACGCACATCAACAAAAAGCTCTCCCTACGTCTCGTTGAACGCGCCTATTTATACCGGCTACCACCACGTCATGACTTACACTCATTGCCAGATCTCATTCAGCGGGAGAAATAACATCTCGTTCAGTAAGAAGATAATTTACATAGTAAAATAAAATAACCAGAGATAGTAAAAATCAAAAGGAAAGTGAATCTAGAGTATACGTTACATCATCTCCCCCTTAATTTTTTTTTTTTTGTTCGAGAAACCTATCAATTTTGGAGTGCAAGTCTTACACTTCGTTGACTGACGTTTATCGACCTCTTTTTTGTTTTGTTGTTTGGTGGCAGCAGTATGTACAATCTCAAACTTGGCATGACAAAATCAAGAAATCTGTATTCATCTGTGAAACACTTTGTATACTTGAACAAAACAAACCTGCGTCGGCATACCTTCCTTTTATTCTGCCTAGCAGGAATCACTTTTTTAATTTCAAATTACGTTCTCATTATTCGTTGAATACACACCAACTGTATCAGCAGCGAAGATTGCCTGTAGCTGCCTAACAGTAACAATTTTTATTATTTTACCCCTAAGCACACACACATATATATATATATATATATATATATATATAAATGTTGGATTAGTAGATGGACATAGAAGAAATATAAAAAAAAACACATATATACACAAAAAAGAATGCATAGGCCCACACGAAAAAAAGAAATTCTGACACGCCAACTGGTCGTGCAGGAAAAACAACAAACGGAGAAAAGAACCTGTCCACGAGAACTTACTTATCTCGAGGACGCATAAAAAACTCTAGTACGATAACGTTTTCCAGGCCTAATCGGACTGGTAAATTCAGGTGGCGTAGATCTCTTTAAGGACGTGACTGGATCATCGGTAGTCTGTCGGTCAAGAAATCCCGGCGGCTGACAGGAACGGTCAGGAACGGCTGACTTCCGTCGGTCAGGAACCGCTGAAGTCTGTCGGTCCGGAAATCCCTGCGGCTGATAGGAACGGTCAGGAACGGCTGAAGTCTGTCGGTCCGGAAATCCCTGCGGCTGACAGGAACGGTCAGGAACGGCTGAAGTCCGTCGGTCCGGAAATCCCTGCGGCTGACAGGAACGGTCAGGAACGGCTGAAGTCCGTCGATCAGGAAATCCCTGCGGCTGACAGGAACGGGCTCCCCCAGGCTTTTGATATGTAGTCCCTGTTCGGGCGCCAATTATAATGAATATATCGCTTCTGCTACTGAATTATAATGAATATATGCTTCTTCTAAGCTAATGCTTCTTCTAATGCTTGTTGTTTGTTAATTATATCATGAATAAACTTTCCTGCTAGTAGTGTAGTAATAATAATGAACAAGCTTTTAACTGCTAGTAATGTTGTAGTAGTAATTAAGATGAATAAAGTCTTATGCTGGTTGTTAATAATAATCAACTAATGAAATTAACCTAACAGCCAGACAGAGATCTGACAAAACTATGAACTGAGAAAGACGTACTTACTAAGACAATCTTTTATTTGGTAAACTTCTGGCTCTCACATAAACGAAGATCTCTTTACACACGAAACAAAGCTCTCACGCACATAAACAACCGCTCTCTCTATACAACAACAGCTCTCTGACACATAAACAACAGCTCACTTCGTACAACAACAGCTCTCTCCGTACAACAACAGCTCTCTGACACATAAACAACAGCTCACTTCGTACAACAACAGCTCTCTCCGTACAACAACAGCTCTCTCTACGCACATCAACAAAAAGCTCTCCCTACGTCTCGTTGAACGCGCCTATTTATACCGGCTACCACCACGTCATGACTTACACTCATTGCCAGATCTCATTCAGCGGGAGAAATAACATCTCGTTCAGTAAGATGATAATTTACATAGTAAAATAAAATAACCAGAGATAGTAAAAATCAAAAGGAAAGTGAATATAGAGTATACGTTACAATCTTTCGATTAACTTGAAAAAAATTGTGTACGATTTGTTATGGCCAAGATAAAATAACATTTTTCTGACTTCTTCCTCGCGTGACTCTGTGCCCCTCGACATGTTAACGCAGAATGTAATAGAAGGCTGTTTACTTGCAACAAAAAAGAACGAGGAAGATCTGCGTCGTATAAGTAGCGTAAGGTATGCGAGTAAATTTGCATATGGCGTTCTTTAACGCTGTTTTCTGAAATTTGTAATTGTTTTACAGTGACTGGACTGAATTTTCTATTTTTTAAAATTAAGTAGATTTTTTTGCTTTACTGATCTTCAGTTGTTGAACTCTCGTTTTCTAATTGAAATAAAAAATGTCCGCACTATTGTTTTTCTCGTTGTTCTACTAACGACCTTTCTATTCGCCAATCGAAAAACGTCATTGTATTTATAATTTCTTTACACAGTGTACATGTGAACCGCAAGGAGAAAAAGCTATATGTATATTATTAGAAATTTATGTTAAGTTTATACTGAGTGATAACTTTAGTTGAGAAACACACGCTGTCTCATTAAGAACTGGCTTTTGTTTTCTACTGAATAATATTCAGCCCCAAAAAATAGTTTGCTCGCCCAGTGATCCAAAAGTAGTTAGCGTGGGATCCAGTGATAGAAATCATATGGCTGTAGATGCTGCAAGAGCCGAAAGCCAACTTCTGTCGAATTTTGTTGACAATCGAGGCCGGAAATTGATCTATTTTTGTTTAGACAAGCTCCGTTTAGAAAAAAAAAGAGTTGGAACCCGCCTGGATTGACCAAGAGTGTGCCTCGAGCTAAAAGCTACTTCAATTTAATAACATAATTCTTAATTTTCAAGTTCTATAGTCTCGATTTTGTTTTTTGAATGTTAAACAGTACGTCAGTCTTTTTCTAGCCAATAGCAAATTTCCAACAAATCTTATCTACCTTACAAAATTAAACTGATGACACTGGTTCTTGCATTTGTCAGGGGATTGTGAATGGATTTTTACTGAGAAAAATTCTACTTTACGGTATTTGTAATAAAAAGAAAAAGAACTGTATCTACAATTTCAAGGAATCTTGACTATGTACAGTTCAAGTTACACAAAACTGCTGTACTGGAACAATGCAGTGTAATTATGCTCATAATACAGTTGCATACTCAATCATTGCTTCTGCAGGCGTAGCTCCATCCCACCAGATGGCAATTCTGTGTGTAATCGTAGTTCGAAGGAGATGATTTTGTTTTTCTTTGATGAAGACGTTAACTTGAAAGTGTTCAGTACAATAAAAGAAACATATCTACGATTTTTTACAGTTTTTGTACAAAGGAAGATTATATTGCCTTTTATAACACAAGTGTCGGCATCCATAATTACTTTTTTTGCAGTACAATTAACCACCTTGTTGTGCGTTATTTATGCCCATACATGGCACACCATCACGAAGGGTTCAATGAATTCTAAGCACAGATATATTTCAATAACGCGTGGATGTTGACAGTGTTTGTTAGTATTACATTATCCGTTGTGTGTATGGAGTCGACGCTGAGCCGCCGCCACTGTGTATCATTTTTTGGCCTTCAGCAGCATCATTTGTCAGTAATAGTGGTGAAAATCGTGAAAAAAAAGCGTTGAACACTGACTGACTTCGTGATGAAAAAGGGAATCACATCAGTGGATATTCACGAGTCTATGGTGGAGTCTATGATGGTTCTGGAACATCCTATGCCATCCTGGTACATGTGTTCCACGATTTCACAGGCGACGCAAAGATCCAGGAAGCCACAGAGGCTTGTTTTGCAGTAACAAAAAGGTAGAAACAATGTAGTGCTTAGTGCAATGAAGGTACCGGTGACTACGCCAAAATATAATGGAACACTACAGTATTACCAGAGTACAAACCACCGGTATATTATGATAGGCTAAAAACGTATTGAACGGCCGTTAGGAAAGTCTTACTATTAAAACAAGCAATTCTCTTATACCACTGCATCCAAGTTACGAAAATTCTATATCAGTCAAGATTTTTCCTAAGTTCCACCTCGTGCATTAATTCAAAAACATGCATATAAATAAAAGGTCAACAAACTGCTTTTGTGCTTTTTAACATTATGAAGTTTCAGATATAATGACCGTGGTGCTACGCTCTACGTGTACTCTTCGCTTTTTATGAAGGGATCCCCTTTTAATAGATTTCGTTCGTTACTTTTAAAACAGCGATTCTCAACCTTAAACACTTGGCATGTTTAGCATTTCGGATAACGCAAACTATTTCTTGTGACTCTGAGAATTTATTTTATATCGACAATTTCCTTTGAAATAATACTCTCAATGAACGTGGAACTCATTTTCCCCACGTGAATACACATTTGGAACTTCATTTGCAACTAGATATAATCAATCAAAAATTAGTAGTTGTTAATAGGTTTAGCTGGAAAAGATTTTGATGCGATAGCTAGTAAGGAATTCTCTCATATGTTTGATTTAAATATACATATGTTCATAACATATAACATATGTTTTATACACCGAAGCATTAAAACATTATGACCACCAGCCTAATAAGATGTTGATAACACACGTGCCGCTAAAACATCTCTTACATTACGAGACCTCGACGCTATAAGATTTCTAAATGTGTCTTATGGTATCTGGTACCAAAGTGTCTTATGGTATCTGGTACCAATGTGTCTTATGGTATCTGGTACCCACACGTTACCAGCAGATCCTTTAGCTCTTGCAAATTACTTGATTGAGCCGTCGCAGATAAGATTTACTCTTCCAACACAGACACAAGTGCTCTACTGGATTGATGTCTCTGGAATTTGGAGGCCAAGGCAATACGTGAAAGTCTACCCAGTGGTCCGCGAAATACTCTCTAATAATTCGGGCAGTGTGGAATGGTGCATTATACTGCTCAAAGAAGGCACTACTATAGAGGGGAATGTCGTTGCCATGAGGATGGATCTGATCGCAATGATGTTTAGGTAAGTGGTAGACGTCATACTTTCCTGCACATGAATGACTGTACCCAAGGTTTCCCAGCTGCACATTACTCAAAGCATTACACTTCCCCTATCGCTTGTTTTTGTTCCGTATCCTCGTGCCAACACTTCCCCAGATAAACTACGCACATGCACCCGCCTTCGACATGGTGCAACAGGAAACGCGATTCATCGGACCATACGACCTTCTTCTAATCATTCAAGGCTTAGTTTTATGCTCGGTGTATAGTGTAGGAGCTGTAGACTGTGAACCGAGGTTAGCATGGGCACTCGGAGAGGCCTACGGCTACGCTGTCCTATTTTCTGCAGGGTTCGATGTACCTTGCCGGCGGTTCGTGATTTTTTTCTTCCTCGGACAACTTTTTTGAAGGTACTAACCACGGCTGACTGTAAATGCACTGACTCTTTCGTCTGGCCACTATAATTTGGCCTTTGTCAAACTCACTTAGCCGCCCCTGGCGCAGTGGTCTAAGCGATGGCCTCTGATCATTCGTCCGAACGGGGTCCGGGTTCGAATCCCGGTGAGGCATGGATGTTGTGTTTGTCTTACGGCACTGGCTCTCTCCCTTCTCTGGAACCAGTGACCCTAAATTAGGGACGGGCGACTGCTTATAGCCCATTGAGTTGCTCACGGTGGTCGTTAAACCTCCAATAAAAAAAAAAAAAAAAAAAAAAAAAACTCACTTAAGTCTGCTGCCTTTCGCATCTGAAGAACAAGAATAACACTGATTAACAGAGATCACTATCAATTATTATTTTTACCATTTCATGACTTTCACTCGTGCCATCTGTTACCTGCAGTTGCTTCGATTTGCATAAAGACGCACTGGTCATAATGTTTTGGCTCCTCGATGTATATTTTCGGATGAAATTATTGTATAGGTAGGAAATGTGCCTCCCATAAAAGTTCAAATTTGACAGAAACTTTTCTTTTTTTTCTGGTATAAAAATTTACCCAACCATTGTGCTATTCGATCCGACACTGAACTCTTATGATGCACGTGATGCTACTTATTATAATGAGATCGGTGATCTGACTGTCAGCATTTAGTCCTGTGTAAACAAGACATTAATTTGCGTCGTTTTTCAGAGCTAATTCTCATAAACTTTAAGCTTATTCCTCTTTTGAAACCATCTCTCTTCTCGTTCACTTAACTTCTGATGGATCGATTGCTACGACTTGACCCAGCAGGACAGGTATAGCTTAGGCCTAAACTTAATTGATTGTAATAACGAATTCTTGCTAATATAAAATAGTCCCTATAGTAATTGATTGATTCCAATCACAAATTCCTACATGTACGGCCTAAGCTTAATAAATTTATTCCAATGGCGGATTCATATTGATGTACTCCAAAGGTTTAGTCGAGGTCGTCACTGGAATGAATAAAGCGCAAATAGTTTTTTCGTATTTATTTTTGGTCAGATTTTTTTTTCAAAAAATCCAAATGAGGTGAAAATCCTAAGTTTGTTTTAGTAATTTCGGCAAATGGTGACGATCACTGCGACAAAAGGTTTAATGTAACTAAAATAGCAAAATTCTAAATATTTCATGCCTCTGTCCTAGTGATCGGAAGTAACGTTGCTACTGTAACACGTTGCTTTTACAGTAGCTGGGAGCGGAAAATTACGCACAAATCGTGCTACTGTAATATTAATAAATGTGGGGGAAAACATCTGAAAATCACGGGGCATTTTCAGATTTCTAGAAGCGTTATTGGCTGGGACACTGCCTACGTATCACGTACCTGATTTGACTTATATTGTGAAATCTAACTGAACTGTAAAGTGAGAAATCTCAGTCAGCCTGCGAAGAGAGCGAGTATGAGACGAATGCTCTAGTGGTTTTGCTGAGGACCGTTGATCGCAAGATTCGTTTCTCTTACTCACAGACACTGAATTCGCAGGTATTCTTTCATACTTATTTTTCTTTGAATTTCGTGGGCTTTGCATTTAATGTAGTTAGCCTGGAATATACGCCACTGAACGTGTTAATATGTGTTATATACTGTATCATGATCATAGCTGAGGAAAACACTTAGATAAATTATTCGTATAATTTACCTTTTTATTTTGCTGTGAATGCAATGTGTAAGAATGTATAGGCCGCGAGTGACCTAGTTGTTAGAGCAACCCCCGCCGATCAGATGATCGCGAGATCTATATACCAAATAAGTTGTGTTGCTCTAAACCACTGAGCATTCGCCGTGCGTCGTATGGGCGTGTTAAGCAGTCTGAATCCATTGCAGACAAGGTCATCTGTTCCATCCCTTCCCCCTTTCTCTCACCCCAGTGATTTCCTGTGCTGCATGATGGTCTGGCAATCGCCAGTAAGTCGACTCGTACTGAACGTCTGTGGACCCCTTTACCCTCTATGCTATCGTGAGCCTGTAGGCTCCATCTCACGTCAATTCCTACTTCGTCTGACTCAACAGTCACATTTGTGACCTGACACAGGTGGTTAAGGCTCTATATCTTCACTTTGGGGTGACCCCTATGTAAAATGCTCGCTACTCAGAAATTCACTTCAGTCCATGCCTGCCGTCACCGGGACGATGAATCCTTCGTCCACAGTCATGGTTTACACGTTAGTGTATGAATTCGGGCGGTTGATTATTCGATCTCTTTAGGAGTGTACACATAATAATCATCCTCAAAATTCGCACTTGTCATATTACGATATTACCAAAGGAAGAACATCATGAGTTGTAAAGAGGGCAACGTGTTAATATGAAAAAAGAAGAAAAGAGAAATACATGTACAAGGGTATGGACGAAAGACATAACCGCATGTTAATAGATTGCAGTTTTTTTGTGTGTGTGTTTTTTTTTTTGGGGGGGGGGGGGGGAGGGGTTTGTTCATTTAGTAAGTCAAAGTTGAATTTGTATGCCGCCCCTTTGAAGTCCTGTCGGTTTTCTCAAATTTATTCTTAAAAACTCAATTTGTTGATGACCCCCTTAGGGGTCCCAGAGCAGTTATAAGGTGGTGATGCTCAAGTCGACGGTCGTCAAAGAAGGAAGCTGCCGGCTCTGCCCGCGATTTACGCCACGAGACTTCGCTGTATCTCCCGGTGGATTTCGAAGTTGCTTGTGTTAAGACATTACCTAACTTTTTTGCGGTACTTCGATTTTTTTAAAATCCGCGTCGTAATTGTCAGGAGAGGTCGTCGTGTATTTGGAAAATTACCAGAAATGCCTTATTAACAGGAAAACGTAACTCAAGTTAAAAGTCCGCAAACAGTTGGAAAGAAGTTTTTCTTTTTTTCTTTCTTATTATATATATTTTTTTTTTCATTTACGAGCATTTTAACTGAAAATCCGATGCAACGCGATATTATTAGCTCTCGCAAACGATCACGTGGTGAGTCTCAGCGTCACACACTCTCCTGTCTGCCGCAGGTTTAATTACTGAACAGCATATGCTACGGAATCTATATAACTACGGAACTGTCAGGTCTAACTACGGTAATGCTGAAAAAGCCCAAAATTTTTGTTCTTTATTCACCCGAAAAATAGCAGATATTTTTCTAATAACTCCCCCCCCCTATTTTTTCGGATTACCGCGTATTCCTATTAATCCCGACTTTTCTGTAGGAAATTACGGTTTGAGAACGACATCGCGGTTGCTGATTATTCGGCCATTGTTTTTCCTGAATTTCACGGCTTACAGATTATGCGCCGCCGCGGATTATACGAAGGATTTTTTTCTTCGTGAATTTCGCGGTCGGTACATATAATAATGGCACCTCCCGGGAAAAAAAATACGTATAATATTTCCACTTGCCCTGCAATAGACTGTTAGAAGACTTTCCAAAAGCTTGTAGTTGCAACTCTGATGTAGAGGGGAATTACTTCTTATTTAATGTAGGCAAACAATAACATACTGTATAATGAGAAACTGTGACAGTTGATATTCCAAAATTTTGTGCTACACGTAGTACATCTGTTCAAGCATTTATTTTCCATGGCATTAATTTTTCTATATTTTGAAAAGAAGAAAACGGAAAAATTAATCTGCAAAAAATGTGTAGCAGACGGCATTCTATTTTGACAAAGAGTATAAACTCTAAAGAATGCGTTCCCAAAGACTTAAAACTGCCTTCTTAAATAGCTTTTGAAGAAATGAGACGTAAGACATAAAAATTTTACATCGCGACAAAAACGCCTATAACGATAAAATTTTATGTGCGTTTTTATCAGCGCGTTTCTCCTTGACATTCTGTGCCGTCGATACCTCCATAACTGCATTCAACTATCTGTCCGCCAGCATATCGAACGCAGAGCCGCCATCTCGCCAGCGTAGTTTCAGACACTCGTAAAACCGCGAATATTGGATCATTAAGAAATATTTCCCCAGTTTCTACAAAGCTTTTGCACTTACTGAATTTAGAATATCTCCCTGAACTGTGAGTTTTCTAGTCGGGTAGATAACAAATATAAAGGTTGGCGCAGTGACTCCCAACAGTTTCGTATTGGCGGCTACTTTGCTGCTTAGTGTACACTTAAAAATAATAATTCATAATTGGATTCAACGTTCAATGACTTTTTGTATATGTTTCGTTTCGTTATGCCATATTTAATGCTTGTGAACTAATTAAAATTGCGTTCCAATGCTGAACAAAAATGAATAATCAGCCATAGCTTGGGATAAATTATTCGTGCAATTATATGTTAGTGACTGCGTAAATTTTGCTGTGCGTTGCTAAACGTGGAAAGAGCGATGTCTTTGTTTATTCACTAACGCCACGTATTTGGAGGATTTTCACTTTGAATACGGAAAACTGAAATTGTTAACACTGTGGCTAAAGTAGGATAAAAGTCCACCGCAGGGCCTATAATGGATTGTTGTAAGGAGGCTATAGAAGCTTAAAAACTTACAGTAGCAGCTCTGTGCTTGACCTCCCAGTGGCCTGTCCCTCCCTTCTCTGGAACCAGTGACTTTAAAAATAAATATGTTCTCCTGAAGATGCTGCTTTTGGGGGTTTGTTAAGTTCATAACAAAAAGGATGGAAGGAATAAATGAAGATTATATTGCTGTCTCTAGTGCGCTAAGCACAGCTTTTCAGGACAAAAAAAAATTTGTAAATTCAGTATCCTTCCCAGTCGCCTTAATATTTCGAAATATTATAATCTCTTTTTAAGAAACATGCGAACACTCTTACATGTTGCCTAGAGTAGAAACTGCGTATTATATATAAAAAAAAGTATGGGAAATATCTTGGCCCTAATAATATTTATCGGTTATAAAGCGAATTGTTTAAATCCCCGTTCCAGAAACAGTTATCCTGACAAATGCAAATTTTCACGCAAGGCTTCTACTTCTAGTTTTGTGCAACAGGAAAAGTGCAAAACATACGATGAAATTTAGTAAGAATCACCCTTAGTGAATGAAGTATTTTTCAGTTTGTCTTCTGGAAAAGAAACATCACTATAAATATTAATACGTGTATACGGTGCGGTGCGTAGCTAGACTAAACTTGCGCATTTTATAGGCCTACAGCGAAAAATGTTTGTAATATCTTGGACAGCTTAACACCTATCTACCAAAAAAGGAAAAAAAAAGATTACACCAAAGTACCCATGATTCTAGGAAACTACAAACAAGAAGCCTTCTGAAAGCTTATTCATGGAAATTTTGACCGTATTTCCATCTATCAGATACAAAAACATTCTAACACGATTTCTAGAGGAGAAAAAGTTGTGAAATATTAAATGGACACGTGTGCAGACTAAACGACAACATAAACATGACACCAAGTTTATGCTGAATGCCATGGGGGAAGGAAGTGAATTCTTTTGGTACATAAGCGCTTTTAAAACATTATCCAGTATGTCTGGACATGATTTGTTTTAAATGAATAGCATATTTCACTAGCACACTCTTCAGGATAACTGAAAAATTCCTCTGGACCTCGCATTTTTAAACAAATTATAGATAATAATTTAACCAGTTAAAACAGTTGTAGAAAATTCTGTTAATCTCAAAAGCAGCAACTTAAAGAAAAGGTTTTGAAGCAATATTGTGCTTCCTGGAAAATCGAAAAATGTATCATTCTACGGAATAAAAAGGATATATACTAGATTTTCAAGTCGCAGTCGGATAAAAATGTCGAAAATATCGAGCACTACTGGTTGTTCCAGCGGTTTCCTTGCCGGCCCAATGGCGCAGTGATTTAACCCGGGCGACTGCTTATACACTTGAGTGGCCACTTTATTACGACCACCTGACAGTTTTAAGCAAATGAGCTATCGCTACACGCTGCTGTCGCCAGAGGGCGAGGCTAGTATAAAAAGGGAAAGCTTAGTGCTTGCGACAGTAGTAACAGTGATTTTTGGGTGACGAGATGGGTAAAAAAATGCGATTTGACGGGCTTTCAACGTGGTCTGATTGTAGGAGATCGAAGCCATGGAGCGAGTGTCACCGAAATCGCCGCATTCGTGAAATGTTCCAGAGCAGCTGTTGTTAAAGTGTTTAAAGACTGGATTGTCAGCAAAAAAACTGGGTCTCTACGTGCAACGTGTGGTCGTCATCGACTAGTGACTGCTCGGGCGAAACGGAGAGTGTACAGACAACAGAAGGGCAACAGTGCAGCAAAATACAGACCATCTTAATCAAGAATCCCCTCAAATGATCTCTGGACGTTGGGCCGTGGCTGGCCTAGTGGGCAACGTTCGTGACTGCCGCGACAGGGACCTCAGGTTCGATCCCAGCAGGTACGAACGCTCGATCCACTAAATATCCGCCGTGCGTCGGATGGGCACGTTAAGCCGTCGGACCCCGGGTACTGACCCCCCGGTAATAAATAAGGGCTTCTTCGTCCCCCTCTCTACTTCGCTTCCGTGTTACTTTCCTATCGGGCACTCTAGCCCAAATCTCCTAGCTTCCTATTTCTAAGGGTTGTTTAAGACCTGGGGTCAGGCACTCCTTTCCTAAAATCATCTACATATGATAAGATAAGATCTCTGGACGCACTGTTTGCCGTACACTGCATCGGATGGGATATGGCAGCCGAAGGCCTGTTCGAACACCTTTGCTGTCTGCAGTTAACAAGAGAAAACGTCTCCAGTTTGCACAGGAGCACAAGGATTGGACAGCCGATAATTGGAAACGAATTATGTGGTCCGATGAATCACGTTATCAGTTGCCCCATGCCGATGGCCGAGTGAGAATTTGGCAGATACAGCACGAAAGCATGGACCCCAAATGTATTGCTACAACCCTTCAAGCTGGTGGAGGCAACGTTATGGTTTGGGGGAATGTTTTCCTGGCATGCTTTGGGCCCTTTAATTCGTGTTGATCAACGTCTGACTGGCACATCATATCTAAACATCGTTGCGAACCAAGTGCATCCTGTCATGTGGATGGTTTATCCCAATGACGATGGCTACTTTCAACAAAATAATGCGTCCTACCATAGTGCTCGTATTGTACAGGATTGGTTTCAGGAACATGCTGCGGAGTTTACTTTGCTTATGTGGCCCGCACAATCTCCAGATCTCAACCCCATTGAGAATTTGTGGGATGAAGTTGAACGAGCCATCAGACAGCTGGATCCACAACCCTGCAATCTCACACTCCTGGAAAGTGCTATTCATCAAGCATGGTCTCAAATTCCACAAACCACCTATCAACATCTCGTGGAGTCCATGCCACGAAGAATCGACGCAGTATTAAAGGCAAAAGGTGGCCCAACGAAGTACTGAGGGGGTGATCATAATAAAGTGTTCCCTCGGTGTATAATTTGTTTGAAAAATAGTGTTTCAGAAATGAAAAATGATTTAAATATTACTTTTCTGTATTTGTTTCCAAACTTACAAAACCACACATAGTAAAACACTCGTGATATAGGCTTATTCCTTTTTAAATATGCCTATATGACTGCGATAAACCATGGTAGACCACAGTAGGGAATGATAGCTTAAGGTAAATCTTGGTTCCTCAAATTTTGGCCACCCCTGGACTAGATATTGGTGAATTCGACTACTCGGACTACAAGTATATCCGAATGTTTACGACGGGACACATCCGAATATTTCTGTACTTCTCGAGGGCACTGTTAAGTGAGATTTTCCTGAGCATTAGATTTGACAAATCAGAACAATAGCGTGGGATGTGAAATATTTGATAGAGCGCAATTCTTTCAAGGCTATTTCTAGCTTTGGCAGTGCGGCAGAGATGACGTCACGTACACAGTTTTGCAGATATTCTTGTACAAATTTCCGCAAAAGATCTGTTCACCTAGATACTACGTAATATATATATATATCAATTTATCCCATATGTAATCTCCACATTTTGTACTATATGTAAAAATGAAAGCACTCTCTCAAACGACATTTTAATCTGTCAAACGAAATTTTGATCTCTCAAACGAAATTTTGATCAAGCATACTTTTACTCGCCTTCAGGCATCTTCCTTCTCAAAATACAGGGTGATTAAAAAAAACCTTTGAAAGCGTATAGAAATTTATTCAGAATACTTACAAAAAATGTTTGAGGCGTAAATCTATAGAAACCCACATCAAGTTTTATCCCACACAATCATTTTTGTTCGATGTGGCTGCCATTGGTAATACGACAGACTTCCCACCTGAAGTCAGTTTCTTCCCAATCTCGAATCAGTATATCTGTTGTCACTTCTTCAACTGCGACGGCGATTCGAGTTTTGAGTTCAGCGAGATTTGCAGGTAATCTTAGAACAAATGCTCGATCTTTAATGAAACCACATAGGAAAAAATCGAGAGGTGTCGGGAGAACAAGGTGGCCATGCTATCTGCTTTGCTCGACCAATCCACCGGCCTGGAAAACGTTTATTGCGGAAATCCCGGGCATTTATACAGTAGTGAGATGGTGCGCAGTCTTTTTGAAAGTGAATGCGACCTTCTTGGTCATCATCGTCCAATGTGGAATCAGATAATTTTAGAGCGTACCCAGATCTTCCACATCGTGGATGGTTTTTGTTGGTTATTTCTAAGTAAATGAAATCTGTAACTGAAGTTAGCCTTTTATGTAAAACAGTGAGCCACTCACCAGCAGTACGGAGAACTGCCGTCCACTCTACATAACATAAATAGAATCTACCATTCATCAAACTGAGATTAACTATTTATTCCTTTAAAAACTTGAAAATTAACAAACAATTTAATATCTATAAAACTACATCTCCACACACACACACACACACACACACACACACACACACATATATATATATACACTGAGTGGCCACTTTATTATGGCCACCCCCTCAGTACTTCGTTGGGCCACCTTTTGCCTTTAATACTGCGTCGATTCTTCGTGGCATGGACTCCACGAGATGTTGATAGGTGGTTTGTGGAATCTGAGACCATGCTTGATGAATAGCACTTTCCAGGAGTGTGAGATTACAGGGTTGTGAATCCAGCTTTTTGATGGATCGTTCAACTTCATCCCGCAAATTCTCAATGGGGTTGAGATCTGGAGATTGTGGGGGCCACCTAAGCAAAGTAAACTCACCGGCATGTTCCTGAAACCAATCCTGTACAATACGAGCACTATGGCAGGACGCATTATCTTGTTGAAAGTAGCCATCGCCATTGGGATAAACCATCCACATGACAGGATGCACTTGGTCCGCAACGATGTTTAGATATGATGTGCCAGTCAGACGTTGATCAACACGAATTAAAGGGCCCAAAGCATGCCAGGAAAACATTCCCGAAACCATAACGTTGCCCTCAACCAGCTTGACGGGTTGTAATAATGCATTTGGGGTCCATGCTTTCGTGCTGCATCCGCCAAATTCTCACTCGGCCATCGGCATGGTGCAATTGAAAACGTGATTCATCGGACCACATAATTCGTTTCCAATTATCGGCTGTCCAATTCTTGTGCTCCTGTGCGAACTGGAGACGTTTTCTCTTGTTAACTGCAGACAGCAAAGGTGTTCGAACAGGCCTTCGGCTGCCGTATCCCATCCGATGCAGTGTACGGCGAACAGTGCGCGCAGAGATAATTTGAGGGGATCCTTTATTAAGATGGTCTGTAATTTGCTGCACTGTTGCCCTCCTGTTGTCTGTTACCAGTCTGGACACTTTCCGTTCCGCCCGAGCAGTCACTAGTCGATGACTACCACACGTTGCACGTAGAGACCCAGTTTTTTGGATGACAGTCCATTCTTTAAACACTTTAACAACAGCTGCTCTGGGACATTTCACGAATGCGGCGGTTTCGGTAATACTCGCTCCTTGGCTCCGAGCTCCTACAATCATCCCACGTTGAAAGTTCGTCAAATCGCATTTTTTTACCCATCTCGTCACCCAAAAATCACTTCTACTACTGTCGCGAGCACTAAGCTTTCCCTGTTTATACTAGCCTCGTCCTCTGGCGGTAACAGTGTGCAGCCATAGCTCATTTGCTTAAAACTGTCAGGTGGTCATAATAAAAGTGTCCACTCAGTGTATAGCCCACTGAGTTGCTCACGGTGGTCGTTAAAACCTTTATAGAAAAAAAACTGTTTCTTTCTGGTATCTCTAAGATAGATGGACGAACTTCCAAATGCGCTAACACATTTTCGCAATTTTATGTGCCACATCATCCGAAACACTCCTTTCACTAATTTATGTGTGAACAGAATGTGCGTTCATACATATAATTGTATGTTTTTGGAGTGAAATTAATTTTAACACAGTTTTACTGCCTGTTGCCGAAACATAACAGAATTGAACTGTTCAGAAGTCGATTAATATTTCTCTCCATCATCGTCTCTACACTTTCTAGAAAAAGACTAATCCCTCTCTTTCTTGCTCCTCCTCCGTTCTTAGGCACAGGTAGTGAAAAACTGAAAGTGATAAAGTAACTTTTACGCTTTAAGGCCCATTAGTCAACATCATCTCTTATTTCCTGACATTTACATTTGTCCTCCTCCGGTTTTCATGGCTTTTCTTCACTTACTGTTTTCAGTAGTGTGTGTGTGGCCAAGGAGGTCCTGAAAATACAAGGCCATAACATTAGAGAGATGAGTTACCTCCGTTTTTGACGTCACTCTCATTATACCCGGGCTGATACGTCGGTGTCGTTTTTGGCGTCATACACAACAGCATTGGAAACCAATCGAAAGCTTTGGTTCCCGTGTGACGTCATTAAAAGAGAGAACTCATCTTTCTAATGTCATGGCCTTGTACTTTGTAGATGGCCTTGGTGTGGCAGTGCTCAGATCGGCTAAGCCCGCAGTCCAGCTCTGACAGGGCTTGGGCTGCATAATATTTACTACGTTCGGGCTCTGGCTCTAAATTTCTTCTTCTTTTTTTTTTTTTTTAACTGTGATTTTGTATGATTTAGCATACGGTACTTTTATTACACTTTCACGTTGGTAAAAAGAATTCTTTCACAGCTGGATCTGGATGGGAAGTGTGGATTACTATATTCATTTTGTCCTTCAAGTACAAATGCCATCGGCCTCGCATTTGCGGATCTCTGCGGAGAAGGAAAAGCTGGAAACGAGTGTTTAAAGAAAATCGTGCAGTTATACTATAAAAACAGTGTCCTTTCGCCGCGCCTCAGTTCAGAAAGGCATCAGTTTATGTGTTTAAAGGAGAGCGTGTGGAAGTCTAGAAGATATTTTTTTGTTTTTGTTTCATTTGTTAGTTTATGCCTAATAGGTCAATTTTCGAGCTCGTTCTGGCCCGGCTCTTGGAATGGAGTCGGAACTCAGTATTGGTGTGTGGATTTCTAACAATAGTCTCTGCATTTCGTTCTAAACCACTTTCAAAATATATTTTCCTGGAAAAACCTCTTTAACCGATAAATAACATTTACAGATCCTCTTACATAGCTGAAGTAACCTGTTTCTGTGAAAAACATAATCCTTGTGTGTAAAACAAAAAATTAAATCCGATAGATATCCCTAAGAAGCGATCCAGGTATTCAGTGGTCAATTTGTACATCCGTTACATTTCCACACACCCCATTCCTCCCGCGTTAGTTTCTTGGTTAAAATCGTAAATTACACAAAATTTTGGTGTATTTGCTCCATCTTTGTTATGAAAGTTGCCGTTCTGTTATGTATGGCATCAAGTTCGAGTAATGAACGATATGCGCCACAGGTTTTGAATTTTTTTTTTTTTTTCAGAAAAAAAGGAAAAATTCGCCGTTTTGAAGTACGTAAAGAAATGACCTGTCAATTTTCGAAATTCCGACCGTTCTCATGATAAGTAGGATACTAAAAGCAATAAAATTTCACTTCCACTTCGTCTTTTACCATCAGAAGCTACAGTAGTCGTACAACTCAAATGTAACTGAAATATTTTTAAAGCTTGCTGCGACTTTTTTTGAGATCACTCTTTGAAACGTTATGCGAATAAATGCGTGATGGAAATCAACGATGTCGAGATCTTGCTTTTAAAAAAGAGTAAAACAGCACGAATGTAAGCAATGAACATATAGCGCGTAACGGGAACACAAAATTGGATCTTTCCCAGATCTGAAATTCGAATCCATATATGGAGCTAACACTGTATTGTGTCTGCTCCATATATGGGTAGAAGGAGAGAGTGTCATCGAAGCAAAGGTTACTTGTGTAGGCCGAATTCAGTCATATTAAAATTCCTCTGGACTGCATAGGCTAACCTTTATTTTTAGCGTTATACGCCTTGCCTGCACTTCTGCTTTAACACAAATCAAAGCGGTTGTTGCTTCTGCTGTAAGGGAGCAAAGACATGTGTCTGTCTCTGTGTGTGTCAAACGAGTGGTTTGATGATAAGTTAATATCGTCTGTGCCCCACACTTCACACTACTATTACTGACCGTAAGGTTTTGTAAGGAAAGCATATTTTAGATATTCTGGTCGCTGAAGCCGACTTCATATGGGTTGAAAAATACGTATACTCAACTGGCACTATTAGAACATAACGGAGTATGTACATGATACAATGTAAAGATATGAGCACGCTTGCCAAGTCCGTAAGTATATTTCCTTTTTACTTCAGAGATGTTCTTATTCTCCCGCTATAAATCTTTTATCTGGAGGTACACGAAATCGGTACGCCTTGATAGTCGAATAAAAAAAATAAGTTGTTCTTTCTGGAACGAAGAAAAAGCAAACAAAAAGACATCCTGTAGAAATATTTGGTGAGTTCGTTGACGATTCAAATCAAATGTTTTGTAGTAACGCCTAATTTTTATTGTGGAAATGCTTTTGAAATTTTTTATTACATAAATGTTTTATAGTTGTTTCTACAGTAAAAGGAATACCTTAAGAGGAAGCAAAATTGCACCAAGAAGGTATTAATTTCAATCGTGCCTGCACATAAGTTCGCTTAACCATCATAAGCAGAAAAGTATGTGATACATATAATACCGTGTGTAGGTATATGTATAATACTGTGCTTTGATAATGGTTGGCAATGATGATATATGCACACATACATACATACAGTGTGACCTCGGTTATACGTTTTTCCACGGATGGCCTCAAAAGACCTATACATGTAAAAAACACATAAAGAAATTTCAAAATGCTTAACACTACTGTAAAATTTATACTTTGAAATTGTAAATTTATGCTCCTTAAAATGATTTATTGTAAGTTTATGCTCTTTAACAATGATTTATTTAAAGTCGAATTAGCCGCGAAAGAAAAAAAAGTTGCAAATCATAATATATTTTATTGCATTGCGAAAACCATAAAGCCTATGGAAATCTAACTTCTCTTTGGACTTCTGTAAAAATTCTGACTCTAGATTAAGTAAAATCCTCAACTAAGGACCTGAGACCAGTGCTTCAAAATTCAACACAAGAATTAACAGTTTTTTTTCTGTGGAATATTAGTGATACATCTAGGATTCTATTATGCCACAAAATGGTGGAATCACAAAGAGAGATTTATCAGTTTTTAATAGCACATATACGTATCATTGAGAATAAACAAATCTGTATGCATTGAATTTATAGACATAAAAAAAGTCTTTGGTAATGTTGACTGGAAAATTTTATTCAAAATTATCAAAAATTATAAAATAGACTTCAATGACAGAATAATAATACATATATTAACTATACGAAAATCAAACGGCACTGATAGGAAAAAAGTAAAATAAAGCAAAAATAAGCAAAGAAGTCAGACAAGGATGTGGGCAGTCGCCGCTTATCTTCAATGTTTACATGGAGGAAGCCATGAAAGAATTTGCTGAAAACATTGGCAAAGGAGTAAACGTCAGTGGAAGGATGTACAGCACAATACGACTTGCTGATGACATTGCAGTAATAGCAGATAATGAAACGGACTTACAAGAGTCGTTAAAAGAATTGAACAAGATTCTTGGAGATAAATGCAAAATGAATATAAATGTAAAAGAAAAACAAATGTAATAAAGTGCACCAGCGGCGGAAAGCAAGTGGTTAATATCATATTAAAAGGAAGAAGTTAGTAAAATCATGCAATGCATGGATTATAATACGCTTTCCAACATAACAGAAATCATTACTCAAGTTATGAGGATAATGGCTGTGGAATAAATCTCGGTCCTGAGCCCTGATCTTTGATCCCGTTTCGATTATGTTTAACAGAACCGGTTCAGTATACCTCCGAAATAACATGATAAAGTTTTGTCGCAATGGAAGCATTTTTACGTAAGTTATGATGAATAAAAGCTAGGAATGGATTCTGCTCCTGTGTCCTAACCTTTGATCCCATTTCGCCCATTTTCAATAGAATTTGTCCCCAGGCAGGCCCCTACAACATACTAACATTTCATCCAAATCCAAGAATTTTTACGTAAGTTATGACGCATAATGGCGATGGAAGTGATTCCGCTCCTATGTCCTGACCTTTGACCCCATTTCGCCCATTTTCAATAGGGTTTGTCCCCAAGTGGTAGGGGACAACAGGGTTTGTCCCCTACCACATACTAAAATTTAATCGAAATCGAACCTTTTTTACGGTAGTTATGACGCACAAGAGCAGTGGAATGGATCCCGCTCCTATGTCCTAACCTTTGACCCCATTTCGTTCACTTTCAATAGGGTTCCTTCCCAGGTGATCCCCCTTCCACATACTAAAAGTTCATCGAAATCGAACGTTTGTTTTTTACGCGAGTTATCGTCCGGACGGACATACGCACACAACGCCTGACGTAATGAGGCAGATGGGAATCGCGACCATCTGCTCGCAAGAGTGTGACGTCATAAACTTTAATAGGATCCACACACAATGCGTGAGGTAATGAGACAGACGGCGTGACCGCGCGATAACATCTCAAGCGCGAGTTGCGACGTCATAAGATCGTCCCCAGGTGGTCCCCTACCACATAATAAAATTTCATCGAAATCGAAAAATTTTTACGCACGTTATGCCGCATGAAGGCAATGGAATGCATTCCGCTCCTATGTCCTGACCTTGGACCCCACTTCACCCGTTTTCAATAGGGTTCATTCCCAGGTGGTCCCCTGCAATATACTAAAATTTCATCGACATCGAACCATATTTACGGAAGTTATGACGCATAAGGGCAATGGTATGGATCCCGCTCCTATGCCGTGACCTTTGACCCCAGTTCACCCACTTTCAATAGGGTTCGTCCCCAGGTGGTCCCCTATCACATACTAAAATTTCATCGAAATCGAACCATTTTTCCGCGAGTTGCGCCGACAGACCGACCGACAGACGGACGGACAAAGCTGGAGCATATACGCTTCTTCAACCTACGGTTGGAAAGCGTAAAAAAGAGTAACTCAAGGGCTTCATTTACCTAGGTAGCATTTTTACATCCGATGGAAAAAATGTAAAAGATGTGAGAACTAGGATAGCACACGCAAAGAATGCTTTCATTAAGAAAAGAGGACTTTTAACATCCAAGTCCATCTCTCTGGAAACAAAGAATTTTTTATAAAAACCTTTATATGGTGTGTAGCACTTTATGCACCTGAAACTTGGACATTGCAAAAAAAAAAAAAAACAGAGAGGGCAAAGCTACAATCATTTGAAATGTAGTGCTGGCTATGTATGTTGAAAATTGCTTGGACAGAAAGAATAGCCAATGTGGAAGTGTTAAAAAATACTCAGGAAAAACAAGAAATATTATGGACAATAGAAGGAAGAAGAGACAGCATGATAGGCCAACTCATAAGACACTTGGAGTGGTGTGCCAACCTGATTGAAGGTAGAATGGAAGGAAAAGCCGGAAGAGGACGCTCAAGAATTCAATATACGAGTCAAATAACAAGAGGAAGACGCTACCAGAACATCAAGCTTATGGCTTAGGAAAGAATTCCTTTGTAGATGATGACCAATGCTACCCACCAACCTTAGGATTGAAGAGAAAAGAAGATAAAATTTATGAATCGTGAAATGCAAAACCAGTTCTTCATCCAAACCGAAATTAAACAACGTACCCTTCTCTGATGAGATGAAGGTTCAACTTTGGCTGCACCAAGAAGGAACACAACAACAGTGTCTCGATTTTCTCAAAGTTGTAACATACCCGGGCTACGTATGAAAGAATAAAAAAACTGTGTCTTTTTGATAATCTCAAATTCAAATGTTAACATATAATCGCATAAAAAGCGCTTAAATGAATTTCGTATAACCGAATTTAAAAAGCAATAGAAACTATCGAGTAAAATACCGGGACTACCGCAAATCACATATAAAAGTGAACAACGTAAACGGAAATATATATGTTTGTGAAAATTGCACTACTGTTTGTGAAAATTGCAACACCATGAAGGACTGCTGGTATTAGCTTCAAACACACAGGATATGTACAACACGTTGGGGCATGCAAATGATTAAAATATCAGTGAAAATGCGCAGACGATTTCGGAACAGGGCTTTTTGAACTGTCCGGTCTTAGATATAAAGTGCTGACTAAACGAGATGTTGCACCCAGTGAAAAGGCGACACTAAGTCGAAAGAGTGTTTCCTGTGTCTCACTATGCCTCGTCGCCGAAGAAGTCTCACTATGCCCCGTCGCCGAAGAAGGTCGCATTATGTACACCTGACTGACTTGAAGCGAGAAAAATCGCCACTCGTACGTGACGAAACGCCTGTACAGTGATGCGAATGGGGCGTCAGTGGACCAATGAAGCTCGAGCACACAGAAATCCGGGAAATGGACCGAAAAATCGCAGGACTGCACGGGATGACAAACACTTCTACCGCTTGGCAGTGACCGATCGCACAGCAGCATCCACGGTGTTAACGTAAAAGTGGAACACTGCACAGGTCAGGCTTTGTCGTCCAGCACAGTTTGGGTCTCGAACACAGACATTGACGCGCTGATTGGCAAGAGATCGTCTTTTCTGACTAGTCACGATTCAACTTCATGCACCATGATGGTCGCATAGGTGTTCGAAGACATAATAGTGAACAGCACCTTGCAGTGTGCATTTTCAATGTCATGCCAGCCAAGCGTAATGATTTGGGGCGCCATTGGGTTCAGTTCGCGCCTGATACGAATTGAGGGAACCCTCAACAGCCAGTGATATAGCAGGGATGTTTTAGAGGCAGCGGTGATACCCTTTCTTCAGAGTTGTCCTGGCGCTATATTTTAGCAGGGCAGTGCTCGGCCACATGTGGCCTGGAGTGTGCAAGAATTCTTCCCTGCACGGTAGAAACCCCTTCTTCCCTGGCTTGCTCGTTCGCTGAATATGTCCCCGATCGAACGTGTCTGAGACATGGTAGCTAAGTGACTATGTCGTCAATCGCCTCCTCCAGGCTGCATAAATGAACTCTGGTCTCGCGTAGAAGCAGCCTGGCATGCTATTATATTCCCCAGGGCGATATTAAAAAGTCTTCGATTCATTGGCAGTTATTGTTGCTCGATTTGGCTTCCACGATACTGAGTTTTGAAGCGAAAAAATCTTGTATAGCCCTACAAATGTAATCATTTTCTCCTGTAACATGAGGAATCTGTGATATAAATTTAATTTGAATAACGCAATTCTTTCTTGGTGGTGTAATTTTCACAAACAGTAGTGTACAACGTGTGTGTGTGTGTGTGTGTGTGTGTGTGTATAGAACGTCACAACGATGCATCAAGCATTTTTTACGCTTTCCAACCGTAGGTTGAAGAAGCGTATATGCTCCAGCTTTTTTCGTCCGTCTGTCGGCACGATAGCTCACGTAAAAATGGTTCGATTTCGATGAAATTTTAATATGTTGTAGGGGACTACCTGGGGACGAACCCTATTGAAAATGGGACAAATGGGATTAAAGATTACGACATAGAAGTGAGATCCATTCCATTGCCCTCATGCCTCATAACTTGTGTAAATATGGTTCGATTTCTATGAAATTTTAGTATGTGGTAGAGGACCGCCTGGGGACGAACCCTATTGAAAATGGGTGAAGCGGGGTCAAAGGTCAGGACATAGGAGCGGGATGTATTCCATTGCCCTTATACGTCAAAATGTGTGTAAAAATGGTTCGATTTCGATGAAATTTTAGAATGTTTTAGGGGACCACCTGGAGAGGAACCCTATTGAAAATGGGACAAATCGGGTCAAAGGTCAGGACATAGGATCGGGATCCATTTTCCCATACTATTAAGGTGGACGTCAAGTAATTTTGCTTCCTATATTTCTAATGGAAAAACTTTTCTACACATTTCCTTCACAATTAGTGTGTTCCCAAGGATGGAAATTTGAACATCGATTAAAATAATTTCATATTATAACTTGGAATACTTACCATTTTCTAAAACAACCATAATTATATTAAAAAACAATAACATATCCTTTGGTGGTGTTGAAACCAGACAAATGATGGCGCGACCTGTACTTTGATGATGTCAGTAGACAAATAAATGTTAGATTGCATAATTATGGTTATGTTTTAGAAAATATTAAGTATTCCAAGTTATAAAATGAAGCTAATTTAATCGATGTTCAAATTTTCATCCTTGGGAACACATTAATTGTGAAGAAAATGTGTACAGAAGTTTTTGCATTGGAAGTATAGGAAGCAAAATTACTTGACGTCCACCTTAAAGGAGCAATTCTTGTATCTATGAAAATTTTATTTTGAAAACGGCTCTAAGGATTTTGATGAAAGTCGTTAACCTACCATTTTCTGGTACTAGAAATCAATTTAGCTTGATCTCGACTTTAGGAAAATTCGTTTAGTGGCTTAAATAACCACTCCGAGTTACCACGTTTTCAGTGTCATGGCGTCGTTCCATTAATGTTACCCATGCTTAGAAATCTTATGACGTCAGAATCACGCGATTGAGATTATGATGCGCGGCCACGCAATCTATCTCATTACGTCACGCGTTGTGTGGGGATTCTATTAAAGTTTTATGACGTCACGCTCTTTCGAGCTGATGGTCGCGATTCCCATCTGCCTCATTACGTCACGCGTTTTGTGCGTATGACCTTCCGCACGATAACTCGCGTAACAATCGTTCGATTTCGATGAAATTTTTGTATGTGGTAGGGGACCACCTGGGAAGGAACCCTATTGAAAGTGAACGAAATGGGGTCAAAGGTCACTATATAAGAGCGGGATCCATTCCACTGCTCTTATGCGTCATAACTAACGTAAAAAAGGTTCGATTTCGATTGAATTTTAGTATGTGGTAGGGGATTACCTGGGGACAAACCCTATTGGAAATGGGGTCAAAGATACACATGGAAGGAAATGGGCACAATGCACGAAATGTTATCGCTGGGCTCACGAAGGGCAGGTCATAGGAGCGGAATCACTTTCATCGCCATTATGCGTCATGACTTACGTAAAAATGCTTCGATTTGGATGAAATGACAGTATGTTGTAGGGGCCTGCCTGTGGACGAATCTTGTTGAAAATGGGCAAAATAGGGTCAAAGGTTAGGACACAGGAGCGGGATCTATTCCATAGCCCTTATGCATCATAACTTACGTAGAAATGCTTCTATTGCGACAAAACTTTATCATGTTATTTCGGAGGTATACTGAACCGGTTCTGTTGAATATCACCTGCCGCCCCGGTGGCGCAGTGGTCTAAGCGATGGCCTCTGATCATTCGTCCGAAAGGGGTCCGGGTTCGAATCCCGGGGAGGCATGGATTTTGTGTTTGTCTTACGGCACTGGCTCTCCCCTTCCCTGGAACCAGTGACCCTAAATTAGGGACGGGCGACTGCTTATAGCCCATTGAGTTGCTCACGGTGGTCGTTAAACCTCCAATCAAAAAAAAAAAATCATCGAAATGGGGTCAAAGATCAGGGCACAGGAGCGAGATTTATTCCACAGCCATTATCCTCATAACTTGAGTAATGATTTCTGGTATGTTGGAAAGCGTATTGTAATCAATGCATTGCATGATTTTACTAACTTGATTTTTTTAGCAGCTGGGTAGACCGGGTTTGTCATTTACTTCTGGAAGACGTAGAGTTAGTTAAATGGAGATGTTGCCTGTGTTCAACTCAAAGGTTTTATAAAATGTTAAAACAGAAAGAAAAAGTTTCTTTGGGACGTCGATTATTATGTATGTGTTTTCCAAGGAAACTAAAGCAATAATCGTGTAAATGAAATTAAGGTTTGTACTTGACAATACAAACGGCCGACTTATACAGATATATAGCCGATAAAATCGAATAACTGAAAAGTACATGTATATTTCAAATGTATATTATATTTATTAAATAGTTCTTGAGCCTGGACTTTCTAAGTTGAAGTTATTTGTACACGTCATTTATTCCTCATTCTCTTACACTGAAGTGATTTTTCTTCTTTTAAATATCAAACTGTTACATTTAATTTGAAATTGAAATGTAGACACACACGCAGAGAGTTCGCCAGGTCTGGACCCCCACCCTCCATAATGCTCTTGTCCATTCATTAAATGAAGAAACAAATGTTGTTGTTTTAAAATACATTATTCCGACTGCAGTTAAATTTTAAAGAAAAATCTTTCTGCTCCTGAATGTTCTATCGATTAGATTGCTCGTGATTTTATGAATTTAATATTTACATTATTATCGGTTATTTTTCTGTATGTCTTAGTTCTAGTCATTTGTTATTTTTCTGTATGTCGTAGTAATAATAGTCATTTTTCTCTACGCCTTATGATTACCAAATTTGTCTTGCTTATTCAAAACAGGATATTTTTTTTCACCTGTGTGCACATCAGCGAATATTTATGCCAACATTCGTTTTAAAAATACGTATACTCATATACATGTTTTAATTCATATGTAGTTGGAATAAGGTCCCTTCTCCCTTCCTTGGGGAAATTCAGTGTGCACTATTCTTATAAGGTGCAGTCCATAAAACCCGTCTATCGCAATATGACAATTTTACACTCTCGTGCATTCGTCGGAAAGTACAGTCCTTTTACATGTGAAATGAAATTCCTACCCTCCACAACCTTTTGCTCGACCTAAACAACGAGCGAGATATTTTCCCAGAGAAAATTAATAAATCAACGTTGAATCGACTGCTTAAAGACTTGGGATTTTCCTTCAAAAAGCGTGCCAGACAGGCAGTGCTAATTGAAAGAGAAGATATTGTTTTGTGGAGGAGAAACTATCTTCGAGACAAAAAAATATAGAGATCTGAAGAAAAATATTTATTATTTGGATGAAACTTGGGTGAATGCGGGACACACGGGACACACAAGTCCATACAACAATTAAGAGCAGTCAGCAAGCGAAAAGAAACAATTTAACGATTTGTCTTATAAGACCCAACGGAAAATGCAGCCGCCTTATTATAACACACGCCGGGAGTAAAGATGGTTTGAAGATGCAGCAGATGTCTTCGTGGGCAACCAGTCCGGCGACTACCATGAAGAAATGGATGGTAACCATTTTGAAAAATGGTTTCAAACCAAACTTTTGCCAAATTTGAAACCAACAGCGTTATAGTGGTGGACAATGCTCCGTACCATTCGGTAAAAGTGGAAAGGTTACCCACAAAATCATGGACAAAAACGAAAATTCAGCAGTGGTTAACAAGTAAAAATATTGCCTGGGAACAAGACATGTTGAAAATTGAACTGATGAACAAAGCTGATGTCGTAAAGAGCAATTATGATGCCTTTCGAATTGGCACCATCGCCCGTCTTGCAGGTCACATAATTTTACGCATGCCTTCGTATCATTGCGAACTGAATCCGATTGAACTTATATGGAGCCAAGTGAAAGGTCATGTTTCAGGGAAGAACAACAGCTTCAAAATTAAAGACGTTGAAGAACATCTTCGAGAAGCAATTAACCAAGTGACTGCAGAAAGATGGCAAGCCTGCATTACCCATTTGGTGAAAAAAGAAAGCGAACTGTGGAAAATGGATGGTATCTTTGAAGAAATAATGGAAAGCCAAAATTTAATTATTAATATTGGAAATTCAGATGACAGTGATTCCGATGACTTAGAGGATATGAGCGGTATTGAAGAAATGGACTAAAATGACCGCTAAAATAGAGCAAACCTTTTACAGAAATTGGGAAAAAATGTAATTCCGATTATTGTTATGATAAATATTGTGTAATCATTGTCAGAATTTTTATGTGCAAATAAATGAGAAAAATTAAAAGATGATAAAAAAAGAATAAATTTAAAAAATGAAAGATCCATAAGAAAAAAGAAACAAACGACAACAACAAAACATCATGAAACACAAACACACTCATACACACATCCATGTTGGTATGTATGTGTGTGCTCGCGCGTGTGTAATTGCAAAGTTATAAATGAAATTTATACTTTTGAGATCAGGATTAAAAGTATTTTCATATGCCCACAAATTACTGAGTGTCATATGAATGGAATGAAGGTATCCATCCGCCTTTCCCATAATTTCCCCACTTTGATTCCTTCTAATAAAAAAAATTGTAACCATAAGAGCGCCATCGAAAGAATCGCCGATAAAAGTTTAAAAGATGGGGGGGGGGGAATAACTCGAGAAGTTTTCAACATATTCCGGCGAAATTTGAAAGGTAGGCTCAGACTGTGGCTAAACATCATACGATAAAATATCAATGAATTTGAAGCATTATTGAGAAAGAAAAAAATCCGCCACTTAAAACGCCCTCATCAGCAACAATTAAACCGGAGAGAGTGTGAGTGACGGTGCCAATGAGTTGATGGGGGAAGTGACTGACAGCTGCAAACAGCAGGACACAGTGGGGACTGACGCGTATGAACATAACTTTTTCGGCCGTTCCCGGAGGCTCAGTGAGTGCGTAGGCTCTCTTGTACCTTTCCTTTCAGTGTCTTCTTAGGGTGAATCGAAGTATAGTCCCGAGTGCTCCCGACTATCATGAAGCGTTCTGCAGGAATCGATGGAAGGGCACTTCCAATTCGAGTTTCTTTTGGAAGTCATGCTTGTGGCGCCGTCTGGTGACAGTTAAGTGAACTGAACCGTTGACTAACTGGCACTTGTAAATTATCTTAGGATTTGTTTTCCCTTTTTATGGTTGCGTTTTGTAGGTAGAGAGAGGAGAGGCAAAACGTATCTGTTATGTAGCACTATTCATAAAAAAAAATGAGTTCGCCTTTTTCCTGGGTATTTTTTTCTTGTTTCAAAACGCATCCAAATTTCTCAGTTTCTTGAAGATCTCTTAACAATTTTGGATACTGAAAAAACTGACCATACGACTAATGGCAAAATAAAAATAGTAATAATCAAACGAATGAAAATGAGTAAATAAAAATGACACTTACACCAACAAAATTATTTTGCTTTAAAATTTCATTATTTGCTACCATCAATCGATAAAATATCAACGAATTTGAAGCATTATTATTATTAAATATCAACGAATTTGAAGCATTATTTGCCCCTGGGGTTCCCTTATTCTGAAATTTCAAGCCATTAGGTTACTTGGAACATGTATCGTCTGATCCCACATGATTACTGAATATCTTCTATTCTTATGATGAACTAACAGGAACAGTTCCATTATAAAACCGAAAGTATCGATTTAAGAATATCTTCAAAGGTAAAGCTCATATCCCATGGTGTCAGCTAATGCACATTCAAGTTGTGGTTGATACACTACGTTGTCACAATTAAGTGCGGACAGACTGTTGTAGCCAACACTCTACTGGAACCGTAAAGCCTGCTATAAAACTATCCATATTCAGACCATCAAATTTTTTATTAGTAACTTTTTCAGTAATCCATATTAGAGTATCCTTTAAAATTATCTGCTCTGTGCATTTCACCACTTTTTGCCAGGCGCGACACTACGGGTTGGCACCCAACTTTCGCCCCCCCCCTTCCGAAAAAAATAAGCATTTAGAGTGCACATGGTGCGGGAGTTTTCTGTTGAATTTAGTGTTATACTGTTATGTGGAGGTGAAGTGGAGGGAGTCCTCTGAGCAAAGAGGGTAGTTGAAAGACATCGTTTTCGTAATTATTACACATCAGGTTGTTCGGGAAACAGTGGCCAATTTTCTGAGGTGCCACATTCAACTCACCCACAATGCTTGCAGACCAACCCGCTCGCAGCGGCATTCCCGCGAGTTGAAGGACGACTCAGACGCCACTTACACGCCATAATCGGTTGAGCTGCAGTCGTTGTTACTCGTGTGAGAGTAGTCTGTACAACATGCTACAAAGAAATGAGTTGCAGATGATTCTGCTTCATGAGGTCAAATTGGGTCGTAATGCTGCACGAACCTACCATTATGTGGTCGAGGAATGGGGAGAGTAGGCAACATCTGAACGTACTTTTCTTCGGTGCTTTAAAAGTTTCGTTCCGGTGACACGAGCCTGCAACATGAGGAGAACATTCGGTCATTGATAAATGATACTCTGAAGGAAAATCCTCGCGTCAGAGTCAGATAACTCTCCAAACAATACAATGTGTCGGTGTCAACCATTCCCGAACATCTCCACCGAATTCGTAAGGTCAAGAAGCTCGATACTTGGGTCCCACACGAACTAACAGAAAATCAGAAACAACAACGGTTTGCGATGTTCAGTGACCTTCTGCTTCGCAATGAAAAGGAGCTGCTACTTGATCGCATTGTACCCTGTGATGAAAAGTGGGTGCTATGCAACAATAAGCGATCTGGACAGTGGTTGGATCACGGTGAACCACCGAAACAACATCCTAAACCAAGGTTGACGCCAAAGAAGGTTTTGTTGAGAGTGTGGTGGACTGTTCACCGTGTCATACACTCCAGGTTCTTGAATGCTGATGAAAGCATTTCCTCGGTCACATACTGTGACGAAATTGACCGAATGCACCAGAAGCTGCGCTCCAAAGAGCCATCTTTGGTGAAGAAAGGGTCCTATCTATCTTCCTCCATGCTAACGCAAGACCACACGTGTCACAAATGACGAAACAGAAACTACACGAACTGAGGTTCGAAAGCCTCCCACATCCAGCCTACTCGCTTGACTTGGCACCTACCAATTTCCAACTGTTCATGCATTTTAGAAATTACCTCAAGGACAGAACCTTCAGAAACCGAGAGGAGGCCGAAATTGCAATCAGAGACTTTCTTACCTTCAAGAAGCCAGATTTCTTCCGTACTGGCACTGAAGCACTTGTCACTCGCTGGCAGGGGTGTGTAGCTGCTGAAGGAGCCTATTTCGAATGCAACAAGGTTATGTGTTATGAGGTATGTCTCTTTCATTTTTACCCTCCAAATCGGTCATTATTTTCCGTACGACCTGGTAGTTTAAGAAGATCAGAGAGAGAAGTATTTTTCTTGTCATGTTACGAACTAAAATTCATAAGCAGCCTTGAGACAGCAAATATTAAAAAAAGACTGAAAAAATATGACGTAAGTATGCTAAAATTGAGAAGAAATAGTAACTTGTTAAACACATGAAAGTTCGTACCATGGTTACCAGTACGTCATACATTGAATAAATACTGTACATACGTGAACATTATTTTTTTTGACTCATCAACGTTGGGTAAAATCAACATGAAAGAAATATCTTGGCTAAATTTCTGCCATGCACTTAAAAATTTGTGCCCCCCTTACAAAACTTAGCCCCCTAATAGTCCACTCCCCATTCCTGAACTGCTGGCGTTGCCATTGCTGTTGGGCTCAGTGTTCCTTCCAAAAAAATTTCTCCGGGAAGCTAATGAAAATTAGGATGTGACCAAAATAAAAATTTTCAACATGACTTAGTGTTATATGGATTATGTTAACTATCGCCAGAAATTGGAATCGCCCCAGTGTATGTATGCCTGAAACACCAATTGGCCTGTTTAATTTCAATTAAAGTTGTAAATTTTGTTATTAGTTGGTTATTCTTCACTGTCCTTACATATACTGCTTTTGGTTCACACACTTTTCCAGCTTCGAGTCCTTCCAGAAATTTGGCTCGTGAACTGAGACTGGTACTTTCTCTGACATCATGATCGATGTGGCCTGTATGTTTTGCAGAATTTTGACGTGTACTCTTCTCAGCATGGAAATAGCGTCACCGAGAAGACGTATGTTCCTGAAAACCACAGGAAGCAAAGAGCTGGCGAAGACGTGTAAATGATCAAAATGCGAGAAGGATATACACATCCTTTTATTCAGGATTATTCATTGTGCAGGTGGTTTACCTCGGACAGTTATACAGGCCCGCACATGACGAGGCATATCGTCAGTGAGATGATCAATAGTGCGCTGGGTATGTAATGGCAATCCAATCAACAGCCAACTGGTCACTTAACTGTTCCTGGTCCATTGCCAGAGGGAGTTGGCTCACATGGTGACAGCTCGATGGGCAAAAATTTCGATTAGTTTGGCTACGATGGGAGAATGCTTAGACCCATTGGAGACTGTCCCTTGTAAGAGAGCAGTGGCTGACGAGCGTTATGCTGCTCAAAAGTAGTTTCCTGCCTGGTGGCAAGGAATGGTGCTACGACAGGGTTGACTCTGACGTCGACGTAGCGTCTAGCGTCACAGTGCCATTAATATGGACAAGAGATGTCATCCTGCCGTATGGAATTCCACCCCACACCAATTTACGACGTAGGGGCGTTATACTGTGGCTAATTGCAAGCGCCTCCGCTAACCATGCACCATACGGGTATGCTGCCATCTGACAAACCGAAAAAAAATATTATCATCCGTAATGGCCGGCTCCTCCATCTCACTGACCATTTGGTCTTTCTCTACACTATTCCCAACGAATGGAATCTATGATGTGACAGCGGCAGGTCATTCCGAGCTCGGCGTCTTGCCTGTTGACTCACGTCATAAAAAAATCGTAGGGTCGTTTGGGTGCCGATACCTCTGTATCCGTAGCAACTCGCACGGTACGCTATGTACCACAGTCGCTGTAGTGAATGGTAAACTGGACAGAAATTGCTCGTAAGCTGAGATCTAGCTCTCGCATATCGCTAATCTTTTGTCGTTTGTCGTTGTGTTAATCAGTTAATCATAGGCGCCTCCGTTGGTGTATCCGCAGCACATTCCTTATTCCGAACGTTTTCTACGAACTCACTTAACCTTAAATGTCTACCTAACGTAAGGCTAGCCCCTAGCGCGCTTGTCTTTAAATTCGGTTCAACCGATATGCATTTGACCGATCGCTGCGAAGCTTGGAACATCTGCTTCGTGCGATTGTGTATGCCTTTTATGTCAACTCCTCGGTGTTGCGATTTCCGCGTCCAGCAGTATATTTTTATTCACTTTCTTTTCATTTAATTCTGTCTTAAGGGCACGTTTTTAAACGTGCACTTAATTTACCAAATGCCAGTTGGAGTATTATGATACAACATGCTGTTTGGATGAAGTAGGCCATTTTATCGATTTTCTTTTTTCATGATTTTTCTAAAAAACGCTACCGTTGTTATATTATTTTCTGTTTATTGCAAAATAAACTTCACGTTTCATAGGTTATTTGTTTTTCTCATGCATCCTCCAAGTTTTTTTTTTTCGAAATCCTTGGTATTATAGAACCCGAACGTTTCTCCCACGAACTTTCCTTATCTTCCATTTTAGGTTGTTTGCAAAAAAAGAAGAAGAAAACTTCCCACCTTAAGATCCCTTAAAATGGGAAAGATTTTGATCTTTTTGAAGTTGTGATTCCGTCTATTGGTGTAAATTATGACGAGAGTGGTAAGATACTGGTGTAATCCCGTATTTCATGATTTGGGCCTTGTTTTCAGAAAGTTTTGAAGTACTCGGTATATATTAGCAATAATTAGCAGTAAATGATAACGTCGACGCATAATTTATTTCGTTCGAGCCTAGCCCAACTGCTCATTACGTCCCTTCAATTTTAGCTTTGTAGGTTTCATGTTAGCTCTGTTTTTGTCTTGCGTGAACTTAATACGTCGGAAGTGTAGAAAAGTGCGTGCCGTTTAAGAAGCTGGACCCGACCGGGAAAAGAAAATTTCGCTCACACATGCAGGCTTACGATTCTAGCAAACAGCGACAACGTAAAATAATATAAAGCTCTGCGGAGAAGCCTAAAAGCCATTCATAAGTTTTCCAGTGTTTCCCCAATTTGGAGGGCGAACACAGGCAGAAAACTGATAGCGTCCTAGCAGCCCTTCAGTGTGTATCCACAGTAATCAGATAGCCTAAGAAAGCGATTTAGCCCAAGCTGATCGAAGACTAATTTCTGCGTATAAGCGATGCTGTTTTAACTGAAGATTTTGGCACGAGACGTGTCTTTTCAGTCTGACGTTCTGCATACCAAGGTAATTTTTTTCGGCTCCTGGAAAAAAAGGTATGGCAAACACAAACATACTCTTGCGCCAATAAACTCCGACCAACCGACATACATTTACAAAACCATGCTGGATTATTGTGTCAAGAAAATTAAAAAATGCACCTTGGACAAAAAATTGAAGAAGCGTCCCATCGTAACGACACTTAACACGGGCACTCTGGAGGAAGAGATAAAAAGTGATTACAATACCACAACAATTGAATTCTATTTCACAAGACTCGTAGCATAACTGTTATACACTGCTGGCCACTCAAAACGCAACACCAAGAAGGACACGAGATAGCAAGGCCAGATTTACTGGACACATAACAACTGATACAAAGATGAAACGATTGAGCTTACAGGCCCGTGCAACTTTTGGAACACGCAGACATCAATAGTTCGTGTGGCCACATGGCTGGCAATAACGGCCGCCACACGCTGCGGCATCGAACGAAAGAGGCTTTGGATGTGGGCTTGGTGTATGTTGGTCCAGGCTGCTACCACACGTTACCACAGTTCATCAGGCGTAGCCGCAGGTGGTTCTTCCCGGGCCACTGGGTTACCGATCAGCGACCAGACGTGTCCGATGGTCGACATATCCGGAGAACAGGCGGGCCATGGAAGTAGTGACACCTGGTAGGCCGTGAAGAATTGTTGCACGATGCGTGCCGCGTGCGGGCGCGCATTGTCCTGTTGAAACGTGGTCGCTGGCAGGTCCTGCAAGTAAGGGAGGACTACAGGCTCCAAAACGTCGGAGATGTAGCGGTGGCTGTTGAGTGTACGGGCAATGCGTACCAGAGGGTGCGGGTGTCATATCCAATTGCGCCCCAAACCATAACGCCAGGCGACGGACCGGTATAGCGATGCATAATGCAGGCGTCATACGGTCTCTCACCGCGGTGCAGCCACACGTGGATCCGACCATCGTTGTGTTGCAGGCACAAGCGGGATTCGTCGGAGAAGACAATGTCGTGCCATTCCGTAGTCCAGGTGCGGCGTTCAACGGCCCAATGCCGTCGCACTCGCCGGCGGTGTAACGTCAATGGTAATCGGAGCAATGGGCACCGTGCGGCAAGTCTCCGCTCCTGCAGACGACGTTGAACTGTACGTGCTGACACAGGTTGTTGCGCAACACACCCTAATTCCTGCGTTAACGTTCGTGATGTGGCGGTGCGAGCCGTCAATGCCCGCCGCACAACATGCCGGTCCTCTCGTTCGGTGGTGTCCCGCGGCTGCGGCTATCGCTCACGTCGGTCCGTCCGTCCGTCCCTCCTGCACCCACCGAATCCATACTCGCCTCATTGTGGCTGGATGTCGTCCCACACGGGCGCCAATGTCTCGGTACCATAAGCCGCTGTCGCGATAAGCCACTATTCGTCCTTTGTCGAACTCCGAAACGTGCTGGAATGACTGCCGTATTCTGCGACGAGGCATCAGAATGCTTCCCACGCACAGGTCCAGTAGCACAACACACGTCCACTATTTACACCCGCCTTCTGTGCACCCTTCTTATAGTGCTTCTTGGTGGCGTGCCGGGCGCACATGATTTGCATGATTCGCACATGATTTGCATATGCCCTGCAATACTAATCGTTTGCATGTCCTCTCGCGGGCGACGCATGCTGCGAATTTCAGGCCAATCGGATGCTTCCTTCTTGGTGTTGCATTTTGGGTGGCCAGCAATGTAGTTTGTTGCCTCGTAAGGCCACCTCTGACTGCGATTCACGCTAATATATGGCGTGGCTTGGAGTAAAAAAAAAAAAAACTCTTATGGGTCCTGTGACAGATTGTGCTAAAATTCCTGTAACTGCTGCAGATCACTGATATTCTGTAATGGCCGTAGCTGACGTCCCACCATGTCCCAGGCATGCTCAATGGGAGAAATATTCGGGAACCAGGATGTCAAAGAGAGGGTTGCAATACTACAGTGCTACTCCCGAGACAGGCAAGCGGTGTGTAGCCGGGCATTTTCCTCCTGGGAGACGTTACATACAAGACAAGATGACGAGCCGCAGGATCTCTTGGATGTATCGCTGTGCTGTCAACGTTCCTGTTTACAGGACTAGAAGCGTCCGGTTGTCATAGGAAGTGGCTCGCCACACCATAACACCACTAATAGTGGTGGTCTGCCTCTGCACATGTGAGAGATGTCCAAACTTCCTCCATATACCAATGCGGTGGTCATCCACTCCTAGGCACAATCGGAATTCGTCAGTAAAAACGATGCGACGCCAGACTATGATTTCTGTTCACGACACCACTCTAGACGGAGCCGCTGATGTAGAGTGGTTAACTGAAGACGTTGGAAGGAACGATGTGCATAAAGCTCTGCCTTTGCAAGTCGTCTCGCAATGGTGAACGGTGATGCAGGATTCTTTTTAGAATTCGCTACAGCTCATTAAAAGGGGGACAGAGAAGCCGTCGGAGCGGTTTGGGCTTGTCGGACTATGAGACGATCCTCTCGCCCCGTTGTCCGGCTGGGCCGAGCAGAACCTTCTCGGCGTGTATGGGCTCCCTCACGTACCCACTGCTAGAAACTGTCAGCAGAAATTCAGAATAGATACATTTCATTTCTGGACAATTCTCTTTCCCATGGCTGCCTTTCTTTCGTTAGAAATAACTTATTTATTATTTTATTATTAACGAAATTGCATTGGCATTTCAAACCTAATCATTGTTTTATTTATTTGACTTCTTGGTGCGAAAATAATAAAGCTGGTTAGAGCATCTGACCTATGGTAGAATGTTACCTTCTGTCAGAAGAACGGATTATGGTCCGAAAGAACCCACAGTAAATTTTGGTATTTTGTTCGTTTGTGTAGGGCCATCTCTCTGCCTTGTGGGCTTTACGGAGTCCTAATCTAGGCCACTGAGCGCAGATCAGAGACTGAATTTATTATTGCTGTTATTATTATTATTATTATGACCACCATTATTACCATCATTACCACTATTGATTTCTATTACTTTTCTTTATCTGCAGGTGGTCACCCCGCAAAAAGTTGGCGACGTTTACATGTACGATGTTCCAGTGGGCGGCCACTTCACAGATGCAGCAAGCGATCCGCTATTATCTGGATCTCCAGTGTGCAAAGGCTGTCAGACCTCAAATCCGTGCTGTTCCCTTTCACAAGGTACTTAACTTTCTTTAAATATTCATAAAAGCTCTGTTACCATGAAACTATGTGTCTGCAATACATTAAAAAGAAAGGTTCACTATTAAAATAAACAATATCTTTGATTCTTTGTGTTTATCAGACCTTCAATTTCGCTTCTAACCCATTTTGCTGAGAAAGAGCGAATAGTAGTCGAGGTGGTACCGTATAACTCACGTTGACGGCAACTTTGACGACTCAATCGTTTCTTTTGTGTTTTATCATATCGGTATGGTTTGAAACTACAGATCAGAAACAACATCGTACTCTGTCTAGGTTTGGTCTACCACCCTTTCAGCTCTTGAAAGTTAAAAGAGCTCCTCTGTAGTGCAAGCGGAGAAGAGTTCTTAAAATTATAAGTGTTTCTAAATGCTATGTTTCTTTCTGCTCATTGTAGTCGTCTTTGCACAACATGTATTGATTGTTTTGTGCAAACGTAAACATTTAAGAGACTTAAAATAACATTACTAAATTTCGTTTTTCATTTTTAAAAAAGTAACTGCCCAAAGACCGTGCAAAAAGCACTTTTTCTTTTTTTTTTTTTTTTTTTTGCGTTGCTCAAATACAGTTATAAAACAAATCGTTAAGAATATATTCGTTCATGGTTCAATTTCTTTCTTAGACAAAGTCACCGGTGAAACACTGCGAGGGTCTTCAGTAGCAGGTTATTAACATTACGTATAAAACTTGCGCGTGAACGCGCACACGCGTGTTCATGTGTTTGTCAAAAGCAATCAGTTTTAGTGTAGAAAGAAAGTAAACGCAAAAAACAATTAGTCTTTTGTCACTTTGGAAGAAATGGTTTCTCAGATAATGTCCAAACAAACGAAATGAAATATTGAATTGGTCTGGCTTAGGGAAAATTCAGTCAGCTAAGGAAGATATTGTGGGGAAGTTAGTCTTAATTAGTGAGAGTTTGGATCATGAAATGCAACATGTGGTTGTGAGACTTAGGTTCTTAATAAGAAGTGGTAAAAACTCTGGAGGTGTTCGAAATGTGATGAATGGAAAGAAAGATGAGTAAATGGACCAGTACGATAACGAATGGAGAAGTTCTTCACAAAAACTGTCCAAGTACGGAAAGTGGCATACTGAGGACATTTCCTGAGAAGTGAAAGAAAGATTTTCAGGTCCTCATCTAATTTCAGAAAGGAAATTAAAGGGGAAGAGAAAAGGGAGAAAAAGGGAACATGGAAAAGATGCGTGGATGGTCTAAACAAACGTACAGGATTCACTGCGAGAGAAATAATTCTAGTAGCAACAGACGACGGAGCTCTACAGTATTTTTTGCCAACAACCTCCGAATTAGAGACGGCTCATAAAAGAATTCCACTTCGTGAAAAAGTCTGGAGTGTTCTTTCCTTTAAAGACTTTATAACAAAAATAAACGGAGTCATTTCGTAATAACATGAATTTTGAACAGTGCAGTCTGTAAATGCATAACTGGAATATCTGTTGTGCATGATAAGCCAGTTTTTCATTCAGGTGGTGTTTTAGTTCTATTGGGTAAATCCTAATAGTTAGTGTGTCTCTTGTAGACACTGCCATGAATGAAAAAGAAAGAAAACGCATCACTTATTACAAATATATATATGGTCTGTTTACATGCATTCGCGCATTTTCTCCTGTTGGTCAGAAAATTCCATTTCAGCATAATACCTAAGCGAAACGACAGAGCAATATCGGGTAATGAGTACTTCTTTAGGCAAGCCTGACACCTACGAAGCCATTTCCAAATTTATTATTAATTGTGAAATCAGTAACATTCTATGAAAATCGAATTTTGCGAATAACAATGGAAAAATTTTGCATGTGAAACACAGGAAAATTTATGGAAAATCTTAATCGTGGTTACAGCTGCCGAATTCGAAAAGAATGTTTAGAGTAGGATGAAGTACATTAAAATGGTTCCTAGTGGGATTTTAGTGCATCTTGAAAAACCAGAAGTATGTGGAGAATATTGATCGCGATTATATCTAGCCAGCGATAAAACAATTTTCCAATCTGACCTGTGAAACCTGAGGTACGGGCAAGCACAAAATGGAAATTAAAGCCACCTAGCGGGTAAATCTAACATAAAAAAAAAAGTTGGAAATGCCATGTGAATTTGTGATCACGGCTACAGAAACCGGATACAAAGAGTACCTTCCACATCGGACGTTTAGAAACGTCAGTCGATGCAGTTTCAAATGCCAGAAGGTGATTTGGCATCACTGGTGTTTTTGAACAAATGAATTGTGGATCTCCGTGGGGGATTGGTTATATATTGCGGCGCTTCCGAGTGCTCTGTGGCACTGCTGGGTGGCCTGAGGATGGGTGCTATTGTAGCCCCGAAAGATCTTGCCCTTTTAAATCATATCTTTTATTGTAAATAAAGTTTTTATTGTACAGTTAGGGATGGTGGTTTGATGACATCGTACGGAGACAGCACGCCTTTAATTAATCATGTTCCATACGTACGAATTTCTTAACAAGTATTGGAACTATCGCAATTTATCAAAGCCCCCGCGAGGTACTTAAAGGTGAGGGGTCAGCCACCTCTAATTTGGATGAGCTTTGTTCAAAGAGGAGGGAAGAACTAGGACTGGTAAAATCACATGTTATAACCAATGCACACACGACGCTCATTGGCATGCATCCAGAAGAAAGGCAATCTCCCATAATAACTGACGTGCATGATGGGTGGGGGAAAGTGAAAAGGTTTTCTATGGAAGCTCATGTGAAAATCCGTGGTTTTCTTGGGTATCTTTACTGGGTAGAGAGTGCAGTTTCCTTGTGAGTAACTGGAGGAATGTAAAGCCTGATCCAAATTGCGTTGCGTGCCTCTTCCAAAAAGACATCAAAATGGGGCATTTGGCTATGCCTTTGATACTAGATGACAGACGAATATATGTGACGTGTGTGTGCGTAAGGACCTCATTTTATTTAGTACCATATGAAGAATTTCCAAACAAACGTGGATGGAAATAATCGAGATTTCGTTTCGTGATCTCTTAAAATTGCGACGCGAAAAATTAAGTAAATATCTTAAAACTTGGTATTCCTCTTCGAAATATGAAATTGGAGTTAAGGAATACGTAATTTTGTTATGTAAATATTGAGTAACACCCATTAAAACACAAGTCGTAGGCTTGTGGTAATAAGACCAGTAAGACCATTCACACTATTAAGTATCAGAGTATCCCTGAGGCTTGCTGAATATTGATGTTCTGAAGTAACGCATGCAATTCAAATGACATATTTTCAAATATGTCTTCTAGTCATCTAACGTTGGTGGCGGGAATGACATGTGTCAGTTCTCTGAGTGTTGACTTTCTGTCCTTATAGCTGACTGTATGTATATGGAACAGCGCTTCTGCTTCACGTGAATTCTGTAAAACCTCAATTCGTTTTGAGCACTGTTTCGGAGCTCCATGCATCCTTTTTCTTAAAACGCATAAAATATTGTTCTGCTCTGCCATTGTAAACCAGGTTTCTCACCAGACCTAGAACTAACATACAAAAACATGCGCTCCATGAAAGATAACGATCTTAGCAGTAGTAGTAAAGTAAAACTGAAGAAAGTAACTTAGTGCATGCACCATCTCGATCAAGGTTACTGAAGGAACAATAGTGCTGTTAGTTTTTCAATCCCTTTCCCACTGCCCCATCTAACGTATGTTTTTCTTAGGACTCTATAATCATAGCTGTCGGATTACTCATTCATAAAGTTGAACTACGTTTTCGTAGCTTTTACTCTGTATGCACTGCTGGACACCCAAAATGCAACACCAAGAAGGACACGCGATAGCAATGCCAGATTTACTGGACGCATAACGACAGATACAAAGATGAAACGATTGAGCTTACAGGCCCGTGCGACTTGCGGAACACGCAGACATCAATAGTTCGTGTGGCCCCCATGGCTGGCAATAACGGCCGCCACACGCCGCAGCATCGAACGAAAGAGGCTTTGGATGTGGGCTTGGAATATGTCGGTCCAGGCTGCTTCCACACGTTGCCACAGTTCATCAGGCGTAGCCGCGGGTGGCTCTTCCCGGGCCACTCGGTTGCCGATCAGCGACCAGACGTGTTCGATGGGCGACATATCGGGAGAACAGGCGGACCACGGCAGCAGTGACACCTGGTGGGCCGTGAAGAATTGTTGCACGATGCGTGCCACGTGCGGGCGCGCATTGTCCTGTTGAAACGTGGCCGCTGGCAGGTCCTGCAAATAAGAGAGGACTACAGGCACCAAAACGTCGGAGATGTAGCCGTGGCTGTTGAGTGTACCAGCAATGCGTACCAGAGGGGTGCGGGTGTCATATCCAATTGCGCCCCAAACCATAACGCCAGGCGACGGACCGGTATGGCGATGCATCATGCAGGCGTCATACGGTCGCACCGCGGTGCAGCCACACGCGTATCCGACCATTGTGGTGTTGCAGGCACAAGCGGGATTCGTCGGAGAAGACAATGTCGTGCCATTCCGTAGTCCAGGTGCGGCGTTCAACGGCCCACTGCCGCTGCACTCGCCGGTGGTGTAACGTCAATGGTCATCGGAGCAATGGGCGCCGTGAGACAAGTCCCCGCTCCTGCAGACGACGTCGAACGGTACGTGCTGACACAGGTTGTTGCGCAACACACCCTAATTCCTGCGCTAACGTTCGTGATGTGGCGGTGCGAGCCGTCAATGCCCGCCGCACAATATGCCGGTCCTGTCGTTCGGTGGTGTGCCGCGGATGCGGCAATCGCTCATGTCGGTCCGTCCGTCCCTCCTGCACCCACCGAATCCATACTCGCCTCACTGTGACTGGATGTCGTCCCACACGGGAGCCGATGCCAAGGTACGATAAACCGCTGTCGCAATAAGCCACTATTCGTCCTCTGTCGAACTCCGAAATGTTCTGGAATGACTGCCGTATTCTGCGACGAGGCATCAGGAGCTTCCCACGCACAGGTCCGGCAGCACAACACACTTCCACTACTTACACCCCGCCTTCTGTGCACCCTTCTTATAGTGCTTCTCGGTGGCGTGCCGGGAACACATGATTTGCATATACCCTGCAATGCTAATCGTTTGCATGTCCTCTCGCGGGCGACGCATGCTGCGAATTTCAGGCCAATCGGATGCTTCCTTCTTGCTGTTGCATTTTGGGTGGCCAGCAGTGTATTATAAAACTGTTTTTAAATAGTAAACAGAATGTTAACCAATATTTATACACTTGTCAAACATTGGCTTTTCAAACATATTCTGGATGGAAGGTTCGATAAAAAGACTTCATCATCCCGTTGCGACTTATGTATAATTAATTTTTTTAAATTAAAGAACTCATAAATCAATGAATCACATGACGTTAGGAAACACTACATTTCCATTGATTTGTCAATATCTTCTGTTGAATATCTTCTTTTAAACACGAAGAAGCCATTGCATGTAGAAGACTGACACTAAAGTTTATTAATCGTCGTAGAAAATACCAGTCGCGCTCGCAAATAAATTCGACGTTCTACATAGGACACAGGAAGAACTTCCGTTATGAAGGCAATATTTCCTTATTTATCGCCTTGTAATTTGTACTGCAATCAATTTAGTCCCGTTGCAGAAACTATTAGTACTGCAGAGATTCTGTTGAGGGATTGAGGCATTGAAGTGGCTTTCCAAATGGTTTTGTTTCAAACGTTCAACCTCATAGATAACTAAAAACGATTTGTAGCCATTTTGCTTTCTGTCGAAAGAGATTTAAAATGAAGAAGTAGGCGAGCTTGCACTAACACATGTGTGGTCTAATATTCGCTACTGATGGTCCATACATACAACACACTCACGGCAAACTCATACTTTTCCACTGCGTACTCAGTAGCTTCCTACTTCACTGCGTAGACATCTAGACCAAAATCAAGATTTTTATTAAAAATGCGAAAGGACAACGACATTAAATAAATACCATAGGTGACCTGTTCATTGGAAGTTGCATGACTTCTTACATCCGCCTTATTTTCCAGCTTTCGCAGTTTAAGAGAACTGGAAAATTTTAGCACTTGCTCTTTCTTTTTATTTCACTTTGCATCGGTGATAAAAATAGGAGAGCAAAAGTTGTCAGTCAGTAAGATCAGTGAAAAATTCTTTTTCTTATGTTTTCTGTTAATTTTATGTTTTGACTACAAAACCCTGGAATAACTTAACCGTTAAAGAAGATGACTTATGAAACATTTTCTAACGGTTTTTTATTTGCCCGTCCACAAAATCAAAAGGCTATCGACAAGTTTCCAGGTAGCTGAAGTTCTCTCTTTCGGTCAGGAATATGTAACATGTTCAATAACGGATCAAACCAATAAAGGCAAGAGAACTGAAAATTTCTGTCTTACAGTTTCTACTTCTTGCTTTTCTTAACCCGAATCTCTCATAACAGATTTCAGTGGATGGGAATTTACTTAATACCATAGAAGCACAAATAATACAGAAGCTTAGCCATTGGGTTGAACGAATATAAACATGCAATAGAAGATGGCAAAACCACCAGCTATGATGTAGCACCTGAATATGCAACTATACTGATCCCGATCGCATCAATTCAAATGAAGCCAAAGTGATGTTCCAGTCTTCCTTTGTTTCTAATTTAAATAGGAGTCCTTGGGAACATTGAACTTTCAATTTGAAATTCCGAAGCACTTGTACCGTTGACTCTAGCATTGGAACTTTCTGTTCGACCAGTTTTTGTGTGACATTTAACATGTAGGTCGCTGTCGATAATGTGAACTGCATGTGTAGTTCAATTTTGATTTGTGTCTGGTATGCAGTTCCTTTCTCAACATATCCATGTTAACTATGAATGCTTTCTTCTTTTTCAGCGCTGTGTTGCAAAATACTTCAAGAATATTTTTTATGTTCTTTGCAGGGATCAGCAGTTACGATACACCTCCTAGCCCGAGACTGGTGAGTGCTTATGACGAGCCGCGACCAGCATCCCAACAGTATGACCTACCAAAGCCTCATCACCTTGCGTACGACAAACCTCGTAGCCACAGTGCTCTACAGAATCCTTGCAACGTCAGTCCTCGTATCTCCTCACCGTGCAGTCTCACGAAAGTCAACGACTATGACGTTCCTAATTCTGACTGTGAGGCATACGATATACCAGGTCCACCTAGGGCCGTCGACCGAAAAATAATTCATAGAACAAGTGACAGTAATTCTGACTGTATGGCCTACGACGTGCCGGTCCCGTCGAACCTCACACGGTGCATCCATTCTTCTGGTTGCAACGACCTTCCGTTGTCTCAGCGTTCGAGCGGAGTCTCGCTCATGTCGTCTAGCTCTATGTCCATGATTTCTCCTGCTAGTAGTGAGTCCAGTCTAAATACTTCGCTTTCCTTATCTAGCATTTGTGGGTCCAATCGTTCTAGTATGGAGCAGCAGAGTCAAGACATGTACGACATTCCTCCACCAGGTGAACCCAGGCCAGTCGAAGTGACAGAGACTTCTAAGCTGTTGCGCCACTGCTGCTCAGTACCAACAAAGACTTCCCTGCATTCTTTTCAGAGAAATGGTTCTGCAAGCCCAAGTTTTAATTCCCCGAAATGTGACTTGTATAAGGTAAGATTTTGTTTTCTGTTATCTCTGTTCGAATCAGTTCCAAAGCATTTCTTTTGTACGATGTCAGCTGGTGTCCCAGTTGATTTAACAGTTGTAATTAAATTTTCCGTGGTGACTACTTTAAGTTTTTATTCCTATAATATATCAAACAGAGGTCATCGCTCTTTCCACTGTTATAAGTGAGTCACGGAAAAATTCTCATTGGCCACCGCCGGGAATCGAACCCTGGGTCTTCCAGTTACGCGCCGGATATGTTTCCACTATACCACAGTGGCCTCGAATTCCCCCAGACTCACATACACTAATTGCCAAGCCAGGGTTCGATTCCCGGTGGCGGCCAATGAGAATTTTTCCGTGACTCACTTATAAACGTGGAAAGAGCGATGACCTCTGTTTGATGTTCTTGATCCACGTCAAGTGTCTATATTGATCCTATAATATATGTTTGGAGATGTACTGCCACACCTGATTTCGCGCAACAAAATTCAGTTACTCATTTACTCGCCCCCTCATATTGTCTGTTGTCCAGCAGACTTCCAAGTTAAAGAATTACAGAAGTTCTGAAAACATATTGATGTGCTGTGCAAGTGGTTTTTTTACCCTGGGTAGCCAGTGGTGCTATGTCAACACAAACATGAGTACAGAACGTAACCATATTGTTAATAATGCTAGCTTATTCAAAGTATTGGTTAATATATATCAAATACGTGGAGACAATGTAAATGGACGATGTCATCACTCTTTCCACGTTATTTTTTAAACAACGCATAGCGACTGAAAAATTGTATTCCGGCACTACTGGGATCGAACCCCAAAACTCTCGATAACTAGTCGAGTGCGTTCGAATTTACGCTACAGCGCCAACAATTCTCAGCGCCATGCGTGGTTTATCAGTCAGCATCTGACTACACGAGTACGTATTGATGGTCTCAGCAACTGAGATGTCGTCATCTGGTGGCATTTCTCATATATTTTATTCAAAGTATTGTTCATCACTTTCTATACATTTCCGCCATCTTTGAATCCATTGGTAAAATCCATTTTGGAAACATTCCTGAGGCTGTCGTTTCACTCACGAGTTCACAGTCAGTTTAACGTCTGTCGCATCGTTGAAACGTTCCCCACGAAGGGTGCTTTTCATAGGGGCAAACAGGAAAAAGTTTAAGGGAGCCAAATCAGGACTGTAGAGGGGTTGGGGCATCACCGTCCACCCCCATTTTGGCTATAGCCTGTGAAGAGTGGGAACGTGCGTTATTATGATGTAAAACAACACTATGAAGTGGTATGTCACGTTTTTCCCTTCTGATAGCTTCCTTTAGCTCCTTCGATGTCTGCACATAGTTAGTACTGTTTATTGTTGCACCCCGTTTAAGGAAATCAGTCAAAATGATACCAGGTCTGTTCTAGAAAATTCTCACCATCACTTTCCTTGCGGAACGAGTTGTTTTCGCATTTTTCTGTCGAGGTGAAGATGTGCGGTGCCATTCCATTGACGCACGTTTTGTTACTGGAAAATGAAAGAACACCCAGGTTTTATCCCACGTCACAACATTAGAGAAAAACACTCCACCCTCTCTCTCATAACAGTCCAAGAAGTTCCAGCATACGTCCAACCTATGATCACATTGTTCATGGGTTAGGTTTCTTGGAATCCACTTTGAACAAATTTTTCTGTAGCCCAGATCCCTAATTAATGTTTCCATAACACTATGACCACAATGAATTGCATCACACAACTCCTGGATGGTGACACGACGATCAGCTGTGATGAGGTCTTTCACTCGTTGTCTGTTGGCATATACACTCACGGACAATGAAATTTGCACAACAAGAAGGAAACATTAGATTGAACTGAAATTTTATGGACGTAATGATACAGATGAAGGATTCTCATGATGGCAAAAACAGAGCTGCAGGACAATTACAGAGGAATCTGTGGCACGCAGTCCGGTCATCTTCAATAGCGCGTCGCACCGCCTCGCGCGGCGATACATGCTGCAATACGGTCCGGTATGGAAGCGAATAGACGCCTGATATTGTCCTGCGGCATACTGGCCCACACGTGTTGAACGGTGTGCTCCAAATCCCGGATTGTAGCACGGCGGCAGCTGGCGTTTCAATTGGTCCCGCACATGCTTAATGGGGGACATGTTCGGGGAGCGGGCACGCCATGGAAGTGTCTGGACATGACGTAGACAGTCCTGGGCAACCCGAGACGTGTGCTGGCGGACATTATCTTGCTGGTATGGCGCACGAGGAATTCCGGCCAGGAATGGGAGCACATGGGGCCGTAGAATCCCATCCACATACCGCTGGCCCGTCAATGATCCACGTACCACTACTAGAGCTGATCAGCTATCGTAGGCAATGGCTCCTCAGACCATAATGCCTGCAGTGGTGAAGGTGTGGCGCTCGATAGGAAGGTTGGGATTGTGCCGTTGACCCGGGGACCTCCACACCCGGACACGATAATTATCTGTCCCCAAAACGAAGCTACATTCATCGCTAAACACCACACGTCGCCAGTGTATGGCATTCCACGTCGCTCTGGCCTGGCACCACTGCACACGGAGCTGGAGATGTTCCCGTGTTAATGGCAGCACACGTAAGGGTCGCTGGGATCGCAGATTCGCTTCCGCGAGGCGTCGGGAAATGGTTCATGGGCACACAGGAGCTGCTACATCTGCCTGTATAGTGGGCCGGGGCCCCGTGGGATCCGTTCGTGCCTCGCGCACGATCCGTCGATCATCTATACCGGTGGTCCTCCTAGTCCTTCCGGAGCCGCTCTGCCATGTGGCAATGCCGTCACGTGTCCACTGCTCCCAACACAGTCGGACTGTATGGTCAGAACGATCCACGTGGCGTGCTATACGGCGCCGAACACCCTGCGGTTCTCAGCCTGATGATCAGGCCTCTCTCAAAGTCCTTAATTTGCGTAAATCGACGTCTCTGGCGTCTACCCGACATTCTTGTCACTCTGTACTCTTGCTTGTCTTTTCACTTTCATGCGGAATCGACTACACGCCGGTTTATAAGGCTACCGGTTCGTGCTTGCAGCGCTACACAGGGTGTACAGTCATGCACAATCGCATCAAACGTGGATCATTTGCATACCAGCAAGCACTCTAGCTATCTGCAAAGGTTAGCGGTTGTAGCGTGATTTCTTCTAGGTGCTCAAATTTCATTGTCCGTGGTGTATGTCACTGCAGTTGCGGCTCTTCCACTGCGTTGTTTTTTCGACACTGAACTTTCTCCCTTTCGAAACCTCTTCATCCATCTTTGGGCGTTACTGGTATCGATTGTGGCAGCTCCATACACCGCCAGGAGTCTTCTGTGGATTTCTGGAGCCTCACATCTCTCTTTTTCCAGGAATTCAATTACGGTTCGCTGCTTTTCTGTGATTCATGATCTTTATTTCCGATTCTGAAAAAAATTTGTCCCCTCATTGGTAACATAATTTTTATCATAGTACATGGCAGTGCAGTTTCAGTAAAATCACTTCAAAACTTCAAAAGTTATTAAGGAGGAGACATTACTTTCAGGATACCCCTTATAATGTATGGTAACGTTTAGGGTACTGTATTTCACAGAGATGATTTCTGAACGTAATTCCTCTGAACGTAGCACTTATGATCGTACTTTCCCCATTCCATTATGCGCGCTAATGAGGTGAAACTGTCGGAGCTCATGCCAACAGGAATTCACTTTCTTGATGAACAGAGTGAAACACAAGACGATTTTATTACGGCAATAATGTAAAATCGTTAATATAAAATTCACTCTCTTGATACTTTAGTTGGGAAACTTTGAAAGCGAAGAGAAATGAACGTCTAATCCAAATTCTATCCTCAAAACCATCGTTAGACATTATACGGATTCTTTACCGCAAAACGCACGTAACTAAGTTTATGACTTTATCGGATGAATGGTGAACTAAGTGTAAAGAAATGAAAGCCAAAACGTGCAAGCTTATCAAACGTCTGTATACCCAATGGTTCCTTTACAAAAATCAATGGTAGTGAGTACCTAAAGAGAATGAAGGATTAAATAAGGTTTCCGACAAGAAGCGCGTTTTTGTTTTTATTCATGTCCCTTATTATGCACATAAGTTTGGAACGCGACCTGCTATCATGCGCGGATGTTTGTGAGATTTGCTCCCAATTGTTCACGTGACAGACAATTGCGTTGTGTTTCTGTCAAGTTGCATGCACGATTTGTTTTTTAGCTTCTTTAAATATGCCAGTGTATGCATGGAACGTACTCACTGAGGTCTGGGGTGCAGTGAAAAGTTGTTAATGTGAAAAGAAAGACGTGTCTGGTGATATTGCGATCCTCGTCCCACACAATGTTCCGGTAGTTACGTCTGAATGTCCATCACTTTCCACGTTGTGACGGTTCGTATTTCAGTGCCTTTACCTCTAATTGTGTGCAGTGTTTATATGCCACCGGAGCATTGCAGCAGTGGCGAGCTTAGTGGATCAGCTGCTCTCACCTGTTTTACTCATGGATGGTATTCATGCTCATAATCCTTTGTCGAGTGAGGTTAGCTGCGATACAAGGGGCTGTAGGACAGAGTCTCTTCTGTCCTCGTTCTCTTTATGCTGCTTTAATACTGGCGCTGACACCTAGTTCTACTATCCCACCCATAGATTCACTGCGATCGACCTGACCATGCGTTCACCGTCTGTGTGTGTTGACTATTCCTGGAGGATGTCTGACCACCTTCATGACTATTCCTGGAGGATGTTGACTATTCCTGGAGGATGTCTGACCACCTTCATGTGTGTGTTGACTATTCCTGGAGGATGTCTGACCACCTTCATGTGTGTGTTGACTATTCCTGGAGGATGTCTGACCACCTTCATGTGTGTGTTGACTATTCCTGGAGGATGTCTGACCACCTTCATGTGTGTGTTGACTATTCCTGGAGGATGTCTGACCACCTTCATGTGTGTGTTGATTATTCCTGGAGGATGTCTGACCACCTTCAGCAACGTTCACCGTCTGTGTGTGTAGACTATTCGTGGAGGATGTCTGACCACCTTCATGGTAGTGATCATTTTCCAATTGTTCTTCTGTTTGCTTAGAGCGCGCCTTCAGCTTCTCGCTCTCCTCGATGGAAAATGGATAGGACCAGATGGAATTTCTTCACATTATCCGCTGTAATATCTTCTGACATGATTACCCAGTGGTTGCAGATGTTACAGCGTTTATTATTAATTAGGCAGCTGATCTTGCTTTTTCACACCCTCCACAAAGCTCCGAGTACATCAGTAAAGCCTTTGCTGGGACGCTGAAACACTGCTGCATGGAGAGCGCACCGTAAGGCCTTGTCTCGGTTTTGACCATTATCCAACCGATGCGAACTTGCTTGCTTTTAAATGTGCAAAGGGTGCGTTGGCAAAGCAAGAGGGAATCTAGAATTCAATACGTTTCTTCTATGTAATTCACGCACTAGTTACAAAATCATTTGAGACAAGATTTCGTTAGATCCGAGAAAGCTACGGTTCACAACAGACCTCTGTGTTCGAGACTGACAGACGCACGTATGGGGATGTCACGAAAATTGCGGATTGTCTTGGTGAGACCTTTGCCATTAATTCCAGTAATGTGCGTATCACGCCTCATTTCATAGTGTGAGGGCACAGGCGAAACTGCAGAAACTGTCTTTTGCGCCCACTACTAACAATGACTGTAACTGTACCTTCACATTGGCAGAATAAATTGGGTGGCTCTGCTTCGGTTGAAAACCACATCAGTTGGGCCTGATGGCATTCACTATGATACAGTGCGGCATCTGTCACAAACGTCTCTGGAAAATCTTGTTTTCCTTTTCAGTTTGATTTGGTTGGAGCGTAATTTTACGGATTCTTGGCAGAAGGCTTTCGTGTTGTTTTTCCTTAAGCCAGGCAAAGATCACAGTCTTCCCACCAATTAGCCTCCTACTGCGCTCTGCTAGCTGTTTGTGTAAGATTCTGTAACGCATGGTAGATGATCGGTTCTTTCATTTCTTGGGAAGCCGCCGTATTCTTTTATTTTGGAAAGCCGCCACATCCTTTCATTATCACAAAGAAAGCATCTTTCGTCGACATGTTTCACCACACGATTGTCTGCTCCGTATTCAGACGTCCGTGCCTGAGGTGTTTGTACCACGACAGTACCTGGTATCCATATTGTTTGACATTGAGGAAGCATGTGATATCGCTTGAAGGTCCGGTGTTCTCCGTGACCTCGAAGAAAATGGTTCGCATGCAAATCTTTTTAAGTTTATTGACGGTTTGCTTCGCGATTGCGCATTCTAGATGCGCCTGAGTACGACGCCTCTCAAGACCAGGCCGTCCCTCATGGCTCCATTTAGTCAGTAACATTGTTCATCGTTTGAATTAATTATTTGCTATTCAGTCTGCGTCCTGCGGTTTCAAGCACTGTTGGTATTGATGATTTACATATTTTTGTACATCAACAATGTGTTTTATTGAACGGCAGCTAAAGTCTGCCTATTGGTTAGATCTCTTGATCGACGTTCGTTCCAGTGGGGGTTCTATTCACTTTTCCGGAGGAACCGCTTGTAACCATTTCTTTCGGAGACGTGGCCTCAATCCTGACTCAGATTTGCGTTTGGAGTCCACATTCATGCCAGTTTTTTCGGAGATCAGGTTTCTCGAACTTACCGTCGACCGTGCATTCACTTGCGACAGCGTAAGAACTCCTGTATGATAGATTTGTTTTTCCTGAAGGCCGTGTTGGATGTCTTCTGGGTGTCATAGAGTGTTTCATTGTGTTATCCTCTAACATTCTGTGATTCGGTCAAAACTGGATTTGTGGTGTATAGCTCTGCGCATCGGTCAGCGACCCGGCCTCTAGATCCTGTTCAACATAAAGCCTTACGTTTGTGTACTGGAGTCGTCCGCACTTCTCCGATTCCTTGCCTTGATGCGGAGACCAACTAACCGCCGTTGAACTTGCATCGTCTGCAACTGTGCCTTCAATTTTATTTGAAACTACGATCTCTTCCATCCCTTGTACAATAAAGTTTTCTACATCCAGCATGCTCCTTTGTTTGGAAATTGGCCTTCGTATGTTCTAGCGCTTGAACTTCAATTGTCTGCCCTAGCGGAAAATGCCACCTACCGTTGATTGGAGAGACCTAGGGCTTCGAAGAACCTTCCTGGCTCCCCTTTAGTATGTCCAGGCCGATACCTCTTTCGCATCATTTCCTAAAACCTCTACCCCTGTGTCGGTATACCGGCAGCTCTGTGCAGAGCACCGGTTCCTCGGCTCTGATTTCATCCCAATCTTTACCGATGATTCAAAGATGGTTGGGGGCGGGAGATTCGCTGCTAACTGTATTGATGCTGTTTGTCTCGAGAGGATTTTAGCTGTGGCCATTGTATTTTCAGAGGAGGTGCACTTCGTCACGTCCAGTCAAGATCTCATCCGCATTTTCATTGTTTATTTGAATTAGTTTTTTGTACACTCTCTTTCTTTCTCTCTCTCCTCTCTCCTCTTCAGACTGTATAGGCAACCCTTTTCTTTCTAGGATGAGACGCTTACTCCGTTGTCTACACGAGGCTGGTTTTGACTTCCAATTCTGCTGGATTCCCAGCAATTCTGGAGCCCAAGGAAACGAGTCTGCTGTTGCTAGGTCAGTGTCTTCATTGGAGGCCACAGCCTTACCTCCATTCCATCGGAACTTGCGTTTTCTGTTCGAGAGCATGTAAACCATATGTGACATGTTCTGTGGGACCGACAGGTCGGGAACAAACTGCATCGTATAAAGCCAGTCCAGGAGTTTCATCTTCCAGTTTTCGTCGGAACCGTAGGGCGGAAGTGATTAACACGTCTCCGCATTGTGCGTTACCATTTGACATACCTACTGTACAAGACTATTCAGGAACTCTGGGTCGATTTATGTAGTCCATTCTCTAGGTGTCACTCATCTACAGCATTTCGCGTCGTGTTTTTCTGACGTACATGTTCTGTTTTGTTATACAGTATATCGATGTTTTTGTTTCTGTTTTTTGTTTTGTTTTGTTTTGTTTTGTTTTGTTTTGTTTTATATGTAAACTCTAATGCTTGGCGCTCTTTGGCCTGTTAAGACCCTGGTGCCAGAAAACTCCATTCAGTCAATCAACTGGCAGCAAAGGTATCGTCTGGAGCTGCTGACAAGGAGTGTGTACGTCCTTCAATGCTGTGATAAGTTTAAGTGTAACGTCAATACTCAAGTAGTTGTAGAGAATACTTCGAAAGCTTTGAATAAGTCTGATTTTGAAGTTTTCAGAATTTAGACCGATGTAGTAATAATCCCTGTTCGTGCATTGGCTCCTGAAGTGTGTTTTCGTTTTAATTTATAGATGGTTCACCTAAGTATCCGTATTGTCACCTACTGTTGTACATAACAGTTATGTCGTTTCCAAGCCAAGGCGATTCATAAACATTCTCTTCGAGTGTCTTCTGTCCTAGGCTGTGTACTTTGTTGTACTGAACATTAGCGGCCTCTCTGTTATGTTGTTTTCTGTTGTAGAACTGGTACTGGATTTAATCTTTTGTTCTAAAAGTTAAAAATCTCCTAATGTCAGGTATCCCTTCGATGACCAAGTAAATTCTGTGCTTGCTCTTAATGAGAATATCTTAAATTTCTCACGCAGCAATAATGAACTCAATGCTATTTGTAACAGGAGTTACGGACAGAGTCAATAAAAACACAAAGTTCGTGAAGTCTCCGAGTAATGTTTTTCCTTTTGAGATGGCACACACAAGTTAACCGTTAAACTTTTTGCTGTCGTGAAGAAGGGCGAAGTTTGTCTGAATAAATGTCCTGCACTAACTTTTGGCACATAGTTAAACAGCGGCTGCTTTTGTGCGTTACTTGAAGGTTTTATCGTTTTTTGTTTTTTTGCCTCTCCAAGAGAGCCTCACTTGCTTCATCTCTCTTCCCTCCCCCATTACTACTTCAGATCAAATCTCACATTCCCGTACATACGCTCATTGCGGCTTCTAATTAAGTTTGACACCATAGTCAGACTCTTAATAACTACGTGTGTAACTCTTCGTTCAGTGTGTTAGAACAGTGTCTGTAAATATTCTTCATTACCGTCACTCACTGGGATTTTGACCCCTAAAATAATACAATCATAGTTGATCAGAGCAGAGCAATTTATTTCAGACTAAGTATTGCTACACGTACGATAGAGCATTTGAAAAGTGCTGGTACTTAAAATAATGTTTAAAGAGCGGTATTCAGATTGAATATTCGCAATATCAAGACTTACATACCTTGGAATATGAACGGTTAGTAGCTAACTAGTGGTGAAGTCCTAGTGTTATGGACGTGAATGAGGTTGAGTTTTTAGTCAATTTAGAAAAGAAATACATTTCTAAATTGACTAAGAAATAAATTTAGAAAAAATATACATACAATTCAGTACGATCAAGGGTTAATTACACGAAATGCAAGATTAGTTTACCAGGTCACTCAAACAGTAATTGTAGTTTTTGCAGATGTTCAAATATTTGCATATTTTATTTACGCAAAATCCAGTATTTTTATTGTTTCGTTAATATTTCTAAGCTGAAAAGTAACCGAAGCTCTTATAGAAACAGTAACAAAATTAGCTGGGTCAAAGAACAAGCTGCATGTGAACGAATTATCAGGAAAAAACAAAATGTTGATGCAAAAAAGAAGAGAGATGAGGACAACTAAAGAAGATGTGACTTCCAAAGTGGAATATATAGAGCTATGCAAGACAGTACGAAAACGTATCACTGAAAACGTAAGGAAATTCAACTGTGAACTAGTGAAGAAAGCAATTGAAAACAACCAAAGCCTAAAGATAGCAAAGGGACATCTCAGTAAGGGAAGAAAACAGATTATGACTCTGAGAAATGAAGATGGTTCTGTAACAAGAAATAGAGACGAAATTTTGACAAGAGTGAAAGATTTCCACTCCACATTATATGAAAGGGATGATGCATGTACTCCAGACATCATGAAAGGTACCAGTACCAGAGTTCTTCCAGTCCTCCCAGCAGAAGTTGCACATGCAATCAAGAACATGAAGCGGGGAAAAGCTCCAGGAGAAGATGGAATTACTGTAGACATCATACAAGAAGCAAGTGGAGAAATTGAGAAACAGTACTCGCCCAAATTTTCACTCGATGCCTTAATGAAGGGAAGATTCCTAAGGATTGGAACAATGCTACAATGATACTGCTACATAAAAAAGGTGACACTGAGGATCTCAGAAACTACAGACCTATCAGCCTCCTATCAGTGGTTTATTAAATCTTCACTAAAGTTATTTCACACCGTTTGACGGTAACACTGGAAATGGCTCAACCGAGAGAACAAGCTGGATTCAGGAGTGGCTACAGCACTATAGATCATATCCACGTACTGAGAGAACTAATTGAAAGAGCGAGGGAATGTGAACTTCCATTGTGCATGGCTTTTATCGATTATGAAAAGGCCTTTGATTCAGTTAAACCATCAGCAGTTACAATGGCTTTGAAATCATGCGGTATTGAAGATGCATACATTAATATTATTAATAACATCTATGAAAATGCAAGTGCAAAGATTCGGCTGTTTGAGAATACAGCACACATAAAAATTGGAAAGGGAGTGAGACAAGGTGACACCATATCTCCCAAGCTCTTTAATGCCACATTGGAAAATGCCTTTCAATCACTGAATTGGGAAAACAAAATGATTAAAATTAATGGAGATTATCTAACTCAACTTCGTTTTGCTGACGGCGTAGTCATTTTTGCAACTACCCCATCAGAGCGGCAGAGTATGATCCAGGAATTTTCTGACAAGAGTAAAGAAGTGGGATTAAAAATGAACTTTCAGAAGACAAAAGTGATGTACAATGCTTTTACAAGAAATGAAGATTTACCGATTGATGGAGAAAAGCTGGAGATAACAGATGCGTACGTTTATCTTGGACAGCAGATATCAAGAGAGGGTCACATTGATGAAGAAATTAATCGGTGTATAAAACTCGCCTAGAGAACTTTTGGAATGCATATTATAATTCTCAAGAGCAATATGCCATTATGTCTTAAAAGAAAAGTGTTTGATCAATGCATCCTTCCTGTGCTTACCTATGGTGCACAGAGTGGAAGACATCATGATCAGAGTAAAATCCCTGAAATGGCAATGGGCTGGAAATACTGCCAGAAGAGCAGACCATCGATCGACAGTCGAAATTTTTTATTGGATTCCAAGTGACAGGAAAAGACCCAGAATAAGACCACATGGGAGATGGGTGGATGAAATTCGAAAGTATGCGGAAGTAACATGGAGGAGACTGGCATAAGACAGACCTTTGTGGAAGAGGCTTGAAGGGACCTTCGTCCAGCAGTAGATAGATAATGGTTGACAGTGATGATGATGATGATGATAAATATTTATAAAGTTTAGAGACAGTGTAATTAGTTTCGATTTGTCTGACCTAATTCATCAGCGGAATGGTGTTTAAATTGTCATTTACTGAACTGGAATGTGCTGAATTTCTTGCTTTGAATAGTTTAGCATCAGCTCTCAATCGACGTACTTGTGGATTAAGATCAGCAAATATTTCATTCAGTTAAAAAATGGTGAGTGTCTTTCGTTTCCTCTTGGAAACTGGTATTGATTCTTCAGTAGCACTTGCTGCACCGAGTTATAGACATTAGTAAAACTATACTAGTAATCCGATTATTTTTTTTATTAGGGTAGGAATATATAAATAAGCGTTTTCAAGTTTTCGCACATCAACCAGATTCCTTTTTCAAGGAAGGTAGGCAGGAACTTCTGTCTATCTTCCTTAAAAAAGCCATCTGGTTAATGTGCGAAAACTTGGAAACGTTTATTTATACACTGGTGTGCAAAAATCAAAGACGAAGAGGAGAAATTAGCATAACAGCGGAACGAGCAGGCAGAACGGACCGAGAGAACATTCAGGAGATAAACTGTGGTCCGGTACGGTAGGGCATGCGCATATATGCAGCATGACGTTGGGGGGGGGGGGTCGGAAGGGTATAAAGCACACGGGTGGTGTACGCTCAGCAATTCGGTGAAAGCTGTTGCACGATGTACATCGGTTTGACCGACGTCGAGTTGCTGCCACCGTGGGACATGGCCAACAGGCAATCCAGTAGACAACATCTAGATGACTTTATCCGAGGTCGCGTCATTGGGAAGGTGGAAGAAGGTCGAAGTGTGACTAGTGGGGTCGAGGAGTTCGGGATCGCTCACAGCACCGTTTCACGAGCATGGAGAGCATTTCAAACGACAGGAACAGCTGTTCGAGAGTTTAACAGTGGTCGTCCACGAGCAACCACGGCGGCGGACGACAGGCGAGAAGAGACAGACGGCAGACAGCGGGAGAAATCGCAAGGCACATGCAACAGACAACTGGACGTCCGTTATCGCGTTTTAACGTGGCCAGGAGGCTGCACAAAGGTGGTCTATTTGCACGACGACCAGTACGGTGTGTGCCATTAACGTCTGCTCATCGGAGACGGCGGTTTATGTAGTGCCAGGAACACAAGAACTGGACACATCAGCAATGGGGTCGAGTTCTCTTTACGGATGAGAGCCGATTTAGTCTGACGAGCGATTCTGGACGTATACGCATCTGGAGAGAGCAGGGAACACGCAATCACACCTCCAACGTAATCGAAAGGGACCAGTTTGGAGGTGGCGGAGTTCTCGTTTGGGGCAGTATCATGCTTGGTAGCCGTACTGACCTCCACATCTTCCACGGAGGTTCAGTCACTTGTGTTCGCTATTGTACCGAGGTTCTCCTGCCTCACGTGCGTCTGTCTAGAGGTGCTCTGGGTCCTGAATTTCTCTTCACGGACGACAACGCTACACCTCATAGTACAGTGCCTATCGCAGAGCTGTTGGAGAGTGAAGATATTCAACGCATGGATTGGCTCGCAAGGTCCCTGGACCTAAATCCAATCGAACACGTGTGGGACCTTCTCGGGAGACGCTTGGCAGCACGTCACCAGCCGCCAGCAACGATTCCGCAGCTGCGATTGGCGCTACAAGTGGAATGGGCTACGATGCCTCAACAGCTCCTTGACAACCTCGTCCTCAGCATGGACAGGCGTTATAAATCCTGCAACGCAGTCAGGGGTGATCATATCCCCTACTAAAGACTGGATTTTTTTGGCAGCCGCCTGTCACATGGACGTTTCTGGTTTTGTCGAGTTGTGCTCGAAGCTATTTTTTCAATAAAGTGCCTTTGTATCCTTTGGATTCCTTGTTTGGACGGTTTTGCTCACTTGTCCCATATTCTAACATCTTGGGGATCTTATGGTATGATTTGAGTCGATGTGGAGCACTTCTGCACGACGTTACATTCGAGAAACCGTCTCGTCCTTAATTTTTGCACGCAAGTGTATATTCCTACGCCAATAAATCGTATTACTAGCAGCGGTCGCTCTGGCTTTTTTAAAGTTTTCGCCAACCCATTCACCAAATGAAATTTTTTTTCACCAAATGTGATCTGAAATCATTTTCTTCACTCTCCATCAGAAATATGAAAACCATAAAATGTTATAATCGTACAAAAGCAATAGTTTATAGATTCTTTACAACTAAGCAGCAAAATATTATGTTATAGATCCCGGATCTTAATAGAAAGAAGTATAGACACTTATTTTCAATTTTGAATTTATTACTACCTATAAAATTTCTAAAAACATGCATTATTGACAGGATGAATTTCAAATTAATTGAAAAATTTGATACTACACTCATTCGGTGGCTTGATTCAAAAAGGCCAATGTAAAAACATACAGACGTTTTTGAAAAATCGCTGTTTATTACTTCTAGAGCTTTCATCTAATAACTATTTTCATATAAGTCATGGAATGTTGGTTAATAGTTCACATGAAAAGATAAGAAATTCACAAATATGATTGCATTTAAAAGATTCTATATTAATTTTTAAAATATCCTTGGCATTGGCGAAGCAAAATCTGACATGACGTCCGAGCAAAAACAATTTTTTTAGAGATTTTATTTGTTCGGTCGTCATTAAAAAAGGCGATCGGAAACATTTTCGCTAAAGCTTTTTATCCATCGCCAAAGTGATTTCTTTTTTCAGAAATTGCGAAGAATGCGATCGGCAGCGCTACTACTGACTAGTATAGTTTTACTATTTTCTGCATAATCGGTGTATAGTTCCTCGTTATTAATTTGAGCTACAGACGTAATAAAATAAACTACTGTTTTTGTTTTTAACATCTAACTTCGAACACATAATAAATTCACGCAGGTCAGTCTATAAATATTTCTGTCTCGTTTCTTGCCTTAAGTACTATTTCAGCGATCGTTCGTTGTTCACCGTTAAGTGTTTCTGTATCTGTAAGGGGCTTTGGCTTGCTCTTCTTAAACTTCAAAAAATACAAATTCAGAACAGCTGGGAGTAGATTTACAACTGGCAGTTCGAGTTGTCCGTCTCAGACCCAAACCATGTGCTTTGGGAGGTTCGCATATTGTGGTCAGATATTTTTAAAATATCTATGTATAAAATCTTCACATACGTCGCATCTTCATCTTGAGCACAGAGTTCGAGAACATTTTCTGGTTCTCCAAATCCACAGATTATTGCGAACAGCATTCGCAGGTAACTCCGCATACACGTCTGAGCAACTTCTGTTAGTATTAGTGATAGACCATTCGTGAATGATTCGTTGACAATGAATGACTCTTCTCCGTCAATGGTTCATGGTTCATGCTTAACGCTGTAAATGATCACTCAATCCGCCATTACTGCGACACGCAATGAAGTAGCAGCACGTTTAACTTTATTCCGCCCGCATGGCTTCGGCAACGAATTCCCATTAAGAAAAGTAATGTCGAGAATTAAGAAGTATCAACCGTTATGTAAGTTAGCAGTCAGCTAGGAATTAACGGCGAAACGACAGAATGGCAATGATACATGAATGTCATTCATTTGAATGAAGTGCCCGAATCGTTACCCACGAGCCTACTCGTGGCAAATAATTCAACTTGAACGGTGAGTGGTTAAGAGTTCGCGCTGGGCAGTTAGCCAAAAAGAGCTATTGGTCGTAAATATGAGATCCCTGCAACGAATGATTTATTCAGTGAGCATAGTAACAGCCTGTAAATTGAATGGTCATTCGTTTGAATGATCATTCGTGAACGTCTCTTTCACGTGAGTAATGAATGAACTCCCAGAAAGGAAAGGTTTTATGCCTTCATTAGTTAGCATATCATGCCACTCAGCAAATGGATTTCTGTTTCGTAACATCAAATCTAATCTTTTCATTGCGGTTCGTAAGCAGTCTTGGTTATTTATTATTCGTCCATTTATTTGTTGCTTCACTCGAATCAAATCTGTATAGTTGTCATACCCTGGTTTGTTCTGTTCGTTCGTGTACAGCAGAGAAGCATGTAACTCAATACAAAAACAGTAGAGTCTCATTTTCCCGGAGGTACTTTGATTTCAGTTCATACTGAAGCAAAAGCTAAAAAATCTTCGTATTTTTTTATATGTTCTCGATAATGTTTTGCTTCTGGTGAATTAGTTAATAATTCTTTCAGTTTATTTCATTTGGCTCATGTATGTGGTTAATCATGCTAGCATCAGATATAAAGAATAAATTCCAACTTCCTTTGTAATATAGCAGTGTATTTAGCCACGCATCGCCTAAGCGTTCTATGTATTACTTAGCGTTCATTATTATTCTCTGCCAACGTGGCTGAATAGTACGAAGCGCTGGTTTCTGACCATTAGTCCGATCTGGGCCTGAGTCTGACTTTTGATTCGAAATGGGTGCTGTTTGTCTTACGTCGCTGATTGTCTCGCTTCCCTGGAACCAGCGGCCCTAAATTTGGGACGGGCGATTACTTATTGTCCTTAGTGTTGCTCATGGTGATCTTCAAAGTCCGAAACAAAAATTACCATTCATTATTTTTTATTGGAGGTTTAACGACCACCGTCAGCAACTCAATGGGCTATAAATAGTCGCCCGTCCCTAATTTAGGGCCACTCGTTCCAGGGAAGGGAGAGAGACAGTGCCGTAAGACAAACACAACGCCCATGCCTCACCGGGATTCAAACCCGGATCCCTTTCGGACGAATGATTAGAATCCATCGCTTAGACCACTGCGAAAATGGGGTGGCACCATTCGTTACAGCATTGCAGCATCACTGACAATGGATCGACACGCTGCTCTGTTAATCAGCTGTTAGTAGAATCTTGTTCTTGGTAAATTAGACTCTGGTAAAGTTCAAACTTCCAAGATATATAGATATATATATACATATATATACGTATATATAATATACGTTTTGTGTGTGTGTGCTTTTACAGTCTGTGGGAACTTACTGCAGTTTTAGTAATGCATCATTTTCTTTCTTACATATATGGTGGTAAGACATTATAACATAACTTTTTTTTGTTTTCACAGTTTTACGAGACACCTCCTGCTCCAAGACCAGCCCATACCTGTATCTTCCGTGAAGGAGTCTACGACGTTCCTCCTCAAGTTACTAAAGACGTATCTTTCATTGTAAAATCTGAAAGTGAGTCAACAAACTCGTGTCGGAGATTTTCTTCTTCTAGTACAGATTCTAGGGAATTTAAGGAGAATTTTCCTGACATCGAAGGCAAAGAGCTTCCTTTGGACCTTGACGGCGCGATGGAAAGACTCGTTAAACTTCACGAGGACGTTCAGTCTGCCATTTCCAGGCTCTTCAGTTTTGTTAGTGCAACTTGGAGGAAGCGAGAAAACATGGAATCCAAAATTTTCGACATCAAAGATGTTTGTCATAGGCTATGCTGTGTCTTACAAGAGTTCCTCTCCTTTGTATATGGTGCTCTGGCCAACTCCACGCATTCTCCTGACAGGACTCTGTGTCACAAACTCGGAAAACTAGTTATGCCACTGAACGATTCGAACTCCACAGTGCAGAACACGACACAGGCTCTTGATGATAAAGGTTGGCAGGTCAACTGTTTGATTAATCAGCAAGACTCTAGTGTGCCGGATGAACTAGACCAGTTGGTAGCATGTGCAAGAATTCTGGTGGAAGACGTTCGCCAAGTTGGTTCTTTCATACAGGGTAATTGTACCCTGATATTTAAACGCTGCGCACATTTCTCTCAAGATAAACCTGTTCAAAATCTATGTTTGTCCAGCACACCTACTACTAATGGCCATAGCACAAATTCCAATGGTCCTAACATAAATTCTATTAACACGAGCGTTATTAATGGCCCTGTGACAAAACCAGTTGTACAAGAGAGACCTTTACCCTCACCGCCCGAAAAGACTGAACCAAAAAGTAAAGCTGGTTCCAACAAAGATCTCATTAACGACTATGATTACGTCAATCTCGAATCAAAGGAATCTGTGGAAAGAGAAAACGAGCAAATCAAGGCCTCCCTTCCGAAACAGCTGCACAAGTCTTTCGACAACTTAATTAAACAGTCTTATATACCCGTGGACAATGACATGAGTAAATTTCCAGTGATTCAGCCTGCAGATGGGAACTGGTCCAGTAGCCTGGAGCCCTGTGACCTTCAAGTATTCAAATTCTACACTATACAGTACGACACTCATCTTTCATTTCTGACAAACGCTATCGATGCTTTCTTATACACCATCGAAAATAACCAACCCCCTAAAGTATTCATTGGGCACAGTAAATTTGTGGTGATAAGCGCTCACAAGTTAGTGTTTATAGGTGACACAGTGCACAGAAACATATCCAATTCAGACTTAAAAGGTAAAGTCTTGTGTGCATCAAACACCTTATGTGATTCCTTGAAATCTTTGGTCTTAAGCACGAAGAAAGCTGCCTTACAGTTTCCTTCTGTTGTGGCCGTACAGGAGATGGTGGACAGCGTGGTCGACGTTTCCCATCTTGCGTCCACTCTCAAAACAGTTCTCAACAATGCTTGTAATATGTAACATGAGTGCTTCATATCCTTGTAACTAAGAATACATCATTTTACCGCCACATTTTCTGTATTTCATACATTTTGCTAACTAATTTCTTATGCATAGGGAATACATTTATTATTTGGACTGAGTTTTTTAGTAGAATTATAAGCGTGTGTGTTGCTGAGCTAAATGTAATATTCACGCAATAAATATGAGTGGAATAGACATTATTTGTGTTTAAGCTTCTTTCTATGCATCTACAGATGGCAATATTAAGATAAAAAGATCTATATTGTTTGAGCCTGCTTAATGATACCAAAAGTTAAATGAAATATTGGGTAATACTTTGCACCCTAAAACCTCAATTTACTTTGAGACAATGTGAAGTACATTTGTGTAACCAATGAAGTGACGACTTTCAGTCACGTCCTCAAAAAGTTCCACGAGGAGTATTGAGCTACAGTGATCAAGTGTGTCCTCGTTTTATTTGTGCTAGACTTGACTCTGAACCATGTTATTGTAAGACGCGGCGAGTGTGTTCGTTTTCTGTGTGTAATAAATGGTTATGTTTTAAATACTGATAAGTAGACTGCTGTTTTTCAGTGTTTTAGAATATGAATTCTTAAACAACTTGCAGTTTTTTTAATGGCTTTAACGGACCCCATAAGCATGTAAGTCTAAAAAGAGCTTTCTGCCTGTATATTAGTGAGGAGAAAGGGCTCCGTTCTTTTCTTGTAACATTTTTCAAGAAAGGAACAGAGCTACGGCTCTTGTACAAAAGCAATGCATACTCTCATGCTGCATTTAAAACCTGGACGAACTTGGATGATTAGCCAGAAACCCACACCTCTAACCACACAGACACTATGATGGCAATTCGAAGTGTATTTCTTTATTACTAGCATTTCACTTGCAAATTTTAACTTCTCAAATGAGTGTTTTGTATGAATATCTTGCATGGATGCAATATAGCTGACCAAAATCATTCAGACGATGCGTATGCTATGATTTGCTTTTCACATTAGCTTTACTAACAAATATAAAAGTCGGGCACTTCAAGCAATTTAACGGATTACTACAAGTTATGTTTATTTCAGTTTTTACCGTGAGCCTGTTTTTCTGAGCTTCGAATAAATTTCTATGCAAGTACCATGAAAAGAATCCCTTATTTGATTAGAAAGATGGTTTCTACAAAACTGAAGCAAAAAAAAAAAATTTCCCCCAGTACAGTAAAGCCTCCCTTAACGGATACCCCTCAAATATGAACCCCTCCCAATTATGGCCCTCTACCCCCTCTCTTTTGCGAACTCTCTCACATACGAGCGCGGACATCGATCAGAACATCCCATATGAAAATTTTAGCTTCCTAGTTGCTACCATGTGACAATAGCATAATTTCACCTGCATGAGTCATCCGGATTTCGTGAAAGACAGCGCTGGCGGTAGCTGCATTCTCGACCCCAGCGAGCGATTAACTATCTCAAACCTTTAAGCTTGCATCCTGCTGAATGCTGTCATTTTTGTTTGTTTTAAGTCGTAATTTAACTACCACCATGAGCAACTTTGAGCTATATAGTAGTCCCGGACCCTATTTAAGGCCATTGATTCCAGGAAAGAGAGAGAGGCAGTTTTGTAAATCTAGCACACCACCCATGTATCCTCCAAGACTGGAACGGGGTGCAGCTCGAACGATCGGCCATGAAGCAGCACCTTTGATCACTCGATAGCCGGTGGTGTTTCCCCGTTTGCTTCCCACGCTAATATTTTATTTTATTTTTTTTGATTGAAGGCTTAACGACCACAGTGAGCAACTCAATGGGCTATAAGCAGTCGCCCGTCTCTAATTTAGGGTCACTGGTTCCAGGGAAGGGAGAGAGCCAGTGCCGTAAGACAAACACAACATCCACGCCTCACTGGGATTCGAACCCGGACCCCTTTCGGACGAATGATCAGAGGCCATCGCTTAGACCACTGCGCCACCGGGGCGGCCTAATATTTCTGTTCGGCTGCTTATGAATTCGCAGTAGTGTACGTGATAATTTTTACCTGTGTTTAGTTAATGTAAAATGTTAACGCCCCAAGAAACGTAAGGTAGTTCTGCGTAACTTCTACGTACCTTTACTTGGAAATAACTCAAAACTCTCTTCTAACGACACCTCTCTTTTACAGACAAAATAAATGTCCTGAGAGTGTCCCTAAATGAGAGGTTTTATTGTACTCAAATGCACTCGAAAAAACAGGTGTTACCAATATTCGCAGTAATATGATTCCATTTGCTGGGAGTTCATAATGAATTGATTCTACTTTCTGACAGTTCATAGTAATATAATTCCACTTGCTGACAGCAATGTGTTATGGACGTCTTGGATCCCTCAAGCCTCAGCTTCACCTAAAAAAAAATATAAATACGAAAGTAAAATTGACATGTCACAGATCATTGTGTGACGCTGAATGCCAGTATTGCGGGAAGAAAAGGTGTTTGTGCGTTCGCTGGTGTCGGATTTCTAACAGGGCTTCTGGTCCAGTAATGGAGGAGACGCGTGAAATTGGAAAAAGGCTTTGTTATCGATACAGTCTTAAAAGGAGCCACTGTCGGTCATGCCATGGAAACATTAACGTTCCTAACGCTTTTGTCTCGGACTTTTCCAAATTGGACGAAGAAAAGGTAGTCTATTCCCCAATGCCAGAACTTTTACAGGAATGGCATACTCCATGCTTCACGGACGAAGCTCCGTAATAGGTACTCCTCTCCTGCAAGTTCAGTTTAGGCAAAAGACTAGCCTAAATGCGAATCATGTTATGGGAGCTGAAACATCTGAGTACTGCGTGTTTGCTTATCGAAAAGCCGCTCGTTTTGGTGGGAAACAAATTAATACGACCAGTTTGGTTCTTTGAACTTAATAATTAGAGGGCGAAACAAGGTATGTGGCCTGACGAGAGCTGACACATGTTGATTTTTCACTGACTACCGTATTGCTGCTCGCTCGCCTTCACGAGTCCCACTAATTACTGCTTCGTTTTATATCGTGTCGTGAGATATCTGGTTATTTTGGAACATATAATGATCAATACCGTTAAGTTATGTTCATGAATGCCAAATATGAGGTTGGGTTCCCTGTCCCAAGGGAACCGCAACCGCATCGACGATATATCGCGGTGTGATTCCTATGGAAACGCAAAAAAGCCACCGCGCCTTTCTATATACCGCTAAGAAATTGAATTTTACAATTCTTCTTGGCTGGCGCTTTATAACTAGTTCCTAAAATGCTGTATAGAATAGAGATTATAGAAATTCAAAGCGAAGCTTGCATGAAAAACTTAGAATTGTAAACTGCATAAATGCATTTAATTAGCTTTTACCGATTGGCTCTAATCAAGTGACACAATAATGCAAAAAATAAAAAAAAATTGGAAGCTTGAGAATACCGTTGGAAAGTTTCATTTTGATCAAATTATATGTGGCTCTAGTCAGGACCTAATTACCTCGAACGGCATGGATTCCACAGTATTTCTGCTGAAGTTGGAATTTGTATGGGTGGTTATACGAAATGAAATTAAAGTCAGCCTTAAAAACCTAAAAAAACTAAGGCATTTTAGGACGTTCGACCGATGATTAGCTGCACATCGATATTCTGTTTACGATTATCGAGCTTACAATTTGTTTTAAGAATATTGAGTAAACGTTTGATCCAGTAGGCAGGAAGTGGTAACCATATCATAATAAAGCACTCCTCATCCCTCGCGCCTCCTGGTAGTACAATCTGAACAAATTTACACATATTTCGCTAACGTCCACTTAGGGGATCATATAATGGAATTCGGAGGTATTAATCAACAGTTCTTTATAATTTCTTTGTATTACTTAGAGGGAAAGTCGGTGTCTTTAAAGTATAGTGCCATGAGCAATTTCTTTGAAAACGCGGCGCTGTGTCAAGATAATTTAAACATGTAAACAATGTAATGTTCAGGAAAAGTTTATCTGATGAGGAATTTTAAAGTTATGAGGAGACAGAAATGAGCAAGTTAACAATTTATGAGGCACTTGCTCCGCCAAATATAATATGGAGCGAATGATGAGCAACTGAACTCATCCTGACTGCTGTGTGGAAGAATGTTCTTGATGGTACAAGATACTCAGAGCTTCTGTACGCCGCCCTTTGGAAAGAAACAGAAAAGTAATAATTGCACACTTGTTCATCGGGGAGGCCGGGGGGGGGATATCCCACTTCTGTAGAATGTCAAAAAGTTTTAAGCTGTATTTGACTGCAGCACGCATTTATGTGTACTGCTCAAACGCTTGGCCAACTTCGGATTTATACGACATCCGGATCTCTTGAGAAAATGTTTTCTAACTCAGAATAAACGCCGTGACATATTTTGAAGTGTATTTTCCAATAAAAGAAATGCGTCAATGTTCGAAGTGTTTAAACCCAAAACAACAAGAAACTTATTCTTTCAGCAGGTTTTTTTTTCTTTGCTGTTGTTTTTGTTTTGGAAAGTTTCTTTTATTTTTCATCTTGTTGTTTCAAATGATTATTTGAATAAAATTATGGAGCAGATGAAACAAATATATCACCAGATAAAGTTTTCCCTGAACATTACATTCCTTACCTATTTACAAAATAAAAAAAGCTAAAATTTTCAATATTTACCCGATTCTTAAAAGCCTTATAAGTTAAAAAGCTTAAACAACTTTATTTACAATTTAAAGAAAGACAAGATCTTTCGTACCCGCATCGGCCACATCCTCAGGTCTGCACAGTCAAGAGTCCCACAATTGTATATAACCGAAGTGATCAAAAGGCAAGGTAGTTATTTCTCGTTACAACTTCCTTCTCTGTAATAGGCGATCCATAATGACTCCATAAATACTAAAGTGTGACGAGACATTAAAGGAGCCACAATAGTTGAGCAGTCGCAATGTGGAAAATGTTGTCCCAATCTCAAAGTTCTTGTTAATGAGGTGGAGATATTAGGGTTACTAATTGAGTATTCACGTTCTTTTACACGGAAAAGCAGATTCCTAGCGGTAGATCCTACATACATCAGTTCCTTCACTCCCGGTACAGTGGGATGTAGAGGAATTGTATATACACCTGCACGTGACTGTAAGGGAATTGGGCTACGGTCTTTGTGAACTAAATTGAATAGGTTAAATGTCCGGACACCAAACTTTAGGTCAAGGCCTCTGTAAAATCCTTTAAGTAGGTTGACGACCGCAGGATGGTAATCAATGGAGCCAATAAACTTGTGGGGTGTCCTGTCATGGCTCAATGTGGTTGCAAGTCTCCTGTATTACCTTTTAAGTAAGGAAAGGACAACATGTTCAGGGTAACCACGTTGATAAGTAATTTGAAAGATCCTAATCAGTTCCTGTTTACGTAACTTAACGGGAGAAGAATAAGTGAAAGCCCTGTTTAGTAAAAACCTGGGGGCAGCAAGCTTATAACTCAAGGGATGGAACGAATCAAAAGGAATCATGCAAGGCTCCGATGATGGTTTACGATATACTGAGAACTGAAGATTACCAGTCTCTTGGTTATGACTGAGTAGAGAATCCTAATATGGGAGTGAGCCTGATTCCTCCACCTCCAAAGTGAATTTAACAGACGGGTATTGAGAGCAGAACAGCTGCATAAGTTGCTGCAGTTGGTCAAGACCATACTGCCAGAAAATTAATATATCATCCACATAACGCAGGAATAAAAGTGGGATTAATGGTACCATTACAAGTACAGTGTTCTCAAGAAACTGCATGGAGATTTCTGCCGAAACCGGTGAGAGCGGTGACCCCATTGTCCCCCGCCAATAAAAAACGTCGTCGAAATGGGAAAATGAGCGGGTCGCGACAAGCCTAAGCGCCAATAAAATAGCTTCAACTTCAAGAGGAGGCAGGGATGGTTTGGCAAGTAATTAATCTTCAATTATCTGATAAACCTGTTCAATTGGTACGCTGGGAAATAGAGCCACCACATCTAAAGAAGCCATGAGAAAGGAATCGCCCCCAGTAACAAAGGGTCTAATGCGTTCTAGTGCTTGAGTAGAGATCTTGATCGAGTAGGGGAAGCCGAATGTCAATGGTGACAAGAAAGCTGCTAAGATTGATTCCAACGGGCGTGTGGAAGAGCTTCCAGACACAAAAACCCTAAGTGGGTGCCCAGGGTTATTATGGTGTCCGGACATTTAGTCTATTCAATTTAGTTCACAAACACCGTGACCCAATTCCCTTAGTCACGTACAGGTGTATATGCCATTCCCCTACGTCCACTGTACAGGGAGTGAGAGAACCGATATATGTGGGATCTACCGCTAGGAATCAGCTTTTACGTGTACAAGAACACGAATACTCAACTAGTAACCCTAATATTTCCACCTCATTAACAAGAACTTTGAGATTGGGACATTTTCCGCATTGGAACTGCTCAACTATTGTGACTCCTTTATTGTCTCGTAAGACTTTATTATTTATGGAGTCATTATGGATGGCCTATTACGGAGAAGGAAGTTGTAACGAGGAAACACCCTTTTGCCTTCACAATGTTTGGAAAAGACTTATTCGGAGTTTACTAGCACCGCCCTAACCGGAGACCGGGGAAATATGCATATTTGGGTGAATACACGCTGCTTTGTAAATTGGCAACTGCCTTGCCTTTTGAACACTTATGTTATACGCTGAAGTGCCAGAAAAACTGATACAGACTAGCTTATGTAAAATGCATAGCAATGTCACCTATGCGCGTACTCGGTTGCTTCCGCCAGTGCGTATATAAAGCGATAGACATCCTTGCTAGCTGTCAGAGCTGTTTTCGGCATGAGAATGATAAGTAATAACGATTTAAGCGATTTTCAACGCGGTGTCATAGTTGGCGCTCGTGAGATGGGCATAGTATTTCGGAGGTAGAAACGAAGTTCGGCAAGGGTGTACCGTGACTACAAGAATTCCGGCAAAACCTCCAACCTACGATACCAGTGTGGCCGTAAAAAGACATTGGGTGAACGTGACCATCGTCGGCTGTCAAGAATCGTTTCACGCGATAGGCGTGCAACACTCTCGCAGGTATCATCGGAATTCAATGCTGGAGCCTCAACAAGCATCAGCGTCGGGACTGTGCAACGTACCCTGCACGATATGGGCTTTGGGAACCGACGCCCAACTCGAGTCCCCTTGATGGGTGCACGACACAGAGCTATGCGCCTCGCTTGGGCACGGCAACACCGCCACTGGACACTTGATGACTGGAAACAAGTAGCCTGGTCTGACGAGTCGCGTTTCCAACTGTATCGGGAGATGGAAGGATTCGTCTGCGGCGCAAACCCCATGAGGCTATGGATCCCGCCTGTCAACAGGGAACTGTACCGGCTGGTGGAGGGCTGGAATGGTATGGGGTGTGTTTTTCTGGACTTCAATGGGACCCCTGGTACGTCTACAAACGTCTGCGACCGGTCAACGCTATGTGCGGATCCTTTCTGACACCCGTTCATGTCCTGCATTCATGCTGATGGGTTGGGCCTGTTCCAACAGGACGATGCACCTCCCACAAGTGTCGGGACGTCTCATTATGGTTAGAGGAGCATTCATCTGAGTTTGAGGTGTTGCCATTACCACCCAAGTCCCCAGATCTGAACATGCTAGAACACATTTGGGATGCCATGCAACGCGCTATCGAACACAGGAATTCGAGATCTCGGAATACACTCGAATTGTGGAACGCTCTGCACGAAGTGTGGTGTGCATTGCCTACAGCATATTTCCAGAAGATAGTGGAGTCCATGCCCCGTCATATTTCTGCAGTCCTGCGCTCTCGTGGGGACCTACTAAGTATCAGACTGCTGTACCAGTTTTTCTGGCACTTCAGTGTATATAATTGTGGGACTCTTGTACTCTTGGCCGTGCACACCTGAGGACGCGGCTACGAAAGATCTTGTCTGTCTCATACGAAAGATCTTGTCTTTCTTTTAATTGTAAATAAAGTTGTTTAAGCTTTTTAACTTTTACGGCTTTTAAGAATCGTGTAAATAGTGAGAATTTTACCTTTAAATATTTTGGAAGTGTTAACACGAATTTTCGATATATGCCTCCTTACCTATTTAAACTTATCCTGACACAGATTCGCGTTTTCAGAAAATTGTGCATGCCGCTGCGTTTTAAAGGCAAAGACTATTCTACCAGGTAATACAGAGAAATTATAAAGAGCCATGTTAATTAATACCCAGGGATTCCATTGAAAAGCCATTGTTACCGGCGAGGAGTCTTAAAAAAACATCTCCGATTTATTATTTGCAAGCAAATACACTAATTTTAAAATCTCCAATAATTTTCTTAATATCTTGTTAAGGTTGACTGCAAGCGTTTATTTTTAGCTCTGTTTTCATATTTAAAAGCCAGAGTACAAACCAACTGATCTTTCCTTGTTTCCTTTTTTTTTTCTGTTTTTTTTAACCAGCCGAAGCTAATTTTTGAATAAGTATGACGTTACCAGGAAGTACTTAATCCTGTTCTTTACTGTGTAGCTGATAAGCATGTACCAGAGAAACACTGACCACTAGAAACATGAAAGAAAGCGTAAAGCATAAATAAAACATAAAAACTTCGCGCTTCAAGAAGAACCAAATGGCTCAGAAACAAAATAAAAAAAAAATTGCCATTCATCATTTTCACGTTTCTCTTTGCCAGAGACTACATAATGTCGCCCATTTTTTTTTTTTTTCATTTTTTTTTTTTTTTTTAGTTGGACAAAGGATGGTCCTGTCTATGTGTAGAGGTCGTTCACTATACTTAATCACCCATCTCTCGACCCGGATGCCTGAGCTGACGCATCTGATACCGTTGAATGTTCTGTGAAAAAGGGGAGCGGGGGAGAGAGAATAAAATCCTTAGTGTTGACTGCTGTCTAAAGAATTTCAAACTTTTCCACTTGTAAGGCTGAACTTACTACTGTTATGATGGGTTCAGCTCCGTTCAAAAAGTAAACAAAAAGAAAGTGGGGAAACTTCATTTTCTTCGAACATGGTTGAAACGCTAAAAATATCTGTATGTGGTGAAGGCATTCGTCCCCGGCACGAAACGAAAGGATATGCTCGAAATGTCAAGTCAACGGCCTTCCACGAAATTTCTTCTTACGAAATCGAATGGTTTCCCTTACGTTTAACTCGAAACTTAAACGTCAGCGAGAAGTTATTATTCCACTTTTCTTCTTGTCCGTTTTCAGATAAATAAACGTTTGAGTGAAATGCGACACCGAAGCAAAGCATGGCAAAAGTATTGAAGCTGTTTTTGATTGTAAAATGTCAAGGATTATTTTCATTTAAGAACGCTTGACTATCATATTTTTACGAAATGGTCGGAAAAGGCCCTGTGATTCTAGAAACAATTTTCCTGCTACCTTTTTTTTTTCTTTTCGCTTTTTAAATTAAGCTTTCGTTTACAGGTCGCATTAAACCATAGAAACTTTACAAACACTTTTGGAACTACTAGAAACTTCGTCGCGTTTTTCACACAGGTATATAGCACGTTCTTCTTGCTTACGGGTTTGGGATTCAGTACCTAAAGAATAGCATTTCGTTGGATACACATACACCCCTTCCACCGCAGTATTCTTTTTTTTTTTTTTTTTATGAGAACTAGTTTTTATATAATCGTAGATTTGTTTTCGTGTAAAGCGCAAAGCACCATCCACATCTTTGAAAAAAGTCTTATATCGGTTTTCCCTTTTTCGTAATTTCAGTTTTTCCTGGTAGACATTTCAATACATCAATCTATTACATCGCCACCAAATTACCAAAGACGATTTCTTAGTTTCATTTTTGCAAATGTACCAATATTTTGGATATCTCGTGTTTTGTAAAAGTTTTCTTATCTGTTGTGTTTTTGTTTTGTATTTGCATTATATTTTATCTATAATTTGGTAATGTACTTAGCAGGATATTCTGCGAAAATATGAATTCATTTTTTGGGTAGTGTCCATACTTTTCTTGATATCGAAAAATATTCATTTGTAGAAATGTGTAGTAAAGGTTAGAGTATATTTTTAAGAGACTTCGTGACGGAAAATTTCTTTTGCTCTTTTTTTAACCTTCCTCTTAGTATGTGATAAAAAAATATGGAAGGAACCGCGATATACTCGTATCTTAGAAAAGAAATGAAACGAAGATACAAAATATTTTATTCGGACTATGAAATACTCACATTATATCATCATTGTCAACCATTATCAATCCACTGCTGGACGAAGGTCTCCCAAGTTTCCTCCACAACGGTCTGTCTTGTGCCAGTCTCCTCCATGTCACTCCCGCATATTTACGAATTTCATCCACCCATCTCCCATGTGGTCTTTTTCTGGGTCTTTTCCTGTCCCTTGGAATCCAATCTAAAATTTCGGCTGTCCATCTATGGTCTGTCCTTCTGGCAGTATGTCCAGCCCATTGCCATTTCAGGGATTTAACTCTGATCATGATGTCTTCCACTCTCGTCATTTTTCGGATCCACGAGTTCCTCTTCTTATCTCTCCTGGTTATACCAAGCATGCACCTCTCCATGCTTCTTTGAGTTGTCTGCAGCCTTTGTATGTCTCTTTTAGTTAAGGTCCACGTCTCTGCACCATACGTAAGCACTGGAAGGATGCATTGATCAAACACTTTTCTTTTAAGACATAATGGCATATTGCTCTTGAAAATTATGCTGTTTCTTCCAAAAGCTCTCCAGGCAAGTTTTGTACGCCGATTAATTTCTTCATCAATGTGACCCTCACTTGATATCTGCTGTCCAAGATAAACATACGTATCTGTTATCTCCAGTTTTTCTCCATCAATCGATAAATCTTCATTTCTTGTAAAAGCATTGAACATCACTTTTGTCTTCTGAAAGTTCATTTTTAATCCCACTTCTTTACTCTTGTCAGCAAGTTCCTGGATCATACTCTGCAGCTCTGATGGGGTAGTTGCAAAAATGACTACGTCATCAGCAAAACGAAGGTGGGTTAGATATTCTCCATTAATCTTTATCCCTTTGTTTTCCCAGTTCAGTGATTGAAAGACATTTTCCAATGTCGCATTAAAGAGCTTCGGAGATATGGTGTCACCTTGTCTCACTCCCTTTCCAATTTTTATGTGTGTTGTATTTTCAAACAGCCGAATCTTTGCACTTGCATTTTCATAGATGTTATTAATAATATTAATGTATGCATCTTCAATAACGCAGGATTTCAGAGCCATTGTAACTGCTGATGGTTTCACCGAATCAAAGGATTTTTCATAATCGATAAAAGCCATGCACAATGGAAGTTCATATTCCCTCGCTCTTTCAATTAGTTCTCTCAGTACGTGGATATGATCTATTGTGCTGTAGCCACTCCTGAATCCAGCTTGTTCTCTCGGTTGAGCCATGTCCAGTGTTACCTTCAAGCGGTGTGAAAGAACTTTAGTGAAGATTTTATAAACCACTGATAGGAGGCTGATAGGTCTGTAGTTCCTGAGATCCTCAATGTCACCTTTTTTATGTAGCAGGATCATTGTAGCATTGTTCCAATCCTCAGGAATCTTCCCTTCATTAAGGCATCGAGTGAAAATTTGGGCGAGTACTGTTTCAATTTCTCCACTTGCTTCTTGTATGATGTCTATAGTAATTCCATCTTCTCCTGGAGCTTTCCCCGGCTTCATGTTCTTGATTGCATGAGCAACTTCTGCTGGGAGGACTGGGAGAACTCTGGTACTGGTATCTTTCATGATGTTTGGAGTACATGTATCATCCCTTTTATATAATTTGGAGTAGAAATCTTTCACTCTTGTCAAAATTTCGCCTCTATTTCTTGTTATAGAACCATCTTCTTTTCTCAGAGCCATAATCTGTTTCTTCCCTTACTGAGATGTCCCTTTGCTATCTTAAGGCTTTGGTTGTTTTCAATTGCTTTCCTCACTAGCTCACAGTTGAATTTCCTTACGTCTTCAGTGATACTTTTTCGTGTTGTCTTGCATAGCTCTATATATTCCACTTTGGAAGTCACATCTTCTTTAGTTGTCCTTATCTCTCTTCTTTTTTGCATCAACATTTTGGTTTTTCCTGATAATTTGTTCACATGCAACTTGTTCTTAGACCCAGCTAATTTTGTTGCCGTTTCCATTAGAGCTTTGGTTACTTTTCTGTTAACTTCCGAAATATCCACTTCTTCCGATGTTAGGCCTTCTAAAGCAGAGAATCTGTTCTTCAGTTCCAACTTGAAAGTATTATGGTGTTTTTTAAGGTTGGTTATGTCAATACATTTTGTTTGTCTTATGAGCTTGCCACGTTCCAGTTTAGTGTTGAGGTGCATCTTACATCTCACCAATCTATGGTCACTACCTGTGTTGAACTGGTTCAGCACACTGCAGTCTTCGATGACGAATTTTTTGTTACACATAATAAAATCAATTTCACTTGTCGTCCCAATTGGATGTCTCCATGTCCATTTCCTGTGTGGCTTTTTCTTGAAAAAGGAGTTCAAGATGAAAAATCCTTCTGCCTCTGCAAACTCAACGAGAGTATTTCCACGCTGGTTTCTGTTGCCGTGACCGAATTTACCTACTGAAGTTTCATTCTGTTGCCGTTGCCCTATTTTTTGCATTGAAATCTCCCATAATTATCTTCAAGTGCTGCTTACCTTTATTATTTAGATCACGAATTTCCTCATAAAATTCTTCAATTTCTTCTCCAGGATGACTTGTGGTGGGTGCATAAGTTTGAATAATCTGAGCCTGGTATCTTCTCGATAGTTGGATAACGAGTCGTGCAGCTCTGTCAGAGGAACTTTCAACTTCTACCACTTTATCCTTCAGTTTCTTGTTTATTATAAATCCAACACCACTAGTTCTGCCAGTATCTGTCCCACGATAATAGAAGAGATGTCCACTTTTCAGTTCAATGAGATCTTCTCCTTTTCTCCTTACCTCACTTAGCCCGACGATGTCCCACTTGATCCTTTGTAGTTCCTCTTCCAATTCAAGAAGCCTTGAATCAGAAGATAGGGAGCGTCCGTTATAGGTAGCCAAGGTCAGCATCAAATGGCAGCCTAGTCCGGTCCTCCGGGGATTCTTAGCACCCTCTGCCTTCATGTCGCACTGGCCGCTGCCTTGGCCAGGTACATTCCAGCTGCCGGAGACTGAGGGCCAAGATTTAAGTTGTAGAGTCATTATATATGCTATCCTAAATATACATAGTTCCGAATTGCTTCTACGAATTACCGTGAATCCAGCGATTCATTCAATAAAGAACGTTTTTGTGTTATTAATTCCATCACTAGCACCTGCGGCTTTTTGGCGTGAAGTAAGAATGTTGATATATTTTTCGCACCCCCCCTTCCCCGTCAATGATTAGCAGTGAAGCGAAAAAGCTTAGATCTCATGACAAGGATTCAAAGAAAATTATATTGTGAAATATTCAACGGAAAATACAGTTTTTAACTTATTTTTACAATGCATCTTTAGAATTTTAATGAAGTTAATAAACATAATTATGTTTGGAGTCCCTGCAATAGTATGAATCCCTCTTCTGGAACCAAAACTGCTTCTTGCTCCCCGACTCCGAGGCCCTCACAAATTATGTTTATACGAACAATTGAAAGAAAAACCTAATATCTTTACATACATGTCACTAAGCTGTTCCCTGAAATTCAGAGGTTAGCTCCACAAAAAAAAAAGAAAAATTTTAAAGAAAAACCTAATATATTTACATACATGTCACTAAGCTATTCCCTGAAATTCAGAGGTTAGCTCAAAAAAAAAAAAAAAAAAATTGAAAGAAACCCCTAATTTACATACATGTCACTAAGCTGTTCCCTGAAATTCAAAGGTTAGCTCCACAAAAAAAAAAAAAAATTTAAAGAAAAACCTAATATATTTACATACATGTCACTAAGCTGTTCCCTGAAATTCAAAGGTTAGCTCCACAAAAAAAAAAAAAAAATTGAAAGAAAAACCTAATATCTTTACACATATGTCACTAAGCTGTTCCCTGAAATTCAGAGGTTAGCTCCACAAAGAAATACAAATAACCAGATAATTTGTACTTACTGTTGCCGTATTAAACTTCTCCATTTACAGCGATCTTGACATACAACTCGGGCTTCACTCACATCCATCACACGCCGTACACAAGATCTTCTATACTTCATACTCATAACCTTTTTCTCATACAAACACTCCTGAATCTGATCCTCTCATGACTTCCTTGGCCTTCCTCTGCCTTTCCTTCCTGCCACTTGGGCTGAAAATATTTTCTTAGTAAGCATCTTATCACTCATTCTTTCAACATGGCCAAACCACCGAAGCATATTAGTCTCCACCTTGCTAACAACACTTTGCTTCACATTACACAACTGCAACACATCTTCATTCCACGCACAATCAGAACGTGTCTTGCCACAAACCCCCAGTAAGTAACGCACTTCTCAGCATGCAAACGACTCCTATGTTTCTTCTGTATTATCCATGTTTCACTGCTATACATCAAAGTAGGAACACTTACACTTTCATAACAGCCATGCGGGACTCTCTTGAGAACCCATCATTCCTGTGAAAACCTCCCAGAGCATCCATGACTTTCAATGAAGAAAACACTCGCCTACTAATTTCATCATCCAATTTGTTCTCTCTGTTAAACATGCTTCCTAAATACACAAACTCACTCGCCTACTAATTTCACCATCCAAATTGTTCTCTCTGTCAAACATGCTTCCTAAAAACACAAACTCACTCACCTGGTCAATTATTGGGCCAGTTAGACTTATATTACATTCAGTACTACCAGTTCCTCTCTCAAAAACCACAACTTTGGTTTTTCCCTTATTTATACTCAGTTTGAATTTCATGCAAACTTCGTACATCCGGGACAATATATTCTGCAACTCCCTTTTGCTATCTGCCAACAGGACAGTGTCATCAGCATACAGCATTCTGCATACACGGATATCACCAAGACCTAAACCGGTATCATCTATTTTGGCATCACGCATGCACGCATCCATAAATATATTAAACAGTCATGTTGGCATTACACAACCGTATCTGACTCCTGCACCAATGGAAAACCATTTTGATAAAACACCATTCACTCGTACACTAGCTCTGCTACCAGCATACATGACTTTTACACTATTAAGTAGATTCCCAGTAACACCATATTCATTCAATACCTTCCACAAAAGTGTCCTGTTTACTCGGTCGTAAGCTTTCTCTAAATCCATGAAAGCAGCAAAAACTTTCTTACCAACAGCCAGATACTTTTCAATCATCATGCGTAATGCAACAATTTGGTTTGTGCAACCTTTACTAGGCATAAAACCACTCTGAACATCCCACACTTTCTATGATGTAAGACCCTGTACTTTTTCAATAACAACCTTACCAAACACTTTCCCTGGCACATTTAGTAGGCTAATAGCACGATAGTTCTTGCAGTCAGTCTGATCACCTTTTTCCTTATACAAGGGAACATCCTTCCAACCCCGAGGGACCATTCCGAACTCCCAGCACAACTGGCAAATTTTAGTTAACCAGTCAATTACAGAATCACCACCATATTTCAACATCTCGACAGTTATGCTATCAACTCCAGGAGCCTTACCATTCTGAAGAGATTTTAGAGCTTCACACACCTCTTCCCTTGAGATCTATCCTGTGCTTCCATCCTTCACTGTGACATCATGTGCTTCTGCCTTCGAATATCCTTTGCTTTTCTGATCTAATAACTCATAGAAGTATTCACCCCATCTTTCACATAACTCATTGGGCTCCCATATCATTTCTCCAACCCTATTCTTCACACAACTTACAACTTTGTTTCCCCTATTTTTGCAGAATCTCATGTACTTCCAAAAAGACTTCCCATTTTTCCAAAAAGACTTACCATTTTTCCAAAAAGCCAATTCATGCCTTTCCACTTTCTCCTTCCAATCTTTTGCCTTACTCTGTCGAACCAACTTAGCGGCTTCACACTTCTTACAGCGATATCACCCACAGAAGTTCTACCTTACAGCATCCCCAAATAGGTTTCCTTCTTTCTCTTTGCTGCCTCTTCAATCTCAGTATTCCACCAAGCATCACCTTTATTGTTACGCACTATTGTGATGCCACAGACCTCTTCAGCAGCAGTGACAACACAGTTCTTAAAACATTCCCACTTCTTTTCTACATCGCTCTCAGAATACTCCAGCTCCTTCAGTCGTTCTCTGAGTACGTCGGAATAACGCTGATGATCTTCAGGAAGCCTTTCAACCTTTATTCTTTCCATCCTGGGCCTCTTCCCATTCCTTTTCCTCCAACCAACATTCAGTTTCACTCGTGACACTTCGAAGTAATAATCAGAACCAACATCCGCACTTCTCATCACACGAGTGTCAACAACTAAGTTTTTCAGACGCTGATAGACAACAAAATCCATCACACTCTTTTGACCAAGAGTACGATTTTCCAAAGTATATGTATGGATATACTTGTGGTTGAAAAACGTATTAGATACACACAAACCATTCTCAATGCAGAGTTCAATTTTTCTTTCACCATTATCATTAACACAAGGATCATTAAACTTACCCAGAACATTATCAGAAATTGCATTCTGCGCACCTACTCTAGCATTGAAATCATCTGCTATTATAACTTTCTCTTTAGCACCAAACTGGCTCAAAACAGCTTTCAGCTCATTCCAGAAATACTCCTTCCTATCAGAAGGTTCCGAGTCACAGGGAGCATACTCTACAACAGTTACTATTCTCTGAAGTCTCACTTCCAAACGAATCCAAAGAATTCTCTCACTTATGCAACTATAGTGAATAAAAGTGTTCTTCATTTTGCCAAAAAAAAAAGGGGAACACCCCGAGAAAGTCGTTTGATCCCAATAAAACTCTACGCTATACTGGTTAAGGTTATTTTCTTAACCGGTAGTCGAAAACGTCTGAAGAGGCGATTTGCGTGCAGATCAAAGCTACACACGTAGATTCGGCTTCTGTATTGCAGCGAAAGGCAGTTCCGTCTTGTATATTGCAGACAGTTTAAGCAGTATAACTACAATGGAAAATATCACTGCATCGGAACAATAACCAAATTCATGCTGATTACACCATAATTCGAGACGGAATGTATACAAGAGGAAATCTGCAATATAAAAAACAAATCAGGCACACGGGTTCACTCGCGCAGGAAACAATTTGCAGTTTTCATTTTCATGACCACAGTTTCATAATTTGACGAAGCTGTAAATGTATTTATGTAAAAAATATCCAGAAAACACATTTATACCGAACTTTTGTTTTATGGAACGTACTGTTTATCTCCGTTTTTGAATTTCAAAATATACAGGAGTTAGCAATGTAACAATTAGAAAAATAAATATGTAACTGCAGAAACGACGTCGTAAATTCAGTTATTTTCGTGCAAAACTATTAATTTATAATATTCATCATTAAAAGTTGCAATTACACATTGGATTTCCTCAATCCCATAGTTTCTGTCTGGTATTAATACAGCCTCAGTTTCAAACAATGTCATGTAGAAACTTTCCACTAAGGGCTTATAAGTATTGCGTGGTAAACCGTTTTACAGTAAGTAGAGGGAAATGTGTTTTTTTATGCACGGCCCCTTAATGGATGTATGCTTGAGTTTTCGCTTACATCACAGCAACGTTTTATGCTATCACGCTGTAAATTTAGATTTAGGGGTTTAAAAGTATCTCCCACCCCATGGACTATTTATCTGATATGGTCATAATTCTTTTTTTTTTTTTTTCATGATCATATTTCTTTTTTTTTTTTTTTCATGATCATGTTTCATAATTTTTAATTCCCTTAATATACCAGTTCTGTTCTTGTATAGCAGCTCATATTATCTGGGCCTCTTTGTGTTTTACTGTTGCAACACCGAATCACTGTGTCAGTTCTCGATTAAATGATACAAAACAAAAGCAATTTTCGCAGTTTAACATTAGCGGCATCTTTTTTCCGTAGCTCACTGTACACGCATTTATTGGTCGATTCCTATGAAACTTGGAATTTAAGGGGTTTATTATGTGCTGAATAGAATGCGCGTAAAATGACATACCTCTTATATGCAAAAATTCGGAGATAGATAGCTAATAAAAATGTTAATTAGCATGTTTCTTCACATCACATGATAGTTCCCTTCAAGTGTTTTCCAACGGTACCTTACTTGTTTACATTCGACAAACAGTTCGAAATTTAAGGGCTCGTTTTTTTTGTTGTTTCTTTTTTTTTTTTTTTTTTTTTTTTTTTGAGGTCTGTGCATTGGACATACCAATGTTCTACCCAATTGGATGATTCCTTCTGGGTGTTTTTTTTTTTTTTTGCAAGGAGTGTTCAAAAAAGGTATTACGTCTGTTTGACACGAGCTGAAAAAACTTTGCTTTAGCACAAAGTTAGTTACTATTACCATACTTCGCTTTGAATCAGGATAACTACCCAATCGGGCATACGAGTTCGGATCATTGGATCAAGACATTCTTAAAATAAACATTAATAAAGCATCGTTAAATCTTGTCTAACAGTTGATTGGAAGCACACGTTTAGAAAGCATAAACACTTTAATTAATATGAGATTAAATTAATTCAATAAATGCAAACATTCATTTACTTAGTGTAGTGCAGCACCTGATTATATGATGGCGCTACTTTCACCAACAAGGACAAGAAGGAACGTACTCTTCAATAAATTCTGTCCCACATTGCATGCAGAAATTTATACAACATTTTTATACAGCGTGTCGCATTGCTCGGAGGGCAATTTATCGACCTCTCTGCTGGAATGAATTTTGCTTTTTTCTCATAGCATTTGCTACCGCGACCACCTCAGTTGACCACGAGGTTTTGAGAGACGACAATAAAGTAAGGTTCGAGAATGGCTTTCAACTTACCGTCATTGCTCATTTTGTTTGTTTGCGTGTTTTATTGGGGTTAATGGCGCAAAAGCCAGGGTTGGCCAAAGAGCGACAGGTACAGTCAAAAAACAGTTACATGGTCAGCTAGGGCCATGGGGACGCACCCTCAATCATCTGGAGCTTCAGCTGCCCTATGCGGGTTTGTTCATTTTCCACAACTGCCCATGAGGTAATAAGCTCGGTTGCGTTGCATCATTTTTATACGGGAATGAGATCTCCCGTATAGGTTTATAAAAAGCCCTAGCACTGTGTTTAAATTTCCTTTAAATTACAAGTGTTTTATTATTATTATTATTATTATTTCCTTTCTCACCTACTCTTTTAGATTCATCAAATCTTAAAAGGGAAATAGAAAACACGCTCTCTGCCGTGTGAGTCGGCGTGGAAAAATGGGGTAACACAGATATCTTGGGCGACTCAGTCGAAACGGTGTTTGACGGAGGTCCCAGAGCCTGAGTCCCTCGGCAAACGCCGGGTATGCCCATGCGTTAAAACTTCTCTGTTCACACGATGAATGCCGAGGTGATTTGCTGCACACCTAATGAGCACTACGCTTTGAAAACAGGGACTTAAGGAGTAGGCACTAATAGCATATGTACTTCAGAGTCGTAAGTCGTTGAAAAGCTTTCCTCAGTCCTGAAGCACAGTACGGCGACGATTCAGCTACATTAATTGCCAGGACTTTAGCATTGGCCCATCGGTCGCTATTTTCCCAAATCATCTTAAACAAGTTTTCCGGATAGATGGGCATACATTCAGTGTAGCTCTTGTTTTGTTGCCGCCGACGGCCGCTGATGCATCTCTCAGCTTGCAGCTCTAGTAGGCATCTCTGGCCTATGTTGCTGTCTCCTCATGGCCACGGTCGGGGTCTTCCGGACAAGGGAGATAGATACCTCCCCTATCAAGGAATCCTTATCTCAACCTCTGTCATGTCTGTCTGGCTTCTTCCCGATAATTTCTTTTTTCCAAAGCCACATTCATCTAAAAATTCTAAATTGGGCCAAACATCGTGTGCTACCAATCTTCACCTTTTTTTTTTTCTCAGTTTAGTTCCTATCCTCCCAATACTTTTCTGGATACATTTCGGATAAAAGATTCCTGTTAATTAGTCGTAGCAGTCGAAAGCTTTGAAGTTCGTATAACACAAGAAGTCTTTCCGCTGCGGGAACAAGGATTAATTCCATGAACTGCGGGGACAAGCACCAATAAATAATCCATTCGCTGTCGCGTACGGATTGTTTAATGGTGTTTTCACCATATAGTTTCACACACAAAAATCCCAAAGCCATGCGCGTGGTCACCCAATATCAGCATTCTTTCGAGTTTAGAGCAAAAATTTCTGAAACCATTTTCATTCTAATTCGATTTCCTAAAAAGTCATTTTCACAACAATATCTGCCAATTTTCAGTGGTATAACTTTGCCGGAATTCATACTGGGGATAGTGATGGAAAATATTTGAAAAAGAACAGACGTTATACAGTAGTACACTTATTGCAAATGTGTTTTGTTTCAAACATTTATTTGAAAAGCTCTGCACGCAGCTGCTCTTTATTGGCGGTTTAAATGCGAATAATGCTAACCTGTGATACAAATAGCCTGCGCAGAAATTATAAGAAATTCGAAATTCATCACAGCTGTTTGAAATTTTGTGCTCCGTGATGTCGTCTTTCGTAAGAAAGAACTGATCCATTGAGATACTTCAAGATGCTTCACTACGGCCACTCTCGAATTCCTATCTTATTGTCGCTAGATGTGGAGCTTTGGTTTTACTGATAATTATGCTTTGGCTGCTTTTGCTGCTGACGACGAGCACCACATCAGCTGCGTGGGTGAGCGCGCCGCCTAGCCCACGCAGTGTCCCAAGTGGACTGATGAGCAGATTATCTAGATTCAGAGAGCGATTTGTTCTAGGGATGGGCGATATTTGCAAAAGTATCGATACCGATATCTTTTGATATTTCTGAGACCGATATATTGAATCGAAAATATCGGTATTGAAAGATCAATATATCGGATCGATTTTTCGATATTTTTCAATACTTCTGATCTCAATACGACTGATATTCCGGTTTATTTACGATTGATATTCCGGTTTATACTGCCTCAGGGTTATCACTGAATCGGATCCGATCTGATGTTGTGCTAAGTATTGGCTGTTGGGAACTTGAAACTAATTGGCTGTTGGCTTGTTCGCACAAATCTCAGCCAGCACTAAATAAATAAAGCTTCTGTGCGGCGCCATTTGCAAATCTGTATTGCTTTATTGAATACAGTGCCAAGGTGTGTATAAATAAATACACATAAACTATTCCTTACAGAGTTATCCGAAAAAGATAGAATTGTATAACTTATGTCACAAGGAATTTTCATAGCAATTTTTTCTTTCTAAAACACGGAATTTATACTCTAGTTCCAGGGTTCTTAAAACGAGAGCTGCTTCCTCCTGCTAAAAGGGAGCAATTTTATTTGTCATTTATTATTACATTTTATAGCTTAAAACTATCTTTATGCAAGATTGCAGCTCTCAAGCTGTATTTTTAGTGGTATGAAAAACACGTAAAATATTGTTTTTCAGATCCTAAAATAAAAAATATATATACCAGAAAGTTTTGATGCAAAAATAAATAAATAAATCATGCAACAGAAGTGTGCTTGTAATCTGCAGAAATGCTGAATATACTTTCCAAAACCCAAAAGTGATTTTCTTGTTTCATGTGTGGGCATTGCTCGACGAGATGGATATGGTTTCTGCCAAGAAGTTTCCAAAAATCCCTGTTGCAAAGGAATGTTTTCATGAGTTTTTCATAAATGTGAGATTATGAGAAATATGTATTTCCAACATTTCGAGGAAAGGTAAGTTGAAGCTTCAGTATGGCATAAATGACAAAACAAACGTACTTATTAATCCCAGCAGACTGGAATCTTAACCATCAATTAACATGGGAATAACGGAATTATAGAAAGAATAACTTTTTTTATTGGCATGCAAATGTCAAAGTTAACATTATATCAGCTTGCAAGGAAATGTTATGAAAAAAAACTTTAAAAAACTTTGTTATTGTAATTTTTAGAGCATTTTGTATACATTTATATTTTTCAGAAGGTGTGAACAATGGTTTGCTATTTTTTATCGTTTAAGACAGAACACAATGTTAATGGAGTATACAGATATAATTACTTCCATGGTGTAAGCTAAAATAGTTCCCATGGCATAAGCAAAAAAATTTAAAGTGCTTATAATATGTTCACAAGTGACATTTTTTTTAAAAAGAGTAATTACAGTACGAATAATTTGTGATGGCCTTTTCATAGAAAGCAATTATTTTTCCAGAAAGATATTTTAAAAAATGCCAACGATTATCAGTCCTCTGTTAAAAATCGATTATAAAAATAAAATCATAAAAAATATCTTAATCCAAATTAAACATCTACTAATTAATTAATGAAAGCCATACTAATTAATGTATGAAAAACATAAAAAATATCATAATCCAAATTGATCAAGTATATATTTACTAATTAATGTATAAAAGCCTGTCTCTCCTAGATAACATAAAAACGAATGGACAGTCAGAGGAAATAACATGCTGTAAGTGTGGGAAAATCAGCAGATAAAGACGAAAGTTATTAATTATGCTCATATTTTTACCAGAATATTTAATTACTTCAGGAAGTTTCACTATGTATTAACAAGATAATTATCAAATGATGATAAAAAAAAATACGTCTGATATATACAAAGCCTGAATTACAACAAACTTTATACTACATAACTTGTATAGGACATCAAGAAAACTCTCGAAAAGCTGTTTTGCATTTCCTTAGCCAGATGTTAAGATCTACGTACTTTATCACTAAAAAAAAATGAAATGCTTCTCTTCAACTTCAAATTGTGTGTCATCGGTATGTATTTAATTTTGGTCAAAGTGCCAGTTTACTTAACTTCAAACATAATACTCATAGGCAAAAGAACAATCTGCTATCGACCGTTCTTTAAATTTCTTTTCTGGGTGCCTACCGTCAACTAATAGTTAAAATTTTCAACCATCGAGGTTTTCCACACAGCAGGCATTTTTCCTTGTAGAGTTCTAGAAATCGGAAGGTGACATAATATCATGTGAATCTCGATAATGAGATCGCAGTTTGATAGTCCTCAGGCAACATAATTTTCGTGACATGCCAGAGGAAAGAACACAGATTTCATTCCACAAGTGAAATCACATCGGCCATACACTGATATATTGAATATCAAACACCAATACCATATATTGAATATCGCGCCGATATATCAAAAACATATATATTAATTTTCTGATATATCGAAACTTTGATATCAATACTATATATCGAAATATCGGGCGAAAATATCGATATTTTGATATATTGATAAATATCGCCCATCCCTAATTTGTTCCTGATAATTCAAGTTAGTGCTCCTATGCTCGCTATACAGACCAATATCCACATTCCATATGAATGTCCTTCACTACTCAAAACGATATCTTTGTCAATTCGAAATTTTGAGATCAACAAGCCCAGCTTTCTCTTAATATTTTTCCGAATCGCTTTCCCTCCTCAATCTCTAGCACGCTGGAGCCTAGGCTCTACTGACAGAAGGAAAATCATGACTAAGCAGAGTGCAGTGGTTATTAAATCTTCGCAAAAATTCCAGGTGTGTATCAGTATACGTACAAGCCTTACGCACCGCAGTACACGCCAGTTCGCTCTCCCCGTAGTTCCCCACCGAAGTAGAGGTCTGCACGGGCCTAATTTGGTGAGCCCAGCCCGGCCCGGCTCGTTTCAAATAGCAGACACTCGGCCCGGCCCGTGATGTGCCATTTGGTATTATTTTGTCTTTTTATTGTATTTTATTAAAAGGTGAAAATTAAATAATGAAATGAGATATTATTAAAAATATTTAGTTGAATATAAGCCTAAACATATATATATTAGCTAAACTTTGACAATAATCGAAAAATATAACCTTTAGAAAGAGAGAAAAAGGAAGACTAAGCGAGTTCAGAATCTCCCTTTCTCTGAACTAGTAAGACGTAACACTACAAAAGTCAATCCCTATACAGATTAGGGATTGAAGAAAAAATCCATGTCGTCCCACTCTCTCATACAAACACACACACAGAGACACTCCCCACTCCCCACTGCAGACATCCTCCGTCCCCCGCTCTACACAACACACACACTCTCTTGGGGTCGCATCTTTTTTGTTGTCAACAAACCCCAAAATGGTTTCACCATCTTAATGCCTACAGATTTGTAAAAACGCTGTGAGTGCCTCTCCTTGCCTTTTTGATTACGTCCTGGGCTATGTCATGGAAGTAAGTAAAGCCAAATGACGAGGTGAATAAAAACAGTTAAACACACCAGGAAATCGGAGAACACGACTTTTTTCTTTCTTTACCATTGTGATAAAAAGAATAGGTCGACTTGGCCCGGCTCGGTCGTTAGTGTCTGGAAAAAAACCCGGCCCGACCCGTTGCTTTGTTCTCTAAACTAAGAAATGCGGGTTGGGCCGGGCTCGGGCTTGGTGGGCAGATCTCTATACCGTGGACTCTTCTAAGTCTTACAAAGCCATATTTGAAAAGTGGAATTTATGTGGAAAAGGAAAACTGTACTTCTTTTTTTTCCTTATTTTAAATACTTGAAATTCCATAAAATTCAAAAAATGCACTTCCATTGGCCACTTCATTATGACCACCTGGTCTCTACAAGTGGGCGCTCTTCCAACACGTAGAAGTGACGTCACTGACCGGCGCGGAATATATAAATGAACTGCGCTTGTAGAGCTTGTCAGTTCGCTTGTACGAAGCCCGTGCAATCGGTAAAGGGAAGAACTTCTCAGAGTTGGAATGATTGCAGGCACCACGAAAGCTGTCGCCAATATCTCTGCAACAGCAATCATTTTTGCCGGTTCGATAGTTCGATAGCCTCCGAGATGAAGCTATGCCAGGAAGGATCTGAAAAGTGGCACACATCCATCCAACATACCAGAAAGGAAAGACCATTACAACTTGGCCTTTAAGATAAACGCTGGTTGTAAAACTTTGTCCTGCACATCAGACGACTCACGATTCCTGTTCTTAGTTAACGAAAGACTACAACCAGCTCATACGGAGAAGCATTTCCGTGAACGCAATCCAGAGGACACTCTTGTGGATGGGCCTACGTAGTCGATAACCCCTTCATGTGCCGATATTGACTGGTCGTCATCAAGAGTTCAGCCGGTAGGAGGCACGGGAGCACAGTGACTAGGTATTTGGCCACCGTAAAAGAGTCACCTGATCCGATGAATCCAGGTTCCAGCTCTAACATGTCGATAGACGGATCTGCATTCGACGCCACGCGGGTGAAGAGCTGCAACCGGAATGCACGGTTGGACGGAAACAGGCCGGCAACGGCGGAATCATGGCGTGAGCATTGTTCTCGTGGAGATCACTGAATCCGTCTTCCTTTGAACACACCACACACCATCAGATGCTTACCGAAGAATTAGTTTGGACCAAATATTTTTTACATAATCATCCTGTATTCTGAAAGCATTGGATTCTTTCAGAAAGACAATGGCGCCTGTCAAAAGGTCTGCATTGTGCAGAAATAGTTCCAGGATGCCTCCAAGTAACTCTCTATCCTCCAACTTTCTCCAACTTGAATCAAGTCGGACATTTGTGGGATGCAGTGGGACACAGCATTCGCGGAGCCTCGCCAATCCCTAGCTTTATACGCAGTACTCCGGGACGTTATTTTGACCTGCTAGTACAAATCATTCCGCCATTTAGTGGAATCGATACCACTCCGGTTGTAAGCAACGAAACGAAAGGCCCACCCAATACTCCATTAAGTTGGTGGTCATAATGTCATGGTTTATGAGTGTGTGTACGAGGCAATCGGAAAAAGATTTTCACCTTAGTGTAGGATTTCTCGACTCTTTTTTTAGTCTTACAAAATATCTTTTCTATGTTTCGATTGTTCTTAACATTCCTGACTAATTTATAGTTAAATTTCGTTGTGTATTAAATGACGTAGTACATTACTGACATATATAGCGCCGTGCGCTGCAATTTTGAACTAAACGTTTCCTGAATTTTCCTCTTTCTTATCGGTAATAATATCCACTGTTCCGAATTTTTTTTTTTTTTTGAAGACTTTACCGGGTAGCGTGCTTGTTGCTCATGTGTAAGATTTCGTAACATTTTCCCTTAAATCTATAGAGGTTATCTGCTCCACTACAGCAAATATACCACTTCCCAAGTATGAACTGAAGTCTCATTCTTAGATCTGAAACTTAGATCCAAATCTACCAATAACAATAATCACCCCGACCATTTTTTCGCAGAAACCAAATCTTCTTAAAGTTCTCTTATGTTTTTGCAGCCAAAAACATAACAAAACTTTAAGAAGAAGATTTGGTCTTACTGTTTGACTCGAATTTTTTTTGTAAGTCTTAAGGATTTCTAATCGAGTTGATTTACTTTGGGTGTATAAGTTAGAATGCTCGACGGCCAAGTTGAGCAATAAATTAAACACCTGTGTCAAAAGGAATTTCAATGTCCAGTATCACGCCCTTCATTTTTAGCACGTCTTTTGTAAAACATGTTAGTAAAATCATGCAATGCATTGATTATGATACGCTTTCTTACATACCAGAAATTATTACTCAAGTTATGAGGATAATGGCTGTGGAATAAATCTCCTTCCTGTGTCCTGACCTTTGACCCCATTTCGATTATATTCAACAGAACCGGTTCAGTATACCTCAAGAATAACATACTAAAGTTTTGTCGCAATAGAAGCAGTTTTACGCAAGTTATGAGAATAATGGCTGTGGAATAAATCTTGCTTTTGTGCAATGACCTTTGACCCCATTTCGTTGATATTCAACAGAACCGGTTCACTATACCTCAGGAACAACATGATAACGTTTTGTCGCAATCGAAACATTTTTAGGTAAGTTATGATGCACAAGGGCAATGGAATGGTTCCCACTCCAGTGTCCTGACCTTTGACCCCATTTCGCCCATTTACAATAGGGTTCGTCCCCAGTAGCTCCCTACCACATACTAAAATTTCATCGAAATCGAACCGTTTTTACGCAAGTTATGACGCATAAGGGCAATGGAACAAATCCCGCTCTTATGTCCTGCCTGACCTTTGACCCCATTTCGCCCATTTTCAATAGGGTTCGTGCCCAGGTGGTTCCCTACCACATACTAAAATTTCATCGAAATCGAACCATATTTACGCATGTTATGACGCATAAAGGCAATGGAATGGATCCCGCTTTTATGCCCTGACCTTTGACCCCATTTCGCCCATTTTCAATAGGGTTCGTCCCCAGTGGCTCCCTACCACATACTAAAATTTCATCGAAATCGAACCATATTTACGCATGTTATGACGCATAAAGGCAATGGAATGGATTCCGCTTTTATGTCCTGACCTTTGACCCCATTTCGCCCATTTTCTACAGGGTTCGTCCCCAGGTGGTTCCCTACCACATACTAAAATTTCATCGAAATCGAACCATATTTACGCATGTTATGACGCATAAGGGCAATGGAACAAATCCCGCTCTTATGTCCTGCCTGACCTTTGACCCCATTTCGCCCATTTTCTACAGGGTTCGTCCCCAGGTGGTTCCTTACCACATACTAAAATTTCATCGAAATCGAACCGTTTTTACGCATGTTATGACGCATAAAGGCAATGGAACAAATCCCGCTCTTATGTCCTGCCTGACCTTTGACCCCATTTCGCCCATTTTCAATAGGGTTCGTCCCCAGTGGCTCCCTACCACATACTAAAATTTCATCGAAATCGAACCATATTTACGCATGTTATGACACATAAAGGGCAATGGAATGAATCCCGCTCATATGCCTTGCCTGACCTTTGACCCCATTTCGCCAATTTTCAATACGGTTCGTGCACAGGTGGTTCCTTACCACATACTAAAATTTCATCGAAATCGAACCATATTTACGCATGTTATGACGCATAAAGGCAATGAAATGGATCCCGCTTTTATCCCCTGACCTTTGACCCCATTTCGCCCATTTTCAATAGGGTTCGTCCCCAGTGGCTCCCTACCACATACTAAAATTTCATCGAAATCGAACCATATTTACGCATGTTATGACGCATAAAGGCAATGGAATGGATTCCACTTCTATGTCCTGACCTCTGACCCCATTCCGCCTATTTTCTATAGGTTTTGTTCCCAGGTGATTCCTTACCGCATACCAAAATTTCATCGAAATCGAACCATTTTTACGCAAGTTATGACACATAAGGGCAATGGAATGAATCCCGCTCATATGCCTTGCCTGACCTTTGACCCCATTTCGCCAATTTTCAATACGGTTCGTGCACAGGTGGTTCCCTACCACATACTAAAATTTCATCGAAATCGAACCATATTTACGCATGTTATGACGCATAAAGGCAATGAAATGGATCCCGCTTTTATGTCTTGACCTTTAACCCCATTCTGCCCATTTTCAACAGGGTTCGTTCCCAAGTGGTTCCTTACCACATACTAAAATTCCATCGGAATCGAACCACTTTTACGCAAGTTATGACGCATGAGAGCAATGGAATGGATCCCGCTCCTATGTCCTGACCTTTGACCCTGTTTCGTCCATTTTCAATAGGGTTCGTCCCCAGTGATCGTGCTTAAAAGATCGTGCTTCTGTTATCGGTTTGTCTGTCCGTCTGTACCCACGGTATCTCTGCAACTATTATTCCGATTTGAAAAATTCTTTTTTCATTCGGAAGCTTGAAGTATGCGAATGATGATCCTTCATTTCGTTTTTTTTTTACGATGTACAATTTTGCCGCTAGAGGGCGTAAATGCAGATGATGTCGAATTCAAAATTACGTTTTAATCTACATATTTGCTTCTAAACATCCGATTGAAAAAATTCTTTTATCTTTCGATTCCATTTATGTCGAAGAAAGTTTTAGATATAGTTTCCTTTTCAAATTACGCATAAATTTTCCGCTAGGGGGCGTAAAAGTAATTTACATTTTTCCGATAACTTTCTCCTAAAACTCCGATTTGAAAAATCTTTTTTTCAGCGGATACATCTCCTGATGGAAAATCTTTTGCATATAATTTCGATTTTTTTGTAAAGAATACTTTGGCCACCAGGGGCGTAAGTGTTAATTTTTGCTTCTAATGTATTTGTCATCAAATCTGAGCTTCTAAAACATCGATTGAAAAAATTCTTTCGTGGACTGATGTAACTCACATCGATAAACCTTTTCGAACTATTTTCTTCCTAAAATATCCCACAGTTTCTCCGCCAGGGGGCGTAGATGTATATCTTATTTTTGTTAATATCTTTACTTCTACGAGTCCGATTTGAAAAATTCCTTCTTTGTTAGATAGTGTTTTCCGTGTGACATGTTTTTCATATAATTTCAAAATTTTCAAGTAATTCATAGACTTTCCGCTATGGGGCGTAAAGGTAAATTGTGTTTCGCCTTATATCTCAGCTTCTAAATCTCCTATTTGAAAAATTCTTTCTGCGCCGGATACAGCTCCTAATGGGAAATCGTTTGCACATAATTTCTAATTTTTGTAAAAAAAATGGTATGGCCACCACCAGGTGGCGTAAGTCTTAATTTCCACTTCTGATGTATTTGCAGCAAAATATAAGCTTCTAAAATCTCGATTGAAAAAAAAGTTTTTTGTTGACCGATGCTACTCATGTCGCCAAACTTTTAGGAACACTTTCTTCTTGAAATAATGAATGGTTTCTACGCCAGGGGGCGTAGATGTATATCTTATTTTTGTCAATATCTTTACTTTTAAAAGTCCAATTTGAAAAATTCCTTCGTTGTTGGATAGTGTTTCCGATGCGAAATGTTTTTCTTATAAATTCAAAATTTTTCACGTAAATCATTTAAGACTTTCCGCTAGGGCGCAAAAAGGTAAATTGCGTTTTCTGCTCCTAAAACTCCGATTTGAAAAATTCTTCCTGTATCGCATACAAGACCTGATGGAAAATATTTTTCACATAATTTCTAATGTTTTGTAAAGAATGATTTGGCCACCTGGGGTCATAAGTGTTAATTTCTGCTTCTGATGTATTTGTAGCAAAATCTGTGCTCCTGAAAACTCGACAAATTTTTTTTTTCTTGGACCGATACCGCTCATATGGATAAACCTTTTGAGAACACTTTCTTCCTAAAATAATGCATGGTTTTCCCACCAGGGGACGGAAAGTCACATCCAATTTTTGTCGATAACTCTGTTTCTAAGAGTTCGTAAGCGCAAGAATCCGTTTACACCTATATCTGAGTGATTAAAGACCCGATTGAAAAACTTCTTTCTTCCGTCAGGTACTATTGTTTTCCATACCGGTTCCATTGCCTTTGAATAGCTTTGATAAATTTAATTTGCGTCAGAACTGATTCAAAAGACGTGCTTATTACACCCGAAAATTCGGTGTCATCTTTCTTGTTTCTTTTAGTTTCAGCTCACTGTCGTTGCCTGTGTAGTACAGGAGATTTTACTTTTTTGTTACACGAAAATTTGCTAGTGTCTCAGTTCATCAACGATATCTCCTTTGACCTTACCGGATGTACTTCTGGTTGAAGAAGCCATTTATTTGTCAAAGGAGCAACACAATAGCATAGTAATTTTTGCTTTACTGTTACCATGAGTAATAACAGCTAAGGGTTTCGACCGTTCCTATTTGCGAGTAACTCCCTCCTAGGAAAAGACAGAGCCACAACCAAAGATGAATCACAGCGCCTGGGAGACCAGAACTCGAATACTGGCGCTGACCACAAGAAGTGGATCAAAATCTACCACCAGTAGACTTAAAAACAGTTTTCGGCATTTTTTTTTTTTTTTGGTTAAATATAGTCAATTTGTTGCAACAAAATTGCATTTTCCCACCTTCATAACAGCTAGTTGTTCTGCTTTCTGTCTTATAATTGAGCCATTAACACGAACATCGTGTCACGAAAATAAAGTTTCCATGTTAATTCTTGCCGCTCAAAGTTTAGTTTTGATTTTATTTCGCTCGTCTTTCAATATGTTCTTTTACCCAGCTTTGTATGCACATCGTGATGTTGGAAGCATTTGTAGAGACTGCTGTAGAGTGAGTGACTCTAGTCAGGCAATAGATATCATAGGAATGAGTGACTATTTGTTCCATTTCCGGGTTCAACGACCACGGCGAACAGGTATAAAGGCTATAAGCAGTCGCCCGTCTCAAATTTCGGACCACAGATTCTAGGGAAGGAAGAGAATCGTTGCCGTAAAGCAAACACACCACTCATACTTCATTCAGGACTCGAGACCGGTCTCACTAGTACGCTCAGCAGCAGTGAGACCACTGCGCCACCGGGGTGACTAGGAATCAGTGGCTGGATGACTGGAGTCAGTAATGAGCAGACGTGCACTGCTGGCCCCCAAAATGTAACACCAAGAAGGAAGCACCCGATTGGCCTAAAATTCGCAGCATGCGTCGCCAGCGAGAGTACATGCAAACGATTAGCATTGCAGGGAATATGCAAATCATGTGCGCCCGGCACGTCACCGAGAACCACTATAAGAAGGGTGCACAGAAGGCGGGCTGTAAGTAGTGGAAGTGTGTTGTGCTGCCGGATCTGTGCGTGGGAAGCTTCCTGATGCCTCGTCGCAGAATACGGCAGTCGTTCCAGCACGTATCGGAGTTCGACAGAGGACGAATAGTGGCTTATCGCGACAGCGGTTTATCGTACCGAGACATCGGCGCCCGTGTGGGACGACATCCAGCCACAGTGAGGCGAGTATGGATTCGGTGGGTGCAGGAGGGACGGATGGACCGACGTGAGCGATTGCCGCAACCGCGGGACATCACCGAACGAGAGGACCGGCATGTTGTGCGGCGGGCATTGACGGCTCGCACCGCCACATCACGGACGTTAGCGCAGGAATTAGGGTGTGTTGCGCAACAACCTGTGTCAGCACGCACTGTTCGACGTCGTCTGCAGGAGCGGGGTCTTGTCGCACGGCGCCCATTGTTCCGATTATCATTGACGTTACGCCACCGGCGAGTGCGGCGGCAGTGAGCCGTTGAACGCCGCACCTGGACTACGGAATGGTACGACATTGTCTTCTCCGACGAATCCCGCTTCTGCCTGCAACACCACGATGGTCGGATCCGCGTGTAGGGGCACCGCGGCGAGAGGCTGTATGACGCCTGCATTATGCATCGCCATACCGATCCGTCGCCTGGCGTTATGGTTTGGGGCGCAATTGGATATGACACCCGCACCCCTCTGGTACGCATCGCCGGTACGCTCAACAGCCACCGCTACATCTCCGACGTTTTGGAGCCTGTAGTCCTCCCTTACCTGCAGGGCCTGCTAGAGGCCACGTTTCAACAGGACAATGCGCGCCCGCACGTAGCACGCATCGTGCAACAATTCTTTACGGCCCACCAGGTGTCACTGCTGCCGTGGCCCGCCTGTTTTCCCGATATGTCACCCATCGAACACGTCTGGTTGTTGATCGGCAACCGAGTGGCCCGGCAAGCACCACCCGCGGCTACGCCTGACGAACTGTGGCAACGTGTGGAAGTAGCCTGGACCGACATACCCCAAGCTTACATCCAAAGCCTCTTTCGTTCGATGCCGCGGCATGTAGCGACCGTTATTACCAGCCATGGGGGCCATACGAAGTATTGATGTCTGCGTGTTCCGCAAGTCGAACGGGTCTGTAAACTCAATCGTTTCATCTTTGTATCTGTTGTTATGTGTCCAGTAAATCTGACTTTGCTATCTCGTGTCCTTCTTGGTGTTGCCTTTTGGGTGGTCAGCAGTGTATTAGGCTGTGCTATTATCGGTGATTTTATTTTTTATGCTTGGGAGTTTAACGACCACCGTCAGGAACTCGATGGACGCCCAGTTAAAAACGTGATGATCAGTCGCCCGCCCCTAATTTAGGACCACTGGTTCCAGGGTAGGGAAAGATCCAGTGCCGTAAGACAGGCACAAAATCCATGCCTCACGGGATTCGGACCTGGACCTATCGCGGATGAATGGTCAGAAGTCAGCGCTTAAACCTCTACCCTACTGGGCCTGAATGAGTGGAGCTTTGCGTGAATCTCTGATCTGGCAAACGAGTCTCGCAGATCTTCCATGTTCCTTCAGTTACCCGGGGAAACAACAGAAAGCAACCTTGTGGTGAAAGACATTCTGTACGCTATTGCGGCAGATTTCAGGGGTGGCTGGAAAATGGACAATATCATAAATACATCGACATGCACTGAAATACTGTAGCACATATCAAAAAAACGTTTTTAGCAAAAAGTATAGGTTCTTAATTATCTTTTCTTTCAATATCAAGTCCAAAAACAGAAAGAAACGATTCAACCTGAATAGTAGAAAAAAAAGTTAAAAAGAAAAAAAAATAGGAGGGGGGGTTCAGAATATGAATTCCCTATAAAGTCATGGGACAATACAGTATGAGGCACATGTGTTTTCAAGAAACAGAAAATAACAATAGATTAGACTGTTATCTTGATTTCCGTTTAAATACTGTACGAGCGCTTCGGTCTGCTAGCTGTTTATCTCCTTTGCTCAAATATTTTAAAAACCACGACTTTCACTACGCTGGAGAGAATTTTTTGAACTAACGGAAAAAAGAATGAAAGAATTAAGAATATTTTATCAAGAAAGAACATAATTTTTAATTTTTGCACTAGCTGGGCTGAAAAAGGTGTCACTCCAACTACGACAGTTTTTTTCCAACTGCAACAACCACGACGACGAGAAATTCGCAACTTAAGCAAAAGTTTGATGTTTCCAAATACATTCGATTTTCATTTGTTTTTGAAGTGATATAGGCGCAAAAAAAAAAGTTTCCACGTAATTAAATATATATTCTTTACAAAACACCCGGTCAAACACGTGATGGCTTTAAGTGCCTCCAGTGGGAAGTTTGAAAAGTAAATGAAGAATAAAATGAGCGAAAATTAACTGTTTCGCATGACTTTTTTTTCGCAGGCAAGAATATTTTTCTTTGCACTTCAAAAATTTCAAAGCTTCGACTTGCAGAGCACATGGCGTAAAATTTGTGAAATTTATTAGAAATTCACGTGCGTCAAGCCTTTCGATTTGTGTGTGTGTGTGTGTGTGTGTGTGTGTTCCTATCAACCACAACACAGAAAGAAGTGCTGAAAATAAAAAACTGAAATAAAAAACTTTTGTGTTGATATTAGCCACAACACAAAAAGAAGTGCTGAAAATCTTCAAAAAAAAAAAAAATTCATTTGCCGATGGGCAGTCCAGTCAATTTTGTTTGTTTGCACTTCTTTGCAAAACATATTAAATATAACTGGGTTATCAGTGAAACACCCGAATCTTGTAGAATCGTGTGTTCATGTGTTTGCTAACTATTTAGTTTTCTGTTTTTATTTCTTCCAACGCAACAAATTTAGCAAAGAAAAAAGCGCTATGGAAAGGGTAGCGGCATTTAAATTGGGACCTAGGCTACTAAATAAAAAAAAAACAGTAAATCAAATTCGCCTGTGGTCCAGGGTGCGGGATTCTGACTCCTCGCCTCGCCTGAGTTCGAATCTCAAATAAGTCAATGGTGTTGCTGTGTATTGAAGACGGGTGCCTCCTCTCAGTTTTAAGAGTGTTCATGGAAAGCATTTAAACGACTAAAAAACAGCTTCTGGGAAGTTAGGGAAGTTGGCTTAGCAGTGTGAGACCCATGAATCACTGCCTTTTATAGTGCACTAACCATGTATGCTCGTAATTGTCCTCGGAAAACCTCAGATAGCGGCTGACCACGAATCGAATCACACTTTCAACAACTCCGCAGCGTTTCCTCGCCGGTCTCTTTACACCAGGCAAGCGCAACACTTTTGTGCCATTTTCAAGATCGATTGCTTTCTCGACTCCGCCTGGAGTACCAGTCAGCTTCTTCCAGTCGTCGAGAAGCCACCTTCTATGCTACCTGGGCTCCGACCGCTCCATGGTTTGCGGTTGATTCTGGACTGCTACACCTATCAGTACCCTAGGACATTCTACACCTCCTTTGCTGAGTTCCGTGGCACCCTGGTGCCCCTCCTCCACTCTATGACTCGTGCAATCCACGCTACCGTTGAATTGTGAATGCTAATGCCATCTCAGTGTATTTTCATGCTTACTCGTGTACATTACTTACTTTCACCCCGCCTGTATTATGTTGCTTTGGTGCCCTCGTTAAATAACTTGCACAATTGTGCACGCTGTGTTTTTATCTCATGTATGTAATGTTTTACCTTCACGGCGGTGTTTGTGCTGTTCTTTTTCTAATTGTGTACTATTGTTTCGCCTGTGTTATCCTGTAAATCATGCCCAGCCAATGTCATGTGATACGATGTGTTTCTCTCTGTCACTTCTGCAATTTTTATTCAATAAGCTTTGCTTGCAGCATTTGTTATTCATCCCCATTGTCATTGCAGTGTATATACCATCATGTTTTAACAGTTTTGTATTATTTCCCAGTGAGACGTCCAATACTGTACGTCCCCCTCTTATGTTTTCTTATGATAAATTATAATAAAGCGTTTTTGAAACCTCGAGCATCCGTCTGAAAGGAATACACAGAATACAGAGATATGCTCTGTCCGATGGGTTCCGATCATAATTCCAATAGACGACAAAACGCGAAAGGTTTGTCGAAATTCGAGACGGATTTTGATGTGCAGCATGTTCAGTGGGAAGGCATTGCGTGATAACTTGGCAACATTTTATTAATAGTTTCACAATCGACTACATTCGGTAACTCTAAAACCAAAACGTGCATCTAGCAAACAAATTCTGTGTCCTAAAAGTCACACTGGGCAAGGTTATACCGATACATGTTATTTTATTAATTCCTTTCTCCACCCCTATCTGAATCGTTACAAGAACAGCTGCCTCCTTACTCGTTCCATTGAGGGAGTCGATAAAAGCAAGTTAATCGTGTGGTGTCCTGCGCAGGTATTCGTGTTCGTGCCATAACTCATGATTTCGTGATGAGCTAATTGCGTAGGTGGCAGGCACTCTTGTTTATCTCGTATCCTTGTCCGTAACAGGTGGTTAATTGCTAACACTCGTTTGCTTGTTTGTACATCAGTAAACTGACTGAATGCTCTAAGAAACAATTTCTCACTGCTTTCTCAGCGTACCCAAAACATTTACTGGGCGCTGACGCAGTAGAATGCGACAAATAAAAGTAGGGAGGAAATTAACTAATTTAAAACTAACCACCAATCATTAAAGTTTTATTCCCTAAATACGAGATCCCTTGATTATTTCTTAGTAAAGTCATCCCCTCTTTCCCTAACATTTTTTTTGTTTCAAGGAACAGCATGCATACGGAAAAGTAACATTCGTCGTCTGGGGTTGATCTCAGTTATGAACTAAACCAGCGTTTCCTTAACGGACGTCACATCTCAATTTACGATGCAATTCATCTTTCAGTGCAACAGTTTGCATCGCAAAACCAAGAACACGGTCTCATAAAAAGAAATTCAGCCAAAGTACGCCTACTGTATTTCTTCAGTACGAACAGCGCAAGAATATATACCTCGCTGAAGAAAATAATGATACACACACCGATGTGCCATTACATTATGACCACCTACATAATACGCTGTAGGACCCCCTTTAGCTCGCAAAACAGCGGCCACTCAGGGAGGCATCGATTCGATGAGGTGGCGATAGGTATCCTGGGGTATTTGGCACCATAATGTTAACAGCAGGTCCTCCAGTTTCCGCACATTTCGGGTGGGGGGGGGGGGCGATTTAGTGCGAACCCGCTTTCCCAAGTGCAACCTCAAATGCTCGTTTGGGTTCATGTCAGGTGAATTTGGAGGACAGGGCATTGACAGAAAGTCATCAGCATGTTCCTCAAACCACTCCTTGATGATGTTGTCAGTGTGGCATGGTGCATTATTCTGTCGGTAATGGCCATCACCAGCAGGAAACACAGTTGCCGTGAATGGGTGTACTTGGTTAGCAAAAATGTTCAGATGCCTGGCAGCTGTCAGGGATTGTGCTATAGGGATAATGGGGCCTAAAGTGTCCCAAGAAAACATCTCCTACAGTATAACACCACCGCCGCTGGCCTGTTTCCGCACAACAGTGCATCCAGGATCCATAGCCTCCGTTGATAATTCGGCGTATCCGCGCTCGGCCGTCTACGTGATGCACCAGGAATCTTGTTTCGTCCGACCAGGGCACTTTCTTCCAATCATCCACTGTCCAATCTCGATTATCTTGGGCCCCTTTCATGCGTTGTTGGCGATGACGTGAAGTGAGCATGGGGACCCGACTGGGTCTTCCGCTACGCAGGCCCATGCACAGAAGGCTGCGACGAACTGTGTGCTGTGACACGTTGCCCTAATAACCAGTGTTGTAGCTACAGATGATTTGTCCCACTGTGGCCTCGCGGTCGCTGTGAACAACGCGCGACAGCCTTCGCTCCCCCTCTGGCATCAATGAGCTGCGGACAACACACGGCTAGACGACGATTCATCGTTTAGCCATCCGTGCACCACTTTTGATACGTACTCATTACAGCGACACGTGAAGAACCCACAAGCCGCACTGTTTGCGAGATCGTAGTTCCGAGGCGCCGGGCCATCACAATTTCTCTTTTATCAAACTCCGATAAATCGGCTGCTTTTCCCATTCTGACTCCAGACTCTATTAACCGATAGCCGGTTCTCGGGTTGTATATATACTGCTCTGTGAACTTCACCGGCGATACCGTTCGGTCCCCAGGCGCGCTCATTTCTCTGGGCCGGGGGTGGTCATAATGTAATAGCTCATCGGTGTATACGCTGCACTCTATTAAAATTTCTTTAGAACGAGCCAAGTTGGGTGTGGAGGTGGCTCTAAATATAAAGTCGCAAAGATTACAGATGCTGACAGTTCTACCAATTCTCAGGGACAAACGTGAGGTTCATCAATAGACGATATTGTCGCCATGATGCGCACTACGCAAGGAAAGACTTTGCTGTAGTGAGCAGCGCCCATTCATCAATCTGCGTGCCCCAGTAGAAGCATACCAGCGGGCCTTTTTTCCTTTATCTTGAAATGTCAGTAGCCCCCTACTATGAAAAAAAAAATATTTTGGATAAACAAAACAAATGAAAAAAAAGTATGCATTTTTTTCCAGCAAACCACAGTGAAAGACATTCTATGTAATAAAATTATGGTTTCTGTTTCACTGTGGCTTCGTGCTCCTCCTGCACAAAATGATCTTCTCTTAGATTTATTTTTGCACAAGAGAAATTTCAACTGCGCACAGGCTGCAAATTTTAGAGGGAATATTGATACTGATAAAAAACAAAGGTATATTTACCAGTTCCTTGCCGAACCTTTTGGAAATCACTGAAACGCCGCCCTGTGGCGCAGTGGGTGCTGTCCCACTTCCGTACGAGCCATTTCCGTACAAATGAATTTTTGTCCCATTTCCGTACACAGATGTGAGTGAGATATGAGTGAAGGAAGACAGGGGATCATGGTTGTACTGATAACCCCCACGACCCCGCTCTTCACCGCGGGAGGGTTCACGGCTGAGTCGTCTGCATGATTTCCATTTAAAATTTAAAAAAACGCAAAAAATCACATGAAGTTAAACATCTGCGACGAATGCTGAAAACCATAAAGAGGGCATTATTGGGCAGCTTGTTTGCCCTTCAGTTTTTATTGCTGTTCCCGCTTATCAAACCATGAGAGCCAGTTGTGTGACAAAAACAATGAATGGCGATCTCTGTTACGTTGGAGGAATTCGGACAGGGGATCGGCCTTTACTTTCTCCCTTAGTATTCCACACGTCTGTTATCAGGCGCGGTAAAACTGTACGGAAATTTCACTAAGCGATTTGCTATGTACGGAAATGGGACGTAAGGAAGTGGGAGACAATCGCGCAGTGACCTAATCGGCGGCTTTTGGCCCTTTATCTGAGATGGACCCAATTTCGGGTCCCGGATGATTCATGTGCTGTGTGTTTGTGTATAACTATATAGCCCTCTCCCTTCCAGGGAATCACGCTCTAAACCTGAGACTGGCAACTGCTTATAGCACATAAAGTTACTCACGGTGGTCGTCAAACTCTGAAATTTGATTTTTAAAAATGAAAAAAGGTCCGTGTAGAAAATTATCCTACGAAAGGAATGCACAGACCGCAAAAATATGCCCACAGCATTCCTTCATAAATAACATTGCATAACTCGATTGTTCTCCTGGTTTACTAGGTGCGATGTAACTTTAATTTTGCGGCTGTAAATCACTTATAGTTTCTGTTAATTCCTTTCAAATGCCTTCACAATAATCATGTTAGTTAATAAAATATTGCCAAGAAAAGAGATTGACTTACAATGTGTACTTTCAGAAACGGGTAACTCATAGCAACAAATCGAAAACTTGCACGAGGGAATTCTAAATTTCTATACGTTTAAGAAATTTGCAAATGTATGCAATTACCGCACGCTACAGAACAGTTGGAAATATGTTGCTATACACATTAAGACATAAAAATATAGTTCAAAGCGCCGATTTGCTATTCTAAAAAAAGATTGACATACGATGAGCACTTTGAAAAATTGAAATGAGTTATTACAGATAAAATCGATTTGCATTGGCGAAATCAGAATTACATTTAAGGCGGTGGGGAGACAGTATAATAATATTGCTTCGCAAACATTAGTGACCAAAAACTTTTTCCGTGCTTTAAACATTTCCGAAACATCCAGGATGTTTTCTTTTTCAGAATAATTTAATGACTTGGCCTTGCATTTAATCCCAGGCAAAACATTTAGTTCAATGAGTACACAATTTCACGTAAATTTCGCAGTACATTACCGTGTTTTTCAGCTTCAACCACATTTTTGCTACTCATAATTTAAACTCTCACTTGTCTGCTTTGCCGGAGGAACCTGGGGTCCGGCAAGGTAGGCAATCTGCCCTACCCCGTTGGGGACGGAAATGAGTCAGACGGATGACGAATGTGATCCTGTGTGACATACAGCCATGTTTCGTTTACCATTGCCGGTTCAGCGACAATTTCAGACAGTCGAGCGCTGATGTAGCGTACCGCCCATCATATCCCATATTTGTTTGATGAGCGACAGATCTGGTGAATGTGCGGGACAAAGGAAGGAGAGCCACTTCACGGATGAATTGTAGTAAGACTCCGGCAAGCATGTGGCCCTATATTATCATACTGGAAAAAGCTATTAGGCACGGTTCTCAGATACGGCAACAGCACAGGTCTTAACACAATTTCCACATACGGTACCGCCATCAAACTATGATCAGAGGTGATTGGGTGTTGTAACTGGGTCTGGTTCATTTGCCCGACGTTAACTTCACCGAGGGGTCACTTGACCGAAAATCACTTCACCGAAAAGATGGTTTCACCGAAAGATCACTTGATCGAAACATTCATTTCACCGAAAGGTCACTTGATCGAAGGTACGTTCACCGAAGGACCACTTGATCGAAAAGTTCATTTCACCGAAAGGTCTCTTTACCTAAATGTTCATTTCATCGAAATGTCATTTCATTGAAGGGTCAGTTGATCGAAAACTTTGGATTTCATTACAGGATCTATTGAAGAATGGTATAAGTTCGACAGACAGACCACCGAAATGTTAGGGGATCATACTCAAATTGCACTTTTGATTTCTCCGTGTCACAGAGAAAGCAAAGATTTAGTTTGAAGACAAACATAATTCATTTTAAGTCCCTAGGCTTCGGCTTAGGCCTTTTTAGCAAATTTTAATCATGTTCATAAAGTTTACATAAAAGTCATGTTCAGAGCTCATGTTCATAAGGTTTACGTAAAAAGTCAAGTTAATAATGTTGCACAAATATTCAGGCAAAAAGAATCAATTTTAGGTCCCTAGGCCACGGCTTAGGCCATTTTAGAAAACTATCGGCAAGGTAGCTTAAAATTTATTAAAAGGGCCCAGGCCTGTGGCATTATAATTAAATGTTTTATGCCAGTATAAAAGTGAAAAATTCTTAACTTGACTTCGTGTGTAAACTTATATGAGCACCTATGACTAAAAGTGCAAAGTTACTAATTTGACTGCGTGGGTAACTAATATGAGCACGCATTTGCTAAAAGGCCTAAGCTGAGGCTTAGGGACCTAAAATTGGTTTTTGTGTCTGAGTAAATGTATGAAGTTATTAACTTTGCTTGTTATATAACCCATATGAATATGAGCATTGTAGCTTAAAATTTGCTAAAAGGGCCCAAATCTAGGCCCAAGGCCCTAAAATTAACGTTTTGGGTCTAGGTAAAAAATCCAACATTAATTTGACTTGATGTGTAAACCTTGTGAATATGAACAAGGAATATTAAAAATTGCTAAAAATTCCCAGATCTAGGCCTATAAGGCCGTAAAATTAACTTTTAGGCTTGAGCAAAAGTGTAACATATTTCACTTTAAATTTTATGTAATGCTTATGAATATGAGTAGGATTAAAATCTGTTAAAATGGCTTGCATCTAGGCCTACGGTCAAAAAATTAATTCTTTGTATTTGAGTAAAAGTGGAACATTGTTTACTTGATTTGCTATGTAACCCTTATGCATATGAGCGCGGGGGATTAAAATTCGATAAAGAGGCCCGGATCTAAGCATTATAATTAATGTTATATTTCGAAAAACCTACTTATGGAGAGGTGTTTCATAGAAATTAAAAGTGCATTTTTTATGAAATCCCATAATGTTTATGTGGCCAGTTTTTCAAAAACCAGCACCCTCTAACAGATTTCTAACAACAAAATTCTAAGTTTTCGATAAACTACCATTCGGTGAAATGATCTTTCGATATAATGAACTTTTAGGTAAAGTAACCCTTCGGTGAAGTGAACTTTTCGATCAAATGTCCTTTCGATGAAATGAACTTTTCGATCAAATGGCCTTTCGATGAATTTAACTTTTAGGTGAAGTGATCTTTCGGTGAAATGAATTTTTCGGTCAAGTGTGACCCTTCGGTGAAATGTACCTTTCGATCAAGTGATTTTTGGTGAGGTGATTTTCGGTCAAGTGATCTTTCGATCAAGTGAACGATACCCGTTGTGACTAATGGCTCCCCACTGTGATGCAGAGTGTCGGTCCGTATGATATATTCCCGGATATACGCTGACTTTTGTATGTCACCTCACTATCTCCTCCCACGCACACAGCCTTAACTGGCACCGAAACAAAAACGGGATTCATCACTAAAGATGACATGATGCCACTTCTGTCCCCTAGAAAATTCTGCTCCCGCACCACTTCTGGCATGTACGGTGATGGGATAGAGTCAGAAGAGGTCCATATTTCGTAGTAGTCGTCGCATTGTGCTGGAACATCTTGTAGCTGGATCAGGTGGTCTGCCTTCCCTACCCCCATCCGGTTCTCATTCTGCTACGAGCACAAGTTCGTGCATTAAAATCCATGTGTGTCGCAAATTGTTGAATGGCCTATCCAGCTTTTACCTCTCCAATAATCCAGCCCATTTCAATGTCCATGAGTCGTAAAGGAAAAGCTACTTCACAGAGGCATGCATACATACACACTTCTATTTGCTCCATTTACTGGTAATGGTATATGTAGTTGTTTATTAACGTCTGTTTTTTACTGATGTAAGTTTTATTTTAACTAAAATTCAGCGTCTGTTTTTTTTAGTTTTTTTTCATTCAAAGTAATACGCAACATGCCTTCATCCTGTGCTGTCGCTAATTGTACAAATACGCATAAGAAAACAAAAGGACGTGGCGTTATTTACCATGTTTTCCCTTCAAATGTTAATGTGATAAAAGAATGGATTGTTAAGTGTAAGCGTGCTGACAAATTTAAAGTTGGAAGTGCAAGAATATGTAGTGATCATTTCCAAAATTCAGACTACAAAGATGACATGCAAAATTGCCTGCTTGGGCTTCCCGAAAAAAAAAAATTCTGAAACCCACAGCTGTTCCCAGTTTGAATTTACCGAATAAAAAATCAACACTACATACAAGCCAAGAACAGAGAAGAATTAAGAGAGATATCCGTATAAGGGCATTGAATCGAACTCGGGAGCAAAGTCCTGAAAAGTTACACATCGATGAAGTTGCTTGCAATTCTGATAATGTATATTCAGAAGAAAAGTGTGCATCAGTTCAGTGCATGTGTTGCTCAGATGTTAGAAGTCAGAACAAAATTCTCACCGAATAGCTTGACATACTGGAACGAGAAATACGTAGCTTGAAAAGCAAACACAAAAATGCTGTTCGAGTTTTACGTCAAAAAAATTTCAGCATACGAAATAAGAGAGCAGAAATTGTGCTAATACGAAAAGCCCTGTCAAAAGCTAATATGAAAAATAAAATACTTGAACAGATGCAAATGAACCCCAGGAAAATTTTTACGCTAACAGAGAAAGTTCTTCGCAACACAAAAAATTATTAACAAATGGACAGAAAAAGATATATCTAGAGGAATAGTAATTAAGCTATTTCAAAAAAATCTTACGAACTTTGGAAGTGTAAAATTGGCATTTCTTTGCCAAGTACTGGCACGTTAACGCGATGGTGTTCTAAATTTAGTTGTAATCCCGGAATTCTGCATAATGTTTTGCTCCTTATGCGGAAAAATAGCGAAACCCTTTCCGAAAATGACAAAGTTTGCGTCTTAAGCTTTGATGAAGTACACGTTGGTAGTAAAGTGTGTTACGATACAGGAATGGAGCAGATTTTAGGTCCGTACTCAAAGGTGCTAGTTGTTTTGGTTAGAGGAATATTGTCTTCCTGTAAACACCCCGTGTATTTTGACTTTCAACGTACAATGAATAAAAGGCTTCTGTTTGAAATAATTGTAAACCTTGAAAAAACAGGAATTATAGTAAAAGCTATTGTTTCAGATTTAGGTGGTGGTATGACCTTGTGGAAGGAACTATTAATTTCTCCCGAAAAATCATTTTTTAACCATCCGTTGGACGATAGTTCTAAGATTTGGGTTTTTGCAGACCCTCTTCACTATTTAAAAATTTTACGCAATCATTTCATAGACCATGGACTTGTCTTGCAGGACGGATCTGTCGTCCTCTGTCGAACTCCGAAACGTGCTGGAATGACTGTCGTATTCTGCGACGAGGCATCAGGAAGCTTCTCACGAACAGGTCCGGCAGCACAACACACTTACACTACTTACACCCTGCCTTCTGTGCACCCTTCTTATAATACTTCTCGGTGGCGTGCCGGGCGCACATAATTTGCATATGCCCTGCAATGCTAATCGTTTGCATGTCCTCTCGTGGGCGACGCATGCTGCGAATTCCAGGCCATTCGGATGCTTCCTTCTTGGTGTTGCCTTTTGGGTGGCTAGCAGTGTACTTAGTAAGAAGTTCATGATAAAGGTTTTTCAAATTAAAAAATTTGACTAAACAAAATATTTTTTAAATTATGAAAAAAAAGTATAGTAGTGTAACACGATAGTACAGGAAATACGAAAAGATGAAAAAACATAAATGGATTCATTTTTTTTATTTTATCAGTGACAAATGCTTAATTTTTAATTTATGATGTTCCGTAATGATTAAATAATTCACTGACTACATTGTAATATTAGTCCATAAATTGTTGAAATCTTTCATATATAGGCGAAATCGAATATAGAATTATATTTTAACTTTTCCAACACAATATCGACATGAACTCGAACATGATATCGATATATGTTTTGTTTTTACTTGAAACAATTATAACTTTCAGTCTCATTTATGTTTCACATTCACAAATACTTTTTTCTTACTATCTCTAATATTTACCCATGCTTCAAAGTTACAACACACACTACCTAGGGCATTCAAGTTAAACAAACAAAAAAAATGTCCGAATATGTTAGATGCAAAAAATGGTTTATCTTCAGTTAAGAAATCTTTTTGCACCGTCAGTTTAATAGTTCGAAATGTTCTCATTTTTGGCCCAACCGTGTGCCATAAGTAGTAGCATTACCTTCGGGAATTAAAGTTTAAAAATAATAAAACTTAGTTTTAACACCCTGTTGGTGGGTGTTAAAACTAAGTTTTATACTTTTAAACAAAAAAGTATGAATCCAATTGCTATAAATAAACAAAGACATCGCGCTTTCCACGTTTTAGCAACACACAGCAACCGAAAAGTTGTTATTTGGCCACTGCCAAATAACAATTTACGGTAGTTCGTCAAATTCAACAGGTCTTTCTATAGTGACGTCAGACGTCGGAGAGCAGGAGGTGTTTGGGCCTTGTTTCAGGGGGCGTTGGTTTAACGCAGTGGTTTAACGTTAGTTTCTGTCCTCTGTTAGCAGCTTAACACAAAAAAATGTCGAACTGTTCGGTGCCATTATGTAAATCAGATAAAAAAAAGAATGTGAAGGAAATGTACATTTCTTTTCACGAGTTCCCCTGCGATATAGATGTCCGTGAAAGATGGATAAAGCATTTACTCATTCACACGGGGGAAAAACCTCACCAATGTGATGTATGCTCCTAACAATTTGCTTGAAAAGTCTTCTTTAACAGTCCATCCTTCTTCACGCAGGTGAAAAGCCTCAAAATGTAATGTGCGCTCTATGCAAATTGCTCAGAAAGTCATCTTTCGAGGCATGTGCTTGTTCATACCGGTTAAAAGCCTTACCAATGTGATGTATGTTCCAAGCAATTTCCTCGGAAAAGTCATTTTCAAGGCACATGCTTGTTCACAGGTGAAAAGGCATTTTCCTGTTTAGATTGTACAGTATATTCCAGGTGTATTATAAAGCTACGGGTTATGTAACTAACCCTGCATGCACGTTTTTAAGTTTTATTTTGTGATGTTGAAATGTAAGTATTTTGTATTGCTTTTGAAAAGTTTTATTTTGTGGTGTTGAATTGCTTTTGAAATTGTGCCCTTCCTTGATGAAAGATATATTTTCATCTTAATATATCTAATATAAAGTAATATTGGGATATTAAAGCTTAACATTAATTTGCGTACGTTATCACATTCTTTTCATTTTAACAGAGCAGATCTCTGTGAAACGTATTTTAAAGTATGAAGTAAATCAAGAATTCCCAGTAATTAACGATTTTGTTATGGGCATTATATGCAAATAGCTATTTGTACGTCTCATTTTACTCAAATTTTAAAGTGTCCTGAAGTCAGCGTTGACGTGAAGTTTTTGTTATATAAATTTTCGAATAACACTACGTTCAAAAATAGGAAGAGAACTGAATGTAAAAAAAAACGGTAAATGTGTACTTTAGCGTCCTAAATTATTTCGTCGGAAAAATTTTACTGTGTGAGAAAAGTGCGACGTACAAATTTTTAAGCATACAAAATAATGGGGAAAGATGCAAAAATATAATATTTTTAGATAAAAGCAAAGAATTTTTCCGAAGTATTAACCTGCGAGTATGATGGTTTGCAGCAGTTGGTGCGGGAGGCTGAAGCGATGCTGACGGCCACCACGTGAAGGTTCCGTGCGCCGGAACGGAGTACGAGTTGTTAGTGAATACGCGGAAGAATACAACAGGAGTGGGGTGTATATCTCGGAGGAGTGTGATGCTTCGTGTAATCGTGTGCAAAAAGAAGTAGTTCAGAAATGTTTCATTAATTATTAATAAATAAATGTGCTAAATGTTTTTCTTTTTATTGTAAAAATGTCTGAGAATGTTATAAAATGAAGGAATGTAAATGACATAATGTGCGGCAGAAGTTCTGAGTAAGAGGTATTGGTTCCGGTGGAACCCCAAGTTTTGGTTATGGTTTCGGAGATGTTAAGGGGTCGGTGATTTCTTCAAGCACCTCATTTGTAGTTCTGCTGTTATTCGGTCCATCGTTCGTCCTTTTTTTCCCTCTTTAAACGGATATTGTTGAAAATAAACGATTTTGTTATACTCAGGAATCGTACTATGGCAGGAAGGCCCAGAGTTTCGTGTCGAATTGTGGGGGATTATGAAATTTTAAGCCTTTTCGGCATTTTTTTACTAACGATATCGCAAAACTACCCTTGAAAAAATGATATTACAACAATATGAAACCGACCTCTTTCCTTCAGCGTATTCTTACAACCCGCTTTGATAAGTACGTACTCCTGAACCGCTTCCTTGTGTATTCTTCCGCACGTAACTTGCCGTTCTCAAGGACGCTTCCGTTCACCGACCTCCACCTTCACGTCGTCGCCGCTCCGACATCTTAGGCCTACCTGACGTACTCTTCCGAACCTTCGTACTCCAAGGTAAGTTCTTCGGAAAATATTTTTCCTTTCATGGAAAAGTACTATATTTTTTCACCTTTCCCCATTATTTTGCATGCTTAAAACATTGTACGTCGCACTTTTCTCACACAGTGAAATTTTTCCGACGAAATAATTTAGGACGCTAAAGTACACATTTACCAAAAAAATCTTGTACTTAACGACAAAGTTCTAAACACAAGACCAGTAAACACTACCAGTTATCTGCCGTAACTCGATTAGAAAACTGGTCTCGTAGTAAATTTGAAACGAACCTGCCTTTGCCGAAAGCACAAATATTGACAAGTGGGTCTAGTTAGGTCCAATTATTTAATATTTTTTATTGCCTCGGACTAAAGGACATAGATCAACCGCTAGCTTCTCTAACGTCGGCCAGTTCACGTCCGTATCGCTCCATAATTATTGGGTTCGTTTAATGGTTTTCTGAGCGTTTTTCGTTCTACGTTCTTGCATACCTTGAGTTTAAAGGTTCGAGCTTCTTTCCGATGTTACTCCTAAGTGGGGAGCTGATTATTTTTCGTTATATCCCTCTTGTTTACCTTCTGGTCGATCTGGCCAGAAGAGCCACTGGACGCCGCCATTATTGATGGCGTCATCCGGTAGGAATTTCATGTTCGGCAACCCTTCTTCCGGTTCTTTAACTGATGGACTCAAGCTTGGTCGCGTCGGCACGTCGCCTTCACTCTCTAGCGTTTTTCAGCTGCTGGCATCAGGGACGTCATCCCGACGTGTTTCCACAACGAGGATGTAGCACGTGACGTCATCGAGAAGTTTAAGTGAAGTGGCAACAGTCCTTTCAAGTTCCTGAAGGACAAGCATAGCTGGCTGCTCTGCAATTAGTGTGTAAAGCGCGAACATTAGCGGTCGGTGTTTATAAAAAATTTAAAGCCAAAATGCCTAGATTTTGTGGCATTATTAATTGCGGTAGTAGAGGAGTTCTTTTAAGCTGCCAGCTGCGGTCTCTAAAGGCAATACCGAAAAGTTTCACTTATCTACCAAACGAAGAGGGATCGTTTTACAGAGCTTAGAAAACATTTTTTATTGAACAGTTAGACTCTTCGAAGGCAGAGAACCTTTTGAAGGTTAGTTATATCCAGAAATCAGTTATTTTTGGTAAGGCAGAGAATATCTTTTTACTTGTTCAAACGCTGTTGGCGTGCAGTGCTTGCTCTTATTGAGCCAAGCGCTCTGCTAGTTGATTCCAAGTTTTCAAGTTGAATTTAAAAGGTGTTGGCAGTTTTTTTTTTTTTTTTTTTTTTTTTGCGTAGGTTTTATTGCTTCTGACTATTTTCTTATAGAGCACCTTTTCACAGTTTGTCTCTTAGTCAACATTTTTCTTAAATCAACGCCACGGCACCCAATCGGACACTTCTGTGCACTTGGGTTTTTCACCCCATGGATTTCTATTCAAAAGGTTTCTGGTTGATCGGGGGAAAAGGGGTGTTGACACTTTTTATAGAGCTAAAAGTTAATTTGTTAGCCTGACTTTTAATAAGAATGAAATCTCTTTGGCGGCTGAAATTTTTTTAGCAGCGCTCGAACACCCGTCCCCCTGACTCACTTTTTTTTTTTTTTTTTTTTTTTTTTTTTTGCGGGTTTTCGGCTTTTTACTTTTAAAGTTACTTGGCTCTCGGTGTTGGGGAATGTTACTTGATTAGTTTTTCTATAAGATATTTCTTTCCCAAACCACCGTTGATTTTATTTTTAGTATACCTGGAGCTGAAGCACACTTTTCCGGAAAAAATGCAAATAATGGCCAAAATTATTGTCCAAATAAAATTCTTTGCGGTATCTAGGTCTGATTACAGACCAGGATTATTCTGCTAAATTTATTTACGGATAAATAAGTTAGGGCGCAAATCCCAGCAAAATTATTGTTTTTTCACCACAATATTGCGTGAAAAACCAGATTTTGCTATAAAATTTTCTAAGTCTTGGAAATCGCTTTCCAGAGCTTGGAAAAACACTTTTTATTGAAGAGTTAAACTCTCCAAAAGGCAGATAATCTTTCAAGGGTCAGTTTTATATAGAAATCATTGATTCCTGGAAAAGGCAGAGAACCTTATTTATTAAGGCAGTGTACCTATTTTCTCACTAAATTACCAATTATTCACTAAATAGTGCTCTCATTAAATTACTATGTAAAAGAATATCCACGATGAGAAATTGTTATATGCTTCGAGCCTTTTCTATGCTTCGAACTGTTCTGCTGTAAAGGCGCTTCGACCAAAGATATATAAAATATTACTATAATATGGAAATATTTGCTATTTGCATTTTCGGAAAACTTTTCGCGTCACATTCGAAGACACTTGTATTCAGCCCATACGGATCTTCTCCTTCAATCACTTTAATTTTTTCCAAATACCGCATTTTGTACTCGGAAGTTGAACTTTCAAAGTAAGGCACCATCATTTCAACGTGGACTGGTTGTCCTTCACTTACGTTACTAAGGCTCGTTGCCATGCTGAAAGTCACGTGTCTGCTACATCCTCACTCCTCAGCTTGCTTGCTCATCTGCTACCTCTGATTGGGATGAATGATGACGTCATGGACACGTCGGACAGTGCCTCTTCTCTGCCCTCATCTCTTCACCAACAGGAAACTTCCTATTCTGCAGTTGCTGCTGCCATGGCATCTCGTACGTCGCCTCCGTTGTGCAAGGATGCAGTTACTCGGGCGATGAGATACTCCTTGACCTCCCGGCGGATTCGTCTCCCAGGACTTCATTTTCATCTATTCTAGCACAAGGAGTGTGTTTTGAGGCATTGCCAAATACACTCCTTAAAATCTATGCCACTGCGCTAAAATGCCAGTATTCCTCTTCAGTTATACTTCACATGTCTTGCCGTCCCCGTTTCGTGATTGTGTACTTCACGGAGGCAGCCATAGCTCTCTCAGCTCTACAGACTGGATTGTTAATCCGAAATCAACTTCTTCTGCCAGAACCCGTTGCTTAGCGCACTGTTGCCGTATCGCTATACCCGGTTCCCCCGAAGGTAACCGATTTAATGCTCTATGTCACCCTATCTACAATCGGTCGTGTGGTCGGCCGCATTAGTACTTTCTCCGCTGCACCACGCGACGCAGAGGATCGCTCAATTCAAAGTGCTAGACGCACTGCTCAGATGGTTTTTGCCTCACCGAACGATCTTGCTTACTGCCCGACAAAGTTGACAGTCAAATGTGACGGACCGGTACGCCGTATTACCCTTCTCACCTCTCATCAATGTGATAAATGCTTGGTTTTTGGACACCAAAGAATGGCTTGTTCTGCTACCACTCCTGCTCCTCCATCGCTTCCTCAGCAGACGTGTTTCCTTCAGAGGAGTTTCCTTCTGCAATGGAAACTCCTCCGGCGACAACAGGTTCCGAGTTGGAACGTGGTCTTCCCTCTTCGGTGCCTTTGACTCTTCCAGCGGATTGTCTCCCTCAATCTCCGGATGAGAAAGTGGATTGCCCTACTCGAACCCTCTTTTCTTCACCATCCATGCAGCGAGAGACTCCCTCCGTGCCTCCTCCCAGTGCTTTACCGAAATCATCTGCTCCAAGCCTGTTTCACATCTCTGATGACTCAAGTGCTGCCTTGACTTCAGGGACTTCCTCTGCAGCTCGCTTAACCGATTGTGACGGTACTGATACTCTGACCATTGCTGATGCTTCTGGTGATGACTCTCGCTCCAGAAGTGAGAAGATCTCTGCTTTCAAGGCCCTCCGCGCACCAACTAAGCGCGGACGTTCAAGAGTTCATCACTCCCGATCTTACTCCTCGAATCACTCCCGATCCTCGACTCGAACTCGAACACCGTCAGTGGCCCTACAAGGTTATATCACGTCTCCGAGCTTGAGTGACTAATAACCTTGAAAGTGAAGAGATTTTGCGCCAGATCACGTCTCCGAGCTTGAGTGACTAATAACCTTGAAAGTGAAGAGATTTTGCGCCAGATAATGTAGAGCACACATTCTTAACCCATCCTGAGTTGATTGAACTTCTCTTTCCTCACGACTCGACGTTCAACTACGAATTCTACCGTACTAATGGTGCCTCATTTTTGTTTGCTCTGCATACACAGATGTACAATTTAGGACTTGCGATTGAAGCTTCTCGCTTTGAGACAATTGAGGTAGATCAGTGTGTAGAAAGGTTCGATTATGCTCTTAAGCGGGTTCTGCCTCCAACCAAAGAATCCTCACAAAATAAGTAACTGGGTTTTTTACCCATTACTTTTTCTGCCCTTCGATTGTACTTTGTTTTGTACTATGCTGCCTTGCTGGACCCTTATTTGTACTGTTTCCACGTGTGAATTGTGTTTTCTCTTAGTGCCTGCACACGTTTATTTTCTTCACTCCTGCCGAATCGAATGTGTTTTGTACACATTTTGCTTGACACATGTACATATTTGTGTTTTGTTTTCGCCGGGCGCGGCGGACCTGTACGTATTTTATCTTTCACTAATAAAGATTTGTTTGATCTTCACGAACGTGCAAATAAACAATATATCAACCGACAAAAGGTACCGCCATCTGGTGACAAATAAATGCTACATGGGCGGCGCAGTTTCAGGAAGAGAGCCTCTAAATGGGCAGGTCACAGCTTGAAAGCTGGTCTTGGCACAGACATTTGTTTATGCCCAGCGCCATGTTGTGACGTCACACTTCGACTACGTATTCTGTACTGGCTTTGATAAATTTTGCATTTTCTCACACATCGGAAGCAAGTTATGATGCGAAATTCGAAACATTGGCGACGAAAGAAGGCGATTCGGCCAACACAAAATGCATTGCCATAGCATCGGGAACCGTCTGCCTTCCTACATCTTGACGGCTATCGCTCGCGGTTTCAGGCTTCACGCAAAGTGGTGCTGCTCCATTAACAAGGGTATCTCCAGATATCTTATACGTCGTCGAAGTCGTGACGTCACGTAGTGGCGACGGGCATAAACAAACGTTGCTTACATCTTAGTTAACATTAGTTTCTTTATTGGCGGCTGTCGATAGTCCCGTATCTTTGATTTTTTAAGGTGAAATTGGATATAACAGATATGGTGTTATGTTTTGCAGCGTACTGTAATCACCAGACTGTGAAAAATCAGTGTTCCTTTTATAGATTTCCGAAAAACAAACAAAAACATGCCCGCCCTATTAACTAAATTGTCAAGGTAAGGATTTGTGAACGGACTGGTAATCTTGTTCACAAGTATATTTTTTGTAGTCTGTAAAATATGAATTTGGATCACACATCCCGCCAATTTTTTGTTTGTTTGTTTGTTATCGTTTTCAGAACCTTAGGTTTTGCCTCGAGAGGCTGTTATATGAAGTTCCGTACCGATTTACGGGTGAACTCGTGCGAAGTTTTTATAACATGAGATGCCATTGGGAGATTTTACGTACCCTATACAAAAATATAAATATACTAATAGGTGTTAAAATATATTGACACAGTTGAAGATCATCCATAAAATGTGCACTTTGCATTGTAAGCATGTAAATGTACAGGAATGTATGTCATGCACTCAACATTGCAGTATATCCCTTCTTACTGAATGCATATTTCAATACAGTTTTTCAGAAGCAAATTGATTTGGCAGGGGAAGTGTCAAATTTTTTTGCAGGAAAGGTAACCTTTCACAGCATATGCCCATTCATACTGGTGAAAAACGTCATCAATGTGATGCACGTTTCAAAGAATTTACTTGTAAAAGTAATCTTTCCAGTCATATGATTCTTCATACTAAAAAAATAGGAACACTGATCTGTGCTTAAAGATATTTTGAAAATGGGCAATTTCGGGCAGTATATGTGTACTGATAAAGTTTTGGAACACTAAAGAATAAGAATAAGAAGAATCATGGGTGGTCAACTCACATATGATACGTATAAAACTTAAAGTAAGATAAAATAATTTATGAAACATGAACATAAAAAGCAGACAATACCTCGACGCTATATATCTCATCTTTAATGGAAGCATGAATTTGCCCAAGTATTTCTTCGCTGTGCGGCTCATAATAAAATGACTGGATGTGAGAGGACTCCTTTTTTTTTATTGGAGGTTTAACGACCACCGTGAGCAACTCAATGGGCTATAAGCAGTCGCCCGTCCCTAATTTAGGGTCACTGGTTCCAGGGAAGGGATAGAGCCAGTGGCGTAAGACAAACACAACATCCATGCCTCACTGGGATTCGAACCCGGACCCCTTCTGGACGAATGATCAGAGGCCATCGCTTAGACCACTGCGCCAGCGGGGCGGCTGAGAGAACTTCACAGCATTTTCACTGCGTTGAATTAGCTTCAAATTGTCAGAAAAAAACAAAGAAATTGCAAAAATATGAGCACATCTCACCAATCGCGCTGAAACGCTGTCGGAATCATGGAGGAACAGACATTTGTTTATGCCCAGCGCCATCTTGTGAAGTCACACTTCGACGACGTATTGTAACCAAGGAGGTTAGAATAATACTTTTGGAGATGCCCTGAGTCTCTTAACCGTAAAGCCGCCAGGTGTGGGAATACAAGGAGGTTAGAAGATGTTGTTTACCTAACATCTATATAATTTCAATGGATGTGTTTGGAATTACATGGATTTTGGTTGCAGAAATTGTGTTAAAAATTTTCAACTTTAATGTTATATTTTGTTTTGAATTCGCAGTAATGTTCGTGTATTTCAATTTAAAATAAAAATGGGAAGGGGCTTCAAAATAATTAAGAATATCATAAATTTAGCATTTTCTCACATATCGGAAGTAAGTTATGATGCGAAATTTGAAACATTTGCGACGAAAGAAGGCGATTTGGTCAACACAATGCATTGCAATAGCATTGGAAACCATCAACTTTCCCACACTTTGACGGCTGTCGCTCGCGGTTATAGGCTTTACGCAAAGTGGTAGTACTCCATTAACAAGAGCATCTCCAGATATCTTATTCTAACCTCCTTGATTCTAACCATCGAGCCTATATTAGATGGAGACACCACTCCTATCCACGCAGCATTGGCCGCCATAAGTCACCGCCGGCGCTGCGTGTGACGTCGCAAGCAGGCAAAAAGCTGCCTTGAAACTATGGAAACCACTGAAGCTACGAGGCGTTTAGACAGATAAAATGAGGGATTTAATAATTATCAATTCTACAACCTTACTGTTTAAGCAACTGTACAAATAGGAATGTTTTTTTCTTCTTAATTTCACAAGATTTCTAAAAAGAGAAAAAAGAAAGAAAGAAAAAAACCAGCATTTCGGGAATCTAAACTCGGAGACGTTACGAAACAAAAATCGGAATGCGAATTTTTCACAGAAGGTTAGGCGCTGAAAGAATAGAATTACTTGCCTGATATGTGCAGATAATTTAATATTTTCAGTAATCTTACTAATTTAAGTTTCTAAAGTCGAATATATATCTTTACTTCAAATTTTACAGTAAGTGAAGGGTCGCTATTAAGAGGTCATATTTTTGAAATCTCGCTGCTGTATTAAATCATTCAAACTGTATTCAACTAGAATAAGGGGAAAATAATGAAATACAAAACAAATAATAAACATGCATGCACTTATATTCTCCATACAAAGGTCATTCTTATGCTCACATCACATCAGCTTTCAAAGATATTACCTTATAACACAAAATATGCATTGGCAATCTCAGCGGTCCGCTCTCCCTCTAGCGGCAAAAGGAAGAATTACAGTAGTACGGGTAACGTTTTTGGCTCAATGCTTGGCGGTTGGTAGATCACTCATTACGTTCAGTTGTCGTAGTTTGGTGTATTTTTGCATTCATTCTGGAATTAGAGAATTGTATAATGGAGAATTCCGTGAAGAAGAACAAATCATATTGTTGTGTCTCGCAATGTCGTTCCCAAGGTTTCGGCTATGTTTTTCTCAAGTTAGTATAGACGTTTGTGCCTTGCGTTTGAAATCCTTCCAGTGAAATGCTACTAACCAAGTAACGTCTTTGAATGAATAATAAACAAGGCAGCATGTTTTTATTGCATAGTAGTAATTAAAAAAATCCGCATTTCTATATAATCTTGAAAACAAATAATTGCTGTTATCCATATAAATTTAAACTTCATTATGCAACAAGATTTGCAATATTCTGTCAACAGTCATCGGTTCAAAAACGCAGAACCCAATGATGATCAACAATTACCAATTCACAAACACTTTTAGGAATAGAATGTTCAAAAATTACAAATGTTATTGTTGACAGTATTGAAAATCGGTCCTGGGAAACGTCAAGTGAAACGAAATGTCAGCTTTTAATAGTAATCCGGATTAGAACACCCCTGTCGGTATTACTATATCACCTGCCTGAAAATGTAAAAATAAAAATTACCTGTTACAGTAAAGCATTACTGCTACACAGTGCTTACACGTTCCACTTCTGCCCGCTTTACAAGAGCACTCAAATGACTTTATAGAAATTTCACTGTTACTTGTATCTAAAACACCGTTGATGGAGTGAGGCGACGACGTTATTGCCGTGGACTGAATGCAGTGTGAAACTATGAGAATTTCTCTTCCATCTTCCTTCTTAATTCCACAAGAAATTATATGGCCTACATTAACAATCACTTCCCCTTCTTTAATGCATCTTGAATTTTTGGAAGCGTCCACAAATTTCATTATTTCAAGGTTTGAAAGCGACAAACCAGCCATTCTAACATTCGACTTTATGGAAACACGTGCGACGTTACCCGTACTAGAGAAGTTTGTTTACGTTTGCGCAGCGCCCCCTATAGTTCGTTGAGGTTCCCAATAGGTGTCATAGCAGGTCACTTATTTTCCTTACATTTAAAATTTCATTCAGTATCTAGGGACACACAATGAAATCTGTTTATGTCCACTGCTATACTTACAATTACAATAAATAATAAATATAAATAAAGAAAACAGCTTAAAAGGAACGATTCAACACTTTTGTGTATACATATGTGACATAAATATAAACCCCACATTTCCACACAAAAAAAAAAAAAAACCACACATCCAAAATACAGCTCCTAATATAAATATATATATATATATACATATAACATCTATGAAAATGCAAGTGCAAAGATTAGGCTGTTTGAAAATACAACACACATAAAAATTGGAAAGGGAGTGAGACAAGGTGACACCATATCTCCGAAGCTCTTTAATGCCACATTGGAGGGTGTTTTTCAGTCACTGAGCTGGGAAAACAAGGGGATAAAGATTAATGGAGATTATCTAACCCACCTTCGTTTTGCTGATGACGTAGTCATTTTTGCAACTAGCCCATCAGAGCTGCAGAGTATGATCCAGGAACTTGCTGACAAGAGTAAAGAAGTGGGATTAAAAATGAACTTTCAGAAGACAAAAGTGATGTTCAATGCTTTTACAAGAAATGAAGATTTATCGATTGATGGAGAAAAGCTGGAGATAACAGACACGTACGTTTATCTTGGACAGCAGATATCAAGTGAGGGTCACATTGATGAAGAAATTAATCGGCGTACAAAACTTGCCTGGAGAGCTTTTGGAAGAAACAGCATAATTTTCAAGAGCAATATGCCATTATGTCTTAAAAGAAAAGTGTTTGATCAATGCATCCTTCCAGTGCTTACGTATGGTGCAGAGACGTGGACCTTAACTAAAAGAGACATACAAAGGCTGCAGACAACTCAAAGCAGCATGGAGAGGTGCATACTTGGTGTAACCAGGAGAGATAAGAAGAGGAACTCGTGGATCCGAAAAATGACAAGAGTGGAAGACATCATGATCAGAGTCAAATCCCTGAAATGGCAATGGGCTGGACATACTGCCAGAAGGACAGATCATCGATGGACAGCCGAAATTTTAGATTGGATTCCAAGGGACAGGAAAAGACCCAGAAGAAGACTACATGGGAGATGGGTGGATGAAATTCGAAAGTATGCAGGGGTGACATGGAGGAGACTGGCACAAGACAGACCGTTGTGGAGGAAACTTGGGGAGACCTTCGTCCAGCAGTGGATTGATAATGGTTGACAATGATGATGATGATGATATATATACATATCCCTCCAGAGTGGACCCACAATGCGTAATGAGCATATGTACCCAAACAGGATATAGTTATTATATATCCAAAAAACATTACATTAAATTCCACCACAGTTCATCTACAATAAAAAGAATAACATAACCAGAATTACCCTTTACAAGAAAACCAAATAATAATTATTATTTTACAAAAGTATGTTCAATAGTTGGGTCAAACTATTGAACCTGTAAGTGTTGGATTCAATATAATTGTCCCCAAGGTAAATCTTTACAAATCTCATTCAAGATAGCATTAAGAACATTCTTTGCCCAACTAAGTCCTATTATAATTACATACAGTTGTAACAGCACTTTCTGTTAATTCAACAATTAAAATACAATGACAGAAGATTAATACTGTTAAACCATAAAACTTTGCCAACCATATTATTTTCATATGGACAGCAATATATCCTCCTGCATATTTCACAACCACTAAATAAAATAATCAATAAAATGTACAATCATAAATTAATGATAATTCATTTGACATTAAGTTCACTTAGCATTTGGATGTTTTTGATCAGGGGCGGGCCAAGGGCATTTGCCGCCCGGGTGCAAGCCCAGAATTCCCGCCCCCTTGTACGAGAATATTTTTCAATTTTTATTCATTTTTACATGAAATAAATATCTTTAGCAACATTTTTTTCTATTTCCGGTGAATTGAGATTTTCCATAAAACATTACTGTCTCATATAAAACTGAAGAAAAAAATCTGTAAAACTCTAGTTCAGATGACGCTACGAATAATTCAAGAAGTCAGCTTCCATCTCTCTCTCTGTCAATTTACACAAAAGTCTGCATTACCAGTAAAAAAAGTTTCATCATGTACGATGATAAGCATATTACAGCTTCTCGATGGATACACACACACATATACAGTATGTATAACTAAGCAAGATAAGATGAGGAACCCGTGGGTAAGGAAAATGATAAAGAGTGGAAGACATTATGATCAGAGTAAAATCCCTGAAATGGTAATGGGCTGGACATATTGCCAAGAGAACGGACCATCGATGGACAACCGAAATTTTAGACTGGATTCCTAGAGATAGGAAAAGACCCAAAAGAAGACCACGTGGGAGATGGGTGAATAAAATTCGGAGGCATGCGGGAGTAAGATGGAGGAGACTGGTCCAAGACAGACCGTTGTGAAAGAAACTTGGGGAGACCTTCATCCAGCAGAAAATTTATAATGATTGAGGAGGATGATGATATATATACATGTAATATTAAACATGATGGGTGTCTCTTTAACTATTCTAACCAAAATATCTCATATCGTGGAATACATCGAAATTGTACCCCAGTGCTCATTACCCGTATTGCATCGATCCTATAATATTTTCCCACCCTGTTTTACGGTCAACGCTGGAAGCTCTTTCTTGAAAATTTGCCAACGATAATGTAATTCAGAAAAGTAAGCATATATTTCTTGAACAATGCTGAAAATGTTCACAATCTGTAGGGAAATTTTTTCGGCGGCATTTACGACCAGATTTAAAGTATGAGCTGCTCAAAGTACGTAAAATGCGTAAGGATCTTAAGTCGAAAAATTATGCTTTTTGAAGTCCATTGGGTTTTTCCTACATATTGGCCCCATTTGTCATAGCGCTGGCCACGCATTCATGAATGCTGAAATCTTGAAGATTTAAAAAAAAAGTTAGAAAAAGAATTTTCAATCCTTTGCTTGCGGTATCTGTTACTGAAAAAAAAAACAGTAAAAATTATTCTCTGATTTCAAGACGTTTTCTGTTGAATTATAAACGAGTTATTTTTACTAAAAAGTAAACGTTCCACTTAGCATTACGATTTCTCACAGTATAACATTTTCATAACTTCTCCCACGTCACTGATATTAATTTATCAACCGAAAAAACTGATTGTGGGTCTTTCCACCCCCGGAATCTAGCGCACAGGTTCTTAGCACTCGTTGAACCCCTGTTTGGCGCGTCTCTGTTTTTTATGACCAACAGTGATTTCCTAAAATTTAATACAGCTTGCTATCATGGTATTTACAGCATTCGCAAAGAAGTCACTGCAGTAAGTGAGCATTACTGGTGACTATTTTGTTAAGGAATTTCTTCCGCCACCTGTAGATAAGTAGATTCCTATGAAGACTATTGCTCATTGTTACCCCCCCCCCCTCCCCGAGTATACAAATAACCAGTATTCTCAGGTCATTTTGCCAGGGTCTTCCCACAAATGTGTCAGCTTAGAATACACGGAAAGATCCTTTGGTTTTAGCATAGTGTGTAAGGAAAAGTTTTTCCAATTTTTTAAAAATCGCATTCAAAAGAACTCACTAGCCCCACTAGGAAATTGCAGTTTTTAGTGACAATGTAAAGGCCCCAGATTACAATGATGCATTTCTCAAAGAACATATTTTTGAAATTTTACTTCTCGATTAGTCAAAGATTTATCACATTAATGCAGAGTCTCTAGATTTATGTGTTTCTAAAAAAAACACAACACATTAATTTAAAAGAACAAGTTTTTTTTACTATCCTGAGTTTTTATTATTATGGACAAAATTATACCAGAATAGACAGATAATATATAATCCTTAAAATAATGACCAGTTTTTTTAAATAATTTTACATTGGTTTTACCATTAATAATGGGGCAGCTCATGTGTTTGGAGTGTAATTTATTCTGTATATTTCCCCATTATAGTATTGCATTAAAAATATATATATTACACCAATGTGTACCTCGTCTACATTTACCAGTGCCAACAAACAAAATGTTATCACACAAACAAATAATAGTAATAAGACACACGATACACGGTTTAAATGTGTTCCCCGTTAATTTAAAGCAGGTAAACCTTGGAAGGGGAAAAAAGAACTGATCCTAAAATCTAATGAAATGTTGTTGTTTTCTCAAATTTGTCTAAAACTATAACTGAAACACTATTAAATATAAATATACAACAGGTAATGTATCCTGAAAATCATAATAAACTATGATTTTTAACCGTATGTGTACTCCATACAAAACCAACCTACATATCAGTTATTAAAGAACGAAGGTATGAATGTATTAATGTACTACAAATTTTCACTTTCATGCCATACAATATTTCAAATACAGAATTTACATTTATCTGTTCCATATCAATATACACTGAATCAATATGTACCAGTACTATATATGTTATTCCACGAATAGGCTCCTGATAATTTAAAAAATATATAAATCCCAAATTTGTCAAACTGACTTTTCCCTGAAGTTATTCTTCACATTAAAAAAAAAAGAAAAAAAAAAGATTAAGTACAGTATACAGCAATTTTCCATTGTCTTAAAAGAATGTTTAATAAAACATCCTTCCAGTTCTTACTTGTGGACCAGTGACATGAAAACTGAAAAGGACACACAGATGCTGTGAACAACTCAAAGAAGCATGGAGAGCTGCATGCTTGGCATAACCAGGAACTCATGAATCCAAAACATGAAGATCAAAGTAAAGTCTATAAAGTGACAATGGATGGGACATATTTCTAGAACTGACCACCATTGGACAACTGAAATATTAGACTGGATACCAAGGGACAGAAAAAAGACCAAGAAGAAGACCGTGTGGGAGTTGAGTGGATGAAATTTGAAAACTTGCTTAAGTAACATGGAGGAGACTAGCTTACGACTGAAAATTGTGGTAGAAACTTGGGGAGAGCTTCATCCAGCAGTGGATTGGTAATGGTTGATGATGATATACATACTCGTATAGGGGAGGAAACATTTACAAAACAAAAATCTCATATAAATCAACATGTCCATCATGCCTACATTTACTGATTTTTGTGCAATATAAGTTTTGTTAGGTTTGAGCATACATTCATTCATATCATTTTCTGTGTAGCTTGTTTAGCTGCATGGTGCAATCTAATAGTTGCATATTCTCTTATAATAATTTTTTTTAATGTCGTGACGTGATTAAAAACTTTTTTAATGTTGTGACATTAATAAACCTCTCGCACTTCTCCACTTGTAAATTAATTGTTTTTGTGGTATCAGAAATGGGAAAAAGGTTCTCCTCCACCCATCTCACAGTTTCATTACCAGCTGGAGAACGGGTTGGCGAGACAACTCACTATATAAGATGCTCATAAGATATGCAGAGGTTTAGTGGTGTGTTCTCGTCTCCCCATCCTCGTTACTGAATAAATGTCTCACCAATTTACTTCACTAAAGCAATGGCAGTGATTATGGGTACCCTAGCAAATTTGATACCAGTGTGGATTGTTAACTATGGAACTCAATAATAGAGTAACCTACGAGCCCGTAAGTTATTCTACCAAGCAGTTAGAAAATCGGTTTAAGGCATTCTTCAAGAAACTTAAAATTCCACAAACTAGAAGATATGAGCCTGAATTTCCATTTCTTTTTGCAACGGTTAAGTTTCATAAAGATCCTGTGAAGTTCAGGTTCATAGCTAGTGGAGTAAGGAGTCATAAAAAGAAAATAGATCTTGCTTTTGAAGATGTCTTAAAGAAGGTTTTGAAACACATTAGAAACTGTACTAATTTGATGTACAGAGATTTTTGGATAATTAATAATAATGCAGAAGTAATTTCCACTATACTCAAAGTAAGTCCCTTAGATATTAATAGTTATGATTTTGAGAACCTATATACTAATCTGCCTCTATCAGATATAATCACTACCTTTAAAGAGCTGTATGCAGAATTTAAACTTAACCAATTTGTTGATGTAGGAGCCTGGAACTCTTATCTCAATTGCTGCATAAAAAATAACCATATCTTATATAATAATACTCTCTATAAGCAAGTGAACGGTATACCCATGGGAACTTCAACCTCCACGAATATAGCTAATCTATTCCTGTTCTTTAAGGAATATAAATTCATTAAAAATCACCCCACCTGCTCAGATAACTACCTTTACACATTTAGATATATTGATGATCTGCTGTGTATCAATAATTCAGAAGTTATAGAGAGTGATTTTGATAATATCTATCCTAGCTCTCTTAACTTATGTAAAACCAACCACAGTAATCAGGAACTTGAGTTCCTAGACTTAAGCATTAAGCTCAACAGAGGTAACCCATCTATTAGCCTCTTTGACAAAAGAGTTAATTTTCCTTTCAAAGTAATTAAATATCTACACTGGAATAATAACATATCAGCCAAAGTAATTGAGAATGTACTAATTTCTCAGGTCCTAAGAATTTCAAGAATTTGTAGCAACAATTTGGACTTCAATTACCACATTAATATACTATTTGACAGTTTTCTAGGGAACGAAATTCCTTCTTCTTTCATCAAAAGAACTTTAAGAAAAATTATTCTGAATAATAGAGTAAGGTTGGCAGATCTGCTTTAATTTTCTACACAGTTAATAATATGATTCTGACCAATCAAAGCCGTTTGGAAGTTGGCTAGAGGATGCCTATTAACTACTAAAAGGAACCTTAGTGCTATGGATATGAAGGTCCTATTAAAATAAAAAATTAAATAATATAGACAAAATCACAAAAAAAGCTTAAAAATCTGTTTATAAAAGAAAATAAAAACAAATAAAAAAGAAAACTAGTCATTCACTCACTAGAATAGCTATACTAAAAATAGTAAAACTAACATTAAAATTAATAAGATTCTGAATAATCTATAGAAGCTCACTAAGGTGATTTAATACATGCAAAGATTATTAAATACACCACTTGTGTATTTTATAATATTTCTCATGTATTCTGCAGAGTTAATTCTGCTCTTTCTGATCATACAGGTCCACAGTCTTAAGTATATATATATATATTTTTTTCTCTGGTTAAAATCTCCGCGAGTTGGTTTCTTTCAATATGAGGAGGCCATCAGCCCCACCCACACTGTCCCCCAGCGACTAGGGAGTGGCAGAGATGTTTGGACGTTTGGGGAAAAGGTCAGCCATGTTTCCTCTTGTGTGGAGAAAGTTTAGTTGCATAAGAGGTAAGTCTCTTCATTGTCTTTGGGTTTTAGGTTTTATAAGTTCAATGTTTGCACTTCTTGTACTTTTTTCTCTGTTGTTTTTTGCTTTTTAGCATTTAGGCACTGGCTAGTCTGTTAACTTTTTTGCGGGTTTTAACTCTTTCTTTTCTTGGTAACTTTGCGCGTTTTTTAGGAAACTTTGGCCCAGCAGCTGGCTAAGCAAAGTTCCTTTACATTGCGCTGTATTTTCAAAGTAGTTAAGTTCTTAATAACTACTTAATTATGCATTTAAAGCACTGCTGAAATACTTTGTACATATTGCAACTAATTGTTTATGTCATATAACTTTCACAAAGCATTTCTTTAGTTAATTATTGTCTTTGATTTGTTCTCGTTTTTGTGTTGTCAGAAGTTGTGGAGTGGGGGTATTAGAATCAGGTTTTCTTTCAAAAATCTGAGTTTTAAATAATTAATATTTCCTTTTTTAATTGCAATGTAAAAATTTGGAATACTTTTGCATTGCTATTCAGGTTTAAATTCTCTCTCAGGCGAACTTGGCATTTCGTTATAGCTGAACATTATTTCTAATTATTATGTCACTCTCACAACTTGAGTTCTCTTTAATCTTCTTCTTTCTATTTAGTAGTAGCAGATGAAGAGCATGGGTCGGGCCATGAAAGTTATGGATGCAAGCTAAATTGTTAACTAAAGCTAGGTCATACAACTCTGCGGAGGTCATGACATATATATATTTTTTAAAACAATTTTTGGTGGGCTTATTACTTGCATCTATGGCTTTGCAGAAACCCATTTCCAACTAGGTCTTTGTGGAAGTGAGAAAATGCAGAGTTTTTGCTGGTCCTTGATAAAGCCAAGGCTCAGTATTCTCGACACTTTCTACATTCAGTTGTTTTATTTTATTTTTTATCTTTTCTCCTTCTACTCACACCGGTAGATACATAACCTTTTCTATGTTGTACTTGGTATGAGTCAAAAAAAATATATATTTTTTGCTTAGGTCTCTTCTTAATAGAATGTGAATTCTGAATTTTCATAACTGCTGCGTTGCGCGTTTTGATCTTCAGGTTATTTTGCAACTTTCGTTTTAAATTCAAAAGTTTTCCCTTAGTTTTCAGCTTTGCTCTTCAGTAACTACAGTGACTTTATTTATATATAGCCCCAAGTACATCAAAAAATATGCAGTTTTGGGATTGAATGCCAACACCCATGTCATGCAACCTGTGTCATCTAGTGTTTTAAAAATAAACTGATGCATGGCTGTAACTAAAAATTGAAAGAGTAAGTTTCAGAAATGACTAGCATGTTAGGTAACATGAACAATTCGGTTAAGAGTGTAGTGAATATTAAGAAATATATATTTCAATGGGCTGCACACAACTTAAAAGAAGTCTGAAAAGCAGATGGGCATCAAAATTATTCAGAAAAAAAATGCAAGTTTTTAAGTTTTCTATATTAAGTATTGCTTAAAAATATGTAAAACCAAGTGCAATTTTAAATGTTTTCCCTCCTTGTAGCACAGCCTAGAAGTAAAATAAATGGTGTGTTGTAACTTTCAATATGCAACTGGTGTATACATTTGATTTCAATTTAATGTGTCTTTTAACGCCTGGTTTGGTTTCAGACAACTAAATTAAGAAATTAAACTATTAACAGTTTACACAGGTTCTGAAAGTATACGATTTCGAAGACTTTAAAATCACCCATTTATAAGTTGAAGTGCTTTTGAAGAGAAGCCGCAATGCGCGATTATCGTGCTAAATGTTTATATAAATATTACGCTAAATCTAATTTTTATTTCAATGACAGCAGTTTCGTGTCTTTTACATACCTATTAAATTCAGTGTGATCCGTTTTTTTATATGCGATTGCACACGAATGTAGCACCTAAAGCACAACACGAATGTAGCACACTAACATGCATCTTTTTAACCAGAGTTTGGCCGCCCCGGTGGCGCAGTGGTCTAAGGCGTTGGCCTCTGATCATTCGTCGGAAGGGGTCCGGGGTTCGCATCCCGGTGAGGCATGGATGTTGTGTTTGTCTTACGGCACTGGCTCTCTCCCTTCCCTGGAACCAGTGACTCTAAATTAGGGACGGGCGACTGCTTATAGCCCATTGAGTTGCTCATGGTGGTCGTTAAACCTCAAAAAAAAAAAAAAAAAAAAAAAATTAACCAGAGTTTGTTTTTGCCTGTTTACGACGTCACGCCACAGATTAGCTGCGACTTATGGCGGCAGAGCCAGTGGTGTCTCCGTCTAATACAAGCTCCACGATTCTAACCTCCTTGCTTTGATGCCGAGTTGCCATTACGTGACGTCACGACTTCGACGACGTGTAGTACGCCTCGACGTGTTCTCGCTGTCATGCAAGGAAAAGGTGGACCGACTAACTATTTATTGTGATAATAAAATAATAAAGCCATTTGCCCCAAAACATTGTGGTGTCCGAATACTTTTGATAATGTGTGTGTGTGAATCCTGGGAGATTGTGGAGCATCAGTGGATCTTTTTTTTTTTTTTTTTTTAAATTCCGGTGGAACTTTTGCGAACAAATTTGGCAACACTGTATATTTGTTTACTCGTTGGTTTACCTGGTTGCAAGAGTGATTACAAAGACCTCCTTGGATTTATGTGATTTTGACTTGACAAATGTCACACGTACGAAAACTTCTCGAAGTTAGCGGATGATAGCATTGTTTGTGTTTTTAAGTCGCTTGGCATGTGTGATAGCCGGTTTTAATTAATGCTGTCTGGATTCGATCAGTATCGTCGCAATTCGATTCTGCTTGTATTAATCATTATTTTCGTAGAAAATTTCTTTCCTGATAAGGTTCATCTCCAGCAGTCAAGTGAGTTTTCTAAGCGTAAAGGATGGTTTCCCAGCGCCGGTTTGTTTACTTCGGTTTGGTGTCGTGGACAAAATCACTCACACCGCATTTGTAGATTCCGTAATCTGTGTTTCAACCCCAGGATTAGGAAGTTCTTATTTTTCCATGACACAGGTTCTATTATCAGTGGCGTTCCTAAAGACAGGTTTGATCCAGCTATCATTGACTTTTCATCTGTTGAAGATCATAACACTCAGTACTTTAATTATGTTGACATTCCATCTACAGCAGTTGATAATTTCAACATCACGGTACTGGAAGGCCACGCGCTTATTTTAAAGCGTTTTAATCCCGATAATTTGATGCATGTCTTTCATGATGATCTTTTACCAATTTATTTTACTCTGCTTGAGTTGTTTGACTCGTTTGAGAATGAAAATGTTTATTTAGCTTTTGCAGATGACAGAAATCCTGGACCCTACCATTACTTGTATTCAGATTTCATTGATTCAGAACCAGTTTTTCTTATAAACGAAAACGCTGATAAAATATTATGCTTTAAAAGTAGCTATATAGGATTAAACAAGCAAACTACTTGGTACCAATATGGTTTCAGTAATCCACAAGGTAAGATAGAAAAAGATATGACAAGCAACTCCAGAATTATTAGGATGTTTTGTTCATATTTCAAAAAGCAGTTTAATATCATGCCTTCAAAAAACAGTAAAACAGTTGCTTTTTTTGATAGGAGAAATAATCGCAAGGTGATTAATAAAAATGAAGTTGTTTCATTAATAGAACAGTCAACAAAACTGCAAGTTGAAACATTGGCTCTGGAAACTCATGATTTAATGGAAATCATCAGTGCTGTAAGTAAGAGTTCTGCAGTGATTGGTATGCATGGATCTTTGCTTATATTGTGTATGTTTTTATCACCTGGAAGTGTTGTTGTGGAACTTTTTCCTTATGCTATTGATTCTCACATATACACTCCATACAAAACTCTTGCCACATTAAAGGGCATGGGCATAATATATGCTGCATGGGAAAACAAATTTGAGAATCATTCAGTTCCGCATCCTGATAATCATCCAGAATTTGGTGGGATCCGTCATTTGTCTCCAGAGGAGCAAGAAATTATAACTGAAAGCTCACAGGTTCGTCCACACTTGTGTTGCTATAATCCTGAGTGGTTGTATCGCATTTATCAGGATACAGTTGTCGATATTGAAAGTTTAAGAAAAGTTCTTAGGAGTGCTTTGGATTTGCAGCAGATATTTTTTATTGAAAGCCATCATTCAGTGGTAGGTAAACCTTTAAAAGATATAATTTACCCAGATGAAGTACAGAATGTAAGCTGTGTCAACAGTCTTATTAATGAGAATCATAGTAAACTTATTTTGTCATGGAGACCACCTTGGAATCTGCAATTTATGAAGCATCATATTGTAGAGTATGAAATATGGTGTCAGCTGGTTGGCACAGAAGATGTCAGAGCTTTTATAACAAGGAAAACACAATTTACATTACCAAAGCTTAGTGGTAATTCATATTCATTCCATGTATGGATTAGATGTCATGTTGATGGTCTCTCGGGCCCATTTACATCTAACCCTCTTATTTGTTTTGGTTCAGGTATTTAAGATTTGGTTCTTAAGTTTCTCTTTCTATGTGGAATCATATTTTTACTGTACTCTCTCTATAATACAATTTATTAAAATTGTGTTTTTAAGGGGGAAAACAGTAGAGTAACCTTGTTGGTAAATGTGTAGATTAGCGTCCTAACATGACGATGATGGGCAAAACACGTAACAATATTAACAAATAAAGGTAACTTGATCACGCTAGTTACGTTAAATGAAAACTTTTACAAAAAGTTCGTAAGTGGAAGCTTTCGAAAACTTCCAACTTAAGAACTTTTTTTAAAAGTTTTCATTTAACGTAACTAGCGTGATCAAGTTACCTTTATTTGTTAGCGTCCTAAATTATTTCGTCGGAAAAATATCAGTACCTGGGAAAAGTACGATCTAAAGATTTTGGAGAGCGGAAATTAATGGCAAATGGTGCAGAAATTTCATATTTTATATTTGTTTTAAAGATTTTTATCATAATATTGACCTGTGAGTGCAAAGCTGTGAAGAGAAGCTACGGTAGGCCTAACTCATTGCTACGGCGATGATGGGAAGCTTTGCTTTTTTAGAAGAAGAATCGCTGTGACTTGTAATTCACGTGCGGATGACTACAAGTCCCAACGCGTACCTTCTTGCTAGGAGAGCGAACCATGTTGTACTCATATGCTAAACAATATAGTTCGTTCATGTTTTGTCATTGTTTTTAAAGCAGATGTTGAGAAGTTTTTCATTCTTTCGCATATGATTCCCTGATTTGAAATAGAAAGTACGAATATGCTTTACTATGTTATACAGAAAACTGGAAAACTAGAACTCTCAGTTCTGGCTTGAACGGCTTCCATTTGTAGCTCGTTTGCTGTGTCACTGCACTTTTGGTATTCCTGTTAATAGCTTGTTCTCAGGTCAGTTTCTATCTTACTCAAACATACCTTTTGCAAATCGAAGAGGTTTTATCCAATTTTTCCTACCAACAACGTACAAGATACAACATAATAAAGGGTGGATGATGTGGACCTATTTTCTGTAGCGTATCACTACAACATTTATTGTTCTCCTGCCAACAACCTAACCTCTTTCTCTTGTACTCATCCGCCCATCATTTCAGCACAGCAACGAACCATCCTTTTAACGGACCAAACTTTCACATCTTCACCAGAGAGATGCGTTAGGCCTACCACAGCGTCTCCTCACAGCATTGCAATCACAGGTCAATATTATGATAAAAATATTTAAGATATGAAATTTCTGCACCATTTGTCATTAATTTCCATACTCTAAAATCTGTACGTTGCACTTTTTTGAGGTACTTATATTTTTTCGACGAAATAATTTAGGACGCTAATCTACACATTTACCACATTGTTTTATGGTTACTTGAAATATGGTGAATTATACACGTTAACAAGTACTCTAATTTTTAAACTAGGAGACACAACTTTTATACTCCTTAATACTTTCTTTTCTTCTGTAAACTGCTTTTCGCATATGTAGCAACGCAAATTTTATTTTTTAGAATTATATCTGAATATCCTTATGGTCTTCCCCACACCTTATTTTTAGTGAGAAACATAATGTAGTGGTTTCCCACTTTCATTAAGACAATGTAGCTGTTCCCAAAATTTGAATCAAAGCGATGATTAGTGTACATTTAAGAAAAATGCTTCTGAACATTAATTTGGAGATAAATTTGATCTACCAAATTTTATCTTGAAACTAATGAATTTGCTATTGTTGTCAAGAGACTGATCAGAATTTCTTGTTTGCTGAAAACTATCTCTGATGCTAAATTTTATATTTGTTAATTCATTATCTTAAGTAACTTACACAAAATGGTGTGAAATAATAAATAATGGACAGTTGCAATTGTAATCAAAACTTTATTTTCACAATGAACTACTACAACATTTAGCATGGTCATCTTGCAGACTCTCTTATATGCAGTGTTGTTATAATTTGGTTAAGTATTACTTTTCTTATGAAAAACTGCAATTTATGGTATTCACTTTTTACTGATGAAACAGAAGTAGCCTAATTATATAACTGCTCAACATCAGATAGCATATATATATATTGATAATTTTTCACCTTATTTTTGTCCAAGTACTTTTTGATGTAGAAACAAATTTTTCTTCCTAAAAATATTACTTTTCATTTCTGTTATGAAAATAATGCTTAGAATTCATTAATGTCTGTTAAAAACTACTTGTAATAGGTTTTTCTTTTAAAAATGTATCAAATCAGAATTAATTACAGAAATAGTCTCATAAGAATATGAGCATGACTCACCTCAATCTATTCTTTTACCACATTTATCACATGTTATTTTCTCTGACTGTCCTTCATCCTTTTTTTTTTTTTTAATGTCATCTAGGAAGGGACTAGCTTTCAAACATTTAGTAATAAATAAAAAGATTTAAACTATTTAGTTTATGATATATCTATTAATTTATAATTGTGCGTCACTTTTATGAACCTTACTATGCTTTTTGAAATTCATTTTCATTTTGAACCTATTTTTAGGAAAGATCAAATTATTAACTTTTTAATAATATGTTATTGTATTAGCATGCTATTTACTTTATTAAACCATAAATATAAAAAAAAGAGATAAAAACTTATATAATGTTGTCTCACTTTCATCTGACACACGTGGGTAGAATGCAGTTGGTTGAGGCCTTTTACCACATCCTGTGGCATTCTCAAAACCACATTATTTTCTGAATCTTTTGTCCTTGACCTGCTGATAATGTTCGATGGACTGAACTGTCTTACTGTTAGTTTTGAGGCGCATATTGTTGAATTAACCGATGGTATAATCTCCAGTCCCTCCCCAATGACATTAAAAAAAAAAAAAAAGATGGACAGTCAGAGGAAATAGCGTAATAAATGTGCTAAAAGAATAGATCGACAAGAAGGTGAGTTATGCTCATATTCTTATGAGACTATTTGTGTAATTAATGCTTAGAAGTTAAAATTAATAATAACTGCCATACTCTAAAAAGGAAAATTACTCATAAAATGGATGTGGGATTTTTTGTACATTAAAAAAATAATAATAAAATTGTTGAAAGCAATTTAAAAGGTGTGAAATTGCAAAAAGTTCAAACAACAATCAAAGAAAATTTTTGTGGCTAAGCTTTTTCTTGTAGCCCATTTTCCTGTGACTTTTGACTTCTCTCAAGTGCTATAGATGGTTTCATCATACATGATCTGCAGGAGAGGGCCTTGACTTATGGGAAACAACTGCCAAACAATGCATAGTAACACCTCAAAGCATTGACTACCAGGTAAAAACTGCTGAATAATGCATAAAAATCAGTGATATGAAAGTTACTTTTTAAAAGTATCTAGCTACAGCTACTTTTTCTAAAAGGTATTTAGCTACTCTTACTTTCTGTAAAAAGTAGCTACTTTTTCTACTTTTAGGTTCAAGTTAAAAGCACAAATTCTGAGGATCATCTTTATATTTATATTCTTACATATGGTATTCAGAACTAAATGCCAAAGCAAAGTACACAAAAAATTTATTTTTGCATTTAATACTTAGCTCTTATCATTATTTGTAACATAGTCAAACCAAAACTGTTCTGTGAGTAAATGTATTTATTGATAGGAAGGTGTATCTTTTGAACATTAGATGTTAAGTTCATCTAGTTCATACAGGTTTTTTGTACATGCACATGCATTTTTACCTACAAGGCAACCCTGGTGGGTGAGTGCTGTCTTTCAATCAGTTGTCTGAGAAGGGCCTGGATGAAGCATGGGTGGTGTGTTTGTCTGATGGCATTGACTCTCTCCCTTCTGTGGAACACATAGAGTCAAATTAGAGATGGAAGACTGCTTATATTTCTGCTGACTTCTCATGATTGTCTTTACCCTTGCTCACACACACACACACACACACACACACAAAAATCTTGTCTGCAATGAAAACACTGAATTTTTAAGAGGTTTTACATTTCAAAGTGTGATAATGTGTTAGATGTTTACGTATCAACAAAATGAAAAAGAGGAAGATAACCAAGAAAAATGTTCTTCCCATTTAGGGAAAGGAAATCCACGTAAATGTGTTTCTGGGTATGGTGTCATCACTTCTGTTAGGTTATCTTTATAAATAGTAAATATATATATCGCATGTTCGCTAAAAAAGTGTCACAAGTCAAGTTTTTTCATGTTATTGGTTCTATGGCAACAGAAAAGTGTATATTTTTATCTAGAAAAGTGTCACAAGTCTAACTGAAAACAATTCTGAAAGAGAGTTTTGGTGTTGTTTTTCCATTAACCAGACACAAAGTGCCATCTATTAGGAAAAGTGTCATTCCTCAGTTGAGCTGACGCCATTGTATAGTTAAGTGTAGCATTTTCGCGAGAAAAATTACATATTTTGAGTTGTGGCAGTTTGTTGACAAAATTGTAGCAGAATCCAGTGCAATAAGTTCAGAAAAAGTGACATATTTTGTGTTTTGGCATTTTTGTTGATAAAAAAATACCTTTCTATTGTACTTGTGCCACTTTCTTCTGACTTTATTTCTAGTTGTGTTGTTTTTCAACTTAAACAAAGTAAAGATTTTTAGACATGTCATTTTATGAATTAATTTGTTGAGTTGTGATGGTTTTCTTGATAAAATTGTCTGTTTGATGACTTCATAAGTTTCGATTAAGACATTTTTTATTATGGGATCTCGTATTGATTTAATATTAAAACTAGCAACAAAGCATTATGGAAAACAAATTGAAGGTAATTTTGGATTAAATAGCAGTGTTGCTGGAATAGATAAGGGAAAATGGGATCTTTGGACAGTAATATCACAGACAACGGAGATTGGTAGACCACCATTGAATGATTTAACAACAACTGCAACAACAAATACAATTCCAGGCAGTGATGAATCACCAGGCAATTCAACAACAGCAGAGACTGAGGGCATACCATTTAATTCAACAATGACAACAATAACTTCAAGTGTAGTGACTTCTTACAGTGATTCTCCGAATGAAAATAATATTAAAAAAGTGATAATATGCAGAAAATAGTTTGTAATAATTGTGAAAAAGATGGCAACTCTGATGCAGATAAATATGCGTATTTCTCGATATATCAAGATGAAAAAACACGTTTAAAACATAACATATTTGTTTTTGGTGATTTGCATTTTCTCATGCGGAAATTTTCGAATGACTCATGCTTGTACATCCTGTCTTAAGGTATTTCAACGTTTCATAGTTAATTTTAGTCCTTTGTGTTTCTTTTTGTCATGACTACCCTTCTTGGAGGAATTGCGTTTTTAAACAAAGTGTTTTTATGTCAGTCTAATGGATATCCAAACCCTCTCACCTCTGTCGACCTTTCAAATTTCCAGACTTAAAAGTTTTCTGGTCCAAAATAGTCTTGAAAAAAGCTCCTCCATAGTATTATCTCTCTTTTCTAACTTCGCGACTAAGGAGTACGTGCACCTCCATAAAGAATGTAACAACTGTTTTTAAAATGTTTAAACTCAAGAATCGAGTGAAGAATAACGCAAGGACAACTAGACCAACAACTTTTACAATCAAAAAGGTATGTATTGAACTTCTCCTATCTAATTTCTTGCCGTAATTAAAAACTAATTATAATAATTTCCAATGGAGAAATGCATTTGACACAAAAGAAAGGTAACATGTAAAAAGTTGCAGCAGTTAAACCATTACATTAAATGGATATTAACTAAAGGCGAATCTGATGCAGATGTTAATGATTCGAACAATGGAGATTTTGATGACTCTGATGTAGACCCTAACTACATAGCTTTGGAGAGTAAAAGTAGTGAGACTGATCCACGTATCATTACTAGTACTTCTGACACAGATTATGAGTGAAAGAGATGTTTCTGAGGTGCGACAAATGTGGCAGAAGGGAAGCAGAGTGGCAATACATAACATGGTGTATATAATGTTACTGCGGAAAATGACTGAAAAAGCATGTAGTAACCAGCACATTGGAAATGTGGAGAAAGGGACAAAAAGGGGTTAAAAAATGATCTTTGGCACCAAAGAAATGGTTAAAAAGTAAAACAAAATTACTTAGGAATACAGAATAGGCATATAACTCTTTGTCTAAAACAAAAACACATTTCTAAAAAGAGAAGGGAAACCATCCTGTAGTAGGAAATGCAAGTTAAAATGCTCTACAAAATTAGAATAGAGACGGCAAGGAATTTTCACCAAATACTGGGAACTAGGAGATGTAGTCTGCCAACGTAACTTTATTGCTTCACAAATGCAGTGCATACAACCTGCTTATTGATATGCAACTAAAGACAGTAAGAGGTGTTCGAACAGTGCTTTTTATTTTGAACTGCAAGAGTAACAATTATGTGTATACAATATTTTTTAAAGCAACTCTTTATATCACTAATAGGTCTATCAGAACAGTCTTGAGAAGAAAGGCGAAAAGAGGGGATATGTTACAGAAGATCGCTGTGGAAGACATAAACACCATCTGATGCATGGTGGATATTTAGTGGTTCGAGCATTTGTACCTACCTGGGATCAAACCTGAGGTTCCTCCATTGGAGTCACAAATGCTGAACACTAAGCCATCCGCTGCCCTGCCCCTTGGGACATAGGTTGATGTATCTAAACTCCACAAGAAATTACTGGTTGCTGCCTTGAGAGTCACAAGAGTGAAGGCAGTTTGTGAGTTTTCTTGACATATCTCACGCTTTATATAAACTGATAATGTGAGAAAGTTTGTTCCATGCTGCTGATACAGATTTTCAAATGATATGAATATTTACCTAAGGCTTGCGCATTTTCTGAGCTAATATGTGGAACTATAACTTAAAAGAATGATCCCAAAAATTTTATCAGGAGCACAAAACTAAAAAAGAGGAAAAGGAAGCACAAGAACAGAAAGCTATGAAAACCCTTCAAAATTTTTTTGCAAATTGTAGGATTGTCTATAAAAAGATCTCATAAGGAAATGAGATCTCAGGATTCCACAAATTTTTAAATGTAATCAACTTTGTCTTCAATTGGCAAACAAATTAAAGATGATTCAGCTGCTGTATTAAATAAACAAAATGCTAGTACACAATCTCCTTATAATGCTACCTCATCAAACTCCCAGGTGATCTGACACTGTGACCAAAAAAATTGAATTCTACATTTGTAGATAATGCAGCAATTTCTGGAACACCTGAGATTAAGGATGTAAAATTTCCTTTAGATAAAAATAAACATCATTTTTCAAAAACTTTGAAATGAGAACACTGGACTGGACAATGGTGAAGAAATAAAGTGTAGGTGGCTGATTTACTGAAAAACTTCCAACTGTGCATATTGTTTTTGTTATAAACTTTTTCCAACCGAAAAATTGCAAATTTCTCTAGTGAAGTACGAATTTTTGTAATTGAAGACATGTAAGCACAAAAAGTTGCAACTATGGAGGAGCACAAAAGCTGCTGGATCACATATCATATTATGTTTAGATGGAAACAGAGGTAAGACTGGTTAAATAAAAATGTGGGTGTTTTACGTCAGCAAATGATAAACCAAGAAATTGGTCGTGGGAGAGGTTTAATGTCAGAGAAAATTTGGGATGTGTTTATGCCAAGGTGAAAACTGATTGTTTTCTCAGAAAAAGTACGCAGAATAAAATAATCAATCTTTTAGCAAACCAAGTGCTTAATGATATTATATTTAGAGCTTAGTGAACATTTCTTGATTACTCTAGTCGGATCAAGAAGTAAATCTATGGTATAAAAAGTACAGGATGGAAGGGGGTGAGCATGTGACAAAAATTTTCTGGACAAAATATGTATATAAATTTTCGCTAAAAAATAACACAGCTATATTTGATTTTTAGTGTTTTAATCACCATTCCCCATACACTATAAATTCCACCTTTCATTTATATGGTATTTGAAAATACCCTTCATACTGTATATCTTTCATGTGCAGCAACAAATATTGTCGCACCGTGCACCACAAATGCTATAGCTGGCCCTGGGTGTAATGCTCGTGCCCAGTAGTTATTCATAAGATTGCATGATTAGAATTAGCTGTTTTTCTGCCACACTCTCCTTATTAGTTGTTATAAAAACATTAACTTGACTGGAATGACTCCTTTTGCCAGTATAGTTGCCTGCCTTTATATAATTACCAACTAATATGAAAATATGCAAATGACTTTACTTTTTGAGTTTTCAAATAACTAAATAACTTACAAAATAATAAGAATATCTTTATTTATTCAATAACTGATAACTGTATTTCTTCATCAAATGTAGTGACACAAGTGTTTTCACTAGCATATTAAACTCTATAGTGTAGACATTCAAACAAAATATATTACACATGTTCTTAGAATTTTTGTTTCAGAAATCTATAAATCTTGATATCATGAAATACCCAATGCAAAAACTTGTGGTAATTAAATTGATATCCGAAATAGGTGAAATGGAAGGCAAAGAAAAAACAATTTTAATTGTAGGTTGTTTGACCCTAATATAAAGTGAACCAGTAATTGCAATTAGAGGAAATATTTTGTGTAATTGAAAAAATTGTGGACTCATGTTAACATGTGCACCAGACTAGGCATATGATCCTAAGCTGAATCATGTGTTTCATGCCTTTCATGTTTTCCACATAGATCACATAAATATTGCATAGTCATTGCTGTTGCTATTGAAGAGAAGCCCCCCCCCCTTTTTTTTTGAGGCTTAGAATTGATTCCCAGACCAATCTGGTATCGTCACCCGGGGTAATTCCCGGTCAAAAATCAATAACATTCAATTATTGTAAAAACTATGAAAGCTAGTATCTCCAATTTTGGCATGCAGTAAGTACTTTGTTATATGCTCTTTATAAAATTTTATCTTCATCATAAATTAATTCTTAATTTGATTAATAATAATTATAAAGGGACTAATAATTACCCCGGGGTTGGGGCAATTTCTGGTTACTTCTGGGGTAATTATTGGTCAGCACCATATTTGATATATAAATGGAGTAATAATAAAAAAAATTATGATAATCTGTTAAAACATTTAAACTAAGTGATGTGAAGTCATATTAACCATATAGCCAAAAAGGAGAACAACATACACTGTGTAGTAGCTTAAATACAATTTTATTGGATATGCCAAAGCCTTGCACTTAAATTCTACACCATCCAAAGTATTTCTTAAAACATTTGTATGCAGCATTTATTGGCTTATCTTTCACTGTAAATGGATCAACACCTTGCAAATCTACTGGTCCATAGAAAAAGTGCTGAATGTTTATAGTTTATAGTCTGACTCGCTTAGGCCAATGCAAGTTTCCAGCTCCTTTTTCTAGAAATTTTACTTCTACTTTACTTCGTTGTTTGTTTGTGACTTTCCCAATATAAAAAGGATCTTTTTCATAATACACAGCATAATAACTGTGCTCTTCTACTGCATTCTGGATATTTCTGAACACTATTTTTGCATTTTGCAATGAAGTATCTTTGCCTAACTGTTTAATCAAATTTAAATCATCCATATCTTAAGAGCCAGTGCCGTTATCCTCTGATTCACTTAGAATACTTAAACGGAGCACCTACAGGCTTTATTTCTGTTTTGTTTTTTAAGCTTGCTAAACAGGCCTACAAAGTTGAAAAAGGCATATCTACAGCTCTAGCAGCTGCACATGCACTGAAATTTTCATTTTCCATCTTATATATAGCCTTATCAAGCTTTAATTTCTTCAACTTGATGTCTTTCTTTGGCTTATATTGCCTCATCATGATACATAAATTTCACAGAAACTGTATAATATTATAGCTCATAGTTAACATAGAAAGTACACTAAAATAATAGACTACATTTTTAGATAAATAGATACAGGGAAAAAAACAAGTTAAATAACTGACTAACATTTAGGCAATATGTACATGTTTTTGGCACAACAAATTATCACATTGCAGTTACAGTTAGAGATGCTTTGCAGCTACAGTTAAGAATGTCGCTTTGCAGTTACAGTTAAAAAGTTGCATGATAAATATGATTACAGGGGTTAGATGGTCACAATAAGTAAAATGTCAAGTATAAATACAGGAAAACTACACTGACCAGGAATTACCCCTGAAATATGGGGCAAAGTTTGGTATACTCCTATAAATTAATTTAGAATAGCATAAGGAAATCTTAAATTTTCTTTTAGAAACTGTGATAATTTATAATTTTACCAAAAAAGAAAAAATGTTAAATAATTAAAATTTTATTAATGACAAAGATCCTTGCAAATGTGTGCACTTACTTAGGCCAATGTCGTTTTACAGAAACTTAACTAGTAGGTTTAAAAAAAATTCATAATTAAATTCAACTTGAGGAATAAATGAGTTATGCATTGCAAAGTAGAATGTTCAAATTGTTTCTATGATTTTTTTGACTTTGGTGAAGTGTTATTTTGATTATAAAAAAGTATGTGACCAAGAATTGCCCCGGAAATTTAGTGACCAGGAATTACCCCAGGTGACGATACATTAAATTGCTGTTTGTATCAGACCTGAGCTTAAAAAAAAATTCAGATTTTTGTCATATGAACATGGAAAAATTGAAGAATGTTGTATTTATTACTCTTTACATTTTCATCAAAAGAGCATTATTGCTTTGTCAAGTACACTTCTGCCATACCTAATGGAGTGCTCCTGTCACCAGCAAAAATTGTCTTGTGCAGCAGAGAAAGCATTGATATTCTACTAAATACAAATTCTTGCAATTCAGACATACCATTCAGTACGAATAGGAAGATTATTTTTGTGCAGTATATAGATGAATGTAGACTTTAGCCATAGTTGCACGATGACACAATAAAACCTAATGATGAGTTAAAAACTTTAATGAGATAAAAACACATGCACATAAGTTAAAATACCATTAGACCTTTCAAGGCTGCATCAATCAGCCTCGTCCTCAGATGGAAGAAAGTACATCGTGAAACACACATGGGCACATATATATGCAGGAGTAAATTAGAGCAGTTGCCACTCAAAGAGACACAAAGGTGATAAAAAAAGTTTGGGTCATGACGCCTAGGTACAAAGGGGAAATGAAATGAAATCTGTGGTCGGTAGACTAGTGAGTAATGACAGTTAGTAACAAATATCATTTAACAAAAGTTTCCATGCTTGATGAACAAAAAGCAGGTAGGTCCTCATTACAACAGGTATTTAAAAAATGACAAAAGTACAAACTCTCGGTGGATATTAGAGAGGCCTTTTTGGGAGGGCAAGCAAGGATGGTTGCTTCGGTCCAGGAGGGGAGTCTGAGCCCTTGTTAACAAGGCGGTAGATTGTGAATCAACTTTAACGTTATACACATGTTCAGAAAGTCGTCTTGTTTTAAGCCTCCTTGATGTTGATCCAATGTAAACCAAGTTCCTAATTTCTTCCTCCATTGCTTTGAGGGGAACACAATACACACCATGTCTGTCAGTAAGCTCCACTGAGTCATGGTCATTTTTAACCACAGCCAGAATGTTTCTGGTTTTAATGCCAAAATCCAAACGGTGTCGCCGGTATATGTTTTTTAAAATGTATAAGCTTAAATTGATTCCTTAAATAATAAATTTAAATTGATTTCTCAAGCTGAGTCTATTATTCAAGCGCTACTTTCATCAGAACGTGATTCGGCTAGGTATAACTTTGTAAAAGCCTAAAAGAGACCTAGACAACGAGACTCTTCTATTAATAAAGGTACTTTCAAGTAGGAACAGCGACAATTAAGGGCTCTACATGATAACCCAGATAATGCTGTGGTTTTAGCAGACAAATCGTGCCAAATTGCAATTTTGAACAAATCAGATTACCTTGCTAAAATGTCTACTGCCATTGAAGCTATCCCTCATGCTGTTGTATCCTCTGACCCCACTTCTGCTACTATTAGAGCTTTGAGCAGATTGAAAAACCATGAATCACTTCCATCTTGCATTGGTCAATCTGCACACCCCCTTCTGATCCATGCGTACCGGAGATGTTTGGTAAAATTAAGCTACATAAGGATAATTACCCTCTACGCCCATTGGTTTCCGGTTATGCTAACCCTACTCGCCTTTTGGAAAAAGGTTTAACTGAATTCCTCTCACCACTTATTTCTTTTTCTTCCAGATTTTCAGAATTTTCTAATTCAGCTCCAGCTCTTGCTAAAATAGGTGCTTTTGGCTCATCCAGTGGGCCCTTTATTATGGCATCCCTGGATATAGTGTCTTTATTTCCTAACATCCCCGTTGATATCGGGCATAATTTAATTGAATCTAAACTTCTAGACTTTGGATTAGCCACTCCCTCCAAAATCAATGCTGTACTTTGTGCACTCCGGTTACTTCAATCTCGTTCTTTTTTCAGGTTTAATGGTCAAATTTTTTGTCAACTTGAAGGGCCCCCTATGGGGTCACCACTCTCACCCCTCCTCGCTGAACTCATTCTTCAGGATTTGGAATCCCGTGCTCTTGACTGTTTTAGGGTTAACCCCTCTTTTATTTAAGATATGTCGAAGACATTCGTATATTTTGGCCTTCTACGACCACTGATCTCACTAGGCCGCCCCGGTGGCGCAGTGGTCTAAGCGATAGCCTCTGATCATTCGTCCGTAAGGGGTCCGGGTTCGAATCCCGGTGAGGCATGGATGTTGTGTTTGTCTTACGGCACTGGCTCTCTCCCTTCCCTGGAACCAGTGACCCAAAATTAGGGACGGGCGACTGCTTATAGCCCATTGAGTTGCTCACGGTGGTCGTTAAACCTCCAATAAAAAAAAATATCACTAGTTTTGCTTCTTATCTTTCATCTTTTTACCCATCCCTCCAGTTCACTGTTGAACTGGAAGATAATTTTTCTTTACCGTTCTTAGATTTTAGGTTTCAAAGAAATCCTATCTCCAATTCCATCCATTATACAATTTACAGGAAACCTTCTTCTTACCCGAATTTAATTCCGTTTTCTTCAGCCACCCCCCTTCATTATAAACTTGCTTCTATCAACTATTTAGCTAACAGAGTTTTTTCTCATTCTTCAGATAAGCATAGTCGTTCTTGTGAATTAGATAGAATTTACGAACTGGCTATGATATACAGCTATTCGAAGTACCATGTTGATCGGATTCTACGGAAGTTTCAAAAAAAGACCCTCACGACTTTGACTCCTGAAAGTAATTAACCTAAATTTTTGGGTTCTATGGAATTCATTCCTGGATGTATTAACATAATTTTAAAAAACATATGCCAGTGACACCATTTATATTTTGGCATTAAAACCAGAAACATTCTGGCTATGGTTAAAAATGACCGTGACTCAGTGGAGCTTACTGACAGACATGGTGCGTATTGTGTTCCCCTCAAAGCCATGGAGGAAGAAATTAGGAACTTGGTTTACATTGGATCAACATCAAGGAGGCTTAAAACAAGACGACTATCTGAACATGTGTATAACGTTAAAGTTGGTTCACAATCTACCGCCTTGTCTCGCCTTGTTAATAAGGGCTCAGACTCCCCTCCTGGACCGAGGCAACCATCCTTGCTTGCCCTCCCAAAAAGGCCTCTCTACTATCCACCGAGAGTTTGTCATTTTTTAAATACCTGTTGTAATGAAAACTGGAAACTTTTGTTAAATGATATTTGTCACTAACTGTCATTATTCACTAGTCTACTGACCTCAGATTTCATTTCATTTCACCTTTGTACGTAGGCGTCATGACCCAAACTTTTTTATTACCTTTGTGCCTCTTTGAGTGGCAACTGCTCTAATTTACTCCTGCATATTTCACGACGTAGTTTCTTCCATCTGAGAATGAGGCTGATGCAGCCTTGAAAGGTCTAATGGTATTTTAACTTATGTGTATGTGTTTTTATCTCATTAAAGTTTTTAACTCATCACTAGGTTTTATTGTGTCATCGTGCAACTACAGCTAAAGTCTACATTTATCTATACCATTGTGTTTTCAAGCATTTCGAAATTTCTATTTGCAATAGACTTGCAAATAAAGTCAACCTCTTGTAATCTTGCTATCAGTACGATCAGCGCTGATGTGTGTACAGCTGAAAGATCTTATCTTACTGAAAACAAATTAGAATTGTATGAATTAATTATTGTCTATCACTTATTTTCTGTATTATTGCTTCCCCAAGTGTCAAACACACAAACAAAATTTATTTCATGTTATGAACAAAAGCATTTTTATTCATTGTATAAAATATAACATGAAGTAACTTAGGGCTATATTTGTCTTTATACCGAATTACCACCTTTCATTCGTATTTTTGTTTTCTATCTTGGTGCCTATAATACCTAGATTACATTACTTCAGTTTGGTTGCCAAAAAACCTTGAATTTTACAATGATGTAAAAATATGCATTGGTGAATAAAACATAAGTGTTGGTACTGAACTAGAATTTCTTGTATTGTTCAGCAAAGTAATTTTTCCAAAAATTCGCCTCCTAGACTCACTCTCATGGTGTTTTCTTATGAAATTTGTTAGTTGCTCTGGATGAATGGATTTAGACCTGAGTGGCTCAAGTAGTTTCCTTGGCTGTTGTACAGTGATGTCAAAGAAGGCGCATTCTGCAAGGTGTGTGTGTATTATTTGGAGAAGAAAAAGGAGGCAGAGGGTATCAGACTCTAGGGATGCTTACAAATACTCCTCTGAATCGATTTAAGAAAGCTATGGAGGATTTTAGAAGCCACGAACAGAAATTTTATCACAGAAATTGTGTTGCTAAGGCTGCTTGCTAACTTTCGCAACATTATGGATGGTAAAAGGGTGGCAGTAAATGCACAGCTGACTAGGGCATCACAGGAAATAATAAGAAAAAACCCCGCTAAAATCCATTATACAAACTGTTATTTTATGTGATATGCAAAATACCAGCCTTCGAGGATACTGTGATTATGGGAATATTGAAACTTCTGAGGCCAACGAAGGAAACTTCAAAGAACTGCTGCGTTTTAGGATTCCTTCTGGGGATGAAGCATTAAAAAGGCATTTGGAAACGGCTCCTGAAAATTATACGGCTATATAAGTAATACAAAAGGAATTCATTGAATGCTGTGGTACAATTATTCAAACTAGTTTACTTCGAAACGTACATAAAAGTAAATTGTTTTCTGTTTTGGCAGATGAGACGACTGGCCTTTCGAAAAAAGAACAAATGCCAGTTTGTATTAGGTACGTTCATAATACACTGCTGGCCACCCAAAATGCAACACCAAGGACACGAGATAGCAACCCCACACTTACTGGGCACATAACAACAGATACAAAGATGACCCGATTGAGCTTACAGGCCCGTGCGACTTGCGGAGCACGCAGACATCAATAGTTCGTGTGACCCCATGGCTGGCAATAACGGCCGCTACAAGCCGCAGCATCGAAAGAAAGAGGCTTTGTATGTGGGCTTGGGGTATGTCGGTCCAGGCTGCTTCCACACGTTGCCACAGTTCATCAGGCGTAGCCGCGGGTGGTGCTTGCCGGGCCACTCGGTTGCCGATCAGCGACCAGACGTGTTCGATAGGCGACATATCGGGAGAACAGGCGGACCACGGCAGCAGTGACACCTGGTGGGCCGTGAAGAATTGTTGCACGATGCAGGTGCGCATTGTCCTGTTGAAACTTGGCCGCTGGCAGGTAAGGGAGGACTACAGGCTCCAAAACATCGGAGATGTTGCCGTGCCTGTAGAGTGTACCGGCGATGCGTAGCAGAGGAATGCGGATGTCATATCCAATTGCGCCCCAAACCATAACGCCAGGCGACGGACCGGTATGGCGATGCATAATGCAGGCGTCATAGAGTCGCCGCCACACGCGGATCCCACCATTGTGGTGTTGCAGGCAGAAACGGGATTCGTCGGCGAAGACAATGTCGTGCCATTCCGTAGTCCAGGTATGACGTTCAACGGCCCACTGCCGCCGCACTCGCCGTTGGTGTAACGTCAATGGTAATCGGAGCAATGGGCGCCGTGCGACAAGTTCCCGCTCCTGCAGACGACGTCGAACGGTACGTGCGCACACAGGTTGTTGCGCAACACACCCTAATTCCTGCGCTAACGTTCGTGATGTGGCGGTGCGAGCCATCAATGCCCGCTTCACAACATGCCGGTCCTTTTGTTCGGTGGTGTGCCGCGGATGCGGCAATCGCTCACGTCCGTCCCTCCTGCGCCCACCGAATCCATACTCGCCTCACTGTGGCTGGATGTCCCACACGGGCGCCGATATCTTGGTACGATAAACCGCTGTCGCGATAAGCCACTATTCGTCCTCTGTCGAACTCCGAAACGTGCTGGAATGACTGCCGTATTCTGCGACGAGGCATCAGAAAGCTTCCCACGCACAGGTCCGGTAGCACAACACACGTCCACTATTTACACCCGCCTTCTGTGCACCCTTCTTATAGTGCTTCTCGGTGGCGTGCCGGGCGCACATGATTTGCATATGCCCTGCAATACTAATCGTTTGCATGTCCTCTCGCGGGCGACGCATGCTGCGAATTTCAGGCCAATCGGATGATTCCTTCTTGGTGTTGCATTTTGGGTGGCCAGCAGCGTAGTATTATTATGGAAGATTTTCTGGAATTCGTGGAAGTAAATGACCTCACTGGTAATGAACTATCTAAAACCATTCTTGATGAGCTAAATCGTTTAAAGTTGGATATTGCACATCTTCGTGGGCTAGGATTTAATGGAGCTGCTAACATGAGTGGTGAAATCAAGGGAGTTCAAGCGGAAATTAGAAAAGTGCAAAAGCTATCCATCTATACGCACTGCGCGTCCCATTCCCTCAGTTTAGTGCTTTGGAAAGAATGTTCAGTGGCAATGATACGTAATATGCTCGGCACATTATCAGAGGTCATTAATTTTATTAACTCTTGTCCTTCGAGAGTGAAATATTTTCAAGAAAATATAGGGAAAATTTTGCCGGAATATCGCTGGAAAAAATTGCGAACCTTGTGCGCCACAAGGTGGGTGGAACGACAAGATGCCATTTTGATTTTCTTTGAAGCTTTTATTCCAATAATTCAGACACTAGAAGACTATACAGGCGAGAGACGTGTCAGCGCACAAGCTGAAATGTTATTAAATGCTGTGCATCGTTTCGACTTTCTGATTTCATTAGCAATTACATAAAGTGTGTTCGGCGTTACTGTTGTGTTCAGCAAGCAATTGCAAGATCCAAGAATCGATATTTTAAAGTGCTGCAAGCTAGTCGAAAACGTGATTTCAGTTGTTCAGAACATGCGTAAAGACAAGAACATTTTTTCCAAAATATTTCAGGAAGCCTCTGATTTATCAGTGAAGAAAAATATTGCCATTGAAACTTCAAGAACAACAAATTTTTATTAGAGTTCAGAATCGCTTTATTCAAGTGGGAGTGGGACATACAGAATGCACGGGTCATCATCATCATCATCATTGTCAACCATTATCAATCCACTGCTGACGAAGGTCTCCCCAAGTTTCCTCCACAACGGTCTGTCTTGTGCCAGTCTCCTCCATGTCACCCCTGCATACTTTCGAATTTCATCCACCCATCTCCCATGTGGTCTTCTTCTGGGTCTTTTCCTGTCCCTTGGAATCCAATCTAAAATTTCAGCTGTCCATCGATGATCTGTCCTTCTGGCAGTATGTCCAGCCCATTGCCATTTCAGGGATTTAACTCTGATCATGATGTCTTCCACTCTTGTCATTTTTCGGATCCACGTGTTCCTCTTTCTTATCTCTCCTGGTTACACCAAGCATGCACTTCTCCATGCTGCTTTGAGTTGTCTTCAGCCTTTGTATGTCTCTTTTAGTTAAGGTCCACGTCTCCGCACCATACGTAAGCACTGGAAGGATGCATTGATCAAACACTTTTCTTTTAAGACATAATGGCATATTGCTCTTGAAAATTATGCTGTTTCTTCCAAAAGCTCTCCAGGCAAGTTTTGTACGCCGATTAATTTCTTCATCAATGTGACCCTCACTTGATATCTGCTGTCCAAGATAAACGTACGTGTCTGTTATCTCCAGCTTTTCTCCATCAATCGATAAATCTTCATTTCTTGTAAAAGCATTGAACATCACTTTTGTCTTCTGAAAGTTCATTTTTAATCCCACTTCTTTACTCTTGTCAGCAAGTTCCTGGATCATACTCTGCAGCTCTGATGGGGTAGTTGCAAAAATGACTACGTCATCAGCAAAACGAAGGTGGGTTAGATAATCTCCATTAATCTTTATCCCCTTGTTTTCCCAGCTCAGTGACTGAAAACACCCTCCAATGTGGCATTAAAGAGCTTCGGAGATATGGTGTCACCTTGTCTCACTCCCTTTCCAATTTTTACGTGTGTTGTATTTTCAAACAGCCTAATCTTTGCACTTGCATTTTCATAGATGTTATTAATAATATTAATGTATGCATCTTCAATACCGCAGGTTTTCAGAGCCATTGTAACTGCTGATGGTTTCACCGAATCAAAGGCTTTTTCATAATCGATAAAAGCCATGCACAATGGAAGTTCATATTCCCTCGCTCTTTCAATTAGTTCTCTCAGCACGTGGATATGATCTATTGTGCTGTAGCCACTCCTGAATCCAGCTTGTTCTCTCGGTTGAGCCATGTCCAGTGTTACCTTCAAGCGGTGTGAAAGAACTTTAGTGAAGATTTTATAAACTACTGATAGGAGGCTGATAGGTCTGTAGTTTCCGAGATCCTCAATGTCACCTTTCTTATGTAGCAGGATCATTGTAGCGGTGTTCCAATCCTCAGGAATCTTTCCTTCATTAAGGCATCGAGTGAAATTTGGGCGAGCACTGTTTCGATTTCTCCACTTGCTTCTTGTATGATGTCTACAGTAATTCCATCTTCTCCTGGAGCTTTTCCTCGCTTCATGTTCTTGATTGCATGTGCAACTTCTGCTGGAAGGACTGGAGGAACTCTGGTACTGGTATCTTTCATGATGTCTGGAGTGCATATATCATCCCTTTCATATAATTTGGAGTAGAAATCTTTCACTCTTGTCAAAATTTCGCCTCTATTTCTTGTTACAGAACCATCTTCTTTTCTCAGTGCCATAATCTGTTTTCTTCCCTTACTGAGATGTCCCTTTGCTATCTTTAGGCTTTGGTTGTTTTCAATTGCTTTCCTCACTAGTTCACAGTTGAATTTCCTTACGTCTTCAGTGATACTTTTTCTTACTGTCTTGCATAGCTCTATATATTCCACTTTGGAAGTCACATCTTCTTTAGTTGTCCTCATCTCTCTTCTTTTTTGCATCAACATTTTGGTTTTTCCTGATAATTTGTTCACATGCAACTTGTTCTTAGACCCAGCTAATTTGTTGCTGTTTCCATAAGAGCTTTGGTTACTTTTCTGTTAACTTCAGAGATGTCCACTTCTTCCGATGTTAGGCCTTCTAAAGCAGAGAACCTGTTCTTCAGTTCTAACTTGAAGGTATTATGGTGTTTTTTAAGGTTGGTTATGTCAATAGATTTTGTTTGTCCTATGAGCTTGCCACGTTCAAGTTTAGTGTTGAGGTGCATCTTACATCTCACCAATCTATGGTCACTACCTGTGTTGAACTTGTTTAGCACACTGCAGTCTTCTATGACGAATTTTTTGTTACACATAATAAAATCAATTTCACTTGTCGTCCCATTTGGATGTCTCCATGTCCATTTCCTGTGTGGCTTTTTCTTGAAGAAGGAGTTCAAGATGAAAACCCTTCTGCCTCTGCAAACTCAACGAGAGTATTTCCACACTGGTTTCTGTTGCCATGACCGAATTTACCTACCGAAGTTTCATTCTGTTGCCGTTGCCCTATTTTTGCATTGAAATCTCCCATAATTATTTTCAAGTGCTGCTTACCTTTATTATTTAGATGACAAATTTCCTCATAAAATTCTTCAATTTCTTCTTCAGGATGACTTGTGGTGGGTGCATAAGTTTGAATAATCTGAGCCTGGTATCTTTTCGAGAGTTGGATAACAAGTCGTGCAGCTCTGTCAGAGGAACTTTCAACTTCTACAACTTTATCCTTCAGTTTCTTGTTTATTATAAATCCAACACCACTAGTTCTGCCAGTATCTGTCCCACGATAGTAGAAGAGATGTCCACTTTTCAGTTCGATGAGATCTTCTCCTTTTCTCCTTACCTCACTTAGCCCCACGATGTCCCACTTGATCCTTTGTAGTTCCTCTTCCAATTCAAGAAGCCTTGAATCAGAAGATAGGGAGCGTCCATTGTAAGTAGCCAAGGTCAGCATCAGATGGCAGCCTAGTCCGGGTAGTACTTATAAAACCATGAAAAACAACAGGAAAATATCAACTAAATACATAATAACGGGGAACACAGGGCGAACAGTCATTAACACAGGGGCACGAAACAGCCAAGGAAAGACCAGGTAGATTCGTCCGTAAGGGGTTCGAATCCCGGTCAGGCATGGATGTTGTGTTTGTCTTACGGCACTGGCTCTCTCCCTTCCCTGGAACCAGTGACCCTAAATTAGGAACGGGCGACTGCTTATAGCCCATTGAGTTGCTCACGGTGATCGTTAAACCTCCAATCAAAAAAAAAAAGACCAGGTAGAAAAGTCATGGCTGTCTCCGGAGAGCTCACATGCAAGAGCAGTGCACATTATAAAGTCATAGGCATAAAGAAAAAGTACAAGAGGACCACTGTCACAAGGGCAAACGATGAAGGCAGTCACCAGCAGCAGAAAGCTTTCAGGCATAAAACAGGCGTTCAACAGAGTCTGCAAGAAAGCAACATCGGCGACGTAGAATAGGTAAATACGAGTCTGAGCAAGAAGCTCAAACGCATACAGAATAGAATGAAAATCGATTAGAAGTTTAACGACTACCGTGAGCAACTCAATGGGCTACAAGCAGTCGTGGCAGTCACGGAGAAGACCTCGGGTTCGTTCCCAGCAGGTACGAATGCTCGAACCACTAAATATCCGCCGTGCGTCAGATGGGCACGTTAAGCCGTCGGGCCTCGGGTACTGGCCCTCCGGTAATAAATAAGGGCATATTCCTCCCCCTTTCTATTTCGCCTCCGTGTCACTTTCCTATCGGGCACTCTAGCCCAAATCTCCTAGCTTCCTGTTTCTAAAGGTTGATTAAGACCTGGGGTCAGACACTCCCTTCGCCACCCCGGTGGCGCAGTGGTCTAAGGCGCTGGCCTCTGATCATTCGCCCGTAAGGGATCCGGGTTCGAATCCTGTCAGGCATTTTTTTTTATTGGAGGTTTAACGACCACTGTGAGCAACTCAACGGCTATAAGCAGTCGCCCGTCTCTAATTTAGGGTCACTGGTTCCAGGGAAGGGAGAGAGCCAGTGCCGTAAGACAAACACAACATCCATGCCTGACCGGGATTCGAACCCGGACCCCTTACGGACGAATGATCAGAGGCCAACGCCTTAGACCACTGCGCCACCGAGGCGGCCCGGTCAGGCATGGATGTTGTGTTTGTCTTGCGGCACTGGCTCTCTCCCTTCCCTGGAACCAGTGACCCTAAATTAGGGACGGACGACTGCTTATATCCCATTGAGTTGCTCACGGTGGTCGTTAAACCTACAATTAAAAAAAAAAAAAGAAGACACTCCCTAAAATCCTTTACATCTGATCTGGCGAGTCTGAGCAAGAAGCTTAAACGCATTCAGAATAGAATGAAAATCGATTAGATGTTTAACGACTACCGTGAGCAACTCAATGGGCTACAAGCAGTTGCCTCCGTCCTTAATTTAGGGCCACTTGTTCCAGGGAAGGAGAGAGCCAGTGCCGTAAGACAAACACAACATCCGTGCCTCACCGGAATTTGAACTCGGACCTCTTTCGGATGAATGATCATAAGATATCGCTTAGAAAACTGCGCCACCAGGGCGGCCACAAACAACCTAGTGCCAGGCATGTAGAGGCAACGTACCAGTCAATTCCACCCATGATTTTTACACACTGAATTTGTACATACCCTTCCTGGATTACTTAATTACCTAACTAAGTAATTGTTTTGGTGCATACAGAGAGACATCTTTCAGAATTGCTTACCTTCTTCCTAAAGAAGTGGTGATAAACACTTGGCAAATGACGTTAATTCAACCAGTGCTGTATATTGATGCTGAAAATATGCAAGGTAAGGTTTTCATTTACAGTAATACGATTCATTTTTTATTTCTGCTTCGAATCACAAAATAGTACGTAGTTCAGTACTTGTACATTAAATTAAATTGAATATTGTGGTAATTTGTAATACAGCGTGTGTCTAAAGTCTTTCTCTGATTACGATAAAGCGTATAAAATGAACCGAGCTAGTTAGACGCACGCAGTTTGTTGCATTGATTGGGTCATATTCTCAAATTTTTTGTTCGCTGTACTTTTGGAACAATAGGTGGCGCTACACGTCTGCAGCGTAGTTTGTTGTTGAAAGCGTCAATCGGCAAAATGACGTCTATGCAGGAGAAGGCTAATTGTGTTCTCTAGTTTCATGAAACCAAATCTGCATTTTCAGTGCAGCGGAAGTTTAGGCGTGAGTATGATACAGCTCTGCCTGATGTGAAGAGCATTAGGAACTGGTATTAAAAGTTTAAACAGACGGGTAGTGTCGGTGACTGTGCAAGAAGTGGAAGACTTTCCATTAATGAGGAAACTGTCGACGCGTTGCGTGATGCATTCGTACGTAGCCCGAGGAATTCAATTCGTCATGCTTCTAGTGAAGTGGAAATATCTATGAAGACAATGCATAGCTTTTTAAGAAAGCGGCTTCGTTTTTTTCTGTATACAAATTGCAAATTGTTCAAGCTTTGGAACCTAATGATTGTCCTAGACGTGCGACATTCGCTATGGATATTCTTGAACGAATAGACGAAAAGAATGATTACCTGAAGCGGATTTGTTTTTCAGACGAATCAACTTTTCATACCTCAGGTAAAGTGAACACGGCCGCCCCGGTGGCGCAGTGGTCTAAGGCGCTGGCCTCTGATCATTCGTCCGTAAGGGGTCCGGGTTCGAATCCCGGTCAGGCATGGATGTTGTGTTTGTCTTACGGCACTGGCTCTCTCCCTTCTCTGGAACCAGTGACCCTAAATTAGGGACGGGCGACTGCTTATAGCCCATTGAGTTGCTCACGGTGGTCGTTAAACCTCCAATAAAAAAAAATAAAAAAAAAAAAGTGAACACGCATAATGCCCGTATCTGGGGTTCAGAGAACCCACATGTTTTGGAGAAACAGAGGGATAGCCCTAAAATCAATGTTTGGTGCGGACTAATGCACAACAAACTAATTTGACCGTTCTTTTTTATTGAGATCGGGTATTTACCTCGACATGATGCAGCTATATGTTGCACCTCAAATGGAAGAGCTGCAACCATGGGTAATGTTCCAGCAGGACGGTGCTCCTCCGCACTGGGTGTACCTGTCCGTCAATTCTTAGATGAAAAATTCCCTAACAGATGGATAGGTAGAAATGGTCTTATACCCTGGCCACCAAGATCCCTAGTCATTACGCCTCTTGACTTCTTTTTATGGGGCTACACTAAGGATCAAGTTTATGAAACACCAGTTGCAGATATACACTTTGAAGGGAAGAATAAGTAAAGCGTTTGCGACCGCCACAGATGACATTTTGCAGCAGACATGGAAAGAGATAAGGTACCAACTGGATGACCTCCGTGTAACAAAAGGAGCCCACGTTGAGGTATACTGATGACCCGGAAAGAAAATGTAGATTTCAGGTAAGCTATATTGGAAAGCCATATGTGTCTAACAAGCGTGGTTCATTTTATACGGTTCATCGTAATCAGGGAAAAACTTTAGACACACCCCTGGCTCTGTTTCACCCTTAGATTTATTTTTCTTTTTAGGCTCTCATTCTGAAGTAAAGGGTGAAATAGAGCTGTGAAAAATTTACTGGTTATCACGAAAAGTACATTCTTTTCCAGAATCTGCCATAGAATGCATTACTGCAATTCAGATCAATGAAGATCTGATCTACTTGAACCACGTCAAATGTCTGTTAATAATATTAGCTGTTATTCCCGTTATAACAGGGACGCCAGAGAGATCCTTCTCAGCTATGAAAGGCTGAAAACATATATAAAAACCACAATGGGTCAGCAGCGTCTTATAGGACTAGCGTTAATGCATATTCACCGAAATATTTCCCTAACAAACATTAATGAGATTTTTGGAGACATTTGTTCGAATGCACCCAAGAAGACTCACTTTTTGTGTAACATACATTCCCTTCTTTATTAAAAAGGGTTATTTAATAATTTGGTGCACTTATGTCTCTTGACTGATCCGATCGAAAACACTGATATAATCAACAAATTATTCTTCGAAAAAATTGCAAAATCGATAATGCTTATATCGAACATCACCCCCACACACACACACACACATACACTTGACGCTAAGGTAAGATATTCTGACATTCGATCAAACTGCTGGTGGTAATAAGGTGTCCCCTCTCCCTTTTCAAATTTCTGCAAACGGCACTGAACTTACATATATATATCATCACCATCATCATCATAATTGTCAACCATTGTCAATCCACTGCTGGACGAAGGTCTCTCCAAGCCTCTTCTACAACGGCCTGTCTTGTGCCAGTCTCCGTGTTACGTCCGCTTACTTTCTAATTTCCTTCACCCATCTTCCATGTGGTCTTCTTCTGGGTCTTTTCCTGTCCCTTGGTATCCAATCTAAAATTTCGACTGTCCATCGATGGCCTGTCCTTTTGGCCGTATGTCCAGCCCATTGCCATTTCAGGGATTTTACTCTGATCATGATGTCTTCCACTCTTGTCATTTTTCGGATCCACGAGTTCCTCTTCTTATCTCTCCTGGTTACACCAAGCATGCACCTATCCATGCTTGTTTGAGTTGTCTACAACCTTTGTACGTCTCTTTTAGTTAAGGTCCACGTTTCTGCACCATACGTAAGCACTGGAAGGATGCATTGATCAAACACTTTTCTTTTAAGACATAATGGCATATTGCTCTTGAAAAATATGCTGTTTCTTCCAAAAGCTATCCAGGCAAGTATTATACGCCGATTAATTTCTTCATTAATGTGACCCTCACTTGATATCTACTGTCCAAGATAAATGTACGCATCTGTTATCTCCAGCTTTTCTCCATCAATCGATAAATCTTCATTTCTTGTAAAAGCATTGTACATCACTTTTGTCTTCTGAAAGTTCATTTTTAATCCCACTTCTTTACTCTTGTCAGCAAGTTCCTGGATCATACTCTGCCACTCTGATGGGGTAGTTGCAAAAATGACTACGTCATCAGCAAAACGGAGGTGAGTTAGATAACCTCCATTAATCTTTATCCCTTTGTTTTCTTAGTTCAGTGATTGAAACACATTTTCCATTGTTGCGTTAAAGAGTTTGGGAGATAAAGTGTCACCTTGTCTCACTCCCTTTCCAATTTATATGTGTGCTGTATCCTCAAATATCCGAACCTTTGCACTTGCATTTTCATAGATGTTATTAATAATGCTAATGTATGCATCTTCAATACCGCAGGATTTCAAAGCCATTGTTACTGCTGATGGTTTCACGGAATCAAAGGCCTTTTCATAGTCAATAAGAGCCATTAATAGTGGGAGTTCATATTCTCTTGTTCTTTCAATTAGTTCTCTCAGTACGTGGATATGATCTATAGTGCTGTAGCCACTCCTGAATCCAGCTTGTTCTCTCGGTTGAGCCATGTCCAGTGTTACCTTCAAGCGGTGTGAAAGAACTTTAGTGAAGATTTTATAAACCACTGATAGGATGCAGATAGGTCTGTAGTTCCTGAGATCCTCAATGACACCTTTTTGTAGCAGGATCATTGTAGCATTGTTCCAATCCTCAGGAATCTTCCCTTCATTAAGGCATCGAGTGAAAACTTGGGCAAGTACTGTTTCAATTTCTCCACTTGCTTCTTGTATGACGTCTACAGTAATTCCATCTTCTCCTGGAGCTTTTCCCCGCTTCATGTTCTTGATTGCATGTGCAACTTCTGCTGGGAGAACGGAATAACTCTGGTACTGATACCTTTCATGATGTCTGGAGTACTTTCATATAATTTGGAGTAGAAATGTTTCACTTTTGTTAAAATTTCGCCTCTATTTCTTGTGACAGAACCATCTTCTTTTCTCAGTGCCATAATCTGTTTTCTCCCCTTACTCAGATGTCCCTTTGCTATCTTTAGGCCTTGGTCGTTTTCAATTGCTTTCCTCACTAGTTCACAGTTGAATTTCCTTACGTCTTCAGCGATACTTTTTCGTACTGTCTTGCATAGCTCTGTATATTCCACTTTGGAAGTCACATCTTCTTTAGTTGTCCTCATCTCTCTTCCTTTTTGCATCAACATTTTGGTTTTTCCTGATAATTTGTTCACATGCAAATTGTTCTTAGACCCAACTAATCCTGTTGTTGTTTTCATAAGAGCTTTGGTTACTTTTCTGTTAACTTCAGAGGTGTCCACTTCTTCTGATGTTAGACCTTATAGAGCAGAGAATCTGTTTCTCAGTTTTAATTTGAAGGTATTATGATGCTTTTTAAGGTTGGTAACGTCAATACACTTTGTTTGTTTTATGAGCTTGCCACGCTCGAGTTTAGCATTGAGTTGCATCTTACATCTTACCATTCTATGGTCACTACCTGTGTTGAACTTGTTCAGCACAATGCAGTCTTCCATGACAGATTTCTTGTTACACATAATAAAATCAATTTCACTTGTCCATCCATTGGAATGCCTCCATGTCCATTTCCTTTGCGGCTTTTTCTTGAAAAAGGGGTTCATGATGAAAAACCCTTCTGCCTCTGCAAACTCTACGAGAGTATTTCCAGGCTGGTTTCTATTACCGTGACCGAATTTATTTTCTGAAGTTTCATTCTGTTGCCGTTGCCCTATTTTTGCATTAAAATCCCCCATAATTATTTTCAAGTGCTGTTTGCCTTTATTATTTAGATGACGAATTTCCTCATAAAATTCTTCAATTTATTCTTCAGGATGACTTGTGGTGGGTGCATAAGTTTGAATAATCTGAGCCTGGTATATTCTCGAGAGTTGGATAACGAGTCGTGCAGCTCTGTCAGAGCAACTTTCAACTTCTACAACTTTATGTTTCAGTTTCTTGTTTATTATAAATCCAACACCACTAGTTCTGACAGTATCTGTGCCACGATAGTGGAAGAGATGTCCACTTTTCAGTTCAATGAGATCTTCCTTTTCTCCTTACCTCACTTAGCCCGACGATGTCCCACTTGATCCTTTGTAGTTCCTCTTTCAATTTAAGAAGTCTTGAATCAGAAGATAGGGAGCGTTCATTGTAAGTACCCAAGGTCAGCATCAAATGGCAGCCTAGTCCGGTCCTCCGGGGATTCTTAGCACCCTCTGCCTTCATGTCGCACTAGCCGCTGCCTTGGCCAGGTACATTCTAGCTGCCGGAGACTGAGGGCCAAGATTTAAGTTGTGGAGTCATTTTGGAGGGGTTTGGCCATAACTCACCACGCTATCCAAGCGGGTTGGTGAGTGTGGGATAGCATTTCCTCTAATCCCGATGGTATAGTTATACCACTCTTGGCGGTCGTCAGAGCCACTTTAGGGGGAACTGGATGCACCACGGGTTGACATTTGTCAAGGAGAGGCCTTGATGATGCGCATCACCGGCACGCGCGCACACACACACACACACACACACACACACACACACACACACACACACACACATACACACACACATACATATATATATATACACTGAAGTGCCAGAAAAACTGGTACAGACGAGCTTATGCAAAATACACCTGCGTCACCTACTCGGTTGTGTCCACCAGTGCGTACATAAAGCGATAGACATCCTTTCCAGCTGTCAGATGTGTTTTCGGCATGAGAATGACAAATAATAACGATTTAAGCAATTTTCAACGCGGTGTCATAGTTGGCGCTCGTGAGATGGACACTAGTTTTTCGGAGGTAGAAGCGAAGTTTGGATTTTCACGGACGACTATTGCAGGAGTGTACCGTGACTACAAGAATTCCGGCAAAACCTCCAACCTTCGATACCAGTGTGTCCGTAAAAAGACATTTGGTGAACATGACCATCGTCGGCTGTCAAGAATCGTTTCACACGATAGGCGTGCAACACTCTCGCAGGTATCATCAGAATTCAATGCTGGAGCCTCAACAAGCATCAGCGTCCGGACTATGCAACGTGCCCTGATACACGATATGGGCTTTGGGAGCCGACGCCCAACTCGAGTCCCCTTTGATGGGGGCATGACACAGCTATGCGCCTTGCTTGGGCACGGCAACACTTCCACTGCACACTGGATGATTGGAAACAAGTAGCCTGCTCTGACGAGTCACGTTTCCAACTGTACGGGCAGATGGAAGGATTCGTGTGTGGCGCAAACCCCATGAAGCCACGGATCCCTCCTGTCAACAGGGAACTGTACCGGCTGGTGGGGGTCCGTAATGGTATGGGGTGTGTTTAGCTGGACTATGAATGCATGATTGGAACCCCTGGTACGTCTACAAACGCCTGTGACCGGCCAACGCTATGTGCGTATCCTTTCTGACGAGGTACACCCGTTCATGTCCTGCATTCATGCTGATGGGTTGGGCCTGTTCCAACAGGACAATGCACCAGTGGCGGCTCGTGGTGTAAAATGCTGGTGAGGCGAACGGTCTTGATGTAAATGTAAAACAGTAAAACGTATGTTATTGAAAAATATATAAATTCGTATAACGTTATACGAATATATATATATATATATATATATATATATATATATCAGTGGCGTAGCAGGGGGGTCGTGGTTTGCACACCCCTTATTAGGCGAGACAGTTAGCTTTTTCTAAGTACGTTTTATAGATAATTTCCCTATTTAAATTCTTTGATTTTTATATAACTCGGAAAGCAATGTAATTTCTTGATAATAGAAGAGAAAGTAAAGCAAAGCGGCCAAAGAAGTTGCTTTATTAAATTTTTATTAAAACAACTATAATTTATTGCATTTTCTTCATTTTATTAAATTAGCTTCATTTTGTATTAATATTCAAGATGTGCGTACGTACCAATAGGAAAATATTTGTCGAAGCGCCCCCCCCCCCAAATTGTTATATGTACTTATACACAGTTATACAGCAGAAGTGCAGAACACCCCCCCCCCTTCAAAAAGTTTCATGTCAAAGGCAGTATCCCCCATTGGATATCTTTGAAGTCCTATGTTCGAGTCGGCTGAATCATTAAAATCCGCTGAGATTCGGAAGTCTCGTTAAGCCATTGGTCCAGGGTAAGCGGCGCCTTGTTATTAACAGCTGTAAACCCCATCCCTTAGGGCTCCATCCCATGTCATTTAGCCCTTATATACAAATATTATTAAACAGTAATGGAATAAAATTATAGAAATATATGAAACACGGCGTGGGGAGTCTTTCTTCACGAAAAAATCCAAAAATTTTAGAGGAAAAATGTACATATACCTCTCTATATATGTGTGTGTGTAATATACGCTACTTTTGCAACAATATTTTTATGAAAACAATTATTCGATAATTTTACAACAAAGAAAGAAATATTTCACCAGTATTCTTTTATGTAATACACTTGAGCGAAAATACGCAATTTGCGCGGTTTCTTTAGCTAGTCAATGCGTCACTCACATCCCAACGCCAATCGGAGATCCACTTCTTAAAAAATTCAAAGTAAATCATTTGAATATAATTTTTTTTCTCACGAAGTGTTTCTTGAGCTTGAATAAAAGTCACAGTTCGATTGGCATATTAGTGAAGGTGCATTTAGCACGGGTCACAAACTGAAGTCCAGGCTCGTGATAACTATGTACAGCAGAAGTCAAGCTAAGGAAGCACATTTCTATATAAAAAAAGTATAAAATAATTTAAACCTGGAATTAAAAACAGGGGAATACGATATTAATTTGCTTTGGTCTCGAACAGAATGCTTTCAGTTTATTTTTTATAAATAAGTTCAATTCTGCGATCCTTTTTGGCTGCAAATTTGTCTATGATCAGATCATAAAATGGTTGAATGGACATTAGATGGTTCAGCAATTCTTTCTCGATTGAAATTTTAGCGAGTGAAGACAAACGATCTTGTGCCGTTGTATTACGGAGGTAAGTCTTAATTCTCTTCAAACAAGAAAAAATTCCTTTCAGCAGAAGAACTTGTTGACGCCAGTGTCAATACAAGAGAAAATAATTTGTAGGCTTCTGGTAACACCTCTTTCAGCTCGTTTTCTTTCATTGTTTTCAAGGTTTTCTGAAAACTGAGTTCCCTGAAGTTGTGATCATTATATAAAAAATCTAATTCGTTTTTTAGTCGTTGTGTGTCTGTAAAAATGTTTGGATAAATTTTTTTGAGAGTGTTAAGGGCACTGGATGGAAATGACTCTGAATAACTATGGTATTTTGAGCTGTCAACTAGCTGCAGAAACTCGAGCTTTCCCATATCTTCAAATCTGGTATTTATTTGGACTTTTATATATTCATGAATACACTCAATTAAATCATTCTGTATCGTTTTAGATTGTCCAGAAAATAAGCTTCGTATTTCTTCAAAATGTGCTTTTAATTCTGGGGTGCTCCTACGAAATAACATTTGGAACATTTCCTTGAAATTACCTTTATTTAATGAGGAAATAGTTTCATCATGTCCTCGAAAAGGCAGTTCTTGCTTGCTTAGAACGACAACTAAATCAATTATATGTTCCATAAAAAGCCTATTTAGTCTGACCTTTTCATTAAACTTGACTTTATGAAGAGCAGCATTTTCTTTGAGCATATCAGAAATAGTGTTTGTTTTTTTCCATTCGTTTTAGACCTACGTGGTTAGTTCTATGCTCTTTAGAGCTTTCGTGCAATTTTGCACTACGAGAAAAGTTTTTTAGATCAAAATAACCCGTTGTGTTCCACACATTTTTCTTATTGCTCAAAAGTAAACATGGCCAGCAAAAGAGAGTTTGCTTGTAATAGCATCAGAAAGCCAGGGAAAAATCTCGTACTATGATTTATTGAAAGACCTAAAAAACGATTTGCCGCACTTCTTATCTTTAGATATTGAACTTATTATAGGTGTCGGTCTTCCAGATATGAGAACATCCTTGTTATCATAATCTTTCCAGTGTTTAAAATGAATTTCTTCCAGAACACAAATCACGTCGCTTGTTGGGCCATTCATATTTTCCAACCAAAATCAAAATATGCTGTTTAGTAACAATAACAAAATGAAAAAAGAAAAACTCAACATTACTATGAACTAGCAAACACCCGCAGAAGAGAGGATTGAAAACACACTACAAAAAGTTAGATTCAAATACACTCTGACGAATAGTTAAAGCTACGTAGAAATCTTCGTACTCCAAAGCGTATAGAGGCGAACGGCGTCATCGCCTGTGAAACCACTTTTCACAAGGGTCATCTGCTCATTTTCCCGCGCCCATTGGATACACAATCCTTGGGTTCTCCAATAACAGCGGAGATGCGATTCCAGTTTAAGCGAAATGGAGGGTCGCCTCAGAAATTTCCTTTCTCTTACTGGAAGTCCGGCACCTCTTTAGGTAGACCTCGGACCGTGGGGGTGGGGGTGGGGGTTCAGTCTGTAGGGCTCTTCTCTGATCCCCAGTTCCCAAAACCGGCTTCTCATCGAGACGATTCAGCCGGTCGCCTCTAAGCGCTTAAAACATGCAGCTGCTTTGCAAAAATAATGATTCATTCCTCTTCTCGAAAGCCTTTCTTTAACCATTCATGAATCACAATGTGAATTTCAGTGTTTCATTTATCCTGCAAAGTTCTTATATCTTTGTTACTGACAGAAGGTTTTTTTTTTCTTTCACTTCTCATTCTGCGGAATTTCAGGTGAGGCGGCGCCTCACTTGCCTCATCTGACGGGCCGCCACTGCAATGCACCTCCACACAAGTGTCGGGACACCACATTATGGTTAGAGAAGCATTCATCTGAGTTCGGGGTGTTGGCATTCCCACCCTAGTCCCTAGATCTGAACGTGATAGAACATATTTGGGATGCCATGCAACGCGCTATCGAACACAGTCTCCTCCCAGCAGGGGAGGAGACAAAAATTAGGACAATTATTTTGGCCAATTTGAGTCGCTCTGCGTTTTATCAAGAGATTTTTTAAATATTTAAACTTAGCGAATACGTATTTAGGTGCGTTTTTTGGAGGTGTTCTTTCTTCTAGGGGTCCATGGATGCAAAAGCTCGGGACGTGATTTCACCCTAACATTCCAGGCCAGTTCGTTCCTGGGTACATGTGTTTCTGCAATGGACTGAAAGACTAAAACCTGTCTGATTTGGTCGCCTCAATCCTAATCCGCACCTGGTCACCAACGATCATTTTGTTCAGCAACATTTTTGTCTGAGGTGCCGCATTACGAAAGAAATGTTCTAATGCACTCAACTGAGCCGTGTTTCATTTGAGTAGAAGACAGCGTCATCACCCTGTTGAAATTACGTAACTTTTGCTAAAATCGAGAAATGTGTTTTGAAAAATGCTTGTTTCGGGATTTAAAGACCACCATGAATAAGTATAGAAGAGCTATATGCAGTCTGCCGTCTTTTATTTTGGCCACTAGGACCAAAGATGGGACGGAGCCATTCGCAGTCAGACAAACACACAAGCTATACCTCGTCCGGTACTCGACCTGATGTTTGAGTCCCGGACGAGGTATAGCTGGTGAGCCGATCTCAGACGAATGGTCAGAATCCAGCGCCTGATGAGATCACTCGGGTATTGGCTTTGTCAAGGTAAACGGGTCAAAGTTTTATAAGGGTGGTCACTTAAGCACATTGTACTGACATTTGTTTTATGCAGTGTGAGGTCTGCTGTCGCATACCAACAGGGACTGCACCCCACTCGCACTTCCCCTGAAGATCCCGAACATGGAAAAAATCGATTAGCGTGTCTCATAAAACTAGCTTTTCCAATGCCACTATACCATTTTGCCTCTTCAAATGGACCGAATGATGAGGAAAATTTAAGGAAAAGATGGCTTATCATATTAAATACCGAACTAAAGAGCAGAATGTTCATTTCATTCTGAATAAACCTGCCAAAAATTAATAGCCTAGTTCCTGAGTTTAGTTGTATTATAGTATTATGTAATATGACTGTCGAAAATAAATTTCTAATCAGCCTGAATTTAAATTAAAAAAAAAAATACTTGGTGATGGAATTCTTGGAGTTTGGGCCGAAATAGGCTCTCAAAACCAAAAACGGCAAACTTGTACCTCATTTTATGCTGGGTTTTTTTTATTTGAGAAGCAAACCCTGAAAAAAGAAGAATATCATAATTTCTGGGGCACTCCAGCATCCGGGACCCCGCGCCTGAGCTTCGTTGGCTTTCTTGTAAGTCCGCCGATCTCCATGTGCTATAACACAATATAAATACTCGGTAGAGTCACATTATTGTGACCACCAGCTAATGTCCAAAATAACCGCTGTGTGCAGTGCGGACAGCAGCTAGACTGGCTAAGAGTGACTCAATAAGGTGCTGGAAGGTGTTCACAGGTATGTGGAGCCATGCTGCCTGCAGTGCATCTGACGCGTGGTGGAAGATCCATAGAGCAAAAAAACGATCAAGGTGGTCCCACAGATGCTCGATTGGGTTTAAGTCTTGGGAATTAGGGGGCCAGGGAAGTAATTTGAAGTCTTCAACGTGCTTTTCCAACAACTGTCGGACATTTCTAGTTGTGTGATGTCGCATTGTTGTGTTGGAAGATCCCAACTGCCCCAGAGAAAACAATCAGCATGTATACGTGGTTTGCAAGGATAGATTCATAACGAATTCGGTCCATAGTGCCTTCCACAGGTATGAGTGGGCCCAGATAATGCCATGAAAACATTTGCCGGACCATAACACTGCCCCCACCAACTTGTGTTCTGCCAGCAATGGTTAAAGAGTTTTTTCTCCGATGTTTCTCGCCTTATACGCCAATGCCCATCCATTTGATGAAGCAGAAAACATGACTCATCGGAGAAAGCAATCCTTTGCCAATCAGCGGAGCTCCAATTCTGATACTGCCGTACAAATTTAAGCCTTTTCTGGCCGCCCCGGTGGCGCAGTGGTCTAAGGCGTTGGCCTCTGATCATTCGTCAGTAAGGGGTCCGGGTTCGAATCCCGGTCAGGCATGGATGTTGTGTTTGTCTTACGGCACTGGCTCTGTCCCTTCCCTGGAACCAGTGACCCTAAATTAGGGACGGGCGACTGCTTATAGCCCATTGAGTTGCTCACGGCGGTCGTTAAACCTCCAATCAATCAATCAATCAATCAAGACCTTTTCTGCCGATGTAACTTCGTTACCATAGGTGCAGTGACCATCCGTATGCATTGGAGCCCCATACGGAGCAGGGTTCGCTGAACTTTCGTTTCAGACACACTCCCAGTAGCACTCTTGTTCATTCGGCCAGTGAGTTGCTCCAGTGTTGCGTCTCAATCGGCCCTCACGCACCTTCGAAGCTGACGTTCACCTCTCACATCAATGGCATGTGGTGCTCCGCAGTTTTCGCATCCCTTATTCGTAATGGTGCCATTTCTCCAATCACGATACACTTTAACCACCGCAGCACGCGAATAGTTCACAGACTGCGTCGTTTCAGAAATACTGCCACCCTTGGCCAGGCCCTTCACGACCATATAGGCGAACTAGGTGACCGCCTAGGGCGCCAAAAAACACGCAAAACTAAAGTTTCGTAAAAAAATCAAAAATCAGTAGAATTAGAAAAAAATTACTAAATCACTAAATGCCGAATAAAATTGGAAAAATCAGTAGACATGGCAACACTGAGAAAGATAATGACCCCTCTAAAGTTCCTCACTCGTGTTAACTAACGTCGTCCACTCATATTGCGCAATCTCTCAAAGCGTAGCTCAAACCTTCTCTCCCCAAGGTCGACACACTCAGCATCCTGACCTTTCCTGACCTCCAGCTAGCTCTCATACATCCTACGCAATTTTCGTTCTCACAGACAGAACGTAAACATACTACTGGCGCCTTTCACTTCCTCCCATTTCGAAACTGAAACATTAAAACTTAAGTTCTATTTTTATTTCTCCCTTCACATTCCTACATCGTCACAGCGCAAAATAAAACATCAACAAAACAGTGTAGTGTAAGTGCGTTTTCTTACTGTGATTTCACTGTGTAATGTAAGTACGTTTCCTTACAGGTCGATGGTATTAAGACATGGTCGATAAAAAAAAAAAAAGCCTCGGGATTCCAGAATCGTAAAAGGAAGGCTGAGGAGGAAAAATCACTATCAAAGCTAAAGGGCTCGTTTCTGAAGTATTTACGCCATCAAAATCAAAACAGGCGCACTGAAGATTTGAGAGAAGAATCAACGGTTAACCTGGCAGGGAGTAGTAACATAGAAAACGTGGCCGTTGTCCCAGAAACAGATGAAAATAAGCCAGCTAATACCTCCAATGGAGAAATATGTGAAGATCCTAATCAACATCGCGAAGAGGAAGTGTTAGGAAATGTCACCAACCTTGACGTCAACTATAGAGATCCGGCTACATGGGATGTTCGTGATGATCAATTGTGTCAAATGCTCGTCGAACATGGACCCTACCAAGTTACAGAGTTCAACTTTCCTCTAGACGACAATCGAAGAAAGTTTTCAATAGTTCACTACAAAAGGCGTCTAATCAATGGTGAATACCTTCGTCGTGAATGGCTTCTGTACTCTCCTTCAAAGAATGCAGTGTTCTGCTTCTGCTGCATGCTATTTTCGAAAACAGCTGGACGATCAGCGCTATGCAGTAACGGTATAAATGACTGGAAAAATATATCTGCCCTCTTAGCTAGCCATGAAAAAAACAGTGATCATATGACAAGCTTTCAAGAGTGGAAAGGGCTCAAAGTTAGATTAAAGAAAAGCAAAACTATCGGTGAAGAACATTTACGTCTAATTAGGAAAGAAGAAAAATTCTGGCATCAAGTGTTAGAAAGACTGATTACATTGGTAAGAGTGCTTGGAGCTCAAAACTTAACATTTCGTGGAACAGACGAAAAGTTATTTACTTGTGAAAATGGAAACTTTCTTAAATTTGTAGAATACCTGGCTTTGTTTGATCCTACATAAATGAACATCTCCGAAACGTTCGTGACAAGGAGACTCACATTGATTACCTGGGAAAAGACATTCAAAATAAACTGATAAAACTTTTGAGTAATGCTGTACAGAAAAAAGTTCTATCTACTGTTCACAATGCTAAATACTTTTCTATAGTACTTGATTGCACATCCGATGTGAGTCATGTCGAGCAGATGACAATCAATGTTCTATTTGTAGCAACAACAGACGACAAAGGATGTGAAATCAAAGAACACTTCTTGGGATTTGTTCCTGTTTCGGATACCACTGCTGCTGGTTTGACTTCAGCTATTCTCGAGAAGTTTGAAGACATGTCCCTTCCATTAGGAAACGTGCGTGGCCAAGGGTATGACAATGGAAGCAACATGAGGGGGAAGAACATTTGTCTTCAACGACGGATTTTAGATGTTAATCCACGAACATTTTTTGTACCATGCAGCTCTCATTCCTTAAATTTCGTGGTAAATGATGCTGCTAAGCACTGTTTGGCTGCCACGTGTTTCTTTTGTTTGGTACAAAGCGCAAAGCCGGCTGGGCCATAGGGGCAACCAGGGCGGTCGCCCCGGGCCCCGCGTCTTCACGGGGCCCCGCATCTTAGAAAATAAAAACAAAATCCTTTTTCCTAGAATTCTCTATATTTATTGCTATTTTATTTTTAATTTTGGGGCACGAGACCCTTAAAATATATTTTTACAATGTTTTTTTCCCATTTACAAACCCCCTCCACTGTTTTAGACCTTGCACTTTTCCACATTCAGGAAACAGCAAAATAAACATCATCACATTTTATCACTCCCTACTATATGCTCAACAATTTGTGTGTAAACCAGACACTGAAATTTAAAAACAATGAAAATAACAATATTGACGTTGTTTTTGGGCTATATATGGACGCCAATTGTTGAGTGACTTTAAAAACAGTATTAGAAATTAAAACAAAGGAAAGAAACTTTCATACATGAGAGTGTATGAAAGATAAAAAAAGGTACTAATTGATTTTTGATGCAAGGTAACTCACTAATTTGTCAGTTATACCACCTTGTACCAAAAATCAATCACTAAAACAAAATGTGCCAGGAAAAAAATATGTATATATAAACGAATTTATTTAAGAAAGATCCTTATTATTCGCTACGTAAAAATGCTTGCTATAGAAAAACATTCGCTACGCAGATTAGTTACATTTATCGTTTTACCATTATGTGGGGAAGTTTTTATAAAAATCACCGTTCTACCTGGAAAGAAAATCCATAGATTTTAGCAGTCTTTAATCTCTCTCTCTGCTGCCTTTCAATCTTTCTCTGTATTTGTCTGTCTGTCTGTCTCTCTCTCTGAACTTTCAACCATATTATGGTCTTTTTCTTAAGCTCACGGTAATTTGAGATAATCATTTTTCTTTATAATGGTTTTCGCATGTTTATTTTTTTTTCACGCAACGATTTTATTAAACTATGAGATTTATTTTCTAAGGCGCTTAATGAAATTTTTGCTCAGGCGCCGCTAGGAAATTTCGCCGCAGGCCTCGCAAAAGTTCCATCCGGCCCTGACAAAGCGTGTATGTGTTCTTTTCTGCTTCAACTCAATGTTGCGAAGTACTCATGTGCCACTTGCCTTCTCAAACACTGAAACCACTCAGTGATACCAGGTCCAGAAGGGAGAGCAGAATCGATACTTTGCAGCCACTTCGTTATCAGCTAAGTGAAGTGCATGACGCTCTCATGGGCATTGTTGAAGACACCAATCTTACAGGACCGTCTGGTAATGTTTCACGAGTTGAGGCTCAAGGACTTGCCAAAAATATTGGAAATTTTACATCTCTTGTTGTATGGTACAACATTTTGTTTGAAATTAATTTAGCCATTAAGTTACTCCAGTCCAGGGAATTTGATTTAGCTGTTGCTACAAAGCAGCTTCTGGCAACCAAAGTATTCCTTGAAAACTGCAGAACTGATGTAGGATTTGAGAAGATGTTAGTAGATGCCAGAGAAATCGCCGAAGAACTTGATATTCCGGCTTCATTTGAATCAGAGCCAGCACCTAAGCGCTTGAAAAAAGAAAAGGCACTTTTCGTATGAAGCAGAACATGAGCCAATACAAAATGAAAAACAGCAGTTCAAAATAAACTTTTATTTTTCAATCCTGGACACTGCAATAAACTCAATTAACGAACGACTTACCCACATGGAAGAGATTATATCCATATTTGGATTTCTGTACCATATCAACACCTTAGAGGACAAACCACCCAAGTACGTACTAGAGGAATGTTTAAAGTTCGAAAGAGCGTTGACTCATAATGAATCTAAGTATATTGATGCTACCGAGTTGTGTAGTGAGCTACAAGCTGTTTCAAGACGATTTCCTAAGAAATCAACACCAAATGATGTTCTTGACTTCATTTGCAAGTCCAACTTGCAAGAAAGTGTACCTAATTTGTTTATCGCTCTAAGGGTTATACTGACGCTGCCGGTATCAGTAGCCACTGGAGGGAGGAGCTTTTCTAAGCTAAAGTTAATCAAGACATACCTCAGGTCGTCTATGACACAAGAAAGACTGGTGGGACTGGCAACTATATCAATCGAACAGGAATTAGAACAAACTATCAACCTTAATGAACTGGTTTCTACATTTTCCAAGCTTAAGGCTAGAAAAAAGAAAATGTAATCTTTAGTCTCTTGAAGTTCTAGTACTCTGTTAATTTTTACATATTTCCATTTTAATATTGTTAAATTTCAATATAGTTTTCTATAATTTATTCTCAATAAATAAATATTAATTGTGTTTTTTATTTTCACTTTTGAAAGTATGTGGCTGACTTGCATTTCAAATTCGTAAAAAAAGTGTATACATTAAAAGTCAAAAGGTTATTAGTATGACTTTTAACTATTAGTATAAATAAGTGTTAACCATTGGGGGAGGGGCGCTTAAAGATATTTCGCCTTTGGGCGCCAAGTTACCTTGCACCGGCCCTGCCCTTGGCCCAAAAGCCAATAATCATCCCTTTTTTTGCAATTCTGATAAATCGTTCCTTTAATCCATGACAGCAACGAGTGACATGTTTTCAGATCGCCTACAGGCTACTGCCAACTGCACACCTTATATATCCTCCAAGCCAGCTCACGACACGTGCCTTCTTTCATTGGCTACACAATACTGACCTCAAAAGTAGGTGTCAAAATAATTTGACTTGACTGTGTAGTTCCACAGTGAAACGTGCACTTCGAGTAGAATAACAAGACTTTCATTCTTTTGGTTTGAATGGTCTTTACAACATAGTTTAATGAATTGATAAAAATAATTTAGACAACTGAATGGAAGAAATAAGAAAGTAATTGTTATTTAAGATATGTCATTTGTAATGTTCGTTCAGTGGTATTCTGAGTTACGTTTGATGTTATATCCTCAGCAGTGCCACCACCCCTGGCAGGGTGGGGTTAGGCACAACTGAAAATGCACTGGCGGAAAGTGATAAAAGAACACCAAGAAGGAGACATCTGATACCAACGAAATTTATACAGCATGATAACGGAATACAGAGGATAACGTGATCAAAACATTATTGCAAAATACAGCTGTATTTTCTGGTAAACTGAAAAATAACATTTCCATGTAACATGGTTAGTACGAGGTTGAACCGCCATGAACTGCGTCACACTGTGCGATTCTGGCATGGAGTTTGTCGTACAGATGTTGGATGTAAGTTTGGGGCATTGAGTTCCAAGCATCCTCAACCTGCAGTCGTAAATCGGGGATGGTCATGGCTGGCAGTGGAGACCGGATAAGTCGTTGCCCCATAAAATCCCACACGTGCTCAATGGGAACAAATCCGGTGAACGTGCAGGCCATGGAAGTTGTCTCACACCCTGAAGTGCATGTTGCGTTGCACGTGCCGTGTGTGTGCGTGCGTTATTTTGCTGGAAAACACCCCGATAGACCGACCTTACAAATGGCACAACAACGGGCTGAATGATGTTGTTGATGTAGGAGGTGCTGTTTAACGTACCCAGTACAAACACTAGTTGTGTACGGGAGTGATAGCTGATCGCTCCCCACACCAGGAGACCAGGTGTAGGCCCTGTGTGTCGCTGGCGGATGCAAGAAGGGTGGAGACGCTCCCCTGTGCGTCTGCGAACACGCATACGACCATCGGAGGCTCCCAAGCAGAATCTCCTTTTATCGCTGAACACGACAGATCGCCATTGCGTTCTCCAGTGCAGGCGTTGGCGACACCACTGCAGCCGTTCGTGACGGTGGGCTGGAATCAGAGGTACACATGCCAGAGGCACACGTGCACGTATTCCTGCATTCAGTAGACGGTTGCGGATTGTTCGCACAGTCACCTCAGGTGCAACGGCAGCTCAGATGTGCGTCGCAGTGGATGTTCCGCTTGACAACGCCGCTCTTCTTATGCGTCGATCGGTCCGCTCATCAGTCCGTCTGTGACTCCCGGTTCCACGTCTTCTCGTGTGGAAATGTTCCTCGGACCATCTACGCCACCATCGTACCACCACCGATACTTCCCGTTCAATTCGCTCCGCAATACGACGATACGACCACTTGGCATCGCGGAGTCCGACTAGACGACCTCGCTCAAAGTCCGATAACTGCTGAAATCGTAAATGTCTTCCATGTCCAGGCATTGCAGCTTCTTCAGGATCTTCGCACGTGTCCGTACGCCGACGACTGATTACATTCACTTCGCCGTACTCCCTAAATACCACTGACGATAATTTGCATATTATGCCGTGCTGTGGCGTAAGGCTCACTGGTTGGTCCCGAAATTAACATCACACCTACGCAAACTCGACCCCATTAACATATGTAAATTTCATGATCGTCCGCCAATTTCTTCTTGGTGTTCTTTTTTCACTTTCCGCCAGTGTATAACCTTTCTCAAAATGAACAACCCGTGGTCTAAATCATAAATAAACCCACTGGCAACTGCTGCAGAAGAATTGTTGTGGTAATGTTCATATTGCGTAACAACACTAGCAAAGCCACAATGTCAAACATAAATAAATGTATCAGTGAGTGCCTCGAAGAGTTACTTTCAGACTTGGTAAATCACTATATTAAGATCAAGATGCGTAGATCATTTTATCAGTGTGAAAAGCAAAATAGCATAAGAACCAAACTTTGGAAGGGGCAAACAAGAAAAGTGTTGAATGCTAAAAATATGGAATCAAAGATTATGAAAGCATCTGCATTCACACATGCAAAACAATGTAGACCTCTCCCTTTGTTTACCTATTTTTGGCCATATCTCTTTGCCATTTAGGATGCCAATTTAAGTTCAAATTTCAGATGCAAAATCATAAAAAATCCGAAAATGCTTATTATAACATAAACTTTAGTTAGTTTGTCAGTGCACAAAAATTCTGAAATTTACTCCATATTAAGTTTATAAACATCAGCTTTCCAATTCCATTGTTGTAGCAGTAAACTTTACCAAAATAGTATAAAAATCATGTTTATATATATCCCACCTGCTCAGATAACTACCTTTACACTTTTAGATATATTGATGATCTGCTGTGTATCAATAATTCAGAAGTTATAGAGAGTGATTTTGATAATATCTATCCTAGCTCTCTTAACTTATGTAAAACCAACCACAGTAATCAGGAACTTGAGTTCCTAGACTTAAGCATTAAGCTCAACAGAGGTAACCCATCTATTAGCCTCTTTGATAAAAGAGTTAATTTTCCTTTCAAAGTAATTAAATATCTACACTGGAATAATAACATTTCAACCAAAGTAATTGAGAATGTACTAATTTCTCAGGTCCTAAGAATTTCAAGAATTTGCAGCAACAATTTGGATTTCAATTACCACATTAATATACTATTAGAAAGTTTTCTAGAGAACGAAATTCCTTCTTCTTTCATCAAAAGAACTTTAAGAAAAATTATTCTGAATAATAGAGTAAGGTTGGCAGATCTGCTTTAATTTTCTACACAGTTATTATATGATTCTGACCAATCAAAGCCGTAAGGAAGTTGGCTAGAGGATGCCTATTAACTACCTAAAGGAACCTTAGTGCTATGGATATGACGGTCCTATTAAAACAAAAAATTAAATAATATAAACAAAATCACAAAAAAAGCTTAAAAATCTGTTTATAAAAGAAAATAAAAACAAATAAAAAAGAAAACTAGTTATTCATCACTAGGATAGCTATACTAAAAATAGTAAAACCAAAATTAAAATTAATAAGATTCTGATTAATCTATAGAAGCTCACTAAGGTGATTTAATACATGCAAAGATTATTAAATAAACTGCTCGTGTATTTTATAATATTTCTCATGTATTCTGGAGAGTTAATTCTGCTCATTCTGATCATACAGATCCACAGTCTTAAGTTTATATATTTTTTTCTCTGGTTAAAATCTCCGCGCGTTGGTTTCTTGCTGTATGAGGAGGCCATCAGCCCCACCCTCACTGCCCCCAGCGTCTAGGGAGTGGCGGAAGGGGTCAGCCATGTTCTCCTCTTGTGTGGAGAAAAGTTTTTGTCACACAAGAGGTAAGCTCTCTTCCTTGTTTTTGGGTTCTAGGTTTTATAAGTTCAATGTTTGTACTTTATGTACCTTTTCTCTGTCGTTTTTTAGCTTTTCAGCTTTTAAGCATTGGTTTGTCTGTTAACATTTTTGCGGGTTTTAACTCTTACTTTTCTTTGTAACTTTGAGCGTCTTTTGAGGTACCTAGGAACAGAAGAAGGCTAAGCCTGTTCCTTTTCTATGCGCTGTCTATGCGCTGCTTTTTCAAAGTAGTTAAGTTCTTAATAACTAATTAATTATGCACTTAAAGCACTGCTGAAATACTTTGTACATATTGCAACTAACTGTTTAAGGTATATAACTTTCACAAAGTTTTCTTTAGTTAATATTTATCTTTAACTTATTCTCGTTTTCGTGCTGTCATAAGTTGTAGAGTAGGGGTTTTAGACTCAAGTTTTCTTTCAAAAATCTGTTCGTTATAAATTAACATTTCCTTTTTTTTTTTTTTTTTTTAATTGCAATGTAAAATTTGGATTTCTTTTGCATTGTTTTCAGGTTTAAATTCTCTCTCAAACGAACTTGGAATTTCGTTATAGCTGAAAATCATTTCCATTTATTATGTCACTCTCACAGCTTGAGTTCTCTTTAATCTTCTTCTCTCTGTTTAATAGTAACAGATGAAGAGCATGGGTCGGGCCATGAAGGTTAATGGATGCAAGCGAAATTGTTAACTAGTGCTAGGTCATGCTACTCTACGGAGGACATGACTTATATATATATATTTTTTAACTATTTTAGGTGGGAATGTTACTTGCATCTATGGCCTTGCAGAAACCCATTTCCAACTAGGTCATTGTGGAAGTGAGAAAATGCAGAGTTTTTGCTGGTCCTTGATAAAGCCAAGGCTCAGTATTCTCGACACCTTCTACATTCAGTTGTTTTATTTTATTTTTTTATCTTTTCTCCTTTTACTCACACAGGTAGATACATAACCTTTTCTATGTTGTATTAGGTGTGAGTCAAAATTATATATGTATTTTTTTGCTTAGGTATCTTCTTTATAGAATATATATATATATATATATATATATATATATATATATATTACCTATGTTGTCTATTTGACAGTAATCTGCTTTGCTGCAATCCCTAGAAAGGGTTTTAGAAGTTTCTTGCAAAAAATCGTCGCACCTAAGTGTATTTGTTCAGCCGTTTTTCATCCTAACATGTTAAAAAACGCAATTTGTATGCTTATGAATTGCTAGGAATCGGAATGTTTAAATTTGAGGACGTACTGCTAATGAAAAATCTATTGGTCGGCAGTGATTTGCAAGTTCGCTTTACGTACTGACATATATATTTTTTTAATTATGTGTATTTCCACTTGACTTAGCTACAAATATTTGGGCTAGCATAATATAATTTGTCATTCCTGAAACACCCTACCGTCAACAGTCTATGCTCTGGTGCAAGGAGGTTAGAAGAAGAGGAGGTGAAAGGACTCGTTTTGTGTGAAGCCAAAACAGATCAGCTGTTCCGATCTTCTCTCTGTGGCGACAGTATTTGTCATTTTCTTGTAGGACTTCCGTCCACAGTGAGTAGAGTTTAGGTCCCAAACACCTACAGCGAGATCGCCTTTTGGGCAGGACACAGAAACGGAAGGAATGAGAGCAAGTCTAGCGACTTTGACAGAACAGTTTGTAGTGAGATTAGAGTATAGTAGATGGCTCCACCGTACAAGTACGATGTTGCACATAGAGGGGTGAGAGAATTTCAGTGGGGGCGGCATGGGAAAGGATACCCATTTAACCAGTGGGTCCAGCCCGGGGGCCGTCACTTAACGGGCTCGTCCGATGCACGGCGGATATTCAGCGATTGTTAGTAAATCACATCATCTCTGAAAGATCAGCCCAGGATCGAACCTGAGGTCCTGGCATTGATAGTCTGACTCGCTGACCACTAGGCTATCCGCGGCTTTCCTCTCTCTGTGGTGGTGGAAGTCTGAGGGAGTTCAGAGACGTGACGTCACGTCGTGTGCCAAAAGCAATTTCGCTTAGCGTATGCAAACCATGTAAACCAGGGACGCAAACAAAGAATATTTCGGACTTCGTATTTCTCAACATTAGGGTTTTGGTTATATTTTAAACATAGTTCATTGCACATGCGCAGTATGCAAATAACCATGTGCAGCATGCACTTCCGCTCAAAAAATCATTATTTTGTTCAATTTTTTACACATATTTTCCTATTTTTTCTGGAATTTTTTAATTATGAGAATGAATACTTCAGCCTCACATTTTTTCATGACTGTATGGGTAGAGTAAGGGTCAAAAAAACCAGTTCGAAATCGCGATTTCCCCATAGAGATATACAGGAGATTCTCGGATTGGGCGCATTGGCGTAGTCAGCTGATAAATAGTGGCGTCACGCCAGAAGCACAGGCAGAGTGGCTGTTACCCTCTCCTCCTTATTCTAATTTCCTTGCTCTAATGATGTTGCTTGCGATCACGGTCAGCCACTTTTCGTGACGTCATATTTCCAAGGAGCAAGCCATCTTCTTCAAGTATGGCCATGGCATTGGTGGCCCGGAAAAAACGCTACATCTACCTTATTCGCCAAAGCTTTCACCATTCCACTGCTATTTATTGTATAGTTTGCAGCATAATGTGGGCATGAAATCGACTAAGGCCGCCCCGGTGGCGCAGTGGTCTAAGGCGTTGGCCTCTGATCGTTCGTCCGAAAGGGGTCCGGGTTCGAATCCCGGTGAGGCATGGATGTTGTGTTTGTCTTACGGCACTGGCTCTCTCCCTTCCCTGGAACCAGTGACCCTAAATTAGGGACGGGCGACTGCTTATAGCCCATTGAGTTGCTCACGGTGGTCGTTAAACCTCCAAGCAAAAAAAAAAAAAAAAAAAGAAATCGACTAAGGAGGCTGTCACAGCCATGCTCTGCATCTTTTTTGATTCAGTGCTACTACAATTATTTTTTGTTTGTTTATTTATTTATTTTTTTTTGATTGGAGGTTTAACGACCACCGTGAGCAACTCAATGGGCTATAAGCAGTCGCCCGTCCCTAATTTAGGGTAACTGGTTCCAGGGAAGGGAGAGAGCCAGTGCCGTAAGACAAACACAACATCCATGCCTGACCGGGATTCGAACCCGGACCCCTTACGGACGAATGATCATAGGCCAGCGCTTTAGACCACTGCGCCACCGAGGCGGCGTTTGTTTATTTGGGGTTTTTACGACCACTGTGAGCAAATCAGTGGGTTAAAAGCAGTCGCACCTTTCCTAATTTAGGGACACTGGCTCCAGGAAAAGCAGAGAACCCGTGTCATAAGATGAAAACACCACCCATACCTCACCGGGATTCGAACCCGCTCCCATCTGGGATGAATGATCAGAGGATAGCTTTAAGACACAGCGCCCAGCAGAATTTGTGGTTGCAACATTGGCAACATTATGAAAATTGGAGGGGAGATCTTATACAGAATGAGGATAAATATATATTTGATACAATGAGTTTTTACTTTGAAATTAAGTGAAAACCTGAACATAACTTTTAACAGAGGAGTAGGCAAGGAGGGTCCTCGGGTCCGAACCTTCCTTGAGGTTGGATTGAGTACGAATTTAAAGCGATGTATAAGTATATAAGAGGCTTTCACCAATGAACTAAATCCATGGACATTCTCCCCAACAAATTTGTGGCTGCGCCACTGACTTTTAATGCGCCAGAATGTTGTCGTGGCGAAAACTCTAGACTTCTGAATCAGGCCTGTTCAGATGAATTGTTAAATGTAGGTGGCAACACTGAATTTGACACCGATGATTGGATGGATACATAACTGGGAAGTAAGAGTGGTACGGTACGGGAACGCTATAGTAAAGTGTGTTGTAGATCTTCAATTCTTTCTGTTAAACAAATAATCGTAGGTCAGTCAGTATGTCTTACGCTTACCTCTTCAAATATATTATTATCGGCGACACAGGTAAATTTCTAGCTTGAAGTCCTTAGTTTTTGTGTTTCGCAGCGATATTACTTTCTTGCATATGTTTCATGGATCACAGCTGCTTATGGATGAGTAATCTTTTTAAAGTAGATTATGCGTCACACACGGGAATGAGTTTCATCGAAATTGAAACATTCGTTAATAATTTATGGGTCCTGCTGTACGTATTATTTTCACAAATAATTATGCCTTATTATCCTGGTATAGTATGAACAGTTTTCCTGCTTGCATTGTAGTGTCCAAGAAACAAAACATCTTCGCTCTGGTGCCAGGATTTTTTTTTTCTACCGTTTTTCGTTTATCTCCAAAATTTAGTACCTACTTTAAAAATCGTTTAACAGTTTCCATTAGTAATGTCTGATAGTCATCATTTTGGTGGCCTTTGTAGGTGCGAGAAAATTTGAATATTTTTAGAATAATAACGGCAACCGTGTATGTCTTCATGAAGTAATGTTTTTTTAGTTTTAAAGGAAATGAGTCTTGGTAGAATGAGGCGGTATGGAACTTGAGTCTTTGTAGTTTGTGTGTTGTGATCTTCAGGTGGTAGTGTGGAATGAACTTTACCTATATATCGCACACCCATTATACATATGTTTATATAATATCTTTTTATGTGGAGTGAGTATTATAGTTAACGGCAGATGATCCAACTTTTGTATAGCTCCCAAACATTAACATTTTTAACAGGTTTTAAGGGATCATATAGAATTTATTACGAAGATTACATATTATTATTGTTATAGAGAGTTGATTCAAACACTATCAGTAATCATTTTTGTCCAGAATTTTCTCCCACCAGTGTTTGGCATTTTAAAGAAGTCAGACCTCAGGATTCTTGCATGCATTTTTTTTCCAACCATTTCTTTTTGTGTTATAAAACTCTAAAACCATTAAGGGAAGTGCAAAACAAAAATAAAGTTGTGTGACTTGCATGCCAAAATCATGCTTGCTTCAACAATATAGATATAAATATCTATGCAAAATGCCATGTTGGCTGCCCTGATGGCACACTGGTTTAAGCGCTAGCTTATGACTATTCTTCTATGAAGAGGCCGAGCTCGAATCCCAGTAAGGCATGTATGTTGTGTTTATCTTACGACACTGGCTCTCTCCCTTCCCTGGAACCAGTGACCCTAAATTAGGGATGGGCGACTGCTTATAGCCCATTGAGTTGCTCACGGTGGTCATTAAATCCCCAATAAAAAAAAAAAAAGTGCCACATTGCCACCCCAATGGCACAGTAGTCTTAAGTGCTGGCTTCTGTCTGAAATGGGTGTGGGTTTGAAATCTGGATGAGGCATGGATGTGTTTCTGTAGTGCATTATTCTCTACTTTTCTTGGCACCAGTGGCTCTAAAATAGGGATGGGTGACTGCTTATAGCCCTTTGAGTTGCTCACAGTAATCATTAAATCCCCCCCCCCCCAAATCAGTGTCATGGTTTCTCAGGCTTAAAAGCTTGCTGCCTGCAAGAACTATTTATAAAGCGATCGGAGAATATATAAAAATAACTGCCTGAAAGTAAAAGATAAAATACAAATGCTACAGTTTCCCTCTTGATGCTGTGATATATGCACAGTAAAACTGCAGTTGCAGACAAAATAACTATTGGCATTAAACAGTGGTTCCATGAAGTTATTGCCATGCTTAATAATCTCAGCATACTGCATCTCATACTCTTTTATTATTCATAGATTCCTTTGCTTTTAATTGCAGAGTCATCTCTTATTCAATAATCTTCCTGTGGCCTGAAACCGGTGGCTTATTTCATAGGGATCACCAACAGACTAACTTCTCTTCCATCCCCTTTTAAACAGGCAGGCATTGGTAGTACTGTATCTTCTATCAGTACTACCAGATGCATTCCATGTCAAATAAACAAGGTCCTCAACCTCACATTCTTTGATTTTCTTTAAATTTAGCACACTAAAAAGGCCACCTGAGGTATGAGCCTATGCAAAATTACAGGTCCATATCTTCTGTATTTTTAAAGTTATAGGACGTAAAATTTACAATTTCAACCATTTTTCTTCACCATCTTGTTAACTTTAACATTTAATATTTTGGTAACAAGTGATTCAGGTGTCTTTGGAAAGGTCTTTCAGCTGAGATTTTTATTATCTGCCCATATTTGGAAAAAAGAATATTTTAAGCCATTGTAATCAATATTTTAGTGACCCTTTTCTCAAAAATGGGTCTTTTTAATTAAAAAAAAAAGTCATATATATAACATTACTCATTAACTGTACCAGATTTGAAGATTTGATGCCAATGGTATCAGGAGTTGTTGGTTTTCAAACAGTATAGACCACTCCCTGGAAATTACGAGAGTCCAACGTGCTTAATTTGGTAATACTGTTAATGACCTTTAAAAATATTAGACAAACCTTACTGTTACTGACATTTAAAAATATTTGACTAAGAATACTGAATATACCTGAAGTTTGTATAACAGTAAACATATAGGCATACTGGACATTCTTTTTATATGCATCCAGTTTACAGTTAACAGCAGAAACTTGTTTTGTCAAAATATACATTCTACCAGTTGCTGTCAGGTGGTCAGCTTTTGTAATAACTGATGACACATGTGCTACTAAAATGTCTAGAACTTGTGGATAAACAAATGATAGAGCTGGCCCATGTGGATGTAGAAAACTGATTTTGATTTCTTCAGTGTTTTCATGTACAGAGATAACACATCCCAACCACCAGTGTCCATCATACTTGCAAGTAACAAATCTACATATTTCATTCATTTCTAATGGTCTTTTGACTAAGTATATTATGTGCCACTTCATTTAAGCAAATTACTATGTGGTTAAAATATTCATGAAAATGTTTACAGTCTTACTATCTTCTGTTGCACAAGTTTGTAGATGTTGCACAGCTTGCGGTGGTGTACTAAGTTTCAAAATTCATATACAGTTCAGCTAAAATGTTTCAATAAAGTTGTTAGTTACATAAAGATATCACAAAGTGGACACTTTATGTAAGTAACAACTTTATTGAAACATTTTAACTGAACTGTATATGAATTTTTAAACTTTTTACACCACCGCAAACTGTACCCTCTACAAATATGTGCAACAGAAGGTAGCAAGGCGGTAAACGTCTTCATGAAGGGATCCTTTGACTGCCGTGGTACTTTTTAGTTTGAACTGTTCTGCCGAAGAAAATACCTTTATTAGTTTCCCTGCTTTCAACAGAATGACAGTGAAGCTTCTGTGTTTCAGGAATGCATCTAGAGTTTGCAAATATTTCATGCAAAAAGACCTGTGTGCTCCATCCATCCGAACCTGGCAGTCGGCAAAATTGAACTCTCCCACATTTAGGGGTGGCAGGGCCGTAGCTAGGTCCCAGAACTAGGGGGAGGCTCAAATTTTTGCTAGGCGTGGACAAAGAGGACAGTCGCTCACGCAGTTTTGCCGACTTGGGGGACATTCACTAAATTCAGGAGATTTCAGAATGGAGTTAGTGGCAGACATATTGTTTTTCGGATTTATGACTTTTTCAGCGGATTTTTTAATGCTTTGGACGATTTCAGTAACTTTTTACATTTATGGTTTCAAACATTTAAAATGTTGTATTTGAAACTTCTTCAGTTCCGTAGTTTCCATAACCGTGATTTTTAATTCTTATAATATGCAATCCCTTTCCCCTTTCCGCTTTTATTTTTGACAGGCACAGAAAGCTTGCCTGTGCCAACTGAGTTACACTAGAAGAAAAAAAAATCTGCGATCCCTTAGGCCGTAAACATGATAGTGGTGCGATGAACACTCCCTTCTCGTTCGCTCGGAATGTAAGAGAGGCCGAGAGAGTAACAACGAGCAGTGGGCTATGATGAAAAATAGGTTTTGGCCTGCTAAGATAATAATATCTTTTTTTTTCTCAGTAAGTTCTTTGAACTAGATTTTTTAGGCATTTCAAAATTATTAGTGTTTTCCCTCCTCCTTAGATGTAGAACTATCAGATTGTGTTTTGTATGCTTTAGAATTCCAGAGCTTCTCACCTTTAATTGTTTCAGTCTTTGGAGCCCCTTCGCATCACCATATGTGTTAGCAAGTTGTCAGGCCAAGAAAAGCAAAACAAATGTACGAATTTGTTACCTCCAGCATAATGAGGGGCCTTCCCTTTGAGGGCACGGAACAGACCCAACGGCAATAGGATCCCATGTGGTCTTAAAGTGCTTCGTTCGCCATCAAGGGCAACATTCAATTGTCTCCTTAAAACTACAAAGGATGCAGCCTGGGACTTCAGCCCCCAAAGCTTCCCACCTACCTTTAATCCGGTCCCGAGTGCAAGTACGCCTCCACCCTTGATTACTTTCTTTTAGATTGTTCTTCTTAATTTAACGCCCCCCCCCTCCTCCTAAAATGCGTTTCTTGTTCCTTATAACTCCTACCGCTAGTAGAGAATCACTAAAATTACTAATACAGCCGTTACAGCTAATTCACAATTCAAAAAGTCGAAATTTCTTTTTTCTTTTGAGTTACATTCATACTGCGTCGTTTTACTGTTACTTAACTTTTTAGAAAGTCCAGTATACGAATAAAGTATTTATGCCTGTGATGAAATATCAAAGTAATTTACGTAAACCATCGAAATAAAAGTTTAAGTCATTTTTGACAGCGCCAATTTTCCAGGGGAGCTGAGCACCCTCTAGCCTCCCGCTAGCTACGGCCCTGAGGGGTGGTAGCAGGCATGATAATGTGCCTCGTTCCCTGTCGAATTCCCTTGAATGACAGGTGTTATTTTGCTCTCTTAGAATAACTGCAGTCGTTTGTGGGGGTATAGAACAAAAGATTTCTCCCTGTGTGCCAGAAAAGGACATGTTGATGCTGTAAGTATGCCTTTAAGTAATAGGTGCAAATTAGCCATTTGTTACTTTTGGTGCCAAATTACAAAAGTATAATAATTCAGAAGTAATGGTCAAAGGAAGTGAGACCACTCCTAACTAGGGATGGCAAAAAACCTGGATGTTTTTGAACATCGAAGTTTTGCCACCAATAATAGGTATTCAAACTTTGATGTTGCCGAGCCATATTGGTGCGACACAGTCGGTTCTGCCTGCGTGTGTTGTGCTAAAGGAGCAGTGGGCTAAATGACCAGCCCTCGATTTTGACCCGAGTAGTTACCGAATCAGACAGCAGATATTGGCGTGAATGATCATATAATTTATTAATCATATTAGTTTGAAATGAAATCTCCACAAATCATACCGTCAAACAGCGATATTATTGAAAAAATCATGAGAATATTTTTATAATAAGAATTGCCTCGTAAATTCGCGTTCGCGGCCCCCATGCACTTTCGCTTCTTGACGAGAGGAGCTAATTTTAGCCAACACTTTTCCAACAACATTTAAGGCAGGGCTGTTCATAAGGAATTGTGGGTGAATCATAGAACCAAAGAATATGAAGCTTCACGTTACACTGTCGGAAATCACTTTTTAGAGCCCGTTCAAAGTGCAATAACACACAACTCGTGGTCCAGTGACAACTGCGTGTTTATTTTTCTTAAGGACTTTGCTGCACAGGAGAACGAAATGTTTTATTATTAGAAACTATTTACATTATTCATTTCTTTTTTCCCCAAACAAACCGAAACAATCTCAAAACTCAGCGAATTATGAATCCTCTACAACTTTTCCATATTCATGTGTTAGTTGAGGACAAAATTTATTGACAGCTTGTTCCTCAGTTTTGCAGACATGTATTTTGAATTCCCATAGAATAACATCAGCCTGTAAAGAAATCTTGAAATGGCTAGTTGTAGAGAGAGTAAAAGTTTGCCAAGTGATAGTGATGAATTAATTAAAAAGGTAGTGTAGAACACTACCTTCTCCTTAATTAATTCATCACTTTTTTTTATATGTAACTTAGCGTGTTCTACCCTACCTTCTTCTTAATTTGTTTGTTAGTTACGTGCATTGCCTACCACTCATTTAGTGATGAATTTGAACCACTCTGGAATAACATCAATCTGTAAAGGTGTGTTCAAAATTAAGGTAGTTATCATTATATTTCCTCATTTTTTTTGCAGAAGAAAGAAGTATCTGAAAATTAGTTTTGAATTTGCAATTTCTACTTCAAAAAAAATTTCATGTAAAGTTATTTTTTTAACAAAATTAAGTTATCTGAAATATATATATATATATATATATATATTGCATAGCTCTATATATTCCACTTTGGAAGTCACATCTTCTTTAGTTGTCCTCATCTCTCTTCTTTTTTGCATCAACCAAAATGTTGATGCAAAAAAGAAGAGAGATGAGGACAACTAAAGAAGATGTGACTTCCAAAGTGGAATATATAGAGCTATGCAAGACAGTACGAAAAAGTATCACTGAAGACGTAAGGAAATTCAACTGTGAACTAGTAAGGAAAGCAATTGAAAACAACCAAAGCCTAAAGATAGCAAAGGGACATCTCAGTAAGGGAAAAAAACAGATTATGGCACTTGAGAAAAGAAGATGGTTCTGTAACAAGAAATAGAGGCGAAATTTTGACAAGAGTGAAAGATTTCTACTCCAAATTATATGAAAGGGATGATACATGTACTCCAGACATCATGAAAGGTACCAGTACCAGAGTTCTTCCAGTCCTTCCAGCAGAAGTTGCACATGCAATCAAGAACATGAAGCGGGGAAAAGCTCCAGGAGAAGATGGAATTACTGTAGACATCATACAAGAAGCAAGTGGAGAAATCGAAACAGTACTCGCCCAAATTTTCACTCGATGCCTTAATGAAGGGAAAATTCCTGAGGATTGGAACAACGCTACAATGATCTTGCTACATAAAAAAAGGTGACATTGAGGATCTCAGGAACTACAGACTTATCAGCCTCCTATCAGTGGTTTATAAAATCTTCACTCAAGTGCTTTCACACCGCTTGAAGGTGACACTGGACATGGCTCAACCGAGAGAACAAGCTGGATTCAGGAGTGGCTACAGCACAATAGATCATATCCACGTACTAAGAGAACTAATTGAAAGAGCGAGGGAATATGAACTTTCATTGTGCATGGCTTTTATCGATTATGAAAAAGCCTTTGATTCGGTGAAACCATCAGCAGTTACAAGGCTCTGAAATCCTGCGGTATTGCATACATTAATATTATTAATAACATCTATGAAAATGCAAGTGCAAAGATTCGGCTGTTTGAAAATACAACACACATAAAAATTGGAAAAGGAGTGAGACAAGGTGACACCATATCTCCGAAGCTCTTTAATGCCACATTGGAAAATGTCTTTCAATCACTGAACTGGGAAAACAAAGGGATAAAGATTAATGGAGATTATCTAACCCACATTCGTTTTCCTGATGACATAGTCATTTTTGCAACTACCCCATCAGAGCTACAGAGTATGATGCAGGAACTTGCTGACAAGAGTAAAGAAGTGGGATTAAAAATGAACTTTCAGAAGACAAAAGTGATGTTCAATGCTTTTACAAGAAATGAAGATTTATCGATTGATGGAGAAAAGCTGGAGATAACAGACACGTACGTTTATCTTGGACAGCAGATATCAAGTGAGGGTCACATTGATGAAGAAATTAATCGGCGTACAAAACTTGCCTGGAGAGCTTTTGGAAGAAACAGCATAATTTTCAAGAGCAATATGCCATTATGTCTTAAAAGAAAAGTGTTTGATCAATGCATCCTTCCAGTGCTTACGTATGGTGCAGAGACGTGGACCTTAGCTAAGAGAGACATACAAAGGCTGCAGACAACTCAAAGAAGCATGGAGAGGTGCATGCTTGGTGTAACCAGGAGAGATAAGAAGAGGAACATGTGGATCCGAAAAATGACAAGAGTGGAAGACATCATGATCAGAGTTAAATCCCTGAAATGGCAATGGGCTGGACATACTGCCAGAAGAACAGACCATCGATGGACAGCCGAAATTTTAGATTGATTCCAAGGGACAGGAAAAGACCCAGAAGAAGACCACATGGAAGATGGGTGGATGAAATTCGAAAGTATGCGGGAGTGACATGGAGGAGACTGGCACAAGACAGACCGTTGTGGAGGAAACTTGGGGAAACCTTCGTCCAGCAGTGGATTCATAATGGTTGACAATGATGATGATGATATATTATATCGTCAATCCACTGCCGGATTAAGGTCTCCCCAAATTTCTTCCACAAGTATCTGTCTTGGGCCTGTCTCCTCCATGTCACTCCAGCATACTTTCGAAGTTCATCCTTCCATCTCCCATGGGGTCTTCTTCTGGGTCTTTTCCTGTACCTCGGAATCCAGTCTAAAATTTCGGTTATCCATTGGTGGTCCGTTCTTCTGGCAACATGTCCAGCCCATTGCCATTTCAGTGATTTCACTCTGGTCATGATGCCGTCCACTCCTGTCATTTTCTTTATCCTCTTCTTATAAGTTCCTCTTATCTTTCCCGGTTACACCAAGCATGCATCTCTCCATGCCTCTTTGAGTAAGAGTTGTCTGTAGTCTATGTATGTCTTTTTTACGCTTTCCAACCGTAGGTTGAAGAAGCGTATATGCTCCAGCTTTGTCCGTCCGTCCGCATGATAACTGGCGTAAAAATGGTTCGATTTCGATGAAATTTTAGTATGTGGTAGGGGACCACCTGGGGATGAACCTTATTGAAAATGGGACAAATGGGGTCAAAGGTCACGACGTAGGAGCGGGATCCATTCCATTGCACTTATACGTCATAACTTGCATAAATATGGGTCGATTTCAATGAATTTACAATATGGTAGGGGACCACCTGGAGACGAACCCTATTCAAAATGGGTGAATTGGGGTCAAAGGTCAGGACATAAAAATAAAAGCAGGATGCATTCCATTGCCTTTATGCGCCATAACGTGCGTAAAAATGGTTCGATTTCGATGAAATTTCAGTATGTGGTAGGGGACCACCTGGGGATGGACCAAATGGGGTCAAAGGTCAGGTCATAGGATTGCGATCCATTCCATCGCCCTTATCCCATATTATTAAGGTGGACGTCAAGTAATTTTGCTTCCTATACTTCCAATGGAAAAACTTTTGTACACATTTCCTTCACAATTAATGTGTTCCCAAGGATGAAAATTTGAACATCGATTAAAATAACTTAATATAACTTGGAATACTTAATATTTTCTAAAACATAACCATAATTATATTAAAAATCAATAACTTTTCCTTTGGTGACCAGAAAAAGAATGGCGCGACCTGTACTTTGATGACGTCAGTAGACAAACAAATGTTGGATTGCATAATTATAGTTATGTTTTAGAAAATATTAGGTATTCCAGGTTATAAAAGGAAGCTATTTTAATCGATGTTCAAATTTTCATTATATATATATATATATAGGTGCATGCTTGGTATAACCAGGAGAGATAAGAAGAGGAACCGTGGATCCGAAAAATGACGAGAGTGGAAGACATCATGATCAGAGTTAAATCCCTGAAATGGCAATGGGCTGGACATACTGCCAGAAGGACAGACCATAGATGGACAGTCGAAATTTTAGATTGGATTCCAAGGGACAGGGAAAAGACTCAGAAGAAGACCACATGGGAGATGGGTGGATGAAATTCGAAAGTATGCGGGAGTGACATGGAGGAGACTGGCACAAGACAGACCGTTGTGGAGGAAACTTGGGGAGACCTTCGTCCAGCAGTGGATTGATAATGGTTGACAATGATGATGATGATATCATCATCATTGCCAACCCTTATCAATCCACTGCTGGACGAAAGTCTCCCCAAGTTTCCTCCACAACGGTCTGTCTTGTGCCAGTCTCCTCCATGTCACTCCCGCATACTTTCGAATTTCATCCACCCATCTCCCATGTGGTCTTCTTCTGAGTCTTTTCCTGTCCCTTGGAATCCAATCTAAAATTTCGACTGTCCATCGATGGTCTGTCCCTCTGGCAGTATGTCCAGCACATTGCCATTTCAGGGATTTAACTCTGATCATGATGTCTTCCACTCTTGTCATTTTTCGGATCCACGTGTTCCTCTTCTTATCTCTCCTGGTTACACCAAGCATGCACTTCTCCATGCTGCTTTGAGTTGTCTGCAGCCTTTGTATGTCTCTTTTAGTTAAGGTCCACGTCTCTGCACCATACGTAAGCACTGGAAGGATGCATTGATCAAACTTTTCTTTTGAGACATAATGGCATATTGCTCTGGAAAATTATGCTGTTTCTTCCAAAAGCTCTCCAGGCACGTTTTGTACGCCAATTAATTTCTTCATCAATGTGACTCTCACTTGATACCTGCTGTCCAAGATAAACGTACGTGTATGTTATCTCCAGCTTTTCTCCATCAATCGATAAATCTTCATTTCTTGTAAAAGCATTGAACATCACTTTTGTCTTCTGAAAGTTCACTTTTAATCCCACTTCTTTACTCTTGTCAGCAAGTTCCTGGATCATACTGTGCAGCTCTGATGGGGTAGTTGCAAAAATGACTTTGTCATCAGCAAAACGAAGGTGGGTTAGATAATCTCCATTAATCTTTATCCCTTTGTTTTCCCAGTTCGGTGATTGAAAGACATTTTCCAATGTGGCATTAAAGAGCTTCGGAGACATGGTGTCACCTTGTCTCGCTCCCTTTCCAATTTTTATGTCTGTTGTATTTTCAAACAGCCGAATCTTTGCACTTGCATTTTCATAGATGTTATTAATAATATTAATGTATGCATCTTCAATACCGCAGGATTTCAGAGCCTTGTAACTGCTGATGGTTTCACCGAATAAAAGGCTTTTTCATAATCGATAAAAGCCATGCACAATGGAAGTTCATATTCTCTCGCTCTTTCAATTAGTTCTCTCAGTACGTGGATATGATCTATAGTGCTGTAGCCACTCCTGAATCCAGCTTGTTCTCTCGGTTGAGCCATGTCCAGTGTTACCTTCAAACGGTGTGAAAGAGCTTTAAGGAAGATTTTATAAACCACTGATAGGAGGCTGATAGGTCTGTAGTTCCTGAGATCCTCAATGTCACCTTTTTTATGTAGCAGGATCATTGTAGCATTGTTCCAATCCTCAGGAATCTTCCCTTCATTAAGGCATCGAGTGAAAATTTGGGCGAGTACTGTTTCGATTTCTCCACTTGCTTCTTGTATGATATCTACAGTAATTCCATCATCTCCTGGAGCTTTCCCTGCTTCATGTTCTTGATTGCATGTGCAACTTCTGCTGGAAAGTTCGGAAAAACTCTGGTATTGGTACTTTTCACAATGTCTGGAGTACATGCATCATCCCTTTCATATAATTTAGAGTAGAAATATTTCACTCTTGTCAAAATTTTGCCTGTATTTCTTGTGACAGAACCATCTTCTTTTCTCAGTGCCATAATCTGTTTTCTTCCCTTACTGAGATGTCCCGTTTGCTATCTTTAGGCTTTGATTGTTTTCAGTTGCTTTTCTCACTAGTTCACAGTTGAATTTCCTTACGTCTTCAGTGATACTTTTTCGTACTGTCTTGCATAGCTCTATATATTCCACTTTGGAAGTCACATCTCCTTTAGTTGTCCTCATCTCTCTTCTTTTTTGCATCAACATTTTGGTTTTTCCTGATAATTTGTTCACATGCAACTTGTTCTTAGACCCAGCTAATTTTGTTGCTGTTTCTATAAGAGCTTTGGTTACTTTTTTGTTAACTTCAGAAATATCCACTTCTTCCGATGTTAGGCCTTCTAAAGCAGAGAATCTGTTCTTCAGTTCCAACTTGAAGGTATTATGGTGTTTTTTAAGGTTGGTTATGTCAATATATGTTGTTTGTCTTATGAGCTTGCCACGTTCGAGTTTAGTGTTGAGGTGCATCTTGCATCTCGCCAATCTATGGTCACTACCTGTGTTGAACTTGTTTAGCACACTGCAGTGTTCTATGACGAATTTTTTGTTACACATAATAAAATCAATTTCACTTGTCCCATTTGGATGTCTCCATGTCCATTTCCTGTGTGGCTTTTTCTTGAAAAAGGAGTTCATGATGAAAAACCCTTCTGCCTCTGCAAACTCTACGAGCGTATTTCCACGCTTGTTTCTATTGCCGTAACCAAATTTACCTACTGAAGTTTCATTCTGTTGCTGTTGCCCTATTTTTGCATCGAAATCTCCCATAATTATCTTCAAGTGCTGCTTATTTTTATTATTTAGATGAATTTCCTCATAAAATTCTTCAATTTCTTCTTCAGGATGACTTGTGGTGGGTGCATAAGTTTGAATAATCTGAGCCTGGTATGTTCTCGAGAGTTGGATAACGAGTCGTGCAGCTCTGTCAGAGGAACTTTCAACTTCTACAAGTTTATCCTTCAGTTTCTTGTTTATTATAAATCCAACACCACTAGTTCTGCCAGTATCTGTCCCACGATAGTAGAAGAGATGTCCACTTTTCAGTTCAATGAGATCTTCTCCTTACCTCACTTAGCCCGACGATGTCCCACTTGATCCTTTGTAGTTCCTCTTCCAATTCAAGAAGCCTTGAATCAGAAGATAGGGAGCGTCCATTATACATAGCCAAGGTCAGCATCAGATGGCAGCCTAGTCCGGTCCTCCGGGGATTCTTAGCACCCTCTGCCTTCATGTCGCACTGGCCGCTGCCTTGGCCAGGTACATTCCAGCTGCCGGAGACTGAGGGCCAAGATTTAAGTTGTGGAGTCATTTTTGAGGGGTTTGGCCATAACTCACCACGCTGGCCAAGCGGATTAGTGAGTGTGGGATAGCATTTCCTGTAATCCCGATGGTATAGTTATACCGCTATTGGCGGTCGTCAGAGCCCCTTTAGTGGGAACAGGATGCACCACGAGAAGGCGGGGTTGACATTTGTCAAGGAGAGGCTGTGATGTTACGCATCACCTGAATATCATTGCATTGCTCCAATCCTCGGGAATCTTCCCTTCATTAAGACATCTGGTGAAAACTTGGGAGACATAAAAAAGGTGACATTGAGGATCTCAGGAACTACAGGCCCATCAGCCTCTTATCAGTGGTTTATAAAATCTTCACTAAGGTTCTTTCACATCGCTTGAAGGTAACACTAGATATGGCCCAACCAAGAGAACAAGCTGGATTCAGGAGTGGCTACAGCACTATAGATCATATCCATGCACTGAGAGAACTAATTGAAAGAACAAGAGAATATGAACTCCCATTTTGCATGGCTTTTATTGACTATAAAAGGCCTTCGATTCAGTGAAACCATCAGCAGTAACAATGGCTTTGAAATCGTGTGGTATTGAAGATACATACATTAGCATTATTAATAACATCTATGAAAATGCAAGTGCAAAGGTTCGGATATTTGAGGATACAGCACAAGTAAGAATTGAAAAGGGAGTGAGACAAGGTGACACCATATCTCCCGAGCTCTTTAACGCCACATTGCAAAATGTCTTTCAATCATTGAAATGGGAAAACAAAGGGATAAAGATTAATGGAGATTATTTAACTCGCTTTCGTTTTGCTAATCTTTGCAACTACCCCTTCAGAGCTGCAGAGTATGATCCAGGAACTTGCTGACAAGAGTAAAGAAGTGGGATTAAAAATGAACTTTCAGAAGACAAAAGTGATGTACAATGCTTTTACAAGAAACAAAGATTTATCGATTGATGGAGAAAAACTTGAGACAACAGATTCCTACATTTATCTTTGGCAGTAGATATCAAGTGAGGGTTACATTGATGAAGAAATTAATCGGCGTATAAGACTTGGATGGAGAGCTTTTGGAAGAAACAGTACAATTTTTAAGAGCAGTATGCCATTATGTCTCAAAAGAAAAGTGTTTAATCAATGCATCCTTCCAGTGCTTATGCATGGAGCAGAGATGTGGATCTTAACTAAAAAAGACATACAAAGACTGCAGACAACTGAAAGAAGCATGGAGAGATGCATGCTTGGTGTAACCAGGAAAGATGAGAAGAGGAACTTGTAGATAAGGAAAATGACAGGAGTAAACGACATCATGACCAGAGTGAAATCACTGAAATGGCGATGGGCTGGACATGTTGCCAGAAGAACGGACCACCGACGGACAACCGAAATTTTAGACTGGATTCCGAGGGACAAGAAAAGAACCAGGTGAAGACCCCATGGGAGATGGATGAAATTCGAAAATATGCTGGAGTGAATGGAGGAGACAGGCTCAAGACAGACAATTGTGGAAGAAATTTGGGGAGAACTTCATCCAGCTGTGGATTGTTAATGGTTGATGCTATATATATATATATATATAATTTTAAATGGCTCGCCTCCTAACACCACATACCTACTGGAGTTGATAACATCTGGATCTGTCTTCAGAGCACCAGGCCACTTCTTTTTTCAGGACTGCACCAGTGCTACTTTTAAGACATAACGGTATTTTGCTCTTTAAAACTGTACTGTTTCTACCAAGTGTTCTCGAACCAAGTTTTGTGCAGCAATTAATTTTATCAATGTGATCTTCAACAATGTGAACAACATTCTTCTCTTCCAACGTACATACAACCGCTCCTTCATTTTTGAATGTTAGCAAGTAGCAACTGATATCCCCTGAACTTTTTGAAGAAATGCTTATTTAATTTGTCAAGGTTAGTTGTTAAACCCCAAAACAAACAAAATTGCAACCATACATGCAGAAAAATCGGTGTTGTAGTAAAAGTGTTGTACCACATGGTGTGTGTATGTGTATAATTTTATTGAAGTGTGAAGATGCTGCATAAGAAAGTGTATTTTTTTTTATTGCATTTGATCTTTCAAATGGATTGTGGTGATTTGTAAATGAATATTTAAATATTTTAGGTGTTGGAAAATCCTGTTTACTCTTACAATTCACTGACAAAAGGTTTCAGCCAGTTCATGATCTTACTATAGGTAAGTGCATTCATTTCTTCTGTTAGCTTTATTTTTGATGCTGATCTCAAACTTATGGGCTAAACATTGTTTTGTAACATCCTAATATATAAATTTTGCATTTTATTTGTGTGTGTGCGTGTGCGTGATTTGAGAGAAGTTGTGGAAAGTGGATTATTTCTTTCCCAAGGCTGTAAGCAGACTCGTGATTATCCATGAAATGTAGAGACGAATCATAGTGAGAATAATTGGCGGTGAAACACAACACACAAAACATTAGAATAATTCTTGATGTCGACATATCACGCATAAGTTACGTAAAAATTACAAGTGGAGGGACGTTTCGGTAGTGACTTCTACTTTCAGCAGCCATGGAATGAAACAAGTGGTATTAACATCAGTTGTTGCCAGATTTCAAAATAGCTTTCCAAAATGATAGGAATGTTAAAAGGTACGTTTGTATTACAGGTGTTAGGAGTAAGGAAGATTTCAATGCTTTCGCAGTACCAGAGGGCTTTCCGATTGCTGAACGAAACATTGCTTTTAACATTTTGCCAATCAGGAATCGCGGACGTATCGCTGATTATAAAAATTCAAAGGGAGGTGGAAGGGTTGCCATTCTTAACATCAGCAATATGTTACACCAATCGCGGTTGATGCTACGGTAAGTACTACCAATATAGTGAGTAATGCCTGTGGAAGTGTTGACAGGGATATAGTAGACCCCTTGTAACTCTAGGGGTTTATTGGGATCTCTGTCTTTAAGGATAAGGTTAAGAAGACGTGGAGGTGGTTTAACAGCAATCCTGTAGCCAAAAGACTTGAAAATGGAGCAAACTTGGTGAGTGAATGCCAGGCTAAAGGGCAAAGTGCCCACAAACTGATGAGTGGTGGAAAGTTCAGGCAGTAAAACTGGTAGATCTATTCTGTGAATCAAATTTCTTAATTAGCCTATGTACTAAGAGGGGTGGAAAAACCATGCAATTTGCCAATGTTGATTATGTTCTAATATTCGTTTTGAAGAGCAGAAGGGCTGTTGCAAATAAGGTTCGCTCTGTGGATGTACGCCTTTAAAGCAGCCAATTTGTATTTACCAAAGGTGCAGGAATGGTAAGGGATGGTGTTATGGGTGACAGAAGGTTTCCTGTAAAGAGAGACTAAGTGAGAAGTCTGGGTTGATGTTGATACCCAGGAAACTAATATTTTTGTCCACCTGTTCTTGAGACAAGAATAGTGTATAAGGGAATTTGGAAGTTATAAAGGACATAAGTTCAAACAGAGTGTTTCTGGTGTGGCCAAATGATGAAGATGTCATCAACATAGTGCAACCAAATGGAGGGTTTTAAGGGGGATGGGGCAACGATTAATTTTTCAATATTCAGCAAATAAATTTCAGCAGGTAAGTGGAAAGAAAAGAGCACATTGGTACACCTTGTTTGTGATGGTAGTAGATACCATTGCATACAAAACAGGAATACTTATCCAATGAATCAAAACAGTCATAAAGTTCTTTGAGTTTTCCAGGAAGTTCTTGGTGCTCCATTAGTTTTTTGACCATGAGCATGTAGGCATCAAAGAAAGGAACAGAAGAAAATAATGAATCCACGTCAAAAGTGTACAGAAAATCTTGAGGAATGGTGGATGAAGTCCTTGGTCAACACAACAGAATAAGGATGATTTTTGTTAGAACATTGCAACATTTAACCAATTGCCTTTCAAGATTGACTGCTGGAGAAAAGGTATTTTCAATTAAGGGCCTAATAGGATGTCTAACTTTATGTAAAGCTCAAATACTCTACCTTTTTGAGGAAATTTAGAAATTTCACCCAATGCAATAATCTTGCTGTTTGTAAAGCTGACAATGCAGGATGTCCTGTTTTCATCCATAATAATTCTTTGAACGACAAAGTAGCAGAGTTCCTGGAAAAAACCGATTGCATAAGCAACACTAAAAAAACTATGTAAAACTGTTACTTAGCTTTCCAAAAATCTCTGAAATTTTTCTTAGGAGACATCCCCCACCCCCTCTTCCAGCGTATTACTGTACTCCCAGGTTGTTTTTACAGATTAAGCTACAAAAAGTTAGACATCCTATTAGGCCCTTAATTGAAAATACCTTTTCTCCAGCAGTCTATCTTGAAAGGCAATTGGTCCAATGTTGCAATGTTTTAACAAAAATTCATCCTTATTCTGTAGTCAACCAAGGACTTCATCCATCAATCCTCAAGATTTCCTGTACACTTTTGACGTGGATTCATTATTTCCTTCTGTTCCTTTCTCTGATGCCTACATAATTTGGCCACACCAGAAACACTCTGTTTGAACTTATGTCCTCCATAACTTCCAAATTCCCTCATATGCGATTCTCGTCTCAAGAACAGGTGGACAAAAATATTAGTTTTCTGGATGTTAACATCAACCCAGACTTCTCACTTGGTCTCTCTGTTTACAGGAAACCTTCTGCCACCCATAACATCATCCCTTACCATTCCTGCACCTTTGGTAAATACAAATTGGCTGCTTTAAAGGCGTACATCCACAGAGCGAACCTTATTTGCAACAGCCCTTCTGCTCTTCAAAACGAATATTAGAACATAATCAACATTGGCAAATTGCATGGTTTTTCCACCCTCTTAGTACATAGGCTAATTAAGAAATTTGATTCACAGAATAGATCTACCAGTTTTACTGCCTGAACTTTCCACCACTCATCAGTTTGAGGGCACTTTGCCCTTTAGCCTGGCATTCACTTACAAAGTTTGCTCCATTTTCAAGTCTTTTGGCTACAGGATTGCTGTTAAACCAATTCCACGTCTTCTTAACCTTATCCTTAAAGACAGAGATCCCAATAAACTCCTAGAGTTACAAGGGGTCTACTTTACCCCTGCCAACACTTCCACAGGCATTACCCACTCACTATATTGGTAGTACTTACCGTAGCATCAACCGGTGGTTGGTGTAACATATCGCTGATGTTAAGAAAGGCAACCCTTCCACCTCCCTTTGAATTTTTACAATCAGCGATACGTCCGCGATTCCTGATTGGCAAAATGTTAAACGCAATGCTTCGTTCAGCAATCGGAAAGCCCTCGGGTACTGCGAAAGCATTGAAATCTTCCTTACTCCTAACACCTGTAATACAAACGTACCTTTAAACATTCCTATCATTTGGGAAAGCTATTTTGAAATCTGGCAACAACTGATGTTAATACCACTTGTTTCATTCCATCGCTGATGAAAGTAGAAGTCACTACCGAAACGTCCCTCCATTTGTAATTTTTACATAACTTATGCGTGATATGTCGACATCAAGAATTATTCTAATGTAGAGATGAAATTCTTATTTTCCTTATTTCTAAAACTAAAACAGGGAAATTGTATTAAAAACTTTGAAGAAAAACTGACCACTAAAATATATTCCATTTATCTCAAAAGGAAAGTTTCTGTGTATGCATTTATTCAGATGTGCTGTCACCCTGAAGCCAAAAAATGGTTATTACAAACAATATAATTTCCTTTGTCTGAAGGTTTTTTCCACTTTGGTGATGTGATGGAAAGAGTGCTTGCCTATTTTAATAAACAAATAAAGGTAACTTGATCACGCTAGTTACGTTAAATGAAAACTTTTACAAAAAAGTTCGTAAGTTGGAAGCTTTCGACCTTATCTTAGGTCTTCATCACGCCAATGGAGGACTAAGATTGTTGCCAGATTCTACATTTGAATTTTTCCTATTTTTGTTGCCAAAACTTAGAATAGATCTCCAGATCATCGGAATGTAGAGAGGAGATTCGGAATTGCAAGTCATTGAGTTGAAAATAATTTCCAGGCTTTCACAGTAACAGAGGGCAAAAACGATTGTCAAAAGAAGCAATTCGTTTTGCTTCGTTCCAGTGGGGAACTGCAGATGTGTCTTCCATTGTCAAAATAGACAAGGCAGTATTAGGATTGGCTTTTGAAACATCTTTTTTATGTTCTAAAATTCTATGGTTAATGCTCTTGTATGTGCTTCCAATGTATAAGTTATCCCCAGTAGAAGAAGAGATAGGAATGCAGTAAACTCCTGGGAGGTGTTCAGGCTTTCAACTTTGTCCCTATCCCTTTGTAGAAGTTTCAAGATGTTTGGGGTAGATTTAATGGCAAGATGGTAACCAAAACTTCTAAAAAGAATCTGTAACTTATAAGCATAGGAAGGATGGTAAGGAACAGAACCACAGAATTTCAGGTTTTCTTTCTTTTGAGAAAGGAGGCATTCAATTTTCGAATTGTTTTCATATTTCTTTAGGAGGGAGTTGACTGTAAGAGCAGGGAAACCATGAGAGAGGGCTATTGTAGAAATTTTGGAGAATTCTTCTTGAAGTGAAAGTTGGTTGTTGCAAATGATATGAGCCCTGTGGATGTAGGACTTCAATGCTGCAAGCTTGTAGAGATGCAGAGTGAAAGATTTGTAGGGAATGATGTTAGTGGCCGCAGAGGGTTTACGATAGACGGAACGAGTAATGGAGAAATCAGCGTTTCTGCAGATAGATACATCCAGGAAATCAATTTTGTGGTTTACTTCCTTAGATATAGTGAGATTAATGGAAGGAAATTTTTCCGTAATGGAGTTGATCAGTGTCTGTAGTTCAGACTCGGTATGTGGACAGCTAATGAAAATGTCGTCTACAGACTCTGTATGTGGCCAGCTAATGAAATGTCATTAGCTGGCCACATACCGAGTCTGAACTACAGACACTGATCAACTCCATTACGGAAAAATTTCCTTCCATTAATCTCACTATATCTAAGGAAGTAAACTGCAAAATTGATTTCCTGGATGTATCTATCTGCAGAAACGCTGATTTCTCCATTACTCGTTCCGTCTATCGTAAACCCTCTGTGGCCACTAACATCATTCCCTACAAATCTTTCACTCTGCATCTCTACAAGCTTGCAGCATTGAAGTCCTACATCCACAGGGCTCATATCATTTGCAACAACCAACTTTCACTTCAAGAAGAATTCTCCAAAATTTCTACAATAGCCCTCTCTCATGGTTTCCCTGCTCTTACAGTCAACTCCCTCCTAAAGAAATATGAAAACAATTCAAAAATTGAATGCCTCCTTCCTCAAAAGAAAGAAAACCTGAAATTCTGTGGTTCCGTTCCTTACCATCCTTCCTATGTTTATAAGTTACAGATTCTATCTTTTTAGAAGTTTTGGTTATACCTGCAGGAACAAATTCTGTGTGCAGGAAATAAACTGATGACACAACTCACATATTTACACATTCAGTTGTTGTTCATAAAAGCACTCAGAATGAACAGAGAACAAACTGCACAACTTGTCTGGACACTGCCTCAGAGAAAACTGAGCTCTAAAAGATGCCTTTAATAGTCAGGACTGTATAACAGGCAGTCAATATGGAAAACTATTAGAAAGCACCAATCACTCACCCTAAAGATCATGGCAATCTCTATCGACAACACACTTCCAACACGTCAATTATCGTAATGTTTCTGGCCTTAAAAGGTTTACAGACATCTTGCTTACGTTTCCTACTTCCGGGTATCAAACATCGTATTTTTTTTAAGCCTTAGCCTTATAAGATGTAATTATAAGCTTGTCAATTCCATAAAAAAAAACACGTACGCATACTACTCATTCATACAATTCAATTAAAAACTATGTACATATTTACATAACCTTACATTCCTAGGTGGTTAAACCTTTGTCAACTGTAAATACCAAACTGCTCCTTCTGTTTCAAAACCCCTGCCACTCTCACTGCAAGTGTCACACTCATTCAGCCACTCACACACAATCCTCTAGCGCTTTCAACAGACTTCTGTCATCATCAGGAGGTAGGTGTGTCTCACCCGCCCACCACAGCTCAAGTGAGCAGAGCCATCGAGGCACGGGCCCCAGTCGCAATCTCTGAATCATTGTGTCTCTGGCGCCATCTATTGTCATTGCTGCTCTTTTTTCCCTTTTTCTTTCTAAGCTGCTGTTCAATTTTTATTAGGGCTTTCCATTGTTTGTTTAAGTTACTAGGCTCATTAATGTTGCATAATCTTGATCTGTTTTTTTCAATTAACACTGACTCTGCAATTCTTAACTGCCTTTCATTTTTACAGCTCTTAATAATTTTAATATCCTCAAACCTTGGACATTGTTGATTTTCCATACAGTATTGGGTTAATGCTGTCTTAGCTTCTTTTTTATTCCAATTATTTATATGCTGGTTCAATCTATACTTTAATTTATTCTTGGTGCTGCCTATATATGACACAGGTGGTTGCTGGTTTATAGGGATTTCATAAATTCCTGCTCTATCTAATTGGCTGATTTTTTCATTTTTAATCACTAAATTTTTTACTGTAAGTACCTGATTTCCTGCCTGTATGTCATACTTGCCACAAACTTTATTAATTTCTGCTGAAACATTTTCTACATATGGCATTGCCCCTACATATTTTACAAGTTTTTTATTAATCTTGGCCTTATTGTAAGCTTGAGTTACTTCATAAATCCATTTTTTATTACCTGTTTAGGGTAACCAAAATCATATGCAATTTTTTCAATATATTCAATTTCCTCTTTTTTATACTGTTCCATTGACGAGTGTGTTAAAACTTCTTTTAATTAGTGTTTTAACACTATTTCTTTTATGTGTTAATGGATGCGATGACTGAAATGGTATAAGTACTGGGATATATGAAGATTTTCTATGCACTCTGAATTGCATATTATCATTTGTTCTAACAATCAAAATATCCAAAAATGCCAAAGTATTGTCATGTTCTTGTCAGTTCAATAGATGGATAAATTTCACTATACTTTTTTGTCAAGTCCTCAAGTTCATCATTTTTTAGCCTGGACAACATAAAAATGTCATCAACATATCTGCAGTATATCAGTGGTGGATCTTCGAGTTTACTTATTATTTTTTCCTCAATGTCACTCATTATAATTTCAGCAAATAAAGTTGACAATGGTGACCCCATAGGTCCACCATGATTTTGTTTGTACATCTTGTTGTTAAACTTAAAAATGTTATTTTCATATATGTACAATAAAATTTCTCTTAACTCCTCAATTTGTATTGCATTCATTGTCTGTAACACATATAATTTTTCAATAATTATTTCTATTGCCTGAGGTACTGGTGTGCTAGGAAAAAGGGCTCTCACATCCATACTAGCCATATGATATTCACTTAAATCTTGTTTAATTACTTTAATTTTCTCAATGAATTCGTATGTATTCTTCAGAGTGAACCTTGTCCTCATGAACAAAGGTGCCAAAAATTTGTAGATATTTTTTTCCAGCTTTATTAGTGGGGAATTCCTTTTTGATACAATCACTCTCATAGGTGTATCAAGCTGATGAGTTTTTATTTTTGCAAACATTTTTGGTATTCCAGTACCCATTGGTGGGTACGCTTTCTTTATTTCATCAGGCAAGGTGCTGTGATTTCTTATTCTAGCTAAGTACCTTACTTGAGATTCGGTTGGGTCTTTTGCCAGAATGCTGCAATTCAGTTCCTCTACAGCTCTATTCATTTTTAGATTATATTCAGTTGTAATAGTTTTCCATTCTAATAGTTTTCCATTTGTGAATTGCACGTAAACTATGCGCACTTTGCAGGGGTTTTAATACCTTAAAAGTGCAAATATATAATAATTAAGGCAGTCAATATTTGGCAAGTTCTGACATGCAGTAACTTGCAACAGCAGCATGAATGCTGCTGTTGCAAGGAACAAATGTAAATATGAAGCAGTGCTGGGATTATTCCATGTAATGACTTGAATAATACCAGTACTACCACATATTCACACTTGTTTTTTCCTGTTGGATGCTGTTGTTGCAAGTCACTGCATGTCAGATATTTCACTGCTCTTCATAATAAACATTTAACCTTCTTAAATTCAAAAATCTGTTTCTTGAAAAACCCTTCTTCAAACTTTGAATACCTCTAGCTTAAGAAAATCAAAAATAGTGTTTTTGAGATTTCCAAATTTTTTTAATAGGTCAACCCCCCCCCCTTCAAAATAGGATGTATTGCATATTCAAGTCCATAAAATGAGCTTTAAAATGAGCTATAAATAAACTCACTAGTATTACTGTTTGCAGACTCTTAATTTTTTAATTTTTTTTTGTGTGTGTGTGTGTGTGTGAATAGTTTATGCAGAATTTGACATTTTTTGCCATTAAAAAAAAATGCTGATCCCAAATTAAAAAATTTAGTTTTGATCGGAATTTTATACACTCCAGGCGAAGAAAGCAGAGGTCTTGGGTCTCTGTCATTACAGAGGATAACAGAAATTGAAGGGGGAAGAACGAATGGCAAGTCTATGTCTTTCTCTTTCGAAGATACTGATGAATTTGTAGGCAGAAGGTTCGTGGTAAGGGATTGAGCTAGCAAACGTTAGTTCCTTTTTGGTGAAACAGGTTGAAGAGCAACAACTGGTTTTTTCTTAGCATTTTGAATTAATTATTAACTATATGTCAACAAAATAGTTTCCATATCATCTACTGTTTCGCACGTTACTAGAAATTCGAGCACGGGAAAAACGTCCATATAATAAATAATTATAATAACTGCCGTGAAATGTCGGACGCCGCCAGTAAAATCGATGCAAGTGGCCGAAATACAATGTGTATGAGAAGTAGATCATAATACCCACTGAAGATGATTCCAAAAAGAAGGAATTGAAACTAGTTTGGGATATCGAGCCACAGAAAATGAAACATGCAACCATCATCTATAATAAGAAATTATAAGATCGAAGTTCAACTTGGAAGCTGATAACACAGGAAAGAAAAATCGTGCCTTCTTCGATAACTAGATGGCTTATTACTGATTCAACGCATCATAAACAAAAGGTTTGGAAAGTTCTTTTCTACTGTATTAATTTCGTGAATCATGAGTTAAAAAACTGGAATAATGTTAATCATTTAATACATATTGTCTCTACGTATTGGAGGACTTTGACAACTTATGATGCATATGACTGCACATATAAACATTTTTTCATATAAATTTGTAATCTTCATAATAAAATTATAAACTATTATAAGGAACATCAAAAAGGAATATTAGTGACAAGTTGAAATAAAAAGTTTTATATTATATGGACGTTTTTCCTGTGCTCAAATTTCTAGTAACGTGCGAAACAGTAGATGATATGGAAACTATTTTGTTGACATATAGTTAATAATTTCTGAAACCACGTAATGTTTTCGACAAATGTTGAATTAATATAATTTTGAATTAATTTAGAAACCAGGAGAGGGGAAAGCCATGTTGAGTAGTGATCAAGCAGATGTTGGCCAATTCATTTTTTAGATTCCTTTTTTCAGTGTTACAAACCAAATGAGCTCGATGAATGAGAGATTTGAGGGCTGACAGTTTATATTGGTGGAAGGTATGAGAATTGAAAGGAATAATGCTATTGGTAGAAACTGATTTCCGGTAGACAGAAGTGGATAGAAGATTATTACATTTTGAGATGCTGACATCCAAGAAATTTATCTTGCGATCAATTTCTTCATTAATAGTGAATCTAATGGACGGGAATTTTTCAGTGATTAAATTTGTGAGTTGCAATAGATCTTTTTTAGGATGAGGCCAGATGACAAAAGTATCATCGACGTAACGGAGCCATAAGGTAGCTTGTTGGTCATGCTGCATCACTATTGATTGCTCAATATTTTGCAGGTATACTTCAGCCAAAAGTGGGGAAAGAGGTGACCCCATCGGTACACTTTGGTTTTGTTGATAGCATTGGCTGAAGTACACCTGCAAAATATTGAGCAATCAATAGTGATGCAACATGACCAACAACCTTCCTTATGGCTCCGTTATGTCAACGATATTTTTGTCATCTGGACTCATCCTAAAAAGATCTATTGCAACTCACAAATTTAATCACTGAAAAATTCCCATCCATTAGATTCACTATTAATGAAGAAATTGATGGCAAGATAAATTTCTTGGATGTCCGCATCTCAAAATGTATTAATTTTCTATCCACTTCTGTCTATCAAAAAAAAAAAAAAAAAAACCAGTTTCTACCAATAGCATTATTCCTTTCAATTCTCATAACTTCCACCAATATAAAATGTCAGCCCTCAAGTCTCTCATTTATCGAGCTCATTTGATTTGTAACACTGAAGTTAATTTAAAAAATGAATTAGCAAACATGCGCTTGATTGCTACTCAACATGGCCTTCCCCCTCTCCTGGTTTCTAAATTAATTCAAAATGCTAAGAAAAACCAGTTGCTGCTCTTCAGCCTGTTTCACCAAAAAAGGAACTACCGTTTGCTGGCTCAATCCCTTACCACGAACCTTCTGCCTACAAACTCATCAGTATCTTCAAAAGAGAAGGATATAGACTTGCCATTCGTTCTTCCCCTTCAATTTCTGTTATCATCCATAATGACAGAGACCCAAGACCTCCGCTTTCTTCGCCTGGAGTGTATAAAATTCTGATCAAGACTAACGTTGAATTAACTGTGCACATAGGAAGTTCATTCCGAAAAATTCTCGCAAGACTTCAGGAACACAAATCTGATGTGAAATTTGGAAAACCTTCATCTTCCTTGTCTCTTCTTCTTACCATGGCTGGCACTTCTGCTATTCCACTTTGGTCCGATACTAAAAAGTTGGCTCCCTTCCAAAATCAGAATGCTCTGAAGTTAAGAGAAAGTTTGGAAATTTTATTTTCCAAAAATTACAACTCTGAGCTCCCCATTTTCGTTCCTTGCATCTGGAAATCCCTCATTGCATCACGCCATTCGGAGTTATCATTACAAAACTTACCTTTCCAATCTGGCAACGTAAACCAATCGTTGTCACATTGATGAAGGCCATAGTAATGGCTAAAATATATTTGCCTTAAACTTTTTTATACGTAGCTTAGCGCGTTCTACACTACCTTCATAATTTGTTAGTTAGTTATGTGCATTGCCTACCACTACAACTTCCTCACAAGGTTGGTAGTCTGTAATGTGTGTGTCCCTAACTTTGAGCCACAGAAGGGAATGTTTGAATTGGGCGCTCATGCATTTGAATTGGAGTCCAGATCAGCAGAGGTCTACTGTTCTCGGATGAGTCGAGGTATGCATTATACATGGTTCCCACGGTCCTTGAAAACTCCTTGAATTTATTTTTCCTTTTCAAGGGCCCTTGAAAGTCCTTGAATTTCCTAGAAAAGTATTTGAACATTTTTTTCCCTTTCCGTTTGCCAAATTTCAAAATAGCTGCAGTTCGTTGAAGAGAAACTATCTCCAAAATGTCACAAGTGGCTGCGCTGTGTTGTGGAACTCTCTCTCTCTTGGAATCAGGAGTACATAGCTGTCACATTTCTGGTTTTCACACGGTTGTGATTCTGAACTACGATAAGCAAATGCGAGGGGGTGCAAGTGTGAGATACTAGCATTTCAAAGTGGGTTTACGATCTGCTGAATGCTTGTAGCCCAGGAATCCAAGCTAAAATTTTGGTTGTCCATCAGTGGTCTGTCCTTCTGGCAATACGTCCAGTCCATTCCCATTTCAGGGATTTATATATTTGAGAGATACATTATACATCTGTAGTTCTGTGTAAGAACCAGAAGAATTCTAAATGTAACTAAAACCAAATATGCATTTTATAAATCAAAATGGATAAAAGGTAAAAATTTTGCATATAAACTCTGCTTGCAACTTGATGATACTTTTGGCTTTAAGTAATACTAATAAAAAGTAAGTTTCTGCTGTCAAGCATTACTTTTTTTCTAGTGTTTTTCTTGTGTTTGTCTGCAACTGATGACTATATTCCATAGGGCCCAAAGGGGTGTTGCTTTCAGTTTCTTATATTTTATTCATATGGAAGTAGACATTCGTCATACATAACACGATATGCAACTTGCTCATTAACCACCTTTGACGAAATAATGATCACTTCTACATTTAATCAAATTAAAAATGGTATTTACAAGTTAAAACATATGATAGATTAAAACACTAGATCTTTCGATCACACTAGTGATCTTAATCAGGTCACCCACCTAATGGCATCAAGGTACGTCGACACACAATATATAGGGGTTTTTGATGACCCAAATAATGGGTAGAGCACATGCTCACAAAAGTTGTTGTGAACACAAAGAGAGAAAGACAGGTAACAGTACTGCAAACGAAGAGAGTAAAAATGATGCTACACAAGTATTAATAATTCAGCTGTAATTATTATTTCCGCAATGTTCAAGTAGAGCAGTTCATGTTCGTGGGAGGAAAGAAGGTACGTCGTCATTACAGCAAATACCTCTATAATGGTGAATATATAAGCTTTCTGCAAAGAGGGTCATGCTTTTGGTGCTGTGTGTAATGAGGATTTTGCATTCATCCCATAATGGTCTATGTGTGCCGCTAGCTACCAATCTGGCTAGGGCTGTCGAATGTCAGCCTGTTCTGATATCGCGTGTGTGTTCGAGCAAACAGGTTTTTAAATTACATAGGGTGGAGCCTATGTACACTTGATCTATTTCATTGGGGTTTAAAGCTCTCAGGAGAATAAGGTAGACGCCGTACCTGTGTTTGGTTTCAACGGGATCCCTGTCACGTTTAATTAGAGTGTACAAATTGCGTGTTTGTAAACCAAAGTTTATATTAAACTTGGCACATGCAAGTTTTAGAACGCTGGTGCAGCCGGGAAAATAGCTCATGGATCCTACGTACCTGGTAAGGGTGTGGGTTTTTTCTAATGCGGTAAACGCAAGTCGTCGATGCCTGCGGAGAATGGTGTGTACCAGGTCTTTCGGGTACCCGAATTCGCTAGCAATGACAAAAATTCGTTGAAGTTCAATGCGCCGTAGGCGTACAGATGACTAATGCGTAAATGCCCGGCCTTTATCTGTTAAGCTGGAAGCCAGCTTAACAGATAAAGGCTGCGCTGAGTTGTATGGGGCTATAATAGGTTGGGATGTGGGTTTACTGTACACTGAGTATTTTAAAGTGAAATTTTGGGGGTCCCGTTCTATGAGCAAGTCTAAGAACGGGAGTTTTAAGTTATTTTCCAATTCCAAAGTAAGGTTTATGGAGCGATATTTGGAGTTTAACAAACTGAGAAAATGCAGCAGGTCGGAATGCGGATGTGGCCAAAAGACAAGAACGTCGTCCACATAGCTGGTGTAGAGGAGGGGTTTGAGCGTACATTCGCCAAGTACCTCATTCTCCAGGGTTTGCACGACAACCTCGGCGAAAATCGCTGAGAGGGGTGTGCCTATAGTGGCGCCTTCTTTCTGCTGGAAAATAACATCGTTGAATTTAAAATAAGACCTGGATGCAACGAGCTTTAAGGTTGAAAGGACAGCCTCTATTTCCAAAGGTGGGACAGGTGGATTATGAGTATATAATTTTTGACAAATGATGTTGTGTGCCTCTTGAAGGGGGATACTGGGGTATAGCGACACAACATCCAAGGATGCCATTATAAACGGCTTGCCTTGCGAACTGAAGGACTTTGTAAGATTAATAGCTTGTAGAGGGCTGTTAATTGAAAACTGAGAATAATTTAGGATGGGGGACAGAAATTTGCAAGGGCTTTTTCAAGTGGGCGAATAGGAGACGCATACGAAGAAACTAAGGGGCGGAGGGGGTGATTTTGTTTATGGAGCTTGATCTTCCCGAAGATTTCGGGTACTCTGGGGAGGGGGCTTAGGAGGGTTCATATTAACGGAAATTTCTTTAGGTAAGTGGCCATGATTCTTCAACTTTGCAACGGACGCAACGGTTGTTGCGACAGGATTAAATCTTAAAATTTTATGTGGAATTGCTTGTATAGTTTCTTGCATCTTTAAGTGGTATGCATCACGGTCCAAGATTACAATCTTATTCGATTTATCGTCGGATATGATAGCCAAGTTAGTGTTTTTTTGTAATTCACATAGTTGACGCCTCTCCTCTTTGTAGGCTTGACTTTGATTCAATGTCGTGGTAGCGCCTTGGTGTGAATCTCGTTGGCTCAGGGCGGACCCATGCCGAAACGATTTAACAAATTTAGTTCGTGCGTCGTCCTGGTGTTCTGCAGGCAATGTCCGGATGATACTTTCAGCTTGTGGCACAAGTTGAAAAAGATTCGGTCTAGTATTCGGATAGCAAAATTTAAATCCCCGCTCCAGAGCGTTCTTCTGAACATCCGAGAGTTCGGTAGAGCTTAAGTTAACATACATTCTGGGCTCATGTCCGTTTGGTTGATTCGATCTTTCAAAACGAATGGGTCGAGATTGGATTTCCGAAGCCACCAGCCCACGGAGCTTAGTCATATGACGGTTGTGCTGTGATTCAGTTTCACTCTTTATAATAGCATGCAAAATAATCAGCGAGTGATCAACAGTAATAGGATGGTATGTTCTTGTAAATTGTCTATGTAGTGAGTAAGTCCTACATGCAAGGTAATCTATGCAGGTTCGTTTCAAACGAATTGCGGTATTTAGTCTCTTGGTCTCTGACAGCCTCAATACACATAGGTCTTGCTTGGAAATAGCGAATCTTGTCGGTGTTAAAAACTTAGGTGTAACATGTAGCTGTTTGCAATTATTCAAAAAGGCAAGGTGCGTCATCTCGGTTCCTATATTGCGTCGCAATTTAAAAAATGTCGCTGCCGTACCCTTCATACCAAAGTGAGAGCAATGTAAGTATACTGGAAAGAGACTAAGTTAAAGTCACAGTACCATATATCCTCAGGGTCCAACAGACTGTAGATGAACTTCGTGTTACAAGTGATATTCATATGGAAGTAGACATTCGTCATACATAACACAATATGCAACTTGCTCATTTAACCACCTTTGACGAAATAATGAAGATCACTTCTACATTTAATCAAATTAAAAACGGTATTTACAAGTTAAAACATATGATAGATTAAAACACTAGATCTTTCGATCACACTAGTGATCTTAATCAGGTCACCCACCTAATGGCATCAAGGTACGTCGACACGCAATATATAGGGATTTTCATGACCCAAATAATGGGTAGAGCGCATGCTCACGAAAGTTGTTGTGAACACAGAGAGAGAAAGACAGGTAACAGTACTGCAAACGAAGAGAGTAAAAATGATGCTACACAAGTATTAATAATTCAGCTGTAATTATTATTTCCGCAATGTTTAAGTAGAGCAGTCCATGTTCGTGGGAGGAAAGAAGGTACGTCGTCATTACAGCAAATACCTCTATAATGGTGAATATATAAGCTTTCTGTAAAGAGGGTCATGCTTTTGGTGCTGTGTGTAATGAGGATTTTGCATTCATCCCATAATGGTCTATGTGTGCCGCTAGCTACCAATCTGGCTAGGGCTGTCAAAATGAGCCTGTTCTGACATCGCGTGTGTGTTCGAGCAAACGGGTTTTAAATTACGTAGGGTGGAGCCTATGTACACTTGATCTATTTCATTCGAGTTTAAAGCTCTCAGGAGAATAAGGTAGACGTCATACCTGTGTTTGGTTTCAACGGGATCCCTGTCACGTTTAATTAGAGTGTACAAATTGCGTGTTTGTAAACCAAAGTTTATATTAAACTTGGCACATGCAAGTTTTAGAACGCTGGTGCAGCCGGGAAAATAGCTCATGGATCCTACGTACCTGGTAAGGGTGCGGGTTTTTTCTAATGCGGTAAACGCAAGTCGTCGATGCCTGCGGAGAATGGTGTGTACCAGGTCTTTCGGGTACCCGGTCGCTAGCAATGACAAAAATTCGTTGAAGTTCAATGCGCCGTAGGCGTACAGATGACTAATGCGTAAATGCCCGGCCTTTATCTGTTAAGCTGGCTTCCCTTCACTACTTGGTAAGACGGGCATTTACGCATTCGTCATCTGTACGCCTACGGCGCATTGAACTTCAACGAATTTTTGTCATTGCTAGCGAATTCGGGTACCCGAAAGACCTGGTACACACCATTCTCCGCAGGCATCGACGACTTGCGTTTACCGCATTAGAAAAAACCCGCACCCTTACCAGGTACGTAGGATCCATGAGCTATTTTCCCGGCTGCACCAGCGTTCTAAAACTTGCATGTGCCAAGTTTAATATAAACTTTGGTTTACAAACACGCAATTTGTACACTCTAATTAAACGTGATAGGGATCCCGTTGAAACCAAACGCAGGTACGACGTCTACCTTATTTTCCTGAGAGCTTTAAACCCAAATGAAATAGATCAAGTGTACATAGGCTCCACCCTACGTAATTTAAAAACCCGTTTGCTCGAACACACACGCGATGTCAGAACAGGCTCATTTTGACAGCCCTAGCCAGATTGGTAGCTAGCGGCACACATAGACCATTATGGGATGAATGCAAAATCCTCATTACACACAGCACCAAAAGCATGACCCTCTTTACAGAAAGCTTATATATTCACCATTATAGAGGTATTTGCTGTAATGACGACGTACCTTCTTTCCTCCCACGAACATGGACTGCTCTACTTGAACATTGTGGAAATAATAATTACAGCTGAATTATTAATACTTGTGTAGCATCATTTTTACTCTCTTCGTTTGCGGTACTGTTACCTGTCTTTTTCTCTCTCTGTGTTCACAACAACTTTCATGAGCATGCGCTCTACCCATTATTTGGGTCATGAAAAATCCCTATATATTGCGTGTCGACGTACCTTGATGCCATTAGGTGGGTGACCTGATGAAGATCACTAGTGTGATCAAAAGATCTAGTGTTTTAATCTATCATATGTTTTAACTTGTAAATACCATTTTTTAATTTGATTAAATGTAGAAGTGATCTTCATTATTTCGTCAAAGGTGGTTAATGAGCAAGTTGTATATCGTTTTATGTATGATGAATGTCTACTTCCATATGAATATCACTTGTAACATGAAGTTCGTCTACAGTCTGTCTTATATTTTATTCTTCAATTAGTTTGACCTTAATGAAAAATATTTTGCTTTTAACTGTTTTGTTAAATGTGTAACACATTGTGTCAGTGATAAGAAAACCTGAAATCTTGTGGAGCAATAATACTTCACCAAGGTATGCCCCTATATTTAGATATAACTATAATTTAACTTTTTGATGTTACAACTTATTTTAGTGTTTCATGCGAGTTCTTATTGGGCATGAATATAGTCTTGAAAAATTTTGAGTCCTGGAAAAGTCCTCGATTATAGAAAATAGTAATCCGATTTATTGCCGTAGGAAATAAATAATCCGATTATCCGATTTTTTGTGATCCGATTTATTGCTGTAGGAAATAAACACACAAGTGTTTCCAAGCTTTCGCATATCAACGAGATGGCTTTTTCAAGAAAATTAGTCAAACTGAAAAATAGAACACTTAATAATTTGAACGTGGGAACTTGACAATAAATAGATGCGACGTTGTATTCATTTAAAGATACGAGGCATCACGTTGATTACACGCTGTCCTGGTAGAGAAAAGGCGTTACTTGAAGAATTGGTTCCAAATTCGTGGCAACTCCAGTGAGACACAATCATTGCAAGTATCGCTATTGGTAATGATCTCCAAGGTTTCCCGAATGGCTGTACGTTTAGGGGTAGAGTAGCTAGCTAATTTTTTTATGTCTTCCCACATAGGAGTAGCGAACTTGAATTTGACTTCTCTGGATAGTGCCGTGGCTACTTTACCGTATTTTGCATCCCTTTTATGTTCGTTGACCCTAATTCCAAACGAACGCTTGGTCATTCCAATGTAGTATCGTTTACAGCCGTTCGGATACTGTAGGGGGATCGCATAAACGCCTGCTTCGCAGGAGAGAGAGGTGGTGTTTCACTATTTCTCTTTAGCATAGTATATAAAGATTCAGGAGACCTAATGCCGACGCCGTAGTTAATTTTCTTGAGGACATTTTTGAGTTTGTAAGACACACTTGGTATGTAGGGAATTGAGCCTAAATAACGTAGCTGCTGCACAGAAAGATTGGTATGTTTGATCCTGGCTTTTTGGATAAAGCTACGTATCTGATTCAATGAATATCTTGCATCAGTGGCCAACGTGATGACTCTTTCAATTTCATGTTGTCTAGAATGGGTATCGGAAGAAACGGCAAAGGCTCTTCGAATTCGAGAACGGAAGATAGCCGTTTTGTATTCTGCGGGACAGAAAGAGCTGTGGGGCATATCTGGTTGGGGTTGGACGCGAGTTTATAGTAGACTTGTGTATCGAGGTGGTTGTCAGGCGATTTCCTCAATAAAACATTCAGATAAGGTAAAGCGTTACATTCAAACTCCATTGTGAAATTGATTGTAGGATGCATATAATTGATTTTATCAAGGAAAGTTGGAAGTCTCTCGTTTCCGTGAGACCATACAAAAAACATGTCGTCTGCATAACTCAGCCAAGTGGTAGGCCGTGGGGTAATGCTGGAGAATATATTCCACTCAACTGGGCGAAATATTGCTTCTGCAAGAACGGGTGAAAGTGAAGATCCCATCGGAGCGCCATGATTCTGCTTATATACTTGTCCTTGGAAACTCTAGATGCTAGTATTAGTGACCAAGTTTGACTATAAATTTCATTAAAAAAAATAATGAGGCTTCCCTTTATCTTGCAGACAGTTTTTAGCTTTTCCTTTCTGCATTGCAGACTCCTGAAAAAGATTCTGCTTCAGGGCTGGCAATAAATTTATTGCCAAATTTAACTACAGACATAATGTTTTCATTTTTAGATAAAAATGTGATCTGTCCTTAACTTTTGGTCACCATTGTAAATGATCTTCAGATTGTCTGAACACCTCCTTATATCAAATAAAGTGATTAGTTTTGACTAGCCATTTGGTTTACATGGCCATTAAATACATTAATAGTTATATAACTATTATTTTAACTGTTTCGCACTTTACGATAGTTTCCGTGCCGAGTGCTCCTTTGTCACATAATCTCCGCTGTTGTATTAAATTATCAAATTTAGTAGATTAATAGATTAATTAAAGTTCAAGATATTGAAATAAGCACTTACCTACCACGACATACTCTGGAAGTACATTTGTAGGTCCCAATGTTTAGTACATTCCATTTGGTTGCTTTATAGTTGATTGTTGAGCTGTCGTAGTTCGTTGAATTAGCATTTTAAAAGAACATACAGTATTTAAAGTCCAGTTCAAATGAATATGCCATTTGTAGTTCAAAAGAGTCAGAATTAAAAACTGTCGTCAAGAGATTTAAAATCCTTAACATAATCATTAAAACCCAAACCTCAGAATTTAAAAGAATGTCTATAAAACATTTTTAAAATTTTAAACTCCTTATCATTAAATGCAGTCTTCAAATTTATAAAATATATCATCAAATTAAAAAAGGAAGCCAAAGACCTTTATGTTAGCAAAGATTTCAGACAAAGAGCAGATAATTCCCAACAATGAGCACTCGTGACACGAATATCCGGACTAGTTTTGAACCGTATTTATCATGGTCATCTTCAGCAGCACGATATATGTCGTCCTATGTTGAACAATGTTGTCATGTCTACTCGACTTCAGTGTCTCATTTATAACATAGGTGTTCCACGTCGACAAGTCTCATTGTGTTCACGTATACGTGCGCCTACGTGTCTATGTAGCGACGGGCCATCTATTGATTTGGTGGTTCATTATTGTTGTCTCCTTAAGATTCAAGTTTGTATTTCCTCTTGGATTGATTTTTTATTATTACTTTTTTCTTTCTTTTTTTCTTGTTCCATAAGATATTTCCAGGGGTATGGTAGTTCTTTGGGTGTGGAAGAATAACAGTTCTTCCCTTGAGTCTTCTCAATTGCAATGGCCTCGGACCATAGGATTTGATTATGTTTCTGGCGTGTTGTTAAAATTTTGCAGTTTTCCCAATCTGGTATAAGTTCATTATCCATGCAGTGCTGTATAAGTGATGTTTTAACTTCTTTTCGTGTCCAGTTGTTCATATGTTCGTTCAATCGCACAGCAAATCTTTTGGTGCTGCCTATATAATATTTGTCATTTCTACCATTTTTAGGATTGATAGTCTAAATCTTGCATACACCTGCCTTGTGTAATGGATTTTTGCCATAATCATCAGTTGTCAATAAACATGAATTGTCTATAACTTTTACAGCAATATCAAAATTATGATTTTTGCATTCCTTTTTTAGGATATTGCTGATGGGTGGTAAGTATGGTATGCTGCCGTAGAACTGCAATTCTTTTTTGCAATCTTTATTATCTTTGTTAGAATTTCTTTGTTTTATGATATTCTGATATATTGAATTTACCAAACCATTATTACATCCAAAACTGTTTGCTGTTTCTTTGATCCATTGCAATTCTTCATTTAGTGCTTTTTTAGTCTGAGTGTGTGTGATGGCTCGCGCTACAAAAGATCGGAATGCAGCAATTTTGTATTTCCATGGGTGACAAGATTCTTTAGGTATAATGGCGGGAACATAAGTCGGTTTACGATAAACGCTGAATTCAATCTTGTTTTGACCTTTAAATAAAGCTATGTATAAATAATTGAGTGTGCTGTTATTTTCTCGTTCATATGTGACTTGAATTGTTGTATAGAAACTATTGAATTTATTTATGAATTTTTCCATTTTGTTTTTGGAGAATGGCCAGAAAATTAGGACATCGTAAGATTATGTGACAAAAGAGCACTCAGCATGGAAACTATCATAATGTGTGAAACAGTTAAAAAAATAGTTATATAACTATCAATGTATTTAATGGCCACATGAACCAAATGGCCAGTCAAAACTAACCACTTTATTTGTTATTATACACAACTGGAAATATAATAACAGGATCCGCGATTACTATGTATAGGCAACAGGCCATCAATGCTGTAAAAGACTTCAAGAAATTTCGATTAAAATTGTGTAAAGAGGTTGAACACCTTGATTTCTTTACATGTAAAGACAACAACATTATCTCTTAAATTTCTACAGGTGAAGGTAAAATCAATTAACTATCGTGACATAAAGATTATTCAAACACGTGAAGTTAAAACACTAAGAGCCGTGATAAGAGAAAAAAGAAAGTCAATATGCTATCTGAGTAAAATATGTTATGAAAAATATTGTAAATGTTCAGAATACCTTGAACAAGATGAAATAAGGATTGAAATGATCAGAGTTTTTGCAACCGTTGAGAGACAGCAGAGGACAAATAGAATGAAACATTTTTATAAAATCGAGCATTTGATTTACTATAAAAAGCAAGACAGCAAAAACAATGATAATAAAGAACAAGGTCAACTCTTCATCAACAAATCTAGTATACAACTATCACCTTGGTAAGAAATAGCCCTAAATAAAGATATAAAATATGCATATGCTGCTAAAATACCCAAATTGGAGAATATTATACCACAAATCGAAGACGTTATTAATAAGATACCTAAAACGAAGCAAGACGCCACAAGATTTAAAATCGTTAGCTACTTTAATCATATGATTAAAAATATACCAGATAAAAGACTTAAGTACGAACGACAGACATTAGTAGAACTAAGGAACAATCTGAAGATCAAATGCGTTCTAGCAGATAAATCCAAGCAAATGATTATTATTGACCAAGACTAATACAAGCAGAAAGTGAAAAAAGCTATTGAAGAATTAAGAGCTGTTCCAATTAATAGGGACCCCACTGATAATATTATAAGAAAATTAGCCCACTTGAAGAACCATATGATACTACCTAACAAAGTTAGAAGAAATGCATACCCACCTATTGCAGCATCTGTTTCTTATATTTTCGGCAAGATAAAAACCCATAATGATGACTGTCCAATCAGACCTATTGTTAACAAGAACAATGCCCCAACTATCAAACTTGAAAAAAGCCTATACAATTACTTGAAAGTATTTTATTGCAACCATGAATACACCGTGAATAGCTCCGAAGAAGTGATTAATAAAATTTAATCCATTAACAACACAGGATTTACGATGTACAGTTTAGATGTGGTGCCCTTATACCCAAACACCCCCACCAACGAAGCAATCCACCTTTTCAAGGAAAAAACTGATAGGACAGAAAATTGAACCTAACACCAAAGAAGGTATTACTTACGCTCTTAACTTGATTACTGACAACAATTTCTTCCTCTACAATAAAACAGTTCAGAAACAAACTTTCTGTGCTCCAATGGGATCACCCATTTCCGGATTATTGGCGAATTTATAATGCTAGATATCGAACAAAAATTACTTTGCAGCAACACAAATGACTTGCCAATACTATCCTTTAGATATGTTGACGACATCCTGATTTTCTGGCTATTCTCCGAAAACAAAATGTAACATTTCATGAATAAATTAAATAGTTTCTTTGTATACAACAATTCAAGTCACATATGAACGAGAAAATAACAGCACACTCAATTATTTAGACATAGCTTTATTTGAAGGTCAGAAGAGTATTGAATTCAGTGTTTATCGTAAACAGATTTATGTTTCCGCTATTATACCTAAAGAATCTTGTCACCCATGGAAATACAAAACTGCTGCATTCCGATCTTTCGTAGCGCGATACATCACACACTCTTTGACTAAAAAAGCGCTAAATGAAGAATTGCAATGGATCAAAGAAACAGCAACCAGTTTTGGATGTAATGATGGTTTGATAAATTCAATATATCAGAATATCATAAAACAAAGAAATTCTAATAAAGATAACAAAGATTGCAAAAAGAATTGCAGTTTTACGGCAGCATACCATACTTACCACCCATCAGCAATATCCTAAAAAGGAATGCCAAAATCATAATTTTGCTATTGCTGAAAAAGTTATAGACAATTCATGTTTATTGACAACTGATGATTATGGCAAAAATACATTACACAAGGCAGGTGTATGCAAGATTCCGACTATCAATCCTAAAGATATGGTAGAAATAACAAATATTATATTGGCAGCACCAAAAGATTTGCTGCACGATTGAACAAATAGCTGGGCACGGAAAGAAGTTAAAACATCACTTATATAGCACAGCATGGATAATGAACTTATACCAGATTGGGAAAACTGCAAAATTTTAACAACACACCAGGAACATAATCAAACCCTATTGATGATTATGGCAAAAATCCATTACACAAGGCAGGTGTATACAAGATTCCGACTATATCAATCCTAAAGATGGTAGAAAAACATATTATATAGGCAGCACCAAAAAAATCTGCTGCACGATTGAACGAACATATGAACAGCTAGACACGAAAAGAAGTTAAAACACTGCATGGATAATGAACTTATACCAGATTGGGAAAACTGCAAAATTTTAACAACACATCAGAAACATAATCAGATCCTATGGTCCGAGACCATTGCAATTTAGAAGACTCAAGGGGAAGAACTGTTATTCTTCCACACCCAAAGAAATGCCATACCCCTGGAAAAACTTGTGGAACAATAAAAAAGAAAGAAAAAAAGTAATAATAAAAAATCAATTCAAGAGGAAATACAAACTTGAATCTTAAGGAGACAACAATAATGAACTACCAAATTAATAGATGGCCTGTCGCTACGTAGACACGTATGCGCACATATACGTGAACACAATGAGACTTGTCAACGTGGAACACCTAAGTTATAAATGAGATACGGGGGTTGACTAGAAATGACAACATTGTTCAACATAGAACAACATATTGTGCTGCTGAAGGTGACAGTGACAAATACGTGTCGAAACTAGTCCGGATATTTGTGTCGTGAGTGCTCGCTGCTGGAAATTTTCTGCTCTTTGTCTGAAATCTTTGCTAACATAAAAAGGTCTTAGTCTTCCTTTTTTAATTTGATGATATATTTTATAAATTTGATGACTGCATTTAACGATAAGGAATTTTAAAAATGTTTTATAGACATTCTTTTAAATTCTGAGGTTTGGGTTTTAATGATTATGTTAAGGATTTTAAATCTCTTGACGACAGTTTTTAATTCTGACTCTTTTGAACTACAAATGGCATATTCATTTGAACTGGACTTGAATACCGTATGCTCTCTTAAAATGCTAATTTAGCGAACTACGACAGCTCAACAATCAACTATAAAGCAACCAAATGGAATGTACTAAACATTGGGACCTACAAATGTACTTCCAGAGTATGTCATGGTAGGTAAGTGCTTATTTCAATATCTTGAAATTTAATTCATTGACTGTTAATCTACTAACGTGACAAAGGAGCACTACCGTGATAGTGACAGGAATAAGTGACAACAAAAAGACCGCCTAAAGAAGAGTTTTCTCCAAAAAATTTGCAATTAAAATTAAAAAAAAATTCCCAGTAAAAATTCTCATAATAGTAGTTTTTGATTAGTAATTGAATTAATAAACTAGAAGCCAATTCTCACATGAGCTTTATTCAAAGAATATATAACAAGTTCAGTTCTCTGTTCAAATTTTGACTAAAAATGTTTTTATACTGCTGGTGAGAGAGAGAGAGAGACTGCTTTTTCTAAATCCCTAGTCTAGTTCTTTACTAAAACTTTTCAAAGTTTTGGTAAAGAACTCATCAGTTATGACAAATGAAGAATGAAAATCAGAGTCATGTTCTGGCCTCTATGTGTACAGTACAATTAATAATTTTTGGGTTTTGAGTTAGCACTGTTGATATAAACTTAACAGCATTTATCTTCATTCCAATGAAGTAATGTTTAGCTGATTAAAGTTACATGCAGATTGTTTACATTCGTACCCACACACATGTTTAGGAGGATCAAGGGTCTCTTTCTCTGAATTTTTTTTTTTTTTTTTTTTTTTACCTGCAAGATTTCTTTTGCATGCAGTTGATTCATGTTACAAACACTTTTTTTAGCAGTATAATTATAGTTTTGTTCACCATTTTGCACTTGTAGCTTCACAATAATGCTTTCATGTAGTAAATTCATGTTACAAACTTTTTTTTTTTTTTTTTTGTATTCTGCTTTTGTCATCATTTTGCATTTATAACTTTAAATTGCCGTTAGCCAGTTTGTTACAAACTCTTCTTTAATAGTACACTGCTGGACAATTGCTAAGGACGGATCATAAACGGCTATATCATCATCATCATCATTGTCAACCATTATCAATCCACTGCTGGACGAAGGTCTCTCCAAGTTTCCTCCACAACGGTCTGTCTTGTGCCAGTCTCCTCCATGTCACTCCCGCATACTTTCAAATTTCATCCACCCATCTTCCATGTGGTCTTCTTCTGGGTCTTTTCCTGCCCCTTGGAATCCAATCTAAAATTTCGGCTGTCCATCGATGGTCTGTTCTTCTGGCAGTATGTCCAGCCCATTGCCATTTCAGGGATTTAACTCTGATCATGATGTCTTCCACTCTTGTCATTTTTCGGATCCACATGTTCCTCTTCTTATCTCTCCTGGTTACACCAAGCATGCACCTCTCCATGCTGCTTTGAGTTGTCTGCAGCCTTTGTATGTCTCTTTTAGCTAAGGTCCATGTCTCTGCACCATACGTAAGCACTGGAAGGATGCATTGATCAAACACTTTTCTTTTACGACATAATGGCATATTGCTCTTGAAAATTATGCTGTTTCTTCCAAAAGCTCTCCAGGCAAGTTTTGTACGCCGATTAATTTCTTCACCAATGTGACCCTCACTTGATATCTGCTGTCCAAGATAAACGCACGTGTCTGTTATCTCCATCAATCGACAAATCTTCATTTCTTGTAAAAGCATTGAACATCACTTTTGTCTTCTGAAAGTTCATTTTTAATCCCACTTCTTTACTCTTGTCAGCAAGTTCCTGCATCATACTCTGTAGCTCTGATGGGGTAGTTGCAAAAATGACTATGTCATCAGCAAAACAAAGGTGGGTTAGATAATCTCCATTAATCTTTATGCCTTTGTTTTCCCAGTTCAGTGATTGAAAGACATTTTCCAATGTGGCATTAAAGAGCTTCAGAGATATGGTGTCACCTTGTCTCACTCCTTTTCCAATTTTTATGTGTGTTGTATTTTCAAATAGCAGAATCTTTGCATTTTCATAGATGTTATTAATAATATTAATGTATGCATCTTCAATACCGCAGGATTTCAGAGCCATTGCAACTGCTGATGGTTTCACCGAATCAAAGGCTTTTTCATAATCGATAAAAGCCATGCACAATGGAAGTTCATATTCCCTCGCTCTTTCAATTAGTTCTCTCAGTACGTGGATATGATCTATTGTGCTGTAGCCATTCCTGAATCCAGCTTGTTCTCTCGGTTGAGCCATGTCCAGTGTCACCTTCAAGCGGTGTGAAAGAACTTTAGTGAAGATTTTATAAACCACTGATAGGAGGCTGATAGGTCTGTAGTTCCTGAGATCCTCAATGTCACCTTTTTTATGTAGCAAGATCATTGTAGCGTTGTTCCAATCCTCAGGAATTTTCCCTTCATTAAGGCATCGAGTGAAAATTTGGGCGAGTACTGTTTCGATTTCTCCACTTGCTTCTTGTATGATGTCTACAGTAATTCCATCTTCTCCTGGAGCTTTTCCCCGCTTCATGTTCTTGATTGCATGTGCAACTTCTGCTGGAAGGACTGGAAGAACTCTGGTACCTTTCATGATGCCTGGAGTACATGTATCATCCCTTTCATATAATTTGGAGTAGAAATCTTTCACTCTTGTCAAAATTTCGCCTCTATTTCTTGTTACAGAACCATCTTCTTTTCTCAGTGCCATAATCTGTTTTTTTTTTCCCTTACTGAGAAGTCCCTTTGCTATCTTTAGGCTTTGGTTGTTTTCAATTGCTTTCCTTACTAGTTCACAGTTGAATTTCCTTACGTCTTCAGTGATACTTTTTCGTACTGTCTTGCATAGCTCTATATATTCCACTTTGGAAGTCACATCTTCTTTAGTTGTCCTCATCTCTCTTCTTTTTTGCATCAACATTTTGGTTTTTCCTGATAATTTGTTCACATGCAATTTGTTCTTAGACCCAGCTAATTTTGTTGCTGTTTCCATAAGAGCTTTGGTTACTTTTCTGTTAACTTCATAAATATCCATTTCTTCTTATGTTAGGCCTTCTAAAGCAGAGAATCTGTTCTTCAGTTCCAATTTGAAAGTATTATGGTGTTTTTTAAGGTTGGTTATGTCAATACATTTTGTTTGTCTTATGAGCTTGCTATGTTCGAGTTTAGTGTTGAGGTGCATCTTACATCTCACCAATCTATGGTCACTGCCTGTGTTGAACTTGTTTAGCACACTGCAGTCTTCTATGACGAATTTTTTGTTACACATAATAAAATCATATTCACTTGTCGTCCCATTTGGATGTCTCCATGTCCATTTCCTGTGTGGCTTTTTCTTGAAAAAGGAGTTCAAGATGAAAAACCCTTCTGCCTCTGCAAACTCTACGAGAGTATTTCCACGCTGGTTTCTGTTGCCGTGACCGAATTTACCTACTGAAGTTTCATTCTGTTGGCGTTGCCCTATTTTTGCATTGAAATCTCCCATAATTATCTTCAAGTGCTGCTTACCTTTATTATTTAGATCACGAATTTCCTCATAAAATTCTTCAATTTCTTCTTCAGCATGACTTGTGGTGGGTGCATAAGTTTGAATAATCTGAGCCTGGTATCTTCTCGAGAGTTGGATAACGAGTCGTGCAGCTCTGTCAGAGGAACTTTCAACTTCTACAACTTTATCCTTCAGTTTCTTGTTTATTATAAATCCAACACCACTAGTTCTGCCAGTATCTGTCCCACGATAGTAGAAGAGATGTCCACTTTTCAGTTCAATGAGATCTTCTCCTTTTCTCCTTACCTCACTTAGCCCGACGATGTCCCACTTGATCCTTTGTAGTTCCTCTTCCAATTCAAGAAGCCTTGAATCAGAAGATAGGGAGCGTCCGTTATACGTAGCCAAGGTCAGCATCAGATGGCAGCCTAGTCCGGTCCTCCGGGGATTCTTAGCACCCTCTGCCTTCATGTCGCACTGGCCGCTGCCTTGGCCAGGTACATTCCAGCTGCCGGAGACTGAGGGCCAAGATTTAAGTTGTGGAGTCATTTTGGAGGGATTTGGCCATAACTCACCACGCTGGCCAAGCGGGTTGGTGAGTGTGGGATAGCATTTCCTCTAATCCCGATGGTATAGTTATACCGCTATTGGCGGTCGTCAGAGCCCCTTTAGTGGGAACAGGATGTACCATGAGAAGGCTGGGTTGACATTTGTCAAGGAGAGGCTGTGATGTTACGCATCACCTGACCTTACATCCCAAACGGCTATATAGCGCATAAAAAAAGTAAGTGTGGTTGGATGCCAAGTGAAATAAAATGTCAGAATACCAGGACGTTACAAGAAAGACAATTTATTTTGCTCTGAAATCCAGAAGGCTTCGGAACGTGTTCAAGGGACAAACAGGCCATTTTGTGCAGAATACGTAAACGTGAAAAAAATGCAATTACCGTCCGCCGGCGTAAGATGTCAATACGGGATATGGCCACCATGGAGGGCGATGCAAGATTCCACACTTCGTGTCATGCTTTGCACAACATTATCAAGCAGCTGTTGGGGTAATTTATCCCATTCCTCTGTCAGTGCACGGATGAGGGTGTCCTTGTTTATTGGAGGGCATTGGCGACCAGCAAGACTCCTCCCCAAAGCATCCCACACATCTTCAATGGGATTCAGATCTGGAGAACGTGCTGGCCATAAGAGGCGTTGAATATCCTTGCTCTCAAGACACTCCTGGACAGCGACTGTTCGATGACATGTTGCGTTGTCGTCCATGAAAATGAATCTATGACCGACAGCACCACGGAACATGCGAACATGAGGTAGCTGAACATCATTAATGTATCGTTGGCCAGTCATAGTCCCAGTTGGAAGCACATAGAGGGACGTACGGCCATTGAGCGTGATGCCAGCCCATACCATGACACTACATGTCGGATATCGGTCCCTTTCCTGTATGTTTGCTGGACAATATGCAGTACCACTATCACGCGAGATCAGTTGTTGTCGACAATCAGACGATAGACTGTATCTACTCTCATCTGAGAAGTGGACACCAGACCAGTCGTTATCAGTCCAATTGCGATGTTGATGGCACCATTGCAAACGGGCGGTACGGTGACATCTGGACAATGGGATGCACACAACAGGACGGCGGGCGTATAGTCCTCTTTCATGCAAACGTCTGGCGACAGTTTTTTGGGAGATCCGCTTGCCAGTAGCAGCCATAAACTGATTTGCTACCTCACTAGCTGTGCTGCGCCGGTGTCTTTTTGTTGATAGCACTATGTACCGATCTTCTGCAGGTGTCGTACTGCGAACACGACCTCCCCCGTGACGTTTGCTACACTCTCCATTTGTTTGAAATGATTTCCAAAGCCTTGAAACAACACTGTGGCTAACGTCGAACTCCCTGGCAACATCTGTTATTTTTCGCCCTTCAATCTTGCCAATAATACGGCCACGCGTAAAATCATCTAGGTGATGTCGGGAAGACATACTGAAAATTGCAAGTTCGTCAATTGATTCTTTCCCTTTCAACTTTGCGTTTGAACCACAGCGGTCAATACGCGTCAAATCCTTTATATCTCTTATCAGCGCTATGACGTCAGGAACAAGTTCGGCAATCCAAAATTTGCATACGCACAACACGTCTTACTGTATCACGCACTTATGCTAATTTCCACATTTTCCTGCTTTCCATTTTATGGTTGCTATCGTCGCTATTGTCATCCGTCCTTAGCAATTGTCCGGCAGTGTATAATTAATACTTTGTGCACACCCCATTTGGTACTTACAGCTTCAGAATGTCGTACAGGGCATTTCTAAAATATTGGCCAAACTTTGTGCAAATTTCAGTGGGGGGGGGGGGGGTTACATAAATAATAACCTGCGATAATGTTTGTTAACTGTTTGTGGACACTAGTTTCAAACATTGCCAGCATCTCCTTTGATGAGTTGACTAGCCTTTTTTTATTTAACAGGTTGTAAAGAAAGTATCTGGAAAATAGAGAAGCATGTGTTTCAAGCTTAAAAAAAGCTTGCAAAACACTTAACCTAATCATCCAGGTATCCCCATTGGAACTGATGACCTTGTTCCACAATCTACAAGTTGATATATCCTATTGTGATAGAAGTCTGGTGAGCAGGAATTGAAGAAGTCATCCATGCAATATTTCGCATCATCGTCATTAGCAAAGTTTTCCTCAGCGAGAAAATTCGACAGACCAGAAGAGATGAAAGTTAGATGGGGCAAGGTCTGGGGGAATGAGGGAAGCTGCGACAATATTTCCCATTGCAGCTCATGAAATTTTTGCTGGGTCCATAAAGCAACACGTGGACAAGTGTTATCCTGGTGAAAAAAGACTTCATGGCAATAAATCAACACTTGTTGCTTTTCTTGCAGTGCATCATCATCATCGTCAACCTTACTGGATCTGCCACTTCTGGGTGCATCAAACAGACCCCGTACATCAGTGTCTAATGTCCTGTACCAATCATAGGAAGTACTGTCCAAAAATGTTGCGAAATGCATTTCACAATTTTCCAAGTACCTCTGTGACTTTCACGCCATTCAAATATTCATAGAGCTATATTGCATGCACACCTTTCTTTGATATTGTCATCATATCATCACCACGTGCAACTAATCTTCAGTTCTGTCCTTAGAATCTATTCTTTTGCTCACAGCACTCTGGGATGTTTTTCACCCTAAGCTCACAGTATCTTGCATTACACCTGCCACATACAATTTTTTACGGAAACTTTCTTCACAACCTGATATTTATTTTCTATTAGACCTCTTTGTGCGGTACTCATTTGGCACAGAACTTGTAACTGTGTTGATGAAAATTTTCACACTGCCAATCGGGTACACCCATTGATAATCTGTTGGAACTTAATTGCATCAGAAAATGTCATTCTATCTTCACTTCTTAAACTTCCTAATATTCCACGTCACCAAACTATTCATAAATTACTTGAAAATGTTACAGTAATAATTCTCCAAGGTGGTAAAATAAAAAAAAAAATGGTCCTGATGATTAATGCATTGTTACATTGCATGCGCCAAACAATGATATAATGTGAATGAAAGTTTCCCATGCAACTTTTAATTGTTTTCTATGGGTCATATCCATATATTCTCTGGTTATTTATTTCCGCTCATATAGAACCATGCTTCACCTGTAATAAATTTATCTACTTTTTATCTACAGGATGTGTTGCAGCAGATCACTCATTTTGCTTGATTTCTGGGCTACAGCTGTTGCATGACCTTTTGAATAATATGTGTTCATATAACATATGATATATATGCAATACGTGGCCTAAATAACTAAGAGTGGGTTTTAAAGTACTATGTACTCGTATACACTGTTTCTCATGTTATAATTAACTATATATCATCAGATCAATACCCCATTGCATACTGTCAAGATTTCTAAACATTATTTTTATCATGAATGTTTAGAAATCTTGACGGGATGCAATGGAGGATTGACCCGATAATATATAGTTAATTATTACAACACACATAAAAATTAGAAAGGGAGTGAGACAAGATGACACCATATCTTCGAAGCTCTTTAATGCCACATTGGAAAATGTCTTTCAATCACTGAACTGGGAAAACAAAGGAATAAAGATTAATGGAGATTATCTAACCCACCTTCGTTTTGCTGATGACGTAGTCATTTTTGCAACTACCCCATCAGAGCTGCAGAATATGATCCAGGAACTTGCTGACAAGAGTAAAGAAGTGGGATTAAAAATGAACTTTCAGAAGACAAAAGTGATGTTCAATGCTTTTACAAGAAATGAAGAGTTATCGATTGATGGAGAACAGCTGGAGATAAGACACATATGTTTATCTTGGACAGCAGATATCAAGTGAGGGTCACATTGCTGAAGAAATTAATCGGCATATAAAACTTGCCTGGAGAGCTTTTGGAAGAAACAGCATAATTTTCAAGAGCAATATGCCATTATGTCTTAAAAGAAAAGTGTTTGATCAATGCATCCTTCCAGTGCTTACGTATGGTGCAGAGACGTGGACCTTAACTAAAAGAGACATACAAAGGCTGCAGACAACTCAAAGAAGCATGGAGAGGTGCATGCTTGGTGTAACCAGGAGAGATAAGAAGAGGAACTCGTGGATCCGAAAAATGACAAGAGTGGAAGACATCATGATCAGAGTTAAATCCCTGAAATGGCAATGGGCTGGACATACTGCCAGAAGGACAGACCATCAATGGACAGCTGAAATTTTAGATTAGATTCCAAGGGACAGGAAAAGACCCAGAAGAAGACCACATGGGAGATGGGTGGATGGAATTCGAAAGTGTGCGGGAGTGACATAGAGAAGACTGGCACAAGACAGACCGTTGTGGAGGAAACTTGGGGAGACCTTCGTCTAGCAGTGGATTGATAATGGTTGACAATGGTGATAACATGAGAAACAGTGTATATGAGTACAAAGTACTTAAAATCCACTCTTATGTTGCATGACCTTTTGAATTTTTCAGATGTGTGGCCCCAGAAATAGCACCAGCTTGTCTGGATAATTGTTGCAGAATTCTCCAGGAAAAAAGAGTTCTAGGGAAGGGATAATACCCTCCATTATACTGAAAGACTATTTAGGCCTACCTATGTGAGAGACTCCCATTTTACACCAGTTTGGAATTTCTGCAGCAGATTGTATATGGTGGAGAGTCCACAATTACATTCATGTTTTATGTATCTAAGATATCTTTTAACCAGGTGCAAGTCTTATGTTGTATTTTTTACTGCTTGGGGGAGGGGAGGAAAGTAGATCCAAACAAACTTTCTTAGTAGGTAATTTTTCTGATAACATTTACATCATCGTCCAACAAGCTTCTTGAGAGGAATCCTTGTTTTAGATTGTCAATTTTTTTTATTATAAAATTTGTATTTTTATGAAAAAATTGAAATCTGGAAACAAACATGCTGATCTCAGAGAAAGGCTTGAAAATTATCATTTAGAGATTCTAAATAAAATGTTTTTTAAATCTTCCTTCAAAAATTCGTCTTGAGGTACTGTTCAAAATATCCATGAGCCTTTATTACATGTTTAATTTTATTTATTGGTAAAGATTTTATAGGTATTTAAACTTAACTGTGATTCTGTTGGAGTCTCATATGTATATATATTATAATTTTTTAATACAAATTGTGTTTCATTTTTCTAAATACGTATATTTCTACTATTGCTGTGTTCCGAGTTGGTGAAGGAGTTTAATTTTGCTTTTGAATTTCAGGTGTGGAATTTGGAGCCCGTATGATAACAATTGATGGCAAGCAAATTAAACTTCAAATTTGGGATACAGTAAGTTTTTCTTAACTTGTGTTATTGATTACTTGGTGTTAGCTATGGGTTGTTACTAAATTTCATTAGTTCTCTTTCAGTATTGTAGGAATACCAATAATAAGTAATGTTTAAAGTTCAACTGTCATCATAGTCTTAGGTGAGCAAATCCAGATGATGATCAAATTTAGATTGGTTGCTAAAAACTTGCTCTTTCCCCTTGATCTGTTTCAAAAGGTTCAACCAAAGAATCGGCGGGTTAAATATTTAAAATTGATTGTGGAACTGTAAAGGGATTTTGTTGATGTAGCAAAGTGTAGGGGATATTCCAGTGTTCAAAGAAAATGTGTTGCCCTTAACAATATCTGCTCACATATATCGGGTTGATGCACAAGTTCATGCCGTTTTATTTCACAAGTGTTTCCCATGTCAGTAGTGACAGTGCAGATGGCCAGTTGTATATCAAAATGTAGCCAGTAATATGTATCTAAATCATATTGCATTGTGGGATTGTGGCTAATGGTTTTTTGGTTTTCAGGTCTGAAAGTATGGAGTGTCGAGTAGAGAGGAATGAACATTTCCGACGTCTGCTCCTCTACGAGTTTAACAAAGGATCCACAGCCACTGAAACTACTCGACAAATTTGTGCTGTGTATGGGGAGGATGCTATTGCTCTGAGGACAGCCCACAAATAGGTTGAGCGATTCCAAGGTGGCAATTTTGACCTCAACGACTCTTCACGCTCAGGTCATCCATCTCACTTTGATTAGGATCATTTGAACCATCTCATCCACTTGGATCCGCATCAAACCACACACGGATTGGCCACTGAGATGGACTGTGATCAGGCAACAGTTGATGGCAAGCAAATTAAACTTCAAATTTGGGATACAGTAAGTTTTTCTTCACTTGTGTTATTGATTACTTGGTGTTGGCTATGGGTTGTTACTGAATTTCATTAGTTCTGTTTCAGTATTGTAGGAATGCCAATAATAAGTCATGTTTAAAGTTCCACTGTCAACGTATGAAAAAGATCCAGAACTTTTGAGGTCTTGGAAGACTCTCGCTGAGGACAACAAGGATTAGCATGTTGCCATATGTGGTTCCTTGCTTGCCTGTTATCACGAATGTTCTTAGCAACAAACCCTTTCTGTCGTGTATTGTTACTGGAGATGAAAAGTGGTTCCTGCACATGAATTTCAGGCATCGAAGGGAATGGTTAAGCCCAAACAAGACACACCCACACCACGTTCAAAACATGACCATCCTGCAAAGATCATGTTGTGTGTCTGGTGGGACATGGAAGGCACCATTCACTGGGAAATGCTGCCGAGGAATCGCACCATCAATGCTGCATTCTATTGTGAGCAACTCCGCCGTGTGGAGGGAGCAATTCAGCACAAACGGCCACATCGGCACCATGGTGTCCTTCTCCAACATAATGCGTGCCCTCAAACATGACCAAAATGGCCATTCAGGACATGGAATGGGAGATCCTTCCACGTCCGGCCTATTCCCCAGATGTCGCCCCTTCAGAATATTACCTGTTCCAATCTCTGATGAATGCACTCCGTGGCAGAACATTCAACAATGATGTTGATCTCCAGAATTTCCTTGATGATTTCTTCACAGCAAAACCTGCACATTTTTTCAAGAATGGCATTGCAGACCTATCCAGACGTTGGGACACAACCGTAAATAATGGGGGGGGATACGTAGTTGATTGATTCAGTTTTCTCCTCTGATGTTATATTGGGTCGTTTCATAATTATTGGCTGATACAGACATGGTGAATTTGCATAGCCGGTTACAAGGGACGCCTCGTAGGAGGAACTACCAAATGCCCATGCAAATTGAATCTGTTAAGTCCACATGTATAAAACGGTATTTCAGACAGATCTCAGCAGTTGGGGACGTGATGGAGCAACCAGGCATGAGATCAGTGATTTTGCACAAATTAAAACTTGGCCGGAATGTGTCCGAAACGGTCGCAAATGTCAATAGAGCGTGGGTTGTCGGAATGACGAGTAACAGAACTGTCTGTAGACTGTTTTCCAAGTTCCATGCCGGTGATGCTGCCATCGACCATAAGCCAGGAGCTGGTCATCCGGTTCTGTGTGACACTACATTTAAGGCGGAAAGTGGAAGAAAAACCAACGTCCACAGTACAGGAGCTCAGTGCCAAACCTGTCATATCATCAGCGACAGTTTCCAGACACCTGGCAGCATGGGCAAGGTTAAAAACTGGATACCTGGGTTCCACCCGAACTCATCGAACAGCAGCAGATACGGCATCTGGAAACGTGCATTGCCCTCCAAAAACGTGATGCTAGTGCTCCCTTTCAGCATTGAATCCTTATGGTTGATGAAAAATGGGTGCTTTATGACAAAAGGAAGCGAACAGCGCCGTGGCTCGATAAAGGGGAACCACCCAAACACATGTCTAAACCCGAGTTGCACCCACAGAAGGTTCTGATCTCTGTGTGGTGGACTGCCAAGACTGTGGTTCATTATGAGTTTTTGCCACGCAGTCAAACAATCGCAACAGACGTGTGCTGCAGTCAGCCGAACGAATGTCACCAGAAATTATGCAGCAAACGACCATTGCTCGCCAATCGTTTGGGTCCCATACTGCTTCAAGATGGCGCATGACCGCGCCATTCTGAAGCTCACCCTGTTTATTCACCTGACTTGGCCCCCTCAGACTTTCACATGTTTCGCCATTTACACCACATTTTGAGGGGCAAACAGTTCGCTAACAAGGATGCTGTGATTTCCGCCGTTAGCGATTCCTCGGACCACTGTGATGCCAGTTTCTGCCACTGTGGCATTTTTGCACTGGAAACACGTTGGGCACAGTGTATTGCTGCCGAGGGCAGAAATTTTTCGGAATAAAATGCATTTCGTCATCTTTTACTGCTGTTTGTTTCTTTGTGTCCGAATCGGCCAGTAATTATGAAACTACCCAATACATTGCTGTAGTGCAGTGAAAAGAATGGCATGAACTTATGCATCAACCCAATACAAAGGGAGTATAGAGGATTGTAAGTTCATTACCATCATTGTAAGAAACAATTGGAAGGAGAATTCTTAACTACACCTTTTTATATAGCAGTGAGATCTGGTGTCACTGGAAAACTACTCTGAAGTTACAGCCGATTGCAAAAAATATTCTGAATTTCCTCAGATGCTATTCTGAATTTCCTCAGATCAGATGCTATTCTGAATTTCCTCAGATACTATTCTGAATTTCCTCATATCTCTTCTGTGATACCAGTTGTAACAGGATTGCTCAATGACCCCAACTTGTTTCATGAACATTTTTACAAATATGGGGCCTTTCTAGACCAAAAAGTTACACCTAAAAATGAGAAACTAGAGTGGTCACAGGGTCATTCCATATAAATTCATCCAGCATTTGCACAAGATGACCCCCAACCATCTCAGATTTTTGTGAAACTTGGTACAAAATATTCTGTTTGTGAGCTATAAAACCTGGGAAAATTTTTGGCAGTTCGTCCAGTAGATCTTAGGAATACCACTTTAAACATTTGATGGCTCTGCCTTAATTAAAGGTCAGTCATGGTACCAGTTTTCACAACTACACCATTTGACAAAAAATTTTAAAACTTGAGAACTAACTGTGGCAGACAAATAATTTTTTTTTTAATTATCTACCTGATCCATACCAGGGCTTGAAAAATACCATACTCGAGATGCCTAGGGGGCAGGTAAATTTATTGGCTTGGGCAGGTAAAACTATCTATATAGATTAAGATAACACAACATAGTTGTCACAAATGTTTATTTTTTTTTTTCAAGCCGACCATGGTTTCGCTGGGTATTGACCTAGCTTCATCAGGACGAAAGGCACGTAAATATTCAAATTGTATATGACGTCATAAATGGTGTTTACAGTCACGTGTTTTGGTTAGATGCTTCCACGAGCTTGATAGAAATGGCGTGGATGCCATGTCATTAACATTTCACCTCCACATGCCAAGTCTAATCACCCTTATCAACTAAAACTCAGCGCCTTTTACAGTTGCGTATATTGCGCGAAACATATATGTTCAGATAAGGACAGTTTGGAAAAAGAACTTCATTTCCTTAAATGTGTTGCAGTACAGCAAGGATATAACCCTTCCATTATAGACAAGGCTCTAACAAAATTCCGGAAACCGAAGCCCATCTCCACATTGACTCCTGTGATGCGCCCATTGCGAGAGAATTTTGCCATTATTGCATTTTCCCGTGACATTGCCTTCAAAATTACAAAAATTCTCAAAACCTTTAATTTTAAGGTGTTTTTTAAGCCTATAAACCAAATGAGATTTTTAGGATCAAAGGACTATGTTGAAGACAAAAACTCGTGGGGAATTTATCAAATTCCATGTGAATGTGGCGCTTCGTACATAGGACAGACCCATAGAGCCTTGCGTTTTCGATTGAAGGAGCACAAGACCTACATTCGGGATTGTGACCTAAAGAAGTCATCGATGGCTAAACACTGTTACGAAAAGGACCACAAATTTCTCTTTGAAGAAGCAAAACTTATTGAAAAGCCAGATTCAACCACCAAACTTGATATTTTGGAAGCTTTCCATATATATCAGAAGTCTTTGCAACTTGTTAATGACATGGCATCCACGCCATTTCTATCAAACGCGTGGAAGCATCTAACCAAAACACGTGCCTGTAAACACCATTTATGATGTCATATACAATTTGAATATTTATGTGCCATTCGTCGTGATGAAGCTAGGTCAATACCCAGCGAAACCATGGTCGGCTTGAAAAAATAAACATTTGTGACAACCACGTTGTGTTATCTTAATCTATATACAATTGTCACAAGACTGTAGTCTTTGAGATAAAGAAAACAATCTAGTTGCCCAGTCCGGGCAACTAAATTTAAAAATGTTTGGAATAGAATTTCCTACTACAAGAAAAAAAGACGGTCGTCGCTATACATATTCTGTAAATGTGTAAGGTTTTTGCTTCATGGACCAGTGGGCATTTTGGTGGATCAATGATCTAATGGGCCTGTAGAAAATTTGTTTCTAACTCTAACACTGCCATATATCTGCAAGACAAAAAGAGTTGAAATGGATTAAAACTTTGGCTTGTGACTTCGGCTATGGGGAGAGATTGATCGACGATCTTTACAAACAAATTCAGATTAACCAAAATAGACTGAGGCAGAATATGACTGATACATACAGATTTTGTGGAAAGCTACCATATTGTCCACCTATATCCGCTCCCTTAAAAAGGAATGCCATAAACAAGGTTACTTATTGCAGATACCGTACTTGACAATAGCAGATTATTACAATCGAGTAACGAAAAACGTTCTATGTTACGTAAAGCTGGTGTATACAGCATACCAATTATTAATATAAATTAGAACCTAGATAATAAAACAGTTTACATTGGTAGCACAAAGCAAAGTATTGATATCAGATTATGTGAACATTTAAATAACTGGAATAAAGGTGAAATTCGAACTTCACTTATACAATATTGTTATAATAATGAAGCCATACCCGATTAGGAGAATATAAATTTAGTTATTTCTCATAACACACATAAAAAGATTCTGACAGTAGAAGCCATCATAATAGGCATATAATTGCAATTTAAATGTCCCGATTGAATTATCACCAACATGGTTGAACATGATAGAACAGGAAAAGCAACGAATTGTCCAAATAAGAAGATCTAGTCGACAAATGAAACAAAGATTAAAAAACAGGACGACACTAGATGGTGCCAGCAACGTTCTACGTGATGAGCATGATGATGACGCAGACGATGGAGAGGGCAGCACAGTCTACTTAATTAATAGTTAACACGGAAGGAACAGTACAGCACGGGATCTCCTTGAAAATGGCCACGAATGAGTGTGCTGAAACGCGCGTCGGAAATTTCGGGATCTGGATTCCTCGGTGAAGACTGTTTTGCCTATCATTCTCAGTCGAATTTGAGATTGGAATAATGGTTTTTATTTGGATTTTATTACTTTCATTGGATTAAGTTCTATTTTGAGGGCAGGTTTTTTGTGTTTTCGATAAAAGATTTTTATGGGTTTTAGCTATCATAAATACTTCATTGTTGCCTACGGGGAACGTCCATTTTATGGAACTTCGACTACGCAGTTTTTTGTTTTTCAGTATACCGGGAGCAACTAATCAAAAGGAGACTGCAAACCAAGAGGTAACAATGTTATTATTTTAACCCTATCATTCATCTTCTTTTAAGAAATATGTTATGTGTTGTTTTTGTTCATATTTTAAATAAATATACCATTCACCCTCAATGACACCACCAGAATGAATAAGAGGTTAAGGAGCCCAGATATCATGGTTTTCAGCGAACTTGTATAAAAAACGTGAAGAACAGAAAAAATGACAGGACTTCTATGATATCCTGCTAATAAACTCAACTGCCATATACACTTGCATGTAAGCAGACCTCCCTAATTTAACAGCTAAAAATTGGTGAAAAACCTTGACCTCCATATAAACTGACCTTATTTCAATGTATTGAAAAACATGTATTGAAATGAATTATGTAAATTTCTGAAATTATCTTCTGTAAAAACCTACAAAGTACGATTCAGTATCGGAGCTTCTAAATAAAAATATCCATAGCACTGCTTGGGCAGCATTTTTTGAAAGACCACTTTATAACCATTTCTGCTAAAATTGTATCCAACAGTTCTTCATCCAAGAAATAACAAAGCCAGTCAATGTCTGCCTTTTTCAAGTTATCTTCTGTAAAATACTTGGTGTTTGATCTTCCATCGGGCTGATCACAACTGACACAACTCGTGGCAAGGTCTGGAGATGCCCATGCTTGCTGTCGAAACTCGGAAGAGGAGATACCTAATTGGTTGTGCCCCTCCCCAACAGCCAAGATAAAAAATCTGTCTGACACTGCATGTCCAGTTCCAAAGATGGAGTGCCACGGTCCCACAGGGAAAATAAGGGGATTCTTTCATGTTTGGGAAGCAAGAAATTCCTCGGTCTCAATTTGAAACTGGATAAGGTTTTGCTCATATCATATTTGTGGCACATTATTTCTGTAGGAATCCTACTCTGGAGTGAAAAAATATTTAATAATTTTTTCCATTTTTGGAAGTACTTCTGAAATTTTAAGTGAATCCCCTTGTGCTGTAATTGCCTGCAATTTATTTGTTTCAGATCATGGCTTCCTGAGTGCCGCTATGCGATATAAATAGTGAAATGTAAAACATGGGCAGTTTTTTTAAAGAATATATACATATACATGGGGTGATGGGCAGTTAACAGGGGCATCCCCTCGCAGAGTGGAACAGACCCAAACTGAACTCAGGCAAAAATTGGCGGACAACAGGGCTTCCCAACCGTGATGCAATTGACGAACATGAGTAAATTTGGTGATTTAAACGACTTTGATCGTGGATGCATTTGAGGCGCAAGACAGATTGGTCATTCTCTCACTCAAGTGGTAAGAACCCCAGGCTTCCTGAGGGCAACTGTACCAATGGTGTACCAGGAGTATACCATGGACGAATGTACCAGCATCAAGAGAGCAAGTGATACCCAACCACACGCCATTGATGACTAGTATTGACATAAACTATCCAAGCTCATACAGAACTGACTGCTTCGCTACAGCAGCCCAAATGGCATCCAGGTTAAATGTTGGAGGCCTAAGCAACATCAGCAAGTGAATGGTATGGCCCAAGCTGCATCTCCTAGGCTACAGGAGCCAATGCTCTACTCGTGTGCCACTGACGACTGCTTGTCATCGAACATTACGCCCTGCCTGGTGCCAGAAACATCAAAACTGGACCTTTGCAGAGTGGCACTACATTGTGTGGTCAGCTGAATCCTGTTTTCAGCTGTACCGAGCTGACAGGAAGGTGTGTGTGTGTGTGGCGCCAACAGCATGAAGCCATGGCCTCTTCTTGCCAGGTTAGCTATGCTCAAGACGGTGGTAGCTCTGTGATGGTTTGGCGAGAAGCCTCGTGGGACACATTAGGTCCCTTAGTGTGTTTGGAGAGATCCTTAACTCCTGCACTCTACCAGCATGTGTTTGCTGATCACCTACAGAGTTTCATGGCCTTTGCACATCCTGCAGCTGATGGTCTGTTTCAGCAATATGAGTTGCCACCACACAGGCATGGCTTCAGGAATACTCATCCAGTGGCCCCCAAGGTCTCCAGATTGAAACCCTGTGGAAGCTGTTTGGGATGCCGTGGAGCGGAACATCGGATCCTGGCGGAGTTCTGGACAATGCTGCAACAGGTATGGATGGCATTGCCTCCGGAAACCCTCTGGCATCTGGTAGAGTCACGCTACAGGAGAACCAACACACTATTAGTTAGGTATCTCTAATGTTTTGTCCATTGTGTGTATTATCTCAAAGAACACATGTAAAATATATAGAACAGAATTTGAAAAATCTCTGTAATCGTAATTTTCTTCTTACTTAAGTATGAAATCAATGCCTCCTCCTGCTGATGGGATGCTATTTCTCTATGATCTCTTGAGAGCAGAGTAATCATACCTGCCAGTTATTTATTATCCTCAGCTGTATTGCTCCCTCCTTACCCACTTTCCACTTTGGAGCAAAAAGTATTGTTCATTTAATTAAGTTTCTGGCATTTTAAGTTCCACGAGGTACATACCTTAAGGATGATCTCATGGTTCTGTGGATTTGATTAGAGTAAATACGTAAGTGCATAAGGTTCTTTTAATGTAAAGTTGAGTTACATAATTTTGTAATTATATTTTAATTCTGAAAAAAAATTGTAAAAATGTGCAGCTCTTACAGCCAGGAGGATCAGCAGTGGTAATATGTGTGGAATATATGTTGTTAACAGAGGTAATACTAAGGTAAGGTTGCTCAACTCAAAAGGCTATAATAATAGTATTTAAAATAGTACTAGTAACCTGCATTTCTTGGCGTAGAATATAAATAAATGTTTCCAAGCTTTCGCACATCAATGTGATGGCTTTTTCAAGGAAGGTAGACAGCTAACTGCAAACTGGATAATAGAACACTTCAACAATTTGAACGCTTTGTCTTGACTAGCCAATAAACGAATAGGCGCAAACGGGGGCGTAGCTTAAGTGCTTATAGGGGGAGGAAGGTATAGGTGAAAATTACAGAAGTCTCCCAATTAAATTAGATAGACTTAATTTCATGTGGGGCATGTCGTCAATTTGTTGGAATTTTAGAATATTTGATTAAGAATATCTACATGTTTATGTTTTTGCGAATAACAGCAAAAATCAATTAGCGCAGCTTTTTGAGCGTTAGAAGAGAAATGTTGGGATAGTTTTCCCAATTCATCTTTACCGTCACTCTTTTGTGCCGTTGCCTCACACCCGTTTCATTCCAAGTAGAATCTGATTCCTCCCTATCTGGACTTTCAGAGAAAAGAAAACAAGCAAAGCAATAAGCAGCATCTTTAACAATGCTATATTCTAAATGGGGATATTCTTTGTACCATGAAGGAGAAAAACAACTGCTTGGCAGCAGGAATAGAAGGGTTTGAAGGAAAATTAGTTAAGTTAGGTTGACGAGGTCCAATAAAAATTAAATATTGTCTCTCAGCACCTGTTTTAATTTTTTTCGTACCAGGAATATGTTCAACTTTGCTGTAGTTGTTTAAACTATCAACTGTTCCTGCATTTTTTGATCGATTTGATAGTGCATCTTTACAAGAAGTTAATATTTTGCCACACTGCTTATGAATAATTTTTCCATCTATGAGGCACGTCCCTCTATGAGACCCTGGCCATTTTGACATTAGTAACAAATTCTCGAAAGGAAAGTGCGTGGAGTTGGTTTGGTCATAGAAATCACTTTTATCCTCCTCATCTGTGTCTGTGGTTAAGTAGCAGAAAAATAATGGTTCATTTTCTTTTTATAAACCAGAATTTAAAATATTTTGCGTAGATGTTAATAAAGATTTTTTAATTTGATTGACATTAAATGTCCGTAATTACTGTTTCACACGTTATGCAAGTTCAGCAATCGGGAGATTGTTAAATGATGTTAACATAGTATTGGCAATTGAAATCAAGAAAAATAATAAGTATCTGTACTTACAATATTCGTAGTGGCTGTCTGGGCTTCATATGTACGTCTTCAAAGAATGTGAACTTTTTCAATTGTGAAGTTTAGATTGAAATCCATGATATTGTAAAATTAGTACCAGATAAAATTGAACAAGATGAATTTTTACAATGCAGGTAAAAAAATTTTCTTAACAACAACGAAATATGAAACTGCATTAAAACCTTGTTGAATTTTTTTAAAAACGAACTATAATCCCTAAGTGGAAATAATCTTGACTGCGAAGCACCTCGATAACAACGAAATATGAAGACGAATTATCATTTTGCTGAAATTTTAAAAACGAACAGTCTTGAAAAAGAAATAATCACCCTGATTGTAAAGCATCCAAAAAATAAATCTCCCGACTGCGAAGCACCAAACTAGTTTCTGCTAACACTCATAGCCATCATCAGTGGTAGGTGCACGGACATTGGAATTACCGCACTCACTCGCTCAGGTATGCTGCTTAACCCTAATGTATGTTCAGCCCTGTCATGTAGATATTTGCGCATCATGATTTGGGTTCAACTGCGCACATCAATGGTGTCGCCATCTGTAGTTAAATAAAAATAAACAGGTAGCATTTATGGAGTAGAAATATGCACCTGTGTTTTTAAGTAATATTTGATGTTACTTGTTTTTTGTTAATGTTTTTCTTCTTGAAATGTTTTCTCTCCTGTTCAATAAGGTACCTCCATGCAAACTGAAGCTCTACAGGACTATTAACGTTACAGTTGTATCTTTTGGTTTTCTCAATGACTACAGCCTCGGAGGTTAGAATCTGGGCATGTTATCTATGCGATGTTAGAATTTTCGTGTTAGTCCAAGCAGGAGTTACACGATTTTTGATACAATGTTGTATTAATGAAGTTTTTTCATCTTTTCTTGTCCAATTCGTAATATGTTCATTTAATCTATTCAAAAATCTTCTACGCATACTTCCGATATATACCTTATCTTTTTGGTTAACTGTTGGAATGACATAAACGCCAGATTTATTTAGAACTGATCTATTATTAGTAGTAGTAAGTATACTTCCATTGTCAATAACTGTTTCTGCAATGTTAATATTGTGGTTATAACATTCTTTTTTTAAAATAGTACTAATAGGAGGTAAGCATGGAAATTTTCCATAATATTGCTGTATTTCTTTTTCAATATTACTTTCGGAACGATGTATATTGGCTGTAATGTTGTTATATAAAGATTTGACTAATCCTTTATTATATCCAAATTCTTCTGCAGTTTTTTCAATCCATTTTAGCTCTTTGATCTCTGATTCTTTATTGGATGAGTGTGTCATGGCTCTTTTAATATAAAAGCGGAACGCTGCAGTCTTATATTTCCAATGGTGTGTAGAATCCTTTGGGATAATTGCCTGTACATATGACGACTTCCGGTAGACTGAATATTCTATAATTCCGTTATCCTTTTGTATAGAGATATCCAAGAAGTTTAGCTGGCCATTAACTTCAATTTCTTTACTAACCTGTATTGATTGATAACAATTGTTAAATTTATTAATAAAGTTATCCATTTCAAGATTGGAGTGCTGCCAGAATAGTAAAATATCATCGACTTATCAGAGATATACATATGGTAAGTATATATTAGAATGATCTAATATACAGTTTTCAATATCTTGCAGAACGACTTCGGCCAGTAGCCCTGAAATTGGGGTCCCCATTGGGGCGCGCCATATTGCTGTTTATAAATTGTCCCATTAAATGTGAAAAAATTATTTGTAACAAATAATAATGCAGATATAATACTGTTTCTGACTTTATCAGTAAGATTTTCATCTTCCAATCTGGAATTAAGTCAATAGCGATATCGGTTGGAGTATTGGGATATAGAGAGATGACATCTAAACTGGCCACTGTGAAATTGGAGGTTTTAATTGTTTTTAACTTGTTGATAACTTCAGTAGCATTAGTAATACTGGCTTCATGGCTATTGTAGAAGGGTTTGATATAGTTAAATAGTGCTATCTCCAAGTTAATGGTTGGAGATAAATTCTTATTAACAATAGGCCTAATAGGTTCGTCAGTCTTATGCGTTTTTATTTTACCAAAAATATTTGGTGTACAGGCACCTACTGGTGGAATACATTTGCTTTTAATAATTGTAGGCAAGTCACTGTGATTTTTTATATTAGCCAAGTTCCTAATTATACTGTCAACAGGGTCTTTATTGACGATGATGGCATTCAACTTATTGATTGCTTCTGTCATCTTATTATATTCATCTGTATTTAAGATGACCGTCTGCTTAGATTTGTCCGCCATAATACACTTAACTGTAGGGTTGTTTCTCAACTTCATTAGGTCCTCGCGCTCATATGTGATTCTTCTATTTTCATTGGTGTTGTACATGTTGTTGATGGCTTGGACCATTTTAAATCTTGTAGGATTTTTATTTGCATTAGGCAATCTTTGGATGACGTTCTCAATTTGCGGAATGAGGTATTCCGTTTTTGGCACTATTTGCCGATACACAAACCTTATACCTCTTTCATAGTTCTAAAGGATTCATTAATATAAAGATTTTGGTTATTAATCTCTTCTGTTTTTTCTGGTGCTTGTCATTTATTAGATTTTCAATTTTACAAAAGTGTTTTAGTTTACGCTTTTCTTGCTGTCTGTCCAAAATTGCATGAAGTTTTATAAACTAAATCTTGACCTTGTTGTCCTTATCTTCATACTGTATACACTGATTGTACAGTTCGTAGTTTTTCACACTTTGTTTATCGATATCTTTGCATTTATTGCGAATTATAGCTCTCGATCTCTTCAGCTTGCATGTTTCGATGATATTATGATCTTTGTAGTTGATAGGGTTAACCCTAATTTGAAGAAATTTCGGTGTAATATAATTATTCTTACAAGTAGTTAGGAAGTTCAGATGTTCAGTTTCTTTGCAAAGTTTAGATTCTTTTTAAAAATTTGAATATTTTACGCAATATATCGTGGCAACATATTACTAAGGGCTAAAACAAGACAAAGGGCAAAAACAGCCTTACTAAGAATATATATTGTATCTCCAGTTATATATAAAATACAAAAACGGAATACCTCATTCCGCAAATTGAGAACTTCATCCAAAGATTGCCTAATCCAAATAAAAATCCTACAAGATTTAAAATGGTCCGTGCCATCAACAACATGTACAACACCAATGAAAATACAAGAATCGCATATGAGCGTGAAGCCCTAATGAAGTTGAGAAACAACCCTGCTATAAAGTGTATTATGGCGGACAAATCTAAGCAGATGGTCATCTTAAATACAGATGAATATAATAACAAGATGACAGAAGCTATCAATAAGTTGAATGCCATCATAGTCAATAAAGACCCTGTTGACAGTATAATTAGGAACTAACTTGGCTAATATAAAAAATCACAGTGACTTGCCTACAATTATTAAAAGCAAATGTATTCCACCAGTAGGTGCCTGTACACCAAATATTTTTGGTAAAATAAAAACGCATAATACTGACGAACCTTATTAGGCCTATTGTTAATAAGAATTTATCTCCAACCATTAACTTGGAGAGAGCACTATTTAACTATATCAAACCATTCTACAATAGCCACGAAGCCAGTATTACTAATGCTACTGAAGTTATCAAGTTAAAAACAATTAAAACCTCCAATTTCACAATGGCCAGTTTAGATGTCATCTCTCTATATCCCAATACTCCAACCGATATCACTATTGACTTAATTCCAGATTGGAAGATGAAAATCTTACTGATGAAGTAAGAAACAGTATTATATCTGCATTATTATTTGTTACAAATAATAATTTTTTCACATTTAATGGGACAATTTATAAACAGCAATATGGCGCCCCAATGGGGTCCCCAATTTCAGGGCTACTGGCCGAAGTCGTTCTGCAAGATATTGAAAACTGTACATTAGATCATTCTAATATATGCTTACCATATGTATATCTCCGATACGTCGATGATATTTTACTATTTTGGCAGCACTCCAATCTTGAAATGGATAACTTCATTAATAAATTTAACAATTGTTATCAATCAATACAGGTTAGTAAAGAAATTGAAGTTAATGGCCAGCTAAACTTCTTGGATATCTCTATACTCAAGGATAACGGAATTATAGAATATTCAGTCTACCGAAAGTCGTCATATTTACAGGCAAATTATCCCAAAGGATTCTACACACCATTGGAAATATAAGACTGCAGCGTTCCGCTTTTATATTAAAAGAGCCATGACACACTCATCCAATAAAGAATCGGAGATCAAAGAGTTAAAATGGATTGAAAAAACTGCAGAAGAATTTGGATATAATAAAGGATTAGTCAAATCTTTATATAACAACATTACGGCCAATATACATCGTTCCGAAAGTAATATTGAAAAAGAAATACAGCAATATTATGGAAAATTTCCATGCTTACCTCCTATTAGTACTATTTTAAAAAAAGAACGTTACAACCACAATATTAACATTGCAGAAACAGTTATTGACAATGGAAGTATACTTACTACTACTAATAATAGATCAGTTCTAAATAAATCTGGCGTTTATGTCATTCCAACAGTTAACCAAAAAGATAAGGTATATATCGGAAGTATGCGTAGAAGATTTTTGAATAGATTAAATGAACATATTACGAATTGGACAAGAAAAGATGAAAAAACTTCATTAATACAACATTGTATCAAAAATCGTGTAACTCCTGCTTGGACTAACACGAAAATTCTAACATCGCATAGATAACATGCCCAGATTCTAACCTCCGAGGCTGTAGTCATTGAGAAAACCAAAAGATACAACTGTAACGTTAATAGTCCTGTAGAGCTTCAGTTTGCATGGAGGTACCTTATTGAACAGGAGAGAAAACATTTCAAGAAGAAAAACATTAACAAAAAACAAGTAACATCAAATATTACTTAAAAATACAGGTGCATATTTCTACTCCATAAATGCTACCTGTTTATTTTTATTTAACTACAGATGGCGACACCATTGATGTGCGCAGTTGAACCCAAATCATGATGCGCAAATATCTACATGACAGGGCTGAACATACATTAGGGTTAAGCAGCATACCTGAGCGAGTGAGTGCGGTAATTCCAATGTCCGTGCACCTACCACTGATGATGGCTATGAGTGTTAGCAGAAACTAGTTTGGTGCTTCGCAGTCGGGAGATTTATTTTTTGGATGCTTTACAATCAGGGTGATTATTTCTTTTTCAAGACTGTTCGTTTTTAAAATTTCAGCAAAATGATAATTCGTCTTCATATTTCGTTGTTATCGAGGTGCTTCGCAGTCAAGATTATTTCCACTTAGGGATTATAGTTCGTTTTTAAAAAAAAATTCAACAAGGTTTTAATGCAGTTTCATATTTCGTTGTTGTTAAGAAATTTTTTTTACCTGCATTGTAAAAATTCATCTTGTTCAATTTTATCTGGTACTAATTTTACAATATCATGGATTTTAATCTAAACTTCACAATTGAAAAAAGTTCACATTCTTTGAAGACGTACATATGAAGCTCAGACAGCCACTACGAATATTGTAAGTACAGATACTTATTATTTTTCTTGATTTCAATTGCCAATACTATGTTAACATCATTTAATGTCAATCAAATTAGAATATCGTAGCCACGTAAAAAGTATGTTCGTCGCAAATTGGCGAAAATTGAACAATGATATATTTTGTTAATAAAGTTTTTTTTTTTTTCTACATAGTTCAGCAATTTTTGTCAGAGCTGATTCATCGAATAGAAATCAAAATACCAAATTTGGGGGGTGAATACCCCATATGGCTATGCCCCTGGGCGCAAATGTGATCAGTCATTCGAAGAAACGAGATCACGTTGGTTGGCACGCCATACCATTGTAAAAAACACAGCATTATTTGAAAAATTGATTCTAAATGCATGGAGACTTGAGTGAGACGCTATCACTGCAAGCCTTGCTGCTGGTCAAGACTTATAAAAAAATACATATTCTTTGCGACCCGATTACTTTCAACAACTTAATGCTCCTAGTGGACATGTTAGTCGAAAGACTCCGATCTTCCTTATCCTCCAAACACAACAAGAAGCTGGATTTCTTGAAATCATCCTAAAATCAAAATTGCAAAGATTTCACCATTCCATTCGTCAATATTTCTAAGCGCATGCTCACTGTAGAGGAAACTAAAGTTTTGGAACTTGAATCCAAGTTCTGTTTCCGTTCGAAACTGAACTCCAAAAGCGTTGCTTCTGAATTTGAGAACATAATTTTGCGAGTTCCGGAAGACGCCAAAGATGAACTATGCCAACTGTGCTGTTCTGGGCTGAGATCAAGGTACGATCATAAACAAATGCTTGGTAATTTTAAAATTCCAAGAGCGATTTCGAATCTTCATAACGACAGCTCAATAATGTTGATGCTAACGGACAAATCCGGCCTGATAGCTATTATGAACACTGATTCCAACTAGAAACTGGAGGATTTTTATATCTGCTGCCCGGGTGGTGCAGTCGTCTAAGCGATGGCTTCTAACCATTCATCTGAGGATGGGTCCGGGTTCGAATCCCGGTGAGGATGGATGTTGTGTTTGTCTTACGACACTGGCTCTCCCTTCCCTGGAACCAGTGGCCCTAAATTAGGGATGGGCCACTGCTTATCGCCCATTGAGTTGCTCACGGTGGTCATTAATTAATGTTGGAAACATACGGAGCTCTTCACAGTAGTTGAAAGGTAAAAGTCCACGCGAGCGAGGAGGAGAAAGAACTGTTTAGAAATTCTTGTTGCATCGAGCACGTGGCTCACCACGTGAGCCCACACAAGCTAAGTGGCTACTGAACAGAAAAGGTGTTCATCAGCTGCAATGTTTTAATGCTAGCTGTAAAATGAATCTTCAATATGTTCTATGTATAGTGCTCCTATTGCATTATTTTATTAAATGTTTTTTTCTTATCAAAGGATACCATTATTCAAGGTTAGTTCGTTCATTCTTGCTATAATTCTTCTTTTCCGAAGTTTTAAGTCCGCCATTAAGGCATTGCGCTGCTAGCTTTCGAAAGGCATCAACGATAAAGTGTAGATGGATGAACATAATGTTTCATATATCACACATAATTATCACACAACCAATAGTTCATACCTGCCAGGTTTTACGGTTTACCCGTCAAATTTACGGAAATGTGACTTGTTTTACGGGCAAAATGTTAATTTTACAGATTTTGCATTTCTCTGAGAGATTTTTTTCTTTTTCTGATGATTTTGCACCCACTACTAAAACTTTTTTTTTTTAACTTAATCCATTCAAAGTACAGTGCCGATGTAAGTTACGAATAAGTTTTCAGTTACATGTGTTTATTTGGGAACATTTTGCTGTAGTTCTCCCTTGTTTTAGGTTATTGTTTTACCTTTTTTCAAACCCTAGAATGCCAACCAGCTGGGCTTGTTTAACCTTGGGCTTGGTTCTCCCTCCCCCCCCCTCGCTGTTTCCCCACCTTCTTTTCATATAATGCATTGTTTGTCTCCCGAGTCACAACTTCTCAGCAGGCCACCGGCATGGGGTGTGTCTTGCATTGGAACAGGTGTCTTTATTCCTCCTAGTTCGAAATGCTACCTCAGAACGTAGTTTTCGTAGAAAAAAAATTCAAACGGATTTTAAATCTGTGGAATTTTTAAGACCAGATCGATACTCAACATGATGAAATTAAGCAAAAACTGCCAGTTTTGTGAAATTAAAAATGCATTGGGGCATGGTTTCGTGACTTCTTCTCTGGCAATAAATTTGACCTAACGAAAGAATGCTACTACTATAAGAGGAAGTTTTCCAATGTTCATTCGAACCAGTGCTGCTCCAGCAATGATTTATTTTGCTGGTTCGTTAGTAAGTTTTCTACGCTTTCCAACTGTGCTTTGTTCATCGCTCGATAACGTTCATAAAAATGTCTTGGCTTGATTCAACGAAATTAATATGTTGGGGTACATACTAATTCGTCAAATCCCTATTGAAAATGGTCAAAGGTAAAGTCAAGACATTATTTTCAGTTGCTCTCTCTGCTTTCCTATTCATTCTTCTGTCCTTTTTTTTTTTTTTTTTTTGGTGATGACTCGCATAAAATTAAAGCGTGATTGTGATGAAGTTTGGGTATGCTGTTCAGCACGCATAGTGGACCTATCCTATTGAAAATGTTTGCTATCAGCATTCACGGGGACAGTGCAGTAGTACATGCACAAGATTTGTTCGCTCGCGTTTTAGAATTTCAGCACAATATCTTCTGTGGAAATTGACCAATTTGGATATAATTTTTAATTATAAAACGACGCATTTGTGGTAGCTGTTTAGAAATTAACAGACACAAAAAATGTTCTATAGTAAAGCAAAAACACGCAAAATATGCAGTATCAATTAATTCATACCAAGATTTGTAAAGAAAACAGTAAAGTATCGTGAAGAACACTGTTGCTTTTGCAAACCCACACTTTTTTGTAGGTATGGAATTTTGGGCTTTTAGAAAACAACTCTGAATTTTCAAATATCCGGATTTTGACAGCACGAGTTTAATCTAGGGAGGGAGTAGACTTTTTTTTGAGAAAAAAAAAAGTACTCCCTCCCTACATTAAACTTTGAAAAAAAACAAAAATGCCATTGGCTTTGTAACTTCTATCAAACCGAATTGTGTGTTATTTAGAGATTTTCATCTTTTAAAACAGAATACGTGTATTCCGCATTTTGTCATGTTAAGCCATTTTTTTTTTATTTTTTTATTTTTTTTGGCAGAGATATCAGATCGGAATTAAAATCCTGGTTCAAACCGTGGCTACACCGCAAAGGGAGATGGGGGAGGATGTCACCGACGAGGTGGCTGTATCATTTCTCGCGATGCCTGATGTAAAAGACTGTTGGTTTTGTTCCGGCAAAACACATTGTGTTAGTTTTACTGCAGGAAAGGGGGGTAGTTCATACGTTGATGGGCCCAGATTGTTTTTGTAAAGGAATAACTAGACTAGAGAAGCTCTATTCAGTAAGATGGGGGGGGGGGCAGGAAGGGAAGACAGAACTATAAAATCAGTTCCATTTGGAAGTATAAAGGATGCCGCAAAAGTGGTCTGATTTGGTAAAAGACAAGGCATTGATCCGCCTGTGAGGAATGATGGGGAGGGAGGGGAGGACCCCAGAGGATGACATTCATAACTAAAACCTAAACCTTTGTTTCTAGATGAAAGAACCTTTCAGTTGTTCTCTGCTTTCCTAGCTGACCAGCTCGAATCAGATAACTCTGCAATCTGATTTTTTTCCCCTTCAAATTGCAACTCTTTAAGCTGCTACTATTTTACTATAGCAGATTTTACTTGCATTTTTTTTCCGAGTGGTAATAAATTTTGTATTAGTGATTCGCTATGAGCAGCAATATAAAAGGAAAAAAAAAAGTACTATCAAACATTCCGCAATGCGCGTGTTCTGCGGAATTCCCGTGTATTGCAAAATCTTCAAAAATGGAAAATATGCGTTATGTGTCGATGTTTTGAATATACGCTTCGATGCAATTTCAACATTTCGCATGGTGGAACGAATGATATTATAAATCATATTTCTAGTGAAAAGCATAAATATAACGTTGTCTGCGTGGGAAAAAAATAACGAAATTGACTTCCTTTGTTAAAAGTTATAATAAACTCGATGCGATTCGTACAAAATGTTTGTTCACTTAATTTTTAGTTGAACATAATTTACCAGTTAGTGTCTCTCAGTCACTCTTATTTAATTTGTTTTTTTAATTTGATTGTCTCATCGTCCGTGTCTCCGTAAGATAAAAGCCTAACATGAAAATGGTTCGTTTTTGAAAACATTTTATGTTTCATGACGGCGTGGGACACGATCCCATTGAAAGGGTAGAACATCCTTCTCTTTAGATGCAAACTTCTGTAAAAGTAAATTTTTATCACTTTATAGATCATAATGATAGCATAGTAATGAGAAATTATGTATAGACTTTATTTTAATCGATATAAATGTGCCGATAAATTCAAACATCTGTTGTCACTTCAATTACAAGTTTGTACTTGATTTGGGTAACATTGTTTTTAAATTGATATGTTCGGTACATTTAATCAATATGCGCGACAAGTAATCTAATCGAACATACCGATTAAAATTTTCATTCAATATATCGATTAAAATTTTCATCTAATGTATCGATTAATTTTTTTTATGGATTTCTGTTTCTGAAAGTTTGGTAGGCATGATAGTTACATATCTGCCAACATTGGCAAGAACCTTATCAGTAGTAACTAGTATTATTGCGCGGCACAGAGACACTTTCTTGCAAAACCATCCATGCCTTCATGAAAAAGAAATACGCACCACAACAAAACGTTGCAACAAACAAGGACACTAATGAAAAAATTTAACATGTGCAAAACACAAAGCTGGTTCGCCTGGCGAGGGCACGATAGGTAACATTGCGAGATTTAAGTTCGAAACTTCCAATAAAAATCAGTCTGATGCGTTCAGAATTCCACAACGCTTGATAGGCAGAAAATCCAAAATTTGTAAAAAATGAATCAACTTTTACAAATTTTCCAACTTCGTTACTCCAGTTTTTGGGAATCTCCCCCCCCCTTACAAGCTTAAAAGCAAAAACTGATGTGACGGGGGTATTTAACAACGCAGGAGAGTTGAGACATCTCACCGGGGGTGGGGGGGTGTACGAAAGAAATCTTTGCTCTGCCGGACTTCCAGTTTGGGAAATTTCCCCCCTACTTTTAAGCTAAAATAAAAATATTTATACAGCAAAATGTTACTATTTCACAATAATACTGGACAGAGGCAACATCGCGAGAAAAAAGAAATAACGATTACGGAAAAAAAAAATCTGAATTCCGTCAACTTTCCGCGTTTTAGAAAGTTTCGTGATGATGGTATTCCGTCCTCTGACGAACATCCTCCCATCACCCCCCTCCCCACTTTCTGTTCAATTGTACATTGATCTCGTAAATAACGGAAATGATAATGAAAATAGCGGAATTCCTCGAATTCGCAGAAGAATCTTATGCCTGAAGATTACAAAGAAATTTTCGCGGCGTCTAAGTTCTGCTTTTGCAAATTGTTGTCTACAGTTCCAAGCTGAAATACAAACATTTATTTAATAAAATGATATTTAACAAGAATACTGGACACAAAGACAACATCGGGAGAAAAAATTATGATTACGGCAATTTTTTTTAACCCGTTTAACTACCGTATTTGAAATTTTTGAAACACTAAAATCGTCCCCCAGACGAAGAACGACCCCCCCTTTCCAGAAATTATCTTTAGTTTTGCATCGATCTTGACAATAATCTAAATGATGACAAAAAAGCGGAATTACGCGATTCGGCTTACGAATCTCGTGCATATCATAAAATAATATCAAAATAAAAAAAATATAAAAAATCGTAGAATCCGTAGTCAGACAACAAAATCCGTAGAAACTACGGACATTCCGTAGTAGTTGGCAAGTATGTAGTTAAACCTCCAATTAAAAAATATATATATATTTGATTCTGGATCTACAGTCTTACGAATGAACCCTCTAAATTCTTGGGTTGCACAGGTTCAACGAGCTGCAAGACTACCTGCTCTTCCGGAAGATCTCAAGAAAACCGCCAAATTACCACCTGGCCCTCAGATCCCAAAACCCTTTGGAAGATTTAAACACCACAAGCCTGGCAATCCACCGAGACCGATTGTGTCCAGAAGGTCCGCCCTGACCTACCATTTAGAGAAGGCTTTATCCAGATTCCTGACTAGCCATCTACCTGAATTGGGCTTTGTTTTAACTTCTACTTTAGACTTTATCACAAAAACCAAGCAACTCATTGTTCAACAACATATTATTGGCAGTTTCGACGTGGTATCCCTTTACCCATCAGTCCCCCTGCCAGAAGCCATCAGAACATTGAAAGAGGCTATCTCTAATTCATCAGTTTATTTGCAAGAGTCTTGCCTCAGCATCTTCAAATGAATGGACTTGGTCTCAAATTCCAGCTACTTCAGTTTCCAAGGGCAAGTTTATAAACAAGTAAATGGTGCTCCAAAGGGATCTTCGCTTTCAGCCATCGTCGTGGAAGCAATAATCTGCCCCATTGAGCAACATATATTCACCAACATCACCCAAAGGCCTACCACTTGGCTGTGATATGAGGACGACATATTTTTCATATGGCCTCACGGAAAGGAGACTCTCCTATCTTTCCTCGAAGAAGTCTGTTATATACACCCTATAATCAATTTCACTTTGGAGCTTGAGCGCAGTGGTACATTAATTACCTTATATCGACGTCTTGGTGAGAAAATCGCATGGCAACCGCCTTCATGCGGAAGTCTATTATAAACCCACGTTCGTTCCCAACCTGATGCTCCACAATTCATTCTGCCCTGATAATTACAAGATGGCCTTCCATTCTCGAATCACAAGAGCCTTCGCCATCTCCTCCAATGCTCATTCTAGAAAATTTGAACTAAAAAACATCGTCGAATTGGGCACTGAGGCAGGATATAAGTCGAACCAGATGCATAACTTTATCGAAAAAGCCAGAACCAGCCGTGTCAATCTTCCTATGCCGCAACTACGCTACCTGGGCTTTATTCGCTACATACCAAAAGTTTCCTATCAACTCAAAAACGCGCTCAGGAAGATGAGCTTCGGTGTCAGTATAAAGTCTCTGGCATCTTTATATACAATGCTTAAGAGAAATATTGACAAGCCTCCTCTTCTCAATGAGGCAGGTGTTTATGCCATCCCACTACAATATCCGGATGGCTCCAGGCAATACTACATCGGAATGACTAAACGTTCGTTTGGAATTAGAATCAACGAACATAAAAGGGATACAAAAGACGGTAAAATAAACGCTGCCCTATCAAGCGAAGTCAAGTTCAAGTCCGCTGATCCTATGTGGAAGATATAAAGAAATTAGCTTCATACTCCACACCCAAATCTACTACCACTCGCAAAACCTTGGAAATCTTGACCAGCAGCGAGGCTTGCAATGACAGCATCTCACTCAAGTTGCCACACATTTGGAATCAATTCTTCAAATAATGCTGTGTTTTCTACCACGGTACTGCGCGCCAAACAACGTGATCTCGTTTCTTCGAATGACTGATCACATTTGCGCCTGTTCCATTTATTGTCTAGTTAAGTCACTGCGTTCAAAATGTTGAAGTGTTTTATTATCCAGTTAGCTGTCTAGCTTCCTTGAAAAAGCCATCACGTTGATGTGCGAAAGCTTGGAAACTTTTATTTATATTCTACGCCGAGAAATTCAGATTACTAGTACTATTTTAAGTGTAATTGGTGTACAGTTCCTTGCTATTAATTAATAACAGTATTGTTACAGCACCTTATAATTTTTTGGAGTTAAAAAAAGTGCTAAACTTTGTGTGATATTAATTTCTTTGTTGATTTCAACAAGATAGGTGATCAGTTCAGATTGTGAAAAACTTTACAGATACTTACTTACCTGCATTTGTCACTTTGAAGAATTTTAAATATAAGCAAGTCCTTCAACAGACTTGTATTCTATATTCAATTTGTTATACAATTTTCAGAGCTAGAAATTATATATTAGACAAAGTCCTAGTAAAAATAAAAGAATAATAAAATGGAGGTGCTTGAAATGTCCTAGATTTTGTGTGTATACCTTTTACACATACTGTTAACTTTAATGAACAGTTCACAAACTGTTAGATGAAATTGTGTGCAAGTGCTTGTTGAGTGAGTTGTGCAGGTTTTGTTGTGCTGTGTGATGAAGCACATTGTTTTTATCAAAAATGGAACAGTTTTAACAAGAGCTTAAGGCTTGACTCAGATTTAAGTGCAAGTGCAACTGGTTTGCAGTTAAATAGGATTTATTATAACTCAAAAGTAAATACATTAACCAGCAGAATACAGTAGCAAATTTTTCATTGACAGTAATGTTTCTTTTTTACTTTGAAAGTAAACTTATTCTGGCATTAATTTGAAATAAAAGCATAACATGTTTCCAAACCAGCGGTCGTGCTGCCAGTCGCATTCTTCGCAATTTGAGATGGAAAAAAGTGTTGGGGAAAATATTGGAAATTAGTTTTTCATACTATTTTAACACTTTGGTGAAAAAAATAATTTGGTAAATGGGTTGCCGAAAAATTTAAAAAAGCCAGAGCAACCGCTACTAATGCATTCTAAAATGTGTCATACTGATACTGTCCATGGTCTTGATAAAATGTGGATGTTATGATTCTTTTTGGTCTACTTTGTTAAAATGAATAAACACTTATTTATTAAAAAATAAATTATGGTTTTATATAAAATTATTGGTAATTCACACTTGGAACATCTGTACACTCGCATATATAATAGTGACACACAGGACTAGATTAGATAACAATGTTCATTTTATTAATATGTAGCCACAAAGAAAGGGAAGGGGGCTTGTCATCACTGATGTAATCATACATAAGATTTTCTCGCAGATTCACAGAATTTTGCCTTTTTGTTGTCATTTGGATCTTTTGCCTTTTGTTGTCATTATCAAGATCCATTCAAAAATGAAGAACAATTTTGGGGGATTAATGGGGGGGGTTGTCAATTTCCCATCTGGGAATGATATTTTGTCTTCGAAAACTTGAAGATTTCCCCCGTGATATTTTTTTCTTGCGATGTTGCCTCTACCCAGTATTGTTTTTAAATACCATGTTATTGCATAAATGTTTGTATTTCAGCATGAAACTGTAGGCAACGATTTCCGAAAACGGAATTTAAGACTGCTCCAAGATTTCCCTGTAGTCTTCAGGCACGAGATTCTTCTGTGGATTCAAGGAATTAAGCCATATCCATAATCAGGCCTCCACAAATTGAAAAAAACCTGGTAGCCAGCCATAGTTTTTAGTGGCCAGCCCCATTTTTTCAAGTGCAGAACATATTTATGAGTCCCCCCCCCCCAGAGAATCGCTGTTCATGCGATTCTTTCAGCATAAATAGTGCGCGACTAGGCTTAACTTTCATTGACTGGCCTGTTTTTATTTATTTTTTTACTGTTACAAACATATTCAAAAAAGTTTTACAAAAATCAGGCTACAGAATTTATTTATTTTCAGTCCCTTTTGTAAAATACAAAAGGCAAAAGGAACAGGTCTCGGGTGCAGATATGAAACACCTGCATCATTTTCCCTAGATTCCCGAAAGCACTATTGAAAAAAATCTGATGGAAGGAAAAATCGCATAAACATGAAGTAATTTTTTCACAGACTGAGGATTCGTTGTAGATCAATAGCACAGATTTTTTTTAGCTGTAGCTCATTGCATGGCAGAAAAGATATACTAATAAAACTGCTGAAACCATAGTTTCTAATGGCAAACATATTTGTGGACCCCTAGTTACAAGTATAAATTACTGTATATGCTGTTACATAAATTACATACATTTATTTATGTGGAAATCAGAAATTATATAAAGTAGACTGTACTGTTTCAGTAAGTGATCATAGAATGTTTCCAACATGCTGAATAAATGTTAATAAGAAATTGTACAACAATATACATAAGTTGAAATGTTTGTGCCCAAAGTTACACTTTTCATATTCTCACATTAACTAAAAAAGTACTGCATACTGATCAGGACTGAATACAATTCTGCAGGAAAAACTGGTGGTGGCCTGGTCTCATCTCTTGAATTTTGTGGGCTTATTTTGTTAACTGTGCATTTTTGAAAAAGCATAAGTTTTTATTGTATTGATTGAGAAAGAGTAATTACTAATATAGTAATATGGACAGTGAATTCAGATGTTGCATTTGGTAACTTCAAATGTTCACAGTTAATAGGAATTTTGAAAAAATGTCAATAAGAATTTATGTTGCATAATCAAGGTTCAAGAAACTGTAAATGAAAATTGCATTAACACATTCTCAAATGTTTGTGCAGTAGTAGTATGCCTTATAAAGGACATCCCACTAGGGGGGGGGGGATTGCTCTTAACATTTTCTGATGTTCTTCAAATTCTGTTTTTCCTAATTTTTGCTTCTTAACTACAGGCATATGTCCTTGTGTGTCTAGATTTTTTGGATCCAAAAAACCACCTATCAATAGCTTTCTGTGGTTTATAGTCTTTAAGTGGAGGGCCATTCAAGTGAATCATCATGAGATCGATCATTCAAAGTGGATGCTTCCATGGATGTTGTGTTGTTTGTTTTTATCAAATTCATGTGACTGAAACCACGTTCACATGATGCAGTACATGTTGGTAGCCCGTGGAACTGCAACAATTTCTAGTAGGTGGCCAAGAACTGGAAATCTCTAGGTTAGATAGTGTTTTTTTGGAATAAATCTGCAAACCTCGTCCTAAAACTTTAAATTCATACCACTCACTCATTAGAGACTTCATTTTAGTTTCCCATGAGGTTTCATTATGGAAGGAAAGATGCCGTTGAAAGTGCTTGGCAAGAACTTCAATTTCACTTTTCCCAAAATCTTCCAGGTTTTCTTCTGGCCAGACAAAGGTGTCAAACACTGAAGAAGCTTTTTGTAAAGTAGTCTGACTCTAAAAATCGTTCCTGAAGGTACCTTATCCCATCGCTGATCATTTTGTTCTTGTCTGACTCAAAGCTTTTACTGTCAATGTTTGTAAGTTGAATGCCCAAGTAGTTTCCACTGATAGTTGTCACATTTGTGAACTGGCTTTCATATGAGGTAGGCCTAGATTCCAAGTTCTTAAGTTCATTTTGTGATCTTTTAATCTGTAGCTCAACCTGGCTTAAAAGTAACTGCTCTTTTTGAAAAATCAATGAGACTTCTTTAAATATTAGCAAAAAATCCAGTAAAAAGTGCATGCAGCATTGCAACAAATCTGAAACTTTTCATTTTTTTATAATTTTTTTTTACAATTCCTCTGGCTACAGCAGCATCATCCCCCTTCTCATTTGTTACACCTTCTAAATGAGCTATAACTACATTATAATTATTTACTAATGCAGTAAGAGCACCTACTTTGCTTGAAACCCGCCGAACCTTGTGTAGATACTGAAATTTCAGAATCTTTGACTCCAGAATTTTAGCAATACTGTTTAACTGTCTCATTCGTTTAGGCGAGTTCCGGTAAAACTTGTATAGCTTTTTGAGAACAGTATCTAATTCATCTAGATATTTAACATTTTTTATTGAGCTCAGAACACTTAAATTTAATTTGTGAGTAACACAGTGTTGGGAAACAACAACTGGGATGCTCCTCTTTATTTTTGTAGTTAGCCCATTTTCTTTCCCAATCATGTTTGCTGCGCCATCTGTACCAAGCCCGAACAACCACTGTCCTTCTAACCAATTCATTCCCAAATTCCTCATTTCTTCATCCAAGACCTTGTAGTATCATTCAGCAGTAGATGACTGAAGAGGTACTACTGACAGGAACACTTCTTTCTCTTTCTTGTCTTTGACATAGCAAATATAAATAAGTAACTCTTCTACTGTGGACTTATCAGTTGATGCATCAAGAAGGATAGTTGCATGGTTACACTGTTTAACTTCTGCAATTAGTGCTTGCCTAACCTCATCTGCAATATGTGATATGAACTCTTTACACCTCATATCATTCTGATATTGTTCAAGATTCACATTTACATCAAATTTATTTAATAACACAATCAGATTTGAAAAATCTGTAAATGGCTTATTATATTTTGCCACATAATATGCAGTGTTGAAGAGCTTTTCAAGATGGTTAAACATTTTTTCATCCATCTTTTTGTGACACTGCTAATGGTGTACACTCAGGTTTTTCTACAGCAAGATCATGTTCAATGCAGTTTCTGTGCATTTTTAATAGCTGGTGTATCTTGAAAGTCTCAATTTTGAAAGGTTACTGGAAACCACAAACAAATTTTGAGTTTTTATCTGAAATATTGGGATATTTTGAGCATATTTTGCATGAAGCTTTGTTGTTTTCAAACACTAACCATAGAAATTCCTCACACCATTTTTTCTGAAAATTTCTCTTGCCATTTTTCTTATTTTTGCTTGGTAGTCTTTTGAGACAATCAAAGTTTATTTTCCTGAGGCACTTGTTCAATTTGGCCTTTGCAATCATTTTGTGGAGTTCCAAATGGCGGTCGCTTCTGAAAAAATGAAAATAGACTCTTTTGTTCCGTCATAAAAACAACTTGAGCATGAAATAACCTTGCCTCGACGTGAGCTGAGGAAGTCACACTTTTAATTTGAAGCAAATAGCACCAAATATTTTTTAAGTCGCATGAAGCTGGTTATAAATTTTTATTATCACAGTCAGAATCTTTCCAAAGCATCAGAACAGCCAAGTAACACGTGCTTCTCCATAAGCACTTAAGCAGCACGTGCTTCTCCATAAACACTTGAGCAGCACAGAACCCGAAGTCCAGTGCGACAAAGATCGCACACCTGTGACCGTCGCAGGCATTGGTCCTGGCACCCAAAGTCCAATGGGACAAAAGATGGCACACCTGTGACAGGGAGGGTGATGACACTCTCAATCTCTTGTTCCTTCTGCTGTGTTACAATGGCGTTTTACGAAAAAAAAAAAAAAAAAAAATATCTGAATAAGTCTGAGTGCTTCAAAATAATAAAGTTGATGAAGGAAGTGAATTTCCTAATTGCATACCTGCCAACTAATTTTAGCAAAAATCTAGAAAACTGCTTAAAAACATCCTGAAGATATTTCAAAAATCAAAAACAGAATATGGTGCAAAAGTCAATTTATGAGTGCATTATAAATACTTAAAAATTACGGAGAAAAGCATTTTTAGCTTTTTCAAATAAACAATTAACACACACACAGATATATACAGAGCTGTATAAATATATATTGAGATGCGAACATCTGTAAAGGAGTTCCAGAAATCAACGCACATTGTTTACGTAATCTTACCATCATAAATTTACTTAAAAAAAAAAAAAAAAAACCTTGTACCTCGTCCTCCCTTTGAAGCGTTAAGGGTAATGCAAGAAATGTATATTTTCTTAAAGCAAATAGAGTTTGCACGCTTCTCTATGATTAAAAAAAAAACGGCCTTTTACTTTGCCATTCCATGCCCCACCCACTCCCACCAAAGTAAAAAAAAAAAAAAAAAAAGAACAATGGGTTATGAGATGGCTACCTGCGCTACGCGTAGCGGACTGAGGCTATGTCATTACAGTCGAAACTCTTAACTCGAAACAAAGCAATGACACAAGTTCCGATGATATCCCTCTTTGGAAGACTGAGAGCTTTGGTTTACTTTAACAGTGCACAAAAAAAAGTACAGAGTTGTTTACAAAAATATCATGCACTAGAAATTAAAGGGATAAAGCAAAGCTATTACATTTTTATGTAGAATTACGTAATCACTAAAGCACTTTTTTCTTTACAGTAAACGAAGAAAAGAGAATCTATATGGTTTATTTCCATATCGAACTTTCTTAACATAATTATTTTTTTTTACTTTTAAGTAGGCCAAGAAAGTTGCAACTGGGACAGAAGTTCCTTTATCACAAATATTTTGTGTTATGCAGCATAGCAGCCAGCAGCAAGCATGCTTCCCAGTTTAAGATTCGTTCAGCGCAAAGGATTCTGGGGCCCCTACCCTTCCTAGATGGCTACAGAGAGCACCACGAGCAGCAAGCCTTTCCCACCGGTCACGTGAAGTGTGGTGGGGTATAGGCAGATAAAAGAGAGACTACAATTCGTGCGGCCGCACGCACACCTCTCTGTTTACTGATTTCCCTAAAAGAAAAAAACACAACCATTCCAAAATTTGCTTCATTACATTAAAAAAAAGTAATAATAACTACTAATAAAAACTGCTGAAAACAGTTGCCAGCCAAAATATTTTGGTCGCCGTCGGCGACCTGGCGACCGCATTTGTGGAGCCTTGTCCATAATCATTTGGGACATTCTTGAGATCAATGCAGAACTGCACAGAAATTTTTGGGGGTGGTTGGTGGGGAAGGACGTGTTCGTTTTCTGTTTGTGGACGGAATTCCGTCTTTTGAAACTTTCAAAAATGTAAGTTGGATGAAGTAAAGATTTCCTCCGTAATGATATTTTTTTTTCTTCTCGCGATGTTGCCTCTACCCAGTATTGTTTTTAAATACCATGTTATTGCATAAATGTTAGTATTTCAGAATGAAACTGTAGGCAAAGATTTCCGAAAATGGAATTTAAGACGGTGCAAAGATTTCCTTGTAGCCTTCAGGCACGAGATTCTTCTGTGGATTCAAGGAATTCAGCCATATCCATAATCATTTGCGGCATTCTCGAGATCAATGCAGAACTGAACAGAAATTTTTGGGTGTGGTTGATAGGTAAAGACGTGTTCGTTTTCTGTTTGAGGACAGAATTCCGACGTTTGAAACTTTCAAAAATGGAAGTTAGAGTGTAGATTTCTCCCTTAATAGTAATTTTTTTCTTTTGTGATGTTTCTTCTGCCCAGTATTGTTAAATGTTATATAATTTTATTCCATAAATATTTGCATTTCAGCTTAAAAATGGAAGAAAAGTTTCTGAAAATGGAAGTTGGATGAAGCTAAGATTTTTTCCATGATCATAATTTTTTTCCCCCTGCGATGCTCTTTCTATCCTGTGTTGTTGTTAAATGTTACTTTCCCCCATAAATGTTTGCATTTAATCTTAATAATGGAGGGAAATTTATTTGTAAGAATTGATGTATGCATGGTTTTGTAACACTCCTTGAAAAAGTTGAACACTCCATAAATTGTACTTGATTTTTTTTTTTTTTTAGTAATGATATGAAAGAGCATGTGCAAAATAATTGTTTGTACTAAAAAGTTGTGTAGGAGATTCTGTGCAGTTCAAATAAAAACACCGAGCTGATGAAACAGAGTAGAACTTGCATTCAATTCAGGAAAGTGCGTGGACAGCTGGTACCTTGGTATGACTTCACTACTGAGTAAAACGTCAGCTATGGGAGAAAAATAAGTGAAATTATGCGTTTACAAATCGTGATTGACTTCTGTTGACTGGGGTTAGGAATGCATTCTTGCCAGAAGTGAATATGAAATTAATGTGCCCTTTCAAAATATTCCACAAAATGAAATGATTTTGAAAAACACCAAAACAGTGGGGCAATTCAAAGTTTATAAAATAAACCAACAAGGAGACAGGGGGTAACGGGCAGATCATTGAAGGTGTGCCCCTCCCATCAAAGTTTAATGGTTTGAATTTGCTAAAATACTTACCTACTCACCGACCGGCAGCTCACACATATGATAATTTGGCTTTAAAAAGTCATTGAAAAGTGCTGCTTTGAACAATACGAATTTTGGTATGGTGTTCAAAGTATCCATATTCTCAGTTATCTAAAATAGTGAAAGCTTTGATATCATGCATTCATGGTCCCCAGGCTGAAAGCCATCTCAGGGAATAAAAAAAAAGTGACAATGTGTGAAAAAATGAGAAGGAAAATAAAATATATCAACAGAAAATAAAATTAAGCAATGAATACTGTGTCACTGCAGAGTCAACAAAAGACAGATATGGCCATGGAACTTTGCTGAGGGGTCATTCCATGTCAGTTCAAATAGAACGACACCCTTGTTCTCAGATTTTGATTACACTTGGTATAACTCAATCCCTCCATGGTGGTTAAGTAACCACATACTTTTTTCGATGTAGCTCTTCTGGTTTCAATTTTACAGCCCTTCAAACTTTCAATGAATTCTCATTTTTTACTTTTTCCAAGGCCTTCTGTGCAAGCTGCACTTGCTTACAAAAAAAAAAAAAAAAAAAAAAAAAAACTGTCTTGCGCACAAATCATTAAATCTCTTTGAAATTTTACAGTCTTGTCAATGAAAGCCTGAAGATTTCAGAAAAAAATATGTGAACACTATAAATGTCTCTTTTAGTCCACTAAAAAATTAATAAAATATTCTTGGCCTTAATTTTTTCTGTGGAAAACATGGATTACTAAAAACTAAGTTATCAGTGAGAGGAAAAGGTATAACCTTAGCACATATATTTTTTTAATGAGCCTAGAGATATGTTCTGTCATACCCAGGATTAAAGTTGATGGCTTTTTCATTCCTTCTGCAAATATTATATACTTTTTCGTGCCATTTTGAGAAAATGGCTTTCGGATGACTATTTTCACAACTTACCCCAAAACCTAAGATTCCAGTCCAAAATAACTACTGGAGCAAATGTGTACAGCTTAAAAGTTTATATTTTTTATTCTTAGTAATTTCTTGATAGGGAGCACCATTTTTTTTTAATTAAAAGTTTGGAAATTTGCTGTTGAATAAAACACAGAAAATTAACAGTTTATAGATTGTTTTCTTCATTAATTTATGCTTTGTTACTGTTGTAGAAGTAAAAATAAAAATCTATCTACTTGATATTTCAACAGTGTCTAGGGTCCCAGAAAGGAATAATAGTCAGTAATAACAATCACTTGAATAATATATCATTCATATTGTATTGTTTACTAGTCATACACTTGTGTGTGTGAATGAATCGTGCATAATTATCACACTGTTGACTTGTGCATGAGGCAACTCCAATTCACTCTCAGGGCACATGCAGTAGCTTGTCAGCCCCTCAGTCTGCTTCAGCACTTCCCTGGTGGAACACTGTATTGTGCTGTCTCTCAAATCCTTCTCAATGTACAACCTAGTAATTTACAGTGATGTTATAAATGTGGAATTTAAAGTGAAACCTGGGCAAAAGCTATGTTCTCAATGTAGAGATATTTTATTTAAAAGTGATGTCGAGAGTGCTGATGAAAGTGCCAATGGCTCCAATGACATTGGTTTACATCCAAAAGAAATAAGTAATGTTGAGAAGAAAGAAACAACAGAAAAGCTCAATTTATCTTTTGCTGAGGCAGATTGTTCTTTAAAATTGTGGAACCCCCACCCCCCTGAACATAGCAAGGTACAGGGATGCCAACTACTACAGAAATAGCTCTTGTACTATGGAATACGGAAAACAGTGATTTTTCTACAGAAAATTAACAGAAGTTATACATTTTTATTTTGCTTGTTCCCCTTCCCAACGCAATGGTGGCCACTTAACGATCCGTCATTCGTCTTGCTTGCGATGCTGCCTGCACCTCCAGTTCTGTCTCTCAAAGCTGCTCGGATCTTAGCACGAGTGACTGGCACTCGATGAGTGTGGTCTTGCGCTGAGTCATTCTAAGTGAAAACACTCGCTCCCAGCATGCAATATTCTGGGGACGTTGAGCATAGCTCGCTTTGGTGGACTTGGGCAAGCATCAGGACTCTCTTGTACGGACTCCCCTGCTGACGTCATAACGCAAACTTTGCTCCAGTGCTCAAGCCCGTCAGAATCTAGTTTGGCCCTGGCGGAGTTCGGCCTGAAGCTCTTTCTCAGTGCAGCGACAAGCTCTTGAAAATCATTTGGTGCAGAACGTGAGTGTCATTGCCTGGCATCTGGAGTTTTTTTTTAAAGCATGGTCAGCCATTCATGTCAGTAATATTTTGAAGTTTTTTTCTTCCATTGCAGAAAAGTATGCTTGGATTTCGTTCTTATGTGCAGAGTTCGCCAAAAATGCATAATTGCGCGTCTAGTACGCATCGAAATTTTACCAACGCATGAAAAAATGCATCAGGAATTTTTCGCGACGCGTAAAAATACATGTCTAGAAGCACATAGAGTATGCATCAACACGTAAAAATATGCATCGAGAAATGCTTTAAACTATGTATCGAAGAATTTTACCAACGCACAAAAATACACATCGGGACAGCATTTCACCTATCAAAAACGGAAGTGAACGAAATAAAGATTTTTTCAGTAATCGTAATTTTGTTCTCCTGCGATGTTGCTTCTGTCTAGTATTGTTGTTATACATCATTTTATTCCATAAATCTTTTATATTTCACTTTGAAAATGGAGGGAAAATTTCCGAAAACAGAAATTTGACCCATAAAAATTCCTGTGCAATCTTCAGGCAAGAGAGTGCCACGGCTTCGAGGAATTTCTGCTGTTTCGTCGTAATTTGGGTTATCCTCCAGATCAATGCATGACTGAACAGAAATTTTGGGGCAATTGGTAGTGGTGAAGGATGCTTCCAGCCTGAAACTTTCGAAAACGGAAATTTCGTCTTTCAAAACTTTCGGAAACAGTTAAGATTTCTCCCGTAATCATAAATTTATTTTTCACGCGATGTTTTTTCTGCCTAGTGTCGTTGTTAAATTTTATTTCATAAATATTTGTATTTTACCTTGAAAATGGAAGGGATATGTTCGAAAACGAAAATCGGACGTAGCAAAGGTTTCTTCCGTTACTAATTTTTTTTTTCCCAATGATGTTCCGAACGTGTATCCTGTGTTCTTAAATATTTCCCCAAAAAAGGTTTGCATTTCAGCTTCATAAAGGGGGAGAGTCCGAAAACGAAAGTGACAAAGCAGAAAAGTTTGTAAGAATTGACTTATGATATTCAAAAGCATTCATATTCTCCAAGTTACACTATCTTTTATCTAAAATAGTGAAAGCTATCATGCATTCATGGTCCTCAAACTGAAAGTTCTTTCAGCATGATGGATAAAATTGTCATCCAAGGGATTTGTGAAGCCTACTGTCATAGCTGTTGGTGATTGTTGAGCTTAATTTTTCAAATAAGTTTTTCAAAAAAGAAAAATCAGGAAGGACACAACTGGTAATTGGAGTAGAAACAAGAATGTATTTAAGCAAAATCATTTTAAACGAAAATGAATTTTCTAAGTTCTATACATCTGTCGGAAAATTTTACATTGAAGAATGTTCTTATATTTAAGAAAAGATACTGATCTGTGATGAATTCTTAAAACATGCAGAAGTAGTAGATCCTTCACTTCGAGCCAGAACATCATTTACTTCTGTATTATACATAGTCAAGCAATTTCCATTTATAATAACTGAAAATGAACTTGATATACTGGAAGCGGAATTGCTTGTTATCAAGCTGAGAAATTAGAGACCATAGCAGAAACAGATAGAATAGTTGTCACTTGGTCAGAAATTTCAAAATTAAGAGGCTGTAATGGAGCTGTTAAGTATACTATTCTCTCAAAAGTAATGTTTGCAATACTTGTAGTTCCACACTCGAAGGCTGCGAGTGAGAGAGGTTTTAGTTTAGTGCAAAAAAATCAAGCCTGTTTCCAGCCTAATTTAGGTTTAGAAACTGTAGAAGCACTTCTTATTGCAAAAAATGAATATGTTATCCTCTGGGCAAGTGCTATGAAAAAATATTTTCTGCTGAGGAACTCAAATCTGCAAAACAATGTACAGCCAAATCACTAAAGAAAGCTGTTTGATCAATTTTTTGTTGTGTAGAAAAAAATTGTATCAGTCATGGTGTGTATATTATTTTCCATGTGAAAAATTTGGAATATTTTGATACAGATCTTCATGTATATAAATGAATAAGTAAGTAAAAAATACTAATTAGATTAAATGAGTAATACCATGTTTTCCTCGGTTAAAATTATTCTTTTTGGTATGATTACTGAAAAATGGCCAAAACTGCTGAAAATTTGTACGAGTAAGTACTACTGAAAATATCTGAAACAGGTTGGCATCTCTAAAGGTATCTTATGGAAGGGAAATGTTAGAAAAATTTCATGTAAATGTAAGCAAAATAAAAAAAAAAATTACTAGAGGTTGAGATTCTAACAAAAGAAGCCAAAACACATAAGCATGTGGTAGAGAAAGCAGCTGATATGAACAAGCTGCAGAGATCATGAAAGGCAAACTGAAATCCACTTCAAGGAAACTGCAACAACTACTAACTATTCCTGCTTCACTGACATGGTCACAGAAAAAGATACCTGAAACATTTGTTGTGTCTGACTTTGCTGTTTGCTAAGTTCAGAGACTTGTTAAGGAAAATATATTTTTAGTTGAGCCAGATCCTGGATATGGGATTAAAATCTGAAAACTGAAATCACTGATTTAGTGAAAAACTTTTATAGGAGTGCCAAACAGTCTAGAGTTATGCCTGCAATGAAAGATGTCATGAGCATAGGGCAAAAAAATTACAAGAAAAAGCAATTGATTTGGGGTAACCTTCACGAATCATATTTAAGTGTGAGTAAGTACTCTGCAGGGTTCCCACTCAACCTGGAAAACCTGGAATTCTCAGGGAATTTGAAAATGGTTCCAAAAATCAGGGAAAACTCAGGGAAAATTACCCTTTTTTGTACATGTCAAAAAAAAATTACCCTTTTTTTTTTGTAAAAATCAATGGATACTTTATTTTGCCAAAAAAAACTTCTTTTTTCAAGATTTCAAACTTTTGCTTGCAATTACGGCCTACCTAGAATTTAATAGATCTTACTTTCAGTTATATTAAGTATTTCCTTTATTCTCTAAAAAAAGATGCAAAATTGAATTTTTAAAATTGCCAGTTAAGCTTTTGTTCAATTTCTGCAGGCAGTTGTGTTATAACATGGAACAATTAGGCGCAATGGCTCCTGCTTGAAGAAACACTTCACAAGAGAACCAACCTAATGATGGATCAAAGTCCTTTGTCTGTTGGTTCTCTTGAAACATGTTTCTTTGAACAGAGCCATTCCATCATTAGGCTTAGATGCATTGTGTTATAGAAAAACTGAAACTATTCAACTGACAGATTTTTTCTTACATATGACCTGTTTCTATGGGAACATATTTACAAATTCCGTGTTTGGTAGTATTGACAAAAGTTCACGGAACTTTAATACAGAAAATAATGTGCACAGCTAGTTGTTATTAATGAAAAGCAGGTAATTTTATAAAGACAAATCATGTAAAGAATTTACAAGTGTGTGCTTTGGTGAGAAAAATGAATGGAATGAAATGTAACAATTCTTTGCAACATGCCACTCTGGGAAACTTGAAAAACCACCTGAAGAACCTGGAAAAGTCAGGGAATTTTTTTTATTACTTTTGAGTGGGAACCCTGCCCTGATGTTATGGTGGGTTGCTCTTTGCAACCAAGTGGTGTGTTTTAGTATGTGTATGCACAAATTGAAGACAGCTGTTAAGGATATTGTTAAGTATTTGGTGTGTGAAGAAGCAAAAAAAGAATACTGCCTGCTCAGACACTGCAGTGAATGCTCTCGAAGCCACATCTAGTGAGCTACTTAGAAACCAGATTTGAAGATTGTGATGAAAGTGAAACTAACAAATTTTCTCAAGAGTGGTCAACTGACAGGACACAGATGATAAAAAGGTCATCAATGCTTGATGATTTAGCCAACAAGATAGAAAAACTGATTCCACACTCTTTCATAGCTACATCACAATATTCATTATAAAAAGTCACAAAGAAAATATACCATCAGATACAGCAATTATAATTTTTGGTGGACTTTAGTGAGAATTACTCTTTTACAATCTAGGAAGAAGCCCAGGAGTACCACTGAACTTCTGAGTCATGTACTGTTCATTTTGTCATAGTACATTGTAGGAACTCTGATGCAGAAAAGACTGTGTCATTACACTTCATATCCAATGACTTTAACCCTGATGTGAACATGGTTTACAAAACCCAGAAAGCAGTTGTGAATTTTCTTAAAGAAAAATTTCTACACGTGAGGAAAATGCATTACTTCAGTGACAGGGGTGCTGCAGTATAAAAACAAGTACAACTTCCTCAACCTGTGTCTGCATGTGGATGATTTCCAGCTGAAGGCACAATGGTCATTTTTGCAACAAGTCATGGAAAATCAGAATGTCATGGGATTGGCGGGATCACAAAATGCTTAGCTCGAAAGGAATCTCCAGAGACCACGAAGCGGATCATAATTGCAGCTGCTGCATTTTTCAGATTTTGTGAAACAAATATTACAAAGTCAGTTTCCACTGTACTGACAAACGCACATTAGGCGCAACCCCTTCTGCACTTGCAAACTGGTTCAAAAACATAGATACTTCCTGGTACTAAAACTTTCCACAACTTCAAGCCTCTAGAATCTGCATGCATTATTGTAGCTAGAAAGATCAGTGCTGACAAGAAATACTCTCGCATTCAACCTGAAAAGCTGTCACTCATCATTTGTAACAGCAGATGATTTGTACACTGGATGTTAATACTTGTGGCATTTTGAAATGGTGTCTACAAACAATGAAGATAAAGATGTAAAGTTTCTTCTACTTAATGGACCTTTACCATCATTCTACTGGCCAAGGCATGAAGATTTATGTGCAGTATCAGGGCATGCTCATCTACCTGAGAAATTGGTGTCACACTTCTTACTGTTTTTCATTATACTGCAATAGTTGTCATTTTTTTTATCATTACCGGTAATTTTAATATATAGTACTTAATGGCATTTCTTTCCTTATGTGTAGGCTGGACAAGAGGCATTTCGTTCCATAACAAGATCATATTACAGAGGAGCTGCTGGTGCCCTTTTGGTATATGATATTACAAGGTTAGTAATTCAGGTTTACCTAGTTGACTTTTTGTTGACATTTGTATACTTAATGAATGTGGAACCTAAGGTTTTAATGAATGTGGAACCTAAGGTTTTCCCATACCTTTTCAAATTTTTAAAGTGAGTAGCTTTTGTTGAGAACTGTTTTCCTTGGGATGGATTTCAAGGAAGTGTGTTGGTTCTAAATTGCAGAAAACAAAAAACAGATATTCCTGGGTATCCCAAGGACTAAGGTGACCATATATTGGAGAGATCTGTAAAAGTGATGTATGTACTTAAAGTATGCTTAAGTCATATTTTTTTTGTTATATACTGAAAATTTATACAAATATGTAAAAACGTACCTTCTGAAAATTCCATGATGGTACACATTGTTGGTGTGATAATTCTTCATTCTCTCCTGCAAATTCCCCCAGAAGAGTATATCATCGTCAACCATTATCAATCCACTGCTGGACGAAGGTCTCCCCAAGTTTCCTCCACAACGGTCTGTCTTGTGCCAGTCTCCTCCAGGTCACTCCCGCATACTTTCGAATTTCATCCACCCATCTCCCATGTGATCTCCTTCTGGGTCTTTTCCTGTTCCTAGGAATCCAATCTAAAATTTCGGCTGTCCATCAATGATCTGTCCTTCTGGCAGTATGTCCAGCCCATTGCCATTTCAGGGATTTAACTCTGATCATGATGTCTTCCACTCTTTTCATTTTTCGGATCCATGAATTCCTCTTCTTATCTCTCCAGGTTACACCAAGCATGCACCTCTCCATGCTGCTTTGAGTTGTCTGCAGCCTTTGTATGTCTCTTTTAGTTAAGGTCCACGTCTCTGCACCATACGTAAGCACTGGAAGGATGCATTGATCAAACACTTTTCTTTTAAGACATAATGGCATATTGCTCTTGAAAATTATGTTTCTTCCAAAAGCTCTCCAGGCAAGTTTTGTACGCCGATTAATTTCTTCATCAATGTGACCCTCACTTGATATCTACTGTCCAAGATAAACGTATGAGTCTGTTATCTTCAGCTTTTCTCCATCAATCGATAAATCTTCATTTCTTGTAAAAGCATTGAACATCACTTTTGTCTTCTGAAAGTTCATTTTTAATCCCACTTCTTTACTCTTGTCAGCAAGTTCCTGGATCATACTCTGCAGCTCTGATGGGGTAGTTGCAAAAATGACTACGTCATCAGCAAAACAAAGGTGGGTTAGATAATCTCCATTAATCTTTATCTTTTTGTTTTCCCAGTTCAGTGATTGAAAGACATTTTCCAATGTGGCATTAAAGAGCTTCGGAGATATGGTGTCACCTTGTCTCACTCTCTTTCCAATTTTTATGTGTGCTGTATTTTCAAACAGCCGAATCTTTGCATTTTCATAGATGTTATTAATAATGCTAATGTATGCATCTTCAATACCGCATTATTTCAAAGCCATTGTTACTGCTGGTGGTTTCACGGAATCAAAGGCCTTTTCATAGTCAATAAAAGCCATGAATAATGGGAGTTCATATTCTCTTGTTGTTTCAGTTAGTTCTCTCAGTACGTGGATATGATCTATAGTGCTGTAGCCACTCCTGAATCCAGCTTGTTCTCTCGGTTGAGCCATGTCCAGTGTTACCTTCAAGCGGTGTGAAAGAACTTTAGTGAAGATTTTATAAACCACTGATAGGAGGCTGATAGGTCTGTAGTTCCTGAGATCCTCAATGTCACCTTTTTTATGTAGCAGGATCATTGTAGCGTTGTTCCAATCCTCAGGAATCTTCCCTTCATTAAGGCATCGAGTGAAAATTTGGGCGAGTACTGTTTCGATTTCTCCACTTGCTTCTTGTATGATGTCTACAGTAATTCCATCCTCTCCTGGAGCTTTTCCCCACTTCATGTTCTTGATTGCATGTGTAACTTCTGCTGGGAGGACTGGAAGAACTCTGGTACTGGTCCCTTTCATGATGTCTGGAGTACATGTATCATCTCTTTCATATAACTTTCATATAACCATCTTCTTTCCTCAGTGCCATAATCTGTTTTCTTTCCTTACTGAGATGTCCCTTTGCTATCTTTAGGCTTTGGTTGTTTTCAATTGCTTTCCTCACTAGTTCACAGTTGAATTTCCTTACGTCTTCAGCGATACTTTTTCGTACTGTCTTGCATAGCTCTATATATTCCACTTTGGAAGTCACATCTGCTTTAGTTGTCCTCTTCTCTCTTCTTTTTTGCATCAGCATTTTGGTTTTTCCTGATAATTTGCTCACATGCAACTTGTTCTTAGACCCAGCTAATTTTTTTGCTTTTTCCATGAGAGCTTTGGTTACTTTTCTGTTAACTTCAGAAATATTCACTTCTTCCGATGTTAGGCCTTCTAAAGCAGAGAATCTGTTCTTCAGTTCCAACTTGAAGGTATTATGGTGTTTTTTAAGGTTGGTTATATCAATACATTTTGTTTGTCTTATGAGCTTGCCACATTCGAGTTTAGTGTTGAGGTGCATCTTACATCTCACCAATCTATGGTCACTACCTGTGTTGAACTTATTTAGCACACTACAGTCTTCTATGACGAATTTTTTGTTACACATAATAAAATCAATTACACTTGTCGTCCCATGTGGATGTCTCCATGTCCATTTCCTGTGTGGCTTTTTCTTGAAGAAGGAGTTCAAGATGAAAAACCCTTCTGCCTCTGCAAACTCAACGAGATTATTTCCACGCTGGTTTCTGTTGCCGTGACCGAATTTACCTACTGAAGTTTCATTCTGTTGCTGTTGCCCTATTTTTGCTTTGAAATCTCCCATAATTATCTTCAAGTGCTGCTTACCTTTATTATTTAGATGACAAATTTCCTCATAAAATTCTTCAATTTCTTCTTCAGGATGACTTGTGGTGGGTGCATAAGTTTGAATAATTTGAGCCTTGTATCTTCTCGAGAGTTGGATAACTAGTTGTGCAGCTCTGTCAGAGGAACTTTCAACTTCTACAACTTTATCCTTCAGTTTCTTGTTTATTATAAATCCAACACCACTAGTTCTGCCAGTATCTGTCCCATGATAGTAGAAGAGATGTCCACTTTTCAGTTCAATGAGATCTTCTCCTTTTCTCCTTACCTCACTTAGCCCGCCGATGTCCCACTTTATCCTTTGTAGTTCCTCATCCAATTCAAGAAGCCTTGAATCAGAAGATAGGGAGCGTCCATTATACATAGCCAAGGTCAGCATCAAATGGCAGCCTAGTCCGGTCCTCCGGGGATTCTTAGCACCCTCTGCCTTCATGTCGCACTGGCCGCTGCCTTGGCCAGGTACATTCCAGCTGCCGGAGACTGAGGGACAAGATTTAAGTTGTGGAGTCAGTTTGGAGGGGTTTGCCCATAACTCACCACGCTGGCCAAGCGGGTTGGTGAGTGTGTGATAGCATTTCCTCTAATCCTGATGGTATAGTTATACCGCTATTGGCGGTCGTCAGAGCCCCTTTAGTGGGAACAGGATGCACCACAAGAAGGCGGGGTTGACATTTGTCAAGGAGAGGCTGTGATGTTACGCATCACCTGACCTTACATCCCAGAAGAGTATATATCCGCTTCTTCATCACTAATATTCTGTCCATCCTGCAAGACTTGACTCCAAAAACGTATTTTGCAACTATTGAGATACCTGAAGGATAAGTCCACATCTAATATATGCACATTATTCTTGCGTTTCCAGAAAAACACACGTTTTGTGATATTTTTTTTTTATTATATGCAGCTAAAAGTCGATGTACAAGATATTTATCATGATTCCAAAGGCAGTATTGTACATCTCCATACTTCTCAACTACTACGAAATGTCTGTAGTTTCTATGGATTTTGTCTGACTACGGAACTCACTGTCAAAACTACAGAATCTATGAATTTTCATTTTGCTTATTTTTTTTTTTTTTTTTTTTTTTTTTTTGCTATTTTATGATATTACACGAGATTCTAAAGCAGATTTGTGGAATTGTGATTTTTTTTTCTTTGTCATTTAGATCGTTCTCAAGATCCATGAAAAACTAAAGAGAAGGGGGGGGGGTCATTTTCCATTTGGGAACTGTATTTCATGTTTCGAATTATTCGAAAACGGTAGTTAAATGGAGTAAAAAGTTTTGTCGTAATCATACTTTTTTCTCTCAATGTGGCCTTTGTGTCCAGTATTGTTAGTAAATATCATTTTATTGCATACGTGTTTGTATTTCAGCTTGAAAATGTAGGCAACAATTTGCGTAAACGAAAGTAAGATGGCCCAAAAATTTCCTTGTAATCTTCAGGTATAAGTTTCTTCCGCGAATTCGAGGAATTCCGCCATTTTTGTTATTATTTTGGTCTTTCACAAGATTGATGCACAAATAAGCAGGAATGGGAGGGCGTGGAATTGAATGTTCTTCGGAGGACGGAATGCCATCTTTATGAAACTTTCTAAAACAGAAGGTCGACAGAGTTCAGATTTTTTCAGTAATCGTAATTTCTTTTTCTTGCAACGTTGCCTCTGTCCAGTATTGTTAAATAACACTTTACTGTATAAATATTTTTTTTTATCAGCTAGAAAATAAGGGGGAAATTTCCAAAACTGGAAGTCCGAAAGCAAAGATACCCCCACCCCCTGCGATGTTCCCTCTCTTTGCGTTGTTAAATATCCACAGTCCCATAAGTTTTTGCGTTTAAGCTTGATAAGGGAGATGGAAATTTCCGAAAACGGAAGCGACGAATTTGTGAAATTGATAAAAATTGATGCATTTTTTTACAAAATTTTGAATTTTCCGTCTGTCAAGCATTGTGGAATTCTAAGCGCATCTGACTGATTTTTACTGGTGGAAGTTTCGAATTTAAATCTTGCAGTCTTACCTATCGTGCCCTCCCCAGGGATATCAACTTTGTGTTTTGCACGTGTTAAGTTTGTCGTGGCACATATTTCTTTTTCACAAAGAGATGGATCGTTTCATAAAAACGCGTCTGTGTGCCACGCAATACTACTAGTTGCTACTGACAAAGCTCTTGCCAATGTTGGCAGATATGTATCTCGTAAAAAGGGGAGTCTGTTGAACTTAAAAGTATATATTCGTTTCTTCATCATTAATATTCTGTCCATCTTGTAAGACTATCCCAAAAATGTATTTTGCAACTATTGAGATACATGAAGCATAAGTCCACGCACAATATATACACATAATTCTTATGCTTCCAGAAAACTCTTCAATGCGATACATTTTGAAACATGTCATTAAAAGCACACGTTTCATGAAATTTTAAAAACTTCAAAAACTTATATTCAACTAAGAGTCTATGTACAAGATATTATATTATAATTCCAAAGGCTGTACTATATATATATCTCAAAAAAGGCTTGCCGAGAGTTCGTTGAAGAACTTGAAGCTTTTCAGGTGAGCCACACTCATCATCAGAAAAGGATAGACTTCTCGCTACCGCCATCTGCCAGAATGGGAAACACAATGTGGTTTGTCATGTTTGCCAATGGGGTTCTCCTGAGATGCTGAAGAAAACTGGCAAGTTACGTCACGTGCATCTACTTCGTGTTTTAGTCCAGTGCTGCCATTTATGAGCACAATCTGCCAATTGCAATCTACTATCTTTGCCATATTATTTTATAATTTTTTTTTTAATTAGAGCCTTCCACATTTCAGGTAAGCTATGTGGTTCCTGGTTGTTACAGGCCAAATTTTTGTGCTTTTGAATAGTAACGGCTGCAGAATACCGCAATTTCCACTCATTATGCTTGCAAATCATTGCGATTACTTCAAATTTGGGACTTGTATTACATTCCATACAATACTGTATGAATGCAGTTTTACTCCCCCCTCAGTTTGTAGTGTGTTGATTTAACCATTTTTTTAATCTATGTTTTGTACTTCCATAGTACATCTTTTTTTTTTTTTTTTGGTATCATTCCGGTTTTTGCGTAGTCAGAATTCTGTATACACATGCCTGTTCCAAAATTGGCATTTTTAGTTTGGTGTTATTTATCCAATTGGCTATAATTGTAATTGTTTGTCCTAGGCCTTTTTTTAAAAAAATTAGCTATTAATAATTTTTTTGCTTAGTGTTTCCTACAAAGGGAAAGAAGCCGACATATTGTTGTAGGTCTTCCTTATCATTCTTTTTCATCCCATGGGTATGGATGGACTTTTTATATTTTTTAATTAAATTTATTGATTAACTTGTTTGGATATCCATAAATCTTTGAGATTTTTTTATCTCTAAGACTAAAAATATCTCGAAAGTTAAAAAATATAAAAAATCCATCCATACCCATGGGACGAAAAAGAATAAGAAAGAACTACAATATGTTGGCTCGTTACCCTTAGTAGGAAACGCTAATCAAAAAATTAATAACACAGCTAAAAAAGTTAAAAAGGTCCAAGACAAACAGTTACGACTGTAGCCAATTGGATAAATAACACCCAACAAAAAACGTCAATTTTGGAACAGGCATATGTAATCTTATTATGGTTGTTGTAAGATCTTCAACCATATATATTACGTGGTATTGTATTTTCTTTCAAACAACATTATGTTATTGCTCTAAAAATTACTGTTTTACACGTTGTAAGTGATAATGTCACTTGGTACTGGATGCATTGTGGCAATTCCACTGTAACATGTGACATTTGTTCACAGTTTTTCATTATCAAAGCTCTGTCTTTAAATGTATTGAAGCAATTAACTATCAGTTGCTCATACATTAATTTTCATAATGATTTTAAAAGTTTACATGCAAAATATTATCATTTTAAGAATTTTCAAATTAATCGTGAATTTTATAAGACACATCAAATTAATCGTGAATTTTATAAGACATGTAACTTGTGTTGAATGATATATCATTTTTTTGTAAAGAATGTAACTTCTGTTGAACGATGAATGATAAATATTTTTTTTTTAAAATTTCCATTTTAAGTAAAGAATGATATTTATATCATTCTTTACTTAAAATGGAAATTTTGTAAAGAATGATATAAATATATTTTTTTCTGTGAATTGACACACATTTTGGTTATTATTAATTTTGGAATAGTTAAAAATCTTTGGATTCGTTTGAAAGTGAAACTTCAGAGAAAAGTAATTGTTGTAATGTATGCTCCTTGTGACTCGGAACCTTCTGATAGGAAGGAAGATTTCTGGAATGAGCTAAAAGCTGTTTTGAGCCAGTTTGGTGCTAAACAAAAAGTTGTAATAGCAGGGGATTTCAATGCTAGAGTAGGTGTGCAGAATGCAATTTCTGACAATGTTCTGGGTAAGTTTAATGATCCTTGTGTGAATGATAATGGTGAAACATTAATTGAACTCTGCATTGAGAATGGTTTGCGAGTATTCATCTCCGTACTAGTTAACCCATACTGCTTTTGTGTTAAAAACACAATTGAAAGCATCTGTGCATTCAGAAAAATAATGCCGTGGATAACGTGCTTTGTGGAAGTTTCAGACCTTTGGACTTGGGCCTCCGTTTCTGTTTGCATTGGGCGATATCTCTATCGCAGTGGAGCTGTATGTTGTGACCAATGGTTGTGTGTGACGTTACTTCCCGCTCTCAACTTTTGACCATCGGATGTTGTCCGCTTTTATTAACGACATCCATCTGGCATGGAATCCCAGCTGCTATAATTACATCTTTCCTTTTGGATTTTTTATCATGCTGTGTTTTTTTTACCCTTTTCTGCACTTCAAGGATGGGGGTTGATCTCGTGAACGCTGTAAAATGTGATGAGAAATCCTGTATAGAGGTAAGTTTCCTTATTTTTCTTTTCACTTCGGAAACTAAGCTCTGTTCTGTGCTTACTTCCTTTTGTGTTCCATTCCATTTACATTAACAAATGCTATCTTGTGTACTTCAGTGAGAAATATTGTATGCATCCAGATAAGAAAAGTGTATATTTTTTGCTCTGCAAAATAAGTGGCTCAATGTCCTCATAATTTTTTTAAGTTTGCAAAAAAAGTTTTTTTTCTTTAAACGTTTCCATTTTCTTATGACCGAATAAGCCAAGTGGAGTTTGGAAAACCATGCATTTGATTTCTTTTACATATTTGCTGCTGCTATTGTAGTTAATAACAAGGTTTGCAAGTAAAAAATGGCAGATAAGTGCATTTAAAAAAAAATCAGTGGTTAGAAAATCCTACTATAACTAGTCAGTAATTCATCTCTCATTGCCCAGTTTCAGAGGAAAGTCTGCATACATTGGTAAGTTGCTTTAGTGCGGTTTATTCACCAAAATTTAATATTGACCAAATATCAAATACATTTGAAAAGTTTCTGGCCTAATTTTTAAAATTAGGTAGTGTATGTGTGATGATTTAAAAAATAATTGTCCACCTTTTGTAGTACAAAAGGACAGGTAACTGTGTGTTGATAGCATTGTGTAGACATGTTACTCCCCCCCCCCCCAAAGAAAAAAAGAAAAAGGTAAGAAAAAGACAGGCCAAAATTCAAAGTAACACTAACTGAATCACAAAATACTGAGACAGTTTATCATAGGAAAAGAAAAATTGTAAAAATTACATTTAAAAAAAACAGCCCTAAAATATGAATTAAAAAGTGGGTGTGAGCAACTAAAGTGTTAGAAGTCAAAAATAAAAAGTTAAAACTACAAGAAATTTCATACCAGTAGATGAATACGAAAATAATGTACCCTTTCAAAATATTTCACAAAGTAAAATGATTTCTAAAAACACCAAAACAGAGAGGGCAACTCAATGTTAAAATAAACCAACAGGGGAGCAGAGAGTAACAGGCAGGCGATTGTAGGTTTGCCTGTTCCCGCTAAGTTTAATGGTTTGAACGACCGACCGCACACTCGTGTTATTATTTGGTTTTAAAAAGTCCTTGAAAAGTGCTTGAATTTATTTTCCTTGAAAGAGTACGAACCATGGAGTGTGCCAGGGAAAGTGTTTGGTAAGTTCGTTATCGAAAAAGTACGGGGTCTTACATCAGAGAAAGTGTGGAATGTTCAGAGTAGTTTTATGCCTGATAAAGGCTGCACTAACCAAATTTTTGCATTGTGCATGATGATTGAAAAGTATCTGGCTGTTGGTAAGAAAGTTTTTGCTGCCTTCATAGATTTAGAGAAAGCTTATGACTGAGTAAATAGGACACTTTTGTGGAAGGCAGGGTTCCCACGCTACCTGGAGAACCGGGAAATCAGGGAATTGTCAGGGAAAAAAATATTGGCACAAAAAGTCAGGAAAAACATGAATTTTCGTAAAAAAATCGGGAATTTTGAAATTTTATTTCGTAAGTTAGGGAATTTGGGGAGTTTCTAAAATAAAATACTTTTTCCTCTGTGTTTGATCTTTCTCCGTATTTAAGATTTCGTTTAGTTCACTCCCAAGGACCGAACTGTAGGTTAAAGGGGAAGGGGGTGAAACTAACGTATTTGGCAGAGTTCTCAGTCATTGAGCACTAGAAAAGGAATTCATTGAAACCCCTATGGTGGCTACTAGGAAATGAAAAGGGTGCGTAGTGTTGGAGTGAGAGTGGAGCCTGTGAAGGGGTTACGATGGAGTGACCAAAGCACTTCCTGCCCCCTTCATGCCTTTGTTTGACTGCCAGACTGGGGATAAAAATGGTGAAAACTAACTATTTCTATTCTTCATGAAACTGACTGAAATTTTTACATACACCATAATTGGTTAACAGAAGCTGACCTCTAAAATTTCGCGTGAATCAGTAAAGAACTTTTGAAATTATCCTTTAAAAATTTTAATGGGATAAATCTTACTGAGGGTTTCTGGTGAGCTTCGCCATGCCTCAGTGCGTTTTAGGCTGGGAGAGCTTACTGGTGAAGGGTCACTAAACGGGCTTTGAGAGGTCGCAATGACTGCGTGTGCCAACAGGAGCCAACTGAGTTATTGCCGTCTTTAATGTTCCGAGACTCTTTTCGGAGTAAATGTTTGTTTCACTGAATATGTTGCAGAATGCTTTTCATTCTTTTTTTTTTTTACTGCTATTTAGAAAGACGATGAAGTGTTCGTATTCTATTTTTTCCCCCTCTTTTCTCTGCAAGAAAAGATTTTGCTTCAATATTTGACTTTTAAGTTTGCATGCTAAATATTTCAATGACTACATCTATTCCTTTTCAAATTTTTTTTATTTTGATATTTATTATAACCGCATAATAAAGTTATGAATTCATTCTCCGCGAGAAACGTGCTGCAGGATGACGAGCTTAAAATTATTTTTTTTTAAGCTTTTATTCGATTCGCTTGAAATTTAAGGGGCCCGTTCCTGTTAGTGATTTATGGAGTTGATTAAAGGTTCAGTCAGTTTTGCGAAAAATCCGCAAAAACATATTTTCACCATTTTTTATCGCAGTCTCAGAACCCCATGTCGGATACTTCGTTATCAAACCAAAGCCTCTGGCCAATGCGAAAAGAGGGACTCCTGCTGGCGCGCATGCTTTTACCATGATCAGAGTGTTTCTGCCAACCCCCCACGTCACCCCCAAACAGCCGGCCACGTGGTGCCTGCCCGCCGGTATTTGCTCCCGTGCTTGCACCTTGCATAGAGTTTTCGACGGCATTTGTGTCAAATTAAAGTAAAATGAGAGGTCTGCAAGGTTTCTGACTGGTGCAATTATGACTTCCAAGAAAACTCTATTTAATGTCGATTGCCTTGAAGAAAAATTTAACCCACAGTGGTCAGAATGGCTGTTACATGTTTATCTGTTCAGGATGACCCATACAAAGCAAGATGTAAAGTTTGTTTAAGAAGTTTCAACTTGAGCAATATGGGCTGCCAAGCGATTTTGAACCATGAACGAAGTGCTAAACACATAAAAGCTTTAAGCCAGGTTTCTGCTTCTCATGCTGTGACAAATTTTTTTACATTGGATACTGCACCACTTCAAAGGGATTGCTCAGAAAAACAAAGTGGAACTTTAGGCAGTATGGCTGATTTGATACCGTCCATGCCATATTCAGCAGATTTTGTAGCAAAGCAGAGTGGATCTTCACCCACTGTATCTCCCACTAATTTTTAAATGTTGAACATCACTAGTTTTATGACAAAAGAGTGCATTTTAAGAGCAGAAGTAATTTGAGCCATGAAGCTTGTATTGTCAAATTCTTCATACAACTCGTTTAAAGATGCTAGCGATGTGTTCCAGCATATGTTTATGGACAGTGATATAGCAAAAAAAGTCAGTCTTGGTGCAACAAAAATGTCATTTATAATTTGTTTTGGGCTTGCACCATATTTTTCTAAATGCTTATTATCAGAGATATCAGGTACTGAATTTGTCATATGCTTTGATGAAGCCCTTAATAAAGTAGCTCAGAAAGGGCAGATGGATTTGATTATTAGATTTTGGTCTAAGTCATTGAACCAGGCATGTACACGTTATTTGAATTCAGCATTTCTTGGCCATGCAAGAGCATCTGATCTCATTGAAAAGTTCCGTGAAGGAGTTTCAGAATTAGATTTAAATAAACTGTTGCAAATTTCAATGGATGGGCCCTATGTTAATCATAAATTTCTGCGAGTTATAAGGGAAGATTTGTTGGCAGAAAATGGATGTGATCTACTTGATCTGGGTTCATGTGGACTGCATGTGGTTCATGGAGCCTTTCAGAGAGGCCATGATGCTACTGACTGGAATTTGAATATCTTCACAGCTTTCTATCAGTTGCTCAAAAATAGCCCTGCACGGCGAGCTGATTATGTATCGATAACAGGATGTGAAATTTTCCATCGTAAGTTCTGCCAAGTCAGGTGGGTCGAAAATGTTGCTGTGGCAGAGCGGGCCATTCAGATTTTTATCAACATAAAGTACGCTGAAGAGACAAATACCTTGCCCAAAACTTCAACATGTGCACATGTTGCAGTAGCATGTAAAGATAACCTAATCCTTTCAAAGTTTACATTTTTTTCATCAGTAGCTAATGTTTTGGAACCATTTAAAAAAAAAAAATTCCAAACAGCTGATCCTGTGATTCCATTTCTGTATGACAGTTTATGTGATCTTGTCCAGCAGTTGATGTCTAGATTTATACGGAAAGAGGTGATGGAGGAATGTGCAATTTCAGAAAAATTGTTTAAGCTTGACATAAGTGATAAGGTTAACCACTGTAAATGGCAAAATGTAGACATTGGTATTGTTGCTCATGGATATTTGATGAAAAGTAAAACTTCAGAGATTCAGAAAAAGGAATTCAGAGCAGAATGCATGAAATTTTTAGTAGCAACCACACAGAAAATAGTAGAACGAGGTCCCACAAACTTTTCTGCTATCAAAGCAGTTTCAAGTCTGAATCCTAAGCTCATAAAGTCAAATTCAATAATTTGTGAAAAAAGAATGCATTTGCTGTTGTGCATATATTGCATGAAAAAAACAGAATATTTTCTGTTTCAGCAGATCGAGCAAAATAGCAATTTCAACAGTTGTGTAGCAGAGCAAAAACTGAACTGAAGGATGTGTTTTCTACATTCTCAGAAAATAATGCCGCCTGGATGCATTCTATTCTTCTTTACTTCAGGATAAAGAACATTTCAAGGAACTGTGGGTGGTTAACTGTGGGTGGTAGAGTTCGCAAGCGCATGGTCCTCTGTAATCGACTAGATGTAATATAATATGCCAGAATGAAAAGACAGTATGTTAACTTCGTCGCATAAGCTATGAACACTTATACCCTATCGCGCATTTCCTTAGCCACGTAGTACCTGCTTGTGCTGATTAATCATGCACTTGTGATAAGTGTTAATTTTTGCTTCTGATGTGTTGGCCATAAAATCTGAGCTTCTAAAATATCGATTGAAAAAATTATTTCGTGGACTGATGCCACTCACCAACGATAAACCTTTTCGGAATATTTTCTTCTTAAAATATTCCACAGTTCCTCCACCAGGGGGCGTAGATGTATATCTTATTTTTGTCAATATCTCTACTTCTAGGAGTCCGATGTTGGATAGTGTTTCCGATGCGAAATGTTTTCCCTATAAGTTCAAAATTTTCAAGTAAATCATAGACTTTCCGCTAGGGGGCAAAAGGTAATGTGCGTTTTCTGCGTTATTTCTGCTTCTAAAACTCCGATTTGAAATATTCTTCTTATATCGCATACAAGACCCGATGGAAAATATTTTTCACATAATTTCTAATGTTTGGTAAAGCATGGTTTGGCCACCAGGGGCATAAGTGTTAGTTTCTGCTTCTGATGTATTTGTAGCAAAATCTGGGCTCCTGAAAACTCTACTAATTTTTTTTTCTTGGACCGATATACCGCTCATATGGAAAAACCTTTTGAGTATTCTTTCTTCCTAAAATAATGCATGGTTTCCCCACCAGGGGACGTAAAGTCACATCTTATTTTTGTCGATATCTCTGTTTTTAAGAGTCCGATTTGAAAAATTCTTTCGGTGTTGGAGAGCGTTTCCATTGCGACATGTTTCTCATATAAATTCATGTTTTTCTTAATGCATAAGTCTGCAACCAGAGGGTGTAAGCTCATGATTCCGTTTACTGCAATATCTCAGGGATTAAAAACCTGATTGGAAAACTTTTCTTCCGTCAGATAATATTGTTTTCCATACCGGTTCCATTGACTTTGAATAGCTTTGATAAATTTAATTTGCGTCAGAACAGATTCAAGAGACGTGCTTATTACACCCGAAAATTCAGTGTCATCTTTCTTGTTAAAAGATAAAATGATTAAAATCTGCTGCACTTGGCATCCACCTTGCTCACCTATGCTGAAACTGTCCCTGGACTTTTCTGTATGTGTAAGCACCTCTGAGAGTGTAATTTGTTGATCCACGATCATCAAATCAAGCTCCCCCTCTCTGGGTTTTGATCAACAGCAGTTTTTTATCATGTAGCATTAGCCAAACCTTCTGAGTGTGAGCCATCATTAATCTGACATTTTCAAAACTGAAATTCCAGAGGTCTTACAAGAGCTAAAACCTGAGAAATGTGGTCGACCATCCTGACCTTAACAATCAAACTTGGAAGGTGTAGATTGGTTAACTAAAATGTATCCTAATGTTTCCGATACTGAAATTTCAGTACCTTTACAAAACAGATTTTAGTGTGTCTAGTTTTGGGTTCAAAGTACTGTCCTCTATAAAATGATCGAAATATTATTATTCAAACTGGGGCTGTATCACTTAAAGCCAAAATGAACTTGAAGAAGCTGACTGAAGAACTACAACATCTAAGAAATAAGAAGTATATTTTGGTTGAAGCTTGTTTAGTAACAGAAAATATGGAAATCACACCACTGCTTCTATTGATAAAAAAGCAGCAGCTGAAGAATCTTTTAAAAGGAATGTCATTTCTGCTACATTATATCTCACCATGTATGATTTATACAGTATAATCACTTAGAAATGCATAAAGGTATTTGTTGCCTCTTCTTTCCAATCCTAAATTAATTTTCTTTGTTCTGCCCAAAACTTGAATAAGTCAAAATACATAATTAATAAATATTCTGAAGATCTCTCATTGCATTGAACTCATGAGCTTCTACATTTATGCAAAATTTACAGGTCAATATTTCAGAAAGAAATTAAGATAGCCCTACTTGGCTATTGAATGAAATTCAAAACAAAAATATTACGTATTATTATTATGAGCATTTGTATTGCTCTGCATGTTTCTGGACGCTTTCATTAACAGTTTCTGAGGGAGGGAGAGCTTTCAGTACACTGAAAAACCAGGTCAAAACTTGACAGAGCTGTGACTCGCCAGTCACATCTTAATTCCCTCAGCTGTTTAGCCACTGATCATGAACTTAAATTAGGTTTAGATTTTATTGATGTCATGAATGATTTTGTGCAGGATAAGGCTAGAAAGAAAAGACAACTAATTCATCAATATTCAGTCTTTTGGTTTTTAAAGATATTTCAAACTTATGAATGTTTTAAAATTTAATTTTTGGGAATGAAAAAAGTGTCTGCTTATAAATTCAGCTAAGTGCATATATCTAATGGATATGAAGATAAAAAACTTCTTTAAAAAAACTATAAGAGTGAATGAAATAAACATCCAGTTTTCTTTGTATTTTATTATGCATTTTTCTGCAATGTCTAAGAATATGTGAGCTGTATACCACATGTTCAGCATTTCATTTGAGGTAACAAGAGAATGGATAAGACAGGGAGTTGCACAGCTTTTTGCAAATACTTGGGACAAGATTAATTTCCTTATCTAAAGCAATGTAGAGTGCAGTTTTGTGATTTGAAATGCATTATATGCACCTTCAGTAAATTATATGTAATGTTCTGTTAACTTTTATGAAATTGGAAACTGAGAGTCCCAATCTGGAAATTTGCAATTGGATGTTGGCAAAAAATATTGCCTATTCAGGTGCTGCTAGGTACAAAATATTTTTCAAGTTAACTAAAATGTACTTTTTTTTTTTTTTACAAGGGTCGATCAGAAAAAAGGTTACATGTTCGAGTAGCAGAAGGGAAAACTCTCCAACCAAGAAGTGTTTGTGCGATGTGACAAAGGATATGAAGCTCTATTTCTCGACAAAATCACTGTAATGATTCAGACATTCGTCAGACTACATGACCAGTTTGTCCATCCTTGACCGAAAAACTCATGTTCCTGCCGATGTAGCCAGTTTGTTGCAGCTGTTTTCACATCACATGTGAAGCAAGTACCAGGCAGGTGCTGTTTCAGGGCAGGAAAGAAGTGATAGTCCCTAGGAGCCAAGTCCAGGCTGTAGGCAGAGTGCTTCCACACCTCTCACCAGAATTTATGAAGCAAGTGCTGTATGGTGTTTGCAGTGTGGACCTCACATTATTGTAAAGGAGAATAACGTCATTGCTCAGCATCCGTGGTTGTCTTTTGTCTGATACTCCCGTGCAATTTTTTCAACTTGGCACAGTACCAATCAGCGTTGATGGTGCACCCATGCTCTAAGAATTCTTGTCCACCAAAAGCACACCTGAGGAATCCCAGAAAATGGATGCCATCATTTTTCTAGCAGATGGTGTGACTTTAAACTTAGTACTCAATAGTGAAGCAGCTTGTTTACATTGCATGGAAGCTCTCTTGCTGGTGGGAGCAAATTAGTGGAGCCAAATATCATCTCCAGGCACAAATATGGTCAAGAAAGCTCTGTCCATCTTCAGCATAATGCTGCAGGAACGTCAAACATGCCATCATCTGTGCTGCTTTGTGATTGATGGGTAATGAATGTGGCACTCATCTGGCACAAACCTTGGAGTACTGCAAATATGTTGAACAATGACATAGCTCAATCCCAGCTTGGATGTAATATGGTGCAAAGTTACCCTTCTTTCGTCTTGAATCATTTAGTCCACACGTGCTGTATTGTTCTCTGTTGTCGTCTAACTTGGACGTCCACTATTTGTGCGATGTTGGTTCCCCATATCATCCCTACCAGATTGAAATGAATGGCACCATTTCACTACATGTTGTTGAGACATCACATTGTCACCAAGAACTTTGACAAACTACCGATGAATTTTGGCTGCAGGCACATTCTTGGCCCATAATAACTTTATTACTGCTCTCACTTTGACCTGAGACCGTTTCCAACCACGTCGCCATTTCGAAATATCACTATACATCTCATGCTGGGCACAGGAGTTCACAGAAATGCCTGGAGGACTAGTGTCATCTCTCAAGCATACATATCATCTATGCCACTTGTATGACATCCCGCATTTACTATTATAGCATGTGTAACCTTATTTTCTGATCGACCTGTGCAAGAGCATAAATTTGCAAACTGCAGCACTTAAATGTTTCAAATTCAGCAGTTTTAAGAATCTAAAAGACAAAAAAAATATTTTTCTTTAACTCTATAATTTCTTCACAATGGCACTCAATTTTTTTACTATCAGAATATATTGCAGAAAATTCATGAACTGTAAGAAAAATTTGAATTTTCCAAACTTCCTGTATTTTGATGCCCCGTGAGTTGCAAACAAATAAAATGTTTTTTTGAAATATCTAAAAGATCTATGTGCAGGGTCAGATAAACCAAGTTAATACATTAGCACTGTTTTTCACATGCTAAGCATTCATTTTAGATGGGTGGGTGGGGGAACTAATGAGGCACCTGGTATCGGGACCTGAATGTAATTTGGAATGCCTGCTGTTGACTTGTTACAAGCAATGAGAGTGAGTGGCTGTCTGCACATGTAGAGAAGTGCCCTCCCCCCCCCCCCAAAGACTAAAAACTGTTTGTAGGAAAGCTGACTATTTAACTGACAATGGTTGAAAACAAAACTCTTGTGAAGTTCTGGTGGGATGTGAATCTGATGAAGAATGGATTTCAAACTGGATGAAAAAGAAACATTTTGACCATGTGTAAATCAATGCTGAAATAAAGGTCTATTGAGATTTAAGGCATCATAACCCAATTAAATGATCAATCAGGCTACAAAAATTAACCAAAGAAGAGTGCTCCAACTCTTACTGTTGTAGAAAAAGAAGCTGAATCAGCGATAAACTTTTAATGCAGCCATTACATGGAACAAGTGATGAAACTTTTAATGCAGCCACACATGGAACAAGTGATGAAACTTTTAATGCAGTTGCACACCTAGAAACTTGTTGAACATGAAAGGAAAATAAAAAAATTGTAGATTCTGTTGACAGATTTTCTAAATCAGTTACCAGGCAATTCAGTATACTAAATTCATTTTTATTGTATTGCATTGTGATGAATGAAACATTTTGAATACATTTACAATTATTTGCATTTTTTAAAAGTTATAGTTAAAAGTGTAAATTAAATGTCCACTAAAAGATGTAGTTAATTATGTAATTAAATTCAAATAAATTTTAGTTTTCTCAATAACCCCTTTTTTTTTTCCACTTGCAATTTTACTTATTAAGAGTTAACTCTGTATGTGTATAGCAGTTTTATATAACTCTTAAACAGCAACATTTTTCTTCTTTCAGGCGAGACACCTTTAATCACTTAACCACATGGCTAGAAGATGCTCGTCAACACTCTAACTCCAACATGGTTATTATGTTAATTGGCAACAAAAGGTTTCTTTTCCTACTAATAAAATGTATTTTATTATATCTGAAACATGTATGCATGTAATGATTAGCCATGATCTACTTAAATCACATGCTAATGTTTTTTCATATCTCATGACATTCTTGTACAAGTAATACATGCACTTATGTATGTAGCTCAAGAACAAGTTGTTCTTAATGCCATATTACGTGGAAATGTATGTTAGGGTTATGATGAATAAAATTTGTTGCGTTTCTGTTTCACACGTTTGTCCACAATAAAGAAGCGACACCCCCGGAGTACTTTTTCTGTGTTACACACATCCACGACTAACATTGCATTAAGCCTTACGCCAAATGAAACACCCTGAATCAAACCAAATCAAACATAGCCATTATACTAATCTTAGGTACTAAACAATTTAATCAAAAAGCCTGACTTAGATTTCAATTCATTATATATTGGGTTTATAAATAAGTTTTGAGGGATTTCCATTCGGTGTCGTACTTATTACTGCTTGCATGTATTTTAAGGTGGCAATACTGCGATATCGCAGTATGAGACGCCAGCTGTCAGTCAGTATACGAAGTTCGATTGAGGTGCAAAGACGTATTTGTTTTACTCGATGGAAAATGGCAACTTTTGTCCCGACAAAACAACATTTGCGGGAAGTGTTAGTGCATTACTTTGTCAAGAAAAGTGCTGCCGACAGCTATCGCTTAATGTCAGACATCTATGGTGAACATTCCCCATCCATAAAAACATGTGAGTATTGGTTTAGACGATTCAAAAAGAACGATTTCAATGTCAGTGATAAAGAACGTTCTGGACCCCAAAAAAATTGCTGATGCTAAATTGGAAGCTTTACTCAATGAGTATCTGTGCCAGACCCAAAAAGAACTAGCAGCAGCATTAAATGTTAGTCAACCATGCATTTCACAATGTTTAGCTGCCATGGGAATGGTGCAAAAAGAAGGGAATTGGGTTCCACATGCTTTGCAGAAAAGGGAGCTTGAACGTCAAAAAACCATTTGCAAATTGCTGCTTCAAAGGCAAAAAAGAAAGGGTTTTTTGCATCGTATTATTACTGCCGACAAGAAATGGATATGGTATGATAACCCTAAACGGCAGAAAGCATGGGTGAAGCCAGGTGAACCAGGTTCTTCAACGCCAAAATGCAATATCCATGGTTCAAAGATAATGCTGTGTATCTGGTGGGACCAGAAGGGTGTGATCCCCTATGAACTGCTGAAACCATCAGAAACTATTACTGGTGATCGGTATCGAACCCAATTAATGCGTTTAAAACGAGCTCTCAGGCAAAAACGGCCAGAATGGGAGAATGGACAAAACAAAGTCATCTTGCAGCATGACAACGCAAGACCACATGTTTCTCGACCTGTGAAAAAATGCTTAGAAAGATCCGACTGGGAAGTTCTACCCCACCCGCCAGATTCGCCAGATATTTTGCCATCGGATTACCATTTGTTCCGGTCGATGCAGTCGGCACTTTCTAGAGAATGGTTTAGTTCTTATGAAGACATCAAAAATTGGCTGGACAACTGGATCTCTTCCAAGGAACCGGAATTCTTCCTTTGGGGCATACGTTCACTGCCTAAAAAAATGGGGTAAAGTTGTAGCTTCAGAGGAAGCATACTTCAATTAATATTAAAATATTGTTTCTGTTCTCCAACAACGTGTTTTGTTCACCTCAAATCACTCAAAACTTATTTATATACCCAATACATTAAATACATCATATGAGAACCAAGAATAATAAATCTGATTAAGACATGAACAATCAGTTGAAATGGTGAGTAGTTACCAACAGTTCTACTGGAAAGTCACATATAGTCGCATCTAATATGCGCAGTCCAATATACTAACCTAGGTACCAAACAATTTAATCGAAAAACACAATTTAGATTCCAATTAATCATATACACTAAATGCATCACACAAGAAACATGAATAATAAATTTGATGAAGTCGTGAACTACAGTTGAGACGGTAAGTACTTACCAATAGTCCTACTCAATAGTCATTGATAGTTGTATCTAATATGTGTAAGCATGTTGATGTAATGCAATATTCGCAAGCAGCACACATAATAGTGTTGCCTATTAACTAACCTGCAACATATTGAAAGTACTTCATAAAGTCCGGAATAGAACAACTGTGCAACGCTCACTTATCCTCTGTTGTTAAGTGTTGTAATATAAACACATATGGTCCATGCAAACATGACTACAAAAATGCTCATTAATCACTTGGTGGCGTTTGCCATGCTGGTTAAAATATTATCGCTGACAGTTAAAACTGATAAATTAAAATAGGAAGATTAAAATCCATTATAATTCCATACTATAATGTCTAGGTTGTATGGCCAGATAATTGACAACAGCTATATCCAAGAGTACTCGCATACCAGTCCAGAAGGCCCATTCGGTCTGAAGGAAAATACCTGGATGGTCCTCACAAACGTGAAAATAACACATGTACGTCAAGATTACCAAATAATTGGTCCTCAGAGGTGAAAATAATTCTTTCACGCCAAGATTACCAAATAATTAATGCTGCAGAATTCGAAAGGCTTAGAGTACACATTTCATATAAAGAGATCATATATCGACCAATTAAGTATTGAATCATATGAGATACATAGCTCAATAGCATGCCATTTACACGGAAGTGAAATAAATGCTGAATTTGATAAAATACATGCCATTATAGATAATGAAAGTCATAAAATATTTAAAGGGCACGATATTAAATTTAGAACTCTTCTGTCTAAAAAGAATGAAGCGCAAAGAAAGCCCAATAAGTTTAGGCCTGACCATGATAATGTTTCGGGACCAAGGTTTATCAACCTATCAGATGTTCAGCTGACAACTTTGCAAGAACAAGTATTGAACAGAGGCTTAAAATATGCATATGAAAACCAGGTTCCTGTGACTGAAATGATCAAACCACAAGTAGAAGCTGTTTATTGTACAGTTACCAAAGCCTAGACAAGATCCTACAAGATTTTTCGGGCCATAAACAACGTAGGGAAAAATAATGGAGGGTGAAAGCGGATTGTATAAAGTAAAAAAAGGACAAGCTTTACTTGACATCAAGAATAACTTGCAGCTCACATGTATAAAGGCTGACAAATCTCATCAACTAATAATCGTTAAAAAAAATGGAATATGTTCAAAAAATGCAAGAGGCAATGCAGGACTTGAATGCTAAGGTGGTGGACAAGGACCCAACTGCAGGTGTTATTAGAAAGCAAGATATGCTAAAAAAAATCCTGGTGGTTTACCCGCATCTATTAAAAACAAAGCTTACCCACCAGTCAAGGCCACCATCTCAATAATATTTGGTGGGCTTAAATTTCATAAAGATAATCACCCTATCAGACCAATAGTGGCGAAAAATCAGTCTCCCACATTAAATATGGAAAGAACCTTATTTAAGTATCTTACATACATACAGATCACTAAGCTGTTCTCTGAGATTCAGAGGTTAGCTCCAAAAAGAAATGCAAACTACCAGATATTTTTACTTACTGTTGTCGTATCAAACTTCTCCATTTACAGCAATCTTGACATACAACTCGGGCTTCACTGATATCCATTACATGCGGTACACAAGATCTTTTATACATCATACTCATAATCTTTTTCTCATGCAAACACTCCCGAGTCTGATCCACCCATGTCTTTCTTGGCCTTCCCCTGCCGTTCCTTCCTGCCACTTGAGCTAAAAATATTTTCTTAGTAAGCATCTCATCACTCATTCTTTCAGCATGACCAAACCATCAAAGCATATTAGTCTCCACCTTACTAACAACATTTTGCTTCACATCACACAACTGCAACACATCTTCATTTAAGTATCTTTAACACTATTATTCTGGTCACCAATTTCAGGTTAACAACTCCCTTGAAGTTATTTCAGCATTGCAGTTTTTTCAATATGCTGATGACTTCCAAATGGCAAGCCTGGATATAATATCGCTATTTCCATCCATTCCGGTTAGGGATTCAATAGCACTGATTGAGAGAAGGCTTAAAGAACAAGATGTTTTTGGGTGAAGTTAACAGCATAATCTCTGCATTGCACTTCATTACAGATAGTAATTATTTTCAGTATAAAAATAAGATTTATAAGCAGTTGACAGGGGCACCAATGGAGTCACCATTGTCTGGACTTTTAGCAGATGTGATTTTGCAAGACATAGAAAATAATATCCTTAATGAAGATATCAAAAGACCGAAGCTGTACCTCAGGTATGTGGATGATGTCCTGGTGGGCTGGCAATATAGCAAGGAAGATTTATAATTATTTGGTGACAAGTTTACAGAACGGTACCCCACTATTAAACTAACGATTGAATATGAACATAATAACCAATTGGCTTTTCTTGATTTGTTGTTAAAAAGGGCAGATAATGGTATTAGTTACTAGGTTTATAAAAAACAGACTAATGTGCCTGATGTCATACCAATTCTAACCATCCACCAAAGATTAAAGCTGCAGCTTTCAGATATTATATTCAGAGAGCAATCGCACATTTGTCTGACCAGTTTTCTGAGGTGAAAGAGATTAAATGGATTAAAGAACTTGCTTGTAAATATGGTTTCGGAGCTCACATGGTAGATAAATTGTATGACAAGATCAGACAACCAAATAAATAGTAAAACATTAAGAATCTGATCTAACTAGACAATGAAATATTGTGGAAAGGTTCCATTCATTCCAGCTGTAAGTTGAATACTGGAAGCCGAATGTCGGAGTGCTGACCTCACAATATCAGAAACTGTTAAAGATATCAGTAAGATATTGACCCAGAAACTGGGAGATAGGCAATGTTGGAACAAAGCAGGAGTATACCAGATTCCAGTAAAAACAAAGGATGGACTAGGGGATAAAATCTATGTAGGAAGCACCAAAAGGAGCCTAAAGACCAGAATAAAAGAACATCAGAGTAATTGGAGTAAAGGCCAGCAAACCACAGCTGTGGTTCAATATTGTTTAAATAATGATGCTGTACCTGATTGGAACAATACCAGACTGCTAACATCACATATTAATCCCAAGCAAATTTTGATGTCTGAAGCTGTGACCATTGAAAAAAAAACAAGTAATGTTAGCTGTAATAGTAACATGTCCGTAGAGTTGCCTTCAGCCTGGAAATATCTAGTTAAATCTGAAAAGCAATGTCTGACAACACAAAAAAAGAATAAATGAGGAATAGACTATTTACGTCAGATCAGTCATGTGGAACAGATGTGGGTGACATGCGCAGATGATATTTCTGCCCGATAACAGGAGATATAAATAATGGCGATTTGGTCAACCTATGTTGGGGCTAATGCAGGTTCATTGCACGTTATGGCCACTGAAGATTTCCTCGACAGGGAGGATGAAACGCATTTGGCAGAAAACGCACAATGGAGTATAAATGTATGTGTTATTTTCACGTTTGTGAGGACCATCCAGGTATTTTCCTTCAGACCGAATGGACCTTCTGGACTGGTATGTGAGTACTCTTGGATATAGCTGTTGTCAATTATCTGGCCATACAACCTAGACATTATAGTATGTAATTATAATGGATTTTAATTTATCATCAGTTTTAACTATCAGCAATAATATTTTAACCAACGTGGCAAACGCCACCAAGTGATTAATGAGCATTTTTGTCATGTTTGCATGGACCATATATATTTATACTACAACACTTAACAACGGAGAAGAAGTTAATGTTGCACAGTTGTTCTATTCCAGACTTTATGAAGTACTTTCAATGTGTTGCAGGCTAGTTAATAGGTAACAACTATTGTGTGCTGCTTGCAAATATTGCATTACATCAACATGCTTACACATTAGATACAGCTATCAATGACTATTGAGTAGGACTATTGGTAACTACTTACTGTCTTAACTGTAGTTCATGACTTCATCAAATTTATTATTCATGTTTCTTGTGTGATGCATTTAGTGTATATGATTAATTGGAATCTAAATTGTGTTTTTCGATTAAATTGTTTGGTACCTAGGTTAGTATAAAGGCTTATGCATATTAGATGCTACTATGTGACTTTCTAGTAGAACTGTTGGTAACTACTCACCATTTCAACTGATTGTTCATGTCTTAATCAGATTTATTATTCTTGGTTCTCATATGATGTATTTAATGTATATAATGAATAGAAATCTAAGTCAGTCTTTTTGATTAAATTGTTTAGTTCCTAAGTTTAGTATAATGGCTATGTTTGATTTGGTTTAATTCAAGGTGTTTCATTTGGCGTAAGACTTAACGCGATGCCCGTCGCGGATGTGTGTAACACAGAAAAAGTACTCCAGGGTGTCGCTTCTTTATTGTGGACAAACGTGTGAAACAAATGCAATGAATTTTGTTCATCGTAACCCTAACGTGCAATTATGTTTAAAGATGAGATGCATTCGTCGTCTTTTGCAAATAAATTACTGCACTGGTGGTGATGCGTGACCTTTTCAATACTGTTCCCAGAATCTTGAAGTGCTAAGAAGTGATGCATAATAAGAAAATGCCATGATTAATAACAAATATATAATAAAAAATCTTCATACTTTTATTGTTAAAAACTTTATCTCAAGAACGTTATAGAACACAACTCCATAGTTTTAACACTAGAACTATGATGATTATTTTCCACTTATAGAAATTAAAATGGAGAAAGAGACATTATTTTTCTTTTATTTCACATTGACATGGTGGTTCACATCTGCAGCAAAATTCTCTATAACAGAATCATAAAAATGTTTTTTTTTTTTTTTTTTTTTTGGGGGGGATAATGAAAATGAGGGATGGTGGGAAAAGCTTGTGTTATAACTGCATGTTGTTGGAAAAGTAGGTACTTTTGTTCTGAGAATCTTCAGCTTTATAGTAGTTTCTGGATAGTAAATTTTGCTTTCATGGGCAGAAGACTGCATCGATTTAAGTGCTCACAAAATACCAGCTGTTTTTTATGGCTTCGTTGGGTTCCTCAATATTTTTCTTGAACACTGAGATATTTTTCAGAAACACTATACGATCTTCTTCTGGGTCTTTTCCTGTCCCTTGCAATCCAGTCTAGAATTTAGGTTGCAATCTGTAGTCCGTTCTTCTAGTAAAATGTCCAACCCATTGCCATTTCAGGGATTTTACTCTGATCAGGTTGTCTTCCACTCTTGTCATTTTCCTTATCCACTAGTTCCTCTTTTTATCTCACCTGGTTACACCAAGCATGCATCTCTTCAGATTACTTTCAGTTGTCAACAGCCTTTGTATGTCTTTTTTTTAGTGAAGATCCATGTCTCTACTCCGTACGTAAGAACTGGAGGACACATTAATTAAACACTTAGCTTTCAACACAAGTATATTTCTCTTGAAAATTGTACTGTTGTTTCCAAATGCTCTTCAGCCAAGATTTTTACACCAATTAAGTTCATCAATGTGGCCCTGGCTGGCTTGATATCTGTGGCCCAAGGTAAATGTAGGGACTGTTTACCTTCAGATTTCCCCCAATCAATCAATAAATCTTCATTTCTTGCAAAAGCATTGTTCATCAATTTTGTTTCTAAAAGTTCATTTTTAATCCCACTTTTTTAGTCTTGTCAGCAAGTTCCTGGATCATATGCTGCAGCTCTGAACGGGTAGTTGCAAAAATGGCAGTGTCATCAGCAAAATGAATGTGAGTTAAATAATCTCCATTAATCTTTATCCCCTTGTTTTCCCAGTTCAATGATTGAGACATTTTGCAATGTGGCATTGAAAAGTTTTGGAAATATGGTATCTTGTCTCACTGCCTTTCCAATATTTGTTGGTGCTGTATCCTCAAATAGCTGAACCTTGCACATGCATTTTTTATAGATGTTATTAATAATGCTAATGTATAAATCTTCAATATGGCAGGATTTCAAAACCATCATAACTGCTGATAGTTTCACTGGATCAAAGGCCTTTTCATTCTGCATTCTTTGAGTTAATTCTCTTAGTACATAGATATGATCTTCAGTGCTGTAGCCACTCCTGGGTCCAGCTTGTTCGCTTGGTTGAACCATGTCCACAGGGTTTAAAATTCAAATTTGAATTCCAGAGTCTTAAGTGGAGTCTCCCCCACTTCTGTTTGTAAATGGAGGGGATTGAAATTTTCAGGTGGGGAGTTTTGAATATGTGACTTAATAATATTAAGACTGGGGAAACAGTAGTAATTTTTCAAACAATATAAGCTGTACTTGGTTTTTAAAACAAATAGGTGAATTTGATTTAAAAAAAAATTACTACATTCAATCTATTACAAATTACAGAGATTCATTTTACAAAACTAGTTGTTCGTTTTGCAGTACATTGATATCATACATTTGCGCCTGAAGTAATATACTGTATGTCTGTATTTCATTCCTTGCCACAGTTAGCAAGCTTTGATCAGCTGTTTTATTTCTGAGGGGTTATCTGGCCCAATTTCAGAAATATGCATTAAGATTTTTGTTGCTCAGTGAATCTCTGAATTTTGTTTTGTGTGTGCTAAAGCCACATTCACATGGTACATTTGTTAAATGCGACACAATAATTACTTACAGAACAACCTTTTTCAATGGAAATGTGTGCAGATGGTTGCTTATGAAACTCTTAGAAAACTTTAGACATTGGCACATATTCTCTTCATTTTTTTACAGCTATGTTTGAATAGTAAATATTCCATAACTGCATAATTTTTTTTTTTGAAAATTAAACTGGTCTGCCAAGTTTTTGAAAGACTGAACCAAAACGTGTGTGTGTGTGTGTGTGTGTTTGTTGCTTCACAGATTCAGATTCTACACACTCAAACTTCAAATAGAATTCCATTGTTGAGGGAGGAAATCTGCGGTCTATCTCAATCACAAAAGATGAAATAAACCTACACTTGGCATTGTGACATGCAAGTTTAGTATTACAAGGGTCAACTAATTTATTATTTTTGAACATGTTTCCCTTAAGCTTTGAAAAAAAAATCTTCTTGAATATTATGTATGAGATGTTTACAGTTCATATAATTGAGACTTGGTTGATTCGACCATTCTTCTGATATGAGGAATATCCAGCTTTTTACTTTGCAGCTATTTATGGAGGGAAATTAACATTTAACAATAATTCAGGACAGTGGGGACATCGCAGGAAAAAAAAATTACGATTACGGAAAAAATCTTCGCTTCATCTGACTTCTGTTTTCAGAAATTTTTCTTCCATTTTCAAACTGAAACACAATCAGTTATTGAAAAAAATTATATTTGACAATAATACTGAGCAGAGGGAATATCGTGAGAAAAAAAATTATGATTACAGATTAAATCTACAATTTGTCTAACTTCCGTTTTCGAAAGCTTTGAAAGACGAAATTTCGTCCCCCAACTCCCAATTTGTGTTTGGCTATGCTACCCAGGGGTGATGCAAAAATTTGAGTTTTCTGAGGGATGGTACGTGGATGATCAATAAGAACTGCAGGCAATTTCAGTATTTATAATCTGATTGCTATGAATATTCTACTGAATTTTTCATGTATTTATTAGGAATATTTGTTCCCTCATTGAAATATCTGTGGTACTGGCAATTTCAGACCTGTATCTGTTTTCGGATTGGAAGGGGTCAAAATGATACTATCTATGAGGAAGCATAGAATCACTTTTGACTAGAGCAGATCTGAAGCTCAGATTCCTAAGATAAAGTTGCTTAGGCTCAGTTGCTTGGAACTTCGTCGTGTCCTGGGTTATGTGGTGGATAGCCTACTGGAATGGAAATTGAGAGATGCGGATTCAATTCCCACTCCAGAGCAATGAAAATTTCAAGTTTTCTGAAGGTTGTTACATAGATTATCAGAACTACAAGTAATTTCAGTATTCATAATCTGATTGCTATAGATATTCTAGTGAATTTCCCATGTACTTATGAGGAATATTTCTTCCTTCATGGAAAACTCTTTTGAATTATGTAGAACCTTGATCTGTAAATTGGTAAACAACTCAGGTAAACCCCCCCCCCCCTCATAATATAACTGAAGAAAGGGTGTCATTTTATTGAAATTTGTGGTTAAAGTTTGTATTTCACCTTGATTTTTGATTTTTTTTTTTTAAATGTAAAACCCACTAATGTTAATATATCAAGTGAGGGCCATTTCAAAAGCTTAAAAATGCCACAGATATAACTTCCTTGCTTGAAAACCTGGAATATCCTAGAAAAATGTTTTTTTTTAAAGCTGTCTTGAAAATCTTTGAAATTAGTGCTTAAAAATATATTTGAATTTCTTTTAGGAAACCAGTGTTACCTCTTTTTTAGCATGCCTTTTATAAAAATGATCGTGCTTATGTTACTGGTCTGTCCATCCATCTGTGGATGTTATATCTCTACAACTATTAGTCTTATTTGAAGAAATTCTTTTTGCATTGGGAAACTTGAAATGTGCAAATGATGACCCTTGCATTCCGTTTTTTTTTTTTATTTTTACGATGCACAATTTTGCCACTGGAGGGTGTAAATGCAGAAGGTGTCGAATTTAAAATATATTTTATTCCATATTGTTATATTTGCTTCTAAACATCCAATTGAAAAAATTCTTTTACCTTTCAATTCCATTTATGTCGAAGACCATTTTTTCAAGTTATGCATAGATTTTCCGCTAGAAGGTGTAAAAGTGAATTACGTCTTCTTCAATATCTCTGCTTCTAAAACTCTGATTTGAAAAATTCTTTCTGAACTGGATACAACTCCTGATAGGAAATGTTTTGCATATAATTTCTAATTTTTAGTAAAGAATTGTTTGGCCACTACGGACATAAGTGTTAATTTCTGCTTCTGATGTATGTTCTGTCACTGATTTTCCTGAGTTTTGGAGGAACTGGCCACTTCTCCTAGATGACTGGAAAATTAGCGCGACAGACCCACGCATTCCCTTTGGGAATGATGAATGGAGAATCCTGCGCAAATTCTCCTATTTGTCATCCCTGAAATTCAGCATCTGAAATTTATTCAGTAAAGAAAAGCCGAGAAAAGTTTGAAGGAGTTCTTCTCATTCATTCCATTAGTTTCATTTTATTCTTCCATTCATTTTCATTACATAATTATATTTTTTTCTCTGTGTGGAATGAATGATTACACACTTGAAAAGCTCGGAAGCAAAAATAAAATGAATGCATAATTTTCGGAAGGAATGCTAAGAAAGTGTAATTTGAATAATTAATGAGTTGTAATTTTTATATACAGGGTGTTTCCCAAAGTCGCAGCTCACATCAATAACTCGAGAATGAATTGGAACAAAAAAAACAGGGTCAACGGGTATTAATAAGGGATGATAGGATCTATTTAAGGGATATGTGAAAATGACCCCCCAGGCCCCCCTGATCGAGGGACTCGGGGGGGGGGGGGGGGGCATCTCGTAAACAAAGCAAGTTAGGAAAAAAACATTCCAATTACAAAGTTATACAGCATTTTAACCTTAGTGTAAATATGCAGAAAAATTTCTAATAGCTCTCGAGGTTCAGGCTGTGCCCTCTTTTGAGCTATATAGCACATCTACAAGGAAAAGTTGTTTCCCCCGCAAATCTTGAAATGTTTCTGCCTTTTCCTGAGCTTCGTAAGAAAAGGCATCTGAAAGGAGGATTTTTCGTTGGCGAAACTAAGGGTTCACCCCCACCCCCACCCTCCCTGACTTCTCTCGCTTTTCGCCAAGAAGCTGTAAAGTCACCTAAACTTTGCGCAAAATGCTGCTGTGTAGTAAATTTAGGGTTTCAGTTTATGTATCTAGAACTTCAGAAGGAAATCTTGGAAATTATGGTACTAATCTATCCCCGAAATAAATTGCCTATGGTAACCCCCTTCAGGAGCTCAACAAATACAAAAATCAACATATATTTCGGGGGAAAGCAACTCACAGTAAGAGACCCTTGCAGTAGTGATTAATCTATCAGGACAAAACAAAGTAGATAATTTTTTTTTTACCACCAACTTGATAGCTGATTTCAACCAAACAGTTATTCTAACTTGTCACAGTGGCTTGTAGTCGAAAATCACGCTGAACTGTATAAACTATCCATTTTAATGTAGTAACTCATTCTAATAACAATACCATCAGTAATAGTGGGGGAAAGATCACATGTAAATAATTCACAAAATTCAAAATGTCCGCCATCAGCTACTACGCATGTTTGAATTCTACGAAGTACAGTTTCTGGCAACTTATGCAGCTGAGGCGAAGGAATACTCCTACAGGCATTAATAATTCGTTGTTTCAAAACATTCCCATCGTCGGGTGGTGTTGCATAAACTTGGGATTTCAAATGGCCCCAAAAATAAAAATCCATTGGGTGTTAAGTCAGGTGACCTGGGTGGCCATTCTACGTTCCCGCCATATCCTATAATCCTCTCCTTGAAAGTTTGTTTGAGGAAATTTTAAACAGGCAATACTTTATGTGCTGGGGCTTCATCGTGTTTAAACCACATAAGAAGACTACTTTGAAGCAGAAGACCATCAACAAAATCAGAAAGTACTTCCTTTAGAAGGTCACAATAACGTCCCCCAGTAAGCAGACCTTTAAAGAATACAGGGCCAAGAATTGTGTTTCTCCATATCCCACACCATAATGTAACAGACCATTTTCTTTGATGACGAAAATCTCTTGTCTCATGAGGATTATCCAGAGCCCAAAAAAGAGAATTACGTTTGTTTGTTACAGCCTCATGAGAGTAACATGCCTCATCAGTCCACAAGACGTCATGCAGAAAAGAAAGTTGATAATTTTTTTCTAGAATGAAGTTGCACCAATCCAACAGTCTTTCATTATCACCTTCATATAAAGCATGCTGTAAATGGACGTGGTATGGGTGCAAACCATGCTGATTCAAAATTTTCCAAATTCTGGCATTTGAAAGGCTACATGCTGAGCTCATTTCTCTGGTACTGATCTGAGGGTTTAAAAGAGCATAAGCGAATGAATAACTTTTCAATAGTAGGGTTTGTTCTTTGCATGCAACTTAGAATTAACTAACTTTTTCACCTTTTCATAAGCCCGGCACGGCAAAGGTGTTCCGAGGCAAAGTTCTTAGCAAAAAGAAAAAACGACTTAAAACGCTTGTAGACTGACAATACGAGTGAAATCAAAAGACTAATTGTGCTTTGTTGATTAACACTCTTAGCAAATAGACTTTTACTTCCGCAGACCTCATTCTCAGAATAAAAAGTAACTTTGCATAGTGCCATGATCATATGGCGGGTGCAAATTAGCAAGTATTTGCATAAGTAAGCAACACATTGTCCACAAAAGACACCCACCAGCTCCAAGAGAAATCGACAGCACTGCTAGGATACTGTGTTCTTATAAGGTTTAACTGAACAAATATGCACCTACGAGCCTGCTTTTGTTCTGATAAGCATCTTTTTTCAGATTCGAATGTTTCTGCAATCCAGTTTAAAACACAATAATTTTTCGTTAATTGTTAACCGATATTCTTTATTCACTATGAACAATCCAAACTCTGTTTCTTTAACTAGTTTGTAAGAATATGGTTTATTTCTGTTATTAATGATAGCGTATCACTGTAATCCGCACATTAGGAAAAAATAATAAGTTGGTTATTTTAATGTGAGAAATTTTAAAACTGTTGCTTATGTCACTAGCTGCAGTATGGAATTCATGTGTGCAGGTGAACACATACAGATACTGTTTATTTTGTTGTTTTCAGTCCTTTTCTACCGGTTGACACATTCCACGAAAACATTCCCGAGGGAAATTCGCATTTACTTGATTTTTTTATTTTTTTTTCAACCCCTGATACATCAAGACTTCCGAGGGATTTGATACAGAGTGGGTGTTTGACCCGTTGAACGAGTTCAGGAATAAAAGCATTTGACCCATTGTATACACGATACAGGAATCGTCGTAAGAGATAGGCATAATTCAACTTCGGTACAAATGTTGGTATCAGTGGTCTCTAACTGAACCAACTTCTCCCTTACTTTGCTCTTTTATTTCTTGACGGAATCTTCTAAAAGTGGCATGGATACAAACTTCAGAACAGAGGAATGAAGCATCACACAAAAAAATTGGAATAGAAAGCTTTTTTATCTCGTTTTAGCGCTCCAAAGTAAACTCACTCTCAACGGCAGCGAACGCGAGCCGCCATGTAAAGTTCCCGCTGTCCGTAAGTTGCTTTCACCGCACAACCTGTCTAGTGGCGTCTGCTAGAAAGAACGTTGTGACGGAAGGGGAGTAAAATGACGAAACTTCCTGTGACGTCAAAACTCCCTGGCTGCTCGGTCGTGTTAGGTAAGTAAGTTTCTCACGCGAAAATGTTGTTCCGGAAAGGAAGCAACATCGTGCGACGTGCTTCCTTGTCTGACCGCGGCGGTTCCGTTAGTTTTCATGATACTCTTCGGGTCTGTTTCGAGACTATCATTTTCCCTCACGATGACAAAGCATTAAACAGCAATAAATACATTTGTGCTTTATCGATAAACATATTTGTGTGTACTGGTGTGTATTCATTTACTCATTTCATTTCTGAGTTATCAGCACGTATCCCCTTAATTAATAGTTAGAATAATAAAAACCACACGTTGAAACCTTAAACTTGCGTACTTTTTTTTTTTTTTTTTTATTGAATGACATTACTAAAATAAATACGAGTGGGTCTCAGCAGCACCGATGCCAAATGTGACAGCGCACTATTAGCGTAAATTATATTTCTATTGTATTCGTCTACTTAGAAGTAATTTTTAATCTCTCTAAAAATGGATGTTCAAGGATTGGGCCCTGTATGACAGTGCATAAATGAGGCCCTGCTTAAAGCTACAACTGAACATTAAAAAAAAAAACAGGCGTCATTTCTCAAGGATGACGGGCAAAGTGAAGGGTCCCCTAAATTACTGAGGCTGTGCTCGGGGCTCTGGTAACTCCAAATCTTTCCCTGAACAGCACAAATTTCGAATGTGACAATCCACTATTAGCCTAAATTATACATATATTTGTTCGTTTACTTAGAAGTAATTTTTAACTTCTCCGAAAACGGGGGCTCAAGGATTGGGCCCTGTATGTTCTTTATGATGGTTTTCGTGAGTGTATGTGTCGTTGGCTGTACGGAATACATTCGTCACGTAGCGATTTTATTAAAATATGAGTTGTTTTTCCCCCTAGACAATGCAATGAAACTTCGCCTCGGGCCCCGCAAAAGTACCATTAGGACTTAAGTAGTAAATTTAATAATGTTTCACTTTTACTCAGGCATTAGTTACATGAAAAAAGTCATGGGCCATATCAGCAATGAGTGACCCATGTTAATAAGATTTATAAGTTAATAATGATGTCACACTTTTTCTCAGGAACAAAACAATAATAAAACGTGGGACCCCCAATTTTACAAGGTTACTCATATTAATAATGTTTGCATTGCAATGGCTAGTTCATAATATTGCGCTTTTATTCAAGCACATATGAATTTATGGGTTATGAATTTTATGTTTAATGCCACGATAAAAGCACAATATTAGTAACTTGACGTGTCATGTAAACTTTATGAATTGAATAACGTTCGCCTCCCTGGTGGCGCCGTGGTCTAAGCGTTGGCTTGTGATCATTCGTCCGAGGAGGGTCCGAGTTCGAATCCCGTGAGACATGGGTGTTGTGTTTGTCTTACGGCACTGGCTCTCTCCCTTCCCTGGAACCAGTGGCCCTAAATTAGGGACAGGCGACTGCTAATAGCCCACTGAGTTGCTCACGGTGGTCGTTAAGCCTCTAATAAAAAAAATTGCGGTAGAAATTCGAAATGGTGACCACGAAATTTTCTCCCAGCCTGCCGATTCTAAAACCGTTTTCCATTAAAAACCGCGTTAACCGTGGAAATACAAACCGGAAATTTCCCCCACCCTGTCAGCCTGATTAGTGTAAGACCGTTTTTCACTAAAAAGCGCGGTAACCGTCAAGATACCAACCCAGAACTTTCCTCCACTTCATCCGCTACTTACGGTACTGTAAGCTGCGATAAAAGTTCGAAATGCCGACCCCGGAATTTTCCCTTACTCTGTCAGCCTGCTGATTGTAAGACCTTTTTCCATTTAAAACAGCGGCAACAGTCGAAGTACTAATCCGGAAATTTCTCCCTCCTAATCCAGCTACTTGCAAAACAGTTTTTTTTACTGTAAAAGCGACAAATGTTTGAAATGCCGACCCCGGGAATTTCACCCACATATTTGTTCACGCAGTTCGGTTGCATCTTGTTTTAAACAGCGTGCAAAGGAAATGATGACCCCGGAAATCTCCCCCACGTTCGTTATTTTGTGTTAAATGCAATTTGTGCATGGTCCCTGGCTGAAAAAGGTGGGGGACTTTTCCGAATGTGGGGGACTCTTCCGTCCATCCTGAATACCACCCCCACCTACAAAAATAAAATTTGACTTTTTTTGTAAGCTTTACGGATATCTCATAGGGGAAGAAAAAAGTTTTAAAAAGGCCTAGGCCTACGGCCTATTAATTAATGCATGGTGCATAAGTGGAAGCGCAATATTATCGACATTTCTTTTTATGTAAATTTTAGGAATATTGGAATGACGGAATGAAAACTTTTTGAAGGACCTAGAGTTAGACCTAATAATATTTTCTGTCTGAGTAATATGGCAATCTTAATCATTTGAAATGTTACGTAAACGTTATGAACATGAGCACGATCTAATAAAAAATACCGATCCCGGAAATTTTACCCGCATATTTGTGCTAACTATGTGGCTTCATCTTGTGTAAGACCATTTTTTACTGTAAACTGCGGTGGAAATCACCCCCCCCCCCATTTTTCACAACTCTCTGTAAACTGCAGTGAAAACAGAATTGCCAACACCGGAACTTCCCCTCACCCTGTCAGCCTGCTAATTGTAAGATCGTTTTTAATTAAAAAGCGCGGTAACAGTCGTCGAATATTAACCCGGAAATTTCCCTCACCTCATCTAACTACTTGCAAGACAGTTTTTTACTATAAACTGCCGTAAAAGTAGAAATGCCGACCCCGGAACCCCTCCCCCCCCCAAAAAAAAATTTGTTGAACTGCGTGAAAATAGAAATGGTGACACCGGAAATTTCCCTCACCCTGTCCTACTAATTGTAAACCGATTTATACTATAAACTGCCGTAAAAGTTTGAAATGCCGACTCCTGGAAATGTCCCCCACATGTTTGTGCACTTTGTGCGGCTGCGTCTTATTTTAACAGCGTGAAAATGGAAATGGTGACCCCAGAAAGCTCCCCCACATTCGATATTTTGCGTAAACTTCAATTTGTGCACGGTCTCTGACTGAAAAAGGCGGGGAACTTTTCCAGAGTATCACAGATATGGTCTATCAGGTTTAGGTTCAGAGATCTTGCGGGCCATTCCATCCTGTGAATATCATCACTCTCGAAGTATTCGCAGACTAACTGAGCACTATGGGCTCGGGCGTTATCGTCCATAAGAGGAACTGGGTGCCAATGATCCCTATACCGGGCAGCAAGAAGGGTGCCTCTTGGAAACTTGTGTTCGATTCAACATGATGCCAGCCAAACCACCACCGTAGTGGTCAATTTCCCTAATGTTGGAGGGAAGAAGATTTCGGCTTCCGCACTCTCTTCCAAATACACACGTCGAGAATCCGTGTTTAGGCTGAACTCGACTCATCACTGAAGACAGCACCGGCCCATTTATCAGAGCTACAGGGGTGATGCTGTTGGGCTGTGTTCATACTGACCCCCCCCTCCTCCTGCGCGATGTGGCAAGTGGGATTCGGAGACCATTAACCTTTTTGCACGCAGACCGCTCTCCACAGCCTTTTGTAAACTGTTTGTCTCGATATCGCTGTCCCCGTAGCAGAGTGGAACTTCTGTGAGAGTTGCTTGGCTGTCAGCTACTCATGGTGGCGAGCAGTTAGACACAAATACCAGTCGTTTTTCCTTTGCGTTTTTTTTTTAAATTGGAGATTTTATTTTTCATAATTTGACACTAAAACCTTACATGTACATCAGGAAGGGGTACACCGTACCCGACTCGGGAAAAATTTAAAAATACAAATTTGTAGGTACAACACGTTGAAATAAACAAGTGTAGATGCACAAGTATGTCGAAATCAGAGCTAAATGACGTTAACGTACAGCCAAGTATCCAGACCTGCCAACAAGAAACAAGGCGGAGGAAAAATCGCACAAACTGCAGTCTATAAGCGCAATCTACGGAAAATATACAAAAAGTTCAAAAAATTCTTGCACGCAGAGCTACGATCTTTGTCAATATCATTGAAAAATTCATAATCTTCATCATCGAGATAACAAAGGTCGCGAACGTAGATGAACCCTCCAATATCGTCTTATAACGAAGTTAGCCCAGGTTTCGTTACGGACCTCAGGGTCTTCAAAAGAGTGAGGGCTACCAACAAGATCCTGCCAACACAGACGGAAAACGGCACTAAGGAGAAGGATAAAGTCGGCTGTGGGGAGTTCCGCTGCAAGTGGTGGTAAGGAAAGAGGATTCGGAGCGTCTGGCAAGCCAGAAACTCCGGGAGCGAGTCCGATAAGAGAAAGAATCCCCACAGCCTCGGGAGTAGCAGATGAAGATCCAAAAGCTGGAACAAGTGGAGACACTGTAGATGAATACTGGACCGCACTAGCTGAAGGTGAGGGAAATGGTTGAGCGCTGGCTGGCACAGAACTAGCAAGGGGAGAAAGAGAAACAATATGCACTGACATGGAGAGGCACGACTTCGCTGGAACATTATACCAGGCTAAAGAAACACTGGTTGGAGAAGCAGGAAGCACTGCAACAGACGTATCATTTGGCGAGGGATCTGCAGCACTAATGGGAATCGACGTAGAGAGCTATGAAGCTGAAGTTTGAGTATCTGAAGATCAAGAACCAGTAAGAAGTTGCGAGGGAACAGGAGGTGGAACAGATAAACGGTGAGGACACCTGGAATGACCATGACCATGGCCAGGGCCTTAACACTGGAAGCATTGCAGAGCTGTAAGGACGTCTATGCGAAATCGCTGACAGCCAATAATGAACTCAAGAAATGAACTCAAGAAATGAAGGGCAATCTGATGCAGCAGCATCTGATGAAAACACTATGCGTGCTTGTCTGTTGAAGCCCAAAATTCCCTTGTCATCCTGGTCAGCACGTGCAGCTGAAAGAGAAATGATGGGGCCAACAACTCGACAGCACTGTGAAAGTGCAGTCCCGGAGCAGTACGTCAGAGATCTCGGGAGCTACTGGATACAAAGTAACCAGCACAGGACTCTGCGATAAGGGCACACCAAACAGAAAACGATCAGGGACAGCAATGACCGTTGATTTAACACAATCAACATACTCTATCTTAGCAAGGTAAACAACCACAGACCGTGGTTACCGTGCCATATCAGTAATTGCGCCCATAGGAAGGATGCCTTTTAATGCTCAGAAGTATAACTTAAGGTGAGTGTTAGGAAGCACCTCAAATATAAAGCCCTAAACGCTGACGCAGCTAAAGATCCTTACCTTGGGAATAGTCCTCAGGAACAATCACATGGATAACATCCTTAGCTCGGGAGAAGGAAAGACGAGAATCCACATCAAAGCCCAGCATTAGACGTAAGGGCGGTACGTCGACAACCAGACGTAACGGGGGCATAATCACTAAAGGCATTAACCGAAGTTGGTTGCGAAGAAGGCACCGAAGCAATACCAAGCTGATTAGGAATGAGAGTAGAGGATGATGAAACAGCACCATCGGATGAAATCAACTCATTAGCAGAAGTATCCATGAGATCCATCGTAGAATCCGTGAGAGCAATATCTACATGGTGAGGGGAAGGCAGTGAGGATGGCGCTTTACGCTTAACAGGCAGTGAGCGGACGCCCGCTAGCTGGGCAGCATCTTGCTGATCAGGCGAATCAACCATGCAGCTGATAAGTCTCACAGCAAATGTAAACAAACAATATTAAGGATAATTCTATCACACTGAAGCACTTTGAAGCACACACAAGAAGCAGTTATGGTGGAAAACCACAGAAAGGAAGCTCCGCTAAACAAGTAAATGCAGTAAGAAGCTTGTAGAAGAAATTAGGGCTCAACACCTGCAAAACTCAGCTGCAGCTCTTTACTAACGATCGCGTTAGCACTTTCATAAAATTAAACACTTCACTATAACAATAATAAAAGCTTACCGGACAACTTTCCGGGATAATTAGATGCACGGAACATTCATGAACACTGCACAATAAAAGCCAGGAACCAGGAACAAGAACAACGCACTGGGAAACACAAAACACCAGAGCACATAGGCACAGGTTTAACAACCACCGTGAGCAACTAAATGGGCTATAAGCAGTCTTCCGTCCCTAATTTAGAGTTACTGGTCCCAGAGAAGGGAGCCAGCCAGTGCCGTAAGACAAACACAGCATCCATGCTAACCGGGATTCGAAACCGGGCTCACCTCAAACGAATGATCATAATTCAGCCTTTAGACCGCTGCGCAACACGGACGCGTATTTCCCAAGTGAATGTACGGAATTGCGATTATTGCCATTTCCGCCACACGATTGGTTCAGAGCTACTTTGGAGATTTCGGGGCCTATGTGGAGAGTCACGTGACAGGAACACTGTCTTTTATTGGGGGAAGTTCTGCTTGCTAAGAAATGCATTGTGAGGTTACTTAACATATGTGACAAATGACCATATTGAATTATATCGCGCAAAGTTTTATCGTGGGAAGTTCTGTTTCCTAAGAAATTCCCTGTGAGGTTAATTAACATATGTGACAAATGATCATATTGAATAATACGGTAAAGTAATTTTGTGCACGATATCATAAGGAATATCTACAATTTCTCAGATGAATAGAAGTCGAAATCTATCTTAATATAAAAATTGAGGACGACTTCAATAAATAGCTACCATACTCCGTATCAGCCAATATCAGCATGTTAACCTAGTACCCCTCACGATTTGTGCTGTGTGAAAGTGCGTACATAAGGATACTAAAAAGTACCCTTTTAAAGGTCCTTTCTATTACCCTTGAAAGAACCTTTAACAATGAAAAGTATGTCTCCACACCAAAATATTTATTCTGACGATAAAGTTTTTTTCCTCATGAATGTGAAGAGGTCTAGCTAGAAAAAAAAATCAAAAAGTGATTTTGTATTAGCAAAGAACTACCTAATGATACGAAGTAAGACTTCAAAACAGTGTTCTGTTGAAATAAAACAGCTCAGTTTGAATAAATATTACAGAATGTTGTTTGCCATACATTGTGTCTCATAAAATATTAAGTGATCTTTCATATACATATTTTTCTAATATTTAGGAAATCCTCATATTTTTGTCCCTCCAAACTTCATCAAAAATGCCTTCAATTAAGCATTTCAATCCCCCTTCTCCCCGAAAATTAAAAAAAACGTTAGACATCTAGTGGGTTCTCCATACAAAACACATCAGTACTAATCCGGAGCTACAGGAAGAGTGAGCGCTGGCATCTCTCGGCCCTGTGAGAACTATATAGAGTGAAGGTGCTTCAGAAGATAAGTCACAAGTCGATGAAGTCATGTTGATATAAAAACTCAAAAGTTCGTTTACCAATAAAGTACATTCTCTATTTACCTCCTGTCGCATTCCGACTGTACGGGTAAAACAACTGAAGGTAACCATTGTCGTAAAGAAAACACCCGACGAACCATACACCGTGACCCGAACATTAGAATGGCTTATGGCGAGTGCAGCAAAGCCTACAAGTATCCATCACATGACTCTCCTCATAGGCCCCGCCTACTCGCAATCTCCAAAGTAGCTCTGAACCAATCGCGTGGCGGAAATGGTATTAATTCCAATTCCGTACATTTACTTGTGAAATACGCAACCCGGACGGCAATACTGAAGGTCTTCTTGACTAGTTGTGGCGCGGGCGCCCTTGTCCCGGTATCTGGTTATTGTTCCGGTTTCTTGGAACTGTCTCCAGAGATTGGAGATCACTTGCCTCGGCACTCAGTTCCTTTATAAGTTAGGTAGGTGTAAAACCTAAACTTTTGTCATACAGCACTGCATATAAACACTCTACGTCAAAAAAAAAGTTGAACCCGTAAGGACGTGTTGGGTTGCAATGCTATTCGGGAAGAAGGTAAATGTTACCAGGAACAATAAATAATTAGGCATTGAGACCGATATGGGCAATATTTATTGAGCTATACGCCAATAAGTAGTGTCTCTCAGTATGGCATTGGGCCGCCATGTTTGCTGACACAGCGTGTCAGGCCGCCATGGTGGCGCAGTGGTCTAAGGCGCTGGCCTCTGATCATTCGTCCGTAAGGGGTCCGGGTTCGAATCCCGGTCAGGCATGGATGTTGTGTTTTTCTTACGGCACTGGCTCTCTCCCTTCCCTGGAACCAGTGACCCTAAATTAGGGACGGGCGACTGCATATAGCCCATTGAGTTGCTCACGGTGGTCGTTAAACCTCCAACAAAAAAAAAAAAAGCTTGTCAGACGTCTCGGCATGGAGTTGCACAGGTTCCTAATGGTATCCTGCGATAAGCCATCCCATGCAGCTTGAATCTTCTCACGTAGTTCCTGCCGATTGTGTGGTAGGGGTGGAGTGTGGATAGCGCGTCCAATAGCATCCCACACATTTTCAATCGGTGATAGGTCTAGCGATGAGCTGGCCATGGCAGAGTGTCAGTGCCTTGAAGGCAAGCTCTCGAGACAGCTGCAGTATGCGAACTAGCATTGTCCTGTTGGAAAGACGCACCGGAGAGAGCGTTCAGGAAATGTAGGGCCACTGGTTGCAGGACATCATTAACGTAACGTTGGGCTGTCGAAGTACCAAAGGTTGTTTGGCATCGGAAACGATTGCACCTCACACCATGACACCAGGCCTCCTAGACGTGTAACGCTTGACAACAAACCGCTCATCCTTGCACTGACCACGGTGCCTTCACACACGGATTCGTTGGTTGTCTCCTCCAAGACCAGAGCGGGACTCGTCACTGAAGATCAGCCACTGCCAGTCTGATTGGTTCCATGACAATCCGGCAAGACTCCATTGCAGTCTTTGGCGGCGATGCAACGGTGTTAAAGGCAGATGTCGTAACGGTCTGCGTGCGTGTAATCCTACGTCGTGCAGCATCTGCCGATGGTGCTGGCACTTATCGGACGATGCATGTAGGGCACCACTGCTCGCTGTATATCCGCAATAGTGGCAGTTGAGTCGCTCCGCGCATGTCGGACAACCCGTTGGTCATCTCCGTGATTCGTCTGGTCTCCCAGACCCTTCCTGTCACTGCTGCGTGCCTTGTTCTGTCCACTGCCGCAAGGGTAATATCCGCACGACCAGTATGGCCCGCAATACAGCGACAAGACCATCCCGCTTCCCTGAGCCCGACGGTAAGGCCCTTCTCGAATTCCTCCGACTGCTGAAATTGGTTCCGAACTTTTCTCCGAGGCATACTTTACGTGCAAAGGATGCAACCAACACAACAGCACGAGTCAGAATGGCAAGCACGCACAACGGGACGACCTTATATAGCTGGTCAGGCACAGCGCTACAACCCCTCTTTGCTTGCGTCACATGTGCGGCCGAGCGTGATACTTGAATCATTTGCATGTCTCACGATGTCAAACATACTCACCAAGTTTCATTACTGTAGGTTGCTTCCTTCTGGGTGCAACTATTTTTTTATGTAGAGTGTGTAAATAAAATGTCTACCTAATTCTATGTGGTTAAGTATGATTTCAGCAGGTGGCGTTTGGAAATCTCACAATCCACTGAAATTATATTTCATAATAGGGGAGAAGGTTGAGAGGAATTTAAAAAATATTTTGCCCCGGAAAAATTTTAGGTCACCTTACGCGACTGCTTACTATTTAAGAAAATAAAGCAGAATGAATAAAACAACCGGAAACATTACTGTAATAGCCATACATTACAAATCGAACATCACTCGGAGGATTATTCAAACGAACCAGCCCTCATTCTGTTCATAATCTAACAAACTTGTATGTTTTCTTAGGTGTCACTGTGAATAAGAATAACTACATCCGTCGATTTTTCAATTGCATCTGGCAAAACAGTTCAGTTCAATTCGACATTTGCGCAAACACCAGCCCATATAGCACAGTAAGGTTTTCTCGTGGTTGAAATTTGGTTTAGATAGTTGATTATTGGTTCACGGATGGTGTAAAGTGTTTTTTTCAACGTTGATTTATGGTTAACATGCGTACCTTGAAACTGTAGTGTTGTAAATCATGAAAGAAATACGGGATTACGCCGTATAATACAAATTTTGAAGGTGACAAACCGATTTTTGGCATTCTAGCGAATCCTGTGATGGTTATATTCAAATTGATCGGAAACTTGAAGGCTCTGGGTTGTGTAGTGGTTAACATACCCCAGCGCTATCTGGGAAACGCGGGTTCGAGTCCTGCTTCAGGACGATGAACATTTTAAAATTTTCGGATATTATCTGACTTACCATCTTTGTCACATTTATGCCAAAAATCGGATTGTAGTTTTGGAAAGTGTTTTAAACGTAGGTATACAGTTGACGTGTGTGTGTGTTGAAATCGTGAAAATTTTAAAAAGGTTTTTAAACGTTGATAATCATGCTTACCTTTCAGCACCATCTATCAACAAAAACTAAAAACTGTTGATAAACGCAACTATTGTTAATAGAAGGTAGTAACTTTTTAAAAATAAAGTACCAAATTTTTAAAAGAACATAAGTTATGTGTTGAAAGACTCGCAAAGTATTTTGGCAGACGTTATATACTGCTAGACATAGAAAGTGCCCCACCCAGAAGGAAGGGTGCTACAAACATGCAAATCGCAGGGCGGGTTTACCTATTCGAGATATGCAAATGATGTTAAACTGGAGCCGATGACGTCACACGTTCTTGAAACAAAAGTGCAAGCAGCAACAGGGGTGGTAATGTGTAGTCGCAGGTGGAAGTCCCGCGGACGTCTCAGATTTGTTGTTTGTGCTGGGAAGCTGTTCAGGGAAGGCCAAAAATACCGGTTACACGCCATCGGCAGGTTTATCGCCATTTGGATGCGTTTCAGAGAGAAAAATTGTAGGCTTGTGTGAAGCGAGCTGGTCTACACGTCGTATCGCAGAACATGTGCAACGGCATGCACGAACAGTTGGACGCTGTAGGCACCAGTGGCTACAGGAAGGTTCGTAGTGCGTCGGAGCGACAGTGGTTCAGTCCAACAAACGCCAGCACGCCTGGACAAGCGGATTGTTCAACACGCTCGTGCGTCATCTAAAAGCATTGCAGCCGATATTCGACGTGCTGTGTCATCGGCCATGGACGTCACTACAACGGCCCAAATTGTAAACCGAAGGCTACATGTAACGAACCTGCGCAGTAGGCAACCGTTAGGTCAACTGCCATTAACGGCTAGTCATCGCAGCGCTCGTCTGGCTTGGTGTGAAAGTCATGCGTACTAAGGTCATGAAAGGACTACTGTTGTCTTTAGTGATGAATACCGTTTCTGTCTGGGTGCCGACGATCGACGGATCCGTGTGTGGCTACACTCTGGTGAGTAAACGGATCCTGGTTTAGTTCACGACCGCCCCATCGCCCGTCAGGCAGTCATTATAGTATGGAGTGCTATTGCGCGTGACAGCGGGTCACCTCTTGTCCGCTGACATTATACGATTTCTTACAGTCCTATGTAATCTGTCTATGTCATCCTTCTTATATCTAGCCTTTAAACCTTTGCTATAAATATTATCAATTTCTTTATTATTTATCGAGTCGGGTTTGCATACCTTAGGCGCTCTATACGCAGAAAGTTATTTCTCTTTTGGGTAGGGCGAATCAGGAGGGACAAGGTTCGGTACTGCGGTCGGTTTATAATAAACCTTAAAATCGATTCTTCGATAAACTCAGATTAGAACTAATAACTACAAAGTCGACTTCATAAAGGAATCGACAGTTAGAATGACCGATGAACAAGTGAGAGTTTTGGAGTATGGGCCAAAATATTGCCCTCCGTCGAAGCCTAAAATCAAACAGTTAATATCTGAGGTAGAAAGTATAATCTCCCAAGTTCCAGCAGAAGATCCGCAGTTTATAAAAAAAATCGGTTTACAATTAGCAGGACGGGGTGCAGGAAATTTCCGGGGTTGGCATTTCTACTTTCACCGCAGTTTACAGTAAGAAACGGTCTTATAATTAGCAGGATGAGGTGGGGGAATTTCCGGAGATTGACATTTCAATATTCACCAGTGTTTATAGCAAAAAACGGACTTACAAATGAAGTAGCAGATTGACAGTGTGGGGAAGTTTCCGGGGGTGGTATTTCCATATTCCGCGCAATTTGTATGTGTTTTGCTGGTGTAGGACAAGTGGCCACCAGAGAACTGGCCCCGAAAGTTTTAAGGGGCCGTATAAAAATTGCGCTCTGCACTGCTCCGTGGTTACGTCTCCCGAGATTTTTTTTTTTTATAGGAAATTTAACGACCACCGTGAGCAACTCAATGGGCTATAAGCAGTCGCCCGTCCCTAATTTAGGGTCACTGGTTCCAGGGAAGAGAGAGAGCCAGTGCCGTAAGACAGAGATTGGTTATATAACACCATAACATTTCCGCAGTTTCGTATTTTCTTATTTACGATATTTTTCAAGGTCTACAAATTACAGCTAAACAAATTTCCTGCGGGTATGTGAAAACCCAGGAAACTTGTCGGGGTGGGGTGAGGGGGTTAATACCCAAACTGTAAAATATGAAGGATTTCGTCCGATTAGAAAATTTCCAGCATTTACAAGCTACAACTCGACACATTATCTGAGGGCATGTGCTGCCTCAGGAAACCCGCTGTCGGGCCATAATCCACCCCCGATAGGTTTCCTGAGTTTGCACGTATCCGAAAAAATTTAAGTTGTAGTTTGTAAACGCTGAAAATCTCCCGGCTGGGCTACAAATTCTTTATATTTTCAGTGTTAACCCCCCCTCCACCCCTTACACACACACACACAGGTTTGCTGCATTAGCACCTGCCCTCAGATAATGTGTCGAGTTGTAGCTTGTAAATGCTGAAAATCTCCCGATCGGACGAGAAATTCTTCATATTTTACACTTTTGGTATGACCCCCCCTCCCCATAGGTTTACTGAGTAGGCACATCATGCCCTCATGTGTCGAGTTGTACGTAGCTTGTAAATGCTGAAAACTCCCGATCGGAACATAAATGCTTTATATTTTGCACTTTTGTTACCCCCCCCCCCCCCCCCCCGACGGATTTCCTGAGAGATAATTTGCAGACTTGTAGTTTGAAAACCTTGAAATCCTTTGCTGAGATGTAGATCATAAACATTTTTTTAAATGAAGAATTACATTAATTATCGCAATTAAGAAAAGACGAAATTACGGAAACTTTATATGACTCAGATAACCAACCTCTGGGGTCGTGGGCATGAAGCGGTCAAAAACACAATTTTTATACGGCCCCTTAAAATTTTGTGGCCAGTTTTCCTACACCCAAGTTGTTTGGCTGTATCTTGTTTTAAACAGCGTGGAAATGGAAATGATGACCCGGAAATCTCCCCCACGTTTTATATTTTGTGTCAAATGCAATTTGTGCATGGTCCCTGACTGAAAAACGTGGGCCGCCCTGGTGGCGCAGTGGTCTAAGCGATGGCCTCTAGAAAAATATTACAAACTTGACATGTTATGTAAATATTTAGTGCCCATAAGTAAAAGTGCAGCATTATTAAAAAATCCCACCTTAGGGTCCTTTCTGAAAACAACAATTCTCGCTTGGCTTACATAGAACGTTTTCCCGAAACTTGTTTGGAGTTCCCATTTCAATTCAATTCTCAGTATAGGCCATGAAGCAGCAATCGCAATCCTTATCCCCCCCCCCGTCCCTTGAACTTCTGGGGCTTGTTGCCCGAAGTATGAACCGGCATGAAAATTCAGACAAACAAAAGAGCTTCCCGTCGTTAGGCACCTTGGAAAAGAGCCACACATAATTTGGAAACTTCGAAAACTGCCACACATTCAAAGTGTTCCTCGGAGGAACAGTAATTTATGCCCAGCCCCTTAATGAAAAACGTGCGGCAGTTTTTCTGTGTGGCTGTTTTCCTGCACGCCCTCCACACTAGCTAGGTAAATAATGAAAGTATGTCCCCCCCCCCCGACTCCCACCACCCAACATTCAAACAGTATGTCAAATCGACTTATTAGTATGCCCATGATGACAATCAAAATGCCCATCTCGGACTTTTTTCCCGCGTTTATCAACAGTCTCGGACTTTTTTTTACCTGGATTCAATTAATACTTACGTCGATGGAGTTTCCAATTCAATTTTCATTTTCAAGTGACAATAGTATTTTGTTGCGCATGTCAGATTTTCACTATAATTCCGTTAGAAAGGTGATGTGGCAAAAAAAAAAAAAAAAAAAAACTGTACGGCCTATGAAGCTTGTGTGGCTACTTGCCGGTTTAATCTGCTGACCGGATGTTCGTTGTTGTTCCCGTCCTCCGAAAGCACAGAGCCTGCTGTAAATGTTTCTTTTTACAGTAGGCACTCCAGAAGTTAATCCTTAGTCACACATATATGCCACATGTTGGGGCTTAACACCGCTCTGTAACAAAACGTTTGTCCTCCACCGCCTGTGCGGGAGGATTACAAAAATATGCCTTGCCTGTCGGTGTTTCTTCCGACAGAAAGCTATTGTGGAACACATGAGATGCTTAGTCTTCAGGGCATGTTAGCAATCCAATTAGTTTCACCGTTCACACGGTAGAAATCTGACCTTTTAATGGTTTAGAAAGCTGGATACTTTGCGATTTCATAACAACAAAGTCGTTCTGCAAAAATAATAATAAATTAACTCGGTGGGCTATAAGCAGTCGCCCATCCCTAATTTAGGGCCACTGGTTCCAGGGAAGGGAAAGAGCCAGTGCCGTAAGGCAAACACAACATCCATGTCTCACGGGATTCGAACCCGGACGAATGATCACAAGCCAACGCTTAGACCACTGCGCCACCGGGAAGGCGAACGTTATTCAATTCATAAAGTTTACATGACACGTCAAGTTACTAATATTGTGCTTTTATCGTGGCACTAAACATAAAATTCAATACCCATAAATTCATGTGCTTGAATAAAAGCTCAATATTATGAACTAGCCATTGCAATGCAAACATTATTAATATGAGTAACCTTGTAAAATTGGGGGTCCCACATTTTATTATTAATGTTTTGTTCCTGAGAAAAAGTGTGACATCATTATTAACTTATAAATCTTATTAACATGGGTCACTCATTGCTGATATGGCCCATGACTTTTTTCATGTAACTAATGCCTGAGTAAAAGTGAAACATTATTAAATTTACTACTTAAGGCCTAATGGTACTTTTGCGGGGCCCGAGGCGAAGTTTCATTGCATTGTCTAGGGGAAAAAACAACTCATATTTTAATAAAATCGTTACGTGACGAATGTATTCCGTACAGCCAACGACACATACACACACGAAAAGCATCATAAAGAACATACAGGGCCCAATCCCTGAGCCCCCGTTTTCGGAGAAGTTAAAAATTACTTCTAAGTAAACGAACAAATATAAGTATAATTTAGGCTAATAATGGATTGGCACATTCAACATTGGTGCTGTTCAGTGAAAGATTTGGTGTTACCAGGGCCCCGAGCAGGGCATTAGTAATTTCGGGGACCCTTCACTTTGCCTGCCATCCTTGAGAAATGAAGCCTTTTTTCTTTTTTTTTTTTTTAAGTTCAGTTTTAGCTTTAGACAGGGCTTAATTTATGCACAGGCCTAGAGGGCCCAATCCCTGAGCCCCGTTTTCGGAGAAGTTAAAAATTACTTCTAAGTAAACGAACAAATATAAGTATAATTTAGGCTAATAGTGGATTGTCACATTCGAAATTTGTGCTGTTCAGGGAAAGATTTGGAGTTACCAGGGCCCCAAGCACAGCCTCAGTAATTTAGGGGACCCTTCACTTTGCCCGTCATCCTTGAGAAATGACGCCTTTTTTTTTTTTTAAGTTCAGTTTTAGCTTTAGACAGGGCTTAATTTATGCACGGGCCTAGAGGGCCCAATCCCTGAGCCCCCGTTTTCGGAGAAGTTAAAAATTACTTCTAAGTAAACGAACAAATATAAGTAAAATTTAAGCTAATAGTGGATTGTCACATTCGACATTTGTGCTGTTCAGTGAAAGATTTGGAGTTACCAGGGCCCCGAGCACAGCCTCAGTAATTTAGGGGACCCTTCACTTTGCCCGTCATCCTTGAGAAATGACGCCTTTTTTTTTTTTTTTTTAAAGTTCAGTTGTACCTTTAGGCAGGGCCTCATTTATGCACTGGCATACAGGGCCCAATCCTTGAACCCCCATTTTTAGAGAGATTAAAAATTACTTCTAAGTAGACGAATACAATAGAAATATAATTTACGCTAATAGTGCGCTGTCACATTTGGCATCGGTGCTGCTGAGACCCACTCGTATTTATTTTAGTAATGTCATTCAATAAAAAAAAAAAAAAAAAGTACGCAAGTTTAAGGTTTCAACGTGTGGTTTTTATTATTCTAACAATTAATTAAGGGGATACGTGCTGATAACTCAGAAATGAAATGAGTAAATGAATTCCGTACACACAAATATGTTTATCGATAAAGCACAAATGCATTTATTGCTGTTTAATGCTTTGTCATCGTGAGGGAAAATGATAGTCTCGAAACAGACCCGAAGAGTATCATGAAAACTAACGGAACCGCCGCGGTCAGACAAGGAAGCACGTCGCACGATGTTGCTTCCTTTCCGGAACAACATTTTCGCGTGAGAAACTTACTTACCTAACACGACCGAGCAGCCAGGGAGTTTTGACGCCACAGGAAGTTTCGTCATTTTACTCCCCTTTCCGTCACAACGTTCTTTCTAGCAGACGCCACTAGACAGGTTGTGCGGTGAAAGCAACTTACGGACAGCGGGAACTTTACATGGCGGCTCGCGTTCGCTGCCGTTGAGAGTGAGTTTACTTTGGAGCGCTAAAACGAGATAAAAAGCTTTCTATTCCAATTTTTTTTTGTGTGATGCTTCATTCCTCTGTTCTGAAGTTTGTATCCATGCCACTTTTAGAAGATTCCGTCAAGAAATAAAGGAGCAAAGTAAGGGAGAAGTTGGTTCAGTTAGAGACCACTGACACCCAAATGTTTTTCTCGATAATGTAACAAGGTAAGTAAAAGAGCATGGTCTGCTACAGTAAATTTTAACTGTGCTATATTTCACAAATTTCGAATTAAAGAACCCATATTTCCTGATGTCAGAGGTCGAGAAATGTCAATAACAACACACGACTGTAGCACGTCTTTGCATCTGCTAATTCTACAGCCTACATGGACTATGTAAGAGGCCAGGAGGTATTTAAATGGGGGCAACGGGGATTCCCCTTTAGCCCCCTTAACGTACATTAGGAAAAGGTGCGTTAATTTTTTCTTGTATTTTTCATTAAATTTTATTTTATTCTGGTGGATTTCAAAACTTCCATTTTTTGTCAGACCCCTGAAAAAGAATTATATACACCCCTGTAATAAGGGCAACACAGTCCAAATGATTGCTTTAAAACTACAAGCAGCTGGTATGGAGCTGTTTGTAGTTTTAGGCATTGGATAGACTAAATATCTGTTAATTTTTGTATTTGTTGAGCTCCTGAAGGGGGTTACCATAGGCAGTAATTTATTTCGTGGATTCGGGGATAGATTAGGACCATAATTTCCAAGATTTCCTTCTAAAGTTCTAGATACATAAACTGAAACCCTAAATTTACTACACAGCGCCAGCGCCATTTTGTGCAAGTGTGTGTATGGGGGGGGCAACAAAAATCCTCCCTCAGATGCCTTTTCCTTGTAGATGTGCTATAGCTCAAGAGGGCACAGCCCGAACCTGGAGAGCTATTAGAAATTTTTCTGCGGATTTACACTAAGGTAAAAACGCTGTAAACTTTGTAATAGGAAATTTTTTCCTAACATGTTTTTTTACAAGATAGCCCCCTGATCAGGGGGCTGGGAGTCATTCACATATCCCTTAAATAGATCATATGATCCCTTATTAATACCCGTTGACCAGAGTAGCAGAATGTAGATGTATGCCGTACCATGATAGTTTCCAAATTAGAAGCAGATTTTGCAGATAGTTTTTGCTTGCAGATTAAAAAAAAAAAAAATTACAGCAATTAAAAAACTTACTCAAGGCTTCACTCAGATTAATATATTTAATTCTATTTGAATCTGAAGTATTTTCACTTTATTGTCACATCTTCTGAGTTCTTTTGTTTTTACAGACTTTTCTGGCCTTCAGATTTTATCAAGGCCTGTTATCAACGTATAGGAACTGTATCATAAGTTTCGTTTACACAGAAATAATTTAATTTTATTGCCAGGTTCTTCTTGCAGTTGAAATAATTTCTTTATGTATTTTGTAAGTCTACTATTTTTTAATTAAGTTGTTGAAAATGCTATTTATAATTTTTTAAGGTTCATTAATGGAACTGTTTTTCTAGATATAAAAACTTTCCTTAATTAGTCTCTTGTTTTTATGAGGTTCATAGTTCAATATTTTAATATTTTGCCCTAAAGGTCTATTTCGCACACATTGCTGTATATTCAGTTGTAATGTACTTATTTTGTCCTCACTAAAATCTGTAATGTTCTAATAATTATTCTACTGTTACGTGTGTGTGATTCACGGGTTTGCAACAAGTTTTCTCTTTCAATGATTGTGTACGCAGATACATTTTATTTTTATGCAACTCTGCCGTTGACCCTGTTTTTCTGTTCCAATTCATTCTAGAGTTATTGAAGTGAGTCGCAACTTTGGGAAACACCCTGTATATTCTTGTGTGTTTACGAAAGCTACTTCATTATTAATTGATAGATAGCCAGGAAAATAAAGTATACTTATTTTAAATTAACAAATTCAAATAACTTAAAACCTGAGAATCAGAATTAATACCTAATTTTAACTTTCATGTCAGCTTGCTGATTTGCTCTCAATCTGGTCCAAAATTATATGGTCATGTAATAATATGAGAAATTTGTGAAACACGTTCCTGTGTAGAAAAATGTTGAATTATGTAATGTATGTCGTGTGTAGATTATGTGCAGTGATAGATAAAACGCGGAATGAAATAGCCAAAATTACAGTTCTTCAAAGTTGGTAAAAGCATGCGTTTCCTTTTGAAAAACCCTTGCAATTGTTCATCAGAAAACAAGTTTTTATTTGCCGCAGGCGATCAAATTCCTAAGCAGAGTTGTTCTTGTGGGTCATGCGGAAGCCCATACTTTGCTCATGTGAACTCCAAAGGGCAGCGAGCCAATCAGAGGTTAATGCCCGGAGGGTTGACCTGAGCACCTTAAAAGGAAGGGAAGCCATGTTTTGCTCTCTCTCTCTCTCTCGGTTGCTCCTCCAAGTGGGAACTCACGTGTTGGTCAAATCTGCTGTTTGTCTTGCGCGCTATGTTTGCAAAAGAAGAACGACCTTAGGAAGCCAATGCTCTGAAGCCGCTAAGGTAAAACATCACCATGGAAAAGTTATCCGCCATTAGTGAAAGGGCCATGCCTAGGTGGTTAACCCCTTAAGGCTCTACGAGACTTGACCCCAAAATCATACCGTCCAGGGCGACGAGCTGTAGAGAGATGCAAAGGGGAAGAGCAATGAAGTGTCAATCAAACGAGTCCAGAAGCTCAAAGCACTGGGAGAAAACCCCACACCCCCGACACCCGTCATTCTTATAGCATTTGATGGCACCAGTGGGGAGAGCAAGGGGGAGAGGGTCCGGCCAACAGCGAAGAAGATTTACTACCAAGCAATCTATGTCGTCCGTTGTTCCAGTGAAGTAAAAACTGATTGGGGTGATTACTTGTTTTTATAAACATTTTTGCTGTAAGACTTTTACCTAACCCTTTTTGCACAGGGTCAAAAAACATAAGAAAATATTACTTTTTTATGAATATGTCAAACTTCGTTAATTATTATTTTTTTTTTCCGGAGTTTTGGGAATTATAGGTGACAAATAATATATAAGCTTGGGTGGCGGAAGGTAAAGGACATGGGGGTCCGGACCCTCCATGGAATTTCATGGTCCTCTCACTGGAGTAGGGTCTTCATATGAAATATCTTTAAAAGTCATGGTTGATATGAAAATTTCGTGGAGACCATCACCACATTCAGCAGTTTTCTGGAAAACGCTTCAAATGGAACTTTGAAAAATGATTTTACACAAAAGAGTTGAAAAGTTAACTCACCTTTGTGTTTTCCAATTTAAAGATCGTTCAAAAATTCTCAAATGGCAGTAGGCTGGAAATGCAATGGGTATGAGGAAAGAATGCCCATGAAAAAAACGCCCACGGAAAGAACGCCCACTTCTCGAAAATAGGAAAAAAATGCCCACAAGTAACTACAATGTAAAGGGCCCCGACACAAAATTGAGGCCCATTTATTTAATTCTAACCATATAAAAATTAATGAAGAGCCAATCGGAGTATTTATAAATAAATAATCTTACAAAGTGAAAACGCAGAAAGCGATAAATAAATGAATAAATAAATAATACTGCATCCGTTACAAACTATTCATTCCACTTCGTTGTGATCTCAGAAAAAAATCAGAATATTTATTACATTTTTGTATACGACAGCACAATAGCATTTGTTCGCCTTCCGTCATTAATTATTTTTAGCTACCGACCAGCGAAAAGACCTCCAGATGTAGGACACCGAGCTACCTGGATTTCTGTGGTGTCGTGCACAACAAATCTAATATCTAGTTTACGTAAACGTAACTACAAAATCTGTAGTGGCCTCCACTGGACTTTTTCATACATAAACTGAGATGCGCAGCTGCATAGCAAAATTGAAAAACTGCTAAGGGAACTCCCACTTTCGGTTTCCCGATTTCTACCAAAATTTAATCAGCACAAGAGAATATAAAGTAATTCCTAAATATAAATTTTCTTGTGGAATAACTTTTTTACGGGTCTTATAGAGGTTATTTTTAATGAAAGTTGGTTGTCAAATTTTCGAACTAAAGCCTAGTTCGTCATCAGGACTATGTCACTGGAGTAGTTGCTGCCACTCAATTGGAAGAGTCCATCCGCAATTATCGTTAATTGTGGTACTTCTTCTTCTTGCTATTTCGATCCCTTCTTCTGGTTTCCTCTTTACTAAGTTTGACTGGTGGACGATTATTTTCACTGAGTCCCAATTTATGGAGTGTCCACTTGCTTGTATATGTCTGTCTAGCCCTGTTTTGTTCCCAATGTTCCTAATAGCTGCTTGGTGTTCTTTCATTCGGACCTTAATACTTCTCCCTGTTTCTCCTATATAGCTGAGTCTGCAGTTACAGTATATGCAGTAAATTACTCCTTCCTGCAATTGGATGTCCATTTCTTTCTGCTTTAAAGCTGGCAGGAATTTCTTTATTTTGTTATTAAGATCTGGAGCTAACCTGATATTATATTTTGCTCCGATCCTTTTCAGTTTCTCGAAAAGTCCCTTGTGGTACGTAATTTTGCTGGTGAATTTGAAGTTGGTTTTTCCTGCTTCTTTTTTGGCACTTGTTTAAATATTTTCTCAACATATGGGGAGGGGTAATTGTTTTCTGCCAATATTTCCTTTAATTCTTCTTTGTGAAGATCTTTTTGAGTAGCTGAAGAGACCAGGATTTCAATTTTTTCCAAAAATTGTCTCGCCGTATCAAATTTTTATCACCACTTATAACAAAACTCATAAATATAAATATTTGAGTTGATACCTATAATACTTTATGAGCTTCATAGAGTAATCAGAAAATTGGTGTGGGGAACGCTAACTTCCTGTTTCCTGGTTTCTACCAAAATCTAATCAACACGTGAAGGTACCACAAAACCCCCAAATATTAAATTTGGTGTTGATAGCCATAATAGTTTTTGAGTTATGGTAGACATGAACCACACACAGACACTACGGCGAAAATAGTGAAATGGTATTCCGGTGGCCCTAAAACCTGTATTGCCATTGAAATCTCGAAGTCGAATTTTTCACGATTACAATACTTCGTCATACTACGTAATGTATGAGAAAGTAAAAACTCGGGGATAATGGCTCGGATAATTCTACAACGAGAAAAATCTGTAGTGCCGCCACAGGACTTTTTCGTACATAGATTAAAATGTGCAGCAGCATAGCAAAATCAAACAAGAAAGATGACACCGAATTTTCGGGTGTAATTAGCACGTCTTTTGAATCCGTTCTGACGCAAATTAAATTTATCAAATGTATTCAAAGTCAATGGAACCGGTATGGAAAACAATAGATCTGACGAAAGAAAGAAGATTTTCAATCGGGTTTTTAATCCCTCAGATATTGCTGTAAACTGATTCGTGAGCTTACTCTTAGAAACAGAGATATCGACAAAAATAAGATGTGACTTTACGACCCCTGGTGGGAAAACCATGCATTATTTTAGGAAGAAAGTATTCTCAAAAGGTTTATCCATATAAGCGGTATCATTCCAAGAAAAAAAAAATTAGTAGAGTTTTCAGGAGCCCAGATTTTGCAACAAATACATCAGAAGCAGAAATTAACACTTATGACCCCTGATGACCAAACCATTCTTTACCAAACATTAGAAACTTTGTGAAAAATATTTTCCATCAGGTCTTGTATGCGATACAGGAAGAATTTTTGGGCGGCCCTGTAAACGGAAACGACATAACGTATGCAGCGATCCGACAATATAAGGAGTGATGCGACGGGAATCAGTAAGAGTCGGACGCAGCATGGGTAAGACGAAGGATCTAAGGGCATTTGATCGTGGGCAAATTTTTGGAGCCCGACGAATGGGTCACTCAATCTCGGAAGTCGTGCAGGCACTGGGATTTTCACGAGCCACTGTGTCACGAGTGCACCGTGAGTACATCGAATCCGGTAAAACCATCCCTGCAAGGGCCAACTGCTGTGGACAACAGCGTGTGGATGGACGGGGTCATCGTCGGCTAGCTCGCATTGTAACAGCGGATAGATGGGTTACAGTGCAAGAAATCACTCTGCAATTTAACGCTGGTGCACAAAAACGTGTAAGCAGCCACACCATCCAGAACCATCTTCTCGCTATGGGGTACAGACGCCATCGTCTCACGAGGATACCATTGCTGACCGCACATCACAGGGTGCACAGATTAGCATGGGCGCGGGAACATCGCCACTGAACCCTAGACATGTGGGAAAATGTTGCCTGGACTAATGAGTAGATTCACGTTGGTACATGCGGATGGCAGGATGCGAGTACGGCGCAAACCACATGAAGCGATGGATCCTTCTTGCCAGCAGGGTACTTTTCAAGCTGGTGGGGGTGGCATTCTAGTCTGGGGACTGTTTACTTCGACTGAAATGGGACCCCTGGTAGGTGTGACATCGTCCCTCACAGGTCAACGTTACCGGGATATCCTGGACGACCATTTGCTCCCGTTTGTGCGTCTTCAACATCCCACTGGGGACCTCATCCTGCAACAAGAAAATACACCGTGCCACCACTCCCGAATTGTATCCGAATGGTTGGATGAACACTCCACCGACGTGACCTCGCTTCCTTGGCCAGCTAGGTCCCCTGACCTCAATCCTATCGAGCACATCTGGGATGCCGTCGAGAGAGATGTTCGAGGCTCTGACCCTCCTCCATCAAATCTTCGTGAACTGTGGGAGCTTGTTCAGGGGTCGTGGATCCGTATGGCTTTCCAACACTTCCGGTGTCTTGTAGAGTCCATTCCAAGATAAATCGCCGCCGTCATCAGGGCGAAAGGTGGTGCTACACGTTACTAGACAGGTATCTCTAATTCAATTGCTCTTCAGTGTATTACCTGAGGAATCAATGGGTACCACTTACCGATGTAAACGGTAGACGCGCGATTTGTTTTGAGGGAGTCGGTTATCCCCAGTAAATGCTCTAGAGGTCAGTTGTCTTCCGTAAAGGCTGTATAGGTCAGTTCACTGACAGTCTGTTATCAGCGCAGTTATGATGCGCATGCTTTATCCAAAGGACTGCGCATTTAGCCATATAAAGTTTATCTGAAATAATGTTACCCGTAGAAATTCGTTTTTGTCAAACATGGTAGTAGTGTGGTACATTTGTTTAATAACTCCAATGTTAGGATAATAATGCTGAGATGAGTAACAGCGTCATTCTTACAACAGTAAATATTAAAAAAATTGCGTATAAATATTATCAGGGCCAAACAAACGAAATGCAGATTTTCTGCTAGATTACAAGGATATAATGGAGAGTGATTTTTTTTTTCTTTTCTTTTTTCAGTATTATGTACCTATTAAGTAAGCTATTTATACTGGATATAAATGAAAAATATAATGATTAAATATTTTGAAAACTAGCTTTTTCTGAAGTTTTGTCCCTTTTTTCTTTTCCTGTTTTTAGACAGGAAGAGCTTACCGTTCTTATTGTGCCTCATGGCGAACAAACAATGTATATAATAAGAACACAAGGAATATATGGTAGAAATACCAAAAACAAAGAATGAAAGTAAAGGATACTAGAAACCAGAACAGTGCACATATTGGTAATCGGAAAAGTCCTCCACAGGAGAAGTCCCCCGCATTGGAAAAGGTTCCCATAGGAAAACTCGCCCACAGGAAAAGTCCCCGCATTGGAAAAGGTTCCCATAGGAAAACTCACCCACAGGAAAATTCCCCCGCATTGGAAAAGGTTCCCATAGGAAAACTCACCCACAGGAAAAGTCCCCCATCTTTTTCAGTCAGGAACCGTGCACAAATTGCAGATTACACAAAATATCGAATGTAGGGGAGATTTCCGGGATCATCATTTCAACTTTTACCGCGGTATATAGTAAAGAAACGGTCTTACAAGTAGCTGGATGAGGTGAGAGAAATTTCTGGGTTAGCATTTCGACTGTTACCGCGGGTTTTAGTGACAAACGGTCATACATTTAGCAGGGTCGGCATTTCGATTTTCACCACAATTTACAGGGGGAAATTTTCGGGGTCGGCATTTCGACTTTTACGCAGTTTAAAACAACATGAAGCCGTACAAGTAGCACAGATATGTGGGAGAAATTTCCGGGGTCTGCATTTTTTATTCCATCATGCTCATGTTCATAACGTTTACGTAACATTTGATATTATTAATTTGCGATATTACTCAGGCAGAAAATATTGTTCTGTCTAATATAGCTACAAAGGCTCTTCTAAAAGTTTTCGTTCTGTCATTCACATATTCCTAAAATTTACATAACAAGTAATGTAAATAATATTGCGCTCCTTATGCACCATATATTAATTAATAGGCCGTAGGCCTATGCCTTTTTAACACTTTTTTCTTTGCCTATGTGATATTCGTAAAGTTTTAAGAAAAGTTAAGTTAATGGCTTTGCACCTCTACTTAGGTATTCAATATTAATTATTAGGCCTAAGTCCTCTGGACCGTTTTTATTCTTCCGATGTTATATTAATAACGTTTACACAACAAGTCAAGGTAGTACCTTTTTCTTTTACTTAGGCACTAAATATTAGTTCATATGCCCTAGGCCTAGGCCTTTTAACAGTTTTTATTCTAACGATGTCATATTCATAACGTTTTACATGAACTGAAGTTAATTATATTGCACTTTTACTTAGGCACTAATTTTAAATTCATTGGCCTTAGCTCTAAGGCCGAGTAATTAATATTGAATGCTAAGTAAAAGCGCAAAGCTATTAACTTGACTTTCTTTGTAAACTTTACGAATATCACATAGGCGAAAAAAAAAGTGTTGAAAAGTCCTAGGCCTAAGACCAAATAATCAATGTATGGTGCATAAGTAGAAGAGCAATATTATTGACATTACTTGTTATGTAAATTTTAGGAATATGTGAATGAAAACTTTTAGAAGAATGTAGAAGTTAGATTTTTTTTTAATTTTTTTTTTTATTGGAGGTTTAACGACTACAGTGAGTAACTCAATGGGCTATAAGCAATCGCCTGTCCCTAATTTAGAGCCACTGGTTCCAGGGAAGGGAGGAAGCCAGTGCCGTAAGACAAACACAACATCCATGCCTCACCAGGAATCGAACCCGGACCCTTTTCGGGTGAATTATCAGAAGCCATCGCTTAGACCACTGCGCCACCGGGGCGGCAACGTTAGATCTAATATTTTCTGCCTGAGTAATATCGCAATATTAATAATTTGACATGTTAGGTAAACGTTATGAACATGAGAACGTCGGATTAAAAAATGCCGAAGCCCGGAAATTTCCCCTACCCCTGCCTGCTAATTATAAGACTGTTTTTTACTACAAACTGCGTAAAAGTTGAAATGACAACCCCGGAAATTTCCCCCACATATTTGTGTTCAGTGTACGGTTGCATCTTATTTCAAACAGCATGGAAATGGTGACCCAGAAATCTCCCCCACATTCGATATTTTGTTTAAATTGCAATTTGTGCACGGTACCTGACTGAAAAAAAATGGGGGAACTTTCCCTGTGGAGGAGTTTATCTATGGGAACCTTTTCCAATGTGGGGCATTTTTCTTGTGGGGGACTTTTCCCATGGAGGAGTTTATCTATGGGAACCTTTTCCAATGTGGGGGACTTTTCCCATGGAGGAGTTTATCTATGGGAACCTTTTCCAATGTGGGGGACTTTTCTTGTGGGGGACTTTTCCCGTGGAGGAGTTTATCTATGGGAACCTTTTCCAATGTGGGGGGCATTTCCTGTGGGGGACTTTTTCGTCCACACCGCACATATTACATAGAAAGAATTAAAAAAAAAAAAGAATAAATTAAGGAAAACAAAAATCAAATAAGAATAAGGAGTGAAATTCAAAAGAACAATAATGTTTTTTTTTTTAAATGTAATAAAAAAAAAGGAATGAAATAAGATTGAGGAATAAATTCAAAATTGGAATAAACTAAAAGTATGGAATATATATGTATAATAATGAAATACAAAATCAGAACAAAGAATAAAATAAGAACGGAAAAATAAACCGAAATCAGAACAAATTACCAAATACCAATATAACACCAATGAAGAATAATAAAAATATTTATAAAAACCAAATTTGATGCACAAAAAGACAGAGTTCGAAGAATGTCAGCTGAACACAAATGCCTTGTGTCTTGTGTGACGAAAGTCGCTGAAGCTTTTCTTGAGATAACTTCTTTTGCCCCATCAGTCCCCTGCAGGGTCATTACGACACCCCTCGACGGCTCCGTATCGCAGGGAGGGAATTGTAGTCATCCGTGGGGGGGGGGGGGGTCAGTGGGCGTGACCAGTTGTTGAGATGTTTGAACCATCTTTTTTCAATACGTAGTGACTTTATTTCACAAATTGCAGCTAATATTTTTTACCAATTAAGTAAATTTTAGTATTTTCAGAAAGTGAGGAATCGTAGAATTGCTTCTCTGGTTTCAGAATTTTTATTGACCTTTCCCTTCATTTTTTATCTGCAGCGAACGTCGTACCAAGGTGTCTTCCATAGTTTTATTAATTAATAAAAAATACTTAAAGGGTCCAAAATGAAAATCTGAAACCAGAGAGTTCTTTATTTATCATATATCTTGCGTTAGCCACAAAGAGCGTTCCAAAATGTGCAAAATTGCCCGAGCAATTTGTGAAATACGCTTGCCCATTGGTTAACAAGAGAAGGCAGAATACAAGATGGCGGGTCTCGTAGAGCCTTAAGCGGCTGATGTTCCTTTAAATAAACTGTACCCTTGATTTTCGATTTGCGAAAAATAAATGATGGTCAGAATTTTCAAAATAAATCAATTTTCAAATTGGTTTTCCTGAAAGAAATGGTGCCTATAATTTCCTGGTCTCCCCATACGGAAATGTTTATATAGCAGTAGGCTTTTGCGTAAGCTACGGCAAAACAAACACTTCCCAACTCTCATATCTGCTGTCCTGACGGTAAACCCATTGTTGGTGGTAAGAATTTGGTTTAGCTTATGTTCCATGACCCAATGCATGATGGGGAAGAGCTGGTCACTATGACGCAGACATCAAGCCACTGGATAGGAACAAGGGACTCAAACATCTCTCCTCTTGCTTAGATTAGCATGCAATGAATCAGAAAGGATTAGTGTTAGTCACCCCCCCCCTTAAATGACCACTTTGAATAACAAAGTAAAAGGTAAGCAACGCTTTGTTACACACAGGTTCACCGGCCCCAGCAGCGTTCCACCCACTTCTTAGATAGCAAATATATTTGTTCAAGTTTATTTCAGCCCATTTTAATAACCACGAGTTAACTCGTTCCAGCCAGTTAAAAGGGTTAAAGTGGAAAGTATCGTTCCCAAGTACAGTGTAGTGTCCAAAAAGGAAAGGGATAACGGTCAAGTCTGCCAAAGACATTGAGCTCATCAAAACGGTGCTTCCTCGGAGAATGCAGTAAGTGCGAAAGTGTAACCCAGAAAGTTAGATCCGCCATTGAAGACGAGGTAAGAAAAATCTTTTCCCCGATTGTTCTGAGCAGACGCTAGTGTCAGAACACATGCTACCACTACAACGAAAAGTAAAGGAAATAATTTTTGAATGAAATAAGATTTAGAACTGAACAATACGACAATAACGAGATCAAAAATAAAAAAAACATTCTTAGCAGCTGATGAGATTTTAACAATATTTTTCTGCATAATGTATAATACAAAGAAAGAACGTATGATTAATAAGAATTAAATGAATTGGACAGAATGTTCATAAAAAAGGATCTACTAGAATGGTATTCCAACTATCGCTTGCACATGGCGTATTGAAAATTTAGAACTCATTTAGTATACGTATATTTCATGTCGAAAAGTGTCGTCATAATAACTATGTCATTCAAACTAAGAAATTGCCACAGCCATGTGGCTGAAAAGAAACAAAAGAAAGTTTCTTTAATATTTTTGGTGTAATCAAATTTCATTGTGAAAATCAGGAAAGACGTATGATAAATTGGCAATTGTTGTAAATTACATTTAATTCACAGAATATTTTCATAGATGTTATCTTAAACCTATATGATTTGTGATGGCTATTAGTTAGCATAGAATAATTTGAATTGTAAATTCACCGTGATCTTCAAAATTATGAATAGTGTTCTCGGTTAATTTTTATGTGATCAAATAAATACAGGCAAAGCTGCCTTTCACAAAATTAATTCCGTTGTGTATGCACTGAATCATGTTGAGGGTTGATCATTTCTCATTGTTAACACTGGTATGTGTTCCACCTTAGCACTGCCTAAGGATGGATCAAACTTGGGGCAAATAGCGGATTTCACAACTAACCATTAAACGATCATAATTGGCTAATTTTCTGGGAAAAATTATTTTAGTGTTTTCCATTGTTCTGTTCAAATACACATGTGCCACAAGTACGAGATCTACAAAGAAAACTATTTTTATTAGTGTATAACAGAAATGACATATTGTATCACAGAAATGACACAGAGTATGACATATCTAACACTTGCATTTGCTTTACATGGTGCCATTTGATGTTGCTCCAAAATAATATATTTTTTTATTACGTAACTTCAAAGTGAATATTCTCCCATAGTTCATATATACTCTGAAGAGCAATTGAATTAGAGATATCTGTCTAGTAACGTGTAGCACCACCTTTCGCCCTGATGACGGCGGCGATTTGTCTTGGAATGGACTCGACAAGACACCGGAAGTGTTGGAAAGCCATACGAATCCACGACCCCTGAACAAGCTCCCACAGTTCACGAAGATTTGATGGAGGGAAGTCAGAGCCTCGAACATCTCTCTCGATGGCATCCCAGATGTGCTCGATAGGATGGAGGTCAGGAGACCAAGCTGGCCAAGGAAGCGAGGTCACGTCGGTGGAGTGTTCATCCAACCATTTGTACACAATTCGGGAGCGATGGCACAGTGCATTGTCTTGCAGGATGAGGTCCCCAGTGGAATGTTGAAGAAGCACAAACAGGAGCAGATGGTCGTCCAGGATATCCCGGTAACGTTGACCTGTGAGGGACGATGTCACACGTACCAGGGGTCCCATTTCGGTCCACGTAAATAGTCCCGAGACGAGAATCCCCACCCCCACCAGCTTGAAGAGTACCCTGCTGGCAAGAAGGATCTATCGCTTCATGTGGTTTACGCCGTACTCGTATCCTGCCATCCGCACGTACCAACGTGAATCTGTGCGGTCAGCAGCGATACCCTCATGGGACAATGGCTTCTGTACCCCACAGCGAGGAGATGGTTCTGGATGGTGTGGCTGCTTACACGTTTTTGTGCACCAGCATTAAATTGCAGAGTGATTTCTTGCACTGTGACCCGTTTATTCGCTGTTACAATGCCAGCTAGCCGACGATGACCCGCTCAACCACACGCTGTTGTCCACGGCAGTTGGCCCTTGCAGGGATGGTTTTACCGGATTCGATGTACTTACGGTGCACCCGTGACACAGTGGCTCGTGAAAATCCCAGTGCCTACACGACTTCCGAGATGGAGTGACCCATTCGTCGGGTCCCGACAATTTGCCCACGATCAAATGTGCTTAGATCCTTCGTCTTACCCATACTGTGTCCGACTCTTGCTGATTCCCATCGCATCACTCCTTATATTGTCAGATCACTGCATACGTCATGTTGTTTCCGTTTACAGGGCCGCCCACAGCGCCACATTTGCATAATGCCAGCTGTCTCTGATTCAATGACGAGAATCCCCACCCCCACCAGCTTGAAGAGTACCCTGCTGGCAAGAAGGATCTATCGCTTCATGTGGTTTACGCCGTACTCGTATCCTGCCATCCGCACGTACCAACGTGAATCTGTGCGGTCAGCAGCGATACCCTCATGGGACAATGGCTTCTGTACCCCACAGCGAGGAGATGGTTCTGGATGGTGTGGCTGCTTACACGTTTTTGTGCACCAGCATTAAATTGCAGAGTGATTTCTTGCACTGTGACCCGTTTATTCGCTGTTACAATGCCAGCTAGCCGACGATGACCCGCTCAACCACACGCTGTTGTCCACGGCAGTTGGCCCTTGCAGGGATGGTTTTACCGGATTCGATGTACTTACGGTGCACCCGTGACACAGTGGCTCGTGAAAATCCCAGTGCCTACACGACTTCCGAGATGGAGTGACCCATTCGTCGGGTCCCGACAATTTGCCCACGATCAAATGTGCTTAGATCCTTCGTCTTACCCATACTGTGTCCGACTCTTGCTGATTCCCATCGCATCACTCCTTATATTGTCAGATCACTGCATACGTCATGTTGTTTCCGTTTACAGGGCCGCCCACAGCGCCACATTTGCATAATGCCAGCTGTCTCTGATTCAATTGCTCTTCAGTGTATATTATGTATTTGCAGCAAAATCTGAGCTTCTAAAACCTCTATTGAAAAAATTATTTCGTGGACCAATACCACTCACACCTATAAACCTTTTTGGAATATTTTCTTCTTAAAATAATGCATGGTTTTTCCGCCAGGGGGTGGGGGGTGGGGATGGTGCATATTTTATTTTTGTCAATATCTCTGCTTCTAAGAGCCTGATTAGAAAAATATTTTGTTGGATAGTGTTTCCAGTGCGAAATGTTTTTCATATATTTTCCAAATTTTCAAGTAATTGATAGACTTTCCACAACGGGGCATAAAGGTGAATTGCATTTCCTCCTATATCTCTGCTTCTAGAACTCCAATTTGAAAAATTATTCCTGTGTTGGATACAGCTCCTGGTGGGAAATGTTTTGCATATAATTTCTAATAGTTGGTAAAGAATGGTTTGGCCACCAGGGGCATAAGAGTTAATTTCTGCTTCTGATGTATTTGCAGCAAAATTAGAGTTCCTGAAAACTTGACTGAAAAATTATTTTGTGGACTGATACAGCTCACCTTGAAAACCTTTTGAGAATACTTTCTTAAAATAATGCATAGTTTTTCTGCCAGGGGTGTAGATGCATACCTTATTTTTTGTTGATATCTCTGCTTCTAAGAGTCTGATTTGAAACTTCCTTTCTTTCTTAGAGAGCATTTCCGCTGCGAAATGTTTCTTATATAATTTCAAATTTTTCTTAATTCACAAGTCTGCCACCAAAGGGCATACGTTCACATTTCCGTTTACAGCAATATCTACGGGACTAAAAATTCGATTGAAAAACTATTTTTTTTTTTGGTCAGACCTACCTTATACCTCTGTGCGTATTCTTCCCAAAATGACGCACAATTTTGCCGTTAGGGGTCGCCAATTTTTAATCTGTTTTCTCAATATCTTTGTTGCTTATAGCCCATTGAGTTTCTCACAGTGGTCGTTAAACCTCCAATATCTTTGCTTCTACATGTGCAATTTAAAAAATTCTTTCAACACCGAATGCCATTTACCTTGAACACTTTGCGCTAGTATATGAGGAGTATTATGGTGTTTTTTAACCAACCTTAAAAAACACCATAATACTTTCAAGTTGGAACTGAAGAACAGATTCTCTGCTTTAGAAGGCCTAACATCGGAAGAAGTGGATATTTCGGAAGTTAACAGAAAAGTAACCAAAGCTCTAATGGAAACAGCAACAAAATTAGCTGGGTCTAAGAACAAGTTGCATGTGAACAAATTATCAGGAAAAACCAAAATGTTGATGCAAAAAGAAGAGAGATGAGGACAACTAAAGTAGATGTGACTTCCAAAGTGGAATATATAGAGCTATGCAAGACAACACGAAAAAGTATCACTGAAGACGTAAGGAAATTCAACTGTGAGCTAGTGAGGAAAGCAATTGAAAACAACCAAAGCCTTAAGATAGCAAAGGGACATCTCAGTAAGGGAAGAAAACAGATTATGGCTCTGAGAAAAGAAGATGGTTCTATAACAAGAAATAGAGGCGAAATTTTGACAAGAGTGAATGATTTCTACTCCAAATTATATGAAAGGGATGATACATGTACTCCAGACATCATGAAAGGTACCAGAGTTCTTCCAGTCCTCCCAGCAGAAGTTGCTCATGCAATCAAGAACATGAAGCGAGGGAAAGCTCCAGGAAAAGATGGAATTACTATAGACATCATACAAGAAGCAAGTGGAGAAATTGAAACAGTACTCGCCCAAATTTTCACTCGATGCCTTAATGAAGGGAAGATTCCTGAGGATTGGAACAATGCTACAATGATCCTGCTACATAAAAAAGGTGACATTGAGGATCTCAGGAACTACAGACCTATCAGCCTCCTATCAGTGGTTTATAAAATCTTCACTAAAGTTCTTTCACACCGCTTGAAGGTAACACTGGACATGGCTCAACCGAGAGAACAAGCTGGATTCAGGAGTGGCTACAGCACAATAGATCATATCCACGTACTGAGAGAACTGATTGAAAGAGCGAGGGAATATGAACTTCCATTGTGCATGGCTTTTATCGATTATGAAAAAGCCTTTGATTCGGTGAAACCATCAGCAGTTACCACGGCTCTGAAATCCTGCGGTATTGAAGATGCATACATTAATATTATTAATAACATCTATGAAAATGCAAGTGCAAAGATTCGGCTGTTTGAAAATACAACACACATAAAAATTGGAAAGGGAGTGGAGACAAGGTGACACCATATCTCCGAAGCTCTTTAATGCCACATTGGAAAATGTCTTTCAATCACTGAACTGGGAAAACAAAGGGATAAAGATTAATGGAGATTATCTAACCCACCTTCGTTTTGCTGATGACGTAGTCATTTTTGCAACTACCCCATCAGAGCTGCAGAGTATGATCCAGGAACTTGCTGACAAGAGTAAAGAAGTGGGATTAAAAATGAACTTTCAGAAGACAAAAGTGATGTACAATGCTTTTACAAGAAATGAAGATTTATCGATTGATGGAGAAAAACTGGAGATAACAGATACGTATGTTTATCTTGGACAGCAGATATCAAGTGAGGGTCACATTGATGAAGAAATTAATCGGCGTACAAAACTTGCCTGGAGAGCTTTTGGAAGAAACAGCATAATTTTCAAGAGCAATATGCCATTATGTCTTAAAAGAAAAGTGTTTGATCAATGCATCCTTCCAGTGCTTACGTATGGTGCAGAGACGTGGACCTTAACTAAAAGAGACATACAAAAGCTGCAGACAACTCAAAGAAGCATGGAGAGGTGCATGCTTGGTATAACCAGGAGAGATAAGAAGAGGAACTCGTGGATCCGAAAAATGACGAGAGTGGAAGACATCATGATCAGAGTTAAATCCCTGAAATGGCAATGGGCTGGACATACTGCCAGAAGGACAGACCATAGATGGACAGCCGAAATTTTAGATTGGATTCCAAGGGACAGGAAAAGACCCAGAAAAAGACCACATGGGAGATGGGTGGATGAAATTCGTAAATATGCGGGAGTGACATGGAGGAGACTGGCACAAGACAGACCGTTGTGGAGGATACTTGGGGAGACCTTCGTCCAGCAGTGGATTGATAATGGTTGACAATGATGATGATGATGATGATGATATGAGGAATTTTGTAGTTCACAGTTCTGTTGCTAGGTGGTATTTTTCTGCTTCAGTTGGCAGTTGTATCGCTGCTTCTAAAAGCCTTATTGAAAAAATTCTTTACTGTATGCCATTGACTACAATAGAGATGTGAAGCATTATCCTCTTCAAATAATGCAAATATTTTCTGCTAAGGGCATAAAGGTTGAAACCAGTTTTTTTTTTTTTATTGCTATCTCTGCTTTTGTGAAATGTATTTCAAAATATTTTTCTTAGCATAGCTTTTTCTATGAATATTTTTTGCCTATTTTCAACTTTTCCATTATTCTAAATTCTTACGCTAACAGGTGTAGACTTATATCATGTTTCCTGCTATATTTCTCCTTAAATATACATAATATCTAAGGTATTGTTTACCAGATATTGACAAAGTATTTCGCACGTTGTTGGTCTGTGAGGCACGTGCTCCTGGCCCGAGAGAGGTCGATTATGTTACGGGCTTTTGGTTAGTTAAAAAAATGTTTAGAAGTAAAACAATTAGGTTATATATTTTCAGTTCAGCATTCATTCATTCGCACAATCCAGCATTTTAAATTAACTGTTAATTAAAAGATTGTAGTAGAAAAAGTTATACTCATCGGGTTGGGAGACGTTGCACAAGGGGTTCATCGTCACATTGTTAGGGCGAGCGCTTTCAGTATTGTCTTAATACCATCGTCGGGAAATCTACTTCCACACGAGGGTTTCTCGCATGTGTGTAGTCGCAGAAGTTGCATGTTGGGAATCGAAAAAGTTTGCGGCCTGTGTGATTGTTTCTCATGTGTCGCCATCTATTGGATGAGTTGGTAGGCGACACATGAGAAACAATCATCTAACACATACAGGCCGCAAACCTTCTTTTCGATTCCCAACATGCAACTCCTGCGACTATACACATGCGAGAAACCCTCCTGTGGAAGTAGATTTCCCGACGATGGTATTAAGGCAATACCGAAAGCGCTCACCATAACAACGTAACGATGAACCCCTTGTGAGACGTCTCCCGACCCGATGAGTATAACTTTTCTACTACAATCTTTTAATTAATAGTAAATTTAAAATGTTGGATGGTGCAAATGAATGAATGTTGAACTGAAAATATATAACCTAATTGTTTTATTTCTAAAAAAATTTTTACCTAACCAAAAACCCGTAACATAATCGACCTCTCTCGGGCCAGGAGCATGTGCCTCACAGAGCAACAACGTACGAAATACTTTGTCAATATCAGGTAAACAATACCTTAGATATTATGTATATTTAATCTAAAGCACGTTTATAACATAAGTTAAGGTTGCCTCATGAATTGCATATTTCGTAAGTATTTCTTCTTTTTAACTGATTAGACATGTGCCCTCCCGATTCTTAAATTCTGGATCTTCCCTTGCTGTATTTTATAATACTTTCTATTGTTATCAATAATAGACTGATTACATGGGAAGATAGTGGAGAATTGTGATGCAGCTAAAATGACTGAATTAATCATTTTCAGATTGAGGGAAAGGATTTTCGGATAGACCTTGTAATAATTGCCCCACCATGATTCAGTTTTGCATTATTGGGTAATTCTCCAATTAAAAACATTAAAAAGAAATGTAATGAGTAAAAAAGCACACTCGTCCATTTACATGTTTCATCATTTTTATTACTTAAAACCAAAATTGTTTTTAAAAATAATTTGACCATGATTAGAATAATTCTTGATGTCGACATATCACGCACAAATTATGCAAAATTACAAGTGGTGGGACATTTTGGTAGTGACTTCTACCTTCATCAGCCATGGAATGAAACACGTGGTATACGCATCAGTTGCCAGATTTCAAAATAGCTTTCCAAATGATAGGTATGTTAAAAGGTGCGTCTGTATTGCAGATGTTAGGAGTAAGGAAAATTTTAATGCTTTCGCAGTACTAGAGGGTTTTCTGATTGCTGAACGGAGCGATACATTTAACATTTTCCCAATCGGGAATTGTGGGCGTATCGCTGATTGTTAAAATTGAAAGGAAGGTGGAAGGGGTTGCCTTTCTTAACATCAGTGATATGCTCCACCAATCGCCAGTTGATGCTTCGGTAAGTATTACCAATATAGTGGGTAACACCTGTGGAAGTGTTGACAGGGATAGAGTAGACACCTTGTAACTCTAGGGGTTTATTGGGATCTCTGTCTTTAAGGATAAGGTTAAGAAGATGTGGAGGTGGTTTAACAGCAATCCTGTAGCCAAAATACTTGAAAATGGAGCAAACTTTGTGAGTGAATGCCAGGCTAAAGGGCAAAGTGCCAACAAACTGAGGAGTGGTGGAAAGTTCAGGCAGTAAACTAGTAGATCTACTCTGTGATTCAAATTTCTTAATTAGCCTATGTACTAAGAGGGGTGGAAAGCTACGCAATTTGCCAATGTTGATGATGTTCTGATATTTGTTTTCAAGAGCAGAAGGGCTGTTGCAAATAAGGTTAGCTCTGTGGATGTATGCCTTTAAAGCAGCCAATTTGTATTTATTAAAGGTCCAGGAATGGTAAGGAATGATACATTCCTGCACCTTTTGTAAAACAAATTCCCATAATATCATCCCTTACCATTCCTGCACCTTTGGTAAATACAAATTCCCATAATATCATCTAAGTCTAGTAATGGTAACAACCAATGCATTTGGAGCACTCTTCCATAGCCTTGGCCTTAAAGGCTGTATCAAGTCTCTGCCCACAGTCTTCCCATATCCAAAAGTGCTAGTCTAGTGAGCCTGTTTTATTAAATGATTTCATGTTTCCTGGTTATAATCAAATGTGGTGCCATCTATAATTAATCAGGTAATGAGTGTGCACTAACTATACTCAAGTAAGTTGGTAGAAAAATGTCTTCTATATTTTTGTTTGTTTTTCAAAATTATACATTCTAATGAATTAAATTTTTATACTAGGGAGCCAGTTCTTTGTAGCCAAAGACTCTTATAAATCAGATCTACAGTAGATGCAATAACATTCAAAAGTTAATTCACTGAACTAGAATAATTTCCTCTTTCAGGAAAGCCAAAGATGAAATCCATTTTTTCCCTCTCTCTGATATTAAATATTTACATGGCAGAGGGATTTTTACTGAATGGTTATTATTGCAGTTTGTGTTTTTATTTTGTTCAGTTTTTATTGCTTTGGCATATCTCAGGAAACATGCTAATGAAAAACAAAAGACGGTGGTCGTTAAACCTCCAATCAAAAAAAAAAAAAAAAAAAAAGTAATATAAAGCACGCTATCTTATGACTTCCTGAACAGATAGACTCACAATTCATCTCTAACCAGGAAAATAACAGATAGGAAACATGAGATCACATTTAATGAAAACCAGTTTTCCACACTAGGACCACCAGATGCAGAATGACTTATCTGAGTAAGTCTAGCAGCAGAACTTTGATAGAGCCTTTAGAATGAACTTGTGAAAGATTGCTCATATTGCATTGGCTCTTGTCATGATGTTACCTGACTTTGGTTCCCCTAGCTAGTTTTTAACAATTTTTTTTTGTCCTGTTTTTACTATCCCTATTTTAAAGTGAAATCTTCATTTTTCAGTGATTAGCAGCATCTTTGGGAAAGATTTTCAGATGAACATGGGACATTAGGCATAATCCAATGAACATTGATTTGGACCAACAGATTCGTATTAGACTTAATCCTGCAAATGTTGATTCAGATAGGTGGGGTGGCTGTTGTTTCAATGACTTCAGATTGGTAGCTCCAAATAATAATAGTGACCCAGAATTCCTTTTAATAATGAAGATAACACTGAGACAGGATATGCACAGTTTTTCCAATACACCAAAAATAGCAATATTATTAACAGATTTTATAAATTATTATCTAAGCACAAAGCATTTCAGAGTTAAAGCTCGGGAGGGAAAAACAGCATTAGTTTTTAATTTGGTATGACTTATGTACATGCTTTGGCCAAACAGGGTTCTTAAAAGGTAATCATTTCATTATTTCAAATTCACTAATATTATGTTTCTGTGAATTTTTGTATGAGCACTATTGGCAAATATAAAAATCAGATCTGCAGTACCACAGTAAAAAAGGTGACAATGTTGGTTGAAAACTACACCTTCAAAATTTAAGGAATATGTGATCCAGTTTATATTAAATTTTATATTAATATTATTTAAAAATTAAGATTACTAGACGAAACCCGTCTGAATCGGCAGTTTTTTTGTTTTTCTTTTAGAAGAATTTACTCATATGAAACAACAAATGTAAACTTTATTTGATTGAGAAATTCATTCAACCACTTCAGTAAAGACGTCCAGGTTCGCATTTTTATTTATTTATTTTTTTGACTGAAGGTTTAACGACCACTGTGAGCAACTCAATGATCTATAAGCAGTCGCCCATCCCTAATTTAGGGACACTGATTCCAGGGAAGGGAGAGAGTCAGTGCTGCAAGACAAACACAACATCCATGCTTCACCGGGATTTGAACCCGGATCCTTCACGAACCAATCTTCATAAGCCAGCGCTTAGACGACTGCGCCACTGGGGCAGCCAGGTTAGTGATGGGCATCACGACTGCACCCTTTTTCAGTCGTAAAATGTGAGGCGGAAGTCCACTCATCTCGATCGTGTGCAAAAATTCAACTCGATAGCACACTCTTTCACTTTCATCTTCAGTCACAATTTTGTTTGTAAATGTTGTTGGAATGAGATTCGCGTTGCAAATTTTCTTCGCCCGTCGGAATCGATATTTTTTTTAAACAATAAACTAATATGAAACAACAAATGCAAACTTTATTTGATTGACAAATTCATTCAACCACTACAGTAAAACAATAGTACAGGTTGTGATTTTTTTTTTTTTTTTGACTGAAAGTTTAACGACCACCTTGAGCAACTCAATGGGCTATAAGCAGTCGCCCATAATATTTTCACTAACAGTGGCCAACGGAATGTTTATTTACGTAATGGGAAACATCTTACCTACGTGAATAAACTGGATCGAATGAATATTAAATTGTATATATACATCACACGGTCTAACGGCATAACGCAAGCAGGTCTTCAAAAGTGTTCGCTGTTCCGATGAGAAGAACTTTAATACAAATGTGAGCTAGCATTGCTTTGTGCAACGGTTCGCTCATTAAAGAGACTTTGGACTATCTCCGTCCCTCTATGCTTCCGCTTTTAACAGCGCAGGAGTCAACCGAAAGCTTCTCCCATAGACTTTACATGGAACTTTGCCGCCCGACAACGCCTGAACCGTTGCCCCAAGCTCATTTTTCTCTTGGACTGGCACATCTACAGGGTGTAAGACCTTTATTTTGATGTCTCAACCCTTTACGTTCAGCCGTTCTCTCAAAATAGGACTCACAGTTTAAAAACCTTATAGAATTAATATATAGATTGCCAAGAGGGAGAAAAAAATGAGTTACATATGAAATTAAAAAAAAAATTGAAATGCAGTTGTTATGCTTTGATAAAGTTATTTTCATTGTGTGTTTTTTGATGACTTCTCTTTCATGCCATGACATGTCTTGAAGTTTTGCATTAATTATATGAATGTTTAGTCTATGTCAAATACATCTATATGTTTGTTACAGTGACCTAGAATCTCGAAGGGAAGTGAAAAAAGAAGAGGGTGAAGCTTTTGCCAGAGAACATGGGCTTATTTTTATGGAAACATCTGCCAAAACTGCCGCAAATGTGGAGGAAGTGAGTGAAAATTTATTTATAGAAGGGGGGGTTTGACATACTCTATCCTTTGTGTCTTAATGTAATTAATGTGCTGTTATTTCAGAACTATAAAACATTATGCATCATATCAAAAATAAAAAATAAAAAAAATAAAAATTTAAGAAAATTCATTGCACTCTCATTCATTCTGAGTTGCATTAGAAAATGTTTTTGTGGCCTCTTGCTTGTACAAGGCCTGTCTTTAGAAATATCACTTAAAATCCCATGGACACTAACACAGTGGGCTGAAAAGTTTTGCCCCCATTTGAATAAAAAATTAATGGTGAAAGTTTTTATAATGAAACTATGGTTTGTACACATCCTGGAAAAGTTTCAGAATTCCATGTTGTGCTGGAAATGTCCTAAAATTCTGTTACATGTCTTGGAATTTTATCCATTCTTGCCTTTTTGTGCACGTGCAATGTTTTGTTGAGGATTTTTCTACTGATATAACTTATGGCTGACAAATTTCCCTTCCCATCCCCTGTAAAATATGGGGGACTGTTGGTTTCAACGTCTGTTAGCAGCAGGGTTAAAAAAAAAAAAAATCTGCTTTATTTGATTTAAATTACTGTCTTGTTTCAGTTTAACTTTAAAATATCTCTTCATTCTTCAATGTAAACATGAAACAACATTCCCCTCCATGATTAACTTGATGGTATATGTGACGATTATGGGCAAAACACGTAACAATATTAACAAAGAAAGGTAACTTGATCACGCTAGTTACGTTAACTAAAACTTTTACAAAAAGTTTGTAAGTTGGAAACTTTCGACCTTATCTTAGGTCTTCATCACGCCAATGGAGGACTAAAATTGTTGCCAGATTCTACATTTGAATTTTTCCTATTTTTGTTGCCAAAACTTAGAATTGATCTCCAGATCAACGGAATGTAGAGAGGAGATTCGGAGTTGCAAGTCATTGAGTTGAAAATAATTTCTATGCTTTCACGGTAACGGAGGGCAAAACGATTGTCAAACGAAGCAATTCGTTTTGCTTCGTTCCAGTGGGGAACTGCAGATGTGTCTTCCATTGTCAAAATAGACAAGGCAGTGTTGGGATTGCCTTTCGAAACATCTTTTCTGTGTTCTAAAATTCTATGGCTAATGCTCCTGTATGTGCTTCCAATGTATAAGTTATCCCCAGTAGAAGAAGAGATAGGAATGCAGTAAACTCCTGGGAGGTTCAGGCTTTCAACTTTGTCCCTATCCCTTTGTAGAAGTTTCAAGATGTTTGGGGTAGATTTAATGGCAAGATGGTAACCAAAACTTCTAAAAAGGATCTGTAACTTATAAGCATAGGAAGGATGGTAAGGAACAGAACCACAGAATTTCAGGTCTTCTTTCTTGTGAGGAAGGAGGCATTCGATTTTCGAATGGTTTTCATATTTCTTTATGAGGGAGTTAACTGTAACAGCAGGGAAACCATGAGAGAGGGCTATTGTAGAAATTTTGGAGAGTTCTTCTTGAAGAGAGAGTTGGTTGTTGCAAATGATATGAGCTCTGTGGATGTAGGACTTCAATGCTGCAAGCTTGTAGAGATGCAGGGTGCAAGATTTGTAGGGAATGATGTTAGTGGCTGCAGAAGGTTTTCGATAGACGGAACGAGTAATGGAGAGATCAGCGTTTCTGCAGATAGATACATCCAGGAAATCAATTTTGTGATTTACTTCCTTAGATATAGTGAGCTTAATGGAAGGAAATTTTTCTGTAATGGAGTTGATCAGTATCTGTAGCTCAGACTCGGAATGTGGCCAGCTAATGAAAATGTCGTCTACATTTTCATTAGGTCGAAAGCTTCCAACTTACGAACTTTTTGTAAAAGTTTTAGTTAACGTAACTAGCGTGATCAAGTTACCTTTCTTTGTTGATGGTATATGTTTTTAAAATTTAAGTGACACTGCATGACAGATAATAAATGAGAATGTAATAAGGAGAAAATGGTATTTCTTAATGCCGTGCATTATCTTTACTCTACTAAACTTCTTAATAGTTACTGATATGCAAATTATATTTTGTATTCAAAAAACATTTATTTTTCATACATTTAAAAATAAGTCACAATCACCTGAGAGACAGTGAATTCTGTGGAAGGAATATTCTTCTCATAACACATGGAAATAGGTCTGTGTGGAAGAAATATTCCCATAATATGTGAAAACAGATCTTTAGGCAATGTACTTTTCAAGTTCTCTGATGTGATTAATGTTATGTGCAAATCAGAGATGTCTGATTGCTGTGTTAATAATGCTGATAAATCTGAATGTGCACAACATGCATAAAACAGCAAAAGTGTTAATCATTACACTGAAGAGCAATTGGATTAGAGACAGCTGGCATTATGCAAATGTGGCGCTGTAAGCGGCCCTGTAAATGGAAACAGCATGACGCATGCAGTTATCCGATAATATAAGAAGTGATGCAACGGGAATCAGTAAGAGTCGAATGCAGTATGGGTAAGACGAAGGATTTGAGCGCATTTGAACATGGGGAAATTGTCGGGGCCCGACGAATGGGGTCACACCATCTTGGAAGTCGTGCAGGCACTGGGATTTTCATGAGCCACTGTGTCACGGGTGCACAGTGAGTACATCGAATCCAGTAAAACCATCCCTGCAGGGACCAACTACCGTGGACAACAGCGTGTGGATGAGCGGGGTCATCGTCATCTAGCTCGCATTGTAACAGCGGATTGACGGGCCACAGTGCAAGAAATCACTCTGCAATTTAACGCTGGTGCACAAAAAGGTGTAAGCAGCCACACCATTTAGAACCATCTCCTCGCTATGCGGTACAGAAGCCATCATCCCACGACGGTATTGCTGCTGACCACACATCACGGGTGCAATAATTGGCAAGGGCGCGGGAACATAGCCACTGGACCCTAGACATGTGGAAAAATGTGCCTGTACTAATGAGTCGAGATTCACATTGGTACATACGGATGGCAGGATACGAGTATGGCGCAAACCACATGAAGTGATAGATCCTTCTTGGCAGCAGGATACTCTTCAAGCTGGTGGGGGTGGTATTCTCGTCTGGGGACTATTTACGTGGACTGAAATAGGACCCCTGGTACGTATGACATCTTCCTTCACAAAACAACGTTACCGGGATATCCTGGACGACCATTTGCTCCCGTTTGTGTGTCTTCAACATCCTACTTGGAACCTCATCCTGCGACAAGACAATGCACTGTGCCATCACTCCCAAATTGTATCCGAATGGTTGGATGAACACTCCACCGACGTGACCTCGCTTCTTTGGCCAGCTAGGCCACCTGACCTCAATCCCATCGAGCACATCTGGGATGCCATCGAGAGAGATGTCCGAGGCTCTGACCCCCCCCCCATCCATCAAATCTTCGTAAACTGTGGGAGTTTGTTCAGGGGCCGTGGATCCGTATGGCTCCCCAACGCTTCCGGTGTCTTGTCGAGTCCATGCCGAGACGAATCGCCAGGTGCATTTCACCAGCCCCCACCCCCGCAAGAACGAAATTTTTTAATTTTTAAGACACCATTCATTTGTACCATGTATAAACCGAAATGAACCCCATTTTTTTCTTTTGAACCGCAATAGTTTTTCAAATATTTGAAAAACAAAAGTGTGTGTGGGGGGGGGGTGAAATTGAACCCCCAAAAAATGGAAATTTCAAATTTCAACATAGCCATTCGTTAATAAATCGTATGAACCGGAATGAACTCCACTTTCATCGTTTGAACCGCAATAGTTTTTGAGATATTTGACAAATAATATTGAGAATTTACTTGTAAATATATGAGGCAGACCATCCCCCCCTCCCCCATGAAAATTTCAAAATAGCCATTCGTTAGTAAATCGTATGAACCGGAATGAATTTCATTTTTATTGTTTGAAATGCAATAGTTTTTAAAATATTTAAAAAATAATGAGAATTTACATATATACAGAGACCAACCATTTAACTACCCCCCCCCACTATGGAAATTAAAAATTTCAAAACATTAGTAATTCGTATGAACCGCGAAGAATTCTATTTTCATCGTTTGAACCGCAATAGTTTTTGAGATATTTAAAAAAGAATGTTGGAGGCCTGCCATTTCACCATGGAATTTCAAAATAGCCAGGGCTGGTGAAATGCACCTATTTTAATCGATGTTCAAATTTCCATCCTTGGGAACACACTAATTGTGAAGGAAATGTGTAGAAAAGTTTTTCCATTGGAAATATGGGAAGCAAAATTACTTGACGTCCACCTTAATAATATGGGATAAGGGCAATGGAATGGATCGCAATCCTATGTCCTGACCTTTGACCCCATTTCGTCCATTTTCAATAGGGTTCGTCCCCAGGTGGTCCCCTACAATATACTAAAATTTCATCGACATCGAACCATATTTACGCAAGTTATGACGCATAAGAGCAATTAAATGGATCCTGCTTCTATGCCGTGACCTTTGACCCCATTTCGTTCATTTTCAGAAAAGGGGTAACATCAAATTGGCCCAGAGCCTGGTTTTCTAAATTTTGAAGTAGAATTTCTGCTAACACAGGAGAAAGGGGAGATCCCATATGGGCTCCTTCAAGCTGCCGATAAATTTGATTATTGAACCTGAAATATGACCTATCTTTGACAAGCTATCAGGCACGGCTAATAGCCTGGATCTCCAACGGCGAATATAAACCTAAAGTTGAAAATTTGGAATTGATAATATTGTGAACAGCAGTGAGCAGAACATTACGAAAAAGAGAGATATGACGTCTAACGAAGTCATAAAGGAAGGTTGACTAGACAAGTTTAAAGAACGAATTTTCTCAATGGCCTGGGTAGAACTGGAAATAGAGTAACTAGACGAAGAAGATAAAGCAGAGAGAAATTTTGCAGGTAAGCTAACAAGTGATAGGATGCTGTGTGAGTCTAGTATCGTACAAAGAAAATTGTTTGGATGGGACCATTTCAAGGATGTTTGTTTTAAATTTAAGGGTGCTTGTGCTTTACACTTCCTTTTGACCGAAGCGTGATAAAGTGGGACAGTTTCCTGCACGTTCTTTGAAAACTAAGAAATGTACTTATACCTTCACTATATATCTGTCTGTATACATTATCTGTGGACCTCTAAGTCTGCTTTAATATCAGCCTCTTTTTGCATTGGGAAGCTAGAACAGTGAGAATGATGATCCTAGCATTTTAATATTTATCTAATCCATAATTTCTCCACCAAAAGCAAAATGCAAATTCCACCGATTTCAAAATATATTTTGCTTCATATCGTTGCTCAAAAATCAGATTGAAACACTTTCGACGCCTATTAAATGTACCATTTTTACATACAGCTTATTGTACCTCAATATTACCAAATTTTTCTCTTACGACTAGCAAATACGTGCATTACTGTTAGTGAAAATTGCAACGCCAAAAAAGAATCGCACTATTCAAAAGAAATTTATATCACAGATTCCTCATGTTGCAGGAGATAACTGATTATATATGTAGAGCTATAGAAGATTGTGTCGATTCAAATCTCAGTATTATTTGTTCAGTTGCTGCCTACCAAAGATGGTAGGCAGCAACTAAACAAATAACTGAAATGCGAATGAATAATTAATACACACAATTGACGTGGATTAGGAACATCAAACAGAAGTCATTGCTCTTCCCACGTTTTTAAGTGAGTCACAGAAAACTTCTCAGCTGCCGCCAACGGAAATCGAACCCAGGGTTTTCCAGTTATGCGCCACTCATGTTATCACTGCACCAGTTGCTGCTTACCATCTTTGAGGAATCCTTAGCATTGTGCAAGGCTCCAAAAAGCAAGCAGCCATGTGGTTTGGCAGTTAATCACATGCGAGTCTGGAGAATTCAAGGCTGCAGTGGTAGGATGTCCGGCGCATAACTGTAAGACCCTGGGTTCGATTCCCGGTGGCGGCCGATGAGAATTTTTCCGTGACTCACTTAAAAACGTGAAAAGATCAATTACTTCTGTTTGATGTTCCTAATTCACGTCAATTATGTGTATTAATGCAGGACAATTACAGAGGGATATGTGGCACGCTGTCCGGTCATCTTCAACAGCACGTCGCACCGCCTCGTGCAGCGATACATGTTGCAATATGGTCCAGCATGGAGGCGAACAGACGCCTGGTGTTGTCCTGCTGAAGAGGGCCCACACTTGTTCAACGGTGTGCTCCAAATCCCGGATAATGTGGCACGGCGGCGTTTCAACTGGTCCCACACATGCTCGATAGGGGACATGTTCGGGGAGCGGGCAGGCCATGGAAGTGTCTGGACTTGACGTAGGCAGTCCTGGAAAACCCGAGCCGTGTGCGGGATGGCATTTTCCTGCTGGTGTAGCGCACCTAGAATCCCGGCCAGGAATGGGAGCACATGGGGCCGTATGATCTTGTCCACATACCGCTGGCCCAACAATGATCCACGTACCAGTACTAGAGCTGATCGGCCGCACGATCCGTCGTTCCTCTCTACGAGTGGTCCTCCTGGTTCGTCCGGAGGCACCCCGCCGTGTGGCAGTGCCGTCACGTGTCCACTGCTCCCAACACAGTCGGACGGTATGGTCAGAATGATCCATGTGGTGGGTTATACGGCGCCGACCAACCTGCTGTTTTCAGCCCAATGATCAGGCCTCTCTCAAAGCCCGTAAGTGGCGTAAATCGACGTGTCTGGTGTCTACCCGGCATTCTTGTCACTCTGTACTCTTGCTTGCGCCGGCCAGTGCTTTTCACTTTCATGGGGCATCGACTACATGACGGTTTATAAGGCTGCCAGTTCGTGCTAGCAGCGCCGCCACAGGGTATGCGGTTATGCACGCCGCACCAAACGTGGGTCATTTGCATACCAGCACGCACCGTAGCTATTTGCAGAGTTTCGTGGATGTAGCATGTTTTCTTCTAGGTGTGCAAATTTCTTGTCCACGAGTGTACAAGAAGCAAGTGGAAAAGTTGAAACTTCACTCACCCAAGTTTTCACCAGATGTCTCAACGAAGGTAAAATTCCTGAGCATTGGGATAATGCTACAATGATCCTGCTACATAAAAAAAGGTGACGTTGAGGATCTCGGGACCTACAGGCTCATCAGCCTCCTATCAGTTGTTTATCAAATTTTCACTAAGGTTCTTTCACATCGCATGAAGGTAACACTGGACATGGCTCAAGCAAGAGAATAAGCTGAATTCAGGAATGGCTACAGCACTGTAGATCATATCCATGTACTTAGAGAACTAACTGAAAGAACAAGAGAATATGAAATCCCATTATGCAAGGCTTTTATTGATTATGAAAAGGGCTTCGATTCCGTAACACAACTGCTTTGAAATCCTGCAGTATTGCAGATGCATACATTAGCATTATTAATAATATCTATAAAAATGCAACTGCAAAAGTTTGGATATTTGAGGATACAGCACTAATAAAAATTGGAAAGCTAGTGTGACAACATGAAACCATATCTCCCAAACTCTTTAATACCATATTGCAAAATGTCTTTCAATCTTTGAACTGGGACAAAAAGAGATAAAGATTTATGCAGATTATTCAAATCGTGTTCGTTTTGCTGATGACATTTTTATTTTTGCAACTACGGCTTCTGAGCTGCAGAGTACGATACAAGAGTAAAGAAGTGGAATTAAAAATGAACTTTCAAAAGGCAAAAATGACGTATATTGCTTTTACAAGAAACTAAGATGCATCGATTAATGGCGAAAAGCTTGAGACAACCGATACCTACATTTATCTTGGGCAGCAGATATGAACTAAGGGTCGCTTTGATGAAGAAATTAATCGGCGTATAAAACTTGGATGGAGAGCTTTTGGAAGAAACAGTACAATTTTTACGAGAGGTATGCCATTATGTCTTAAAAGAAAAGAGTTTAATCAGTTCATCCTGCCAGTGCTTACGTATGGAGCAGAGGCATGGACTTTAACTAAAAAAGACAAAGACTGCAGACAACACAAAAAAGCGTGGAGAGGTGCATGCTTGGTGTAACCAGGAAAGATAAGCAGAGGAACTCGTGGATAAGGAAAATGACATCGTGACCACAATGAAATCACTGAGATGGCAAGGGCATGACATGTTGCTAGAAGAACGGACCACCGACAGAAACCCGAAATTTTAGAATGGATTCCGAGGAACAAGAAAAGACCCAGAAAAAGACCCTATGGGAGATGGATGGATGAAATTCGAAAGCATGCCGGTGTGTCATCGAGGAGACAGGCTCAAGACAGACAATTGTGGAAGAAACAAGACAGACAAGAGTCGAAGAAACTTGGAGAGAGCTTCATCCAGCAGCGGATTCATAATAATTGACAATGATTATATATATATATTCTATCAAGATAAAGAAGAGACTGAAGCAAAAAAAAAATTTTTGACTCACACCAAGTACAACATAGAAAAGGTTATATATTGACCGGTGTGAGTAAAAAGCGAAAAAAATAATAGAAAAACAGAATGTAGTAAGTGTCGAGAATACCGAGCCTTGGCTTTATCAAGGACCAGCAAAACTCTTTTAAATTCTTATATCATCATCATCATTGTCAACCATTATCAATCCACTGCTGGACGAAGGTCTCCCCAAGTTTCCTCCACAACGGTCTGTCTTGTGCCAGTCTCCTCCATGTCACTCCCGCATACTTTCGAATTTCATCCACCCATCTTCCATGTGGTCTTCTTCTGGGTCTTTTCCTGTCCCTTGGAATCCAATCTAAAATTTCGGCTGTCCATCGATGGTCTGTTCTTCTGGCAGTATGTCCAGCCCATTGCCATTTCAGGGATTTAACTCTGATCATGATGTCTTCCACTCTTGTCATTTTTCGGATCCACGTGTTCCTCTTCTTATCTCTCCTGGTTACACCAAGCATGCACCTCTCCATGCTTGTTTGAGTTGTCTGCAGCCTTTGTATGTCTCTTTTAGCTAAGGTCCACGTCTCTGCACCATACGTAAGCACTGGAAAGGATGCATTGATCAAACACTTTTCTTTTAAGACATAATGGCATATTGCTCTTGAAAATTATGCTGTTTCTTCCAAAAGCTCTCCAGGCAAGTTTTGTACGCCGATTAATTTCTTCACCAATGTGACCCTCACTTGATATCTGCTGTCCAAGATAAACGTACATGTCTGTTATCTCCAGCTTTTCTCCATCAATCGATATTTCTTGTAAAAGCATTGTACATCACTTTTGTCTTCTGAAAGTTCATTTTTAATCCCACTTCTTTACTCTTGTCAGCAAGTTCCTGGATCATACTCTGTAGCTCTGATGGGGTAGATGCAAAAATGACTATGTCATCAGCAAAACGAAGGTGGGTTAGATAATCTCCATTAATCTTTATCCTTTTGTTTTCCCAGTTCAGTGATTGAAAGACATTTTCCAATGTGGCATTAAAGAGCTTCGGAGATATGGTGTCACCTTGTCTCACTCCTTTTCCAATTTTTATGTGTGTTGTATTTTCAAACAGCCGAATCTTTGCACTTGCATTTTCATAGATGTTATTAATAATATTAATGTATGCATCTTCAATACCGCAGGATTTCAGAGCCATTGCAACTGCTGATGGTTTCACCGAATCAAAGGCTTTTTCATAATCGATAAAAGCCATGCACAATGGAAGCTCATATTCCCTCGCTCTTTCAATTAGTTCTCTCAGTACGTGGATATGATCTATTGTGCTGTAGCCACTCCTGAATCCAGCTTGTTCTCTCGGTTGAGCCATGTCCAGTGTCACCTTCAAGCGGTGTGAAAGAACTTTAGTGAAGATTTTATAAACCACTGATAGGAGGCTGATAGGTCTGTAGTTCCTGAGATCCTCAATGTCACCTTTTTTATGTAGCAAGATCATTGTAGCGTTGTTCCAATCCTCAGGAATTTTCCCTTCATTAAGGCATCGAGTGAAAATTTGGGCGAGTACTGTTTCGATTTCTCCACTTGCTTCTTGTATGATGTCTACAGTAATTCCATCTTCTCCTGGAGCTTTTCCCCGCTTCATGTTCTTGATTGCATGTGCAACTTCTGCTGGAAGGACTGGAAGAACTCTGGTACTGGTACCTTTCATGATGTCTGGAGTACATGTATCATCCCTTTCATATAATTTGGAGTAGAAATCTTTCACTCTTGTCAAAATTTCGCCTCTATTTCTTGTTACAGAACCATCTTCTTTTCTCAGTGCCATAATCTGTTTTTCCCCTTACTGAGATGTCCCTTTGCTATCTTTAGGCTTTGGTTGTTTTCAATTGCTTTCCTTACTAGTTCACAGTTGAATTTCCTTACGTCTTCAGTGATACTTTTTTCGGATATATATATATAGAGAGAGAGAGAGAGCAATGAAGATTTACATCCGCAGGTGTGGCAGAATTAACACGCATCCCATTGCTTGGACAGACGACGTATACCGTCCACAAAGAAGAACTTTGGTTGCTCCTTGAACCGTTTGGATCTGTCAACATGAAAGTCTCATGTTGACAGATCCGAGCTATCGGCTGGGTGGTGCAGAACCTCTCATCCTTTCCGTGCTAACGCATCCTGCATAATGTTCGCAACATGCGAACGAAAATTGTTGTGCAACAGAATCACACCACGCGAAAGCATGCCAGGTCACCTATTCTTGATGGCTTTATGTAGCTTGTCCACTGTGCCGATGCAGTGGTTGACTTTGCTCTTAACGGGAGGCTCTTTAAAGTCCACCAACAAAAGCCCTTCATGGTCAAAAAATGCGGTCAGCATAACCTCACCGGCGGAGTCCTGCGACTTGAATTTTTTTGTTTTGGTGATCCGGGATATTTTTATTGCATGCTCGCTGGTTTGCTGGATGGCTCAAAGTGGTGCCTCCACGATTCATCACCTGCCACTATGCACGATAGAAATGTATCACCCTCTGCTTCGTAACACAGCAAGTGGTTCAAACTCCAACCCATGCTTTCTTCCTTACGTGGTAGGTCAGCATCCGTGGGATTCATTGTAAACACACCTTCCGATACTGCAGTGTCTTCGTAACCACAGTTTGAACTGTACCAAATGCCATAGCAAAGTCCTTTGTTTGCGAACATAAGCCCCGACGATGGTCCGCCCGTATTGCTGCATCAATCTTGGCGCTGGCTTCGTCTGTCGCAACAACTTGCACCTGGCCCGGCAGCGGAAGATCTTTCCTTTCCTCACGTCCTTCCCGAAACATTCGCGCACAGCCCGCCACTGTTGTCTTCGACACACATTTGTCACCATACACTGTCTGCATTCTGCGATGAATGTTGACAGGTTGACACCCTTCTGTTGTTAGGAATTGAATCACCGCTCACAGATCCACTTTGAACAGATTGGGAATCACACCGGCCATGTTGTCAACGATCTGCAGCACAAACCACACATGCGAAGGGAATGAATGCGTGCTCACTTCTGCATTGGTCTGCGCTTATCACGCAAGGTGTGACGTTATCATGATCCCCGTGTGCAGGCTCACGTGACGTGGTACGAAAGGGTTTCATTTGATCGCGCCTCATATATCCTATGAGCGTGTGCACACATATACCTGCACATATATATAGCCCCTTCCCAACAGGAATTCCTGGGTGCGGCACAAGCTGTATGCCATGGGTTTGGGCGCTACTGGGTTCAGTTTGCAATCTCGGCTGATACGACATGACGGAGCTCTCAACACCCAGCAATACATCACGGATGCTTTACAGGCAGACATGATACGCTTCCTCCAGAATTGTCCTGTCGCTATATTCTGGCAGCACAATGCTCGATCACACGTAGCTCGGAATGTCCAACACCTCTTCTATGCATGGCAGATATCGTTTCTTTCCTGACCTTCACGTTCGCTGAATATATCCCCGATCAAGCCTGTCTGGAACATGGTAGCTAAACAACTGGCCCGTCAAGCGCCTCCGCCACTCAGCACAAATGAACTATGATTTTGCTGCTTCTCAGAACGATATCAGAAACCTTTCCATTGAATACCACACCGTGTACAGACTGTTATTGTTGCTCCAAGTGGCTTCACACGATACTGAGATTTGAATCGACAAAATCTTCTATAGCTCTACAAATATAATCAGTTATCTCTTGCAACATGAGGAATCTGTGATATAAATTTCTTTTGAATAGCGCGATTCTTTTTTGGCGGTGCAATTTTCACAAACAGTAATGTACGTATTTGCTCGTGGTAACAGAAAAATTCAGTAATATTAAGATACAATAAGCTGTATGTAAAAATGGTACATTTAATAGGCGTTGAAAGTGTTTCAATCAGATAAAGATTAAAATGCTAGGATCATCGTTCTCACTGGTCTAGCTTCCCAATGCAAAACGAGGCTGATATTAAATCAGACTTAGATGTCTATAGATAATGTATACAGCCAGATATATAGTCAAGGTATAAATACATCCTTTAGTTTCAAAGAACGTGCAGGAAACTGTAACACTTTATCACGCTTCGGTCGAAAGGAAGTGCAAAGCAGAAGCACCCTTAAATTTAAAGCAAACTTCCTTGAAATGGTCCCATCCAAACAATTGTCTTTGTACAATACTTGACTCAGACAGCATCCTGTCACTTATTAGCTTACCTGCTGGCCACGCCCTTCTGAGCTCTGTTATTTGCATCCTGTTTGCTTGTTTATAGTGCTTATTGCTCTTTTATTTTATGTTTCACTAGTGCACAAATGTTTGCGCTATCTTCCTAGCCACTTTTCCGAGTTGGTAAGTGACTGTTTTACCGATATTCTTTCATAATTTATCACTTTGGGTCTGTTTATAATCTGTCCATCGTGACTCGTCTTGACTGTTTGCTCTGAACCTGATTGCTGCTTATTCAAGCCTTCCTGCTGCCTGTGTCTGCTCCACCCATCACTAGTAGTTCTCTGTGCTGCCTTCCTGGTGCTTCGCCTTGTTACAGTGGATCTGCGTGACATTTGCTGCTGTGTTTCTACAACACATTGTCCATGGCCTGTGCTTCTGCTTCTGGATTTGATTTCCCTTTCACGCCACCATCTGCTGCTTCCATGTCGTGTCTTCCAAATGTGTTGGATACGCCCCTGGACTGCTCTTCTTCTCATCCTGCTACAGATGTGTTCAACATTCCTGACATTTCTCCCAACATCCTTAGATTCATATATTTCCCCGTCAAGGTCCCACGCTCATTGCACACGTATCCGAATATTCAGTTCTTGGTAAATCAATGATCTGCACTCTTAGTTTAGGTGTCAAGCTGCACACCTATAAGTCTGCATTGTAGTTTCTCCCTCCTGGTGTAATAACATATTTTGCCAGAAAGCCCAAGTCCGTCCTTGTGTATTTTTTTTTTCACCTGATTATGTTTCTCAAGTCTCATTGACTAGCCTTTCTGTTGGAGATCACAGTTTGGTCCCTGTGCCCCTAGAACATTCTCCCGTTCTTCTTAATTTGTATCCTGTACCTTCGGAAGTTGCTGATGAGTTTTTACATGCATTTATTTCTCGGTGTGGGAGCGTTGTTGGTGATATTCGCAAGCTCCCCGCCGCTCCTGTCGATCAAGGTGATCGTCCTTATTTAGGCTTCCGACGCCAAGCCTTAGTTCTCTTCCCTGATATGGACTCCATTACTTCCTGCCCCACTGCTTTCCAGGTGCGTTGTGGTCATCACAACGTTGTTAAAAACGTGTTCACTGCCTATCATTGCTTCTCATGTAAAAAGCCTGGTCATCATGGCTCGCAGTGTCCGCTCACCTCTTCTTGTTCTTCCTCAACGGCTGTCAAGTGCCCATCACAGAACCCCTTTCTTCACTTCTGGTCACCACGCCTTCGCTTCCACCTTCTTTGTCTCCATCTCGATTGTTGTTGCCTTCCTCTGTTGGTCTTTTTCTTCTCCACCAGCGTCTTCTGCTTCGGTGCCTTCGTCTGTTGTCTGTGCTTTGTCACATCCCGTTGCCGACCGTTCTCCGCCTCTTCAGGTGCTGGCTTCTTTGTTTTCGCACATCACCTCGTCCACCCCAACTCCGGGATTTTCTGCTCCATCATCTCCGCTGTGTATGTCAGCATCGCCACCCTCAGACGCTCATCTTCTCTTCAGCCATCCCAGTACTCCGGTGTTCTCTCCGCCTGCTTCACCTTCTCGGAGCTCTTTTGATGCTTCTAGTGTTGTTGCCTTCATTTTGATTTCTGGTCCCGTGATCGGACCCCGCTTTCCAGCACAGCTACTCTTCTGGATTTGTGTGAAGCCTCACCTTCACCAGCTCCTGTTGCACCCTCAGTTGCCTCTTTGCTTGCGTCCTCCGCACATGATCCAGATCTTCCTTGTCAGACTTCTTGCTCGCTGTCGGTTACTCCTTCTTCATAGTCTGCTCTGCTTCATCACCACGTCCTTGCTGGTACTGCTCCTAATAGGAAGCGCCGACGTCGCTCTAATCGAAGGACTCGTACTAAGCGAACCGCGGTCGCTCAGCCTTCTCTTCATCGTTCTTCAGGTTCCGCTCCTGATTCTACTGTTGCTTCTTTCGCTGACCTTATTGGTACTCCCTCACTTTCCACTGCAATTGTCGCTCGCCTCCAGGCTCTTCCTGGGTATTTGAAGACTCTCTTCCTAGATGCTGCCTACCCTTGTTCTATGCCTCTTCTTGTGATGCTGCTTTGGATCACCTTCTTGACTCACATGATCCAGCTGATTACTCGAATATGATCGAGGATATTTTCTGCTTCCTCCAAGTTTTCGTTGACCTCCAAGTTTCCGTCTTACTCCTTTTCATGCTTCTGTTATGCGTTGTATACCCAACCCCCCCCCCCCCCCCAACCCCCCGTTGTATTCTATGTACCGCCAAGTTTTCTCATCTCGGTTCTCACAAACATCCGCCCGGTGCTTACTTCCGTGAACCCGTCACATCGTTTTGTTCACAGCCCTTCTTCCTGTGTGCATTGTTATGCGCGATTCTCCTCTTATACCTTTCATCACTGTCCTGGATTGCCCTATGTTGCTGTTCACGCCGAGTTAGTTTTTTCAGGTGCTCTGTGGGTTTGTTTTCCCTGTCTCGTCGAGTATTTGTCTTACATCATGCCCATGTGCTTCAGCGTACCTTCTACTGTTGTGCTACGTTTCTTGCTCATCCAGTGTGCCTCATCTCGTCAGATACTTACTGTTATTGCTTTGCCTCATGCTAATGGATTGCCCTGTGCTGTTACCTACACCATGCTATCTTTGCAAGTGTTATCTGTAGCACCTCGTTTTCTGCTTTTCATGCTGCGCCCCGGCTTCCAGTTCGGTGTAATCTCCATGTCCGTCATTCCTTCTGCTCAGTGACTGTTCCAGTGTGCTTCGCCTATCACAGATTGCTTTGTGGTGCTCGTTCAGCTTCATTTATCTTTGTATGTCCTGATTGACTTTTACAGACTGCTTTGTGCTGCTTGTCCAGTACCGTTATTTTTATTGTTTTTTCATGCCATGTATTTTCCGTTTTCTTGTGTACTAGTCCTCGAGACTTAATAAAGCAATGTTGAAACCGTCACGTTGCTTTTGGAATGTCTTTTCAACTGCTGCGGTTCAAAGCTAGAAACGGGGAGTTCTTTCAGCTAATGACAGGAACACAAAGAAGTAATTTGCAAAACAAATTACTTCTTCCTTATTCTCCATTACCCTTATTACAAATATCTCAAAAACTATTGAGATTCAAATGATGAAGAAGGAGCTCTTTCCAGTTCACACAATGCTAACGAATAGCTATCCTGTAATAGGAAATTTCCAGGAGAGGGGGGGGGGCAGGTGAAATCGTGGGCTACTAATATTCTTTTTTAAACATCTCAAAAACTAAAAAAACGATTAAGTGTTCAAATGATGAAAATGGCGTTTGAAATTTTGAATTTACATGGTGAGGGGGAAGATTGGTCGGTCTCGAATATATATATCTATATACATAAGTTCTCAATATTATTAATTTTTTCTCAAAAACTATTGCGGTTCAAACGATGAAAATGGATTTTCCCTCGGTTCCATACGATTTGCTAACGAATGGCTATTTTGAAATTTTGAATTTCCATGCTGGGGGGCTGGAGCAATGGTCGGCCCCCAATTTTCTCAATCTTTTTTTTTTAAATATCTCAAAAACTATTGCGGTTCAAACGATAAAAATTGAGTCCTTCGGTTCATACGATTTACTAACGAATGACTATTTTGAAATTTTGAATTTCCATGTTGTGGGCGGGCTGGTGAAATGGTCGCTGTCTCTCTATATATGTAAATTCTCAACATTATTTTTTGAATATCTCAAAAACTATTGCGGTTCAAATGATAAAAATGGAGTTCATTCCGGTTCATACAATTTACTAACGAATGGCTATTTTGGGAATTTTGAATTTCCATGGATGGGGGGCTGCTGAAATGATCGGCTCCAAATTTTCTCAATACTTTTTTTTTTAAATATCTCAAAAACTATTGTGTTTCAAACTATAAAAATGTAGTTCATTCCGGTTCATGCGATTTACTAACGAATGGCTATTTTGACATTTGGAATTTCCATGGTTGGGGATGGGGAGTGAAATGGTCGGACCCTCTCTCTCTATATAAATTCTCAATATTATTTTTTAAATATCTCAAAAACTATTGCGGTTCAAACGATAAAAATGGAGTTCATTCCAGTTCAGACGATTTACTAACGAATAGCAATTTTGGAATTTTGAATTTCCATGGTGAGGGGGGTGAAATGGTCGGACCCTCTCTATATATAAATTATCAATATTATTTTTGAAATATCTCCAAAACTATTGCGGTTCAAACGATAAAAATGGAGTTCATTCCGGTTCATACGATTTACTAACGAATGGCTATTTTGAAATGTTGAATTTACGTGGTGGGAGGCTGGTCAAATGGTCGGTCTCCTCTGTATATGTAAATTCTCAATATTATTTTTAAATATCCAAAAAACTATTACGGTTTAAACGATAAAAATGGAGTTCGTTCCGGTTCATACGATTTACTAACGAATGGCTATTTTGAAATTTTGGAATTTCCATGGGGGGGGGTGAAATGGTCTGTCTCTATGTATATATGTAAATTCTCAATATTATTTTTTAATTATTTCAAAACCTATTGCGGTTCAAACGATAAAAATGGAGTTCAGTTCATATTCCGGTTCATACGATTTACTAACGAATGGCTATTTTGAAATTTTAAATTTCCATGGTGTGCAGGCTGGAGGCTAGAGCAATGGTTGGTCTCTCTGTATATATGTAAATTCTCAATATTATTTTTTAAATATCTCAAAAATTATTGCGGTTCATACGATTTACTAACGAATGGCTATTTTGAAATTTGAAATTTCCATAATAGGGGGAGGGGGTCATGGTAGGCTTGCAACATTCTGTTTTAAATATCTCAAAAACTACTGCGGTTCAAACGATAAAAATGGATTTCATTCCGGTTCATACGATTTATTAACGAATGGCTATGTTGAAATTTGAAATTTCCAATTTTTGATGGGTACCATTTCACCCCACCCCCCACCCCTCCCCCACACACACACACTTTGTTTTTTTTTAAATATCTCAAAAACTATTGCGGTTGAAACGAAAAAAAGCACGTTCATTCCGGTTCATACGTGGTGCAAACAAATGGTGCAAAAAAAATGTACAAATTCCGTGGCGGGGTTATCGTTTCACCCCCCCCCTCCCCTGTTTTTTAAATATCTTCAAAACTATTGCAGTTCAAACGAAAAAAAAAAAAAAACTGAGTTCATTCTGGTTCATACGTGGTACAAACGAATGGTGTCTGGAAAAAATAAAAAAATCCGTTGGGGGGGGGGTTAAATGTACCTCGAATCGCCGCCGTCATCAGGGCGAAAGGTGGTGCTACATACTAGACAGGTATCTCTAATTCAATTGCTCTTCAGTGTATATTACTGGTGTAGTTTTAAAAAATCTACAGCTTACCCAGTAAATTTGAATCACAAAAGCTTCAAAATAATATGCTGATTGAAAAATGTTAATTCCTGAGTAAATTTTAATTGAATTAAAGAAAAAAGAAAAAAGCATGTGATGAGAGAAACTATTTGTTTAGCAGTTTGAACAAAAATGCTGGTTTTGCTGCTTTTTGAATTCCTAGCCTGTTTCTTAACTTAGAATGCACAATGTTAAATGTTGAAAAAATTATTTCAATTCAAGCTGAAGCAGATGTTGTTAGTAATTGCAAAATACTTTGCAGTTTTTTGGTTTTGTTTTTTTATTTTCTTTCCCTATGGAAAAGGAATTTTACCTGTCTAAAAAATTTACTGCAAGCTGCACTTTTTCTTCCATCATTGTTCTAGTGAATGGTGCAGATTTTGTCAAAAGTGTAATGAGAATAGTCAGGAATGTGTCTCCATAGTTTTTGCTGGCAAACTGTAAAGCAACTTCTTTTTCTTCAGGCATAATAAGTCACATCCATGTTTTTTACTTGAAAGTAAAGATCAATGAGAAAGGCCAAAAAATGAGCTGAAGATAAAGCTTGACCATATCTTTTTTGAAACAACTCCAATTGCTTTTCATTTAAGATGTCATTTAATACAATTTCCAACGTTTTCCACACTACAACTGCCTCAAATTTTGCAATCGGTCCTCTGGACTCTATCAAACATTGGCTATTGGTTGATATATTGCCAGCAAATCCTTGTTGGTTGATATGTTGCCAATAAACCCAAATTCATTACCTTTTCTTTGATTTTAGATTCAATGTTGCTATCTTTATCATTAACCACTATTGCCATATGAGTATTGGCCAGTTATTGATGTAACTTCTTAAACAGTCGCACATGGAATTCCAGCATACATCTTGGGGCAACACAAGAACTAATTCACCAGCTTGTTTATATGCTGATCTAACAAAATCCTGATTTTTGAAATACTTCACAATTTGTGTACTCTGCTCTTTGATGTTTGAAATCTGTAGATCTTTTGCAAGAAGGTTTAAAATGTGAGCTGTGAAACCATATAACATCAACATTTTTCTTCATTTCTTTCCTCATCTTTGTCATTTGAAGCATTGTCTGTTACAAAACTCCTAACTTCACGATGGAATTTTTTTTCTGCTGATTTCAAACTGCATAGAAATTTGTTCAAGGTAATCACTTGTATGGGGGATACTAGAAGTTTTAAAACTGTACACTAAATAGACATCACCATCTGAAGTTGTTACACAAGAACAAACAACTGGTTCATTATGGACATTTAAACCAGCCCATCTATACTAATGCAGACTATCTTACCTTTTAAAGACTGAGAACATTTCTCTCTTTCATTATCAAAACCTCATCTAACAAACAACCTGCTATATCCTATTCTGTTGGCGGCTTATAGCCAGGATGTAGCATTTCAATAAGGTTCTTGAACTCCTTATTTTCAACTATATGAAATGGAGAGATTGAAGAATAGATCATTCGATCAGTTGGCAGATCAAACATTTTTTTACTGTTCAGCTGTGGTTTGTGCCACAAATGAATCCATTCTCAATTTTTTAATTTTTTCTGTGCTGTCTCATGTTTAGTGGTTGCTTTAGGTACCAGTGACAGTTCTCTTTTATGCTGTGATTCCTTGGCAGGTGAAGTATCATAAACTTCAGCATATTTTTAATTAGTTGAAGTGCTAGGTTGATGGTCATTAACTTCATTTGTATTTAATGAACATAATGAGTAATGGTTTTTCATGCGTAATAAATCCCTGGATATCTTTTTCACACGGTTTGCACTTAGCACATGAACCTTTGCCACTCATATTTTTTATTTCTTTAAAATAGTTCCCAATAAAAAAAAAAATTCCCTTATAGCCAGGCTGACTTCAACACTTGTCCTAAAATGAGCTGAACACTGAAACCCTTAGCCACACAGTACAATGCAACAGGAAACTAACTGAGACTGATACTTTTAAACTGGCATTGGTTCCTGTTCATCTATTCTTTATCACCAGGGCTTAAAAAATGTAGTTGTCTGTGACAAGTGAAAAGTTTTATCTTAATAAGAGCAATGAGAGTGAACTTACCCTTACCAGTAGGTCCGTTCTCTCAGACAAGTAGACATTTCTCTGCATGTTAACTTCCATATTAATATCCATGGTTGGTTTCTGGCGTTTGGTGCGGTGGTTTTTATGTTGTCTTCGACATGTTCTTTTATTTGACTGAGTGAGCAATTTATTAACCTATACTGCAGAACTGATACGTTGGTCCAAGAAACCTCTTTTATACTTTAAAAACCCTATATTTACAATGACTTGAATAACACTAACCGGTAACCAAATTGGCTTATAAAAAAAATAAAAAAAGCCCCTATGTACATGAACATTTAGAAACCATAAACAAACTTCCTATTTACAAACACCAAAACATCGGAACAAAACATTTAAAAGCCTAAAATTTAATTATTCACAACAAACTTATCTCATTGCCCTCTATTTACAAACTCATCTCACACACTCATTCACGCACCACACCTCTGCCGTTCCCAACGTAGATTGCCCCAAGCAGCTTTCCACCCATCCAGGGTCATCATCTGGAGGCCAGTTGGTATCAGCCCTGCTATCACAGTGCGAGTGAGTGAGAGAAGCGATTTCTTGCGTCGGTCTCATGTCCCACGTCATATTGAACACATGGCCACCGTGGCTCCATCTGTTAAGAACTGTAGTTAATATTTTATTTTCTTCTGGAGTATTTTTTCCTTTTTTGTTCTATTTTTATTAGTTCTTTCCATTTTTCATTAAGTATATTTGGGTCATTATGATTACATACTCGATCCCTATTTTTTTCGATCAGTACTGATTCTGCAATACGCAAATGTCTTTCGTTGTTACATGATTTAATTATTTTGATGTCTTCAAATTTTGGGTATCTTTGATTATCTAAGCAGTATTGTATCAGTGCTGTTTTGGCTTCTTTTTTTTTTTTTTTTTGCCAATTATTTATGTGTTGTTGTAGGCGATGTTTTAATTGGTTTTTGGTACTCCCTATGTACGATATTGGTGGGATGCCTGTTATCGAAATTTCATACACACCTGCTTTTTCCAAGATACTGCTTTTTTCTGTATTATATTTTCCATCAATAAAATATTATTTATCCGTCAATAAAATTAACAATAAAACATGAAGAAGAGAATTCATTGCCTTACCTGGATGTAAAGGTTATAAAACAAAATGACCATATGCAATATAAAGTACATAGAAAACTAACATATGTTCCTGTTCTGATTCCATATTCATCAACACACCCTTATACACAAAAATGCAATAGCATTAAAACATTAATTAAAAGAGCAATTACACACTCCTCTAAAGAAGAATTTCAGAATGATGAGATCAAGTACATTAAAGAAATTTCATTTTGTTATGGATACCCACCACAAAAAATAAATAAATGGATATATGAAGTACAAGTTAAGATTCAAGATACCACAACCTCAAAAAGAAAAAAGGAATTACGATATGTTGGTGCTTTACCTTACCTTCCAAGAATATCAACAGAGATAAATAAGTTATGCCACAAATATGGAATTCAGATGGGAAACAAAGTACTAACGGTCAAAGATATAATAATTAATAATACGGAAAAAAGCAGTATCTTGGAAAAAGCAGGTGTGTATGAAATTCCGATAACAGGCATCCCACCAATATCGTACATAGGGAGTACCAAAAACCAATTAAAACATCACCTACAACAACACATAAAAAATTGGCAAAAAAAAGAAGTGAGAACAGCACTGATACAATACTGCTTAGATAATCAAAGATACCCAAAATTTGAAGACATCAAAATAATTAAATCATGTAACAACGAAAGACATTTGCATATTGCAGAATCAGTACTGATCGAAAAAAATAGGGATCGAGTATATAATCATAATGACCCAAATATACTTAATGAAAAATGGAAAGAACTAATAAAAATAGAACAAAAAAGGAAAAAAATACTCCAGAAGAAAATAAAATATTAACTACAGTTCTTAACAGATGGAGCCACGATGACCATGTGTTCAATATGACGTGGGACATGAGACCGACTCAAGAAATCGCTTCTCTCACTCACTCGCACTGTGATAGCAGGGCTGATACCAACTGGCCTCCAGATGATGACCCTGGATGGGTGGAAAGCTGCTTGGGGCAATCTACGTTGGGAACGGCAGAGGTGTGGTGCGTGAATGAGTGTGTGAGATGAGTTTGTAAATAGAGGGCAATGAGATAAGTTTGTTGTGAATAGTTAAATTTTAGGCTTTTAAATGTTTTGTTCCGGTGTTTTGGTGTTTGTAAATAGGAAGTTTGTTTATGGTTTCTAAATGTTCATGTACATAGGTTTTTTTTTTTTATATATATAAGCCAATTTGGTTACCGGTTAGTGTTATTCAAGTCATTGTAAATATAGGGTTTTTAAAGTATAAAAGAGGTTTCTTGGACCAACGTATCAGTTCTGCAGTATAGGTTAATAAATTGCTCACTCAGTCAAATAAAAGAACATGTCGAAGACAACATAAAAACCACCGCACCAAAGGCCAAAAACCAACCGTGTATATTAATATGGAAGTTAACGTGCAGAGAAATGTCTACTTATCTGAGAGAACGGACCTACTGGTAAGGGTAAGTTCACTCTCATTGCTCTTATTAAGGTAATTGTAAGCATGTACATTTTTGATTAGTTATAGTGATACTGTGACTTGTCAAGCAAAGAATTGAAAAGTTTTAGTTGACAAGTAAAATTTAGTACAGCTGTTTAAATTCAATAGACAATTATTTAAATGCTATGTCTCTTGTTGGATACATAAAAATATCAGTTTTTTAATAAGGCTTATTTTAATTCACAGAACTCATTCATAACTGTGCGCCAGCATGGGGAACTGGTTTCTCTGCGAAAGAAATCTGATATAGTGATACTGTGAGTCAAAACATCCGGGCATGGTGCGCTTAACAAAGAACATGAGGGAAGAAGCCACAAGTCTGGAGAATGATTTCCCAAAACACTGTGGGAAAAGATAGGCAGTGTTTACACTGCTTATATTTTCCATAAGCAGTGTAAACACTTCTTATCTTTTCCCACAGCATTTTAAGAAATCATTCTCCATGCTTGTGGCTTCTTCCCTCATGTTCTTTGTTAAGCGCACCGTGCCCGGATATGTTTTGACTCGCAGTTTTCACTGTCCGATTTCTTTTGCAGGGAACCCATGCCCCATGCTGGCGTACAGTCACGAATCAGATCTGTAAATTAAAATAGTTCTTATTTAAAGAACTGGTATTTTTATGTACAAGAGTAAGTCACATGCACGTCACGAGCCTTCGCTTGCAATTGGTGTCATAGATCAAAGGGCAAACACGGATTCCCGTGTTTCTGTGGAGCTGTTAGTAAAGTTCTAAAAGATTGAAGGATCTTGCATCACCTACTCCATACCTGCCAACATTGGCAAGAGCCTTGTCAGTAGTAATTAGTATTATTGCACGGCACACATAGCCATTTTTTCATGAAACGATCCATTTCTTTGTGAAAAAGAAATGCGTGCCACAACAAACAAGAACACTCTTGAACTTAACATGTACAAAACACAAATTTGATTCCCCTGGTAAGGGCATGATAGGTAACACTGCAAGATTTAAATTCGAAACTTCCACCAGTAAAAAATCGGTCAGCTGCGTTCAGAATTCCACAATGCTTGACAGACGAGGAAATCCGAAATTTGTAAAAAAAAAAAAAAAAAAAAAGAAAGAGCCTCAATTTTCCATCTCCCGTATCAAGCTTAAATGCAAAAACTTATGGGACTAGGGATATTTAACAACTCGGGAAGAGAAGGTACATCGCGCGAGGGGGCTGATCTTTGCTCTGTCTAAGTTCCAGTTTGGGAAATTTTCCCCCTATTTTCAAGCTGAAATAAAAATATTTATACAGTAAAATGTTATTTAACAATAATACTGGACAGAGGCAAAATTGCGAGAAAAAGAAATTACGATTACAAAAATAAAAAATCAGAACTCCGACGAGGGACCCTCCCCCTATTCCTGTTCACTTGTGCATTGATCTCATTAATGACCAAAACAAGTTAGTAAAATCATGCAAAGCATTGATTATGATACGCTTTCCAACATACCAGAAATCATTACTCAAGTTATGAGGATAATGGCTGTAGAATAAATCTCGCTCCTATGACCTGACCTTTGACCCCATTTCAATGATATTCAACAGAACCGGTAAAGTATACTTCCAGAACAACATGATAAAGTTTTGTCTCAATCGAAGCATTTTTATGCAAGTTATGACACATAAGGGCAATGGAATGTATCCCGCTCCTATGTCCTGACCTTTGACCCCACTTCACCCATTTTCAATAGGGTTCGTTCCCGGATGGTCCCCTACCACATACTAAAATTTCATTTAAATCGAACCATGTTTGCGCAAGCTATGAAGCATAAGGGCAATGGAATGTATCCCGCTCCTATGTCCTGACCTTTGACCCCATTTCACCCATTTTCAATAGGGTTCATACCCAGGTGGTCCCCTACCACATAAAATTTCATCGAAATTGAACCATTTTTACGCAAGTTATCGTGCGGATGGACGGGCAGACAGACAAAGCTGGAGCATATACGCTTCTTCAACCTACAGTTGGAAAGCCTAAATTATAACTAAAATGGCAGAATTCTTCAAATTCGTGGAAGAATCTTATGCCTGATGATTGTGGGGAAATATTCGTGGTGTCTAACTTCCGTTTTCGCAAATTGTTGCTTACATTTTCAAGCTGAAATACAAACATTTATGCAATGAAATGATATTTAACAATACTGGACACAAAAGCCACAGTGGGAGAAAAATATGATTACGGCAAAACCTTTTACTCCATTTAATTGCAGTTTTCGAAAGTTTGAAAACACGAAATACAACAGTCCCCAAACAGAAAATGACACCCCCCCCCATGTTCTTCAGTTTTGCATCGATCTTGAGAGTGATCTAAATGATGGGGGAGGGGCAGAATTCTGCGAATCTGTTTTAGAATCTCATGTATATCATAAAATAACAACAAAATTAAATAAAAAATAAAGCAAAGTGAAAATTCATAGAATTTGTAATTTGGACAGTGAGTTCCATAATCAGACAACAAAATCCGTAAAAACTATGGACAGGTATGCTACTCTAGAGGGAGAAAATAGAGTTTGGTTATTATAAACTGGTAATTAAAATTTAAATTAGGTTACAATGAAATATTATTGAAAATGTTTACAATTTCATAAATATTATTAAACGTGTAAACAATTAGATTTTAATTTTTAGTACTGAGTTGTTTTTCACGCAAGCCCTGTGCAGGGCTGTTGATTTTCAACTGAGAAGTGAGTTATTTGCCTGACTGGTAAGCCAGCATGAAATATTTCAAGCCCTGCTTATCATCCTCTACTACCAACCTACTAAAATAATCCTCCTGCTGAGTTAATGTACAAGAAAGGGAACACTGGTGAATGCAAAAGGTCAGATTCCTTTGCTATTGACAACACCTAACTTCTAACCTCCATGAAAGGAAATTAATGGTCCTGGAAGCCTGGGACTTATAATCTCATGGGAAAGGAACAAATTTCATTTTTAAGTTTTAGAGTTACCTTATGCCTTTATCGTTGCAATTAAGAAATGGCACAAAGAAAAATTCTTTGTAGAAATAAAAAACACATTTACAACCAAATGTATTTTAACTTTCATGGCTAAAATAATATTGTTCTTAGTTTCAGCATGAAGTTGATTTTGTTTAATGAATAACAGTGCTAAATTTAGCACTGTTAATTTGAGCATATGCAGTTTTAAGTTTAATGGACTTTACAAATACATAATGGAAATTTGAAAATTTCTATTTGTGATTTAAATCAATGATTTTTATTCATGATTTAAATCAGGTGATTTATATCAATGAACCCTGGTTAACAGTACTAAAGCTGCATTATTAGCACATTTTTTGTGAAAATAAGAAACGTAGTGCAATCAAAAAGTTCCGAGACTAGATACGTAGCGCGCCTGCAGATGTGCGAGCAGCGATCAAGGGCAGTTACCATCATGAGTCATTGTGCCAAGTGGCGTCATTCTATGAACATTGAGAGCTGTGCTACACAATATTTGGTGACCACATGCAAAAAACAGCTGCGATTTCGGCAGCGAGTGAACATCAAATTCTTTGGCAAATCAGGAATGGAGACACATGAAATGTTGCGACAGGCTTACGGCAATGAGTCGTGTGAGGTGTTTTGAGTGGCACTCGTGCTTCAAGAGCAGCAGAATGGCACTGGAAGATGACGAGAGGTCAGGGCGACCACCCATGAGTAAAACCCCCAAAAATGTGGACATGCCTGGGGTGTTGCATCGTAAATTCATCCCCCAGAGCCAGACCGTCACCAGCCTTTTTACTGCGATGTTCTGTGGCGTCTTAGGCAGGACATTCACCACAAACGACCTGAAATGTGGTGCAGGGGCAATTTCCTGCTCCATCGCGACAGCTCACAGAGCATTAGCAACATGCCAGTTTTGCAGCTGCAACAGCATGACTACCCTTCCTCACCACCTTACTTGCCGGATTTGGCCCCCTTGGACTTCTTTCTGTTCTGGACGCTGAAGCTCAAGGGTCACTGTTTTGAAACCGTGGATGAGATCCAACGCGAATCGCAGACGGTGCTTGACACGATTCATGAACAGGACTTCCAGGGAGCGTTCCAACAGTGGCAAAAACGCTGGCAGCAGTGTGCCGCTGCCCAAGGAGACTACTTTAAGGGAGATCATAGCCAGACCTAAGTAACGTAAGTACTTTGTTGTATATCGGCCTAGTCTCAGAACTTTTTGATCGCACCTCATATTGTTTATGTTATCACCTTGTCTGGCTGGCCGGGGATGCTATATCACTTCAACTATAAGTTTGATTTGTAAAATTCTTTTTGTATTGGGAAGCTTGAAATTTGAGAATAATGATCTTTTTGCAGACTGTTTTTTTTTTCCCCCGATGCACAACTTCGCCCCTAGAGGGCGTAAATGTAGATCCTATTGAATTCAAAATGCATTTTATTTCATATATTTGCTTCTAAATATCCGATTGATTTTTTTTTTTTTTCGATGCCATTTATAAAGACTATTTTAGTTACAGTCTCTTTTTCAAGTAATGTATAGATTTTCCGCTAGGGCGCATAAAGATAAATCACGGTTTTCCCGATATCTCCGCTTCTAAATGTCCAATTTTTAAAATTCTTCCTGCGTCGTATACAGCTCTTGATCAGAAATTTTTTGCATGTAATTTCTCACTTTTGGTAAAGAATGGTTTAGCCGCCAGGGGGCGTAAATGTTTATTTCTGTTTCTGTTGTATTTGCAACGAAAACTGAGCTTCTGGAAACTTGATTGAAAAAATTCTTTTGTGAACCGATACTGCTCACCTCAGAAACCCTTTTGAGAATACCTCCTGCTTAAAATAGTTCATAGTTTTCCCACCCGGGACGTCAATATATATCTTACTTTTGTCAATATCTATGTTTCTAGGAGTCCGATTTTAAAATTAAAAATGTTCTTTTTTAGAGTGCATTTTTGGTGCAAAATGTTTCTCGTGTAATTTCAAATTTTTCTTAATGCACAAGTGTGTCACACCAAAGTGCAGTTCACGTTTCCTTTTACAGCAATATCTGTGGGACTAAAAATCCGATCAAAAATATATTTTTTTCAATCAGATACTACTAACTATAAAAAACCCTTGTGTGCATTTTCTTCCCCAAATAATGCACAATTTTGCCCCTATAGAGGGCACAAATATTTAATGTATTTTCTTAATATCTGTACTTCTAAATGTCTGATTAAAAAAATCATTTTAACACCAGATACCATTTACCTTACAGAACGCTTTAGGTTTGTATATGAGTTTTGTAGTTCACAGTTCTGCTGCAAGGAGGTGTTTGTGTACTTCTGTTTGCAACTGTATCTCTGCTTCTATAAACCCTATGGATAAATTCCTTTGTTTTTACTGTATGGCATTCACTACAAAAAGATGCTCTTTAAATAATGCACAACTTTCCCTCTAGGGGATGTGAAGGTCAAACCCCTTTTCTTGCTATCTCTGCTTCTGGGAGATGTTGTATTTAAAAAATTCTTTTTCCTTAGCATAGCTTTTGTCAAAGAATTTTACCTATTTTCAACTTTTCCATTATGCAAAATACTTTCACTAGAAGGCTCAGAGTTATATTATGTTTCCTTCCATATCTCTTATTTTAATTGTTTGATTTGAAAATCTTTGTCTCAGATACCTTCCTTCTGATATGAGAAACTTTTTGTGCACCATTTGTTAATTTTCGTAACATACTTTTTAGCCACTGGTGGACTTTAGCCAACCGTTGCACTGTGCATAAGATTCTTCTCACATTTAATGGCACTCCATGGTGATTGAAATTTAATAGTACTGCACCTGTACTGAAAATCATGTGAACATTTTTTATACTAGTGTCTCAATCTGTAGGCTGAAATGTAGAATGTAGTTTTGAAATTGAAAAGAAAACACTTTTTGCACAAAATAAAGCATTGGCTGTGTTATGAAAGGGCATGTGCAAGGAATTTCAGAAATAAAGTGCAAAATAAAATGTGCCAGTAGCACGATAGAATTTGGACATAAATACATAACCATTACTAATAAGTATTAAAACTTTAAAACTTGCTTAAGTCACTTAAGAAAGTTCAAGCTTTTTGACTGATAATTTCAGTCTTCGTCAGCCTTGTGACAGATGGACGATGATGATGGCTGTGGTTACCAGATCTATAAAGTTGTGTGTTATTTCTTTTTTGAAATTAACTTCCATGTCAGTATCATGATGAAAGGGGAATCAGAATTGCATTTCTTGGAGCTGAGAAAAATTTCCAAACTTTCCTGATAGTGTGACGAAAAATAATTAAAGAATTGGGCAATTTGTTTAATGTCATTCTAAAGACAAATTGCCCCATTCCTAAATACTTTTGTGTTATGCTATCGGGAAAGTTTGGAAATTTTTCTCACCTCCAAGAACTGCAATTCTGATTCCCCTTTCATCATACTATTAACATGGAACTCAATTTTAAAAAAGCAACTCATATGACTTTACAGATCTGGCAACCACCACCATCGTCATCGTCCATCTGTCACAAGGCTGATGAAGACAAGTTTTCAATCGAAAATCTCCCTTAAATTAAACTTAAGCATGTTATAAAGTTTTTGATACTTATGCATGGTAGCTTTCTTGTAACACCATGTCATGATTAAAGTTTTAATTTAATTATGGAAAAAAATTATTTTTCTCTGGCAAAGTTTGATACAAGTCACACTTTATTATTATTATTTTTTTTTCATTAGGCTTTTATCAACACAGCAAAAGAAATTTATGAAAAGATTCAGGAAGGTGTCTTTGACATTAATAATGAGGTAAGTATTTTGGAAATAAATTGTCTGACAAAGAAATAAAATGTGAGTTTTAGAGTTTTTTTTTTTTTTTTTTTTTTTTTTACATTTCGCTACTTGAAAATGTGTGGTAAAAGTAACTGCCAAAGAACTATAGTTCTCAAGTTTACATAGAAAGCAGAAAAATGGTGACAAGTATGTGAAATACTGAAAATTTGGTTTTGATTTGTGTTTTATATAGACAGCAAAAGTCATTTTGCCAGGACAATTATATCTTTAACAGTAGCAAAGGGATTTTGCAGTTTTCCTTTTATTAATGTTTCACAACAACTAGTTGCTCATTTGTTGTGAGTAATCAAAACATGAAGCCATTCCTATAGGTGGCCAACTTAAAGAATAAGGTAATTTTGTGTTGGGATATTGCTTAGTTTGGCAATCATATGCAGTCTGCATAAGCTACAGTAATTTTCAGGGTAAGAGCCACAGCTGTTATCATTTAAAAAAAAAGTGCAGTTTGCCCGCCCTTTTGCTCTTGTGCTAATGCGGTGCTTACCCTGATTTTTTTTTCTGAACTACTGTTCAGCAAACAGCAGTAGTCTGGGGCTGAAATCGCCTTAAAAAAAAAAAAAAAAAAAAAAAACAGCCATGAATTCCGCCCGCCCTTTTATCTGTTTATCTGTACAAGGCATACATGAGATTCTTCTGCGAATTCGCGGAATTTCGCTTTTTCGGCATCATTTTGGTCATTCTCGAGGTCATTGCAAAAATGAAGAGAAATTTTTCAGGATTTTTAGGGGGGAGGTCGTCGTTCTATAGAAAAATTAAAAAAAAAACGGAATTCCGCGATTCCGCTTTTTTGTGGAGTAAAAGAACTAAGCGCTTTCTAGCTTAAAGCGTTGTTTTTGGAGCAGACGCGGGGGCAAGAAGAAATGTTGGAGGGTGGAGTCAGGAGCTCAATTCGTTTACGGCTGTCAGCAATGGATGGGATGTCAGTCACTTGAGCATCGCAGCGCAAAGGGGGAAGCTCCGCCTACTTCGTGCGTTAGGGAAACTACCGCAGCCCTTTCCGTGTCTTGCGGGAAATCGCCACTCTGCATTCTATCAGGGCCAAACTACCTGCTTAATTCTATTCGTGACGTCATCGCCAGAAACTCTCTCTTGTAATTTGCAAATGTACCCGAATGCGTTCCCGCTTTTCTGAGATTGTTCGAGAATCGAAGCACTCGTGAATCCTCTTCCTACGGAGTATGCCAAAAAATACGAAATATCTGTAATTATTACGGATTTCCCCTGGGATTACGGGTGACTAACAAAAAAATTATGGATATTCAGATTTTCGCTGTTATTAAGAAAGTTTTACTGATTTTGTAAATAATCGACGTAAAAGCCTCTGAACAAAGTTCGTAACACAGCCCTTTGTCATTTTCTTTTTTTCTCAGGTGGTGGAATTTGTTTTGCTTGTTTCAAAGTGTGAACAAAAAAATGCCCGTCGTGCTTCTTTCGCCGTGGCCCGGGATTACGTCGACCTGAAGCATCTGAATAAAGTTCGTGACGCAGCTTTCTTTTCTTAAATTCGTTCTACCCCCCCCCCCCTCGAAGAGAAAGAATTTGTTTTGCTTGTTTGAAAGCTAAGTGGAAAGGAAGAATGGCGCCGCGCTGCGGAATTATGTAGGCCTGGCAGGCTTCTTTTGCCGTGATCCGGAATTACGTTGGTTCGGACGTGCTTTTGCTGTTGCCCGGAATTGCGTCTGCCCGATGCCTCTGAACCATGTTCGTGACGAACTTTTTTTTTCTAAGGAGGAGGAATGTGTTCTGCTTGTTTGAAAACTTAGTGGAAAGAAAGCACGGCGCCCGGCTAGGATAACGTCGGCCCGAAGCCGCTGAACAAAGTTCGTGACGCAACTCTGTTTCTTTCCTTTCTTTTTTTTTCTAAGGAAGAATGTGTTTTGCATGTTTGAAAGCTAAGTGTAGGGGGGGCACGGCTTCGGGCCGTTATTACGTCGGGCCGAAGCCTCTAAAAAGTTCGTGACGCAGCTTTCCGGTTTTTTTTTGCTTTTTATTTTAGTCTTTCTTTCTAAGAAGGAATTTGTTTTGCTTGTTTGAAAGCTAAGTGGAAAGAATGTGTCATGGGAGGCTCAAAAACAGGGTGAAAAACAAGAATTCGGCAGAGAAAATCTCTCCACTTGCTTGACGTTGATGTAGATTCATGTCACCATATTCACAATGCAAGCAAAAAATTTTGCAAGCCATTTTATAAGGTTACATTGAGAAATACTTTATTGACTTCTTCAATGACTAAAAACTAAGCTGTGGATATATGTTTCTAATTCTTGCAAGTTTCTAATTGCTTGACTAAATTCACAAACTTTCCTAGACAAATACTTTTAACCTCAGGATTTAGCTAGTAAAGATTCACATGTAAGTTTTAAATCTGATTTTTTAAAATATTTCATTTTATTTTGTTCTTAAATCCCTACTTTTCTATTGTGAATATAATAATGTGCTTCACTTTAATATTTACTTACATAATTTACAGAAAATAATTCCATATGGCTAGTGTAATCTTAAATACTGTATATATGCTGTATTTGAATTTGCTCACCGCGCGTTTGCGTGTCCCAATTTTCCACCCAGTTAAAAAGTTCAGCTTTTTTTGTCATCGGCCGGTCTCATGTATGACAAGGTTGTCGAGAACAAGAAGACCCATTACCATATTTATTTATTTTTTTCCAGTGACTTGTCTTTTCTACTTTTCTTACAAAACTGCTCTGAGCAAAAGTCTTAGAACAAACAAAGATCTATCAAAAATACCAAAATTTGCCATTGTGTTATGTCACTAAATTTAATATTAATGATAAAGGAATAGATTTACAGACCTTGGATGCATTAACACTTTTTCATTAATGCAACTGGTAATGTACTTTGATTTGAGAATTGTAACATACTTGAGCATTTGACTAGTTTTTTTGAGTGGTCAAATGTTGCATACATTTTGACTAGTCAAGAGTCAGAAAAAATGGTTTTACATCTGTAAGTGGTACCAATAGTGATGGCAACAGTTAAATGTTTCCTCATTAAGAACAAGTCTACCTACCCTTTCACTTGGAACCCTCAATCCAAGGCATTTAGCCTGTTGTGATGTATAAGTACACTGGTTTCCATAAATTAAGTAACAAACCGAAAAATCACGATAATTGGGCAAAATAGTTCAAATTGAATGAAATTTCTATATGTTACAGGTGAAGGCATACAGCATTGATGTACAGAAGGCAAATGAGTAGCACTGCCAACACTTTGTGCAAATGCGCAAGAGCTTGAAACCAGCTGTTTCGGTGGGAGTCACCAATTCATGTGCTGCGGTGAATGACAAAGATTTTGAGATAACTATTTTGCTAACATGGCTTCAAGATGTCATTTACCAGCGGAGTTACGCTACAGAGCAATAGGCCAACTCAAAGCAGGGCAACGGCAGGCAGGCGTTGCAAGATGGTTCAACGTCAATCGTTCTGTGGTCAGCAGGATGTGGCAGCAGTTCACAGCCATGTGTGCAGCTTCCCAACAGTACAGCTAAGGTAGGCCAAGGGCAATGACCTCTGCAGATGACCGGTGTTTGTGGCTTTCGGCACAGTGGAATAGGACGGCAGCCACCGGACGGATGGTATCAGCTTCAACAGTACTCAGAAGATTACATGCAGAAGAACTGTATGCTTGGCAACTGGTATTATATGTGTGTCTCACCCCCTGCCACCAGTGAGAATGTTTCAGTTCGGCACGAATGCATGTGAACTGGACTCAAAATCAGTGAAGGCCCATTCTGTTCACTGATGAATCGCGATACTGTTTACAGAGTGTTTCTCGCCGAGTTTACATCTGGAGTGAGGCAGGTGCTCGCTGTCCTTCCACTAATATCCAGGAAGGGGCACCTCTGGTGGTGGTAGTGTTTTGGTGTGTGCAAGCATATTGTTAGGTGGCTGTACCAACCTCTATGTGTTGCCACATTGAAACCTCAATGCTCAGAGGTATAGAGACAACATTTTGGACCCTATTGTTCATCTTCATGTGGCCACAATTGGCGATACATTTGTACTGCAGGCAGATAACACCTGCCCTCACACAGCTCGCCTCGTGCACCAGTACCTGGAACAGGAGACTATAACCCGTATAAAGTGGCCAGCACAGTCTCCCGATCTGAATCCCATTGAGAATGTCTGAGGTGTTCTCGGTAGGCGTGCTGCTGGCTTCTGGCCCTCTCCCCAAACCCTGCAGGGGCTCCTCACTGCTTTGCTCGTGCAATGGACGCAGCTACCCACTGAACTGCTTGATACCATAATTAACAGCATGGAACATCACTGTCTGGCCGGTATTGCTGTTCAGGGTAACCACACTTCATATTGAAGCACCTTTTTCCTATTTCATCTAGATACCAATTTTTCTGTATTTTCATATTTGCATCACTCATACAAAATGTAAATGCATTGTATCACATGTTCTTACGTTTTGTTGTTGCATTTGGTCTGATAAAGCTTAACACCAAATTTCATCTGAATTGGTTGCATATTTTTTTGAGTTATGATTTTTCCATTTATTGCTTAATTTATGGAAACCAGTATAGTTGGTAATTACATTAAATGGTAATTACCCTCTAAATGGCAGTTACCATTTAGAGGATAAATAATTTGCTAACTTCCTTACACAACATCTCAGAAAGCAGTAAATGTATGTCATTGCGAATCAGCAGAAATAATGGTTGATGCATAAGATTTTTTTCTTTCAAAATTTCACATGTAATTGTGTTATGAATAAGCACAGAGTGGTAACTTGCCAATTTCAAATTTTGCTGTCACTTTTATTGTCGGAAAAGTGCTTGCAAAAAAGGTTCAATGCAAATAGGGGCAAAAAATAATATTTACATACAGTACTATGGGAGAGCTGATTTCTTCAAAACAAAAGTTATTAATAATATTTAATTAGCTAAAATTCTGAAACTCGGTGAAAGTAAGACTTATCCTACCAGAATAAGACTTCTGATTACAGAGGAACAACCTTTTGAAAAAAGAAAAAAACAATTAGCTCCTGTACAAAGGTAGTGAGAGATGGGTTTGCCTCCTTGGGGCATTCCATGGGCAACAATGGCACACAGGACAGCAACAAGGGCCTCTGTGAATCTTGGAGAGGTGCCAGTTAGTTCTGTGTGGCATTGTTGGCAAAAAGACCCCAGCTCACTGGGTTATGTTCTAGAATCCTTAGGTTGAATGACCAACTGGAACCGTCAGCTGTGGGCTGATCCCCTCGCTGATATACTTCCCTGATTACAAAGACTGTGCTGTGCTGAGGATGTGTTGTGTGTAAATGAAACTAAAAAGAAAGAAATTGGGATAGAAGAAATGAATGGAATGGTGTGTGTGTGTGTGTGGTCTGGAGTGTTGGATAATGTGAGAGGACAGGCTGGTGTGGTCTGATTTTAAGTGAAAAGATGAACAACTTGATTCACTTATAGCTGCATGAGTGAAAGAATTCTCTGGATTCGTTTGAAAGTGTAACTTCAAAGAATAGTAATTGTTGTAGTGTATGCTCCTTATGACTCGGAACCTTCTGATGGGAAGGAAGATTTCTGGAATGAGCTAAAGCTGTTTTGAGCCAGTTTGGTGCTGAAGAGAAAGTTATAATAGCAGGGGATTTCAATGCTAGAGTAGGTGTGCAGAATGGGATTTCTGATAATGTTCTGGGTAAGTTTAATGATCCTGGCATGAATGATAATGGTAAAAGATTAATTGAACTGTGCATCGAAAATGGATTGTGGTTATTTAATTCATTTTTCAACCACAAGTATATCCATACATACACTTGGGAAAGTCGTACTCTCGGATTAAAGGGTGTGATAGATTTTGTTGTTTATGATCAGCATCTGAAAACACTTAGTAGTTGATACCTGTGTGATGAGAGGTGCAGATGTTGGCTCTGATCATCACCTGTTAGTGTCACAGGCGAAACTGAATGTTGGTTGGAGAATAAGGTATAAAAAGATGCCTGTGATGAAAAGAATAAAGGTTGAAAGGCTTTCTGAAGATCATCAGTGTTACTCTGATATACTCGGTGAACGTCTAAATGAGTTGAAGGCAAGCTAAAGGGATGTAAAAAAGAAGTGGACATGTTTTAAGAACTGTATTGTCACTGCCGCTGAAGAGGTCTGTGGTACTGCAACAGTGCATAATTTTAAAGGTGATCCTTGGTGGAACAGTGAGGTTAAAGAAGCAGTAAAGCGAAAGAAGAAAGCTTACTTGGGGATGTTGCAAGGTAGAGTCTCGGAGGATGAATATCGCTGTAAGAAGCATGAGGCAGCAAAGCTGGTTCGCCAGAGTAACATACATAAAAATCTTCTGCGGATTCGTAGAATTCCGCTTTTTTATCATCATTTGGGTCATATTCAAGATTGATGCAAAGCTGAAGAGAAATTTTGGGGGGTATATTAGTTGGGGATGCCATTTTTTTGGCAGGGTATGGTTTTTGATCTTTCAAAACTTACAAAAACGGAAGCTAAACAGAATGAAGACTTCCCCCATAATCGTATTTTCTTTTATTTGTGATGTTCCCCTGTCCAGTATTGTTAAATATAATTTTATTTCATCATGAAAAATTGGAGGAAAACGGAAGTTAGACAGCGCTAAAATTTCCCTGTAATCTTCAGGCACGAGATTCTTCCGAGAATTCGAGGAATTCCGCCATTTCCATTATCATTCCAGTGGTTCTCGAGATAGATGCATAACTGAACAGTAATTTTTTAGGAAGTGATGGTGGGGGTCACTTTCCATCTGAAAGCAGAATTCCAGCTTTTAAAACCTTTGAAAATGGAAGTTGGACAGAGTGAATATTTCTCCCGTAATCATAATTTTTTCCCTCATGATGTTCCTTCTACCCAGAATTGTTGTTAAATACCATTTTAGTCCATAAATATTTGTATTTCAGCTTGAAAATAGAGTAAAAATTTCTGAAAACAGAAGTCGGAAGAGGCGAATATTTCGCCTGTAATCGTAATCCCCCCCCCCAACGTTTCTCTGTCCTGGGTTCTTTTTGTTAAGTGTCAATAATGTTGCATTTGATGTGCTCCATTTTAATATTTATATAAATAAACTTCAGTGAACAATTCTGTCTTGCTCATGCTGCGTTATATTCATACTTTCTTGCTGCACGTTCCAATTTTTCACCCGGTGAAAAAGTTTAGCTTTTCTTTCATCATCAGTCTCGTGTATGGAGTAAGGCAAAAGATAGAAAGGAAAAGGAGGAAAGGCACGATTTGGCTTTTCGGAAAGATAGAAAAACATTCTGGAAGTGCATAAGACATAGGAAAAATAGGGGAAATAAAATTCTAGGTTGTGTAAAGAATGGGGTTGGAGAAATGATATGGGAGCCCAATGAGCTAAGTGAAAGAGGGCTGAGTACTTCTGTGATTTATTAGGTCATTAAAGCAAAGATGATTCTGAGGCAGAAGCAGATGTCATAGTGAGAGGTGGAAGCACTGGTGGATCTCAAGAGAAGAGGTGTGTAAAGCTCTAAAATCTCTTCAGAATGGTAAGGCTTCCAAAGTAGATGGCATATATGCTGTGATTGACTGCTTAACTGAAATTTGCCAGTTATGTTGGGAGCTATGAATGGTCCGGGGTCCCTCAGGGTTGGAGGGATGCTACTATTGTTCCCTTGTACAAGGGAAAAAGTTATTTGACTGAATGCAAGAACTATCGGGGTATCAGTTTGCTGAGTGTGCCAGGAAAAGTGTTTGGGAAGGTCATTGTTGATAAGGTACAAGGTCTTACGTCAGAGAAAGTGTGGGATGTACAGAGTGTTTTATGCCTGGTAACGGCTGCACTAATAAAAATTTTGGCTCTGTCCGTTGGTAAAAAAGTGTTTGCGGCCTTCATAGATTTAGAGAAAGCTTATGACAAAGTAAATAGGACTCTTCTGTGGAAGGTACTGAATAAATATGATATTGCTGGGAATCTACTTAATAGTGTGAAAGCTATGTACGCTAGGGTGGGCCATTTAAATAAGCAAAATATATATATATATATATATTTGAATTGGGATGTAAGGTCAGGTGATGCGTAACATCACAGCCTCTCCTTGACAAATGTCAACCCCGCCTTCTCGTGGTGCATCCTGTTCCCACTAAAGGGGCTCTGACGACCGCCAATAGCGGTATAACTATACCATCGGGATTAGAGGAAATTCTATCCCACACTCACCAACCCGCTTGGCCAGCGTGGTGAGTTATGGCCAAACCCCTCCAAAATGATTCCACAACTTAAATCTTGGCCCTCAGTCTCCGGCAGCTGGAATGTACCTGGCCAAGGCAGCGGCCAGTGCGACATGAAGGCAGAGGGTGCTAAGAATCCCCGGAGGACCGGACTAGGCTGCCATCTGATGCTGACCTTGGCTACGTACAATGGACGCTCCCTATCTTCTGATTCAAGGCTTCTTGAATTGGAAGAGGAACTACAAAGGATCGAGTGGGACATCGTGGGGCTAAGTGAGGTAAGGAGAAAAGGAGAAGATCTCATCGAACTGAAAAGTGGACATCTCTTCTACTATCGTGGGACAGATACTGGCAGAACTAGTGGTGTTGGATTTATAATAAACAAGAAACTGAAGGATAAAGTTGTAGAAGTTGAAAGTTCCTCTGACAGAGCTGCACGACTTGTTATCCAACTCTCGAAAAGATACCAGGCTCAGATTATTCAAACTTATGCACCCACCACAAGTCATCCTCAAGAAGAAATTGAAGAATTTTATGAGGAAATTTGTCATCTAAATAATAAAGGTAAGCAGCACTTGAAAATAATTATGGGAGATTTCAATGCAAAAATAGGGCAACGGCAACAGAATGAAACTTCAGTAGGTAAATTCGGTCACGGCAACAGAAACCAGCATGGAAATACTCTCGTTGAGTTTGCAGAGGCAGAAGGGTTTTTCATCTTGAACTCCTTCTTCAAGAAAAAGCCACACAGGAAATGGACATGGAGACATCCAAATGGGACGACAAGTGAAATTGATTTTATTATGTGTAACAAAAAATTCGTCATAGAAGACTGCAGTGTGCTAAACAAGTTCAACACAGGTAGTGACCATAGATTGGTGAGATGTAAGATGCACCTCAACACTAAACTTGAACGTGGCAAGCTCATAAGACAAACAAAATCTATTGACATAACCAACCTTAAAAAACACCATAATACCTTCAAGTTGGAACTGAAGAACAGGTTCTCTGCTTTAGGAGGCCTAACATCGGAAGAAGTGGACATCTCTGAAGTTAACAGAAAAGTAACCAAAGCTCTTATGGAAACAGCAACAAAATTAGCTGGGTCTAAGAACAAGTTGCATGTAAATAAATTATCAGGAAAAACGAAAATGTTGATGCAAAAAGAAGAGAGATGAGGACAACTAAAGAAGATGTGACTGCCAAAGTGGAATATATAGAGCTATGCAAGACAGTAAGAAAAAGTATCACTGAAGACGTAAGAAAATTCAACTGTGAACTAGTGAGGAAAGCAATTGAAAACAACCAAAGCCTAAAGATAGCAAAGGGACATCTCAGTAAGGGAAGAAAACAGATTATGGCACTGAGAAAAGAAGATGGTTCTGTAACAAGAAATAGAGGCGAAATTTTGACAAGAGTGAAAGATTTCTACTCCAAATTATATGAAAGGGATGATATATGCACTCCAGACATCATGAAAGATACCAGTACAAGAGTTCCTCCAGTCCTTCCAGCAGAAGTTGCACATGCAATCAAGAACATGAAGCGGGGAAAAGCTCCAGGAGAAGATGGAATACTGTAGACATCATACAAGAAGCAAGTGGAGAAATCGAAACAGTACTCGCCCAAATTTTCACTCGATGCCTTAATGAAGGAAAGATTCCTGAGGATTGGAACACCGCTACAATGATCCTGCTACATAAGAAAGGTGACATTGAGGATCTCGGAAACTACAGACCTATCAGCCTCCTATCAGTAGTTTATAAAATCTTCACTAAAGTTCTTTCACACCGCTTGAAGGTAACACTGGACATGGCTCAACCGAGAGAACAAGCTGGATTCAGGAGTGGCTACAGCACAATAGATCATATCCACGTGCTGAGAGAACTAATTGAAAGAGCGAGGGAATATGAACTTCCATTGTGCATGGCTTTTATCGGTTATGAAAAAGCCTTTGATTCGGTGAAACCATCAGCAGTTACAATGGCTCTGAAAACCTGCGGTATTGAAGATGCATACATTAATATTATTAATAACATCTATGAAAATGCAAGTGCAAAGATTAGGCTGTTTGAAAATACAACACACGTAAAAATTGGAAAGGGAGTGAGACAAGGTGACACCATATCTCCGAAGCTGTTTAATGCCACATTGGAGGGTGTTTTTCAGTCGCTGAGCTGGGAAAACAAAGGGATAAAGATTAATGGAGATTATCTAACCCACCTTCGTTTTGCTGATGACGTAGTCATTTTTGCAACTACCCCATCAGAGCTGCAGAGTATGATCCAGGAACTTGCTGACAAGAGTAAAGAAGTGGGATTCAAAATGAACTTTCAGAAGACAAAAGTGATGTTCAATGCTTTTACAAGAAATGAAGATTTATCGATTGATGGAGAAAAGCTGGAGATAACAGACACGTACGTTTATCTTGGACAGCAGATATCAAGTGAGGGTCACATTGATGAAGAAATTAATCGGCGTACAAAACTTGCCTGGAGAGCTTTTGGAAGAAACAGCATAATTTTCAAGAGCAATATGCCATTATGTCTTAAAAGAAAAGTGTTTGATCAATGCATCCTTCCAGTGCTTACGTATGGTGCAGAGACGTGGACCTTAACTAAAAGAGACATACAAAGGCTGCAGACAACTCAAAGAAGCATGGAGAGGTGCATACTTGGTGTAACCAGGAGAGATAAGAAGAGGAACTCGTGGATCCGAAAAATGACAAGAGTGGAAGACATCATGATCAGAGTTAAATCCCTGAAATGGCAATGGGCTGGACATACTGCCAGAAGGACAGATCATCGATGGACAGCCGAAATTTTAGATTGGATTCCAAGGGACAGGAAAAGACCCAGAAGAAGACCACATGGGAGATGGGTGGATGAAATTCGAAAGTATGCAGGGGTGACATGGAGGAGACTGGCACAAGACAGACCGTTGTGGAGGAAACTTGGGGAGACCTTCGTCCAGCAGTGGATTGATAATGGTTGACAATGATGATGATGATGATGATATTTGAATTTAAATCTGGAAGAAGGGAGAAGAGTTGCCTCTTACATCAAATAAATGTCCATGTTATTTTTAGATTTTTTATTCTAAGTCTCGAGCCCTCTACCAGGCTTTGTATTTTAGTGTTTTCACCTTAAAACCTAGCCTTTCCAAGGAAAAGTTAAATGTCTAAAAATTCAAACTATTTCAATAATTATTAAAAATTATGTTCAAAGAACTTATTGATATACGAAAATGCATTTTCAGAATACAATATTTTTTAACACACGAAAGAAAAAAAATCAATGAAACATGTTGATAAAACAAACATTGAAAAATAAATATTGATTGAATTGCATTTTTAAACAATAAAAAATAAATACATAACAACTAAACATAAAAAGGTTAATGGTAATTATTCATCCCATTTATACTGATGATTTTTATGGTCAACATTTGGCATAATTTGTCGGGATCGGATTTTGGCATGGGTTAAACCACCACGTGCTTTTGGTTCAATGACAGACATTGATGCCTCTGAAACCAATTTTACGCACCTTTCCACAGCCTGTGTGTGACAAGGGTATCGAAGAAACTAAAGAAGGAGTAATTGGAGAATTTATAAGAGATTCAAGATCTTCATTTGTAGCTTTTGTCAAAATAAGGGGAGATACAAAATGACACTCTTTCCAGTTAATCAGATCAATGTAGTCAATAGCTTCAAAGTTAATGTTTGGAATTTTGAATGTTCTTTCTGTGTTTGTCATTCTCTGTCTAGCCCTCAGAATCCTCCTTAGTCTCAGCTCACAAATGGGGTGGCAGTCATTGCTGATCATCGCAAGGATCATATTCTCAGGGTAAATAAAGTATGGATTCCTTTGAAATATTGGGTTGATTACAGCTTTCTATTCATCACTTTTTAACGAGTTACCTTTATCATCTTGAAAACATCCAAAGCTCCATCTTTGCAGGATGGATGACACTTTATCTTGAACCACATTGGAGCATAAACTCTTAAAATAAATTCTGAAATAATTTTTAAGTTCGCTGATGGATTATCACACGAGATGTATTGTAGAACACATTTTGCAGTCGTCAGCCAACGAGCATGAGATAGCATTCCAGGTTGACAATTAGCTAAATTCGTAGAGCATTGTCCTAAAGAAATAGCCTTGCAAATGTCATACAAATATCTTTGATCTGAACTTAATCCTGTAGGTCAACTTTTGGCAAATCACAAGAAATAGCCATAAAGTTTGCATCTGGAAGCTTTTCTCATTTATCTAATGATTTCCCGATTGTTCCCTAATATTCTTTTGGACCTGTTGTAACTCCATCTAGTTATCATGAAAGAAATATGGGATTACGCCATATAATACAAATTTTGAAGATGACAATCCGATTTTTGGCGTAAATGTGACAAGGATGGTAAGTCAGATAAAATCCGAAAACTTGAAAATTTTCATCGTCCTGGAGCGGGACTCGAACCCGTGTTTCCCAGAAAACGCCCGGGTATGCTAACCACTACACCACCCAGAACAACCAAGTTTCAAGTTTCCGATCAATTTGAATATAATGTATAATAAAAAACAACTGATTTTTATTTATTTTTTTATAATAAAAATCAGGTTTTTGGATTTTATCTGACTTACCATCCTTGTCACATTTACGCCAAAAATCGGATTGTCACCTTCAAAATTTGTACTCCATCTAGTTGTTAAAATAAGTGTCTCAGAAGCAATTCGTTGGCATGTAATTGGCATATGAACCATTGGAGCAAACGATTTATCAAACTATAACTCCAGTTTTGAAAGCAGTGCCATCACAACCTATTGCCAACAGGTGGCCTAGACTTAACTTTCTTTTGCTGAAACAATTCAAAATACTTTCAGCAGTACCTTTAGCTGTACCTGAAGATGGAATAATATGCCCTATATAAGATGAACCTGGCTTTTCTGTAAGAGAAATGGCTGTGAATGACCTAGTGGTCAACTTTCATGATTGCCATGGAAAAACCTCAGATTCGATCCCAGGCAGGTACGAATGCTCGAACCACTAAATATCCGCCGTGAGTCGGACGGGCACCTTAAGCCGTCGGACCCCGGGTACTGGATCCCAGTAATAAATAAGGGTGTTTTCTTCCTCTTTTCTACCTCGTTTCTGTCACTTTCTTATCGGGTACTCGAGCCCAGATCTCCAAGCTTCCTATTTCTAAGGGTTGTTTAAGACCTGGGGTCAGACACTCCCTTCCTAAAATCCTCTACATATGATCTGATCTATAAGGAAAATATGGCATGCGCATCTTTCAAGGTCAAGTTATTGCTACACTCCAGGCCCACTTATCTGATAATGGGTAGAATGCCTAAACCAGCATGATTCCGCCATTTGCGATGTAGTTCACTTTCTCCTATTAACAGTTGATAAAATATACATTTCAGACATAAAACATTAAAATAATGGTTGAACTGATAAAACATAGGTATATTTGTACAATTAATATGTATAATAAAAATCAGGCAAGAGATTTTCCTGCCTTTTTTGACATTGTTTTGGCTGTTTTTGATATTGTTACAAAACTGAAGGTTTTTTTTTTTTTGGGGGGGGGGGGGGTCTGGCTGTTGCCTGCTATAAACATAGGTGAACTGTGTGCACGAGTCCGGATGAGCTATTTTTTGTTCCATACTGCATGTCGCTGCCATGGGCGTGAAGCATGCTTTTCCCTGTCTTCTACGTGGCAAAGCGATTTCCTGGCTTCGTGTCACGTCAGTGACTCCACAGCTGAGTGAGCATTGTTTCAGCCAACCACGATGCCCAAGATTGCTTACGCTTCTCCTGCCCGACTGAACCCTCTCAGTTTGTATTGCAAACTGGGGGTTTCCCCAATCATTAGAACTGCCACAATTCACATCCTTCATCCCCCACTCATCGTTGACTGCGCGCTTTGCTCCTGTTTTGATTTAAATGGTCTTCATATTTCGTTAAAGGGGAAATAGCGGAGCAGTATCTAAAGCACCAGATTGGAAGAATCAATCTGGATTCCTTATCACATGTGCTTTCCTCTCCCGAGGACTTCCCTTTGTATCGTTGACAACATTTCTGCAATGTAGGCACATTGAAACCACATGGCCTTGTTTTTATTTTCCCAGTTCACCGTGAGGAATATATCGAGAAAAGGAGGTAAGTGTTCCTGTTTTTATTGCTTTTAAGGTACGTTTAGTGTTTACTGCTGTTGTATTCAGTCTTGAATATTTCACATTCACAACACATCTCTGAGAAATGACTGCTATTGTGAGAGCAAATGAAGAAAGTAAGGCACGTTTGATTGATGCAAGTGAAAAAAATTACTTTCATTTTGAATGGCTTATGAAATTCATGGTCATCAAATATTTGAATTCAGAAATGAAAATAAATGCTGGTGATGTCATTCATAAAGTTGATGTGAGTGGTAAGGCATTGTGCAGTTTGTGCTCTGACCTAATATATTATGGAAGCAAAGGGTTTTCTGCAATATCCAACCATTTGAAAATTAGGAAACATGTGGAGAAAGAAAAAATTAAGAACAAAAATTACAGTTTACAGAGTTTTTTTGTTTTTTTTAATTTAGAGAAACCAACAGCTATAGGAATGCCTTCTAAAGCAGTGCAGTTACCATTAAAAGTGCCATTGTGTAACAGAATTTCAAATTCTCAGGCTCTTGTTTTAGGAGTCTTGGCTAAACACAACCTACAATTCACCATGGCCCCTGTGACGATTGATGTTGGCAAGACTTTGGCTGCAGACAAAAAGTCATTATCATATCTCTATGGATCACACAAGTGCATCCTACAAAATGAGGTTTGGTGTAGCAAAAACGTTTTTTGATCAGACAGCAAATTTTCTAAAAACTGTGCCCTTCTCCCTAAATATTGATGAAGCCACTAGTAACAATTTCAAGCGTGTTGTGAGCATACTGGTTAGTTATTTTTTTTTCCTGCTATAAACAGAGTTGTAGTTGAACATCTTGAATGTCATAAAAGTAAATGCTAAAACATTGTATCAGGCTATAAGCAATTTTTTTGAAGAAAATAATTTACCTTGGGAAAATCTTATTTCAGTTCTAATGGACTTTGGCAATGTCATGAGAGGTTCTAAAACTGGATTGGAAACTAGAATTCGTCATGAAAAGGCATTTCACCTGCTTGACATTGATGGAGATTCGTGCCACCACATCCACAATGCATGCAAAAAATTTTGCAAACAATTTGAAGGCTACGTTGAACGATACTTTGCTGATATTTTTAATAATTTTAAATGGTCTGCTGATCAGTGTGAAGCACTTGTCAAAATTTGTGAGGTACTTGGAATCAAATTTACTGAAGTAGGCAATATGGTGCAGCACAGGTAGCTGTCATGCTATGATGGAGCGTTAAGCAATTTCCGCATCCATGATGTACTTACTGTTTTATATTATGGATTTGTGTCAGTTGATAAAAAGAAACTGTACTCTGATGCCATAAAAAAAAATTTGTCAAGAAGGACGTGTCAGTGAAGAAGGGAAACTAAAGTTTAAGGGAATTTTGAAAAAAACAAAATCTGACAGAAGATGGGAAAAGAAGAAAATGTAGGGTTGTTACCAAGTTATTTAAAAAAAAAAAAAAAAGAAACATTACTTATCATTAATTTTTATATTGCAGTGCTTCCTCTTTTGAAGAAATATATATGTTTATTTCAGACAAAAGAACCACTCATACATAAACTGTTTGATGAGCAGAAGCAATTGTTTTGGATTTTTTGTCATGTTTTTTGAAGCAGCAGTTGTTAAAAGGCAAATCAGCCCAAGATTTGCTTAGTATTGATGTTAGTTTGGAGTCTTAATAGGTTACAAAAGAAGTATATTTCTTGGATCTGGAACTGATCTGATCATTTCGAAAAGCTGTGAAAGTGACATTGTGGTAAAAAAAAAATTTGGACAAAGCTGCTGAAGCCTATGTTCAGTGTGCAAAACATTTGCAAAAAACATTGCCATTAGCAAGTGAGTTGTTGTTGTGCATTTCAGTTATTGACCCAACTGCTAGGGAACATAATTTAACTTTGAAAAGATTAAAGAGGCTTCCAGAGTTGGTCACAAATGTTTTGTCTGCACTTGAACGAGAAAGTTATGTTCTGGAAATTCATCAGTACCAGGTTAATATAGATATTTGACATGGACTACGAACATCAAACAGAAGTCATCGCTCTTTCAACATTTATAAGTGAGTCACGGAAAAATTTTCATTGGCCGCCACCGGGAATCGAACCCAGGGTCTTCCAGTTACGCTCCGGATATGCGTCCACTGCACCCTCGAATTCCTCCAGACTCGCATACACTAACTGCCAATTGGCAGATTGCTTCTTGGAGCCCCGTACAATGCTGGGGATTCACCAAAGATGGTAAGCAGTAACTGAACAAATAATTAGAAGGCGAATGAATAATTAATACAGACATTTGACGTGGACTAGGAACATCAAATAGAAGTCATCGTTCTTTCCACGCTTATGAGTCACGAAAAAATTTTCTTTGGCAGCCACCGGGAATCGAACCCAGGGTCTTCCAGTTCCGTGACTCACTTATGAATGTGGAAAGAGTGATGACTTCTGTTTGATGTTCCTAGTCCATGTCAAATGTCTGTATTAATTATTCGTTCGCCTTCTAATTATTTGTTCAGTTACTGCTTACAGAGATGCCAACAACTACGGAATCTCTGTAGCTCCTACGGAAAATTAACGGAAGTTATTGATTTTTATTTTGCTTGTTCCCCTTCCCAACGCAATGGCGGCCACTTGACGATCCGTCATGCTTGCGATGCTGCCTGCACTTCCAGTTCTGCCTTTCGAAGCTGCTCGGATCTTAGCGCGAGCGGACGGCACTCGATGAGACCCTCCCTCCCCAGCATGCAACATTCTGGGGACATTGTGTGGCGTAGCTCGCTTTGGTGGTGGACGTGGGTGGAGTTTGGCCTGAAGCTCTTTCGTAGTGCAGCGGTAAGCTGTTGAAAATCGTTTAGTGCAGAACGTGAGTGTCATTGCCTGGCATCGAAGTTTTTTTTTTTTTTTTTTTAAATCGTGCGTCGACCATTCATGCCAGTAATTAATATGTTGAAGTTTTTTCTTGCGTTGCAGAAAAGTATGCTTGGATTCCGTTGCAGAGTTCGCCAAAATGCGTAATTACGCGTCTAGTATAGAAATACGCATCATAAAGCGCGTAAAGTACACATCAACGCACAAAAACACACATCGAGAAACGCGTACAACTATGCATCGAGGAATTTTACCAACGCGTAAAAATACGCATCGGGACAGCATTTCGCCTTTCAGAAACGGAAGTGAACAAAATAAAGATTTCTTCCGTAATCGTAATTTCGTTTTACTGCGATGTTGCCTTTGTCCAGCATTGTTGTTATACATAATTTTATTCCATAAATCTTTGTATTTCACTTTGAAAATGGAGTGGAAATTTCCGAAAACGGCAATTCGACGGCGCAAAAATTCCCGTGTAATCTTCGACTTCGAGGAATTTCTGCTTTTTCGTAGTAATTAGGGTTATCCTCCAGATCGATGCATGACTGAACAGAAATTTTGGGGCTATTGGTAGTGGTGAAGGATGCTTTCCGCCTGAAACTTTCGAAAACAGAAATTTCTTCTTTTAAAACTTTCGGAAACAGTGAAGATTTCTCCCATAATCGTAATTTTATTTTTCACACGATGTTTCCTCTGCCTTGTATTATTGTTAAATTTCATTTTCGTAAATATTTGTATTTCACCTTGAATATGGAAGGGAAATGTCCGAAAACGGAAATCGGACGTAGCAAAGGTTTTTCCCATAACTGTAATTTTTTCCCCCAACAATGTTCCGAACATGTATCCTGTGTTCTTACATATTCCCCCAAAAAAGGTTTGCATTTCAGCTTGATAAAGGGGGAAGAGTCCGAAAACGAAAGTGACGAAGCTGAAAAATTTGTAAGAATTGATACATGATATTCAAAAGCATTCATATTCTCCAAGTTACACTACCTTTTATCTAAAATAGTGAAAGCTATCATGCATTCATGGTCCTCAAACTGAAAGTTCTTTCAGCATGATGGATAAAATTGTCATGGCATCCAAGGGATTTGTGAAGCCTACTATATGTGTATTCCTCGAATCGGTATCATTCAAATAAAACACTTTGCAGAAATCTCAATTTCATTTTCCTAGAAATTCAACGCGCTTTAGCTGATGGTGATGTTGAGCTTAATTTTTAAAATAAGTTTTTCAAAAAAGAAAAATCAGAAAGGACACAACTGGTAATTGGAGTAAAAACAAGAATGTATTAAAGCGAAATCATTTTAAACAAAAATTAACTTTCTAAGTTCTATACATCTGTCGGAAAATTTCACATTGAAGAATGTTCTTATATTCAAGAAAAGATACTGATCTATGATGAATTCTTAAAACATGCAGAAGTAGTAGATCCTTCACTTAGAGCCATAACATCATTTACTTCTGTATTACATATAGTCAAACGCCTTCCATTTATAATAACTGAAAATGAACTTGATATACTGGAAGCGGAATTCCTTGTTATCAAGCTGACAAATTAGAGACCATAGCAGTAACAGATAGAATAGATGTCACTTGGTCAGAAATCTCAAAATTAAGAGGCTGTAATGGAGCAGTTAAGTATACTATTCTCTCGAAAGTAATGTTTGCAATACTTGTAGTTCCACACTCGAATGCTGTGAGTAAGAGAGATTTTAGTTTAGTGCGAAAAAATAAAGCCCGTTTCCAACCTAATTTAGGTTTAGAAACTGTAGAAGCACTTCTTATTGCAAAAATGAATGTTATCCTCTGGGCGAGTGTGTTATGAAAAAATATTTTCTGCTGAGAAACTCAAATCTGCAAAACACTACAGCAAAATCACTAAAGAAAGCTGTTTAATCAATTGTTTGTTGTGTAAAAAAAATGTATCAGTCATGGTGTATATTATTTTCCATGTGAAAAATTTGGAATATTTTGATGGATTTTCATGTATATAAATGAATAAGTAAATAAAAAAAATGCTAATTAAATTAAATGAGTTGTTTTCCTCGGTTAAAATTATTCTTTTTGGTATGACCACTGAAAAATGGCCAAAACTACTGAAAATTTGTACGAGTACTACTGAAAATATCTGAAACAGGTTGGCATCTCTGTGCTTACCATCTTTGGTGGATCCCCAGTGTTGTGCAGGGCTCCAAGAAGCAATCTGCCAATTGGCTTGGCAGTTAGTGTATGTGAGTCTGGAGGAATTTGAGGCCGCTGTGTTGCAGTGGAAACATATATGGCACGTAACTGGAAGACCCTGGGTTCGATTCCCGGTGGCGGCCAATGATAATTTTTCCGTGACTCACTTATAAACGTGGAAAGAGCGATTACTTCTGTTTGATGTCAGTACCTGGTAGATGAACAGCTTCCATCTCCTCTTGATGATGCTGGAAACTTTAATAGAATTGCTGAATGGTGGACAAAACTATTCATCTTACCCAAGTACACCACTTTGTCAAAAATGGTGAAAGCCTTATTTATTGTCTTGTTTCCGTGGCCCCCAAGTTGAAAGTTCATTCAGCATGATGGTTAACATTTTGGATAAAAGGTCTGGAAGAATGAACATTCATACCTATTCAGGAATTCAAACTGTTAAGTATAAACTTAAAGCACATGATAAGTCTGCTATTCAGTATTTTAGCAAAAAAGATCATTTGGGAGAAGCAGTTGCTAGCCTTTGCCACAACTTGAGAACAGCAAGAAAAAGTTATAATAAATGAAGAAATTGAAGAAAGTAAGAAACAAATCTTGAACAAAGAGAGGAAGCTAGCCATTGAGGTTTTTCGTTTCCAAAGTTAGTGTAAATCCAGTGGAATTGTGCAACTTGCAGAGAAGAAGGCAAGACTTGCTCACAAAAGGAAACTGGAAGTAATGTGCAAGCAAATGCAAAACAAAAAAGCTTAGTTTTTGTGAGCTGTGTTCTCCCATACTTTAATCCCCTGTATATATTAATTTATTTACCATACTTAACAAATTGTAATCAGGATCATTTTATTCAGTAATTTGGACTACTTGTCACTCTGCCGTAGCTCTCTGACAGTATAAACAAACTGTTTATATTCTAACAAGCTTCTCACAGCAGTGCTCCTTTACTAGTTAAAAATCTCGTGATTTTGATTTGATTTTCTGCTGCATTTCTATGCCAACACATCACAGTTGAACTGATAGTTGATATACTTGCAACAAGCATTTACATTGCACTTTGCCAAATCCAAATTTGATGTTGTGCTGATTATTTAATTCCATTCTAAAAGTTATGACAGTCTGCTATAGAACACAAGATGTCACTCTGGCAGAAAGAGGAAACTTTTGTTTTTGGGATGCATAATTATTTTATATTTGCCTATACATGATAATTATAATGCATATTCTTCGTGATCTGCCTGATAATACCCCCTCCCCGCCCCACGCATGTGCATCGCTAAAAATTTCAGCCTTTTTTTCCCTTGACCAATCTCGTGTCTGAAAAATGCAAAATTGGCAATAGGACTCTATTTTATTTTTATTAATATTCGTCATTGCTTAATGCTTGGTGTGGGCTCAAGACCTTGAATAAAAAATATTTTAAAAATATAGGCATACATTTGAAGGTAAGAAGCAACTTTTCTATTCTCTCCCAAACTCAATTTCAAAAAAATTTCGGCGCACCTTAATGTACACTGACAGTAGATCTTGTGTACGAGTGAATGGTGTTTTATCAAAATAGTTTTCTATTATTGTAGGAGTCAGACAAGGTTGTGACATTATGGCTGTTTAATATACAGGGTGATCCATTTAAACCAGTACCATGTGATTTACTTATAACTTTTTTATAAATAACAACAAAATCATACAGTAAGTTGAGAATTATACATGTGGTATTGGAGAATCATTTTATCAAAGCAAATGTTGGAATTGTCCTCCATTTTCTTGTAAACACAATTGAACACGCCGCACCATATTCAGTGATGTCTCATGTAGAGTACGAGCAGTAACATTGCCAATTTCAGTCGTGATTGTTTCACGCAATGCATCCAATGTTTTTGGATGGGTTTTGTAAACTCTATCCTTTAAGTAGCCCCATAAAAAAAGTCAGGGGAAGTTAAGTCCGGTGATTGGGGAGGCCATATGTTTTTTTGAAATTAATCTGTCATCAAAGAAGCTAGTTATGAGTTCCATTGAGACTTTCAATGTGTGACACGTAGCGCCATCCTGCTGAAAGTAGCCCTCTGTCAATTCAATGTCATCAAGTTGTTCCACAGATTCATTGAATATGCGGCAATAAACGTTAGTGTTGACAATCTCAGAGAAAAAAATGGGGCCAATAATTTTCGTAGACGAAACCACACACCATACACCAACCTTTTGTGAATGCATCGGTGTTTCACGCATAATGTGTGGGTTTTCGGCAGCCCAGTATCTGCTGTTTTGCAAATTGACGTAGCCTGACAGATGAAACCAGGCTTCATCTGTAAACCATGTGATGGAGAGAATATCAGATTGCAAATTAAGAAAATTTTGAAACCATTTGCAGTAACTTACTCTCTTTCCCTTGTCCGGTTCCTGCAGCTGATGGATTACGTGCACTTTAAATGGTCGAATATTCGTTTTTTTTTTTTTTTTTTTAATGCTGCCCTTTGACAAGTTCCGTATGAATATCCTCTCTGTTGGCTTAATCTGCGCAACGATTTTGTCGGAGATTGAAGTAAACGTTGCCGAACATCGTCCACGCGCGTTTGGGGCATCAGAGGGTGATGTCTACCGCTACCGCTGAGAAGAGAACCGGTTAACTCTAGTTTTTTTGCCATCGACAGAATTGTTGACTTGCTTGACACTTTTCGAACTCCAAACTCTCTTCGAAATGCTCGTTGCGTTTTGATGACAGAATTGGTTACCCAATACGATTTCACTAAAAAAACACGCTCTGGAACAGAGTACTGCATGTTTCCGAATGCACGCAAGTGAATGACAATGCAACAACAAACAAATCACGAGCTGAGTTACAGTTAACAATCTTCTTCACGGTGGCGGTTTTCATTCTCCAGGAGTTGCTGCTTCTATTGGAAAAAAGAAGTCCCTTGTGCGATCCCTTTGCAAAAATGTAAGGTTTTTTCAGGGTACTGGTTTAAATGGATCACCCTGTATTTATGGATGCATGCATGCATGCGTGATGCCAAAATGGATAATACTGGTTTGTGTCTTTGTGAGCGGCGAAGCGTCCATAGACGCAATGGAAGCGCCGCTTCTTTTTGAAATCATGAGGCAAAATGCTGCATGAAATCGTGAAAAAGAAAATGAAGTTTTAAAAATTCAAATACATTTATGCATTATTTTTCAATTATTTCGTAGTAAAAACAAGTTTCATGATTACGCTACTAAGTGAATGTATTCGACTTGCAGCCGGTTACGTTAATGCCGACTGTTGTGAACCAGGCGATTCCGTGAAGCTTCTCTTTTTCGGACACACATGGCCATACTATGTTATCTGTGGATGGAAGCGATCTCTAGTGCGCTTCTAGCCTAGCCTAGCCTCCCAGCCCAGCCTCCCAGCCCAGCAAGGAAGCCAAAGAGGCGCATGCGCGTGACGTCCTTTTCGGACGTGCATAATATGTTCTCCGTGGATGACAGCGATCTCTAGTGCGCTTCTAGCCTAGCCTCCCAGCCCAGCAAGGAAGCCAAAGAGGCGCATGCGCGGGACGTCCCTTTCGGACGTGCATACTACGTTCTCTGTGGATGAAAGCGATCTCTAGTGCGCTTCTAGCCTAGCCTCCCAGCCCAGCAAGGAAGCCAAAGAGGCGCATGACGTCCCTTTCGGACGCGCATACTACATTCACCGTGGATGCGATTTAGAGTGCGCTTCCAGCTGTAACCTCTCAGCCCTGCATGGGAGCCTGAGCGGCACATACGCTTGACGTTTGACTCTGCGTTTAGACCGCTTCTACCTAATAACCTTATGTTTCAGTGCTATTGTTTGTCTGCGTATAAAATGATTACTTTGTTGTTTCTGTGTTATATTGTATTGTCTGTTCATGTGTGAGAATAGTATTCTGCAGTGATATTCATCATGAATATACAGTATATGTGAATTGCACTGAATTTACATTTTTGATCAGCTTCTGTGAGTCAAAGTTTTTTCTTACACTTTTTTGTATGGTTTCTCGTTACACTGACAAGTTGTTTCAAATCTCACAAGCAATCTTCTTTCCCTGTATCACAGAAGAAGGCAAACGGATTCAATTTCTGGCGAAGACAGAAAATCATCGTGCAGTCGATTATTTTGAGAAGTCCTAGGACCACGTTGTTAGTTTGAATATTTCCGTAAAATTCTGTGGTGCCAAAGTTAATGTTTCTATGTACGTCTGCTTGACAAATCACAATATCCTCAATTCATCATGGAATTACCAGAGATCGTTTTTCTTATTCGAAAGAAGCTTTTCTTTCCTTTTTCGATCTCATTTGTCTGAAAAGTGAACTCTGCGGAATTTATTTACAGCCGGATATGCTGAAAGAAAGTGTCTGTGAATTCTACCAGTATCTGACTGCTGAAGACCTAGTCAACGTAATCCCTGAGGTATTCAGACTCAGTCAGCTTATATTGACTATTCCTGCTACAAATACATCAGCTGAAAGGACCTTTTCTGCAGGGCCGTGGAGAGCAAGCTCGGGCCCCAGTGCAATAAAATATCCGGGCCTCCTCACCTCGGCTTCTCCACTGACCACATAATCCATATTTCAATAACCCGACCAGTTACAACTCTTCAATTTTTTAGTGCATTTAAAGCAAGATTTGAATTTATTACATTTTTTACATTTATGACTTAAATTACGCATTTTTACGCGTCACGGAGGAAATACTTTTTTACGCGTAACTTTCCAACACTGGTGACGGTATAGCTTGAACAATATTCGGACACCATAAAATAATAATTAGAAAAAATTACTTAAAAAACAGGCTCTTGGCTCCCTTAGGGGCGCAGGCCCTGGTGCCTACAGCCCCCACCCCCCACCCCACCCCACCCCACCCGGCAGACCTGCTTTTCTGCACGCAAATGAATCAAAAAGTTAAAAAATATCTAGATCCGTTTAATATGTATTTACAATGACGTTCCTGTGTTTCCCACATAAATTAAATTCTCGTAACCAACAAAATTTTTCACTGCTATTATTTTATACAGTATGTGTTAGTATATATAATGTTTAAAAGTAATTTTTAAATATATATTCGTACATACTTTTAATATTTGCATGCATATATAAGCATAATTTTTTCTTACAAATGCATTGTATGTGTATTAATAAAGTGGTTAAAGATGGGCTATTCTGACTGCTTCCCCTCCCAGAAAAGTCACGCTTCGCCACTGGTCTTTGTAATATGTGTGTGTGCAGATTGGTGTATGCTGATGACACAGTCCTGTTGGCAGAGAGTAAAAGTGAGTTGCAGAGTATGTTGTCCCGGATGTATGAAGTTTGTATGAAATTAAAACTGAGTATAATTAAGGGAAAAACCACAAGGTTATGGTTTTTGAGTGAGGAACTGTTTGTACTAAATGCAAGATAAGCCCTTAATGGCACACAGATTGGCCAGGTGAATGAATTTGTATCTTTAGGAAGTATGTTTGACAGAGAATAAATTAGATGGCGAAATTAATAGGCGAGTGAATTCTTCAGTGAAAGTCATAGCTGCCTTAGGAAGATTTCATAGAAATGATGGCTTCTCAAGGAAGTCTCGAATGGCTGCGTATGAAAGTGCAAATGTTCCTACTCTGATGTATGGCAGTGAAACCTGGGTACTGCAGAAAAGACACAGGAGTCGTTTGTGTGCTGGGGAGACGCATTACTTATGGGGGGTTTGTGGTAAGGCATGCGCTGATCATGTGAGGAATGAAGATGTGTTGCAGATGTGTAATGTGAGGCAAAATGTTGTTAGTAAGGTGGTTTGGCCATGTTGAAAGAATGAGTGATGAGGTGCTGACTGAGAGAATTTTTTTCAGCCTAAGTGGCAGGAAAGAAAGGTAAAGGAAGGCCAAGGAAATTATGGCAGGACCAGATTCAGGAATGTCTGCTTGAGAAAAAGATGAGTATGAAGCATTGGGTTGGTGTGAATGAAATGTCCGGCGCAAACGAGCAGTGGAGAAAGTCCCCCACCACAGCAGAATGGAACCACCCACAGGTGTTGCGGGTGTTACATCACAGAGTTACTATAAATAGCTAACACGTGCGAAGAACAAGGTTCAGGCACGATTTATTTGGACGTAACGTGGCTTGCGAAGGAAACGTGCAGGCGCCGGATTTGAGTCATCTTCCTGTATGAATTTAAACTGGACCATTCTGCAGGAATTGCCACTCCAAACATTAACAAAGCATTCGGGGAGAATACAGCCAACGAACAAACCATTGGGCGACGGTTTGTGAAATTTCGAAGCGGAGATTGGGACCTGCAAAACGAAGCGCGTTGTCACCGCTTTGTTGCCGTTTCTGACAATGTTCTGTTACACGTGGTTGAAGTGGACCACTTGAAAACTTGTCTTCAGGTAGCGGCAGAGGTAGGTGTCCACCACACGACAGTTGTTCAGCCTCTGGCTGCTCCGGGTAAGGTGAAAAAGCTGGACATGGCGTCTGCACGTCGCCGCTTGCCAGGAATAAACAGGAACCTCTACTTCGTCGAATTGTGACCTGCGACGAGAAGCGGGTCCTTTATGATAGTTGGAAATGATCTTGGTTAAGCAAGGCAGAGCCTGCTGGACGGCATACTAAGCCACCCCTACGCACCAAGAAGATGATGCTCCTTGTGTGGTGGTCCACAGCAGGGATAATTGAACCAAGTTTCTTGGCGAGAGGCCAAACCATCAGTGCAGAACGTTTTTGTGCTGAGTTACAGCAGATGCAGTGGAAATTGCTGCAGAAACAACCGGCTTTGGTCAACAGACAGGGTGTTGTTCTGCTCCAGAACAAAGTCCACCTTCAACTATGCTGTGGACACTCAGTGCCTTGGGCTGTGAAGCTCTGCCTCAACCTGCCTATTCTCCCGAATTGTCTAAAACAGTTGACGACTTCTTCAGCTCCCAGCCACAAGACTTTTTTTCATGCCACACAGATGGCAACTATGTGTCAATGCCCAGGGGGATTACTTTTCCGTTCTCTGCATCCACACGTGCCGGCCCTTTGCCGGACATTTTGTTCGTACCAACCCAATACAAAAGGCCCTGTGTGTGGCGTGTAATGGATGTTAATGAAGGTTGTCAGTGGAGACATTTGATACGCCAACAGTAAGTAAGTTCTAGTTCTATCAGTTAAATGTGTATTTGGCACAGGGGCTGACCTCTCAATCTCGGAGAACGGCTTAATGATATGTATGTATGCACAAAACTAAAGGTGCCGTGCTTAATATATCTATGAATTATGTACAATGACTCATAAATAATAAAACCAGTTGTATGACTTAAATTATTTTTGGAAAACTGTGCTGCTTTGTTTTACGGTGCATAAAGTTTGTATTTTTATGGCATACTAACGAGTACATACAATGAAGAGTATACTTTTCACTGTAGGCAAATGGAATCAAGATTGGACCTCAACATTCTCCAACTAATCCTAACATGCCTACCAGTGGCCAAGGAGCTAATCAAGGTGGTGGATGTTGCTGATTGACGCAGTACGGACTGTCCACTCCGCGCGTTCCATCTGATTTGTTTATATTTACCCAAACTCACTCCAATCTTTGGAAGATTAAAGCTTCTGTTCTTTCAGTTCAGCAGCTTGTGCCTTCCCAAGATAATTTCAAAGACTTTATTTATTTTCAAATGATGGTTTATTTCTGCCTCTTGGCATGAAGGAAAAATAAGTGATACATGGGTGTGTGTGTGCGTGTAAAGAATATGTATACGCACACACGCGCACGAACATCTGGGTATTATGCCAGAATTTCGTGTTAAAATGAAACCAGTCTTATTACTGATAGAGTTTAATGATTTATATACTTTGCTTTGTGATAAGTATTTTGCTACTTGTGTAATATTATTAACTATGAAATATCTGCATTGTTTTCTGAACCAAATTTTCGTTTATGAAGATTTGTATATTTTTAATGCTATTTCACAAAACTGTGGCTCTCAGACTTGTCTTTCATAAACAAACATTTTCTAATATTGTCTGATCTAGTATTACTTCATTATCAAAAAGTACATTATAAACTCTTTAAACAGATTGGAGGGTGAACAAAACATTTATTGGACATAACACTACAAAAATTTATCCTTAATTTTTTTTTTTTGTAAAAAAACAATTTTTTTCATCTGAATAATATATGAGGTATGCTGAGCAACAAATTCACAATTATATTTTGACCCTTCCCCCTCCCTCCCCTCTGTGTCTGCAGTTTGGTAACACTGGAAGCATATCAGTTGATTTAGATATTTGGGTTGCTTCTGTGAACCATTCTTTAACTTAACTGTCATGCGACCATTCCTCTGCTCTTCCTTCTTGGGTGATCAGGGTTCATTTTAAGTTATAGGCTTTAATGAAAATTTTCCTTTAAGGCAAAGTGGGGTGTATTCATAAAATAATTCAGTAAACACCAGGGGGTTTTTTTTCAGTATTTTCTCCTTTTTTTTTTTTTTTTCTTACCCACACAGGCAGTTTACTTTTATAGTCTGTATGCTTTTCTTAATATTTGTCATAATTAACTTAATTGTGATTGCACCATTGTTTGGTGTCTTATATAGGTAATCATTCTATGATTTCTTTTGTCAAACAGGAAAGCAAACATATATCATTCAACCTGCAAATTGTTTCATTACTTGTATTTTGTATAATGATGAAATGCACAAGAAAATATAAAAATGGATAGCACTACAGTAAATAAAGTAACTATATCCTACACTAAATTACTACAATTTGGTTTTGAAACTTATTACAATATTTCTATACACATCTTTAAACATAATTACAATATTTTTTACACATCTTTAAACTAAACATAATAAATATCCTTTCTGTTTTGCATGGTGCGATCAGTAGTTTTTGGGGAAATATTACTAGTTTTTAAGGGTCATATTTTTACTGCTTTTTTTTTAGTAGTTTCCATTACTCCAAAACTCTTTCTTTTGAAAAAACTTTTTAAAATGACCTGATTAAAAATTTTAGCCAGTGATGTCTTTGTGCATTATATATTTATATTTGACCTGATATTGAATTCATAATAACTGCACACACAAGGACCATAGTTTGAGGACCACTGTTGTACTAAAACCTTATGTCACTATTATTTTCTTATAGTATTTCTCAGAGTTATTGAAACTGAAAATTGATGTACTTGAATCTTGAAAGGAAATAATACTGATATAATAATCTGGATTTTAGTTTGTGAAATAACATATCAATACTTCTTCCTCGGTCATGCAAAATATTAGTCATTTTTTTTAATCTTGTATTACAGTGTTAAGAGGTGAAAAAGTATTGTCAAATATGCTGCCAGTTTAGTTTTCATAGCTTTGTAATTGGTGTAGCACACAATCAGTACAGCCATTTATTTGATGTATATATTGCAATGTCATTGTTACATATGTATGAAATGTATTTTAACTACAGAAAAGGCATCTTTCTTATGTTCCTACATTTCTAAAGTACCATAATCTTCCACTTGTATGCTGTTGATATTAATAAATCCTCTTGCCTTTATAAGGAGTAATCATTTTATATAATTCCAAGAATAGTGCTTCTTCATAATCAGTTTTAACAGTTGTGCATTCCCATGTTTTCTTCTGATTTAAGTATGGAACTGACATTTTTGGAAAGTCAACAAATAATTCTTTCTGTAAATGAAAAGATGACCTGTTGCTAATCCTGCATATGCTGTCACTGTTTCTTGTGAATCCAGTAACTTGTGTGTTTATCAGTTAATTTATATGCTTGAATGTCGGCAATCCTTTTCACAGTCAGGTGAATGTTTAAGCTTTAGTTCCTATAACACTGTCATATTTACATTCAGGTTATTCACTAGTTTTGAGCAAATATGGGAACGAAAGTTTCATGAAACTGGAATTTTCCATTATTATTATTATTATTATTAATGAACCCACAGCTCTGCCTAGTGATATTTTAAAATACTTCATTATAATTTCTTTTTAAATTATAGTAGTACAAATGTCTGCCTAGTGAAATTATAAAATACTTCATTATAATTTCTTTTTTAAATTATAGTAGTAAAAAATTGAATGTTTGCTAAATCATCTTTGAAAAATAGGCAAATTTTCAAAGATGATTCATCAAACATTCATCGCCATAACATACTGTCAAAGCCACAATTGTTAGCCACAAAAAAAGGGAAAAAAATTATCCAGTAGTGTTGAACCCATGTATTTATTTCTTAGCTTTAAGTCATCCTTTTAATTTCCTTTTTATGATGTTGTGCTAATAACTTTTAAGTGGATTCAAGTCAGTTAATTTTATGACTAATGTCTCGTGTCAATCCAATCCAGTTTTATTATACATGCGTATGTTCCTTCAGATGAATTTTGAGGTGATTTGAGGCTAGCATCTTATATGTAAAAGCCCAGAGTTGCAATGTTGGAAATAACTTCTTGCTTTTAAAAAAAAGTAAGATATCATTTCTGTGTTATTTTAAAATAACGGGAAAACTTCTGATACGTGAAAATGTTATAATACTTAATGAAACAAGGAGTCATATAAACTATAGAAAATAGATGTGGTGTCATTTAGTGAAACATAAATCAGCAATTACAGACATTGCTGAATTAGACACATGTATATAATAGGCAAAGTGGTCTCAAAATGGAACTGGGTTTCATGTGTCAAGCAGCTCATTAGGAAAAGGAAATTAAAAGGACCTGAATTTGAGGACTCCATTAGTCATGTGAATTGGTCTCCACTTGTCCTGCTTGGTTAAATCTAACCATTATTGCTGTGATAATGAGATGCAGTGGGCTGCTGTTGAAGTGAATAATTTTGAAAATTGTGCACCAAAAAAAAAAAAAAAAAAAAAATGTTGCCAATTGAAAAAACACACATTTATGAAATGTTGGGAAAATAAAGTAACTAATACTGTGTAGTGTGTTCTATCATGTGGTAGATGGTGTTTATATTCCCAGTTTGGTGCACATTTAGCTTCTACAGATCCAGTTTAGTATTTTTTATGCACTGAGGAACATTCATCTGGATTCAACATGATTTTTGAAAAATCCAAAAAAAAAAAAAAAAAAAGCAGCTCCTATCCACATTACCTGAATAGGCAAGAAACACTGCATATTTTCTTTCATTAAACAACAGAATCATGGTTTTGCCAATCCTGTGGCACAGTGTTCCAAATGCTGGCTCCTGATCATTCATGCAAGATGAGTCTGGGTTCAAATCCCAGTGAGGCATGGGTGTTTGTCTTACAGCACTGGAATCAGTGGCCCTAAATTAGGGACAGGCAACTGCTCTTAGCCCATAGAGTTATTCACAGTGGTCGTTAAACCCCCAAACAAAAGGGATTTTCTTTTTATTTGTATGACAAAATAATAGTCAGAAACAATTAAAATTCTAAGCATGTTTTTTGTGCATGTGTGTTAAAATCTAGTTGCACAAAATGCCTACACTAGTCATAATCATTTTTCTATCCATGCTATTTATTTTATGGCAGACTATATATTTTTAACTATAACTTCTTTTTTTACAGTTGTGAAACTGTTGAAACTTGGTTCTTATTTTGTCGTATGATATACTTTCTTACATTGTTTACATGCTGCTTCTTTATTACATTTTAAGTGTTTCCCTCTTTTCAGATCTTGAGATTGTTTGCTCTCACTGCATAGCTAGGATTCTATAATGCTAATCTTTCCATGTAATGTATAATTTTATGATTCGACATCAATTCACAGAGAGGAGAGAGAAAAAAACTGACTTTTTAAAGACATATTTTATGTTTTCCTGTTATTGACATTTAGGATTGAGAATATGAATCCAGACAGGTGGAAACGAAAGGCTTTAGCCAAAATTTTGTCATTCTGAATCAAATCAAATCTATCAGCTGAAAAGGAAGAGGACTTGGATTACAACCCCTGCTATTTTTAATAGTTCATAAAAGAAATGCAGGTCTGAGTAAAGCCATCTCACTTGATGCGTAACTTTTCAAGAGTGTAGCTGTCATGTTATTTCAAGAACAGCTTTTTATTGTATGCCTTTCACAATATTCTAAATGAGAAACATTCCACTTTCATCCATTGTGAGTTGTCTTATTAGAAAACTGATATTTGTTGCCTCTTGTACGTGTTCAGTGCTTTATCAAGCCAGTTTAAAAAAATAGAGAACAGAGCAAGGAAAAATCAGAGTAAGTCATTGCTGGAATCCTCAAATATTACTTAAAAACTCAGATTTTTATTAGTTGCTGCCATGTTCTCAGAATTTTCGTAGTTGTAAACTTTTTTTCTATAGCTTTTCATTTTCAAATTGGTTTCGTAAAGCAGGGAAACAGCTTTGAAGAACGTCAAAAGTCCAGAAATGACTGTTTTCTAATAAAATAGATGAATGGAAATACACCTTATTACCTCTTTCTCCTTTAGAACAAATATTGTAAATGCTTGTCCCTGAGTAAAGTAATTTGTTTTAAATGGCGTATAAAAAAAATATATCAACAGTTTGTTGAATGTGTGGAATACATTTTAGAAAATCACAGCTCTGTATGTGTGTGGCTTGTTTATATGTGGGCTTACAAACTATAAAATTAAATTTCCGGTTTTAATGGTCTTGTCTCTGTATATTTTCCATTGAGACTTAGATTTTTCTTTGTTCAGAACTCGTGGGTTGTTTCATTTGCGTAAAGCCAGACTTGTTGTCACTTGACGTGTTTTAACACTGACCAATTTACTAAATATGAATATGCTGTGGAAACACTTTACATAGCATGATCATTTGGGAAGTATTAAGGGCATATTGGCCATTTAACCATCTGGTGCAATCACCTGGCTGAGCTGACTGAGAACAAATTCAAGGCTGTTTCCTCAATAATTATTTAAATAAAATTAAAAGAACAATAGTATTACATAGTATGATGTAATAAAATTTATCATAAAAGTTAGCTTTGGGAAATGAAAGTGCCACTTGTGTTGCTGGGCCAGTTCCATATTTCTTTAAATAATAAATTCCACCCATTATACTTCTTAAAATTTGTGGCTTCATAACAATTTTATTAGTCATAGTCAACAAAAATTATTTTATATTTTGTAATTTGCATATGTTTCATTTTTTATAAATATTCCAAAATTTTGATCTTCCAGTCAGGAACACACTCGGAAAGTTAATAAGTGCGCCATATCCAGCTGGACACAATGTGACTGTGCTTCTTGAAGCGCAATGGAAAATGTAACTTGTGGCTATAAACTGTACAGAGCTGCACCCACGACAGTACCTGTATTGTGTACCTGTGGGAAAAGAAGTGGAATCAGTCGGCACCAAGTTATTAATTGGACAAACTGCTCATTTCTGCACAGAATGCCGAAGTTAGTAATGTTGATTTGATTGCACTACCTCACATGTGAGAAAATACTCCTGAGTTGGACGAACTTGTTACTTAATAGTATGGAAAGTTGTTTCAATAAAAAGTACTACACATCCACCTTAAAAGAGGGATTACTTCTGTATTAAAATAGATGAAAGATTGAAAGAAACATTACAGTGTCAAATCGGAGAGCGAAATTGTTTATCTTGTTTGCTGCTAAAGACAAGTACAATTAGCAAAAATTCAACTTTACAAGGAGTTGAACTCTTGCAAGATTTATTTTGTATACTTCATCCACAGTTAAACTCAGTATTATAGTTTAAACAAAGAAAGTATTACAGCATAATTGATAACATTCATTAGCAGTATGTGAATAAACTAGAGTACAAAAGTGCATGAAGGATGCTGCATCAACTAAAAATAGTGATGGAATAGTTGTTTTTGTTCTTTAATTTGATTAAAATAAGGAAATTTCCCAAAGACATTCTAAGAATTTTATCATGCAAGTGTTATTCTGGTAAGTCATGGGTTTAGGTCCTGGGTGAGGTTGGGTAGTGTGTTAGTCATATGGCGCTGGCTCTCTTCCTTCCCAGAACCATTGGCCCTAAATTAGAGACAATAGCACTAAAAAGTTATTCATGGTGGTTGCTAAACCATGAAAGAAACAAAAACCATACAATATAAACACAATAGCATTTTTTTTTTTTTTTTCATTACTGAAGATCAGATGAAGAGCCAGCATCCTAAAACAATTAGCTCTAGAAGTCTGTGTTTCCAGATTCTTGCAATTTAATGAATAACTGGTGCCATATTTGGGTGATTTAGATATGTCAAATGCATCATGTTTTGATTCAGTGAACTCTTTCTTGCAAAACTGTTACTGGAAAAATTAAAATGCTAATTACCATAGACATATCTAATAGCTTTCCACTCAGTTATGCCACTGCAGTAAAAGGCTAGAATTATTTGGTAATAATAGAATGATTTTATGAATTCATGTTATGTGAACACTTGTTTTGTCCAAAAATTTAGCCAAATTTTGGATGTACAATGTGCATGTTAGTGAAGGTGATTATGACCTCACTATGCTAGGATTTACTTTAATGCTACAATATATTCCATTGACTTTACAGGAAGAACTGTATATTTACTGCTGCTTAAAAAGCACACACTTCACTTTTTTTCTTTTTTTCTTCTACTTGCACGTGCATGTCAGTTATAAATGGCTTTCACTTTCTGTTGATATTGATTTCATTTTGTAAAGGACCAATTTATCTTAATTCATGATTAAATGTTTGTAGCTGTATCAAAAACATTTTAAATTAAAATTAGCCTACATTTTCCAAAGGTCATCACTCTGCAGCACAACAGTGTCTCATAGTAGTTTCCTTAGCTTTGAGCTGAGTATGTGAATGACTATAAATATATAGTATAAAAATAACTATAAATATTTCTTGCTTTCCATCTTAAACTTCTGAACAATAAATAGCATTGCCTGGCGACATGTGGTTTTTACTCCATAAAACCTTCACTAGTCAATATGTCGGCTAAAATTGATTATAATAGAAGTATTTTCTAATTGAAGTGAATGCTTTTTCCACCCAGTAAGTTCAAGCACTCAACTAATTTTACCACTACTATATCAAATGTATTAAAGTTTTAAAATACTATGAATTTGTGTGTGATTCTGTTGATGGGGAATTGAATATACAGATTAGATTATTCAGTATCACTTCTCTGAGCCTTAGAAATTATGGGAGAACTATTATGCATCCAAAAATACATATATATAGTTGTGTGAATTTTATTTACTTAAAAAACTAAATTAATCTGGGTTATAGTGAGTAAATGTTAAAAAACAACTCTGAGGAACCTTTTTTAAAAATTCATTACAAGCTGCTTTTGTGCTTTTATTATTATTTTTTATGTAAGAAATGTAACTAATATACTTCAAAGGATTAAGCTACTTGCATATTTAATATCTTTTCTAATTTCATATCATTTGCCTGTCAGATAGATAAGCTTTTCACAAATAAACAAAAAATCGCTACTCAGGTACTTTTGCCATTCCACATAGTTTGTGATACCATACTTACATAGAATATTATGTTCCAAGTAAATAACTTTTGGGGTATGTGTATGAAACTAGGCTGTGTACATCAGACACAAACTATAATTCCTGTAATGTCAGTCTTTTCATTAGGTACACTACAGACATGTAAGTACAAGTTTGCTAAGAAAGAAGGTTTTACCGTTTCTTCCTGCATACAAACCACATCGTGAGCAACACAAGTATGTCAGAATATTTTCCCAAGACTCCTCTTTCAGTTCATTTGAAAACAAAACATGGGTGTAACTCTTCATATTTATCATATATTCGTACAGCATTGCAAATGTGAAAAAAGTCATAGCTGCTTAATTATTAACGTGCTATTTAGATAATTTGGATAAACGTGAGTAACCTCAAAATGTAGATTCTTCATATTTAGTTATCCAATGTGAAGTGTCTATTATCCAATAATAAAAGCAGTCTTTCCACACCCTCCCTCTCTATTCAGATGAAAGTGCATGGTGATAACCTGCTTGCACAATAAAAAGACTGTTTTAAACAGACTAGTTCTTGTGGAGTTCCTTCTATTCCCACCCACCTCCCTCCTTTGTGTCTTTATCTGAAGTTAGCAGTATTTATTATTATGAATGCTGCTCACATTAAATTCCATTTTTAGAAAATTGTAACAGTCAACATCATTGACAAGATACAGTTCATATATTCATATAGCAATGCAAATGTCAAAAAGTCACATAGCTGCTTAATTATTAACGTTTTATTTATTCAGACAATCTACAGTTTGAGGTTACTCACTTTTATCCCAAATATCCTTTAGGAGGTTTTCATCTCTTACACACATTTCCAACACTTAATTTTCAGTAGTCACATTGTGGTTAAAGGCCCAAAAGCACACATCACATCTCACGCAAAACTTCGTTTTTTTTTTTTGTTTTTTTTGTCTCCCCCTCCCCCATAACTAAATGTGCTTATCTAATTAAAACCTCAATAAAAAAACTTCTATTACACATTTCCTAAAACATCAAAGTTAAAACTGCAACCCATAATTATTTACAACTGCACACCGGTAATTAATTGAAACAAACCAAACCTGACACAACCACTATCCTCAATAATCTCGGACATCTCCCCACTCAGCAATAAGTGTACTATCCTAGCACTTTCAGCGTCTTCCCAGGCCATTCTCAAGGAGTGGACACAACAGATGAACCTCCGTCGCCGCCCTGAAACGTAGTGAATGTTCTAGGTCTTGCTCGGCATTGTCTCATCATCGTCATTCACCGCTCAGTGCAATGGCGCTATCTATTAGCTCCCATTAGTCTTCTTTTTCTCTTCGTACTTGTAAATATCCGTTCGACAGCCAGCTGCATTTGATTCTTGAAAATTAATCTTCTTATATTCAATCATAATTTTTTTTAATTAAATATATTACATTACATCATTTATTTTTATCCCCCTCCCCCTGTTTTTCTTTATGGCTCTCCATTCTGATCAGATCTTTCCAATATGCGTTTAAGCTATTAGGATCGTTAATATTACATAACCTGTGTCTGTTTTTTTCAATGAATACTGTCTCTGCTAGTCTTAAATGTCTTTCCGTACAACAGTTCTTAATAATTTTTATTTCATCAAACTTCGGGTATTGTTTTTGTTCGATACAGTACTGGACCAACGCAGTCTTTGCTTCTTTTTTCTGCCAATTCCGTAGATGCTGTTGTAACCAATGTTTTAGCACTAAAAATAAACTAAAACATTGGTTACAACAGCATCTATGGAATTGGCAGAAAAAGAAGCAAAGACTGCATTAGTCCACTGCTGTATGGAACAATACCCAAAGTTTGATGAAATGAAAATTATCAATAACTGTTGTACGGAAAGGCATTTAAGACTAGCAGAGATAGTATTCATTGAAAAAAACAGACACGGGTTATATAATATTAACGATCCTAATAGCTTAAACGCATATTGGAAAGATCTGATCAGAATGGAGAGCCATAGAGAAAAACGGGGGGGGGTAAAAATAAATGATGTAATGTAATATATTTAAAAAAAATCAAAAATTATGATTGAATATAAGAAGATTAATTTTCAAGAATCAAATGCAGCTGGCTGTCGAACGGATATTTACAAGTACGAAGAGAAAAAGAAGACTAATGGGAGCTAATAGATAGCGCCCGTTGCCTGAGCTGTGAATGACGATGATGAGACAATGCCGAGCAAGACCTAGAACATTCACTACGTTTCAGGGCGGCGACGGAGGTTCATCTGTTGCGTCCACTCCTTGAGAATGGCCTGGGAAGAGGCTGTGAAAGTGCTAGGATAGTACACTTATTGCTGAGTGGAGAGATGTCCCAGATTATTGAGGATAGTGGTTGTGTCAGGTTTGGTTTGTTTCAATTAATTACCGGTGTGCAGTTGTAAATAATTATGGGTTGCAGTTTTAACTTTGATGTTTTAGGAAATGTGTAATATAAGTTTTTTTATTGAGGTTTTAATTAGATAAGCACATTTAGTTGTGGGAGGGGGAGACAAAAAAACAAAACAAAAACGAAGTTTTGCGTGAGTGTGATGTGTGCTTTTGGGCCTTTAACCACAATGTGACTACTGAAAATTACGTGTTGGAAATGTGTGTAAGAGATGAAAACCTCCTAAAGGATATTTGGGATATAAGTGAGTAACCTCAAAATGTAGAAGATACAGTTCTGTTTTCTGATAATTTTTTTGCCTGAGTGGCAGGTATCATTGTAACACCATATAGGGAATTAACATATTTTTTTATGTATGCATTTTAGAGAAAAAAAAAAATTTGATTTTGCAAAAATAGTTTTTGTAGATTTTTTTTATTTGTTTGTCGGGAGGGGAGTGGGTGTGACAAAGATAAGTAATCTCCAAAACTTCTTTTATAAACATATTGTTATGTACTTGAAATAGGCCTGTACAGATAAAAAGGAATTCCAAGTTTTAAAAATATTGTTGGGGGAGCGGAGAGAGACTCGTGTAATGAAAATCTTCCCTGCCCTTAATCTTTAAGAATTATTCTTAAGCAGTTTCAAAAAAGAGGATAGTATCACCTGCTGTTATTCTAAAAATAATCCAGTATACAGTTTGTAACGTATACCAGGAGATGTGATGTACCTGCCAGCAGGACGCACACGACATAAAGGCAGATAGCAATTAGAATCAACGTCCGTGTAGCTCAATTGGTAGAGCAACTTATTCCGGAATGAGGGGACCCGGGTTCGAATCCTGGCGCGGATAAAAATGACGGAGAAATTTACTTCGTTATAAGTTGAAAGATTTGTATGGCTTGCCTTTGATACTTCAAAACATAAGTATATGTACAGAAATATTAAACCTTCTTGTTATCTATAATACTTCAATATTAGAAAACAGGAAAGGGTAACTAACCCCTTTCGAATGTTATAATCCTTAATTCTCCAAAGAAAAAGGATATGATATTTTTGTCATACAGTTACCTGCTAAATTTAATTTTTATACATTCTGATTATTCATTAGAAATTAACTCTTATTTCTTTGTTTTTCTGCTTTTTATGTATTTATCTACTTATATTTCATGTTGCAGAGGCGCACTTAAAAATATAAATCGGTTTCAGAATCTCCACACAAACCAATCATAGTTGGCGTCCCAAATTGTACCTTGAACACATTTATTCACTCGTCTCCATAACCCAAATACAGAGGGAATAAAATCTGAAGTAAATAATAAAACACATTAAAAATGTACATGAGCAATATGTGAAAAATAATGTCTAAAAGCCCACAGAGAATTTGATGTGTAACAAAATCATGCAACAGAATGACAAAATATTTCAGTCCTGTATTTTGGGACACCAAAAAATGGCTTGGAAACTCAAAGCTGTAGGAAGCACTGAACCAAGTACAAGCATTTGTATTATTATTGACTTTGAGGGACAAACGTCCATGTGGCGTGTCGTTGACACCAGACTAATTAATTTCTCGTAAAGAAGTAGAAATGTTTCTCTTACTTGTGACGAGTCTTAAATGTACAGGTAATTGAAAGAAATGTTCTGAAATGAAAATTTTATTTACATGCAGAGCATGGTGGGGATTCCTAGTAAGGGAAGCATGATTTAAATGAAGTCTTACATAAACAGTTAGTCTTCAGAATGCTGATGTACAGAAATTACCAAAGTTTTACTTCATGAAACCCAAGTGTCTCATTGACACATATTTATTCATATAAAAAACAAAAGTGCATTTTGAGTTTTTCCAGAAAAGTAGGTTTTATTTACAGCAATGAATTAAACTATTTAGGCTACCCTGCAGAGCATCAGAATTTCCAAAATGACTGGGCATGAAGTTTAGATGTCAACGTCAAACATGAGTTCTGCATCTTCATGGGGACTGTATAGATCATTCACAAGTACCAAAGTGTAATGAGACTTGCATTCAAGCCTTGACACACCCCAGAATGTTGTAGCATTTGGAAAATGTACAGCAACAGGGATTACTCAGAAGCACAGCAAAGTTAATGAAGCTGAATGCTGTGGGGAAAATCAGCATGGGTGATATTAACGTGACCATCCATGGTTATCCACTTAGCAAGCAATGAAACTACAAAGTTAAACTATGTTAGTAGATCTATTTGAAATGATGTCATTCTGAACACTAGAAATCCACGGTACAGCATGACTAATGATATGACTGTAATTGATTAAAAAGGTTAAGCAAAAGCAGCTGAGACTGATATGTAGTTGCCTATTTCTATTCTACTATGTCACCTTTTTTTTATGCATGGAAATCGAAGATTGTTTTCAGAGAGAAGGAATGTTAGTAATTAGGTTACATTGAACACAGTGTACAGCACTAGATAGGAAACTCCTGGCAGCTTTTCAAAAAGAATTATACCATCAAAGCTGGTATCTGCTTGTCAATCAGTAGCTCTATTGATTTCTTGTAGACTGATAAGATGTATGTAAAAAGTATCATTGGTCAAAAAACTAACATGGAGGTTCAAACCCATCAATACTGATTTGAAAAATGTGGCAGAAGCTTCTGATATGTCAAGTAAACCAGTAAAAGGAAGTATCCTGATAAACAGTGACTGAAAGAAAATGTCATGAATAAATTCTTCCTCAAATCATGTCTATTTTTTTATGTGCAGTAAGACTGTCTAACTTGGGTATCTTGCATGTGTGCTGAATATTGTACTCATTATTCCATGGTATAATTTTATGACACTGATGTATTTTTTAAGTGAATGTCATAAAAAAAATTTATTGTTAAACGAGAAGGGGCATTTTCGTGATAAGCAGCATAAGGATAGAATTCAAAATTGGGTGTAACTTGGAATAACAGCTGTTTCGAAGCAATGTTGAAAGTGCAAGAAAATCTGAGTAATGCATTTTGTGCTAACGATAAAATGAGAGGAAAGAGAAAGAATTGAAAGGATGCATTAGTAATTGTGAAAATAAATACATGCTGTTTTTTTATCACATTCAAGGTCTTATGGTTCAGAAGTTTGCAGCTCAATCTGGTTTCTTAAGACCAGCCATAGGTACAAAAACTTGAACATATTGCAAATTCTAAAGATTTTTATGGTTATTAATTGGATAATGTCGGCAAGTTTCTGAATCTGTGGAAATTTGATTTTAAATGAAAGCAGTTTCAAAAACTATCTTAATGTCCTGCACTGTATTCTTAGAATGAATCCTCCCAGGCCTTATGTTAGTGAAATAGCCGGTGCTTAACTGTCATTCGATTATAACGTATTTTCCAAACTATTCTTTGTAATTTATTTTTGCTGATAGCAGCTGCAGCGTGTTTCTTAATCCCTTGCTGTTGTCAATCTGAAGAAACTGGTAACTTTCATGAAATTGGTTCACATCAGAATGAAATCACGTTGCAAATAATGTTGGTATCTGTTACTGCTTTCCTTCCATTAAAAATTGAAATTTCTTGGAGTTAGTACATTTGGAACTATTAAACCAAAGTGTGAGCATAAGATAGGTCTTATACTCAGTTGCATCAAAGATCAGCAAAACTGTGTAAGCATTAGTGAGATTTAGATATCTATTTTTGATTTTTTAATGTGAAATTTGATGTATTTAACGAAGGTGGAGGGCATCCATCAACTAAAAAAATAAAAGGAATCCTATGAAGTTTCTTTCAGCTATCAGAAATTGAGTGATAAAATATTGAGACATATTTATGATCTCTAACCCACAATTTTTATATCCACTGTACTGTCCTATTTGATCCATTACTGTCGGTTGTTTTTACTTCTTCCTGTTGTAACATTATTTGCATGTTACAAGAATGAGATGTCTCATAGCTTCTGCATCAGTTATACAATGCACTGAGTTTCAAACAAAACAGTGGTACTGCATGTGCAATACTCTCATGCAGTTGATTATGTTATTTGTCAATTGACATGTAGTAGATATCCCATTGCATGCTTGCACATTTACTACAGCTCAAATATTAGACATGAAATACAAATTGTTCTGTGCATGTACCAAAATGTATGGACAGTACGAAATCTTTGTAATGTTGTGTAATTTTGTGTTTAATAATAATAAAAGGAAAAAGAAAATGGCATTCTCAGTTCTCCCATTTGTTTTTGTATAACTGCTATGTTATATTTTAGTCTGCAGTTCATTCTTATTTTAAAGGGATGGGAGTTAACTGATTTATATAAAAAGAAAACATCGATCGGGTGAAAAGAACATTAATTTGCTGTTTGAATAGGGAAACAGTAATTATTTATAATAAAATAATCTCGTGTCCAAGGGGGAAAAGGGGCTGTTTGTTTGTGAAAAGAGAAAAAAACTGGAACCTGCTTTTTCTTCATATTAAAATATCAAGAAAAAAATTAAGTCATGTTATTAAGTCTTAAATATAAATTTTATTATAGTTTGTGGATATCAAAAAGCCAACACAAAGTTGTCTAGTTATGATAAAAAGTCTGATGTTTGTAAATTTCCTAAAAATTCTGTTACATGTCCTGGAATTTTATCCATTCCTGCCTTTTTGTCCCTGTGCAACATTTTGTTGAGGATTTTTCTGCTGATATACTGTAACTTATAAATTTCCCTCCCCACTCTCTTGAAAATGCTGAGGCTGTTGATTTTCTTGTAATAAACAGAACTGAAGCTGCATTATTAGTACGTCTTTTGTTAAATATATATATATATAATAGTGTGTATGTTATCACTTTGTCCGGCCAGGGACACCTTATCTCTGCAACTTCAATTTATAAAATTATTTTTGTATTGGGAAGCTTGAAATGTGAGAAGGATGGTCCTTTAATTCCATTTTTTTCTTTTTCTGATGCACAACTTTGCTGGTAGAGGGCATAAATGCAGATCTTATCAAATTCAAAATACATTTTATTTCATATATTTGCTTCTAAATATCCGATTAGTTTTGTTTTTTTCCTTTTGATGCCATTTATATCGAAGACTATTTTGGTTAGTCTCATTTTCAAATAATGCATAGATTTTCCACCAGAGGATGTAAATGTAAAGCATGATTTTCCCAATTTCTCAGCTTCTAAAAGTCCAATTTGAAAAATTCTTCCTGCATCTGATACAGCTCCTTGGGGGGGGGGGTTCCATGGGTTTGGTTCATTGGTGGAAAGCCTCGTATACACATATACAGTGTAACTTGTCTAATTCGAATGTTTTTAATTCAAATTTTTCGTTAGGTCCCTTGAATTTTCTATATAAATTATGTTAAAAAAAACACCTTTGATTCAAACTTTTTTTTTTTAATTTGAAGAAAACCCCATTTTCATATTTTCAACAATTACCTTTCAAAATGGGTACATACTGTTCTGGATGAAGTTCCGAGTGTTGTTATGAGGTCAAGGTCACAAGCGGCAATTCTGCCCGCTCTAGGTTTACCTGAAAGCTGTTGTCATGCACCCGGTGGCAAGGGGTCACGAAAATTCCGCTGTAGGCTGTAACCGTACATGTTTAGTTTGTTTGCATTTACGCAAGGTGAACACTGTAACTGCCTACTCCGGTTGTTTTAATGTCTGTCTGGTTTTTATGAGTAGTGCTGTAACCTGCTGTACCTAAGTTTTTCATCGTGTCCTTGTGTAGACCAGCACGTGGTGATTACAAAACATTGACTTTAGCTCAAAAGGCGGAAGTGATTCATGAAGTGGAAAAGGGATTTTAAAAGAAAGGCTCAGATTGCGAAGGACTTTGGCATTCCTCCCAATGCGTTATCCACTTATCTAAACAATAAGGATAAAATTTTGAATACTCTTGGGACTTAGCGTAGTGGTGGAGAAAGGGTAAGAGGACCGGGCAATCCTAATGTTGAGGAGAGCGTATTGAAGTGGTTTAAGCAGGCACGTGGCAAAAGCATTCCACTAAGTGATACCCTGATTAGAGCTAAAGCTGAAGAATTTGCCACTAAATTGGGTAAAAATGATTTTAAGGCTAGTACTGGCTGGCTTGATGGATTTAAAGAAAGAAATGGTATTTCGTTTAAATCTATTTGTGGAGAAACTGCAGATGTTAACCTAGAAGCAGCTAATGAGTGGAAGGGAGAACTGTTAGAAATGATTGGGAACACAGCCCCTAAAGACAGTTTCAATGTCGATGAAACAGGTTTATTTTTCGAATGTACCCCAGACAAAACAGTAGCCTTCAAAGGTAAACACTGCAGTGGTGGAAAACATAGCAAGGAATGGGTAACTATTTTAGTCGGAGCTAATATGGATGGATCAGAAAAACTTCCTTTATTAATGATTGGCAAATCAGCTGACCCACGCTGCTTCAAAAATGTAAAAACTAAGCCAGTTGAATATGAAGCAAATAAAAAAGCATGGATGACTAGTGACATCTTTGAAAAATGGCTTCTAAAAATAGATACAAAAATGTAAAAAGAAAACGAAATGATCTTGTTGTTTATTGATAACTGTACAGCACATAACACCATACTTCTGCTGGAAAATGTAAAGGTTTTGCTCTTTCCGCCAAACATGACTTCAGTAGTTCAACCCATGGATCAGGGTGTGATTAAGAACTTTAAGCACTTCTACCAACACCATGTAGTCCAAACAATTCTATCAGGTATCTATCACAAGATTGCTTCAAAATCGACCTTCTACAAGCTGGTCGTATGACTCGCAGTGCATGGCAACAAGTTAAACCTGAAAATATAGCCAACTGTTTCCGAAAAGCAGGCTTCCAGCACCCCGATGACGAGTCTCAAGATAATGGCGGTGAAGAGATCATAGCCACTGTGGAGTACCGTATGAGGCTTTGGTGAGCATTGATGAAAATTTAGCTGTTTGTGGTGAGCTCACAGATGATGAGATCTTGGCTGATGTTTTGAATAAGAAGACCTACTGTGTATCTTCAGATGAAGAACTGTAATGACCAAAAGTTCCTGAAGAGCACCTTCCAAATTCAGTAGAGGCCTTGGTTCACCTACAACAGTTAAAGAAGTTTGTTGAGGGATAACAAAATGTAAGTAACTATTTCATTTTCATTCACTCGATAAACTTGAGTAATTTACACTTACCCATAGCATAAATTCTAAGAAGCAGGCCAAAATTTCATGTTTTTTTTTACAAAAAATATGTAAATTTACTGTACTGTATTTTTTTTTTTGTATGTTATGAATAAATATGTTGGTTTTTACAGTACTTAAAGTGATTTTTGAATGTGCCAATAATCTAACTTGCCTAATTCGAATTATTTTTTGTGGTCCCTTCAGCTTCGAATTATCCAAGTTACACTGTATATCGCTTTAAATTCGTGCTCAATCTCCCCTCAAGGGGGATCAAACCCTGACTCCCCCTCTGACTACACCACTGGCTCCTGATAAATGTTTTGCATATAATTTCTCATTTTTGGCAAACGATGGTTTGGTTACCAGGGGGAGGGGACAAAGTGTTTATTTTGCCTTCTGGTGTATTTGCAACAAAATCTGAGCTTCTAGAAACTCGAAAAAATTATTTTGTGAACTGATACCGCTCACCTCATATAACTTTTGGAGAATACCTCCTGCTTAAAATAATACATAGTTTTTCCACCAGGTGGTGTAGATACATATCTTATTTTTGTCGATATCCGTTTCTACAAGTCCAATTTGAAGAATTCTATCTTTGTTGGAGAGCATTTTCAGTGCAAAATGTTTCTCATATAATTTCAATTTTATCTTAATGTACAAGGGCACTAGAGGGCTTAAGTTCACATTTCCGTTTACAGCAAAATATCTGCAAGACTAAAAACCCAATTGAAAAAAATTCTTTTCAATCAGATACTTCTATGAAAACTCCTTGTGTATATTTTCTTCCCAAAATAATGCACAATTTTGCCACTAGGGGCACAAAATTTTTATCTGTTTTTCTCAGTATCTGTACTTCTAAATGTCCGATTAAAAAAATTATTTTAACACTGAATACCATTTACCTTATGGAACATTTTTAGGTATGTATTTGAGGAAGTTTGTAGTTTACAGTTCTGCCACTAGGTAGTGTTTGCAGCCATATCTCCGCTTCTAAAAACCTAATACGCACGAATTTCTCGATTTATCGAGACTTAAAAAAAAAAAAAAAAAAACACTTTTTCCATACGTTATTTTTTCAGGTAGAACCATTTAATGGTGGTTTTAACTGCTGTAACTTTTTACATGTTATGTTTCCTTTGAGTGGAAAGCAATTTCTCGGTTCGAAGTTATAAATACTAGCTGCGAATATATATCGCGGTAATCGAATGTGATTCAAAGAAAAATCTTTCATGTACCTCTCGGTTGTAGGTGGTCGATGTTCAAATCCTTGCACTTGTTCTCATCAGGTTCTTGGGTGTAGGCTTTTTGACTAACTTCAAAAAGTCTGCACGTTTCTTGAGTAGGATATAACTTTTTAGTTGAACTACGGAAGGCACATGGAGACAAAGGAGATGTGAAAATTACGTTGGAAAAATGAATCACTCGTAAAAATTACAACTTCTTTCAATATAACAGTAGAATATACAAACAGAAGTTCGGAGCACCAATGGGCTCTCCACTATCTTCGTTATTTGCAGAGGTATTACAGAAAATAGAAGTCCTTAACAAATATAAAGACAAAGTGAAAAAAAAATCTAGATATTGGAATTTCAATAAGACTACAAGAATATAATAATCAATAACAGAAAAAACAAAACTATTGGACAGTGCAGGAGTATATAGCATTTCAATTAACCCAACCAACAACAATAGAGTGAAATACACAGGAAGCACAAGAAACATTAAAAACAAGATTGGCACAACATATGAAGAACTGGGAGAAAAAAGGAGGAAAAAACAACACACAATACCAGAATTTGAAATTATGGAAATTATCTGCAAACAACCAACTGAAAAGACCATCCATTTCGCCGAAGCAATCGTAATTGAAGAAACCAACTGCAACATTAGTACTGGAGTAGAAATGGCAATTCCGTGGAAGATACTGATAGAAGAAGAGAACAAAAAATGGGAAGGCAAACAGAACAAAAACAATGCAAACACGCAGGCATAATAAACAAAAAAAAAGAAAAAAAAAATTCCCGAGTCTTCAAATCACTGGAATGGGCAACACATCTGATGACGTCACAAAGATTCCCAAACTGAGCGCGTCGCATATTCAACGCAAACTGCAGAGAGAACGGACAACCAGAGGACCCAGAAGATGGCAGACAGATCTGCCGAAATGCATCGGACAATACATCCAAGAAGTCCGACAAAGTTTTTTGGTGATTGCAATTCCTCATGCGAATATTTTTACAAGTGATTCATTTTTCCGTTTTTCAAGTGTTCCAACGTAATTTTCACATCTCCTTTGTCTCCATGTGCCTCCCATAGTTCAACTAAAATAGTATATCCTACTCAAGAAACGTGCAGACTTTTTGAAGTTAGTCAAAAAAGCCTACACCCAAGAACCTGATGAGAACAACAGTGCAAGGATTTGAACATCGACCACCTACAACAGAGAGGTACGTGAAAGATTTTTCTTTGAATCACATTCGATTACCGCGATATATATTCACAGCTAGTATTAATAACTTCCAACCGAGAAATTGCTTTCCACTCAAAGGAAACATAACATGTAAAAAGTTACAGCAGTTAAAAACCACCATTAAATGGTTCTACCTGAAAAAATAATGTTCTAAAAACCTATTGAGAAATTTCTTTTTTTATTGTATGCCATTCACTACAATAAAGATGAGTAAGATTTTCACTAAATAAGAAGATCCTCTTTTACATCGTGCACAACCTTCCCCATAGGGGGTGTAAAAAAAAAAAAAAAACCTATGGGGGAGGGTGTGCATTATTGTTGAAGCAGAGATAGCAAGAACAAGGTCTAACCCTTGTTCTTGCTATCTCTGCTTCTGGGAGAATTATTTGAAAAGTGTTTTATCCTTAGTACAGCTTTTTCCAAGAATATTTTTTTTTGCCTATTTTCAACTTTTCCATTATGCAAAATTCTTCCACTAGAATGCATAGAGTTAAATCATGTTTCCTTCTATAGCTCTTCTTTTAACTGTTCGATTTGAAAATCTCTCTCTGATACCTTCATTCTGCCATGAGAAACTTTGTGTCATTTGTTGATTTTTGTAGCATACCTTTTTATCCACTGGTAGACTTTTTTTTTAGCCAAGTAGCTGATTTTTTTTGTGCCTTATTTTGATCTTTACTGAAATTTGCTAATGAATACTTTATGCAAAAATTTGCCATAAAATCAGAAACTTAAATTTAGTATTTTCTGAGCTAACTAATGTTTCCACCTATTATAATTAGTTTTCTAATCATGCCCAGTTAAACTTCCTTCATCACTGATGAATGCAGCTGTACACATAGCTCTTAGATTTGAGGTTTTTCTCTTTCAATTCATTTTGGAAATTTTTGTGCATACTTTGTTTGCTGGTGAGTACAAATTTAAAATATAACTAAACATCAATATAGGAAGCTCGAGCATCAATATTATGTTAAAAATTCCTTCCCTAAATAAAATGTAATGCAAATCCTTGCTCCCATGAACATTTAAGAAATAAAATACCTTTGTTCCTTTGAAAAAGTTCCAAATACTTCACCTTTCCTTAAATTTCCAATGTAAGCATTATTTCAAAATAATGAAATATAAATAGTATTTTGTATATTGATTGTGTGGTATATGAGAGCATTTCAAGAGTAATGACACATTTATGTTCTAACTATAGATTTGATACCCATATATTTTTGAGTTTTTTATTTGCTTCAATAATTGAACTGAAGCCAAAGTAGAAAAACATTTGTTTCTGAAAATCAGTATAGTGAGTAAAAATGAAACCTGGTTACATTTTTAGTGATAATTTTGGTATTTCAGTGTTTATCTGTGATTCCCCTAGCTTAAATTCTGTGGAACAAGTTACTTGCCATAATACAATAGTTACAGGATTCTGTGCAATGCACATGGCTTCAGGTAATCCCTGATTGTTGTGCATGGCTAATAAAATGTCCACGTCAAAATTTGAATATCCAGCTCATACTTATTAGATAAGCTAGCAAATCTTTTCACTTGTCACTGAGTGTACAAGTATATATGAAATGAGGGGATTTCTTTAGTTTGGATTTTGAGAAATTATTCAGCTATCAATGTCTTTGAAACTTTTGTGCTGACATGTTATTATCCTTGAGCTGTGTTCTACAATCCTATAAGTTTTAATTTTTCAGTGGCTGAAAATGCTAACATGAACTAATTGGCAAAAACCTATGATGATAGCAAATATTTATTTAGCATACAGTTTGTAACAGTTGGAGATTTTATAACAAATATTTCAATTTAAAACTATATGCCTTCACAAGATCACAAAGCACATTATCAGTTAATTTCTTGCATCCTTCAAGATCTAGCAGCTTAAGGCGGGGAAGATAGCTTAAGATCTTTGCAATTCCATTTTCTGTAACCTAAAATGACAATTAAACTTTAATCCTCTTCAGAACTTTTAAATATAATCAAGAATTCTAACACACAATGCATGGGATTTTTTAATTGGAAGACAAAACAATGCATACTTTTTTACTAATTGTCAGATAAGAGCATTTCACATAATAGTTTATGTATTCATACAGCATTGCTAATGCCAATGTTATTTAGCTGCTTCCCTATAAACATGCTATTTAGACATAAACTAAATTCTGAGGTTACTCACCTTTTTTCCCCAAATATTCAGGAAGTTTTCTTCTCGTGTATACATTTCCAACACTTAATCTTTGCCACTGTGTGGTTCGAGGCTCAAGTACACTTCCTTTAAAACGCATGCAAACTTAAACTCAGATTTTTTTCCCCCACAATAACTATATGCCAATTCAAATGTATCAACCATATATACAAACTTTAACTTTGAAGTTTTAGGAAGTGTGTAAACTCTTATCCATATAATTATTTACAAATGAAAAATCTTAGTTATTGAACAAACAAACCTGACCATAACATGTAATACGATCCTCAATCATATCGGACCCCTTCTCACACAGCAACCTCAGCTCTAGCCGAGGCCGTTATCAAGGAGTGGTCGCAACTTTGATCTGCCCTCACTGCCCATGTTCTGGTTCTCGCACAATATCATCTTCCCGTTCCTCACAGGTCAGCTGCAGTGGCACCATCTATCGAATGACCCAACAGCATTCTTTTTGTATCTACATATCTGTTAGATGGCCTATTGTAGTTAGTTAATCTTGTAATCTATCATAATTTCATTACGTTACATCATCTTTCTCTTGCTCTGTTTGGTTCTCAATTCTAATCAAATCAAATCCCTTCCGGTATATGTTTAAACTATTAGGATCATTAAAGTTGCACAACCTGTGTCTGTTTTTCTCAATCAATACTGTTTCTGCTAGTCTTAAATGCCTTTCTGTATGACAGTTCTTGATCATTTTTATGTCATCAAACTTTGGGTATTGCTTTTGTTCGATACAGTATTGGACAAATGCAGTTTTTGCTTTTTCTTTTTTTTTCTGCCAATTTCTTAGATGCTGTTGTAGACTATGTTTTAATTTATTTTTAGTGCTTCCTGTATGCAATATCTGGGGCTTTTACTTATAGGAATTTCATAAACTCCAGCTCTGTCTAAGCATTTCTTATTTTCTTTTGTATTGAATACAACATTTTTAATGGTGTGCACTTTATTGTCCAATCGTAAGTTATACATATAACACAATTTATTAATTTCTGCCGAAATTCCTTTTATGAACAGAAAAGATCCAATGTATTTAATCTGCTTATTATTTCTTGTGTTTGGAATATTAATACAATTGTTATGTACTTCATTAATCCATTTTTTATTTTTTTATTGGGATATCCGTAATTTTTTGCTACATCAGCAATATATTTCAATTCATCATTTTTGTACTGCATATTTGAAGTGTGTAAGAAAGCTCGTTTTTATGCTGTTACATTTATGAGCATATGGATGGTATGATCACAGGTACATATGATGATTTTCTATAAACTGTATAATCCAATGCATTAGCTCGTTTTATAATCTACACGTCAAGATAAGCCGAAGTATCCTGCTGTTCAAATTCAATTGTTAATTCAGTGGATGAATACTCTTCTTTAAATTTTCTAGGTAAGTCTTCTGGTTCTCGCGTGGTATCATCTTTTCCCCGTTCCTCACAGATTAGTCGCAGTGGCGAATTCAACAGAACTAGAAGACTTAGCTAGAAAATTTAAAGAAGAGTATTCATCCATTGAATTAACAATTGAATTTGAACAGCAGGATACCTTGGCTTATCTTGATGTGCAGATTATAAAATGACCTAATGCATTGAATTATACAGTTTATAGAAAATTGTCATGCATACCTGTGATCATACCATAAGATTCATATCATCCATATGCTCATAAATATAACAGCATAAAAACTTTAAAAGAGCTTTCACACACACTTAAAATATGCAGTACAAAAATGAATTGAAATATACTGCTGATGTAGCAAAAAATTACGGATATCCAAATAAAAATGGATTAATTAAGTACAGAACAATTGGATTTTTTCCGTACATAAAGGGAATTTCGGCAGAAATTAATAAATTATGTCATATGTATAACTTACAATTGAGCAATAAATAAAGTGCACACCATTAAAAATATCGTACTCTTACAGACGAAAATAAGAAATGCTTAGATAGAGCTGGAGTTTACGAAATTCCTATAAGTAAAAGCCCCGAAGTACTGTATATAAGGAAGTACTAAAAATAAATTAAAACATCGTCTACAACAGCATCTAAGAAATTGGGAGAAAAAAGAAGCAAAAACTGCATTGGTCCAATACTGTATCGAACAAAAGCAATACCCAAAGTTTGATGAAATAAAAATTGTCAAGAACTGTCATACAGAAAGACATTTAAGACCAGCGGAAACAGTATTGATTGAGAAAAACAGACACAGGTTGTGCAACTTTAACGATCCTAATAGTTTAAACATATACTGGAAGGATTTGATAGGGGACAATGATGTAATGAAATTAAATATTACAAGAAGATTTTTATAAAATTAACTACAATAATAAGCCATCGATCAGATATGTAGATACGAAAAGAAAAAGAATGCTGTTGGGTCATCCGATAGATGGCGCCACTGCGGCTGACCTGTGAGGAACGGGAAGAGATATCGTGCGAGAACCAGAACATTCGCTGTGTTGGAGGGCGGTGATGGCAGATCGAAGTTTTGACCACTCCTTTATAACGGCCTTGGCGGAGGCTGAAAGTTCCAGGAAAAGAACTAATGTTGCTGTGTGGGGAGGATTTGATGTGATTGAGGATCATCAGGTTTGTTTGTTCGATAACTAAGGGTTTTCATTTCTAAATAATTATGCATAAGAGTTTTTTAACTTTGAAATATAGGGTGTAAAGTTTGTGTGATGTGGTTGGCATATAGTTATTGGGGGGGGGGGGGGGTCTGAGTTTGAGTTTGCATGAGTTTTAAAGGAAGTGTACTTGAGCCTCGAACCACACAGTGGCAAATAAGATTAAGTGTTGGAAATGTATACACGAGAAGAAAACCTCCTGAACGATATTTGGAAAAAAAGGTGAATAACCTCAGAATTTAGTTAATACGTTATATGTTCAGAAAAATCTATTGGCCAAAAATCAGCTTCAGTCGTACTGATAGCAAGAATAGACGGGTGGATCTTATTCACAAGTCTATTACCAGTAGAGATTTCCAAATAAACAAAACGTTGAAAGGTGTGTTCAAATTAAGAGAATTTGCATTCAACAAAATTACAATGTTTTCTCTGCAGTGCAAGGCAATTTTGTTGGTAAATGGAGTAATCCTTTTGCCATAGAATTGCCTTCTGAATAGAGAAAGAGCTGTAGATCTGAAGCCTGTCAGTATGTCTTTATGTTCCACACTGCTGCATTGGATTAGCTGAAACATGCTGTCAGTACCCCCAGATATACAAACCAGAGCAGTGAATCTCGCTCCTTAGTTATTGATCAGAAGGTAGCTGGGCAAGATTTAATGACTAATTTTAAGTAAGATTTTGACAAGTTTGTGATGAATGGTAGGGAGTGGAACCACTGAATTTAAATGATGGTACAGCAAGTGGAGTAAGATAACTGATACTTTATTTAGCTGCAAGTTTGGTGGCCATTTCAGAGGGAAAAGCATAGTAAACACCAAATTTTTTGATTGATGGTATACTCTTTTGTAAGAGGATCAATGCAAATTAGGGGAGTGATTTTAAAGCTTTCTTGTAGTAGAAGAGTTCAGGTGTCTCTGGCCTTTAGATGATGACAGAGGCCTGGTGTCAGTGCTTCACTATTAGTTGTGAATTCTTCAAGTAACAAAAACTTTGAATACGAATAAACTTGACCTTCTGATGCAACAGTGGGTTTATACAGACTGATTTATGGATATATATATATTTTTTTGTTCTAGTAATTTATACATCTGAGTTTCCTTATTCAGTGTAAAGTCATTTCACAATTGGTAACAAAGCAAAGATTTGGTGAATTTAGTATCAGTCTCTTTTGTAAAGCTTCATGATTAAAACTCATCACTCCATTATTTATTTCTTCCTCAAATCAAGAAACCTCCCAGTTGATAGGAAAATACAAACTTTCTCTAATGCCAGCCATATCTAACTCCATTATCAATCTCTTTAAAACTGCAAGTGGTTACTACTCAAAGCCACCAAAGTGTGTTGGCATTCCAATTCCTCCAAAATTTGCCACAAATTATTTTCCATTCTCTCTTGAAACTGTTATATATATTTTTTCACTTCCCCAGTACACTGAAGTATCATTAGAGCCAAATTGGTCATTATTTTTAGTTGTGTTAAGAGAGAAAGAGCAACATTTATCCTCTTGTGAACAACAACCTTGAAATTGAAAAGAAAACGGTACAAAAATGTAAAGCCTCCCTTTTAGCAACTGCCGTGAGCTACTCATAGGGCCACTGGTTCAAGAAAAGGGACACAGCCACTGCTATTAGAAGAGTCCCTACACCACCCATGTCTACATCCCATTCAGGAATTTGATAAATGGTTATAATCCAGCACCTTAGACCACTCTGCAGTTCAACATGTACCAATCAGAAAACTTGAAAATTGCATCAGCCTGTAACAGATGGAGCATGCTGGAATGGTAATCACGAGGTGAAGTTTTTTGGTACATGTTGAACATTAAACTAGGCTATTCTGATTGCTGTATTAATAATCCTGTAGTAGTTCAATGTATTTGCCAAGAATAGTTCTCCATTGAAAAAAGATTACTCACTTTAGATGTTGAATTCTCACCACCACCCCCACCCCCCTTCATACTAAAAAAAATATATCTTAATAGGGAACAGAGCCCTTACAACTTTTCATTCATTACAGGAATAACTTATGAGATCACCCTCTTCTAGCAGAAATATACATGCAAAACATTGAAAAAGTAATGTTAACACTATCCATTTTCAACTGGAACTATGGTTTCATTATGTTAATATCTTATAATTTGGCCATATGACAAAAGAACTACAGCTGTTTTTTTTTTTAAGTTTTTAATCTCCAGTACGGTATATTACCCCCCCCCCCCCCGATCAAGAAACTAATGGTTTCATAAATTTTGCAAATGTACAATAAATAAACTCCAGCGGTGAGTTTATAGAAAGCACACTCCTCTATCAACATTATTCTATTTTACTCCTTCCTACAAATTAGAACTGAAATTGTGCCAGTGATGCCTTTACAAAGAAAATTGCCACTTACCATCATCCCTTCCCAACAAGCTCATAAAAATTGAAACTAAATATCTCTGTTATCTCACTCAATCTGTTGTACCATCTTCAAAATTCACTGGTTCTATTCGCTACCACCTACATGTATCGTTATATAAATTGGCCAACCATCATCCAATAAAAACAACTAAAGATACATTCACTGAACCTCTATAGCATAAAAGCCATTTGCCTGTGGTAGAAATTGAACTTGCATCCTTCTGCTCTGGAGCTGAATGCTTTCCCAATTAAGCTACACAGACAAAGTTTGTTGTTGCAACTCTGCCATCTTGTCATGTGTGTCACCTCAGAAGTAAGTATGTCACACCTCTTAGACTGCACTTATGTGAATTACATCCTTGACTGAAAAAAATTATACATATAAGATTGGGTTATTGACATGACAAAGTTATAAAATTGGTTTCAACTATCAAAAACTAAAAGACAAAAAAAAGGGCCTTACCTACAGCTTTTAAACAAATTATTAGTATTAATAAATTTATTAAAAGTTGGAACACACCTAGATTTTTTTCTTCTAATCTTGTAACACTGAGGGGGGAAAGTGCTTTTTTTTTTTTTTTTTTTTTGCCAACATTTCAAATCTTTTCATATTTACAAAGTTGTGCAGAATTATACAAATATAATACCCTGGCACATTTCCCCCTCATATAATACAATAGCACATAACTAATTTTGCAAATTTATAATATTAGTCCCTAAATTATTTAGTAGATTAGTGAGTATAATGCCTAGATTAGAAAATATTCTTGCTATTGAGACAGAGCTGGCAGGACTTGACAGCATAATCATTATGTGAACAAGTTCAGAGCATCTGGGAATTCCTTTTCACAAGATTGGTTGGTTATCTATCCACTGAAATAGGATGGACAGAATGGCACTTCATAAGGAATCAGCACAGACAAACAACCACTAATTCTTTGTCACCCATGTGCCAGCAGATAATTTTTGTACTTTGGTTAACTCTTCACCCATATGTTAAGGGTGCAAAATGTCAGCTAAATAATGGAACGGCTTCAGGATTTGCTCCGTTCATTCTTTTCACTTTTAAGAGATTGAGCCAAACATAACATGCATCAGCCGTTGCAACTCACTAGAATAATATCACATAATAGGAAGTTATGCTATTTAAAAACTTTATTACAGGCATTACATTACTCACATGCTATCTAAAATGGTATACTTAAGGTTTGTGATGTGGCAGTTAAAGCCATTATTAAAATTGTGACTTGTCAAAAAGCTTGCCAACCCTAACTTTGTACACTGATCAGCCAAAACATTAAAACCAACTACCTAATATGATGTAGGTCCCTCTAGCTGTCAAAAGAGCTTTAATCTGATGACGCATGGATTTAACAAGGATGTTGGTAGGTGTCTCTTGATATCTGGTACCATGACTGCAACAGAAGATCTTGCAGTTCCCATTAATTACATGGTTGGGATGCTGCTGCTTGTACCCGTTTCTCCAACTCAAACCACAACTACTTGATAGGATTCATGTCCTGTGAATTTGGGACCATGGTGATAAATGGAATTACTCATGTTCTTGGAACCATTCCTGAATGTGGCATAAAGCATTGTCTTGTTGAAAGATGCCATCTCCACCAGGGAATACAGTGGCCATAAAGGGGTTTACTTGGTCAGCCACTATGTTCAGGTGCACGACAGCTGTCAGAGTTTGCTCTACGGGGATAATGGATCTAAGTATTCCCCAAGAAAATATTCTCCAGACCATCACACTCCCTCCAGCCTCCTGAATCCGTCCCACAGTGCACCCAGGTGAGAAAGCTTCCTTGGGTAAACGTTGCACACAAGTTCGTCGGCTGACATAGTGTAACAGAAAATGGGATATGTCTGAACCATGAGATCCTTTTCCATTCTTCTGTGGTCCAACGTCTATGATTACATGCCCACTTCAAGCGTTGACAATGGTGAGTGGCTGTGAGCATAGGCACAGGAATGGGGCTGCGGAGGCCCATATCGAAAAGTGAACTATGTGTTTGGACACATTGAGCCCTTCATCACAATTGAAATTGTCAGCCATAGTAGCCTTCCTGTTGCTGCTGACAAGATAAACTGCTCTGGCATCAATGAGGTGTGGCCTGCCCATGCCTTGTTGATGGCTCAAAGTGTCCCCTGTTTCAGACTATCTTCGATAGGTACTAACTGCTGCAGAGCATGAGCAGCCTATCAGTGTCACTGTTTTGGAGACGCTCTTACCAAGGCATCTTGCCATAGCAATCTGGCTTTTGTTGGAATCGGATAAATCCTGTGCTTTTCCCATCATGAGTCAAAACGAAATACTGACTGAGAGGGCTGAGACCCAGGTATTTTATATATCATTTCTGACCTTGGTACATGATGCTACACACACATAGATGGTTTTAAAGTTTTGGCTGATTAGTGTGTGTGTGTGTGTGTGTGTGTACATGCACACATATATACAGTGTAACCTGTCTGAGACATAATCCAAGGGACTGGTACTATTTTCTGTTTTTTACAGGTATATCCATGAAAGCCACCGAAATGTAAACATTTTTTCATGTTAAATAACAGATTCTACGTAATTAATGACTACTTAAGTGAATGTAATGTTCATACATACCTTAACTATTGGGGGGGGGGCTAAGTTTGGGGCGCAATTGTGAGGTGCTCAACGTAAAGTAAGTGTATGCACAAGTGAATGAACTATTCACCTTTAACCAATGTAGATGTTTTTGTCTTCTATATTTGCAGAACAAAATGAGCAACGGAGAACCATGTTAGTCATTGTATGCTGTATGAATTTTCCAAGGGGAACAATGCAACCATGGCCACCAATAACATGCGCTGTTTATCCAAATGCATTAAATGTCCGCAAGTGCCAGGGTTAGTTCACCCAATTCCGGTCAGGCAATTTTGACCTCTCTGATACACCTCTTGCAGGAAGGCACAGGGAACTGGCCAATGACCTGCTGTGTGCAGCCGTTAAGGCAGATCCTTGTCAAATTATCCCAACATCTTAATGCATCATGGTCTACTGTTCAAGAGCACCTGCAACAGATAGACAAGGAGTGTGAGTCCCACACTAACTTTCACCTGACAACAAAGCCTAGCACTGCACCATCTGCAACTCTTTGCTCAGCCAACAAGAAAAAGATCCATTTCTCACTGGAGATGAAAAGTGGGTTCTTTACGGGAAAAACAAATGCAAAAACCAGTGGCTTTCTCCAGATCAGACACCAGTTCCTACGCCAAAACCAGGATTACACCCCAAAAAGGTTTTGCTCGGCTACCGTTGGCATAGCTCACTTTGAACTCTTAGAACCCGGACAGACTGTAACGGCAGACCTCTATTGTCATCAACTGGACTGTTTGAAGCAAGCTCATACTATAAAACATCCAGCACTGGTACACAGAAAAGGTGCCATCCTCCAGCATGACGTGAGACAGACCCAACAGATGATCAGATATTTTAGCAGGGAAGTTCTGCCACTCACCCCTGACATTGCGCCATCTGATTACCATTTGTTCAGATCTCTGCAGAACTTTCTTAATGGGAAAAGATTCCACAATATTGATGATGTCAAAACAGGGCTCTTGGACTTCTTTGCATCACAGCCAACGTCTTTTTATAAAGACGGCATTGAAAGTTTGGTTTCACGATGGGCAATTACATAATTGATTAAGAATCTTCTGTTCCAAACAGTGTTTCTATTTTCCAAAAATATTACTTTCCAATACCCCCAATAAAAATCACTAACTTCAAAAAAATTTTTTTTTAAATAATCCGTCATCAATATTTGTACAGTAACATAGTATGATGCTCAGTGAGGTCATGTGCACTGTCCATCAACTTAAACGATGTAGAGTCACCTCCAAGAAATGGAAAATTTCAAATGTTATGAATATTTTGCAATGCTCGATATGTTTTTATCCTAGACGTAGTTCTATATTCACCTCTGTTTCATCAATTTGATGTTGCTCAATATCTTCATTAGACACCATCACAAAGGCAACTCACAACAAGCAAAGGCTATGAATATGCAAGAGAATTTAATTGGAGCATCTCTTTGAAATCCGTATGAAACAGACAGCTGGAGTTCGGATTTTGCATCCAGCAAAGAGAGTCACATGACCTAAACCTGAGTCATGGCATGTGCTTCAGGAGAAACAAAACAATGGATGTGCTGTAGTATGTTTGCATAAACAACCCAAAAGCAATCTTTCTCTGTGTTTAATTATACACTTTGTCGATTCTGTGATGCACGCATATCCTTCCTTGAGGTAATAATTATACGTATATACATGGTAGAGTCACATTATTGTGACCACCAGCTAATATCCAGAGTAACTGCCGTGTGCAGCGCAAACAGGAGCTAGATGGGCTAGGAGTAACTCAATAAGGCACTGGAAGGTGTTCACAAGTATGTGGAGTCATGCTGACTGCAGTGCGCGTGGTGGAGGATTTATAGAGCGAACAACACGATCGAGATGGTCCCACAGGTGCTCAATTGGGTTTAAGTATAGGGAATGAGGGGGCTAGGGAAGTACTTTGAAGTCTCCATCGTGCTCTCCCAACCACTCTCAGACATGGAAGATCCCATCCGACCCAGGGAAGATAATAAGCAGCATGTATGGGTGTATGTGGTCCACAAGGATGGATTCATAATGAATTCAGTCCATAGTGCCTTTCACAGGTATGAGTGGACCCAGAGAATGCCATGAAAACATTCCCCAGACCATATCACTGCCCCCACCAATGCTTGAAGAGTTTTTGTTCTATGTTTCTTGCCTTATACACAAACATCCATCTATTCGATGAATCAGGGAAGGCAAACCTTTGGCAATTAGCGGAGGTCCAATTCCCATACTGCCGTGCAAATGTAAGCTTTTTCTGCCGATGCACCTTCGTCACTATAGGTGCAGTGACCATCCGTCTGCATCAGAGCCCCATACGCAGTAGGGTTCACTAAACTGTCGTTTTAGACACACTTCCGGTAATCCATGGTTCATTCGGCCAGTGAGTTGCACCACTGTAGCATGTCAATCGGCCCTCACGCACCTTCAAAGCCGACGTTCATCTTTCACATCAATGGCACGTGGTGCTCTGTGGTTTCCACATCGCTTATTCACAGTGGTGCCATTTCTCCAGTCACGATACACTTTAACCACAGCAGCACGCGAGCAGTTCACAAACTGTGCTGCTTCAGAAATACTGCCACCCTTGGCCCGAAAACCGGTAATCATCCCTTTTTGCAAAATCTGATAAATCGCTCCTTTTATCCATAACAGCAACAATGATATATTTTCAGAATGCCTACAGCATACCTTATATACCCTCCAAGCCAGCTCATGAAATCTTTTTTCATTGGCTACGCGCTGTTGACGTCAAAAGTAGGAGGTGGTCACAATAATGTTACCCGACTGTGTGTGCATATACACTGAAGAGCAATTGAATTAGAGACAGCTGGCGTTATGCAAATGTGGTGCTGTGGGCCGCCCTGTAAACCGAAACGCATTACGTATGCAGCGATCCGACAATATAAGGAGTGATGTGATGGGAATCAGTAAGAGTCAGACGCAGTATGGGTAAGACGAAGGATCTAAGCGCATTTGATCGTGGGCAAACTGTCGGGGCCCAACGAATGGGTCACTCCATCTCGGAAGTCGTGCAGGCACTGGGATTTTCACGAGCCACTGTGTCACGGGTGCACCATGAGTACATCGAATCCAGTAAAACCATCCCTGCAAGGGCCAACTGCCGTGGACAACAGCGTGTGGATCAGCGGGGTCATCGTCAGCTAGCTCGTATTGTAACAGTGGATAGACGGGCCACAGTGCAAGAAATCACTCGTGCACAAAAACATGTAAGCAGCCACACCATCCAGAACCATCTCCTCGCTATGGGGTACAGAAGCCATCGTCCCACGAGGGTACCGCTGCTGACCGCACATCACAGAGTGCAAAGTTTAGCACGGGCGCAGGAACATCGCCACTGGACCCTAGACATGTGGGGAAATGTTGCCTGTACTGATGAGTCGAGATTCACGTTGGTACATGCGGATGGCAGGATAAGAGTATGGCGCAAACCACATGAAGTGATGGATCCTTCTTGCCAGCAGGGTACTCTTCAAGCTGGTGGGGGGGTGGCATTCTCGTCTGGGGACTGTTTACGTGGACTGAAATGGGACCCCTGGTACGTGTGACATCGTCACCGGGATATCCTGGACGACCATTGGCTCCTGTTTGTGCGTCTTCAACATCCCACTGGGGACCTCATCCTGCAACAAGACAATGCACCGTGCCATCGCTCCCGAATGGTTGGATGAACACTTCACCGACGTGACCTTGCTTCCTTGGCCAGCTAGGTCACCTGACCTCAATCCCATCAAGCACATCTGGGATGCCATCGAGAGAAATGTTCAAGGCTCTGAGCCCCCTCCATCAAATCTTCGTGAACTGTGGGAGCTTGTTCGGGGTCGTGGATCTGTATGGTTTCCCAACGCTTCCGGTGTTTTGTAGAGTCCATGCCGAGACGAATTGCTGCCGTCATCAGGGCGAAAGGTGGTGCTACACGTTACTAGACAGGTGTCTCTAAATTCAATTGCTCTTCAGTGTATATCATTTAATATACTGTATAAACATCTGCAGTTGCATTTTGTACATGACTGCTGAGATTATACATGCACTTTTTACTTTCTCAAGATTTCAGATGGCACATGTGAAAAATCTAGTAAAAGTATGCACATTCCAGGTTGAATTGTGCTTTTGACATATTTTAAATAATTTGATTTAACACATAAAGGACATTGATTTTTTACAAAATACATTCTCTAATTTGTTGAAAAATTTCGTGCTAATAACACTAACTGTTAGTCTGCCGCCGTTGCACGATATAACATGAAAGTCAAAATTAACGATGAAAATTACTTATTTACACTGAAGCAAGAATTATATCAATAGATCTTTCATGCTGGCTTTCATGCTGGCTCCCAGCACATTCTCAGGTGAATGCTAAAAAGATATTGTAAATATTTGAAAAAGAGTGCACCGCAGAACATCACTCTTGTTTATTTACATTGCAGGAGCTGAACATGGTGTATATAAACAAAAGTGACATTCTACGGTGCACTCTTTTTCAAATTTTTACAATATCTTTTTTTTTTTAGCATTCACCTGAGGATGTGATGGGAGATAGCACAAAAGATCTAGTGATGTGATTTTGACTTTCATATTATGTCATGCAATGACAACATTCTAAGAGTTACTGTTTCTCTAATTAATAATGGAAAACTGTACATCAACTATATGTAAAATTGCAAAACTATACAAGTATTCTGTTTATTTCTATTTTTATGCTATAAACTGGATTACTAGTATAGTTTTACTATTTTATCAGGGTGGCTACAAAATTAAGAACAAAAAATTCCCTGACTTTTCCAGGTGAAAATGCACTTTTTTCCCCCTGAACACTGCATACAAACCAGAAAAGTTAATGAATACAAAGGCAAATAATAAAAACACTTTTTTACTTCTATTTTTACAAATGAAGTCGACTCTTGATAACTTTTAACTTTGATAACACTGAATTTCTGATAACTCAAAAAAAAGTAAAATTCCTTGCAAGTGCCCTAGGCACATAATGAAGTTATGGCCTTGATAAATCAAAATATTCTTGTTTAAAAATAGCCCATAAAATGCAAACAACATAAGGATTTGATGCACAACTCATTCATAACAATAGACAACAAAAGCAAACATTCCACGCTGACCACTTTAACCTTGAAAAGTGACCTCCCTCTGAAATAATTCTGCCACCACGCAGCCAGGGACAGACTGCAACTACACTCCTAGCAGCACATCTTCAATTTCCACCAATAAGTAATCAAAAAGTCATCTTTAATTAACATTCAAAAAGAATTTCAGACTGGCATCTTACCATTCGACCTAATAGACAGATGGTATTCAGTAGCACTTTTTGTTAATTTTATGTTGCATATTCTTGTTCTGAACAAATTCAAGCTTTGTTTCATAAAACTTATTTTTCTAAACTTGTGGCTTCAAATCACAAGTTGAACACATTGTCCTTTGCTGATAAAATCAGTTATTAAAGATGTTGAAGGCAGTCAAAAAAAAAAAATTGTACAGCCTTTTGTAATACTGGAAAGCACAATGTCTAAAGAATAAAAAGTGATTTTTATTCCTTTTTTTTTTAAAAGGAAGTCTCATCAAAAAGGAAAAAAAAAAAAAAATGTGCAGAGTTTAGAATATTTGAGGAATGCTTAATAGAAATTAAATATGTATTCAGTGTAGAGATAAAAATGTGAATTCGACACGTAGAGATAAAAATCAGAATTCCACAATGCTTGACAGACAGGAAATCCAAGAAAGCGAACCTCCACTTACCATATGATCACACTGCCTCTAAAATTGCAGTTTATGACAAAATGAGACCACAGAGGGGGGGGGTGAACATTTTAACTGGTGAAAAATCAAAACAGACAGCAAAAATGCAGACTACCGTTAGTCTGCCTTTTGTTGACTCTGCAATTGCACAGCATCGATTGCTTAATTTTTCTTTCTGCTGCTATCATTCTCTACCTACTTCTTCATTGTCGCTTTTCTTGATTTTTGTGCTCTTTGATAATAACCATCAGCCTGAGGACCGACCATGAGTGCATGATATCAAAGCTTCAACTATTTCAGATAAATGGTGTAACTTTGGGAATATATTACTTTTGAACACCATGCATCAATTTTTACAAATTTTCCAACTTCATCACTTTCGTTTTCGGGAATTTCCTTCTTACCTTATCAAGATTAAATGCAAAAACTTAAGGGGTGGGGGATATTTAACAAGGCTGGAGAGTGGGAACATCACAGGAGGGGGAGGCGATTACGGGAATTCCGTCCGCCTTCCGGTTTTGGAAATTTTTCTCCTATTTTCAAGGTGAAATGAAAAATGTATGCAGTAAAATATTACTTAAAAATACTGGACACAGGCAACATCGCGAGAAAAAAAGAAATTATGATTATGGAAAAAAATCTGAACTCCGTCGACTTTCCGTTTTCGAAAGTTTCGTAAAGATAGAATTCCGTCCTCCGAGAAACATCTAACAGCCCCCCCCCACATGATTCTGTTTACTTGTGCATCGATCTCCTGAGTGGCCAACATAACGAAAAAGGCGGAATTTCTCGAATTCGCGGAAGAACCTCAAGCCTGAAGATTAGGAGGCAATTTTCGCGGCGTCTAACTTTTGTTTCCACAAATTCTTGCCTACAGTTTCAAGCTGAAATACGAACATATATGCCATAAAATGATATTTTACAAGAATACTAGACACAAACGCAACATCCGGAGAAAAAAATTACGATTAGGGCAAATTCTTTTTACTCCATTTATCTATTGTTTTCGAAAGCTTTGAAACACAAAATACTGTCCCCAGACGGAAAATAACACACACACACACACACACACACACACATTCTCTTCAGTTTTGAAATCATGATAGCAATCTAGATAATGACAAAAAACCGGAGAATTCCGCAAATCCGCTTAAGAATCTTATGTACGGTATATCATAAAATAATAGCAAAATATTTTTTAAAACAAAATGAAAATTCGTAGAATCCATAGTTAGACAACTAAATCGGTAGAAAATACGAATATTCTGTGGTAATTGGCATGCATAACAGTCATATAATCGGCACCACGTGATCCGCACCTATCATGTTAATCGTGAATCGTAATTTCCGACAGAAAACTGCGATTCACAGGACCGTCTCAGAAATCCAAAGATGCAAGAAAAAAAATTCTTGTTTTATTAAAACAGTAACTGTCATTTTGAAGTACTTTTGTGTTACTTTTAAGTAAAAAAAGAACTAAAATCGTTAGCTGTTGTCGCATTATCGCAGTTCACTAGTTAAGACTAAAAAATCTGTTGAAATTGCGGACAGTCCATAGCATTGTCTTATTTCTGAATATGTTTCAACTGAATACCGAAAAAACCTTAACAGTGGCTAGGTTTGGCTCTTACATACAATGCTAAAAATTCTTTCCACAGTTGCATTACTGTGTGGCGCAACAAGATTAGCATGTATCAGGTGTGGTAAAACTTCATACTTTTTAGCACTAATTGCACCAGTCATTTTCAAAATGTTAGACCATGTGGTATCAATTGTAAGACTATTGGAAACACCTTCTTCCAATTCATCAATTTGATATAAGGCAAACTCCAATTCCAACTTGTGCAGATCACTGTCACTAACAGCAGCTGGTAAAATATTTGCCAAGTATATTACTGAAGAAAAGGAAGCTTCTTCCATCCTATATCAGCAACTTCTGCATGCAGCAGAAATTCACTTTTCAGTAAGTTTTCAAAATATAGTCATGCAAATCTTAACAGCAACACAGGATAGTCAGAACATCGCATGTATGATTACAGGAGAAATCTTCGCTTCTTCCGTTTGAGGAAACTCTTTCCTCCATTTTTAAACTGAAATGCAAGTATTTATGGAATTAATGGATATTTAAGAAAAATACTGGGCAGAGGGAACATCACGAGAAAATATTACGATTACAGGAGAAATGTTCACTCCAACTAACTTACGTTTCCAGAAGATGGAATTCCGTTCTCAAATGGGAAACCCCCCCCCCCCCCCATCATTTCTGCTCAGTTTGCATTGATAATGAGAAAGCCCCAAATGATAAGGGCTGATGAAATCCCGGGGCCCGGCGCCATGCTTTGTTTCCACTTAGCTTTCAAACAAGCAAAACAAATTCCTCAGAAAGAAAAAAAGGAGAAAGAAACAGAAAGTGAGTCATGAACTTTGTTCAGAGGCACTTCGGGACGAAGCCGTGCTTTCTTTCCACTTAGTTTTCAAACAAGCAAAGCACATTCTTCCTCCTCCTCAGAAAAAAAAAAAGTTAGTAAAATCATGTGATGCATTGATTATGATACACTTTCCAACATACCAGAAATCATTACTCAAGTTATGAGGAAAATGGCTGTGGAATAAATTTCGCTCCTGTGCCCTGACCCCATTTTGATGATATTAAACAGAATTGGTTCTGTATACCTCCGGAACAACATACTAAAGGTTTTGCTGCAATAGAAGCATTTTTAGTCAAGTTATGAAGGTAATGGCTGTGGAATAATTCTCGCTCCTGACCTTTGACCCCATTTCGGTATACCTCCGGAACAACATGATAAAGTTTTGTCGCAATCGAAGCATTTTTACGTAAATTATAACTCATAAGGGCAATGGAATGGATCCTGCCCTTTGACCCCATTTCCAATAGAGTTCGTCCCCAGGTTGTCCTCTACCACATACTAAAATTTTATCGAAATCGAATTATTTTTACACGAGCTATTGTGTGGACAGACAAAGCTGGAGCATATATGCTTCTTCAACCTATGGTTGGAAAGCGTAAAAAAATTGAAAAGAAACAAAGTGTTGTGTCACGAACTTTGTTCATAGGCTTTGGGCCAGCGCCGTGCTTTCTTTCCACTTAGTTTTCAAACAAGCAAAACACATTCCTCCTCCTTCTCAGAAAAGAAAGAAACTGAGGAACGTTACGAACTTGGTTCAGAGGCATTGGATCGACGCAGTCCCAGGCCACAGAGGAAGTAGCATGTCCGAGCCAACGTAACCCCGGGCCACGGCAAAAAAAGTATGCCGAGCCTACGTAATCCTGGCCTGGCGCCATGCTTTCTTTCCACTTAGCTTTCAAAGAAGCAAAACAAATTCTTTCCCCTCGGAAAAAAAAAACCAAACATCTGCCTAACAAACTTTATTCAGAGGCTTTGAGCCTACATAATACCGGCCCGGCGCCATACTTTTTTTTGCACTCTTTTAAACAAGCAAAACAAATTTCTCCTGAAACAGCTGTGTTACGAACTTTGTTCAGAGGCTTTTACATTGATTAATTACAAAACCAGTAAAACTTTGTTAATACACTGCTGGCCACCCAAAATGCAACACCAAGGAGGACACGAGATAGCAAAGCCAGATTTACTGGGCACATAACAACAGATATAAAGATTGAGCTTACAGGCTCGTGCGACTTACGGAACACGCAGACATCAATAGTTCGTGTGGCCCCCATGGCTGGCAATAACGACCACTACACACCGCGGCATCGAACAAAAGAGGCTTTGGATGTGGGCTTGGGGTATGTCAGTCCAGGCTGCTTCCACACATTGACACAGTTCATCAGGCGTAGCCGCGGGTGGTGCTTGCCGGGCCACTCGGTTGCTGATCAGCGACCAGACGTGTTCAATGGGTGACATATCAGGAGAACAGGCGGGCCACAGCAGCAGTGACACCTGGTGGGCCATAAAGAATTGTTGCATGATTCGTGCCAAGTGCGGGTGGGCATTGTCCTGTTGAAACGTGGCCGCTGGCAGGTAAGGGAGGACTGCTGTAAAACCTGGTCTTAGCATTTACAAAGGGATAACCATCCAATACAGCAATGTTTAAGAATTTATAATTGAGTTGAAATTCGTACATAATAACTTAATGGTCAATGTATAGCTGTCTCACCGTACGATAAAACACCATGTCTCCAGGTTGCAAAAATTAAAACATTTATTTATATTTACAAATTAAAACCTAGTTGAAAGCTAGTACTTTCGGAGATCTCAAGTCTCCATCTACAGGCTCCAGTGCCACAAGACAAGACCATGTATCACACATATATATGCACTCCCCCCCCATACCTGGGGTACAAATAAAAGTGAAGAAATTATATAGGTGTAATAAAAACCACTTATAACCAAAATAAGGAACAATAACTAAACTAAAGAATAAGAAAGCAAAATAAGACAAGTTCATTTACAAAATCAGGATCCTTCATCAGTATGGGACTTATGTGAAGTGGCCAGTCTTCTCCAAGGGCTAGGAACATATGCAGGAAGTTCCAAGTTACAGCAAGAGTCACTATGGTGAATTATGCACAGACTTTCTGCAAGAAAGATAGATTTTTCGACATCAGAGTTCAAAATTGTAGTACCATTCCAATCTGGGAAATAACCCTCTTGGTTTACTGCTATGGTAAGAGCAATATTTATGGTTCCTGATCTGAGGGTGTATCTGTGTTCCCTCAGTCTGACCGATAAGGTCCTAAGAGTAGAACCTATGTATTTTTTCGTAGCCAAATCAGGATCAGGGTGGGTTAAGGGTATACAATATACACCATGTTTTTGGAGAGGGGCGATCCTGTCTCTGTCCTTCCTGATCAGTGAAAAGATATTTCTAGTTTTCACTCCGAAGTTTAAATGGTGACTATGGCACGCTTTTTTGAGGATAGGTACAATATTAGGATTGTACTCCAAACTCCCTACAAATGTGGACTGTCTGGTTTCCAAGGATAACTTTGTAAATTTCAGTCTTCTACTCCTAAGTTGAAATAGTTGTTTTGAGTATCCAAATTGTCGAGCAATTGTTGACACTGTGAAAAGTTCCCATTTTCTAGCTCTACAAGACGAGGAATGTGTATAGGCACGTCCAATGAGGAAACTCAAAGCGGCAGTTTTGTATTGCATTGGATGGGAAGAAGTGAAAGGAATTATACAAGGGTTGAATGTGGGTTTCCTGTATACAGAGTACTTAATGCTCTGAGATTGCAAGTCCCTGGTCAAAAGGAAGTCAAGGAAAGGTAAGTTCCCCCAATTGTTCCAATTCTTTAATAAAGTTGATTGTAGGATACCGAGAAGAAAGACAGTCAACGAATTGATCCACGAGGGAAAGAGAATATGGCCAAAAGACCAACATATCATCTACATATCTTATTAAAAGTAGAGGCTGAAACCCGAAATTCAGCAAGACCTGTTTTTCCAGGTGTTGCAGAAGAATTTCAGCCAGTATTGGGGAGAGTGGGGAACCCATGGGAGCTCCCTCAAGCTGCTGATAGATTTGGTTGTCAAACCTAAAGTATGACCTCTTTGCCACTAACTTAAGGGATGAGATGACTGCTTTAGTTTCCTAGTGAGGGATAGTCTTGTCTTTTAACAAACTTTCCTCAATAATTGAATGGACGGTAGCTAGAGGGACACTCGGAAAAAGGGCCTCCACATCCAGTGAGGCCATAATGAAAGCTTGACCCTCAGATGTGAAGGACTTTATACATATAAATTTCTTCACATCTGAGGGTCGAGCATTCATTGCAACGAGGTGAAGAAAATGTTAAGGTATGAGACTTAACATTTTCTTCAGCTCGTTGCAATCTGAACTTGATGCTGTCAACCACAGACATATTAAAAAACTGTGCAACCTTGTCTCAAATAGACCATACTGGCACACACACCCTACACCTTTTGTCAGTGTTAGGGGTAACTCCCCTTCTCAGTTGCTCTTTGTGAATCTAAGCTCAGTTCAACTTTCTGAGCCCCAGACTACCGCCCTTAATAAAGAAACAAAATACAGTTTCCCCGTCTCAACTCTTCGCCCATTGTTTTCCATCCCACAGATAGAAAAAATCATTAGGGCCTTGCCTGATGAAGAACGAGAAATAACCAGACTTCAGGTGGAAAGGGCTTCCAATAAAAAGACAAGATTGCCTCCTATTCTAAAATATGAAAGAGACCAGCTTTTGGAGCTGACACACAATAATGATTTGTCTATCATAGGTGCAGATAAGACCTCACAGATTATCATTATGGATAAAAAAGATTACCATAATAAAATGCTGAGTGCTATAGATAAAGTTCCACACCAAGTCTATGGCAGCTACCATTGTGGAACTCATCAAATTAAGACTTCAAGGTTTTCTGCCACCTTCTGTCTCTTCAAATATGAAACCACCTGTAGGCCCAAGAGTACTCGAACTTTTGGGGAAAATAAAGACTCACAAGATTGATCGGCCTCTTCGACTATTGGTCTCGGGGTATGCTTGCCCTACTTGGGGTTTGGAAAGAACTTTGGTCAATTACTTAAAACCCCTCACCATGCAATCTGATGTTTCCATTAATAGTACGATACAAGCCCTGAACCGTATAAAGTCCTTCACATCTGAGGGTCGAGCATTCATTATGGCCTCACTAGATGTGGAGGCTCTTTTTCCGAGTGTCCCTCTCGCTACCGTCCATTCAATTATTGAGGAAAGTTTGTTAAAAGACAAGACTATCCCTCACTTGGAAACTAAAGCGGTCATCTCGTCCCTTAATTAAGTTAGTGGCAAAGAGGTCATACTTTAGGTTTGACAACCAAATCTATCAACAGCTTGAGGGAGCTCCCATGGGTTCCCCACTCTCCCCAATACTGGCTGAAATTCTTCTGCAACACCTGGAAAAACAGGTCTTGCTGAGTTTCGGGTTTCAGCCTCTACTTTTAATAAGATATGTAGATGATATGTTGGTCTTTTGGTCATATTCTCTTTCCCTCGTGGATCAATTCGTTGACTGTCTTTCTTCTCGGTATCCTACAATCAACTTTATTAAAGAATTGGAACAATTGGGGGAACTTACCTTTCCTTGACTTCCTTTTGACCAGGGACTTGCAATCTCAAAGTATTAAGTACTCTGTATACAGGAAACCCACATTCAACCTTTGTGTCATTCCTTTCACTTCTTCCCATCCAATGCAATACAAAACTGCCGCTTTGAGTTTCCTCATTGGACGTGCCTATACACATTCCTCGTCTTGTAGAGCTAGAAAATGGGAACTTTTCACAGTGTCAACAATTGCTCGACAATTTGGATACTCAAAACAACTATTTCAACTGAGGAGTAGAAGACTGAAATTTACAAAGTTATCCTTGGAAACCAGACAGTCCACATTTGTAGGGAGTTTGGAGTACAATCCTAATATTGTACCTATCCTCAAAAAGCGTGCCATAGTCACCATTTAAACTTCGGAGTGAAAACTAGAAATATCTTTTCACTGATCAGGAAGGACAGAGACAGGATCGCCCCTCTCCAAAAACATGGTGTATATTGTATACCCTTAACCCACCCTGATCCTGATTTGGCTACGAAAAAATACATAGGTTCTACTCTTAGGACCTTATCGGTCAGACTGAGGGAACACAGATACACCCTCAGATCAGGAACCATAAATATTGCTCTTACCATAGCAGTAAACCAAGAGGGTTATTTCCCAGATTGGAATGGTACTACAATTTTGAACTCTGATGTCGAAAAATCTACTATCTTTCTTGCAGAAAGTCTGTGCATAATTCACCATAGTGACTCTTGCTGTAACTTGGAACTTCCTGCATTATGTTCCTAGCCCTTGGAGAAGACTGGCCACTTCACATAAGTCCCATACTGATGAAGGATCCTGATTTTGTAAATGAACTTGTCTTATTTTGCTTTCTTATTCTTTAGTTTAGTTATTGTTCCTTATTTTGGCTATAAGTGGTTTTTATTACACCTATATAATTTTTTCACTTTTATTTGTACCCCAGCGTGGGCGAACGCCAGTTGCCGATGGTGGAGTGAGAGATGCATTGTGAGTATGGGGGGAGGGGAGTGCATATATATGTCTGATACACGGTCTTGTCTTGTGGTGCTGGAGCCTGTAGATGGAGACTTGAGATCTCCGAAAGTACTAGCTTTCAACTAGGTTTTTAATTTGTAAATATAAATAAATGTTTTAATTTTTGCAACTTGGAGACATGGTGTTTTATCGTACGGTGAGACAGCTATACATTGACCATTAAGTTTAAGTATTTTTTTGTGATTCCACATTACAAAAAGCTTAAAATTTATTAAGTACACTTCTCTCCAGAAAATAAATTTCAATCAAAAATTCATCAATTTGAAAAGGTAATGTTGTAGACCCCTTAAGCAGCCAAATTTACCAGATGGCAAACACAATAAGGTTAGGCTGGTTTTTTTTTTTTTTTTTAGAAATGCTGCTACACCATTTTTTCTCCCCACCATAACAGGAACGTTATCACAGGATAAGGCAAGATGGTTTATCCACAGAATATCACGATGCTGAAATTTTTCGGACATAAGTTTGGCAATATTTTCACGTGTTGAACTGGTTTCCACACATGACAAAGAAAGCAGCATACATCTTGCTTGCAATCATTATCAATGCATGTTACCACAATTGAATGAAGTTGATCGTCAGCATCATTACAGCCATCAGTTGCGACAGAAAATGATCCACTTTTAATAGCACAGAGGACATTTTTGAATGATATTCTGTCATTTCTTGAACAATATGCAAAGTTTATGTTCTGCCACATGTATATCTTTTTACTTCTGGAGAGTTAGGAAACATAGTCAGCTGCTGCTAAGCGGTATGTTGAGCTCCAGCAAATCTGGTAAACAGAACTTGTGCACAAATCATTTGAAAATCATTCAACACTGAAACAAAACGATCCAAGTTGCACACACTTTTTTGTGCTATCATGATTCTTTATATGCTATGCTTATTAGTTCCAACATGTATGACAATGTCTCTGCAACCTGCGTGGGAAACAGAAAAATCAGTGTTACACAAAGTGCAACATGCGCATGAAACCTCTTCTATACACGATGGTTTTACGAAGTCAAATTCTTTGGAGTATTTTTTTTTAATCTTTGGTCCCAATGTTTAGGTCCCATTCTGGGGCTGAATTGAAATCAAAAACTTGAGACACAACTTGTTTGGTTTGAAAGATTGAACAAAGAATGGGAATCAGAGTTCAACCTGAGCTAATGTTAGCAAACAAACAGCATCCCACTCCCACGAGGCTCCACACAAGTGCAGTGTTTGTGATGTCATAATCCAGTACTTCAACTTTCCAAGCCACTGACTGTCTTGCTACTCACGACCTTTGTGCTTGAAGCACAGCGGATTAACAAAAAAACAATGGTCTCCATTCATTACCAACTCCCACAGCCAGTGTTGTGCTGGAAAAAATGATCTGATATCATTAATAGGGGAGGGGGAATTCCATGCATAATACATACATGAGACTGACAAAAAAATAAAAAAGCTGAACTTTTTAACCGGATAAAAAATTAGAATGCATGAATAAAACGTAGCACAATCAAGACAAGACAAAATTGTTGACGTTAATTAATTTATGTAAATATTAAACTGGAGCACAAACCCTGTTCAAAATATAAAATTACTGACATTTAACAACGCAGGATAGACGGAGGAAAAAAATTTTAAATTCTGGCGAAATCTTTGTTCCGTCCGAATTCCGATTTTGGAAATTTTTCCTTCAGTTTGAAGCTGAAATACAAATATTTACACAATAAATTAATATCTAACAATAATATTGTGAGAAAAAAAATACTATTATGGGATAAATCTTTACTCTGTGACTCCCGATTTTGAAAGTCGTAATTCCATACTCCGACAGAAAACTGACCCCCCCCCTCCCGAATTATATTCATTTACGCATTGATAATGAGAACCATATAAATGAAAGAATCTCATGCCAGAATATTACAGATATATTTTAGGGAAAAAATTTTGGACATAAGTTTGGCAATATTTTTAATTGTTGAACTGGTTTCCACATATGGCAAAGAAAGCAACGTACATCTCGCTTGCAATCATTATCAATGTATGTTACCACAATTGGATAAAGTTGATGGTCAGCATCATTGCCATCAGTTGCGACAGAAAATGATCCACTTTTAATAGACAAAATATTGTTCCCTAGCGGGAAACAAACACCTTCCCCAACTAATCTCGTCAAAATTTCTCTCAGTTTTACATCGATCCCAAATATAACCCAAATGACTATGAAAAAAGCGGAAATTCGCGGAAGAATCTCATGTATGATAATAAATAAAAGAAAAGTATGAAAATCACAAAACCGGATATTTTGTAGAAAAATCAGATTTCCAGAAAAAAAAAAAATTTGAAATCGGATGAATTCGAAATGACAGAATCCGGGACACTTTGCAGCTCTGCCAAGTGATTCAGGGTGGCAATCTGCATTGAGAATGACTGATCTGCCCAAATATTGCTGCTTAATATTTTATTTATCCAGAAGCACGTGCATCCTGCATGAATCGTGAATCAGTGGGCTTGGCAGATTTGAATACCATAAACTTCCAAACTGTGAATTTCAATATCTAACAGTCAGTCAGTCACTCTCTTAATTTTGCTGATCCAGTTGCAAGGGCTCACACTCAAGGTGTGGAGAACAATTAGTTCCCTCAAATGCAAGCTAATAGGAGGAAATAAAAAATTCACTTGGCACACCACATTCTGGAATATTTATTCCGATGGAATTGTCTTTCGTCAGAACACTGCTTTGAGATGTTGATTTGCATCATTCTTTCCTAGCACATAATCAATGTAATGCATTTATTCTGCCAGATAGCTTCCCATTAGTGAGAAAACAAAAACTTTTCTATCATAACTAATCTCTCGGAGTAGAAACACAATTAACATTAATAAAGGCCCAATTAAGGGCCAGCAAAAACAGTCACAAAACGCAATCATTACAGAACTCTCATGCTTCATGTTTCACATTGGCTGACACATGGCAACATGTTAGAGTGGACCAGGGATGGAAGTATAAATGTACCCCAAACAAATGGGCAGAGTGACGGGCTGCGGATGGTCTAGTGGCCAATGTTCACGACTGCCACGGAGAAACCACAGGTTCGATCCTAGGCAGGTATGTACGCTCGAACCACTAAATATTCGCCTTGCGTCGGATGGGCATGTTAAGCTGTCGGACCCTGGTTACTGGTCCCCCGGTAATAAATAAGGGAGTCTTTCTCCCCCTTTTTACCATCTCTTCCGTGTCACTTTCCTATTGGGCACTCTAGTCCAAATCTCCTAGCTTCCTATTTCTGAGGGTAGTGTAAGTCCTAGGGTCAGACACTCCCTTCCTAAAATCCTCCACATCTGATCTGGACAGAGTGGTACTGTCCAAGCTCCCTCATCCAGCCCTCCAAAAATGTGCTAGCTATATGAAAGTGGTACGAGACATGTTTTTCAAAAGTACAACAGTAATGAAAGCTGTTGGTGTGGACAACCAGCAGGTAGGCCTTTCTAATTAATGTGCCACAAAATGTCTGCCTGCAATTCTACGAGAACTCCACAGTACAGGATTAATATTGCACCATAGCAGCATCCCTTTCTATACAGCAACACAGAACTTCTAAAAGGCTAATCATAAACTCATCAAGCAGATGCCCCCATACCACCTCTATTCTGATTTAGCAATGTGTACTGCAGTTATCCTTTAAACTGAAAAAAAAAATCATTTGAAAAGATATCATTAATAGAAACTCACCTGAAGGTTGTTGTTTCTTGGCACATTTACCGCATATATTTTTTTCTTGCTATTTTTGTTTTTGAGCAAACATCTTACAACTACTTAATATCGGTTCAAATCGTTATGTGTAACCACTTGAACGTCACTACATAGCTTATTATAATTAATTTTGGCAAGATATCACAGAAATCCTGTCATTCTTCTGTTCCTCACATTTTTAAAAAGTTCGTTAAAAATCCTGATGTCCGGACTCCATGGCTCCTTATTTAACCAATGGGTGTCATACTGAAAGTGAATGATATAAATATTAAAATATGAACCAAAAAACAATTCTTAAAAATGAGGATAAAATAATAACCTTGTTACCTTTTATCAGTCACTAGCTTCTTCCCGGCTATTTGCTTTTGGTAGAATTTCATCATTACTCTTGACCTTCGATTGATCGATATACTTCAAGAAGAAATTGAGTAGTCAAGAGATTTCACAAACCAAAGTCTCATTCGAGCAATATGTAGGCAAAAGAAGGGTTTGTGGGTGGCAGACACTTCGCAACGAAAACGCAACTGACGATCAAAATATTTTTGATAGCTAAAATCTGCAATAAAACTCAAATTGAAAAAACTTGCCTTCCGACAGAGATTTGAAAGAATTAATCTAATGAAATAATAAAATTAAATTAAAATCCATTTGTCCAACTTTAACTTCAAATGAAAACGATTTTCAAAATGCCAACTTTACCAAGGAATCCAGACACCGAACTTCCAACACGTTTCAACTCACATTTTTCGTGGCCATTCTCAAGGGCATTTCGTGCTGTACTGTTCCATGAACATTAACTGCTAGCTAAGTCGACGTTGTTGACATCTCGATCGCCAGCGCGTCATTTTCATGCTCATCACATAAAACATTGTTTGCGCCATCTAGTGTTGTCCTGTTTTTTAATCTTCTTTGCACTTGTTGAATTGATCTTCTTGTTTGAATAATTCGTTGTTTTTCTTGTTTTATCGTGTTCAACCATGCTGGCGATAATTTGACTGGGACATTTAAATTGCAATTATATGCTTTGGTCTACTCGATCATAATAGCCTCAGCTGTCAAGAACTTTTTATGTGTGTTGTGAGAAGTAACCAAACTAATATTCTCCCAGTTGGGCGTGGCCTCATTATTATGACAATATTGTATAAGTGAAGTTCAAATTTCACCCTTATTACAGTTATTTAAGTGTTCACATAATCTGATATCAACATTTTTTTCGTGCTACCTATGTAAACTGTTTTATTATCTGGGTTCTTATTTACATTAATAATTGATTATACGATATACACCTGCTTTACGTAATATGGAACTTTTTTCATTGTTTGATTGCAAAAGTCTGCTGTTGTCGAGTTCAGTGTCTGCAATAAGTAATCTTGCTCTGTGGCATTCTTTTTTTAAAGGAGAAGATAAAGGTGGACAATATGGTAAATTTCCACAGAATCTGTATGTATCATCAGTCAGATTCTGCCTTGGTCTATTTTGGTTATTCTCAATTTGTTTGTAAAGATCGTCAATCAACCTCTCTCCTTGTAGCCGAAGTCCCCAGCCAAAGTTTTGATCCATTTCAACTCTTTTTGCCTTGCAGTATTATTAGATGAAAGTACGATTGCTCTTTTTAAGTAATACCTGAATGCTGCTGTTTTAAATTTCCATGGATTATTTGAGTTACTAGGTATTATATTAGGGACAAATGTTGCCTTTCTGTATACTTCATAGTCAATTCTTGAGTTATTTTTGATGATATAAATATCTAAAAATGGTAATTGTTTTTGTTTTTTTCCTTTCGGTTGTAAGATTGATAGTTGTATATATCTTGCTGTATGTATTAACAAATTCTTCCAGATCTTCTTCAGTATGCTTCCAAAATATCAAAATATCATCAACATATCAAACAAATAGTTCAGGATGTTTATTTGTAAATTTTTTGTCAGTACGTATCTTTTTCTCGATGTCCTGGAGTATAACTTCAGCAAACAGTCCAGACAAAGGTGATCCCATAGGTGCACCCGATAGCTGTTTATAAATCGTATTGTTATATGTAAAAAAGTTATTGTCATTAATTAGGTTTAATGCTGACACAATGCTAGCTACAAATAAAGGTAACTTGATCACACTAGTTATGTTACAAGAAAGTTCGTAAGTTGGGAGCTTTTCGACGTTATCTTAGGTCTTCTTCACGCCAATGGAGGACTAAGATTGTTGCCAGATTCTACATTTGAATTTCTTTCTATTTTTGTTGCAAAACTTAGAATTAATCTCCAGATTATCGGGATGTAGAGAGGAGATTCGGAATTGCAAGTCATTGAGTTGAAACTAATTTCCAGGCTTTCACAGTAACGGAGGGCAAAACGATTGTCAAAAGAAGCAATTCGTTTTGCTTCGTTTTAGCGGGGAACTGCAGATGTGTCTTCCATTATCAAAATAGACAAGGCTGTATTAGGATTGGCTTTCTGTTTGGGTGGTTGATGTTTTGTTTGCAATTAACTTTCCTTCTATTAAATTAATAGCTTGATTAGTAGGAGTACTTGGGTAGAGTGAAACAATGTCAAGGCACACCATCTTTATCTCTCTGGGTCCACAATAGGCCTCAATAGCTCAAACGACATCAGTAGAATTTTTAACTGTGTATGCGTGGTCTTCATATCTTTTAATGAAGTAAAATAATGCTTGTTCTAGGTTAATGGTTGGAGCAATTTTCTTTGAAACAATAGGTCGCATTGGATGTCCATCCTTGTGTACTTTTATTTTTCCAAAGATTCCTGGGATAGTGGCAGCCACTGGTGGGTATGTTTTACTTTTAATCTCTTCAGGTAAGTCGCTGTGGTTCTTTAAATTTGGCCATTTTTCTAATAATATTTTCTGTGGGATCTTGTTGAATGATTACGGTATCAAGTATTTTGATTGCTGTCATCATTTTTTCTCGTAGGCAATCTTGATGATCAAAATTATTGTTTTTATTTACTGGCCATTATACCTGCTATCCCAGGGTTGTTACATAAGGGACATTCCACGCCAGATCAATAAAAAAAAAAATAAGTTTTTGACCTCACGATTTCTGATTTTGATGAAATTTGGTATGAAGCACACATATGACAAGGTAAATAATTCTGCCAATTTTCAGATTTTTATTTTGAAAATTGTCTAAGATACACACATAATAAAAATCGAATTTTTTGTAAAAAATGACAAACTCGCACACTTATAAATGGCTGTAACTGTTTTCCTAATTGTAGTAGAGTGACAATTGAAACACAGCTGCAAAGCTAAAGCATTGAGCTTTCTATAGATACCATACATGACCTTCTTACAACAGATTAAAGTTTCAAGGTCATCCATTGTGACCTTGAATATCTCAAAATATGCCATCTTAAAAAAATTACGAAAAAAATATCTTTTATTGCTACAACGTTCTTCTACCCATGTGCCAGATATTAGGCTGGCACTGGCAAGGCAGTGTAGGATTAATAGGAGTATATGTCCTCCAGGCTAGGTTTGGACAAATGTACAATAACTGTTTTCCAGATGCATGTATGCATTAATTTCACAATGTGTTACAGGTTATATTAGTGGTGTACACATACAAGTGAACCGCTTGGTTAATAAGGTTGCAAACCAAAAGAATGTGATGCCATCTTGCTAGTGACCATCTCTATTTCGCTTCTCTCCATAAAATATGTCCCACCTGTTGCTGTTCGTAGGTCAACCTTCGTAATGACCGCTGTTTTATCCACTTCTAATATATCTGGCTTCTGTGGGTATGTGAAAGACACTGAAGGTCCATGTGGGTGCAGAAAACTTATCTTAACTTGTTCTGTATGAATGTTCACATCCAAAACACAACCAACCCACCACTGGTTATCATACTCAACAATAACATAGCCACGAATATCCTCCAGATCCAGTTCTATTGGATTTAGCAATACTGACTCAACCTTGTATTCAGTTGAGTTTGAATACATCTTGGTTTTAATAGCTGTGCGGCTTACTGGTATTACACAGTGAAGTTTTTGAGTACCAGGAATTGGTCGAGCACTAGCATGACGTGTCTCGAGGAACTCCTTGTGGTTCTCATAGTCCTTGTCCGTGCTGTATTTAAAATGGCACGAAGGAATGTTTCTGGAAGCCCAATCATACAGTTGTTGCGGTGTCATAATTTGGTCATTGTATGAACACTGAAGGCTGGCACGTGCAGCTAATCTCTTAATGGTGTCTGCCACGCCATCACATGGCCCCTTTCCATGTGAGGTGGCAAAGAAATGCCACTCAGCTGTGATACCAAAATCTACATCATGATGGCACAGATTGACAAAATTCTTCCTGTTCTTATACTGTGAGGCTGCACCGTCTGAGAAGTAATAGATGTGTTCTACTTTCTTGTCAAAATGTGATGATATAAACTGCAACAATTGGCTCTGGAAAAGGTGAACACTGATAGTGTCATGCTTAAGACATTCTGAGATGACAACAAAAGAAACATGATCCAACTGAAGTGTGTGTGAACTTTTGTAGTACACGACGAAAGGGTGAATAGTAGCTTGGGAATTGTTCCAGTGGTATCCTTGAACTGCATCCTGCAGTATGAAGGAATAATTCTCAGCAAAATCGCACAACACAACACACTGATTATCATCAAGGTTTTCTTTCAGATTTGACAGAAAGTATGACTGCTGAATAGCTATAAAAGAATGTGGCAATAGCAATTTCACTTTTGATTCAAAGGTCTCAAGGAATTCTTCTACAGTGTTACAGACTGTCATAAATGTTGTGCGATCAGTTGTAGTCCACAATTTATATACAATTTCATCAATCTCATTCATGGTGAATAAGCTACTTATTTGCTCTAGTAAGTGTGCTATACCAGGACAAGAATCACACTTGAAGAAGAAGCATTCTGGAAGAGGAGGGTTACAAGTTATTCCTGCAAGGCAATCTTTGTATGTCCTAACTGGTAATTCATCATTACGAGTTAAGTCTTGCCATTTGCACCCTGCTTGCATAAGTTTTACATTTTCATGAGCACAACACACACAGACACAGTGTGTTCCACTTGCACCAGCCAGCACACAATTCTTTGGGCGTAAACCACAGAACTTTGAAAACCCTACTTTGACATTAGGATTCTTGTCTTTAAATCCTTGAAATATCTCTTTCAAATTTCCTAGAATAAGACATTTCTGTTTTTGTACTTTTGATCCTGATTCTATCATTGTAACAAAATCTTTTTTTCCTGGTAAACAACGGCTCACTTCATCACTATTATAGTATGCAATAACGTTTTCAACTGTGCTGTCACTGAGAGTTTTCCCAGGCCTAGGATTTGGAATTGCTAAAATACCCTGCTCTTCCACAAGATTTTTAGACTTTCGTGCCATGTAATATGTTACACCAAATTCTTCCTGAGTTTTACGAATACTCCAGGTTCTAGGTAATATTGTTAGTATTTGGACTTTAACACTGCTAGTCTGTTTCTTGAAATTTTTCTTTCAACTGTGAAATCATGACCGATTCATCAGACACTGTCACAGGATTATCACATTCTGGAACATCTATGTAGTCTTTTATCACTTCACCAATTTTCTGATATTTCTTCTTACTGCACTGTCCAACACCTAATCTTTTTTTTTTTCACAGGAGATTCGCCTAGAGAAAGTAACGTATCATTCAGACTATCCAAAGTTGTGTCTCTGTCAGTCCATATCTCACTCTTCACCACTCCTTCTGAATTATCTTCACTTAACCGAGGTTGTTCTGCCTCTGCATCTGTTTCAATTATACATGAAGGACCTGGCATTTCAGAGATAGATTTTCTGCATGAACTACATATTTTCTGTTCTAATGTTGGACATTTCTATAATTTGGACATTTCTGAACCATCCAAGGCTGTACTTTTCTCAGATTCTTTCTAAACCTTGTGTGTCCACTTTTACCCAGAGGATTGCAACAAAAAATTTGACTTTTAAAGTCCATTTTGGTTAATGAAACTGCACCTGCAAAAAAAAGATAAATAAATATAGTTTGATAAAAAGAAATTGATTAAATAAAGATAACAATAAAGATAAAATAAAATACAATTAAACAGTTAACAATGTTACAGATAAATTGATAACCACACACTCACAAGCTCAGAATTGAAATAACAGCAAATGTAAAATGGTGTACCAGTAAGATTTCTCATTGGCTGTAATAAGAAGCCTTGCCATTGGCTTTAATAAGAAACCCTGTCATTGGCTCTAATAAGAAGCTTTGTCATTGGCTAAGAAGAAGCCCTGCCATTGGCTAAAATGGGTAGAGTTTCAATCTCTGATCTCAAAGATTTGTTGACATTATTTACTGCTGAAAATTGTGTCTATCAAGTAAAATTGCTGTCACATAGCATATTTCTGATAAATCTGTTGATCTGTTATAATATATACACATTTCATGTATAATAAACACAAATCCTCAACGTAAGAAATATTTATTGCATGGTATGTCTCTGTGCCTTACATACAGAAGGGTGCAGCATGACACTCCTATTAATCCTACACTGCCTTGCCATAGCGGTGCCAGCCTAATATCTGGCACATGGGTAGAAGAATGTTGTAGCAATAAAATATATTTTTTTTGCAATTTTTTAAGATGGCATGTTTTGAGACATTCAAGGCCAAAGGTCACAGTGGATGACCTTGAAACTTTAATCTGTTGTAAGAAGGTCATGTATGATATCTATAGAAAGCTCAATCCTTTAGCTTTGCAACTGTGTTTGAATTGTCACTCTACTACAATTAGGAAAAATTTTACAGCCATTTATAAGTGTGCGAGTTTGTCATTTTTTACGAAAATTTCGATTTTTATTATGTGTGTATCTTGGACAATTTTCAAAATAAAAATCTGAAAATTGGCAGAATTACTTACCTTGTCATATGTGTGCTTCATACCAAATTTCATCAAAATCAGAAATGGTGAGGTCAAGAAGGTGATTGATCTGACATGGAATTGCTCATAAGTCAATTAATGCTTGTCGTCCATATCTAATCCTTTTTTGGGTTAACTATTTTTCTGTCTTATTGATGTTATTAATAGCATTTGCCATTTTAATCCTTGTAGGTTCTTGTCTCTCCTTTGGCAGGTGCTGGATTATATCTTCCAGCTGTGGTATAACTTCGGTAGATGGAATTTTATATTTATATGCATATTTCAATCCCCTTTCCAATGCAGTTCTTTGAAGACAATTTAATTCTACATCTGATTGATAAATGTAGCTGGGATATTTGTTAATCTTCGCATGGCAGTTGGTTCCTTGAGATCTCTGCTTATTATATATTAAATTTTCTATTTTATTCCAACGTCTTCTCTGATATTTAATTTGCTTTCTGTCTGTAATAGCATAAATTTTGGTAATTTCCTCTCTCGTATTGTAATCATTTTCAAGTTTAATAACTTTGTTATACGCACGGTATGTATCAACACTAATTTTATCAATCCATGATCGTTTTGATTGTATCTGGGCTCAATCTTTTTGTTTCTTTTTTACATATAACAATATGATTTATAAACAGCTATCGAGTGCACCTATGGGATCACCTTTGTCTGGACTTTTTGCGGAAGTTATACTCCAGGACATCGAGATAAAGATACTTACTGACAAAAAATTTACAAATAAACATCCTGAACTATTTGTTCGATATGTTGATGATATTTTGATATTTTGGAAGCATACTGAAGAAGATCTGGAAGAATTTGTTAATACATACAGCAAGATACACTATCTACCAACAAGTAATTGGACACCTGTGATAGCAAAGGAAAACGAAGTTTATTCACCTTTAATAGCTGGTGGAGACTCCACGAGCGGTGATTACAGCTGCGACCCTCTGGGGCATACTCTCAACCAGGCGTTGTACGACGGCTAGCAGTATTTTCTTCCACTCGGCTTTGAGAAGACAGGTCAGTTCCTTCAGCAATTTCGGACGGTGAGGACACCTCTTAAGTCGACGCTCCAACTTGTCCCAAAGGTGCTCGATAGGGTTAAGGTCTGGGCTCTGTGCAGGCCAGTCCATTCGATTAACCCCATTGTCACCATACCAAGCCATGGTGGACCTCGCAACATGACAGGTGGCATTGTCATCCTGAAAGTAACATGGGTCCACCCCGTAAACTGCCACAATGTAGAAAGCGCATGGTCATCCAAAATGGTGCAGTAGGTATCGGCTTTGAGTCTACCAGGAATTGCGACCAAGGGTCCTGTGCCATACCAGGAGAAACACCCCCATAGCATAATTCCACCGCCGCGAAACTTCACAGTTGGCACAATACATTCCGGCAGGAGGCGTTCTCCAGGCAGACGCCAAACCCAGACCCTGTCATCCGAATGGTAGAGGGTGAACCTTGATTCGTTGCTCCAGAGAACCTGTTTCCACTGTCGACATTCTTTGCACCACGTTAGCCGAGCAGCACTATTGGACTTGGTGATCAAAGGCTTGTGGGCTGCAGCACGTCCATGATAACCGAGCAGATGGGCTTCCTTAGGGATGGTATTCATTGAAAGAACACCCCCGGATGCCTGTTGAAACTCCTCGCAGATGTGGCCCATCGATTTGGTGCGGTTCTTTCGAATTTCTCTGGCCAGCACCCGTCGGTCTCTAACTCCCATTTTTGTGGGTCTGCCGGGTCGGGGCACATTCCGACAGTCACCTCTCATCTTCCACTTGCCAATCACGTAGGCCACTGCCAATTTTGAGTACTTCAACTCGCTGGATATGTCACGTATGGATCGGCCATTTCTGTGATACCTGACGATTACACCTTTCTCGAAATCAGAGAGCTCCGAACTGCGTGGCATCTTGCATGCGACTGGTTGCGTTGTTGTTTCCCACACGATATTTAATGGCGGTGGCCATGACATGTATCAGGACCGCAGATATCGTCGATTGCAGGGGTGTCCAATTACTTGTTGGTAGGTAGTATACATGCAACTAACTATCAATCTTACAACTGAATGGAAAAAAATAAACAATTACCATTTTTAGATATTAATATCATCAAAAATAACTCAAGAATTGACTATGAAGTATACAGAAAGGCAACATTTGTCCCAAATATAATACCTAGTAACTCAAATCATCCATGGAAATTTAAAACAGCAGCATTCAGGTATTACTTAAAAAGAGCAATCGTACTTTCATCTAATAATACTGCAAGGCAAAAAGAGTTGAAATGGATCAAAACTTTGGCTGGGGACTTCGGCTTCAAGGAGAGATTGATTGACGATCTTTACAAACAAATTGAGAATAACCAAAATAGACCAAGACAGAATCTGACTGATACATACAGATTCTGTGGAAAACTACTATATTGTCCACCTATATCTTCTGCTTTAAAAAAGGAATGGCATTCCTTTTAAAGCAACTTATCTTGCTCTGTGGCATTCCTCTTTTTTTTGTAAGATTACTTACAAAAAATGAAAAAGTTCCATATTACGTAAAGCAGGTGTATATCGTATACCAATTATTAATGTAAATGAGAACCCAGATAATAAAACAGTTTGCATAGTAACTTGTACAATATTCTAGAGGATAATGCTTACCTTGGCATTCCTTTCTAGCGATGGCCTGTGGAAAGAACTAATAAGACAAGAAAAACAACAACAAAAGAAAAACTGGCAAAAAAGACAAGAAAACCAGGATAGGAAAAGAAACTAAAAAATAAATAAATTAAAAGTTGTTTTAATGAAACATAGATGGCGCCAGCCGGGCTTGATAACGAAATATATCCAAGAAAGTATATCCGACGAATGGCAACATGGAGTATCGGACTCCGTTAGCGCGAAGTTAACCACGAACATCGGTGGTAAAGTCGCCATGCTCCTGAGGATGCCCAGATTATGGGCGAAAATGTCGAGTATAAAGAATGGTAAAAATTGATGTGTTTGAATCCTAAGGCAAAGATCCAATGAGTATACCCAGCGAAAAGTGTGAGAAGTAAAGCTAGTCATCTCATACAACGGACTTTAGGACAATAACATCAACAAAAACCGGAAAACGTGTGTGTGAAATGTTCCCATCGCTAGAAAGGAATGCCAAGGTAAGCATTATCCTCTAGAATATTGTACAAGTTACTTTGAAATATTGCACGTAAAAGAGAATAGTAGAATGATTAGAGCTATCTAATAGTCAGAATTAGAACTACTAATAGGAATTGATTAGTTTGCATAGGTAGCACAAAAAGAAATGTTGATATCAGATTATGTGAACACTTAAATAACTGTAATAAGGGTGAAATTCGAACTTCACTCATACAATATTGTCATAATAATGAGGCCACGCCCAACTGGGAGAATATTAGTTTTGTTACTTCTCACAACACACATAAAAAGTTCTTGACAGCTGAGGCCATTATGATCGAGAAGACCAAAGCATATAATTGCAATTTAAATGTCCCAGTCGAATTATCGCCAGCATGGTTGAACACGATAAAACAAGAAAAACAACGAATTATTCAAACAAGAAGATCAATTCAACAAGTGCAAAGAAGATTAAAAAACAGGACGACACTAGATGGCGCAAACGATGTTTTACATGATGACAACTAAAATGACGCGGACGATCAAGATGACAGCAACGTCGGCTTAGCTAGCAGTTAACATGCATGGAACAGTACAGCACGAAATGCCCTTGAGAATAGCCATGAAAACTGAGAGCCGAAACGCGTCGGAAGTTCGATGTCTGGATTCCTTGGTAAAGTTGGCGTTTTTAATGTCGTTTTCATTTGAAGTTAAAGTTGGACAAATGGATTTTAATTTAATTTTATTATTTCATTAGATTAATTCTTTCAAATCTCTGTGGGAAGGCAAGTTTTTTCAATTTGAGTTTTATTGCGGATTTTAGCTATCAAAAATATTTTGATCGTCAGTAGCTGTGTTTTCGTTGTAAAGTGTCTGCCACCCACAAACCCTTCTTTTTGCCTACATATTGCTCGAATGAAACTTTGATTTGTGAAATCTCTTGACTACTCAATTTCTTCTTGAAGAATATCGATCAATCGAAGGTCAAGAGTAATGATGAAATTCTACCAAAAGCAACTAGCCGGGAAGAAGCTACTGACCGATAAAAGGTAACAAAGCTATTATTTTATCTTCATTTTTAAGAATTAATTGTTTTTTGGTTCATATTTTAATATTTATATCATTCACTTTCAGTATGACACCCACTGGTTAAATAAGGAGCTGTGGAGTCCAAACATCAGGATTTTTAACGAACTTATTAAAAAACGTGAGAAACAGAAGAATGACAGGATTTCTGTGATATCTTGCCAAAATTCATCTTACAACTACATTCACATATTTTTTACATATGGACGACTTTCATTATCTTCAGCATATATTAAAAAATCTATACAGAACCCTTTCGTCATTCATCAAACACATGTTAACCCTAACTCTCTTGGTCATTAAATACTGTCCACGTCTTATTACTCACAACATCCATACATACATACACACACATTCATATTAAAAACTGCCTTTTATATACACTATTTACAACACCCTTATTTCATCCACTCAATTCATTTACTGACTGGCTCATCACTCTTCCTCTTACCCTATTTAGCTTTCGATGGGAAACAAGATACGCCTAACCACTGACACAGCTAGCCCCACACCCATGACTATGTCTGCCTGGCTTCAGGAGGCCTGTTGAATCACCACCGTTCCTCTCTGCAGCCGCAGAGCAAGTGATGCAATCATCTCCGGGCTTCTGCTCTGACGTTGTATTTTACAATGTTTGCCTATGGCGCCATCTGTCCTTTCTTTTGGTCAATTTCTGTTCCATTTTTATCAGGGCCTTCCAATTATCATTTAGTATATTTGGGCCGTTAGAATTACATATTATACCTCTATTTTTTTCAATAAGAACCGATTCAGCCATTCTCAAATGTCTTTGTGTTTTGCATTTTTTAATTATTATAATGTCTTCGAATTTAGGATATTCCTTGTTTTCCAGGCAGTATTGAATTAATGCAGTTTTAGTTTCTTTTTTTCTTTTTTTTTTTTTTGCCAATTTTTTAAATGTTGCTTTAATCTATGCTTTAGATATGATGAAGACACTATCGTGCTGATTGATACACAAATAAAGAAGATAGCTGTCTAAGCACGAACACTTTAGCTCAAACCAATTGCAACACTCAAATGAAGCTAAGAACGTATCACCGGTATCAAAAGTATACACAGTTAAAAATCATGACGACACAAATAACTCATTCCATTGAGGTTTAAAAAGGTTTAATGTTAAAAACTTGCGAGATCTTTCGAACCTACGACTTATAGGTTCATCATCAGGCACCAAAACTTTTGGAGCCTGATGATGAACCTATAAGTTGTAATTTCGAAAGATCTCGCAAGTTTTTAACATTAAACCTTTTAAACCTCAATGGAATGAGTTACTTGTGTCGTCATGGTTTTTAACTGTGTATACTTTTGATACCGGTGATACGTTCTTAGCTTCATTTGAGTGTTGCAATTGGTTTGAGCTAAAGTGTTTGTGCTTAGACAGCTATCTTCTTTATTTGTCTATGCTTTAATTTATTTTTGGTACTACCAATGCCTGAAACTGGTGGATTCTTCGATATGGGTATTGCATATACTCCTGCTTGCTCTAAAAAACTCATCTTTTCATTGCTTTTTAGCACCAAATTCTTAATTGTATTTACTTTACATCCAAGCTGAATGCTATATTTAGTACACATTTCATTAATTTCTGATGACACTCCTTTGAGATATGGGAAGCACCAATATATTTCAATTGTTCTTTTTTCCTTGACATTGTACCTCTATTTATTTTATTCTGAACTTCTAGTGTCCATTTTTTAACTTGCTGCCTTCGATAACCATAAGTTTCAGCAATCTTATTCACGTATTCCAATTCTTATGTAAGAAATATGTTAATGTAGTTGTAAGATGTTGGCTCAAAAACAAAAATAGCAAGATTTTATGTGAAGATACAGGGAAGAGATGCGACAACCACGAAAGGCCTATCACGCATTGTGACAAGTCAGCCGGAAAGATATGTGCGGTAAATGTGCCAAGAAACAACAGCCTTTGGGTGAGTTTCTATTAATGATGTTAATTACAATTTGCACATAAAATATAAGAACAATTTTCAGAAATATGTATGTATTCTCAGATTGTGTCTTCTGTTAATATTTGGAAAGATGATAATATTTTTAAAGGGTAAGATTCAATTTGCTGCATTTGTGGAATGACCAGTTACTTGCTCTCAAGATGTTGAAAACTTACTTACGGAAGTGTACTGCAGCTAGAGTTGAAAACTTAATAATGAGTAAGCCATAACACTAACTATTCTTTTACATTACATCTTCCAATGTGACAACCCTTGTACAGTGAAAGACACTTCTGAAAAATGGCAAGTTTTGGTTGATACAGAACAGCTGTGGTAGGATTAACATTAGCACTAATTTTTTGGAAAATGGAACATCTTAACAGCGATCAATGAACACCCCAGTCAGTTGGGAAAGACTAACGTTGTCTCTTTGGATGTTACTTAGCTCCTTCAGTACTTTGGCAGGTGAATAAAAGGCAGACAAAGAAGGTTGCTAAAGGAATTGTCTCTCAGACAGGATGTGTTGCATTATGGTGGGCAAAACATGACAAGCTTAAGCAAAAGAAAGTGCTTAAAGTTTAGTCTGATGTGTGATGGCAATTATTTGATGCACCCAGCTCTCGTGTATGCCTCGGTCCCCAACGCTTTCGGAAGAGATTGGTGCTGGTGCCTGGAATATTGCCCGTTTGTGGTGGTGTCTCTTGGTTTCATTTCAATGGGTTTTGTTCTTGATTTACAGTGCACAGAAGTGTAACTGTGCAGTTACACTACAGTCTCTAAAATTGTTGTTTTTCTTACATACATACATACATACATACATACATACATACATACATACCACTAAGCTGTTCTCTGAGATTCTGAGGTTAGCTCCAAAAAGAAATACAAACTTCCAGATATTTTTACTTATTGTTGTCATATCAAACTTCGCCATTTACAGCGATCTTGACATACAACTCGTGCTTCACTGATATCCATTACACGCCTTACACAAGATCTTTTATACTTCATACTCATAATCTTTTTCTCATGCAGACACTCCTGAATCTGATCTACCCATGTCTCCCTTGGCCTTCCTCTGCCTTTCCTTCCTGCCACTTGGGTTTTTCTTTCTAACCATAATCTCCTAACTTGCTAATTTATCAGATGTTTAAGGCCAGGGGTCAGACAGTGTTTCTAAAATCCTCTACACCATAATTATTTGCTAAAGTTAGCTGTTGGTCATTTAATTCTAGTGAACAGTAGGTGGAGATAACAAGAAAAACTCTGGGAGACTTAAACTGCTATTGTTGGTTCAAAATTTTAGCCATAAGCAATGATCTGTGTTTATTGTTTTAAATCTGGACATTTTTGCTCTTAAACTAAGCTCAGGTTTCTGTAGGCCAATACTATGTTGTATGTAGTCTGCATTCTGATCTTCACATCACTACAATTGTTGGCCTCATCTGTCCCTAATTCAGCATTTTTTTTTGTTTGTTTGTGTGTTTGCCTAACGACAACCATGAGCAATTCGATGGGCTACAAGCAGTAGCCCATCCCTAATTTAAGACCACCGGTTCCCAGAAAATGAGAGAGCCAGTGTCATAAGACAAATACAGCATCCATGCTTCACTAGGATTCAAACCCAAACCCATCTCAGACGAATAGTCAGAAGCCAGCAATTAGAGACCATCGAGGCAGTTCTTATTCAACATTGACATCCAGGATTTTCTTAGCACTAAAACACAACTGAGAAATAATATTAATTTAGGCCTAACCTCTGAACAATGGCCGCCTCTCAATAATGGTAACTTTCTTCCGGTCCCAGTGGTGACCGTTATTCACAGATATTAATCTTTTATGTACTAAAAGAATGTCATTAAAATAGTATACAACATTATAATGTTTTTCGAAACTGAAAATCACATTCTGATGGTAAACTACGATACAAATGACAAATTCTAATTTTTTAAAAATGCAACTTCAATTTGCAGCATTGAACACATAAACCTAAATACATATACTATATAAACAATTTTGAATGTTGAACAGTATATGTTCATATAAAATATGACATATATGCAATACGTGGTCTAAATGATTAAGAATGGACTTTAAGTACTTTGTATTCATACACACTGTTTCTCACGTTATAATTAACCATATATCAATGGGTCAATCCTCCATTGCATCCCGTCAAAATTTCAAACCATCTATTGAAAACAGAATCTTAAAGCATAACTTACGTTTTATATCGGATGCATATTGCAGATTGATAGTCTGGCGAACTCATAATCTTGTTTAGGCTGTTATTTCATTGTCTGTTGTAATGCAAGTCTTTTCAAATTTTGTAGCTTTTCAAACATTATATCCCAATACTCCAGTAAAACTAATAGATTCTAAACTTAGACAACATCATATAAATGAAGAAGAAAGATTAAGTATAATCGAGGCTCTTGATTTTGTTCAAGATAACAACTATTTTAACTACAATAATAAAATATTCAAGCAATCATCTGTAGCCTCAATGGGATCACCCATTTCAGGTCTACTTGCAGAGGTTATCTTACAGAATATGGAAGAAGAAATGTTATCAATATACAAACCAGTTCTTACCTATATTGTTTTTGAGATATGTGGATGACATTTTGATCCTATGGCAATATTCTGAAGATGAATTGAACCACTTCATAAATAAATACAACAACTTCTACCCTACAATTAAAGTTATAATAGAAAAAAAAAGTAAGTCAACAATTAAATTTCTTGGATATATCTTTATTTAATAAGAACTCCAAAATACAATACTCCGTTTTTCGAAAACCATCTTATGTTCCAGCTATCATTCCATATAACTCCAACCCCCCATGGAAATATAAAGTTTCTCCATTTTATTTTTATATTCATAGAGCTATTTCACACTCATTTGAAAAGAAAGAACTAAAATGGATAATAAACTTGGCTACTAATTTTGGCTATAATAAATCCCTAATTGTGTCAATTCACAAAAAAAAAAAAAAAAAAAAAGAAAGATCAGAATAATAGTATAAATAAAACAACTACTATTGATAATAAAAAATATATAGGAAGGTTTCCATATACTCCACCTATATCAGATATCATTAAGAGGGAATGCCAAAAGCATGACATGGTTCTTGCTGAGATAGTGAATGATATTTAAAAAGACCTGACAAAAAGCCATGAAATGGGATCTATGTTAAACAAAGCAGGTATCTATGCAATTCCAACAAAAAAGAAAATTGTCCCGATAAGTTATACATCAGTAGTACCAGAAGACGATTAGGTACAAGACTTAATGAACATATCTCAAATTGGAACAAGCATGAAGAGAAGACAGCACTGATACAACATTGCATACAGAACCAAGCTTACCCTGACTGGGAGAATATTAAATTAATGACAACATTAAAGACCCACTAGGAAATATCAACTTCAGAAGCAGTGATAATTGAAAAGACCAAGAGCAAAAAATTGTAATTACAATACACCAATCGATTTAAGCTATGCATGGAAATATCTTATTAAGCTATGCATGGAAATATCTTATTAAGCTATGCATGGAAATACCTTATTAAACTATGCATGGAAATATCTTATTGAAAAGGAACAAAAAGAAAAAATAACAAAGAATTTAGGACTAACTCAGAAAAAGAAGATAAAAGAAAATATCAACAGAATACCAAACCGACCTTAAATACACGATAAATGGCACTTTTAGACCAAAATGTCATATCCTGCCATGTGCGTGCACAATCTCTCTGACGTGTAGAAATACGGATGTAAAGCCTAATCAAACATCGAAGAACAGGTGCAGATGCACTGGATGACATACCTTGATAATGACTGAAGTTTATACAGTCGAAACTGGTCCGGAAAAGAACATATGTGTCATCGATGTCAACTCCCGCCATTGTTCCCCGTTTGCATTTTAGGGTCTATCGTACTTCAACTTACTTCATGACAGGTTCTTTTATTGTGTTTTTAAACTATTTTTAAGATATTTCAATAGTCAACCTACATAAGTTGAAAGCATAAGTACACTATAAGCCTATTTCATGTGATTTTATTGATTTTAACATACTTTGATACATTCTATTCTGTTTTCAATAGATGTTTTATTACAACTTATAATTTTTATCATGAATGGTTTGAAATTTTGACGGAATACAATGGAGGATTGACCCGTTGATATATGGTTAATTATAGCATGAGAAACAGTGTATAAAAAGTACTTAAAATCCACTCTTAATTTTGAATGTGATTTCATATTCTGCCTTGAGATATGAAACCCATTCAGAATGCTCTGTTTATACGAAAGTAGTTATGTTTAACTTACTTGAGTTGAATGTTTCAGGGACAATACTTCTAAGCTTCTATTATTTTGCCCAATAGCAACTAAACCCTCATCTGTGATACTTGAACAGCCACCAAGTGAAAGAACTTTAAGTTCTTTGAATACTAAAGCCATTTTTATGCCTTCATCACTAATTCCACTTATATCATAAATACTTAGTTCTTTCAAACCTTTAAGATTTGACACAGAAACACAGTTATCTTCATCTTCAAATACAAGCCACTTCAAGAATTGACGGTTTCCAAACTTCATTGCATCTGCATCGTGCAAGGCACTATCTTCTGGAATACACGGATTGAGCAACAAAGGATATGTTTCAAAGTTACCTGTGAGTCCTTGATCTGTAATAGCTTCACACTGAGCTAGTAACAGAACACGTAAGTGCACAAGGTGAATGGAAATCAAAACAAGGCTTTTATCTGTAATCTGAGTGGCACTAAGGTCTAAATATGTGATGTGCAGCATGTATGGAACCATATATATAAAAACATAGTCATCTACTTTGTTTTTACGAAGACTAAGGTGTCTCAACCTGGGATAGGCTTCATTGCGCAATGAATCTATAAATTTCAATGCTATTATATCACAACAATCGTGAAGATCCAGCTTCACAAGTTTGCTTAATGCATTTGTTTCTAAAGCTAGAAGCAAAGGCACTTTTTCTGGAGGCCAGTGATTTCCTACAGAGAGCTCCCTCAATTCTGTAAGATTGGTACAGATTTCTGGGAGGACTTGATCAAGTACCAAGGAAACTGGTAACTCCAGCTTTTTTAACTTCTTTTGGCAATGGCAAAAATCTTTAATGCCACTCGAAGTAAGAAGCTGACACTGTGAAAGAGAGATATTTTCCAATTGTAATCCTTCAACATGTGCCAACATTTTGAGTGCCTTATTATCAATATCTGTTCTACTAAAGTTGACAGAGATTATTCTTGTAGCATTATTACAAATAAATTCCTTTACCCATGGAAAAGTTAAAATATTGTTCGAAGGTGTAGTTTCACGTGGAGGATAAAACCTCCTAAAAATAACAGGATGGAAATTTATTGGGCAATGTACTAATGAGAGGCTTTTCACATTAGTAAATAACTGTGCTAGTTGAGTAAAGTACATGTCACTCAAGTTTTGGTTGCAAGATAAATCCAGTTCCTTCACATTTTGTAATGACAGCTTTAACTGGTTTAAGTTTTCTGGTCTCACTAAAACATCTGATGAAAATAAGTTTTCGCAGTCTATTACACTTAAATGCTGCAGATTTGGGCATTCTGCAAGAATCTCTGTAAAGTTAGATCCTGAAAGGGTGCAGTTTTTGAACACTAAAGCACTCAGTCGAAATCCAATCACTCTGCAGATCTCTAGGACACAAAGGAACAAACTGCTACACTCTGGAAAGATGTCATTACAATCTTCAAACATCACACGTGAAAATGGACGTTCACAGTTCATTAAGACATGCACACCTTCAGCTGCCTTTTCTGTGTTTATACATATAGCTGCATCTTTCCAAAGGTTTATATTCAAGGAAGCATAATACCATCGCTTACAAACTGAACTAGCAGAAAGTCTGTCTGGTACACTAAGATAACCAAAAATCCATTCCAAAACCTACAGAAAGGGAAAAATAACTTGTATAAATAATTAATGGCATATATATAATAGAAAAAGTGCTGCACAAAGCAACATGCATTCATGCTAAATAAAGCACAGTAATTACATGTGGGTTTTTCCAAATGTGGACTTTTCATAGGCACAAACCAAGAAGGTTAGAATAATACTTCTGGAGATGCCCAAGTCTTTTAACCGTGAAGCCACAAAGTGTGGGAATTTGATGCTGTTTACATGATAACCATGTAGTTTCAGCTGCGTGTATTTTGGAATTGCATGGTTTTTAGTTGCAGAAATCTTGTTAATATCAAATCAGAATTAATATACTCATACAAGAGTGAAGTTTTCAATTTTAATGTTTTGTTTTGAATTAACACTAACGTTCATGTATTTCAATTTAAAACACAAAATGGGAAGGACCCTCAAAATTATTAATTTTATAAATTTAGCATTTTCTCACACAACAAAAGAGTGTGATTTGGTCAACGCAAAATGCATTGCAATAATAGCCTTGAAAACCACCAGCTTTCCAACACTTGAACAGCCATCACTCGCAGTTATAGGCTTTACACTGCAATAAAGTGGTACTGCTCCATTAACGAGGGCATCTCCAGATATCTTATTCTAACCTCCTTTGTGCAAACTGATTATACCTCCCCACACGCATACATATATTTATCCAGTGCAGGACTCAGAATAAAGTACAATGTAGTTTGGTCTTGGATGCAGGAGATAAAGGTTGTGTGAACAGCTATGTCATAATGGCATCTACTACTTGACGTAAGACTTTGTTGTGGAGCATTAATTTCACACATATAGGCAAGGGTGCGGAAGGAAACCAAGTGCAAACATAACACAGGGGTGTTTTGAGGAAAAGAGTTTAGAAAATTACTACTGAGTAAACAAACAGTGGTGTTTCTGATAAAGATATTCTAAAACATAGCAGCATTTAGGAAAGAAATGCCAATGCTTTACAAAATTATCAGATTACAAAAGAAAAAGCAGTGGTAAATAGCAAAAGAACTGGCACTCTGCAAAAGATGGTTTTTGAATTGAGGCATTTTCATATCACCTGCAGGTTAACCAGAAGCTATTAAAATACAATGCATACACATTGCAAAGGTTTTTGTGTTTTATGTTTGGACTTGCACTAATCTATGCTACCAATAAGAGTGTTTTCTTTGAAATGCGTGTTTTCCTGAAAAATGTCCTGCGTTGTTGCATGGATACATCAAGAGGCAGAAGATGGGATTTTCAAGTGCAGTGATGTATTCGGGCATCTTCTCGGGGATGCTTAGCACCACTCCCCCCCCCCCTCCCTCCTGGAAATCCATGAACGCCTCCCGCAGGTTTGGGGGCAATCTCCCTTTATATTTAGTCTAATAATTTTCAATTAAAGATGACTATTTGGAGAAATTAATTTAAAAAACCTAAGAAAATGAGGGAAAATATTATAATAAAAAAAAAAAACATATCCACATGAATTTCAATCTGAAATGTCTATCATTATAGGTGCAAACTAGAATTTTAGATAAGTGGCCAGTGGTCGGTAAGTCCAAAAAATTAGTGGCCAAAAAAAAAAAACTGACTGGTAAATCAACAAATCTTAGTGTCCAAAAAAGAAGTCTCCAGCATAAAAAGGGGGGAGGGGGGGTTAATAGGAACTTTAATGTAACTGCTATTATTTACATGGATGGCTTTATCTGAACATAAAAGAAGCCACTCACTGCACAAAATAAAAACCATTTTGTAGATTCAATATTTTGAGGTTACTCACCTTTAATCCCTAACTCTTTCAGGAGGTTTTCGTCTCTACACATTTGCAACACGTATTTTTCTCATTTACATCATGGTTCGAGGCCGCAAAATAAACACACAAAAAATAATAATAAATAAAAATATTTTTCAACTCACGCAAATTTCACTACCTTCCTTTCTTTTCACTATGACCCAAACTCCGATTCAAAACAATCTACCACAAATATATACAATTGAACTCCCTAAAACACATTAATCTAATTAAAACTTCAATTAATAAAAACCTATTTACACATTTCCTAAAACGTCAAAGTTAAAAAGCTGTACCCCAAATTACTTACAATGGCACATCAGTGCCAAATTAAAATAAACCCAAATACCTGACGCAACCACAATATTTAACAGTTAAGGACCTCTCTCCCCTCAGAAAACAAGCTTAACATTCTAGCACTTTCAGCCTCTGCCCCGGCCATTCTCAAGGAGCGGACGCAACAGATGTACCACCAGTCACCTCCGCGAAAACGTAGCGAATGCTCCAGTGCTCGCGTGGCTCGTCTGATTTCCCGTTCTCCGTCGTTCAGGCGCAGTGGCGCCATCTATCAGATGATCCAATAGCCTTCTTTTCCTTTCGTACTTATAAATATCTGTTCGATTTATTTGATTCTTGAAACTAATCATCTTATATTTTAACATGTTTTTTTTTTTTATTTATATTACATCATTTTTTTTTCCTCTTGCCTTTTCCCCTCTGTTATTCTCTGTGGCTTTCCTTTCAGATCAAATCCTTCCAATATGCGTTTAAGCTATTAGGATCATTAACGTTACATAACCTGTGTCTATTTTTTTGTATCAACACTGTCTCCGCCAATCTCAAATGCCTTTCTGTACGACAATTCTTAATAATTTTTATTTCATCAAACCTTGGGTATTGCCTTTGTTCAATACAGTACTGGACCAATGCAGTTTTTGCTTCTTTTTTTTTGCCAATTCCGTAAGTGCTGTTGTAAACGATGTTTTAGTTTATTTTTAGTGCTTCCTATATATGAAACGGTAGGATTGTTGCTTATAGGAATTTCGTAAACGCCAGGTCTATCCAAGCACTTCTTGTTTTCTTTCGTATTGATTACAAAATTTTTAATGGTATGTACTTTATTGCCCAATTGTAAATTATATCTATTACACAATTTATTAATTTCAGCTGAAATTCCTTTTATGTATTGAAATGATCCAACATATTTAATTTGCTTATTAATATTTCTTCTTATGTTTGAAGAGTTAATACAACTGTTCTGCACTTCCTTAATCCAATTTTTTATTTTTTTCTGGGATATCCATAATTCTTTGTAACATCAGTAATGTTTTTCAATTCATCCATTCTGTATTGCATATTTGACGTGTGTGTGAAAGCTCTTTTTATTAAAGTCTTAATACTGTTACATTTATGAGCATATGGATGATAAGAATCATATGGTATAATCACAGGTACGTATGACTGTTTTCTGTAAATGGTATAACTCAATGTGTTGGGTTGTTTTATAATCTGTACATCAAGGTAAGCCAAAGTATCCTGCTGTTCAATTTCAATTGTTACTTCAGTGGATGAATACTCTTCTTTAAATTTTTTGGCTATGTCATCTAGTTCTGTGGAATTCAATTTTGATAAGATGAAAATATCATCAACATATCTACAATATATTAATGGAGGTTCATTCAGGTTATTTATCACTTTGGCTTCAATATCTGTCATAATAACTTCTGCAAATAATGTAGACAGGGGTGATCCCATAGGTCCTCCTGTATTTTGCTTATAAATAATATCCTCAAATGCAAAAACATTATTTTCGTATATATATATATAGCAATACATTTTTTAACTCTTGTACTTGTATTCCTGTTTGAATTTTTTGATGCATTAGTTCTTGAGTAATAATGTCAATGGCCTGAGGTACTGGAGTACTTGGATACAAAGCTTTAACATCCATACTAGCCATTTTATAAAACTGTAAATCTTGATTAATATTTGTAATTAAGTGAATAAAATCATATGTATTCCTTAAGCTGTATTATTGTTGTTTCATAAATATTAGTGCAAGAAAATTATAAATATTTTTTTCTAATGAAATCAAGGGTGAGTTAACTTTTGATACAATCAACCTCATTGGTGCTTCTTCTTTATGTGTTTTGATCTTGGCAAAAACTTTTGGTATACATGCACCCATTGGTGGGAAGGACTTCTTTATTTCGTCTGGCAATGTACTGTGATTTCTTATCCCTGCCAAATATTTTATCTGGTTATCTGTTGGGTCTTTATTGATGATTGTACAATTTAATTCCTCTATTGCTTTAGACATTTTATTATTATAATCTACAGTATTCATTAGAACAATCTGCCCTGACTTATCAGCTTCACAGAATTTAATGTCATTATTCTCTTTGAGCATCAGTAATTGCTTCTTTTCGTACTTTAGCTTCTTCAAATGGAAATTTTTTTTATGCTTTTCATTGAATTATTTTAATAAAATTCTATATAATTTGAATGTTACATCTTTTCTTGTATTTGGCAAATTTCTTATAACATCCTCCATGCACGGAATAAATTCTTCTGTTCTAGGTAAGTGCTGTGGGAATGCATATTTTTTTCCTCGTTGCAAAACTGCCTGTTGGGAATAACTTAAATCTACAGATGATTGATTCAAAAACACAGCATAGCTATTATTCCTCTGTCCTGGCACTTGTTTTTCATCAAATAAATTATGTAATTTCTTTGTAACATTCTGCCTTGTATTTTCTTCCTCTGTATTCACAATTTCATTAATTTCCATCAGTGTGGTATCCAATATTATATTTTTCCATGTTTCAGCAAAGCTCTTGTACTCTGTATGTTGTACAGAAAACCATAAGTCCAAACATCTCTTGTGAAGGTTAAATATTATTTTTCTTTTCCCAATAATTTCTGCACTCAACCTCAGGTTTATTTTTTAACCTTAGATATTTAGGTACCATATCGAAGTCTCTACATGCCACAAGAAATTCCTCCTGCACCTCAGATTTTGCTAGCTTAATTTTTCATTTTTTGAAATCTCTTATTCTCTGAAATTTCTTCCTTTGAAAAAATGTTCTGTAATCATTCTAAAAAAGTTATATTATCGAGACGACACCACGCTCCTTCTAGAAATCACTACTCTCTTTGCATGTCAACATCTATCATATATTCATACAGCATTGCAAATGTTAAATGTCATTTAGCTGCTTAATTATTCATGTGCTATTTAGAGAATCTATATTTTGAGGTTACTCACCTTTAATCCCTAACTCTTTCAGGAGGTTTTCGTCTCTACACATTTGCAACACGTATTTTTCTCATTTACATCATGGTTCGAGGCCGCAAAATAAACACACAAAAAATAATAATAAATAAAAATATTTTTCAACTCACGCAAATTTCACTCCCTTCCTTTCTTTTCACTATGACCCAAACTCCGATTCAAAACAATCTACCACAAATATATACAACTGAACTCCCTAAAACACATTAATCTAATTAAAACTTCAATCAATAAAAACCTATTTACACATTTCCTAAAACATCAAAGTTAAAAAGCTGTAACCCAAAATTATTTACAATTGCACATCAGTGCCAAATTAAAATAAACCCAAATACCTGACACAACCACAATATTCAACAGTTAAGGGCCTCTCTCCCCTCAGAAAACAAGCTTAACATTCTAGCACTTTCAGCCTCTGCCCCGGCCATTCTCAAGGAGCGGACGCAACAGACGTACCACCCGTCACCTCCGCGAAAACATAGCGAATGTTCCAGTGCTCGCGTGGCTCGTCTGATTTCCCGTTCTCCGTCCTTCAGGCGCAGTGGCGCCATCTATCAGATGATCCAATAGCCTTCTTTTCCTTTCGTACTTATAAATATCTGTTCGATTTATTTGATTCTTGAAACTAATCATCTTATATTCTAACACGTTTTTTTTTTATTTATATTACATCATTTTTTTTCCCTCTTGCCTTTTCCCTTCTGTTCTTCTCTGTGGCTTTCCTTTCTGATCAAATCCTTCCAATATGCGTTTAAGCTATTAGGATCATTAACGTTACATAACCTGTGTCTATTTTTTTCTATCAACACTGTCTCCGCCAATCTGAAATGCCTTTCTGTATGACAATTCTTAATAATTTTTATTTCATCAAACCTTGGGTATTGCCTTTGTTCAATACAGTAGTGGACCAATGCAGTTTTTGCTTCTTTTTTTTTTTTTTTTTGCCAATTCCATAAGTGCTGTTGTAAACGATGTTTTAGTTTATTTTTAGTGCTTCCTATATATGATACTGTAGGATTGTTGCTTATAGGAATTTCGTCAACGCCAGGTCTATCCAAGCACTTCTTGTTTTCTTTCATATTGATTACAAAATTTTTAATGGTATGTACTTTATTGCCCAATTGTAAATTATATCTATTACACAATTTATTAATTTCAGCTGAAATTCCTTTTATGTATTGAAATGATCCAATATATTTAATTTGCTTATTAATATTTCTTCTTATGTTTGAAGAGTTAATACAACTGTTCTGCACTTCCTTAATCCATTTTTTTATTTTTTTACTGGGATATCCATAATTCTTTGTAACATCAGTAATGTTTTTCAATTCATCCATTCTGTATTGCATATTTGACGTGTGTGTGAAAGCTCTTTTTATTAAAGTCTTAATACTGTTACATTTATGAGCATATGGATAAGAATCATATGGTATAATCACAGGTACGTATGACGGTTTTCTGTAAACGGCATAATCTAATGTGTTGGGTTGTTTTATAATCTGTACATCAAGGTGATGGCGCCACTGCGCCTGAAGGACGGAGAACGGGAAATCAGACAAGCCACGCAAGCACTGGAACATTCGCTACGTTTTCGCGGAGGTGACGGGTGGTACATCTGTTGCATCCGCTCCTTGAGAATCGCCGGGGCAGAGGCTGAAAGTGCTAGGATGTTAAGCTTGTTTTCTGAGGGGAGAGAGGCCCTTAACAGTTGAATATTGTGGTTGTGTCAGGTATTTAGGTTTATTTTAATTTGGCACTGATCTGCAATTGTAAATAATTTTGGGTTACAGCTTTTTAACTTTGACATTTTAGGAAATGTGTAAATAGGTTTTTATTGATTGAAGTTTTAATTAGATTAATGTGTTTTAGGGAGTTCAATTGAATATATTTGTGGTAGATTGTTTTGAATCGGAGTTTGGGTCATAGTGAAAAGAAAGGAAGGGAGTGAAATTTGCGTGAGTTGAAAAAGATTTTTATTTATTATTATTTTTTGTGTGTTTATTTTGCGGCCTCGAACCATGATGTAAATGAGAAAAATACGTGTTGCAAATGTGTAGAGACAAAAACCTCCTGAAAGAGTTAGGGATTAAAGGTGAGTAACCTCAAAATATAGATTCTCTAAATAGCACGTGAATAATTAAGCAGCTAGATGACATTTAACATTTGCAATGCTGTATAAATATATCATTTTGTAGATGGTTTTTTTTTTTCCCCTCTGGGTTTACTCATTCCCAAAACATCGATGTATCGATGGAAATTTACCATGTATCAGTGAAAACCTCGATGTTTTCGCTAATAAGCCAATTAATTCGTATTTTGCCATCTGCAGCAGTAAATGGGCACATTGGTGGGTAAAATCGCTCCTCAATATAATGGTGATTACTCACCAATTCAAATCGAGTAACCAATAATATCTGTTAAAACACTCGATGTATCGGTGCAAACCTCGATGGTTTTTTTATGTATCGGTTCCTGTAGCATCGAGGAAAAGAACTCGTTTTCGTCGATGAAACATCAATCAAAACATCCAATTGACAACATAAATGAAAATCCTCCAAGTACGTGGCACCAGTGAATAAACGAAGACATCGCTCTTTCCACGTTTAGCAATGCACAGCAACCGAAAAATTTCATTTGGCCGCCGCCGGGGAATTGAATCCCGGATCTCTCGATATGGCTAATGCACTCGGCTAGTGTAAGGCTAATGCACTCAGCTAGATATCGAGAGATCCAGTATTCAATTCCCCTGTGGCGGCCGAATAACAATTTTTCGGTTGCTGTGCGTTGCTAAACGTGGAAAGAGCAATGTCTTTGTTTATTCAATGACGACATAAAAATATGATATTTTCTTCCTCTTTACAAGAATGCAACAAAAAAAAATTAATTTACTTTACACAGAAAACATTCTTTACCAGTTTCAAACATCGGTAATGAAACCTCGATGCTTTTTTTTATTTATAGGCTTCTGAAACATCAAGGTTTAAGCCCCTTTAGTGCTACATGCAATGTGTGTGTATTTGCCAGAAATGCTAAGCTATTTTCTTAAAAATTGTAAAGATCAAGACTCACGGTCGCCAGGTCGCCACTGGCAATAAACTTCATTGTCGTGGCGACTAAAAATGTTTGATTAAATCGCCAATTCTGGCGACCTGTACGGGAATAACAATTATTTTATTTAACTTGTACTGTACAGAATTTTTTTTTTTTTACTTGTACGAAACTCGCACGTTTCTGAAAAATTTTACTCCAAATGTACGGAAATGGCACGAAATGGCACAAAATTTGAGTTGTACGGAAGTCGGCCATCACCTTTTTCATTCTGCTTGAACAGCACAAAAGAAAAAAATATATATATAAAAAAAGGCGAGGGCGTCGGTTTTTGAACACAAAGAATGGGCCAAGACTGATGGGTCTTCGGGGGGGGGGACGAGGTTCGCAAGGTTGCGGTGGGTATGAAAGCTTCTTGCCGCTGGTGGACAGCTCAACTGGGAGAATTTTTTATGAAATAACCGATTGCGAATTTTACAGTAACCAAGACATGTCAAACTAAACTCCCCTGTGAAATTTCATCAAAATCCAGTGAAAACTTTAGAAGTTAAGCATTTTCTTTTTATTATTTTTAATGAATGTTTGCTGAAAGCCTGCATAGTCCATAGAAAAATTCTAAAATCCGGAATCGGCAAAGTCCGGATTTTCGAGGTTGTACTGTAATAGTATTTCCATACCTGTGAACTGCTACGGAATGTCCGTAGTTTCTACGGATTTAGTTGGCCGATACGGAATTACGGACCTCGCTGTCGAAACTACGGATTCTACAAATTTTCCTTTTGTTAACTTTTTTTTAATTTTGTTATTGTTTTATGGTATACATGAGATTCCTAAGCAAATTCGCGGAATTCCGCGTTTTTTGTCATCTTTTATATTGTTCTCAGGATCAATGTAAAACTGAAGACAATTTGCGGGGGGTCCGTCTGGGGGCGGGGGACGGTATTTCGTATCTCAAAACTTTCGAAACGGTAGTTGAACAGAGTGAAAAAGCTACCGTAATCGTAATTTTTCTCCCCCGATGTTGCCTTTGTGTCCAGTTTTATTGTTAATATGATTTTATTGCATAAAAGTATTTCAGCTTGAAACTGTAGGAAACAATTTGCTAAAACGCAGGTTAGACACTGCAAAAATTTCCCCGTAATCTTCAGGCATCATAATTCTTCCACGAAATCGAGGAATTCCACCTTTTTCGTTATTATTTTGGTCATTCGCGAGATCAATGCACCAGTGAACATAATTTGGGAGGGGGAGTGGATGTTCGTCAGAGGACGAAATTCAGATTTTTTCCGCAATCGTAATTCCTTTTTTCTCGCGATGTTGCCTCTGCCCAGTATTACTGTTTTATAATATTTAACTGCATAAATATTTGTATTTCAGCTTGAAAATAGCGAGAAAATTTCCAAAACAGGAAGTCGGACGGTGCAAAGGTTTCTCCTGTAATCGCACTCCCCTCCCCGCACGATGTTCCCACTCTCCTGCATTGTTTTATTACTTCAGTTGCAACTTTTTAAGCATAATATAACTGAAATATGCAAAATAAAACATACTGATATTATACTAAGCAATTTTATAAAAATAATATAGGATGAAATATACAATTTGATTTTTTTTTCAAAGTTTGGCCACTGAATTTTTTCTTATGGCGACTAACAATTTTGGTGTTGGTGGCCAATGTCTACTAGTAAAACTTGTAAGTCTGGATCTTTAAGAAATTGCAAGCTTAAAAAAAAAACACTGTACTTTCCATAAATTTTAATATTTTGGAACGAAATTTTTCCCTGAACTTTGTAAGATTTTTCTTAACATTTCTATAAATGTAATATATATACAGTATATATATATATTACATTTCAGAACTGAATTTTGTTTAAAAAAATAACTTTACGTGAAACAATTTTTTTAAATAGAAATTGCAAATTCAAAACGAATTTTTAGACTGTTCTTTTTTCTGAAAAAAAAATGAGGAAATATAATGTTAACTCCTTTAATTTTCAATATACCCTTACAGGCTGATGTTATCCTAAGGTGATTCAAAATGCACGTCTGTAAATACTGAGGAACAAGCTGTCAATAAAGTTCATCCTTAGCTACCACACGAATTTGGAAAAAGATGTGGGGGGATTCGTAATTCGCTGAGTTTTCCGATTGTGTCAGTTTATTTGGGAAAAAAAGAAATGGATAATGTGAAGAGTTTCAAGTAATAAAACACATTTTATTCTCCTGCGGGGCAAAATCCGCAAAAAATAAACACGCCTCCGTTGTCACTAGACCACGAGTTGCGCGCTCAGAAAGGTGATTTCCTATAGTGTAACATTCTATAGTTCACCCACAATCACTTGTAAACAGCCCTGCCTCAACTGTAGTAGGATAAGTTTTGGCTAAATTAGCTTTCCTCCCATCACGTGGGGAAGTGCGTGGGCAACCGCGAACAAGAACTTAGGATGCGATTCCTATTGCATATTCTCATGATTTTTTTTCAATAATACTGCTGCTTAACGGTATGATTCGTGGAAATTTCATTTCAAAATCATATGATCATTCACACCGATATCTGCTGTCTGATTCGGAAACTACTCGTGTCGAAATCGAGGGCTGTTTTTTCAGCCCATCCCGCTTTTAGCACAACACGCTCAGTTCCTATTCTAACCTCCTTGAGCAGGCCGAATCGACCGCCTCGCACTAAAAGGGTTCTGCAACATCGAGGTTTAAACATCGATTAATTATCGGTGGCAAAACTTTAATGTTCAAAAACATGGAGATTTTTTGCCATCCCTAGTTAGGACTGGTTTCCCCTCCTTTTGCCTTACTTCTGAATTATTATACTTTTGTAAATTGGCACTAAAAATAGCCAAACTGGCGACCACTAAAACAAATTTAATCGCCAAAGTTGCCAGTTAACCGCCATCTGGAGAGTGGTGAGTGCTAATTTGCACCTATATCTATCATCCTTCAGTAAAACATTAACATGCTTCTACACTGCTGGCCACCCAAAATGCAACACCAAGAAGGAAGAATCCAATCGGCCTGAAATTTGCATCATGCGTCGCCCGCGAGAGGACATGCAAACGATTAGCATTGCAGGGCATATGCAAATCATGTGCGCCCGGCACTCCACCGAGAAGCACTATAAGAAGAGTGCACAGAAGGCGGGGTGTAAGTAGTGGAAGTGCGTTGTGCTGCCGGACCCGTGCGTGGGAAAGCTTCTTGATGTCTCGTCGCAGAATACGGCAGACATTCCAGCACGTTCCGGAGTTCGACAGAGGACGAATAGTGGCTCAACGCGACGGCAGTTTATCGTACTGAGACATTGGTGCCTTTATGGTACGACATCCAGCCACAGTGAAGCGAGTATGGATTCGGTGGGTGCAGGAGGGACGGACGGACCGACGTGAGTGATTGCCGCAGCCACTGCACACCACCGAACGAGGGGACTGGCATGTTGGGCGGCGGGCGTTGACCGCTCGCAGTGCCACATCACGAACGTTAGCACAGGAATTAGGTTGTGTTGTGCAACAACCTGTGTCAGCACGTACCGTTCAACATCGTCTGCAGGAGCGGGGACTTGTCGCACGGCGTCCATTGCTCCGATTACAATTGACGTTACACCACCGCTGAGTGCGGCGGCAGTGGGCCGTTGAACGCCGCACCTGGACTACGGAATGGCACGACATTGTCTTCTCCGATGAATCCCGCTTCTGCCTGCAACACCACGATGGTCGGATCCGCGTGTGGCGGCACCGCGGCGAAAGACTGTATGACGCCTGCATTATGCATCGCCATACCGGTCCGTCGCCTGGCGTTATGGTTTGGGGCACAATTGGATATAACGCCCGCACCACTCTGGTATGCATCACCGGTACACTCAACAGCCACCGCTACATCTCCGACGTTTTGGAGCCTGTAGTCCTCCCTTACCTGCAGGACCTGCCAGGGCCCACATTTCAACAGGACAAAGCGTGCCTGCACGTGGCACGCGTCGTGCAACAATTCTTCACGGCCCACCAGGTGTCACTGCTGCCGTGGCTTGCCGGTTCTCCAGATATGTCGCCCATCGGACACGTCTCGTCGCCGATCGGCAACCGAGTGGCCCAGCAAGCACCACCCATGGCTACGCCTGATGAACTGTGGCAACGTGTGGAAGCACCCTGGACCAACATACCCCAAGCCCACATCCAAAGCCTCTTTCGTTTGATGCCGCGGCATGTAGCTGCCGTTATTGCCAGCCATGGGGGCCACACGAACTATTGATGTCTGCATGTTCCGCAAGTCACACGGGCCTGTAAATCTGGCTTTGCTATCTCGTGTCCTTCTTGGTGTTGCATTTTGGGTGGCCAGCAGTGTAATATAACAAAATATTTGCTACCCAAATTTTGACAATAGAAAATTATTAAAAATTGTTCCCATGAAAAGTTTTTTTTTTTTTTTTTTTTTTTTATCTCGGCAGTGTGTAGTTTACACTCTGTGACAAAGAAACAAAATTAAGGCATCTCAATCTGGCATCCAAATGGCTTAGTTTGTTTTTTACTACTATGCGCTAATCTAAACGGATTGAAACTAAGTGGCAGGGAAATGGTTTACACCATACATTTTCAGGTAACATTAATAATTCCTTAACAATCAGAAACACACTTGTAGTAAGGCGAGGACATTTTTACCACTCCTAATGTTTTGGGGAGAATTTTCTCCAGCTCAGTGTTATCTTACTAGCATCCTCAATACTTCACACCACCCCATGGTGAAATCCGCAGTGCATTACTGAATTAAAGTAAAGGTACAACATTTTTATATTTTTAATCATTTGTATGCATAGATTTCTCGAAATCTGCATTTGCGATATACAAACATGAGAACATTTTTATACTCTATTTAAAATTTTGTTATATGTATTAATGTATATATAAATAACAAAATTGTGATTATATATATACACTGCTCAAAACAATTAGGGGATATTGTGGTTTTGATATGGACTACTGACATCAACTGTTTGTATGCTAAGAGAAATTGAAGGAAAGTGATCAGAATGAAACGTTTGCGCACTTACAAACATCTGAGTATGCAACATTTTTTATGTCACATTAAAGGCATGTTTCCGTCAGCGAATGAAAAGTGACGTATCGTACAATCGTTTAGTCCAGGATAAAAATGACTCGCATGCTTTGAATGATGTCCGAACAACGTGATTTACCCGAATCTGTAGCTTGGAGGGCTATCGGTTGCTTAGAAGCAGGTCAAACCCAATCACAAGTAGCGGAAGCCATTGGAGTGTCTCAGAGCGTGATTATCAGACTTTGGAATCGGTTTTCAGATACTGGAAATGTGAGGCGAAAACCAGGGCAAGGTTGTAGGAGAGCAACATCAAGAAATGAGGATCGGTTTTTAACACTGACTGCCAGGAGAAACCGGAGTATGAACGCCATTCTTCTGCAACACGAACTCCGTACGGCTACTGGCACAAACGTTTCAACTCAAACTGTTCAGAACTAATTCCACAGTGTTGGTCTGTATGATCGACGACCTATGGTATGTGTTTCTATAACAGCACGCCACCGTACTGCCCACAGACTTTGGGCACAGGACCATGCCAATTGGAAAAGAAATGAATGGAACAATGTTTTCTTTTCAGACGAGTCACACTTTACTGTACATCCTGACAATAGGCGACTCATCATTTAGAGGGAACGAGGTACTCGTAACAACCCGTTATTTGTGCAAGGAAGTGTTCGATTTGGAGGAGGCAGAGTGATGGTGTGGGCCGGTATCTCCATCAATGGTTGAACTGACTTGTACATCATCAGAAACGGAACACTTACTGCTCAGCGGTATAGGGATGAGATCCTCAAACCCTTAGTCGTCCCTAATGCTGCAGCAATCGGAGATGAATTAATTTTCGTGGACGATAATTGCAGGGCACATCGCGCTCAATGTGAGGACGACTTCCTATTTGACAAGGGAATCATCCGAATGGACTGGCCAGCATGTTCCCCAGGCACGAACCCTGTCGAGCATGTCTCGGACGTTCTGGGGAGAAGGGTTGCTGCTCGATTAACCCCTCCACAAACAGTCCAGCAATTGGGAAGTGCTCTTCTGCAAGTGGGATGGAATTCCCCAATCCCTCATTAATACTCTGACTGGCTCCATGCCTCACAGGTGTGCAACATTGCTTTCTATTAGGGGAAACCATACCCCCAATTAAATCCAATTTTCTGGCAAAACATTTACCTTTATTTTCATTTTTATATGTTTATAAATATGCATTTTTACGTTCGTCTCCTTAAAAATTCTTAAATTTATATTACTAATTGTTTCGGCCATATTTTTTTTCTCACATAGCATACTTACTGTGTATATAGTTCCTATTCCAACCTCCGAAGTTTTCCTTCACTCATAGTTTTCATACAAAACTACGATATCCCCTAATTGTTTTGAGCAGTGCATATAATCAGTCACCAAGTTCAGCCCCTCAAAATTTGTAATCCCCCCCCAAATTATTTGAATGCAGTGCTGCTCGAGTGTCTGCTACCAAGATAGAACATCACTAAAAAGAAAGGCAGTCTACCATTCCATTCTCATCACCTTATTTCATTTTTATAGATAACCATGGTCAATTTATAATAGTAAATCAGTTAAAATCTGTAAAAGAAATATTATTCTCGTGATATGTGGAAAAAATAGGTCAGAATTATTAAAACAGCAATCAGACATCCCTGAATTGCTTGCATTTAGTTCAACACATAACATTAATCACATTAGCAAACTTGAAAAATACAGGGCTTGAAAAATATCTGAAAAGTTACATGCCCAGCTGGGCATGTGCAAAGATTATTTACCTGCCCAGGTAGCAAAAACTGGATGCCCAGGGAAACTTATCTTTTAAGAACATCAATTATAAAGAACCCTCATTTTTTTTATGACAAGTTTCAAAATACGACGAACTTTTTTTTACCTAGTTGTAAATGAATTTATGGCACCTCTATTCATATTGTATTGTGGAATAACTTTTTTACGGGTCTTATAGAGGTTATTTTTCATGAAAGTCGGTTGTCAAATTTTCGAACTAAAGCCTAGTTCGTCATCAGGACTATGTCACTGGAGTAGTTGCTGCCACTTAGTTGGAAGAGTCCAACCGCAATTATCGTTCATTGTGGTACTTCTTCTTCTTGCTATTTCGATCCCTTCTTCTAGTTTCCTCTTTACTAAGTTTGACTGGTGGGCGATTATTTTTACTGAGTCCCAATTTATGGAGTGTCCACTTGCTTGTATATGTCTGTCTAGCCCTGTTTTGTTACTAATGTTCCTAATACAGTAGAGTCTCGAAAACTCGGCCTAATGTGGACCGAAGGGTGGCCGAGTTTGTGAAAATGCCGGGTTATCGGGAATGGGGTTAAAAAAGAATGAGTAAGAGTGTTTTCTCAGAAAATACAGTGTATACTGTACTGTACTTGTATGTATTGGTTGCTTGAGAATACAACAGATAATATAAACTGCCCAAATACCCTTAAACGAAGGAAAAGTACATACTTTATGAAGGCATAGAGCCTTTACTACATGAAAATGAAAATTAATTAATATGTACACAATGTACAGTAATTTACCTGATATGTAAGAGAGACCTCAGAAAAAACTGGCTACTTTTTGTTAAAGAAATGCGTAATGTCTTGTTGTTTTCCGCACTGCACTCTGCGTTTTGCTGCTTCATCACGAAGACGACGAAGGAACAGTAAGTCCATTACCGACGCACCTTGTTGTTTAAAATACTGAAGGGCAGTTTCGACAGCCTTTAGTCCCTCACTATGTGATATTCTAGGGGCTTGTACGGTGGGGTTCTCAACGTCAACGTCTTCATCATTTTCCGGCATTTCTTCTGTAACTGTGACAGCAGCAATAATTTCTACATCGGACATAATGTCTTACTCGGTATCATTGTGGAACCACTGTTCGACGTCAATTTCATCGGCTTTTGCACATCCAGGAACTCTTTTCAGGACGTCGAGTAAGTTTACATTTTCTGCATCTTCATGTTCAACGAACTCATTTCCCTCATTATCAAGGAGTTTTCGCCACGAAAGAACTAGTGTTAATGACTCTAACTCGTTCCAGGCGTCCGCCACCCATCCAACAACATCCAATAGGTTAATTTTCTTTAAGTTCTGGATAAGACCTTGACCATCATCGTTTGCAGAAAGAAGGGAGGATAACAGCTTGCGCCTATATCTTCTCTTGAGACTAACAAAAACTCCTTGGTCCATTGGCAGGCCTAACGCTGTGACATTGGGTGGTAAAAACATTGCTCGTATGTCCCCATTTTTTAATTCTTCAATGTCTGGGTGCGAAGACGCGTTGTCCAAAATCAGAATAGCCTTCCTTGGCAGGTTTTTAGATTTTAAAAAGTGCTGAACCGATGGAACAAATATTTCATGGAACCACTCTTTAAAAATTGCACAGCTCATCCAGGCATGCGACTGGTTTTGGTACCAAACGGCAAGTTTATCCATTTCAATGTGCTTAAACACACGTGGTTTCTTTAATTTTCCTATGAGACCAAGTTTTAATTTGTGGTCACCTGTTGCATTACTGCATGCTATGATTGTTACCCTCTCCTTGCTCCTTTTAAAACCTGGGGCTGACTGTTCTTCCTTGAAAGCAAGACTTTTCGCTGGTAACAGTTTATAATTTAACCTGTTTCATCACAATTGTACAATTGTTCCCTAGTCAAACCTTCAACTTCGATAAATTTCTGCAAGTTTTGCTTAAACTGAGACAGACCCTCCGTGTCCCCAGATAGTTTTTCCCCAGAAATACTAAGCTGCCGGACTCCATAGCGTTTCTTCCAGCGATCAAGCCAGCCAGTGCTTGCGACAAATTTAGGATCGTTGTCTTTTTTTCATGCTCGATAAAATTTCAAGGCCTTCTCTTGCACGACTGGCCCACTAATTAAGATGCCCTTCTCTCTTGTTTGGCGAAACCAAATGTAAAGTGCTTCATTTACCTCACTATACTCACTTTCTTTCATACTTTTTCTTTCTTTCAATGTTTCTGTACACATTCTCTTAACACAAAACGACTCGATTTTCGTCCGCTTCTTCCAGTTTCCAATCGTACTTTTGCCGACTCCCAAGTCCTTAGCCACTGCACTGACACTTTCTCCCTTATCCAGTCACTTTAATGCCCCCAACGTGTGCTCCATAGACAAGTTCACTTGTTTTCTTTTAAAGGAAGATGCCATCGCAGAGTACTACTGTCTAGCACCCACAAACTTTGAAACATCTCTGAACAATACAGTACACTCACTCACATTGAGTTACGCAACGCGATTAAGAAATCGACTAACCCTGGCAAAGGCTGCAGGTAGACTGAACGGCTGAGCGTGCGCCGGCGAGAAAAAGGAATGCGGAAAGAGGGGGACACACGCACGCGGGCAATGACCTGGAACGGGTCGGCACGCACGCGGGGTTTTTTCGCCCTGCCAGGGTCTGGCCGAGTTATCCGGACTGCCGGGTTATTGAGTGCCGAGTTTTCGAGACTCTACTGTAGCTGCTTGGTGTTCTTTCATTTGGACCTTAATACTTCTCCCTGTTTCTCCTATATAGCTGAGTCTGCAGTTACAGTCGATGCAATAAATTACTCCTTCTTGCAATTGGATGTCCAATTCTTTCTGCTTTAAAGCTGGCAGGAATTTCTTTATTTTGTTATTAAGATCTGGAGCTAGCCTGATATTATATTTTGCTCCGATCCTTTTCAGTTTCTCGAAAAGTCCCTTCTGGTACGTAATTTTGCTGGTGAATTTGAAGTTGGTTTTTTCCTGTTTCTTTTTTGGCACTTGTCTGAATATCTTCTTAACATATGGGGAGGGGTAATTGTTTTCTGCCAATATTTCCTTTAATTCTTCTTTGTGAAGATCTTTTTGAGTAGCTGAAGAGACCAGGATTTCAATTTTTTCCAAAAATTGTCTCGCCGTATTTGATTTAATATAATCACGGTGGAATGAGCAGAAGTCTAACATCTTCCCTGTGTTGGTGGGTTTTCTAAAAAGCTGAGTGAATATTTTCCCCTCTCTTGAGTTCAAGGTTAAATCTAGGAAATTGATGCTATGGTCTTTTTCCTGTTCCAGGGTGTACTACAAGGTATTTTCTAGTAAGTTAAATTCTGCCAGAATCTGAGAGGGTAGAGATTGGTCCACAGTATCTACTATAATTAGGACATCATCCATGTATCTTACATAGAGAGCAAATAAGGAGGGTTGTATAAGGATTTTTGCCTATAGTTTACTTATATAATAATTTGCTAGCAGAGGTGCTAGTGGAGAACCCATTGCACATCCTGAAGTTTGCCTGTAATATTTTTTTTTTCAAACTGGAAGAAATTATTCTTGAAGGAAAATAGGAGCAGTTCATATATGCCAAGCAGTATTTCTCTATTGTGATTATGGAATACTATTTTTTCCGCGAGGTCATCCGCAATGAATTCCAGTAGGAGGTCCAGGTTAATGTTGGTATACATAGATACTATATCCAGGCTTGCCATTACTGGATGAATTGATTCTGGCAAGTTGTCCAGTTTTCCTTTTAGCTGCATGGAATTTTTTAGTAGGTAGGGAGGAGAAGGGAAAATATCTCTGAGGTGACCAAGTAAATAATAATTAATGTTGGAGAGTGGCGAATTTCTAGTGTCTATTATAGGTCTTATTGGATGGCCTTCTTTGTGAACTTTTATTATACCATAGATCTGTGGAACTCTTGACTGGATTTTGGAGAAGTTTTTGAAGAGCTCATTTAGCTGTTTTTTATTTTTTAAAGAGCTGATTAATTTTTTAAGATTTTTGACTGTTTGTCTATAGGGTTACCATTGAGTTCTTCATAATAAGGCTTGCTCAATTCAGCTTACATTTTATTGTAATACTTCACTTTTTCTACCAATACCAAAACTTTGTTTTTATCTGCTTTCAGTGCTACAACTTTATCATTGGCTTTGAATTTTTTAAGGTCAGCAATGGCATTTCTATTAAAATTGTAAGCAATTTTTACTGGCTTTTTTACAAATTTTGAGATGCAGTCTGAGAATTCTTTCCTTAAAGTGGCTGCTGTATTTTCATCCTCTCTTTCTACCTTACTACAGATGCTTTCTAAATCTATCAGCATACGTTTTTTATCAAGTGTTGCAGATGAAAGGTTGTAATAATATCCCTTATTGAGGAGATTAATCAGGTTTCCATCTACTCCTTCTTCCGTCAGATCTATGACATGTTTGTTTGTGGGGGATGGGATTAACTGTGGGCCAGGAGCTGTAGACATTAACTTTGGACTCAACCACTTATTCTCTTTAATCTTCAATTTTTCTTTAAACTTTTTGTTTTTATCTCTCACTGCTTTAGCTAACCAATTATCAATATTTTTCTTTTCTGCTTCCGGAATTTCACCTAATGAAGAGGTCCAAATACGAGCTTCTATTCGTTCGCCTTGCTCAATAGTTTTGAATTTATTATGAATCGCGCCATTTACCGTTTTTAGCTCTATTTTTTTAATAAAATTTCTCGACAGATTCTCCGCGATATTTTTCGTGAGTCTCAAAGAAGGTGGAACAAAATTAGCTCTCTTACATTTCTTAAGAAAATATAGTTGTGACTTACATTTGTCGCTTTTGCACTTACTCCTTTCGATCTTTCTGATGTTTCGCCATATATCCAGCCCGTATGTGGTTTTAATCCTAGTTGTAAATGAATTTATGGCACCTCTATTCATATTGTATTGTGGAATAACTTTTTTACGGGTCTTATAGAGGTTATTTTTCATGAAAGTTGGTTGTCAAATTTTCGAACTAAAGCCTAGTTCGTCATCAGGACTATGTCACTGGAGTAGTTGCTGCCACTCAGTTGGAAGAGTCCAACCGCAATTATCGTTAATTGTGGTACTTCTTCTTGCTATTTCGATCCCTTCTTCTAGTTTCCTCTTTACTAAGTTTGACTGGTGGGCGATTATTTTTACTAAGTCCCAATTTATGGAGTTTTTTTTACGTTTTGCATTTCTGCTTTAAAGTCTGTATTCAAAATGTTTAATGCACGAAAGCATGTACCGCAAGTTTTAAGACATGATGCAATTGGTATTCGAGAAATTTAGCGATTCTGCCATGTTCCTTTCGTTGAAAATTTCGCCCGTTGACACTAAACAATGGAGGCTAGTTCCATCAGAGGTATGTATGCATTCTGTCACTGACTATAAACAACATTTGGAGCAAAACTTTCCATTTCTGGACCTAGAGCATTATTATAATTAAAAAAGTGATATTTTTCTGTCCTTGGCATGCCGTAACAATAATACAACTTCTGGTGATTAGTAGTGAAATGAAACATGACATGCAACTGTCTTGGGAAATTCTATTCCAAACTTTTTAATTTTTGTTGCCTGGACCGGGGCAACTAGATTGTTTTTTTGCCTGCCCAGGTCAATAATTTACATGCCCCAGGCATCTTGGGCATGGTATTTTTCAAGTCTTGAAATTACATAGCTCTGGAATGGGAATCAAACCCGAATCTCCTGAATTTCGTTATAGCATGCTATCGTTTACACCACCCAGGGTGATCAAGTCCCAAGTATCTGAGTGTTAAAAATCAGAACATTCGCCGATTTTTCCCAGTCAAAGGAAATTTTTCTTTCTCGTAGCGCAGTTAAGTAAATCACGAGTGACTGGTTTTTTCTTTTGTAATCTGATAACTTGATTCCCTTTACCAGTGACTGGGGATTTACTTAACTACATTACGAGGAAGCAGAATTTGATTTGACTAGCGAAAATAAGCGAATGCTCTAATTTTGAACATTCAGATACTTGGGACTTGATTGCCTCGAGTGATGTAACGATAGCATGCTCGAACGGAAATCGGGAGATTCGGGTTTCATTCCCACTTCAGAGCGATGTAATTTTCAAGTTTGCTAATATGATTAATGTTATGTGATGAACAGTAAATGCAAGCAATTCAGAGATGTCTGATTGCTGCATTAATAATTCTGGCAAATCAGTTGTGTGCAATCTTAAGTGCTTCTTCCAGGTAAGAAATTCCCCTTTTGATACCCAGTGATTCCAAAAAGATGGAGCTGCAAAACACACAGCTAAGAATATATTCTGCAGGTCTATGAGATTAGCACTTTCCATATCATTTCTTCATCATAAAAGGAGAGATTTCCCATTGCTTTCTAACTCATCAAAATCCACCAACACTAGTCATCTGCATGGAATGCTTAAAAAAACAAAAAACAAAAAAAACATCTGTTTTGCAGTAGCATCCAGGGAATGTTTTAACAACCTGTCTCAGATTTTGGAAACACTTACAGGCTTTACTGAGATTACATTCTATTTTAACTTAAGAAGTTTTATATTATTCTTCATATCTTCTGAGTTCTTTAGCATTTTCAGACGAAAAAACCATTAGAAAGAACCACTCACTCACCATAAAGATCATGGTAACCTCCAATGACAACACACTTCCAACACGTCATTCATCGTGATGTTACTGGGCTTCCAAGGTTTACAGACTTCTTCTTGCTTACGCTTCTTATTTCCGGGTGTGAAACATCGTATTTTTTTTTCCTTTTCCTTAGCCTTATGAGATGTTACTATAATGCTTGTCAATTCGATAAAAAATCACACATACAACTTATTCATACGATTCAATTAAAAACTATGTACATAACCTTACATTCACAGGTGATTAAACCTTGGTCAACTATAATTATCAAACTCCTCCTTCTGTTTCACAACCTCTGTCACTCCCACTGCAAGTGTCACACCCATTCAGCCCCTCACATCCAATCCTCTAGTACTTTCAACAGGCCTCTGTCATCTTCAGGAGGCAGGTGTGTCTCATCCGCCCACCACAGCTCAAGTGAGCAGAGCCATCGAGGCCTGGGCCCCAGTCGCTATCTCTGAATCGTTGTGTCTCTGGCGCCATCTATTGTCCCTGCTTCTCTTTTTCCCTCTTTCTTTTTACGCTGCTGTTCAATTTTTATTAGGGCTTTCCATTGTTCGTTTAGGTTACTTGGCTCATTAATGTTGCATAATCTTGATCTGTTTTTTTCAATTAACACTGATTCTGCAATTCTTAACTGCTTTTCGTTTTTACAGCTCTTAATAATTTTAATATCTTCAAACCTTGGACATTTTTGATTTTCCATACAGTTAGTGGGTCAATGCTGTCTTAGCTTCTTTTTTATTCCAATTATTAATATGCTGGTTCAATCTATACTTTAATTTATTCTTGGTGCTGCCTATATATGACACAGGTGGTTGCTGGTTTATTGGGATTTCATAAATTCCTGCTCTATCTAATTGGCTAATTTTTTCATTTTTAATCACTAAATTTTTTACAGTAAGTACCTGATTTCCTACCTGTATGTCATACTTGCCACAAACTTTATTAATTTCTGCTGAAACATTTTCTATATATGGTATTGCTCCTACATATTTTACAAGTTTTTTATCAGTCTTGACCCTATTGTAACCTTGAGTTACTTCATAAATCCATTTTTTAATACCTGTTTAGGGTATCCAAAATCATATGCAATTTTTTCAATATATTCAATTTCTTCATTTTTATACTGTTCAATTGATGAGTGTGTTAAACTTCTTTTAATTAGTGTTTTAACACTATTTCTTTTATGTGTTAATGGATGTGATGACTGAAATGGTATAAGTACTGGGATATATGAAGATTTTCTATGCACTCTGAATTGCATATTCTCCTCTGTTTTAACAATCAAAACGTCCAAAAATGCCAAAGTATTGTCATGTTCTTGTTCTACTGTCAGTTCAATAGATGGATAAATTTCACTATACTTTCTTGTCAAGTCCTCAAGTTCATCATTTTTTAGCCTGGATAACAGAAAAATGTCATCAACATATCTGCAGTATATCAGTGGTGGATCCTCGAGTTTACTTATTATTTTTCCTCAATGTCACTCATTATAATTTCAGCAAATAAAGTTGACAGTGGTGACCCCATAGGTCCACCATGATTTTGTTTGTATATCTTGTTGTTAATCTTAAAAATGTTATTTTCATATATGTACAATAAAATTTCTCTTAACTCCTCTATTTGTATTGCATTCATTGTCTGTAGCACATATAATTTTTCAATAATTATTTCTATTGCCTGAGGTACTGGTGTGCTAGGAAAAAGAGCTCTCACATCCATACTAGCCATATAATATTCACTTAAATCTTGTTTAATTACTTTAATTTTCTCAATAAATTCGTATGTATTCTTCACAGTGAACCTTGTCTTCATGAACAAAGGTGCCAAAAATTTGTAGATATTCTTTTCCAGTTTTATTAGTGGGGAATTCCTTTTTGATACAATCACTCTCATAGGTGTATCAGGCTTATGAGTTTTTATTTTTGCAAACATTTTTGGTATTCCAGTACCCATTGGTGGGTATGCTTTCTTTATTTCATCAGGCAAGGTGCTGTGATTTCTTATTCTAGCTAAGTACCTTACTTGAGATTCGGTTGGGTCTTTTGTTAGAATGCTACAATTCAGTTCTTCTATAGCTCTATTCATTTTTAGATCATATTCAGTTGTGTTTAATATTACAATTTGCTCTGTTTTATCAGCTTCACAGAATTTAATTGTTGTAATGAAAAAAGTAAGAAAAAGAAATATCATAATATAGATAAAATTCAGTAAGAGAAAGAACAACTGATTAAATTAAGAGATGACCCAACAATTAAATTCTGTGAAGCTGATAAAACAGGGCAAATTGTAATATTAAACACAACTGAATATGATCTAAAAATGAATAGAGCTATAGAAGAACTGAATTGTAGCATTCTAACAAAAGACCCAACCGAATCTCAAGTAAGGTACTTAGCTAGAATAAGAAATCACAGCACCATGCCTGATGAAATAAAGAAAGCATACCCACCAATGGGTACTGGAATACCAAAAATGTTTGCAAAAATAAAAACTCATAAGCCTGGTACACCTATGAGAGTGATTGTATCAAAAAGGAATTCCCCACTAATAAAACTGGAAAAGAATATCTACAAATTTTTGGCACCTTTGTTTATGAAGACAAGGTTCACTGTGAAGAATACATACGAATTTATTGAGAAAATTAAAGTAATTAAACAAGATTTAAGTGAATATTATATGGCTAGCATGGATGTGAGAGCTCTTTTTCCTAGCACACCAGTACCTCAGGCAATAGAAATAATTATTGAAAAATTATATGTGCTACAGACAATGAATGCAATACAAATAGAGTTAAGAGAAATTTTATTGTACATATATGAAAATAACATTTTTAAGATTAACAACAAGATATACAAACAAAATCATGGTGGACCTATGGGGTCACCACTGTCAACTTTATTTGCTGAAATTATAATGAGTGACATTGAGGAAAAAATAATAAGTAAACTCGAGGATCCACCACTGATATACTGCAGATATGTTGATGACATTTTTCTGTTATCCAGGCTAAAAAATGATGAACTTGAGGACTTGACAAGAAAGTATAGTGAAATTTATCCATCTATTGAACTGACAGTAGAACAAGAACATGACAATACTTTGGCATTTTTGGACGTTTTGATTGTTAAAACAGAGGAGAATATGCAATTCAGAGTGCATAGAAAATCTTCATATATCCCAGTACTTATACCATTTCAGTCATCACATCCATTAACACATAAAAGAAATAGTGTTAAAACACTAATTAAAAGAAGTTTAACACACTCATCAATTGAACAGTATAGAAATGAAGAAATTGAATATATTGAAAAAATTGCATATGATTTTGGATACCCTAAACAGGTATTAAAAAAATGGATTTATGAAGTAACTCAAGGTTACAATAGGGTCAAGACTGATAAAAAACTTGTAAAATATGTAGGAGCAATACCATATATAGAAAATGTTTCAGCAGAAATTAATAAAGTTTGTGGCAAGTATGACATACAGGTAGGAAATCAGGTACTTACTGTAAAAAATTTAGTGATTAAAAATGAAAAAATTAGCCAATTAGATAGAGCAGGAATTTATGAAATTCCAATAAACCAGCAACCACCTGTGTCATATATAGGCAGCACCAAGAATAAATTAAAGTATAGATTGAACCAGCATATTAATAATTGGAATAAAAAAGAAGCTAAGACAGCATTGACCCAATACTGTATGGAAAATCAAAAATGTCCAAGGTTTGAAGATATTAAAATTATTAAGAGCTGTAAAAACGAAAAGCAGTTAAGAATTGCAGAATCAGTGTTAATTGAAAAAAACAGATCAAGATTATGCAACATTAATGAGCCAAGTAACCTAAACGAACAATGGAAAGCCCTAATAAAAATTGAACAGCAGCGTAAAAAGAAAGAGGGAAAAAAGAGCAGCAGGGACAACAGATGGCGCCAGAGACACAACGATTCAGAGATAGTGACTGGGGCCCAGGCCTCGATGGCTCTGCTCACTTGAGCTGTGGTGGGCGGGTGAGACACACCTGCCTCCTGAAGATGACAGAGGCCTGTTGAAAGTACTAGAGGATTGGATGTGAGTGGCTGAATGGGTGTGACACTTGCAGTGGGAGTGGCAGAGGTTGTGAAACAGAAGGAGGAGTTTGATAATTACAGTTGACCAAGGTTTAATCACCTGTGAATGTAAGGTTATGTACATAGTTTTTAATTGAATTGTATGAATGAGTTGTATGTGTGATTTTTTATCGAATTGACAAGCATTATAGTAACATCTCATAAGGCTAAGGAAAAGGAAAAAAAAAAATACGATGTTTCACACCCGGAAATAAGAAGCGTAAGCAAGAAGTCTGTAAACCTTGGAAGCCCAGTTACATCACGATGAATGACGTGTTGGAAGTGTGTTGTCATTGGAGGTTACCATGATCTTTATGGTGAGTGAGTGGTTCTTTCTAATGGTTTTTTCATTTATGAATTGCACGTAAACTATGCACACTTTGCAAGAGGTTAATACCTTAAAAGTGCAAATATAGTATTTTCAGACATTTTTAACCTCTAGATATTTATCAATGCCTGTTCTCAATTATTAGAAACTGTATCAAAAGTTTTGTTGACACACAAAGAATTTAAATTTTGTTGCCAGGTTCCTCCTCAAAAAGCAATTTTTTTTTGTTGATTCTAAAACACTGTTTTGCCACACCTTAGCTAGTTCAGCTACACAATCACCTATCATTTACCTACAGATCAATCACTGTATATGTAAACTGCTCATTTTTTAAGACCCAGAGAAGTCTTCTGAGAATGCATTTCCGATAACAAATTTTCAGATTTTTTTTTACATCTCCCTGGCTGCAATTTTGGAGTTGTGTTTGGGGGTAGGAAAATTAAATTCACATTTGTTAGTTTTGATGCTACATTAGGATAGCCAGGCAGTTGTCTACAAAGAGAATATTTCTTTTCTGCCCACTTATTTTTTTCATTGAAATTTAAAATCCACTCCTCAACAATATCACTTGTCATCCATGCCTTTCTATTATAACAGTAGTAAACTTCTAAAGACCACTTCTTTGAAGCATCTATGTTGCTTACTTTTTCCTATCCCCAATAATCTCAGTTTTTCTTTGCTGTTCATGTTAGCATGCACTGAAACTGTTATCCTCTCTTTGCTGTTTTTACCTCATGACAATCGTGGACTTTAAAAGTAAAAGTCTTGTTTGACAAACATTTAAAGAAATGTCCTGTTTCCTTGACATTAAAAATGTTATCTCAGGAGTGTACTCTTCAAAAATCTTCTTCAAAATTGTGTTTTTCCATTGGTCGCGATCGCCGTCACACACGCTTCCACCTTCCTCTGAAACAATCTCTTTTTTTATGCTATGTTGCTTCTTAAATTTATCCAACCAACCGGAACTAGCTTGGAAATCCCCTTGCCTCAAACGACTGGCAAACTTAATGCTTTTCTTTTATAAGAGGACCTAAGATTGGCAATTTTTGTCACAAACAATTTTAATCCACTTTTAAACAGTCTTTCACTTTTCCAAAATGACGTATTTTAGAAGTTTCCTGTCAGATCTGACATCTTCAAAGGTTTTCATAACAAACACCCATTTTTTTTTATTTTTTTTTTTTATAATTCTCGTTTTTGGGGAAACAAAAATTTAATTGCCATATCTTTTTTGTGCATTCCACTGTCCTCATTCTTTAACAACTCCAGTGTTTTTCCACAACACTGAGAGATTTTCTTTTTGACATCATGAACACACACCGTCGGTTAAATAGACTGAAACAATCGTGAGTACACATGGACATTTGTGACTGCCATGGAGAGATATCAGGTTTGATTCCTGGCAGGTATGAACGCTCGAACCACTAAATATCCACCGTGCGTCAGATGGGCACGCTAAGCTGTCAGACCCCAGATACTGGCCCCTCAGTAATAAATAAGGGCGCCTTTCTCTCACTTTCTACATCGCTTCCGTGTGACTTTCCTATCGGGCACTCTAGCCCAAATCTCCTAGCTTCCTATTTCTAAGGGTTGTTTAAGACCTGGGGTCAGACACTCCTTTCCTAAAATCCTCGACATATGATCTGATCTGAGCACACACGGTCGATTAGAGTGACTGAAACAAACCGAACCAGTTTTACAGTGGAGGAAGGTTACTTGAGGAGGGAAGTGCGAAACCAACTAGGTGACATGTCAGCGTCGCAATGACCTTGACCACACTTTCCTTCCTCCTCTCACGACATCTTCATTCTATTCAGACTAGTTAACTTTTTTATGGGATTTATCTAGGTGAATTCTTAAAATTTCTGCAAATTTTCAGAGAGAACTCCTATTCTTCGTCAGGCAGTCTTTCGTTCACTCTCCTTCACGGTTTTCGGTTACGGTGATTTTGCAAAATGTCTTGCCAGATGTTAGGCAGTGAAAACCCCTTATAGTCATTAATGATGAAGTTCTGGTATTTTCCAATTTCAAGTCCCTCTTTCAATTTTCGCTTCAGGAAGTTGGATTGATGTCCAATGGCAGTCAAAGAGTCCCACTCCATGCGGCGTCCGGTTTCTCTAACGTGTCTGTCTAATCCTGTCTTGTTTGAACAATTTTTTATTGCTGCCTTGTGTTCCACAATACGAGTTTCCAGCCTACGACCTGTTTCTCCTATGTAGTATTTTCCACAGCTGCAGGTTACTTTATAAAGACTCCTTGCATTTTTAACAAGTTTTCTTCTTTTTTAACCAAGCTAGGGCAAAAAGTTTTAAGCTTGTTGTCTAAACTGGGAGCTAATCTAATATCATATTTACTGCTTATTCTCTTTAAAGATTCAAACAAACCTTTTTGATACATAATTTTTCTTGTGAACCTGAACTCTTGCTTGCATGTATTTTTTTGTTTAACTTGTTTGAGTAATTTATCTATTTCCTTTTTTGGGGTAGTTATTTTCTGTTAGCATTACTTCCAGATCATCCATGTGGGCTTTTTTCATATCTTCTGAGGAGACCAAATTATTTATTTTTTCTAAAAATTGGTTTCTCCAAAGTGAACTTAAGGGAATCATCTAATTCATTAAAGCACCTTAGAATTTTTTTCTGGAAGATTTTCATCCTTGTTATCTAAAATGAACAAGATATCATCCATATATCTGCGATAAAGGCAAAAGTATGAGAGCTGAAACAGTATTTTTTGTAACTGAACAGACCACCAAAGGACAACTGAAATTTTGGACCGGATTCCAAGGTACAGAAAAAGACCCAGAAGAACCACATGGGAGGTGGATGGATGCAATTTGAAAGCATGCTGGAGTAACATGGAAGAGACAGGCTCAAGACAGACAGTTGTGGAAGAAACTTAGGGAGACCTTCATCCAGCAGTGGACTGATAATGGTTGACAACGATGGGGTCACTTTGCCAAACACATTTTTTGCAATTTGTGAAAAAAATTATTTTGGCGAAAATATTGGTGATTACCTTTTTTAATGACATCTGAGCAAAAACAATCTTTAATTTTTATTTGATTTGGTATTTGAAAAATGAAATTCAAATGCTAGTTACTTTTTTCATTGTTTACATTGCGCATGAAACGCATTTATAAACGCATTTATGTTTTCTTAAAAATAAAAAAAAATCCTAAATTTGTGGAAAATAAATTTTTTTGTAATAAATATTTTTTTTTTTTTGCCATCTGGCAACATTCGTTTGACCAATTTCTGTGAATTTGAAGAAAGGCCAATTCAGTAGTTTCAAAATAAAAAAAATCGAGTCTCTATCTATTTGTTCAGGAGCAGTGTGCACTTAAAAATTTGGCGTTTCACATGAGTTTCGTCACAAGTGCATTTTTTGCCTATTTTCAAAATGCTGTAGCTCAACCAAAAAATGTTTTTATGAAAAATCCTTTTGCAATACTTCATACCTCTATTAGGAGTAGCTACCATATTTTTTTCAAAAAAATTAGAGGTGGTCAACTGACACATGTTGGTCATGCCTGCCTGAATTGAGATGGAAATGGTCCTACACATTGAGTGTAGTAAATACAGTAAGTAACGTACCACGTATATTTTTCGTTCAATAGCAAATGTAGCTTTTTGGACTTTGCAATAAAACATCCCTGTAGTGCTGTGAAAAAAGGCATGAACCATGAACTCATGCATCAACCCAATATATATGAATTCCACTTTAAGTACATGGGGTTGGGGTTACAACCACTGTAAGCAATTTGATGGGCTATAAGCAGTTGCATGTTCCTAATTTAGAGCCACTGGTTCCAAGGAAGGCAAAGAGCCAGTGTCGTAAGATAGCCTCGTACAGTACTTGAACTTGGGGCCCATCTCAGACAAATGGTCAAAAGCGCTTAGACCACTGTGGCAGCATACATGGAATCAATGCATGCTTGTTATTGCACATCCAACAATAACAATATACCACACATCTACTCCAGACATTGCTGATGCTGGATATAAAACACTGTACATTCAAAAAAAAAAATAACCAGGAATTGAAAATCTGCAGCAGTTTCTTGTAAGAGGCACTCACAATATGCATCAACTTTTAATTCTGTAGCCATGATCAGTGGAATACTTCATCTGCTAATAAAAGCAGTGCATGAAAAACTAAGAACATCATCAACAACAGTGGTTACAGCTGCACACAAGTTTCTGCAAAAACACTTCTGCTCTTTTTGAAAAATAGCGCAGCAATTAAGTATCACTTTTTTATTTTATTTTTTTAATCGCAGTAAAACACACAGGTTGGGAAGGCATATTTGTTTGTTTTTTGTCATTTATCAGCTATATGGTGACAAAAGCATTTGCGTGAGAATTACGTAGATTATTTACACCATGCATGATGTTATTCAGTCAACATTGTCACAGTGCCATGGAGCAAATATCTAGTTGTGTTTGAAAATTGGTAAAACTGCACCTGAGACAGTTGAATTGTTGTGTGCATGGGGCTAATTGCCTACCTTGTGCACAAGTATTAGGTTTGCATTTAGGGTTTCACCTGTTATGCAGTAATTACATGGTTTTATTTGAGGTTTGAAGTATTTGCATACTTTCTTTATTGTTCTTCATATAATTTGTGTACATTTAACATACATGAACAAAATAAAGAAAGTATGCAAGTACTTCAAACCTCAAATAAAAATCTTGTGCACAACTAATCCGATGATGGTATGCACATTTCAAGGATAAGCAGAAAGATCTGGAAACTGACGAAAGGCCTAGACACCATATTCCAGTGCACACGTCTGAACTCGTTGAAAAAGTTCACTAAAGGATAAAAAGGGATCATTGTGTGACCTTGATGTTAATAAGGAGACAATTCTTCAAATTTTAGTGCAAGATTTGGGGGGGGGTGTGCTAATTTTGTTCTACATGCTTTGTCAGTCTATTGGAAACATACACCAGTGGAGTGCACAAAAGACGTCCTGGAGATGGTAAGAACAATGCAAAATTTTCTACAAAGCATTTTTTTTTTTTTGATTGGATGTTTAACGACCACCATGAGCAACTTAATGAGCTATAAGCAGTCGCCAATCCCTAATTTAGGGCCACTGGTTCGAGGGAAGGCAGAGAGCCAGTGCAATGAGAGATTTACAGATGTATGGAACTTTAATGGGAGCTCAGAGTTACAATTTTTGAAAAATAAAGTTTCCAAACTTTCTCTAAACCTCATTTGATTATCAGTTGGGTCTTTCATAATTTCGGTACAATTTAATCCATTGATTGCTGCTGTCATTTTTTGTTCAAATTCATCAGTGTTGAGAATAATGATTTGGCCAGATTTATCTGCTTCACAGAATTTGATATATGGATCATTTTTCAATTCCAATAGTTGTTTTTTTTCATATTTTAATTTTTTCTCAAAAATATACCAGGCGCAGAGAATAAAACTGAAGTAGAGAACAAATTACATAGAGTTATTCTAAAAGAATATAATGCCAAAAACAACAAAAACTTCTATATAGAGAAAAAATTAAAATATGAAAAAAACAACTATTGGAATTGAAAAATGACCCATATATCAAATTCTGTGAAGCAGATAAATCTGGCCAAATCATTATTCTCAACACTGATGAATTTGAACAAAAAATGACAGCAGCAATCAATGGATTAAATTGTACCGAAATTATGAAAGACCCAACTGATAATCAAATTAAATTCTTAGCGGATATAAGAAATCATAGCACCTTACCTGATGAAATCAAGCGCTCTTTTCCACCAATGGGAGCAGGCATACCATGTATCGTTGCAAAGATAAAAACGCACAAAGATGGTGCTCCAATGAGACTGATAGTTTCAAAAAACTCACCATTGATAACTTTAGAGAAAAACATTTACAAATTCCTAGCACCCTTTTTCATGAACAACAAGTTCACCATCAAGAACACATATGAATTTGTAGAGAAAATTAAAAATGTAAAAACTGACCTAAAGGACTTAAATATGGCAAGCATGGACGTTAAAGCATTATATCCAAGCACTCCTGTTCCAGAAGCTATTGAAATTATCATTAAGAAGTTGCAAAATCTTAAAATTTTAAATAACACACAAATTCAGGAATTCAAAAAAGTTTTAGTCTATTTATATGAAAATAATATTTTTACATACAAGAACAAAATATTCAAGCAAAATTCAGGAGGCCCAATGGGCTCACCATTATCAACTCTATATGCTGAGGTTGTGATGAACGAAATTGAAGAAAATGTCCTGCATCATATGGAAGAAAAACCAGAAGTGTACTGTCGATACGTGGATGATATTTTCATTCTATCAAAACTGAACGATGAAGAATTAAAAAAAATTAACAAAATGTTACAGCGCTTTATATCCAACTATAGAACTCACTGTTGAAATAGAAAAAAATAATGCATTAGCCTTTTTGGATGTACAGGTTATCAAATCCACAGATAAGTTACTATACAGGGTTTATCGGAAAAGTTCATTCGTTCCGGTCCTAATCCTGTACAATTTAGCACATCCTTATCCTCAAAAATGCAATAGTATAAAAACCTTAATTAAAAGAGCATATACGCATTCTGAAAATCGTCAGTTCATCAATGAAGAAATCAAATTCATAAAAAAAATTGCAGGCAGCTTTGGTTATCCTAACCATTTAATAAAAAAATGGGACACAGAAGTAATAAAGAAAATAAAAAATAATGCTGTAGTAAATAAAAAGAAGTCAAATATTTAAATGGTTTTCCTTACATAAAAAGTACTACCAATTGAAATTAATAATATTTGTAAAAAGCATAACATTCAAATTGGAGGAAAAGTAAATACCATCAAAAATATAGTAATAAAAAATAATGAAAAAATAAAAATGTTAGAAAAAGCAGGTATTTACTCAATTCCTATTACTGAAAATCCTCCAATGGCTTATATAGGAAGTACCAAAAATAAGCTTAAATACAGATTAAAACAACACGTAAAAAACTGGCAGAAAAAAGAAGAAAAAACAGCACTTATCCAATACTGTCTGGATAACCAAAAATATCCTAAATTCGAAAATATAAAAATCATTAAAAGCTGTAAATCCGAAAAACACCTCAGAATAGCAGAGTCGGTAATGATTGAAAAAAATAGGACAAAAGTTTGCAACCATAATGACCCTAATAATTTGAGAAACAGCTGGAAAAATTTAATTAAAATTGAGCAAAAAAATGAAAAAGTTCGAAAAATGAGATCACTGACCAACAAGAGATGGCGCCACAACGCCCAAGAAGAAGCGATAGCCGATGACAGAAGCAGCCCGCGAGAACCACCGAAATGCCCAGCTGACACGGTCCGTGCTAGTCGGAGCAAAACGTCCCCTCGAAGACGGTAAAGGAGTTTTACCGAAAGTACTCGGGTATGAATAAATATTGAAGTACATGAGGATGCAGCAAAGGAAAAAACTCATTTGGTGATGAGACAAAATAAATTCCAACGGAAAAAAAAAAAAGAAGCGGACCCGTGGCCAAATGAAAAACCCCCGTGCCGCATCCACATAACGGAAATATGAATTGAAAGCCAAGCCCCACGTGCGGTAAGTGTTCATCGAACTTTACCAACTAAAAGTGAAGTTCAAAAATGCAAAAGAAACTTAATATGTGCATTTTTTTTTCAAATTTATGTTTAATTTAAATAGGATATTGGCATGGCACTAAGGAAAAGGAAGGGATGGTGATCATACATTTTGAGTTTTATCATATGCAACTGTAATATTGTCTTTAAATAAATTCAAAAGAAGAAAAAAACAACATAAGATTATGTTACTAGAATCTCATAAAGAAATCCCTTTCTGCCAAACAAATGAAAACTTCAGAAACATTCCACGAACGCACTTAATTAAAAAGCTGGAAATTAATTTCATTAAATGGTATGTTATTGTTTGTAATTAATCGCTTAATAGAAAAATTAAAATCATGGATTCTAACAATTTTTTTTCTTTTTGTCATATTTTAATCTCTAATTTTTGAGAACGTTAAGATACTGACTGTTTCCAGGAACCAACAAATCATCTTGCAGTGCATACCAGCACGTATCTACACGGTACCATAACTTCAAGTAGTGATATGCTCCCCTGGAAACAGTTCTTAATGTTATGGAAGCTGCAATATCAATAGAATTCTAAACTATCCTTTTTTGGCCAAACAAAATCCTTATCTGTTTTGGAACAAATTTTTTATGCTCATCACTCTTTTTTTTTTTTTCTTTTTTTTTTTTTTCTTAACAATTCTTTCTCCGTGTGATTCTGCTTCCACATGCAAATTCAGAACAGCTCAAAGATAATATTTGTTTCTTTAGATTTTCATTTTTCTTCATCGAAATTTCATTTTGCTTCATCAAAGAATCTCCTTTTCCTTTCATAAAATTCCACTTTTTGTTTTCAGGTCTTTCATACATACAATTTCAGTATTTTAACCAATGGCACTCAACATGTGTTCCAAATTTTTTTCTTCACTATTGAAGTATTCTGACTTTATCAAACCGCAAACAAAATCAGCTCTTTTCCTTTTCCCCTGTCTGTTCATCCTGTCTGAATTAGAATTTACATTGGTGACCCAGAAAGTTTGAACTTGACAGTGTCTTTTAGCGTTTTGCAAGCAGGCAAACCCATAAGCTCATTCCTTAAATCATGTTCTTAGTGTTCCTCGGGAAAATGTTCTGAACAAATAGCTGAAATCACTTCGTCGAAACTGTCAGCTCGTTTGCACCTCAATTTCCACATTTTGTCAAAACCCTCTAGAAAAATCTATGATAATGAATGGCATTCTTTCTGGTTTTCGAATAATAATTTGGACATGTTGCTACCGTGTACACATCAGGCATGTTCAATGTTTTCAGTTTTCACGTATAACCAGGAAAAAGAAAATTAGTTTGCTACAAAAATAGAGCTTCAAATTCTCCGAAGTGAGGCACAATATATAATAGCTTTAAGGCCGTAAGAACGGGAGCAGGCAGCTTCAGGCCACAGGGTGGTTTAGTAGGAGTTGTCCTGGACCATGACATCATGAAGACGACCCCTGAGACAGTGGCGAGCGGAAGTGGCCGATAAGCATAACCCTGGAGTCTACTAACCTTGAGAGCAGTGTAGGTACGCGATCATAAGTGTAAGTGAAAAGAGAACGAAGGCAACGGAAATGGTTTTAAGTACGGAACAGTGGATTTTTATTGTGGAACAGTATTTCAGAAATAACTCATACAAGGTTTTTAATGAGTTCTTTACAGAAAAATTTCCATATTGTGCAGCACCTGCGAAATCAGTGGTACAATAGCGTGGAAATTTCGCGAAAATGCACGGTGTGCAACAGGAAAAGAAACAAACCCAAGGCAATTTGTACTGAAGACAATATCAAGGATGTGTGCACAATAATGTTACAAAGCCCTCGGAAGTTGATTCGTCGATTATCGTCTGCAACAGGAATATCTGCCATATCATGCCGACGCATACTTAAGGTGGATTTGCATTTTCGGCCGTACAAAGTTATGCCGTTCCAAGAACTTAAAACTCCTGATTATGCAAAATGGATGCAGTATTGTAAGTGGTTTCAGGAGACCATTGTCAGCTGTGAAATGGACCCAAAACTTTATTACATCTCTCCACCTGTAACTTTTATCTGTGGGGAGCATTGAAAGGGAAAGTGTATGCAACTAATCTGCACACCCTTGATGAATTAAAAGTGAACATTACGGATGCCAAAGCCCAGATTACTGCCGATGAGTTGTGGTGCATTACGAACATGTTCCGCCGTGTGCAGCTGTTTCTTGATGTCGGAGGACAGCACTTTCAACAATTGTCGTAAACCGCCCAATCCGTTGTTGCGGCTGTGACACTCATACACATAAGTTAGCTCTGTACTTAAAGAATTTAAAACCTAAGCTTTTATTTTAAAAAATATTTCAATTTAAACAATTTTTTATGTGTTGTAATATAGAGTATAGACTTTCTAAAAGAAAAAATTTTATTTAAAAAAAAAAATAGTTTTTATATGTTGCGGGTGCGACGAAAAAAAGACATGCATTTTCACCTTGCAATGCATGTTTCCAAATCTCTGAATTATGACCAAGGAGGACACTGATATTTTTTGTCACTGAACAGTAATATTATACAAGCTATCATTCTAAAAATCAAATAAGGTTGTCACATGATTTTGTATATTTTTATAAATATTCAATTTTGTGTTGCAGGGAGGGATGCCCCCCCCCTGAATTTTTTTGAATAAATGAAGAAAATGAAGTACACTTTTCTATCGGAGCTGATGTTCTTCTGTGGTAATGGGAGAAGGGTAGCATTATGCAATTATGTTTCTCCAACCACGATCCATGGCTCAGACGGGAAACCTTACTAGCATGTTGGGCTTCTTCCGCTTTGGAGCACAGATGTCGAAGACCGGCCAGAAGTTCAAAGAACATCGTCAGTCGGATGCCGCGGCTCATGCCAGTGGGTTGAAAAGTTGAATAAGCATCACTCTGCAAATTCCATCACTGCCCTGGCGCCCTCGCAGTCTATGACAGGTAGGAGACGTTATCATGATCGTCGAAAACAGCAGACAGTGATCGGCGTCAGTCACCACCACACAGTGAGCGAAATTTCTCTTTGCTAGATAGTAGTTACACTCAATTTCTTTTTGGTGGAAAATCTCATTTTTCCTGCTTGATTTAGTTTTTTGCACGTATTGTGCGTGATACACGAGAGTGAGATATTTCTTTCCAAACCAAAGTTTGAAATAACATGTCCGCAAAACGATCAATCCACGATTTTTTTCGAACAAGTGTTAAACGGAAGAAAAGTAAATTATGCGATAGTGCCTACAAAGCGGATAATGATTATCAGATGGCTTCAACTTCATCAATAGCGTGTGGTGAATAATTAGGAATCAACGAGGATTCTATAAGTGCTTGTAGTGATTCAATGAAATTTTTTTATGAACGCAATGTTTGTGAAAATAAAACATTGAAAGGACCACATGGCCGCAAGACAAAAGTGTTGAACTCGGAGAGCTTGATATGGCAACTTCACTTTCGGATCAACCCAGACAGCCTAATTAAAACAGTTCCCACAAAAAAAATACGGTAAAGAACAAAGAAGCTCCAGACATATAAGTATAACATGTTTTCATGTCTTGCATATAGTATAAAGAGAGATTCCGCCTTTTGTTTTCCGTGTAGTATGTTTTCGTCGGACGACGAAAAACATGAGGTCACCTTCGCTCAGCAAAGTTACAACAGTTGGCAAAAAGCACTTGGGAAAAGGATTCGGGTTTTAAAAAACATCAAAACAGCTTGATCCACAAAACTTACTTGGTGTTGTGTACCTATTATAAGAAAATGAAATCAATAAGGGCAGATTGATCAGTTACCACACTTTAAAGTGCTGCATGTGCAGCGGAATTCAAGGAAAAGCTTTGTTTAGGGCAAGCGACCGCGGTTTTTTAAAAATTATTGCCTTTAATAATATATATATATGAAGCAGGGATGTAAGGTCAGGTGATGTGCAATATACTACAGCCTCTCCTTGACAAATGTCAACCCCGCCTTCTCGTGGTGCATTATGGAGGTGCATATCAAGTGAGGGTCACATTGATGAAGAAATTAATTGGCATATAAAACTTGCCTGGAAAGCTTTTGGAAGAAGCAGAATCATTTTCAAGATCAACATGCCATTATGTCTTAAAAGAAAAGTGTTTGATCAATGCATCCTTCCAGTGCTTATGTATAGTGCAGAGACGTGGAACTCAGCTAAAAGGGACATACAAAGGCTGCAGACAACTCAAAGAATCATGGAGAGGTGCATGCTTGGTGTAACCAGAAGAGATAAGAAGAACTTGTGGATCAGAAAAATGACAAGAATGGAAGACATCATGATTAGATTAAACTCCCTGAAATGGCAATGGGCTGGACATATTGCCAGGACAGACCATCGATGGACAGCTGAAATTTTAGACTGGATTCCAAAGGACAGGAAAAGACCCAGAAGAAAACCACACGGAAGATGGGTGGATGAAATTCGAAAGTATACAGGAGTAACATGGAGGACACTGGCACAAGACAGACTGTTGTGGAAGAAACTTGGAGAGACCTTCGTCCAGCAGTGGATTGATAATGGTTGACAATGATGGTTGGTTGATTGGTTCATCGATTTTAATGGTGCAAGGGCCATGGTTGGCCAAAGAGCGCCAAACAAAAGACATCAAAACGAAACAAAATCAATAAAAAACGTACACAAGGTTAAAAACAGGCTGATGCGGTAAAAATGAAATATGAGAGTGAACAAGTTAAAATCTAGATGAGTTTAAAAAAGTCAATTTCCTGTAAAAAGGAAAACACTGCTCTCATGTCACAGGCGTCGCCAATAATAGTTTGCAGCGTAGCTGCTCCTTCGTCCAACAGAGGAGAGTGAAAATGACGAAAACGATGATCACAAAAACGAACACAAGAACACAAAACATGAAGGACAGTGAGACGACAGTTGCACGCCTCACACACCAGGACACTCTTGCCACACAGCAAAAAGCGGTGAGTAAAACGACAGTGCCCAATGCGGAGACGTGCAAGAACAACTTCCTCAAGACGGTTCTTCCGCAAACTAGACTTCCATAGTCCGATCTGTGGTTTGATAGAATGCAGCTTATTGCTGCCCTGCTGAGACCACAGGGACTGCCACTCGTCCAGGAGAAATGTCCGGATCAAAGGTCTAAAATCGCGGAAAGACAATGGCAGCCGAGCTGGTGACATGGCGGAAACAGACCTGGCAGAGAGATCTGCCAACTCATTACCCCGGATCCCAACATGGCCAGGAACCCAACAGAATCGGACCAGGAAGCCATCACCCTCCAAAGTTCCAAGAAGACGACGGACATCACGGATGACAGGTGAGTCCGTGTCCTCCGGAGAAGATAAAACTTAGATGACGGACTGGGAATCAGAGCAAACCATAGCGCGACGATGTGATAGAGACTGTATGTGACACAAAGCGAGGTGTACCGAACGCATCTCTGCCGAAAAGACGGTGGATTCAGACAGAAGCCTCTCAGCATGTGAGGCATCGCCACACACAAAAGCGGATCCAACGACATCCCCGGATTTCGAGCCATCGGTGAACACAGGCACGAAATCTGGGTAGACAGACTGTTTTTCAGCAAAGAGCAGCTGGTACACCAGAGCAGGAGTGGAAGACTTAGGCCACACACAAAGAGAAAGGTCAGCCGTTGCTTGAACGGGCTGCCAAGAAGGTTGGTTGAAAAAGGTGGTCAAACCAATCCTAGACAAGTTCAGATCAGCATTGCGCCCTATGGCAGACATCCGAATCCCGAACGTCGGAATACAGGAGGGGCGGTGGGAAAACAAGCGGACACAGTCCGGTTGGAAGATGGAACCATGCAGTGGATGATCAGGAAGAGATTTCAGTTTTGTATAAAACTGAAGAGACAGCTGCTTACGACGGATGCATAACGGCGGCTCAGGAGCCTCCGCATACAGGCTATGCACGGGAGAGGTACGGAAAGCACCAGTACATAGCCGCAATGCCTGGTGATGGACGGGGTCCAAAGGCTTTAAAACCGATGGACGTGCTGAACCGTACGTAATGCATCTGAAGTCTAACTTTGACCGAATGAGAGAGTGGTAAATGCGAAGCATTAAGCACCTGTCAGCCCCCCCAAGATATTCGAGAGAGGACCTTCAGGATACTCAATGACTTCGTGCACTTCACCTTCAAAGACTGAATGTGAGGCCGAAAGGTGAGCGCTCGGTCAAAAGTTAGCCCAAGGAACTTGGCTTCTGACACCACGGGGATGGTAGAACACCCCAGACGGAGGCTGGGGTCTGGGTGAAGACCCCGTTTGTGGCAAAAATACACGCAAACGGTCTTCTGCGTTGAGAAGCCAAATACATTTTGGGAAGCCCAGTGAGAGATCTTGGTAATGGCAGACTGGAGCTGTCTCTCGATGGTGCCCATGTTGACAGAGGCGCAAGAGATCTGCAGATCATCCACATACATGGTTCCACGAACCGTCGGAGGAAGCAGTTGGAAAATATGGTTGACACGAAGGATGAACAACGTAACGGAAAGAATGAAGCCTTGAGGTACACCCTGTTCTTGCGGGTACATCGCAGAGAGGGTCGACCCGACGCGCGCACGGAAACTCCGGTCCTGGAGAAATCCGGCAACGAAAGATGGTAAGTTTGCCCGCAATCCGCACTCGTGCAGATCACGGAGAATGCCGTATATCCAGGTACGGTCATAGGCTTTCTCCATGTCGAAGAATACGGAGACCATATGCTGACGCCGGACAAACGCCGCCCTGACAGATGTCTCAAGGCGAAGATGATGATCGGTGGTGGATCGAGATTTGCGAAATCCACTCTGATGAGGTGAAAAAATGTGATGAAACTCCAAATAAAAAATGAGACGAAAATTAATGATACGCTCAAGTACTTTGCAAAGGCAGCTCGTCATAGCAATTGGCCGGTAGTTCAACGGGTTGGTGGGATCTTTACCAGGTTTGGGAACAGGAACGACAATGGCAGTGTGCCAAGATTCGGGAAAGACATGCTCTTGCCAAATCCTGTTAAACAGGATTAGCAGACATTCAAGAGAGGACGGAGAAAGGTGCTTCAGCATCTCGTAATGGATGTTATCTGGTCCGACAGATGTCCGGCCGAACCTATTCAGAGCGGTCTTCAGCTCCATGGCAGTCAGCGGGCTGTTATAATCTGCGGAAGAAAATGGACCAAAAGAAATCTTGGACCTTTCAAGCCGCTACTGTAACTGCCGGAACGAAGCAGGGTAATTGCTGCTGCTGGACGCCAAAGAAAAAGCGGCGCCCAGACACTCAGCAATACCCTGAGCGTCAGCAACCGTTCCTTCATCACTCTTAAGAATGGAGATTTCCCCAAATGGGTACTGTCCCCGAATCTTACAGATACTGTCCCAAACGATCTTAGGGCTAGTATTGGTGTTAATCCGGGATACATATTGTATCCAGGACTCCCGTTGACTACGCCTACAAAGCAATCGCGCGTAGGACTTGGCTTTCTTGAAAGCAAGTAGGTTCGCGTCGGTGGGTACCGACGAAACCTACCCCAAGCCCGATGTTGGGCCTGACGAGCTGCCATGCAAGTGGAATCCCACCAAAGTCTCGGGCAACGTGGAAGCTTAGTCGACATCCTGGGGATGGTAAGTTCTGCCGCTTGCACAATACAATCCGTTACCGCCGCAACAGCGTCATTGACCATTCCTGAGGTCACCAGAGCTGGAGTAATACTTGCTGAAGCCATGAATGTGTCCCACTTGGCGCTATCATTATTCCATCTAGCAGGGCGAGTAGGGTAACGGTACCCGCCACTCGCTAGACGGAGAAAGATGGAAAAGTGATCGCTGCCAAGGGGATCACCAGACATGCTCCAGGACCTGGCAGGATATAATGATGGCAAACTCAGAGATAAATCAATGGCTGAGTACGAGCGGGTGGGTTCATGAAAATAAGTAGGAGCTCCCATGTTGTGGAGACAGAGGGACGTGTTGGAGAGGAGAGACTCAACAACACGGCCCCTGGAGTCTCGAGTGGTAGAACCCCACAACGGATTGTGTGAATTGAAATCTCCTAAGATGAAGAAAGGAGGCGGAAGCTGGTCAACTAAATCTTCCAGATCCGAAAGGCTTACAGCTTCATCTGGTGGTATGTAGATGGAACACACTGTGAACAGAGTGTTCACAGATAGTCTCACTGCCACTGCCTGCAAAGTCGTCCGAAGGGCAACTGCAGTGACAGGAATACCATGAGGAACAACGACGGCCACTCCTCCGCAGGCGATAACGCCGTCAGGGGTGATCTTTGCGGAAAAGGGAATGTCTTCGCAGCGAAGGAGTGTCCGTCGTGCGAAGCTTTGTCTCCTGGAGACACACGCACACAGGTGTGTGCGAAGACAGTAAGCCTTTTAAATCCTCAATGTGTGAACGCAGACCTCGGCAATTCCACTGAATGAGCATGGCCATAATGAAAAATGAAATGAAAGAATGAAGACAGACGACTAGAAAGTCTCCATGTCGTCCGTCACCTCCAATCCATCAGCAGTGTCTGGAGGTAACACAGGGCTGTGTTTACCCCGTGTTGAGAGGTGATTTTTGCCTGCTCTGTTTCGGGGAGGATGAGCCTGGTTTCACCTTCTCCGGCTTCTGCTTTGCAGTGCCCTGGGTCCCTGTGCTGGCAGAAGATGTTTTTGGCATAGAGGAAGGTTTAGGCGACCATGTTGATGTCGCCTTAGAGGTAATGAGGCGAGACTTCAGTGCCTCCAATCCAGCAGCAACAATGTCTTCAAAATCATAAGGACACCGTGCTGTGATTGTCACCTCAGTCTGGACCGCCACTGAAGCCTTCTGCACCACAACTGAAGCATAAGACCGCAGGCCTGGTTGTAAAGAGGCGATCCGTCGTCTAGCCTCGGGATATGAGAGACGCTCAGTTATCTTCAGGCGTTGGATTGCCTGTTCCTCTATCCACTTAGGACACTGCTTAGAAGATGCAGGATGAGACCCTTCGCAGTTGACACAATGATCAGACTCAGCAGAGCATTCCGCCAAAGAGTGTTCTGTGGAACCACAGCGACCACACTTTGCAACATTACGGCAAGACTGCTGGAAGTGACCGTAATGCTGACACCTGAAACATCGCAAGGGGTTCGGGATAAACGGCCGAACATCAAGCCGTAAATAACCTGCCTTGATGGAAGTAGGCAGGGTTGGGGAGTCAAAAGTGAGGATGATGTTGCGGGAGGGAATAGATTTCCCATCCCGCCTAAAAAGAATCCGCCGAATCCCAATGACATGCTGCTCACCAAGTTCCTCCAGCAATTCCTCATCGCTGCAGTCAAGTAGGTCGCGGGAGTTGACCACACCGCGAGAGGAATTGAGGTAACCGTGGGGAGAAACCTGAACAGGAATGCGAAGCAAAACGGTCGTCTCCAGCAAGGTGGCACTGTGGCGTGGATTAGAGGTTTCCACGAGAAGATCCCCTGAAGGGAGCTTCTTGATACTCTTTGGAGAGCCAGCAACGGCCTGCAGAGCCTTGTTGATCCAGAAAGGACTCTTGCTACTGAGGGACTGTGAAGAGTCACCAGATTTGATTAACAGAAACCGAGCATTGCAATTAGTTGAGACAAGTTTCTTTGTTGAGGAAGGTGTACCTTCCTCCACAGGGCGCTTTAAATTGTTAGCATGGGAAACACTTTGGTTTGCCATGAAGAAGAGAGAAAGATTCGTCCGCCGACCTCCCCACCCACTACCGAGCCCAACGAGGGAGAGCCGGAGGTACGCAAGCCCAAGAGGATGCAGGACACGGCTCTAGGGATATTCAGCGGATATAGCAAGTTGGTAGGGCAGACACATGCTCGGCGTGCACCCAGACTTTCCCGTGCCCAGAGAACACCCCTTTGGCATGCCCACCCTACCCCCAAACTCACCCTGCCAAACAGAACGACAAGCCGCTAGAAGTCTGGACGCCACTCGGCCACAGACTTCCTGACTAGGAGTGGGTTGGCTCCCAGCCTCCCGTTTAGGCTGAAGCAGAGGGCAAAGAGGAGTGTTGGCATCTGGAGACAACTACAACCTGGCCCCCACATACCTCAGCCTCCAGCATCCCCTTTTCCACCTGTACGGGTCACAGCACACGGCAAACATGCATGTAGGTCTAAGCTAACCAGCTCCGGAAAAACAGAAAATGCAACATAAAAGAGAAAAGACAGGGAAGGGAACGAGGAACAAAACCCGGAGCTGGCGCCTCATCACAACCTCAGCAGCCTACAACTGAGGCGGGTACATGTCAATATATGAACTAAAGACGAAAAAGCAAAATTACAAAAGAAAATCGGCTCGGGCCGTGTGGACGCCATCCCCCATCAGCTGGATGAACAGCTGTCCCTTCGGCGATGTTATCGTTCAAGAGTAAACGAAATGTATTCCGTCACAAGGTGAGCTCGGGCCGTGGGGGCGCCACTCCCCAAATAACTGGAAAACCAGTTATCCCCGTGCGGGGTTGACAATGATGATGATATATGAAGCATAATCCCCCCTTCCAATTTTGAAGTGCCCACCATAGAGCCCCCATTGAAAATTTTCTGGGGCTGTCCCTAGTTGCGGGTGTGACCAGTACAATATATGTATGTAAAGTATTTGTTTAAAGAGCACTTTGTTATGAGATAGAATTTTTAATGAGGCAGAAAACATTCTATTACAAAATGTAGGTACATTGATTACAGAAATTTCATTTCGAGTCTTTGGTTTATTATGCTTGGGGATGCCATTTTCCTAATTATACATTCTTTTGATTCCCACGATACATCACATTGCTTGGTCAGGCCAAACATATACATCATCAGAGACCTTTTTCAGGTACTCTAGCTCAGCGTCCTGACCATTAAGGTTCATTATGTGTGCAATGAAACTTGAATTTTTTTTCTTTGAAGATGAAGATAAGGAAACCGACAAAATCAACAATTACCAGACAGATGTCACACGCCTCACATTCCTCTTCTACCTTCAGCAGCTTTACTCTGGATTTTTTTACTTACTCTTGTCATTGCTACATCAGCAACTCCGACTTTAATTGGTAAGATATAGTGCATGCTTTGAATGTTCAGAACAGGCTCCACGTTACTCGAACGCTCATCAAGCATTTTAAGGGTAGTCTTTTAATTCACTTTCGGGAATGTACAAGACCTCTACTGTGTTTAGCACAGCCTTTGCACATTTAGCAAACTCAGAAGCTGTTTGCACCACTGCTGATCTTCTAAGAACAGCATTGGAAACAAATTTCTTCGCCGTTGCCCCAACTCCATCTACAGCCCCTTTCCATGCGAATTGGCAAAAACAGGCCATGTTGCATGAACTCCATAATCCTTTTGGTAATATGTTAGGGATAAAATATTGTACTTATTTTTAAATTGGGTGGCACACCCATCTGAAAATATAGGAAATGTTTTGCAGTTATACTTCTCTTTAAGGTGTTTAATGAGGATATCCATGTATAGGACTGCGTGTTTTACGCCCTAGTGGCGCAGTGGTCGAAGCAATGGCTTCTGACCATTCATCCGAAGGGGGTCCAGGTTCGAATCCCGGTGAGGCATGGATGTTGTGTTTGTCTTATGGCACTGGCTCTCTCCCTTCCCTGAAACCAGTGGCCTTAAATTAGGGATGGGCGACTGCTTATAGCCTATTGAGTTGCTCCCAATAGTCGTTAAATCTCCAATCAAAAAAAAAAAAAAAAAAAAGGCTGAAATTAGTGGTACCTAAATAAGAATACTTTTAATAGTTAATTATTTCATAAGTGTGCAGTACATGTATATAAATATGTTTTAAAGTTTTTATGGGATTTACATTAATTGAAAATGCATAACGGTATCATGTGAAAAGAACTCTTAAAAATCCTAAACTGTTACACCATAACAGATTTTTTATACATAAATAACATTATTCCCCAAAGTTTCTTTAACTTTTAACATTAAAAGAACTTACTTCAAAAATCAATTTTCTATGTAGAGAAATAAACTTTCTTTTTAGGGCACTAGAAACTAATTGGGGTTTGGAAAGTATAACACACTAAACTGCTAACTTACTAGCAGTTGACCTCTCAAACCATGTGCCACTTTAGGTAACGTACTTGGGGCTCTCGTAACTAAATGAAAGGTTCAATGCATAGTGCTAACATCTACATTACTTTATACTATTAAAAATAACCATTCACTTACCCTAAAGATCATGGTAATTTCCATCTGCAAACACTTCAAGTACGTTAATTATCGTAATGTTGTTGGCCTTCAAAGGTTTACAGACTCCTTGCTTATGATTTCTTCTTCCGGGGATGAAACATCGTATTTTTTTTTTTTTTTTTTTATCTGCTAGACTAACAACGCCGGGTTTTTTTCTGCCATATCAGATGTAACCACAGCTTGTCAATTCCATAAAAACCACACAAGCATACTACTCATTCATACATTCAGTTAAAAAACTATGTACATAATTACACTACACCTGGGAATGTAATGTAGTGTAATTATGTACATAGTTTTTAACTGAATGTATGAATGAGTAGTATGCTTGTGTGGTTTTTATGGAATTGACGAGCTATGGTTACATCTCATATGACAGAAAAAAACGGCGTTGTTTGTCTAGCAAATAAAAAATAAAAAATACGATGTTTCATCCCCGGAAGAAGGAATCATAAGCAAGGAGTCTGTAAACCTTTGAAGGCCGACAACATTACGATAGTTGACGTGCTTGAAGTGTTTGCAGATGGAAATTACCATGATCTTTAGGGTAAGTGAATGGTTATTTTTAATAGTATATCGTTAAGGAATTGCACATAAACTATGCGCACTTTGCTGGGGTTTAATACCTTAAAAGTGCAAATATAATAATCTACATTACTATCTACAACACAAGTTTTTTTTGGGTGGTTAAAATTAAACTTACAATATATATAGTTTAGTGTTGTGGTTGTGACTTTTATGCAATGTCACACCCGCAACGCATAATAACAATACTTTACAGATATATAAAACATTTTTTTTTATTTACTTAATTACATCTTACTAAACTACTTTTAGATCAAAAGTTTCATTCTAAACATTTCAGCCACTTTCCGGTGAGAGATATAAATACCACTTTTTGTTGCGGGTGTAACACAATAATTGAGAGTAATTATATAATGCTTACTTTTCCTGTGAAGTGTAGTCAAATCTGCTCCATGGGTTAAAGTCTCTTCATTTAAGTTGTGAGATTATGTATATAAAGTTGGAGCTTTGTAAAATTAAATCTTTACCTGTACAGGACCTGGGGACTTAAGAGATTTTAGACGAATATTTTTCTTGTGTACATATTATCACTTTACTAATTAAAATAAAAAAATTAATACTGAAATTTAAAAAAAAAAAATTTAAAAACATTAAAATGTACACTTTTAAGAGTTCATCAGCAAAAATCCAGGAATTTTTGAAGAATTTAAAATTTGTCAGCAGATGTCCACTTTTCCGTGGATTGGGGAAAACTCAGGTAAATTACTCCTGTTTTCTGTCACTTCAACTATTCTTTACCATGTATAAAAACATTGCCCGACTGTTGTCGTTTATTATACTCGGGCCTCTTTTATACGGCACACCCTGTATTGTATGCAACTTAAGGGTGCTCTCAACTACTATAAACTTGTTTTTAGTTTTTTGTGCCACTTTTTGTATCAACACAAGAGGAATTCACTTTGAACAAAATATATACAAGTAAGTTTTCCTGGGCTTTTCTGTTTTTAAAAAAAGAAAGTCTAATTACATAATTGCTGCACTCAATGGCAGATCCAGCATGGAGCGACTGGGGCAATCATTTCCCCTAAAACCTAACGAAGTTTTTACGTTTAAAGTAGCAAAGATTGTAAATCATTAACTTTGCATATTTTGTTTTCAGTTGTTGTTTTTTAATTTAACAATTCAACTTACTATGAAAGTGGATTTAAAATACAACTATACATATTGCATTGATTTAACTTTAGTAAAAAAGAAAGAGAAGGGAATAGAATAAAAAGAGAGAGCAAAATAAAAAGAAGTCGAAAATGATTCTTTCTATCACTGTTGGGCACAGTAAAAACAAAAAAAAGGAGGGGGGAAGCAAAATTCCAGTTATTGTGTTTTATGACTAAACTGTGTGTTCATTATGTTTTCGCTGAAATCAGGCGTGTATTTACTTTAATGTATGAGAATATGTCATGTGGAGACCACTAAAAAAATTTTTTTTATTAAATTAATCAACTGTGAATATAAGAGCTTGCTTGGGCTTTATTTGAAGGATTTCACTCAGATGTAATCTGTGCCAATTTCAAAAAAGCGTAAAGTTCATTTCTTCAGGAAACGCGCAATCGATTGCACTGAAACAATTGTGATTTTTCACCTATTGCTTGCTCTACTTCAGGTATTTAACGATTCAACATTCCTGGAGCAAGTGAAAGTGTTTTAAAACCTTGCAAAGGAACTCCAAGTAGGAGCGGCACCGCCAATATGTATAATGTATATCTAAAAAAAACCTTCCATGTCTTCTCCCCTCCCCCTTTTTATACCCAAAAAACCGCCAACCCTAGGGTATACTTCTGGATCTGCCCCTGGCTTCACTGTGCACTAGCATGTAAAATAGTGTATACACTACTTGAAACAAGAAGTGCAATATGACACCTACCTTTAAATTTTCCCATATCAAGGGGGTGGTTTGGGGTATCAAGAGCACCTTTTTTCTTTTTGAATCAAAAGGTGTACACTTTCTAATAATTACAGAGCAACAGCCTCACTTTTTTGTAATTTGATCCAGTTCCACAGATGTTACTCTTACAAATATCTTTCTTAACATGATCACCGTATAAACACCATTAGAGATAACAAATGCTGTCAACTTCATGATGCCAAATAAAGTTCAACTGCAACGGGTTTTACTAAATATTTAAGAAACATTTTCTAGATACGATGAGAACAGAAAATTTCACTACTTTTTCATACAATGTTTAAAATTTTCATATACTGTGCATGCACTAAAAAATAGATCACATTTTACTCCAACTGGAAACTAATTAAAATGCTTAACAACTATGCCCAGAAATATGGAATTTACAGACTACTGTTATCTGGACATAACTGGCTCTACTTCCATATTGGTGGTATATACAGAAAGACCTAGCAACACTGAAAACCAAGAATTAATACTTTTATACAAGTGGTACTACAACATTCAATGAAGAAATAATTTGCAGCGATTTTCGAAGGCAATTACTGAATGTCTTGTTAGACTTCAACAGAGCATTTTAGCAGTCACTACATTTTTCATTCCCCTGGGAGAAAACAAGGATGCTGCACACATATTGTAAAAAAAAATATCTGGGATTGAATTTATTTTTTTACTGGTACACATTTTATACAAATTCAATTTCCTTTCAAAATGATACTTCTTACATTTGTGCGATTACTCGTCACTACTTCAGTGTCCAATAGTTACCGCTTACCTCACATGGAAAGTCCTCCAATCCCATCTTTGCTGTTCAGTGTACACACAAGCACGACAGATGACAGGACAGCTGAACACAGTGTTGCCAAGTGGTTGACTTCAAAAATCAGTAGACAAAACTACAAAAAATCAGTAGAAATCAGTAGACGCTTCTGGCATGTATAATATACACGCAATTTTTAATTATATAAATAAAAAGGCATGTACTTATGAATGCGAACATGTGCTATAATGCATTTACAGCAAACATAATTGTATCTGGCAAAATCATATATAAATATAAAATGACAGGAGTAGACAACATCATGACCAGAGTGAAATCACTGAAATGCCAATGGGCTGGACATGGTGCCAGAAGAACGGACCACAGAACACAGATGGACATTCGAAATTTTAGACTGGATTTCCAGGGACAGTAAAAGACCCCATGGGAGATGGAAGGATGAAATTCAAAAGTATGCTGGAGTGAAATGAAGGAGACAAGCCCAAGGCAGACAATTGTGGAAGAAATTTGGGGAGACCTTCATCCAGCAGTGGATTGATAATGGTTGATGATGATAAGGATGAATCAATTGTATGAATGCATAGAGGCATATTGATCTACAAGGACATTCAAAACAACTTACCTGTATTAAAAAATACATCTGAAAACAGAGAAGAGCAAAAATCAAGATAAAAAGTCTTATAACTAAGAAAACTATGAATAGCAATTAACTTACAGCAGGTAAAACAAAGTTCTTATCTGGTAGCTGGTTCACATGATAGGAAATGCAGACAAGACACCCGAAGAAACGTTTGTGGAAAAAAACCATTCAAATATTAAACAAAAAGTTCCAAAAATTAAAAAAAAAATGCTATGATGTAACGCTTGTCAATTCAGGAAACATTTGTTTACCGTCTTCTTTTTCAGTTTTGCTTAGTTTTCCAACATTCTTCAAGAGACATATCATTAAAGAGCCAATCACTAACCCAAAAGTTCTTGGTCACTTTTTTCTTTACATGCACATCGATTATAACATCAGGTAATGTAGTTGGCCTTCAAAGGTTGAAAAACGCCTTGCTAATAATGTTCCTTCTTCCGGTCATGAAAAATCGTATATATATATATATATATTTTTATTCACAGAACAAAAAACGCTGATTTCATTCTGCCATCTGAAATGTAACAGTGCTCGTCATCTCCATAAAAACCACTCAAAGGTACACACCATACACCACATTCATACACTCAATTAAAACCACTATGTACATAATTACATTCCCTGGCAGTCAAACCCTTGTCAACTGTAACTAAAGTAGTGCTCCATCTGCCTCAAACACTACAAAACCTATCACAAATGCCAACCTCATTCAGCCCTTCATACACAATCCTCTAGCGCTTTCAACAGAATCACTGTTGTCATCAGGAGGCCAATGTGTCTCTCTGCCTACCACAGCTCAAGTGAGCAAAGTCATTGAGGTTCCTGCCTCAGTCGCAATCTCTGCATCTTTGTGTCTCTGGCGCCATCTATCGTCAGTGCTGCTCTCTTTTCTTTTATTTTCCTCTTAATTGTTGTTCAATTTTTATTAAGGCCTTCCACTGTTCGTTTAAGTTGCTTGGCTCATTAATGTTACACACTGTTGGTTTTTTTCAATTAATACTGATTCTGCAATTCTCAACTGCCTTTCTACAGCTCTTAATAATTTTAATATCTTCGAACTTCGGACATTGGTGATTTTCTAAACAATATTGGGTTAATGCAGTCTTAGCTTCTTTTTTTATTCCAATTACTCATATGCTGGTGCAATCTATACTTTAACTTGTTCTTAGTGCTACCTATATATGACAAAGGTGGTTTCCGGTTTATAGGAATCTCATATACACCTGCTCTATCTAGTTGGCTGATTTTTTTCATTTTTTATTACTATATTTTTTATAGTATGTACCTGATTTCCTACTTGTATGTCACATTTGCCACAAACCTTATTAATTTCAGCAGAAATACCTTCAACATATGGAATTGCTCCTACATATTTTAATAGTTTTTACCATTATTGCCCTTATTATTATTTGCTTGAGTTACTTCATAAATCCATTTCTTTAATACCTGTTTAGGGTAACCAAAACCATGTGCAATTTTTTCAATATATTGAATTTCATCAAACAAAGATCTTCGCTCTTTCCATGTTTATAAGTGAGTCATGGAAAAATTCTCATTGGCCACCACTGGGAATCGTACCCAGGGTCTTCCAATTACGCACCGGATATGCTTCCACTACACCACAGCGGCCTCGAATTCCTCCATACTCACACGCTAACTGCCAAGCCAATTTGGTAGGTTGCATCTTGGAGCCCCGCACAATGCTGGGGATTCACCAAAGATGGTAAGCAGCAACTGAAGAATAATTAGAAGGCAAATGAATAATTAAATTCCCCTTCTAATTATTTCTTCAGTTGCTGCTTACCATCTTTGGTGAATCCCCAGCATTGTGCGGGGCTCCAAGATGCAACCTGCCAAATTGGCTTGGCAGTTAGCGTGCGTGAGTATGGAGGAATTCGAGGCCGCTGTGGTGTAGTGGAAGCATATCCGGTGCGTAATTGGAAGACCCTGGGTCCGATTCCCAGTGGTGGCCAATGAGAATTTTTCCGTGACTCACTTATAAACATGGAAAGAGCGAAGATCTTTGTTTGATGTTCCTGGTCCATGTCAGATGTCTGTATTAAATATTGAATTTCTTCTTTTTCATATTGTTCTTTTGATGAGTGTGTTAAACTTCTTTCAATTAGTGTTTTAACACTATTTTTTTTATGTGTTAATGGGTGCGATGACTGAAAAGGTATTAATACAGGAATATATGATGATTTTCTATGCGCTCTGTATTGCATATTATCATTTGTTTTGATTACCATAATTTCCAAAAAAGCCAATGTATTATTATGTTCCTGTTCTACTGTCAATTCAATAGATGGATAAATATCATTATACTTTTTTGTCAAGTCTTCAAGTTCATCATTTTTTAGCCTGGACAACAGAAAAATGTCATCAACATACCTGCAGTATATCAGTGGTGGATCTTCTAGTTTACTTATTATTATTTTTTCTATGCCACACATTATTATTTCAGCAAATAAGGTTGACAATGGTGACCCCATAAGGTCCACCATAATTTTGTTTGTAAATCTTGTTATTGAACATAAAAATGTTAAAAATTTATTTCTAAATTTTTCATGATCTTCTGCAATTACATATCTTCATTTTCATGATCTTCTGCACGAAGATCGTGAAAAATTTAGAAGTAAATTGTACAGAATTGTTTTAAAAGAATTTAATGAAAAAAGTAATAAAAATATCATTTAGATAAAATTCAGTAGGAGAAAGAACAAATGATAAAACTAAGAGATGACCCAACAATTAAATTTTGTGAAGCTGATAAAACAGGACAAATAGTGATTTTAAACATAGCTGAATATAATCAAAAAATGAATAGAGCAATAGAAGATTTGAATTGTAGCATTCTGACAAGAGAACCAACCAAATCTCAAGTAAGGTACTTGGCTAGAATAAGAAATCACAGCACCTTGCCTGAAGAAATAAAGAAAGCGTACCCACCTATGGGCACAGGAAAACCAAAAATGTTTGCAAAATTAAAAACTCATAAGCCTGATACACCTATGAGAATGATTGTATCAAAAAGGAATTCCCCATTAATACAGTTGGGAAAAAATATCTACAAGTATTTGGCACCAATGTTCATGAAGACAGGGTTCACTGTAAGGAATACTTACGAATTCATTGAAAAAATTAAAGTAATTAAACAAGATTTAAATGAATATCATATGGCTAGTATGGATGTTCGTGCTCTGTTTCCTAGCACACCAGTACCTCAGGCAATTAACATAATTGTTGAAAAATTATATAAGTTACATACAATGAATGAAGTACAAATTGAAGAATTAAAAGAAATTTTATTGTACATATATGATAATAACATTTTTATGTTCAATAACAAGATTTACAAACAAAGTTATGGTGGACCTATCGGGTCACCATTGTCAACCTTATTTGCTGAAATAATAACGTGTGACATAGAAACAAAAATAATAAGTAAACTAGAAGATCCACCACTGATATACTGCAGGTATGTTGATGACATTTTTCTGTTGTCCAGGCTAAAAAATGATGAACTTGAAGACTTGACAAAAAAGTATAATGATATTTATCCATCTATTGAATTGACAGTGGAACAGGAACATAATAATACATTGGCTTTTTTTAGATATTATGGTAATCAAAAGAAATGATAATATGCAATACAGAGTGCATAGAAAATCATCGTATGGGACATTCCACGTCAGATCAATAAAAAAAAATAAGTTTTTGACCTCACGATTTCTGATTTTGATGAAATTTGGTATGAAGCACACATATGACAAGGTAAGTAATTCTGCCAATTTTCAGATTTTTATTTTGAAAATTGTCCAAGATACACACATAATAAAAATCGAAATTTTCGTAAAAAATGACAAACTCGCACACTTATAAATGGCTGTAACTGTTTTCCTAATTGTAGTAGAGTGACAATTGAAACACAGCTGCAAAGCTAAAGGATTGAGCTTTCTATAGATACCATACATGACCTTTTTACAACAGATTAAAGTTTCAAGGTCATCCACTGTGACCTTTGACCTTGAATATCTCAAAACATACCACCTTAAAAAATTACGAAAAAAATATATTTTATTGCTACAACATTCTTCTACCCATGTGCCAGATATTAGGCTGGCACCGCTATGGCAAGGCAGTGTAGGATTAATAGGAGTATATGTCCTCCAGGTTAGGTTCGGACAAATGTACAATAAATGTTTTCCAGATGCATGTATGTATTAATTTCACAATGTGTTACAGGTTATATTAGTGGTGTACACATACAAGTGAACTGCTTGGTTAATAAGGTTGCAAACCAAAAGAATGGGATGCCATCTTGCTAGTGACCATCTCTATTTCGCTTCGCTCCATAAAATATGTCCGACCTGTTGCTGTTCGTAGGTCAACCTTCGTAATGACCGCTGTTTTATCCACTTCTAATATATCTGGCTTCTGTGGGTATGTGACAGACACTGAAGGTCCATGTGGGTGCAGAAAACTTATCTTAACTTGTTCTGTATGAATGTTCACATCCAAAACACAACCAACCCACCACTGGTTATCATACTCAACAATAACATAGCCACGAATATCCTCCAGATCCAGTTCTATTGGATTTAGCAATACTGACTCAGCCTTGTATTCAGTTGAGTTTGAATACATCTTGGTTTTAATAGCTGTGCGGCTTACTGGTATTACACAGTGAAGTTTTTGAGTACCAGGAATTGGTTGAGCACTAGCATGACGTATCTCGAGGAACTCCTTGTGGTTCTCATAGTCCTTGTCCGTGCTGTATTTAAAATGGCACGAAGGAATGTTTCTGGAAGCCCAATCATACAGTTGTCGCGGTGTCATAATTTGGTCATTGTATGAACACTGAAGGCTGGCACGTGCAGCTAATCTCTTAATGGTGCCTGCCACGCCATCACATGGCCCCTTTCCATGTGAGGTGGCAAAGAAATGCCACTCAGCTGTGATACCAAAATCTACATCATGATGGCACAGATTGACAAAATTCTTCCTGTTCTTATACTGTGAGGCTGCACCGTCTGAGAAGTAACAGATGTGTTCTACTTTCTTGTCAAAATGTGATGATATAAACTGCAACAATTGGCTCTGGAAAAGGTGAACACTGATAGTGTCATGCTTAAGACATTCTGAGATGACAACAAAAGAAACCTGATCCAACTGAAATGTGTGTGAACTTTTGTAGTACACGACGAAAGGGTGAATAGTAGCTTGGGAATTGTTCCAGTGGTATCCTTGGACTGCATCCTGTAGTATGAAGGAATAATTCTCAGCAAAATCGCACAACACAACACACTGATTATCATCAAGGTTTTCTTTCAGATTTGAGAGAAAGTATCACTGCTGAATAGCTATAGCAATTTCACTTTTGATTCAAAAGTCTCAAGGAATTCTTCTACAGTGTTACAGACTGTCATAAATGTTGTGCGATCAGTTGTAGTCCACAATTTATATACAATTTCATCAATCCCATTCATGGTGAATAAGCTACTTATTTGCTCTAGTAAGTGTGCTATACCAGGACAAGAATCACACTTGAAGAAGAAGCATTCTGGAAGAGGAGGGTTACAAGTTATTCCTGCAAGGCAATCTTTGTATGTCCTAACTGGTAATTCATCATTACGAGTTAAGTCTTGCCATTTGCACCCTGCTTGCATAAGTTTTACATTTTCAGGAGCACAACACACACAGACACAGTGTGTTCCACTTGCACCAGCCAGCACACAATTCTTTGGGCGTAAGCCACAGAACTTTGAAAACCCTACTTTGACATTAGGATTCTTGTCTTTAAATCCTTGAAATATCTCTTTCAAATTTCCTAGAATAAGACGTTTCTGTTTTTGTACTTTTGATCCTGATTCTATCATTGTAACAAAATCTTTTTTCCTGGTAAACAACGGCTCACTTCATCACTATTATAGTATGCAATAACGTTTTCAACTGTGTTGTCACTGAGAGTTTTCCCAGGCCTAGGATTTGGAATTGCTAAAATACCCTGCTCTTCCACAAGATTTTTAGACTTTCGTGCCATGTAATATGTTACACCAAATTCTTCCTGAATTTTACGAATACTCCAGGTTCTAGGTAATATTGTTAATATTTGAACTTTAACACTGCTAGAGTCTCTTTCTTGAAATTTTTCTTTCAACTGTGAAATCATGACCGATTCATCAGACACTGTCACAGGATTATCACATTCTGGAACACCTATGTAGTTTTTTATCACTTCACCAATTTTCTGATATTTCTTCTTACTGTACTGTCCAACACCTAATCTTTTTTTTTCACAGGAGATTCGCCAAGAGAAAGTAACGTATCATTCAGACTATCCAAAGTTGTGTCTCTGTCAGTACATATCTCACTCTTCACCACTCCTTCTGAATTATCTTCACTTAACCGAGGTTGTTCTGCCTCTGCATCTGTTTCAATTATACATGAAGGACCTGGCATTTCAGAGATAGATTTTCTGCATGAACTACATATTTTCTGTTCTAATGTTATATTTGGACATTTCTGAACTATCCAAGGCTGTACTTTTCTCAGATTCTTTCTAAACCTTGTGTGTCCACTTTTACCCAGAGGATTGCAACAAAAAATTTGACTTTTAAAGTCCATTTTGGTTAATGAAACTGCACCTGCAGAAAAAAAAATGATAAATAAATATAGTTTGATAAAAAGAAATTGATTAAATAAAGATAACAATAAAGATAAAATAAAATAACAATTAAACAGTTAACAATGTTACAGATAAATTGATAACACACACTCACAAGCTCAGAATTGAAATAACAGCAAATGTAAAATGGTGTACCAGTAAGATTTCTCATTGGCTATAATAAGAAGCCTTGCCATTGGCTTTAATAAGAAACCCTGTCATTGGCTCTAATAAGAAGCTTTGTCATTGGCTAAGAAGAAGCCCTGCCATTGGCTAAAATGGGTGGAGTTTCAATCTGTGATCTCAAAGATTTGTTGACATTTACTGCTGAAAATTGTGTCTATCAAGTAAAATTGCTGTCACATAGCATATTTCTGATAAATCTGTTGATCTGTTATAATATATACACATTTCATGTATAATAAACACAAATCCTCAACGTAAGAAATATTTATTGCATGGTATGTCTCTGTGCCTTACATACAGAAAGGTGCAGCATGACACTCCTATTAATCCTACACTGCCTTGCCATAGCGGTGCCAGCCTAATATCCGGCACATGGATAGAAGAATGTTGTATCAATAAAATATTTTTTTTCGTAATTTTTTTAAGATGGCATGTTTTGAGATATTCAAGGTCACAGTGGATGACCTTGAAACTTTAATCTGTTGTAAGAAGGTCATGTATGGTATCTATAGAAAGCTCAATCCTTTAGCTTTGCAACTGTGTTTGAACTGTCACTACTACAATTAGGAAAAAATTTACAGCCATTTATAAGTGTGAGAGTTTGTCATTTTTTACAAAAATTTCGATTTTTATTATGTGTGTATCTTGGACAATTTTCAAAATAAAAATCTGAAAATTGGCAGAATTACTTACCTTGTCATATGTGGGCTTCATACTAAATTTCATCAAAATAAGAAATGGTAAGGTCAAGAAGGTGATTGATCTGACATGGAATCGCTCATATATTCCTGTATTAATACCTTTTCAGTCATCGCATCCATTAACACAAAAAAAAAATAGTGTTAAAACACTAATAAAAAAAATTTTAACACACTCATCAAAAGAACAATAAAAAAAGAAGAAATTCAGAATATTGAAAAAATTGCACATGATTTTGGTTACCCTAAACGGTATTAAAGAAATGGATTTATGAAGTAACTCAAACAAATAATAAGGGCAATAATGGTAAAAACTATTAAAATATGTAGGAGCAATTCCATATGTTAAAGTATTTCTGCTGAAATTAATAAGGTTTGTGGCAAATATGACATACAAGTAGGAAATCAGGTACATACTATAAAAAATGTAGTAATAAAAAACGAAAAAATCAGCCAACTAGATAGAGCAGGTGTATATGAGATTCCTATAAACCAGAAACCACCTTTGTCGTATATAGGCAGCACTAAGAACAAGCTAAAGTATAGATTGCAAGAGCATATGAGTAATTGAAATAAAAAAGAAGCTAAGACTGCATTAAACCAATATTGTCTAGAAAATCACCAATGTCCGAAGTTCGAAGATATTAAAATTATTAAGAGCTGTAAAAACGAAAGGCAGTTGAGAATTGTGGAATCAGTATTAATTGAAAAAAAAACAGATCAAGAGTGTGTAACATTAATGAGCCAAGCAACTTAAACAAACAGTGGAAGGCCTTAATAAAAATTGAACAACAATTAAGAGGGGAAAAAAAAGAAAAGAGAGCAGCACTGACAATAGATGGCACCAGAGGCACAAACATGCAGAGATTGCAACTAAGGCAGGAACCTCAATGACTTTGCTCCAGGAGGGTCCCGCTTGGGCTGCGCAGTATCAGACGCGGTTATATATCGTTGTTCAATTTTCGCTAAGTTGCGATGAACATACTTTTTACGTGGCTACGATATTTTAATTCGGTTGACATTAAATGTCTGTAAATACTGTTTCACACGTTATGCAAGTTCAGCTATCGGGAGATTGCAAAAGGACGTTAATGTAGTATTGGCAATTGAAGTCAAGTATATTAATAATAAGTATCTATACTTACAATATTCATAGTGGTTGTCGGGGCTTCATATATGCGTCATCTAAGAATGTGAATTCTTTCAATTGTGAAGTTAAAATTCATGATATTGTAAAATCTGCACCAGATAAAATTAAACAAGATGAATTTTTTACAATGCAAAAAAATCCTTTAACATCAATGAAATAAGAAACTGAATTAAAACCTTGTTGAATTTTTTAAAAACGAACTACTATCCTGAAGAGGAGACAATCTTGACCGCGAAGCACCCTGACACATAATGAAAACCAAAGATGAATTATACTTTTGCCAAAACCTCAAAAATAAACAATCTTGAAAAAGAAAATACAAACATACAAATCTCCCGAATGCGAAGCACCAAACTAGTTTCTGCTAACATTTATAGCCATCATCAGTGGTAGGTGCACGGACATTAGGATCACTGCACTCACTCGCTCAGGTATGCAGCTTAACCCCATTGTATGTTCAGCCCTGTCGTGTAGATATTTGCGCATCATGATTTGGGTTCAACTGCACATATCAATGGTGTCGCCATCTGTAGTCAAACAAAAATATACTAGTAGCTTTTACGTAGAAATATTCAACTGTATTTTTAAGTACTATTTGATATCACATGTTTTTTGTTAATGTTTTCCCTCTTGAAATGTTTTCTCTCCTGTTCAATAAGGTACCTCCATGCAAACTGAAGCTCTACTGGACTATTAACGTTACCAGTTGTATCTTTTGGTTTTCTCAATGACTACAGCCTCGGAGGTTAGAATCTGGGCATGTGATCTATGTGATGTTAGAATTTTTGTGTTAGTCCAATCAGGAGTTACATGATTTTTGATACAATGTTGTATTAATGAAGTTTTTTCATCTTTTCTTGTCCAGTTCGTAATATGTTCATTAATCTAGTCAAAAATCTTCTACGCGTACTTCCGATATATACTTTGTCTTTTTGGTTATCATCCGTAACTGTTGGAATGACATAAACCCCAGATTTATTTAGAATTGATCTATTATTAGTAGTAGTAAGTATGCTTCCATTGTCAATAACTGTTTCTGCAATGTTAATATTGTTGTTGTAACATTCTTTTTTTAAAATAGTACTAATAGGAGGTAAGTATGGAAATTTTCCATAATATTGCTGTATTTCTTTTTTAATGTTATTATTGAAACGATGTATATTGGCCGTAATGTTGTTATATAAAGATTTGACTAATCCTTTACTATATCCAAATTCTTCTGCAGTTTTTTCAATCCATTTTAGCTCTTTGATCTCCAATTCTTTATTGGATGAGTGTGTCATGGCTCTTTTAATATAAAAGCGGAATGCTGCAGTCTTATATTTCCAAGGGTGTGTAGAATCTCTTGGGATAATTGCCTGTACATATGATGGCTTCCGGTATACAGAATATTCTATAATTCAGTTATCCTTTTGTATAGATATATCCAAGAAGTTTAGCTGGCCATTAACCTCAATTTCTTTACTAACCTGTATAGATTGATAACAATTGTTAAATTTAGCAATGAAATTATCCATTTCAAGATTGGAGTGCTGCCAAAACAGTAAAATATCATCTACATATCGGAGATATACATATGGTAAGTATATATTAGAATGATCTAATATACAGTTTTCAATATCTTGCAGAACGACTTCGGCCAGTAGTCCTGAAATTGGGGACCCCATAGTGGCGCCATATTGCTGTTTATAAATTATCCCATTAAATGTAAAATAATTATTATTTGCAACAAAAAATAATGCAGATACAATACTGTTTCTGACTTTATCAGTAAGATTTTCTTCATCCAATCTGGAATTAATTAAGTCAATAGCGACATCTGTTGGAGTATTGGGATATAAAGAGATGACATCTAAACTGGCCATTGTGAAATTGGAGGTTTTAATTGTTTTTAACTTGTTGGTAACTTCAGTAGCATTAGTAATACTGGCTTCATGGCTATTGTAGAATGGTTTGATGTAGTTAAATAGTGCTCTCTCTAAGTTAATAGTTGGAGATAAATTCTTATTAACAATAGGTCTAATAGGTTCGCCAGTCTTATGTGTTTTTATTTTACCAAAAATATTTGGTGTACAAGCACCTACTGGTGGAATACATTTGCTTTTAATAATTGTAGGTAAGTCACTGTGATTTTTTATATTAGCCAAGTTCCTAATTATACTGTCAACAGGGTCCTTATTGACTATGATGGCATTCAACTTATTGATTGCTTCTGTCATCTTGTTATTATATTCATCTGCATTTAAGATGACAATCTGCTTAGATTTGTCCGCCATAATACACTTTATAGCAGGGTTGTTTCTCAACTTCATTAGGGCTTCACGCTCATATGCGATTCTTGTATTTTCATTGGTGTTGTACATGTTGTTGATGGCATGGACCATTTTAAATCTTGTAGGATTTTTATTTGCATTAGGCAATCTTTGGATGACATTCTCAATTTGCGGAATGAGGTATTCCGTTTTTGGCACTTTTTGTCGATACGCAAACCTTATACCTCTTTCAAGTGCTTTCATTTGCAGATTTGATAGTTCTAAACTAGATTCATTAATATAAAGATTTTGATTATTAATCTCTACTCTATGGTTTTTCTGGTGCTTGTCATTTATTAGATTTTCAATTTTACGAAAGTGTTTTAGTTTACACTTTTCTTGCTGTCTGTCCAAAATTGCATACAGTTTTATAAACTCAATCTTGATCTTGTTGTCCTTGTCTTCATACTGTACACACTGATTGTACAGTTCGTAGTTTTTCACACTTAGTTTATCGATATCTTTGCGTTTACTGCGAATTATAGCTCTCAATCTCTTCAGCTCGCATGTTTCAATGATATTACGATCTTTGTAGTTGATAGAGTTAACCTTAATTTGAAGAAATTTAGGCGTAATATCATTATTCTTACAAGTAGTTAGGAAGTTCAGATGTTCAATTTCTTTGCAAAGTTTAATTCGATTCTTTTTAAAAATACGAATATCTTGCGCAATATACCTTGATAACATATTACTAAGGGCTAGAACAAGACAAAGGGGAAAAAAACCTCTGCACTAAGCTTATATATATTGTATCTCCAGTTATATATATGAATACCTCGTTCCGCAAATTGAGAACGTCATCCAAAGATTGCCTAATGCAAATAAAAATCCTACAAGATTTAAAATGGTCCATGCCATCAACAACATGTACAACACCAATGAAAATACAAGAATCGCATATGAGCGTGAAGCCCTAATGAAGTTGAGAAACAACCCTGCTATAAAGTGTATTATGGCGGACAAATCTAAGCAGATTGTCATCTTAAATACAGATGAATATAATAACAAGATGACAGAAGCAATCAATAAGTTGAATGCCATCATAGTCAATAAGGACCCTGTTGACAGTATAATTAGGAACTTGGCTAATATAAAAAATCACAGTGACTTACCTACAATTATTAAAAGCAAATGTATTCCACCAGTAGGTGCTTGTACACCAAATATTTTTGGTAAAATAAAAACACATAAGACTGGCGAACCTATTAGACCTATTGTTAATAAGAATTTATCTCCAACTATTAACTTAGAGAGAGCACTATTTAACTACATCAAACCATTCTACAATAGCCATGAAGCCAGTATTACTAATGCTACTAAAGTTACCAACAAGTTAAAAACAATTAAAACCTCCAATTTCACAATGGCCAGTTTAGATGTCATCTCTTTATATCCCAATACTCCAACAGATGTCGCTATTGACTTAATTAATTCCAGATTGGATGAAGAAAATCTTACTGATAAAGTCAGAAACAGTATTGTATCTGCATTATTTTTTGTTGCAAATAATAATTATTTCACATTTAATGGGATAATTTATAAACAGCAATATGGCGCCCCTATGGGGTCCCCAATTTCAGGACTACTGGCCGAAGTCGTTCTGCAAGATATTGAAAACTGTATATTAGATCATTCTAATATATACTTACCATATGTATATCTCCGATATGTAGATGATATTTTACTGTTTTGGCAGCACTCCAATCTTGAAATGGATAATTTCATTGCTAAATTTAACAATTGTTATCAATCTATACAGGTTAGTAAAGAAATTGAGGTTAATGGCCAGCTAAACTTCTTGGATATATCTATACAAAAGGATAACGGAATTATAGAATATTCTGTATACCGGAAGCCATCATATGTACAGGCAATTATCCCAAGAGATTCTACACACCCTTGGAAATATAAGACTGCAGCATTCCGCTTTTATATTAAAAGAGCCATGACACACTCATCCAATAAAAAATTGGAGATCAAAGAGCTAAAATGGATTGAAAAAACTGCAGAAGAATTTGGATATAGTAAAGGATTAGTCAAATCTTTATATAACAACATTACGGCCAATATACATCGTTTCAATAATAACATTAAAAAAGAAATACAGCAATATTATGGAAAATTTCCATACTTACCTCCTATTAGTACTATTTTAAAAAAGAATGTTACAACAACAATATTAACATTGCAGAAACAGTTATTGACAATGGAAGCATACTTACTACTACTAATAATAGATCAATTCTAAATAAATCTGGGGTTTATGTCATTCCAACAGTTACGGATGATAACCAAAAAGACAAAGTATATATCGGAAGTACGCGTAGAAGATTTTTGACTAGATTAATGAACATATTACGAACTGGACAAGAAAAGATGAAAAAACTTCATTAATACAACATTGTATCAAAAATCATGTAACTCCTGATTGGACTAACACAAAAATTCTAACATCACATAGATCACATGCCCAGATTCTAACCTCCGAGGCTGTAGTCATTGAGAAAACCAAAAGATACAACTGTAACGTTAATAGTCCAGTAGAGCTACAGTTTGCATGGAGGTACCTTATTGAACAGGAGAGAAAACATTTCAAGAGGAAAAACATTAACAAAAAACATGTGATATCAAATAGTACTTAAAAATACAGTTGAATATTTCTACGTAAAAGCTACTAGTATATTTTTGTTTCACTACAGATGGCGACACCATTGATATGTGCAGTTGAACCTAAATCATGATGCGCAAATATCTACACGACAGGGCTGAACATACATTGGGGTTAAGCTGCATACCTGAGCGAGTGAGTGCAGTGATCCTAATGTCCGTGCACCTACCACTGATGATGGCTATAAATGTTAGCAGAAACTAGTTTTTTTTTTTTTTTTTTTTTATTTGAGGTTTAACGACCACCGTGAGCAACTCAATGGGCTATAAGCAGTCGCCCGTCCCTAATTTAGGGTCACTGGTTCCAGGGAAGGGAGAGAGCCAGTGCCGTAAGACAAACACAACATCCATGCCTTACCGGGATTCGAACCCGGACCCCTTACGGACGAATGATTTGAGGCCAGCGCCTTAGACCACTGCGCCACCGGGGCGGCGAAACTAGTTTGGTGCTTCGCATTCGGGAGATTTGTATGTTTGTATTTTTTTTTTTTTTCAAGATTGTTTATTTTTGAGGTTTTGGCAAAAGTATAATTCATCTTTGGTTTTCATTATGTGTCAGGGTGCTTCGCGGTCAAGATTGTCTCCTCTTCAGGATAGTAGTTCGTTTTTAAAAAATTCAACAAGGTTTTAATTCAGTTTCTTATTTCTTTTTTTTTTTTTTTTTTTTTTTTTTGATTGAAGGTTTAACGACCACCGTGAGCAACTCAATGGGCTATAAGCAGTCGCCCGTCCCTAATTTAGGGTCACTGGTTCCAGGGAAGGGAGAGAGCCAGTGCCGTAAGACAAACACAACATCCATGCCTAACCGGGATTCGAACCCGGACCCCTTACGGACGAATGATCAGAGGCCAGTGCCTTAGACCACTGCGCCACCGGGGCGGCGTTTCTTATTTCATCGATGTTAAAGGATTTTTTTTTTTGCATTGTAAAAAATTCATCGTTTAATTTTATCTGGTGCAGATTTTACAATATCATGAATTTTAACTTCACAATTGAAAGAATTCACATTCTTAGATGACGCATATATGAAGCCCCGACAGCCACTATGAATATTGTAAGTATAGATACTTATTATTAATATACTTGACTTCAATTGCCAATACTACGTTAACGTCCTTTTGCAATCTCCCGATAGCTGAACTTGCATAACGTGTGAAACAGTATTTACAGACATTTAATGTCAACCGAATTTTAAAAAATCAGACACGGTTATTTTGAAACCACGCATGACATAGGTGTGGACGCTCAGTCTTTCGATTTCTGGCATCCCTGTTTGTTTACAATTGGTGTGCTGGAGTTTTCTTCTATAAACGCAGTTGATTTTCAACCGCTTGAAGTTTGCATCGTATAGTTTTATGTTTATGTTTTGTTTATTTTGATATTTACACGTATTTATCACTGAAATTCATTGCTTCTGTGTTTCGTAAGAAACGCAATAATGCCGGGTTGTGCAGTGGCTTGTTGTACTACGTACAATAGGAAAACCAAGAACACTGACATTATGTACCATGTATTTCCGAAGGATTCATAACTACAAAAATTGTGGATTCAGAAATGTAAGCGTCAGGATTCCTTCAAAGTGTCCAATGCAAGAGTGTGTTCTCAATATTTCACACAGGATGACTACCAGCGTGACTTAAAGGCAGAGTTACTTGGGTTAACTAGCAGGAAAGTGTTGAAGCCTGATGCAGTACCTACACTAAACCTTCCCACAAGCAATAATACTGGTATTAATAAGGTAAGTTCGAGAGCCAGTGCTGACATTTCAGGACCTGAGACTGCAACGCCTACTGCACTTAGATATCATGACCGTGGAGTTCGGAAACGTGCATTGGAAACCCTTGATAATCTATCACCAAAGAAGAGGAATGTAGAGAAACAGATGGGAACTGATCAAGAAACACAGTGCATGCTGAGTGATATAAAAACAATGGAGAAAAGAATAAAGAAATTGGAGGAAGAAAACCAAAGGCTAAACACAGCGTGCATTCAGATGAGAGTAAGAAACAAGTACCTTCACAGTCAGCTTGTAACAACTCGACGACGTTCTCAGGAATACTTGAAAAAATTTGACATGGAGTTAGAAACCGAAGTAAGGAAAGTTTTAGCAAAACTCTTCACTGCAAATCAGATCCGTTGTTTAATAAAAGGTAAGAAATGTGTAAAATGGGAAAGGGAAGACATCTGTAAAGCCATTACTCTGCGTGCAATGTCAAGAAAGTGCTATAATTTCCTATGACCAAGAAGAAGATAGGATTGTTGGTCCACACAGTAATGTGCAAGTAGTCATGGTACGGGGACTGTTTGCAAGCTGGAAGCAGGTACTATATTTTGATTTTGACATACAGATGACAGCCTCATTGTTGAACAAAATATCATCTCTAGAAGATATTCAGTATAATGTTGTTGCTTCTGTAGCTGACCTTGGTGGCAAAAATCGTGCTGTATGGAAGGAATTACAAGTAACACACACAAACACATGCTTCCCCAATCCTCAAATACCAAATAAACGAGTTTGGGTGTTTGCAGATGTTCCACACCTTTACAAGCTGCTAAGAAATCAGTTTCTCGATGATGGACTAACACTTCCAGGTAATAAGAAAATTACAAAAGCTACTATTGAACAGCTCCTAACTCTGGATTGCAGTGAGATGAAGATATGCCCCAAGTCGTCACTTCATCACATTAGTGTGAAGGGCCGTGACCGCCAACGTGTATATTTGGCAACTCAGCTCTTTTCAAACCACACTGCACAAGGAATATGCTTTCTTATGCCACATGAAGAACACATCGCGAAATTTGTTCAGCTTCTGAACGACTCGTTTGTTGTGCTAAATGCAAGAAGGCCTACAGATGAGAAGTCTCTGGCATGTGGATTTGGAACTCATCGTGAAACCCAAGAGAGGATTCTACGACAGCTGCATGCATGCATCCGAGGAATGAAGGTAGGTAATGCAACATATCTGTTACCCTTTCAGAAAGGATTCATCACAACCATTCGCTCATTACTGGGGCTCTTCACTGACCTGAAGCCTCTGAACATAAAATACAATCTAACTGCTCGACTCAATCAAGACTGCCTTGAAAAAAAAATTTCACAAATACGTGGGCTTGGCCACTTCTATGATCATCCATTGCCTACAGAAGTGAAATCCTGTTTGCGTCTCTTACTTCTAGGTGCCAATGTAAGTGACATTCCATTTTCAAGTGCTGCTCCTGTTGTGCTAGGTGGTGGTGATGATGATTACTTTTTGACATCTCAATTGTTTAGTGTCGTTTTACCTGATATGTCAGAACCCCTGGCAATGATTGAAGGTGAAACTGAGATTTGGGATATTACACTACATGACTCTACAGGTATTCAGGTACCACCTGCTACTCCTGGCTCTGATTGCTCTGTAGAAGGCTTTCGTTACCTTGCAGGTTACCTAGCTTACCGAGGAAGAAAATATGACCGTTCGCTAGGTACGCCAACTGGCCAGCTACTTAATCCACCATCAACTACAGAATCAGTACCTGTTGGCTGGATTGAGACCCTTTCACGAGGTGGCCTGCTTGTTCCATCAGATCCATGGTTGGAGAAAGTTAGCCAGTTTGAGTTGATGTTTGCAGAAGTGCATGGACATGACTCTTTATCCCAGGAACACAAGATTGTACACAAACTATGTGTGAAAATTGGTCAGAGGTTTCCAGATGTTCCTACAGAGGTGATAAAGTTCTATGTTAGAACCCGAACCTTTATACGGCTAAGACATTTAAATGCAAAAGCAAAAGTTAGGAAGGCAGAAGAAGCTCAACGTAGAAAAGCAAGTAAGTGGCAGGCTTCATCAAAGTGAAAATTTCCTGGATGCACATGGCCAAACCAGATATTACATGCCATGGAGAAAATGTAAGCAACCTGCAGGAATAATGCCAAGTGCCAAGGAATTCTGCCATCAGAAAGCTAAGTTTGTTTTTTTATTTCAATTTTTCATTGTTTGTATGCATGTATGCAAGTATTTGCAGTTTTTCTGATAGCTATTATATATACTCATCTGAGAAAGAAAAGTTTTATTTCAATACATCTGTCATTGGCACATTGTGTTAAGGATCAAATCTGGTAAAGGAAAAGTTGTAGAATTTAATTAGCACAGCATCAGTGGTATTGAGTATACTAACTTATTTGCTAGTCATTAACATAAAAAAAAATGTACCACACACATATATAGGAGAGACATAGTTTTTAAAGATGAAAAATTTTCACTATTCCTTCATGGTGTGTGTGTATATGTATGTATATATGGCGTGTGTGTATATGTATGTATATATGGCGTGTGTGTATATGTATGGCGTGTGTGTCATCATCATCATCATTGTCAACCATTATCAATCCACTGCTGGACGAAGGTCTCCCCAAGTTTCCTCCACAACGGTCTGTCTTGTGCCAGTCTCCTCCATGTCACTCCCGCATATTTACGAATTTCATCCACCCATCTCCCATGTGGTCTTTTTCTGGGTCTTTTCCTGTCCCTTGGAATCCAATCTAAAATTTCGGCTGTCCATCTATGGTCTGTCCTTCTGGCAGTATGTCCAGCCCATTGCCATTTCAGGGATTTAACTCTGATCATGATGTCTTCCACTCTCGTCATTTTTCGGATCCACGAGTTCCTCTTCTTATCTCTCCTGGTTATACCAAGCATGCACCTCTCCATGCTTCTTTGAGTTGTCTGCAGCCTTTGTATGTCTCTTTTAGTTAAGGTCCACGTCTCTGCACCATACGTAAGCACTGGAAGGATGCATTGATCAAACACTTTTCTTTTAAGACATAATGGCATATTGCTCTTGAAAATTATGCTGTTTCTTCCAAAAGCTCTCCAGGCAAATTTTGTACGCCGATTAATTTCTTCATCAATGTGACCCTCACTTGATATCTGCTGTCCAAGATAAACGTACGTGTCTGTTATCTCCAGCTTTTCTCCATCAATCGATAAATCTTCATTTCTTGTAAAAGCATTGAACATCACTTTTGTCTTCTGAAAGTTCATTTTTAATCCCACTTCTTTACTCTTGTCAGCAAGTTCCTGGATCATACTCTGCAGCTCTGATGGGGTAGTTGCAAAAATGACTACGTCATCAGCAAAACGAAGGTGGGTTAGATAATCTCCATTAATCTTTATCCCTTTGTTTTCCCAGTTCAGTGATTGAAAGACATTTTCCAATGTGGCATTAAAGAGCTTCGGAGATATGGTGTCACCTTGTCTCACTCCCTTTCCAATTTTTATGTGTGTTGTATTTTCAAACAGCCGAATCTTTGCACTTGCATTTTCATAGATGTTATTAATAATATTAATGTATGCATCTTCAATACCGCAGGATTTCAGAGCCGTGGTAACTGCTGATGGTTTCACCGAATCAAAGGCTTTTTCATAATCGATAAAAGCCATGCACAATGGAAGTTCATATTCCCTCGCTCTTTCAATTAGTTCTCTCAGTACGTGGATATGATCTATTGTGCTGTAGCCACTCCTGAATCCAGCTTGTTCTCTCGGTTGAGCCATGTCCAGTGTTACCTTCAAGCGGTGTGAAAGAACTTTAGTGAAGATTTTATAAACCACTGATAGGAGGCTGATAGGTCTGTAGTTCCTGAGATCCTCAATGTCACCTTTTTTATGTAGCAGGATCATTGTAGCATTGTTCCAATCCTCAGGAATCTTCCCTTCATTAAGGCATCGAGTGAAAATTTGGGCGAGTACTGTTTCAATTTCTCCACTTGCTTCTTGTATGATGTCTATAGTAATTCCATCTTCTCCTGGAGCTTTCCCCCGCTTCATGTTCTTGATTGCATGAGCAACTTCTGCTGGGAGGACTGGAAGAACTCTGGTACCTTTCATGATGTCTGGAGTACATGTATCATCCCTTTCATATAGTTTGGAGTAGAAATCTTTCACTCTTGTCAAAATTTCGCCTCTATTTCTTGTTATAGAACCATCTTCTTTTCTCAGAGCCATAATCTGTTTTCTTCCCTTACTGAGATGTCCCTTTGCTATCTTTAGGCTTTGGTTGTTTTCAATTGCTTTCCTCACTAGCTCACAGTTGAATTTCCTTACGTCTTCAGTGATACTTTTTCGTGCTGTCTTGCATAGCTCTATATATTCCACTTTGGAAGTCACATCTTCTTTAGTTGTCCTCATCTCTCTTCTTTTTTGCATCAACATTTTGGTTTTTCCTGATAATTTGTTTACATGCAACTTGTTCTTAGACCCAGCTAATTTTGTTGCTGTTTCCATAAGAGCTTTGGTTACTTTTCTGTTAACTTCAGAAATATCCACTTCTTCCGATGTTAGGCCTTCTAAAGCAGAGAATCTGTTCTTCAGTTCCAACTTGAAAGTATTATGGTGTTTTTTAAGGTTGGTTATGTCAATACATTTTGTTTGTCTTATGAGCTTGCCACGTTCCAGTTTAGTGTTGAGGTGCATCTTACATCTCACCAATCTATGGTCACTACCTGTGTTGAACTTGTTTAGCACACTGCAGTCTTCGATGACGAATTTTTTGTTACACATAATAAAATCAATTTCACTTGTCGTCCCAATTGGATGTCTCCATGTCCATTTCCTGTGTGGCTTTTTCTTGAAAAAGGAATTCAAGATGAAAAATCCTTCTGCCTCTGCAAACTCAACGAGAGTATTTCCACGCTGGTTTCTGTTGCCGTGACCGAATTTACCTACTGAAGTTTCATTCTGTTGCCGTTGCCCTATTTTTGCATTGAAATCTCCCATAATTATCTTCAAGTGCTGCTTACCTTTATTATTTAGATGACGAATTTCCTCATAAAATTCTTCAATTTCTTCTTCAGGATGACTTGTGGTGGGTGCATAAGTTTGAATAATCTGAGCCTGGTATCTTCTCGATAGTTGGATAACGAGTCGTGCAGCTCTGTCAGAGGAACTTTCAACTTCTACCACTTTATCCTTCAGTTTCTTGTTTATTATAAATCCAACACCACTAGTTCTGCCAGTATCTGTCCCACGATAATAGAAGAGATGTCCACTTTTCAGTTCAATGAGATCTTCTCCTTTTCTCCTTACCTCACTCAGCCCGACGATGTCCCACTTGATCCTTTGTAGTTCCTCTTCCAATTCAAGAAGCCTTGAATCAGAAGATAGGGAGCGTCCGTTGTAGGTAGCCAAGGTCAGCATCAAATGGCAGCCTAGTCCGGTCCTCCGGGGATTCTTAGCACCCTCTGCCTTCATGTCGCACTGGCCGCTGCCTTGGCCAGGTACATTCCAGCTGCCGGAGACTGAGGGCCAAGATTTAAGTTGTAGAGTCATTTTGGAGGTGTTTGGCCATAACTCACCACGCTGGCCAAGCGGGTTGGTGAGTGTGGGATAGCATTTCCTCTGATCCCGATGGTATAGTTATACCGCTATTTGCGGTCGTCAGAGCCCCTTTAGTGGGAACAGGATGCACCACGAGAAGGCGGGGTTGACATTTGTCAAGGAGAGGCTGTGATGTTACGCATCACCTGACCTTACATCCCTGGCGTGTGTGTATATGTATGTATATATGGCGTGTGTGTATATGTATGTATATATGATGTGTGTGTATATGTATGTATATAAGATGTGTGTGTATATGTATGTATATATGGTGTGTGTGTGTGTGTATTTTTCAAGATGTCATTTTTTAAGTAGATATTCGATATAGCTTCTATATCTTCACTTCCAGAAAAAATTTCAACCTTCTTAAATGATGTGTGTGGGTGTGTACAAACAATTTTAAAAGAAAAACCTAAAAAAAGGAGGATATCAAAACCCAATCACCGAGCTATATTCTCCCCTTGATGAAGGCTAAAACTAAAAAACTGTAAACTCTAAAAGTGAGATTATAAAAGGAGACATGTAATGTAGAACATGTTGAGAATAATCACTTATTCCTTCTTCATGGTCAAACAGAAATGATCCCTCTCTCATTTCTACAAAGACCTGAAAGTGGGTTCTGCTATATTAAATCTGCTTAAGTGCACCAAATATAAATTTTGTAAGTTAATAAAATCTTTGAACATTAAATTCTACTAAACCTTGTAAACTATTAAAACAACCAGCTAGCACACATGCTGGTAAAAAAGGTTTAAAGTGAAAACCACATTCTTAAGCTTAGAGCAAAATAATAAGCTTATTTAGCTTTACAAGAAAAAGCAATTTTGAAAGAAAAAAAAAGGGACGTATAACACTTAACTCTTGGTTTTCTTGCGCATATATTTGTTTTTTTTGTTTTGTTTCTTTTAGCTTGCTTATGTGTTATATACATTCACACCATGAAGGAATGTTGAAAAATGTTTCAAGAGTGAATATATAGAGAGACAGAATATTTTTCGTGTTGTTCACAGTACGGAACTGATTGATTTGGCAGCGATGCGTATCGCCGCCTTTGTTGGCATTTTTTGATGAAGAAAATTTCAGAAATAATTTAAGTATCAGTGTTTAACCTTAATTCTTGTAGTTGTTTATTTTGTAGTGGCAGAAATAATTTAAGTATCAGTGTTTAACCTTAATTCTTGTAGTTGTTTATTTTGTAGTGGCTTGGCGGTAAGTATTAAAATGTGAGTTCACATATATGCAAATAAATTGGGAAATGTTGCACTTCACGGAAGGTAAATGGTTTGATTTTATGATTTTGATTTATGTAGGAGCAGTTTTTTGCACTTTTATTTCGTTATTATCATAATAAGTGTGATTATTACGATCGTTTCGTATGCCGTAACCCAACGCCACAAGACGCTCAAAGCTGCCATGTTGGCTGCCGAGCCCCGAGCGTCCACGCCAACGTCATTTCAGCAGCCAATGAGAGGCTGACATCGTTGCGAGCCCAACCTTATACCATGAGATATATCTAAAGACCTTGACTTTGCTCACTTGAGCTGTGGTAGGCAGAGAGACACACTGGCCTCCTGATGACGACAGTAATTTTTTTGAAAGCGTTAGAGGATTGTGTATGAAGGGCTGAATGAGGTTGGTGTTTGCGATAGGTTTTGTACGGTGTTTGAGGCAGATGGAGCACTACTTTAGTCATTGTTGACAAGGGTTTGACTGCCAGGGAATGTAAATAGTTTAATTGTGTACATAGTGGTTTTAATTGAGTGTATGAATGTGTTGTATGTTGTGTACCTTTGAGTGGTTTTTATGGAGATGATGAGCTCCGTTACATCTCAGATGGCAGAATGAAATCAGCGCTTTTTGTCCTGTGAATTAAAAAAAAAATATGATTTTTGATGACCGAAGAACGAATTTATTTATAAGCAAGGCGTTTTTCAACCTTTGAAGGCCAACTACATTACATGATGTTATAATCGACGTGCATGAAGTGCAAAGAAAAAAGTGACCAAGAACTTTCGGGTAAGTTTAATGATATGTCATTAATGACTTGCACGTATATGTGCATTTTGCTGGTGTTTAATACCTTTAAAGATGCAAATAATATGATTTTTCAAGAGTTATGCCATCTTTAAGATACAACAGTGTATTTCTTAATAGCTTCCACTCTGTGTCCAATATATCTGCACTTCATTTTGATTAACCAAATTTGGGAACCTCACAGCTACCAATGCTATGCTGGAAATTTGTTTGTTCAATACCACTTTTGGATTCAAAAACTCCAATCTTTTGATTGCTGTCTTTTTTTTATATATATATATATATAGTAGGTTTAACAACTGTGAGCAACTCAAAGGGCTTATAAAAAGTTGGCCGTCCCTAATTTAGGGCCACTGGTTCAGGAAAAAGAGAGAGCCAGTGCCATATGACAAAAATAACATGCATGCGCCACCCCAGGATTCGAACCCGGACCCCTGTTGGACGAATGATCAGAGGCCATCGTTTATCTTTAAGAAGAAAATGTTTATAAACCTGATTAGCTCTTTCCACTAGGAAGGCTGTGCTTTGCTGCTGAAAGGTCAAAATCTCTTGTGCAGTTAAATTATGATTCTTATTGATTAGGCAGCTCGAACTTTTGCCCCCAAGATAGATCTTGTCAACCGCTGCGAAATACTTTGGATCTCTAAATTGGATATTTTCCAAAGGTGTATGGTTCAAGTATGTCTCGTCAATGTAACTTTCCACAAAAGTGTGAAACTCTTGAAACTTTATCATATAAAATGAATTTTTGGCTTATTCTGCCTGCATTAAAACTACGAAAAAGTTACAATGCAAATTCTAAAAATTGCAGAAAAAGTTTAATGACAGGGTCATGTAGATTTTGAACTATAGTCTGAGAAGAATTATTTCTTTCAATAACTACCACATTGGTAAAATACAGCTTCAGGTCTGGCATCTGTTCTAAAAGTGTCGTCACTACCTATTTCGATGATAGTCAATGAGTTTGGCATGGATGGAGCATCTTGTGGGCATTAATTTTGGCAAATTTCTGGAGCTCCCTTAGTTCACCAACACGTTTTGGACTACACCTGAAATAGTTTGAAACATCACATGCCAAATCCTCCATAGCATGGGGTAATTGTTCTCAGGCATAGGAAATACACAAATTAAAAGAGTGGCATATGCATCAAATAATGAATAAATTAGGAACATCTTTTCATTTTTTTGCTAGGGAGTGCTTTCCCCTGCCATAACATTTGCACAATCAGATGCGAATCCAATCATGTTTTCTTTATAAGAAACAGCTACTGTTTCTTTAAAAGAAACATCTACTGTATTGAATATTTTTTTTTTTTTTTTTTTTGGTTGAAGGTTTAACGACCACCGTGAGCAACTCAATGGGCTATAAGCAGTCGCCCGTCCCTAATTTAGGGTCACTGGTTCCAGGGAAGGGAGAGAGCCAGTGCCGTAAGACAAACACAACATCCATGCCTCACCGGGATTCAAACCCGGACCCCGTTCGGACGAATGATCAGAGGCCATCGCTTAGACCACTGCGCCACCGGGGCGGCAATTTGTTGTCTTCATACACACTATTGGCACTGACATCTACAAGGAGAACCACCTCAAGAAGATCCACAAGACTTCGAAATCGTTGGAAACTAAACATAGATGTTTTGTGCAGCCTAAATCCGTTGTCTCATCTACAATTAATGAGAATTTATTTTCTCGAAGAAAAATGTTGTTCATCCTTAGCTGTTTGCCCGGTGATGTTTTTAATTAGTGCGTTGTCTTAGTTTGATAACAGGATTTTTTTTTTATATTTTTTTTTTTTTTTTTGCAATGGCAGAATCTGCCTTAAAGGCAGTTTTCAAAAGATTTGGTAAGTGGTTCATAATATTTATTAGCAAATTATGTTCTGCAAGGAAAGCTGCCAGCCTGATCTTTGCTTCTTTAACATAATTTTCTATCTTGCACTGTCCACTAAAGACAGGCAAGTTCAGCAAGTTAGGCTGTTTAGAAAGGCCTTTGACATTCTTTTTTTTTTTTTTGTCTTGAAATGCCTGTCCAGAAGCATTAACAGAAAGATTAACACAGCATGCTTTACTATAAGCAAAATCATTTCCCTTTTACTGGGGCAAAGCCAATCCTCAAACACATCTTCTTTCCACTTTTCACTATAATTTTGAGAATACTTTACAGTTACTTTTTTTACTGATAGGCTCCAAAAACTATATACAATTGATAAACACAAGTGCAAAAATAGATAAATAAACGTATGACTTTCTTACATAATTTTGTAGGAAAAACAAATCTTTCCACAGCTGAAAAGAAATGCACACAGATGGAAAAACAGACACTAAAAGCAAAGCAGAAGCATCAAAGGTAGTGAAAGATACAATGAAATGATGCATAACTTCACTTACCCGCCACTTGAAATGAAATCAAAACCCAAACGATCATTACCCCTAAGGGGTAAGAGGAATCGCTGCCAAATTCGATATCCCAGAATACAATTAAAGCTTCTTCAAAGCCTTTGAAGCTTCTTTACACTTAAAAACTAGGGCAACAGATTTCGTGCAGGGTAAAGTAATTGCCGGTATTTAAAACAGTCAAAAAATCAGTAGAATTTTATCAATTTCGAAAGTTTTATCAGTATATCAGTAGATACATTCAAGAACCAGTAGATCTACCGTAGCCTATAGGTTTCACGCTCGTGAGAAAAGTCTGCTTTTTCGGTCTTCAAAACCAGGAATTATTTACGCCGGAAAGCTCACCAGATGGCACTTTTACCGAGGATAACAACAACAATTAGCCGTGTTGGTGGCAGGTCGGTGTGCTGTCCAACAGAATTAAATCGCATACATTTTCTCCATAATTGCCATAATTGTTTTATTTTTTCTTGCGAAAGCGATGAATAATATTATGACATTGATGGTATAATTTATCAGTCCTCTACCGTAATCTAGCATTCCGATAAGATCAACGAAGTTACGCATTTCAAGACACATTAAATACATCCATGACCTGCTATATAGAATTTTAATATATGTATATTTTTTAGTAATTCACTGTTCCCAAATTATTTTGAAAGGTAAGATTACATAACTAACTACACTCTTCTTTATTTGAACGCTTTCTACACTTAAAGGGTTCGTTATGGTCATGCTTTGCTGTTTGCGCAATTTCTGGTGTGAAAATGTTTATTTAGGAGGAGCGTAATGCTCTGGCTTAATTGTTTAATTTTTAATTAAATTAAATCAAGGGAATTGTCCAATTTGGTTAAAAATTTTACATTACAAAATGAGACAGAAGGGCAGTATAATTCTTTATATTATAATGCTTGTTGTACACAAATGAATATGATTGTATGTGTCAGTCAGTTATACCCAAGGAGGTTAGAATAATACTTCTGGAGATGCCCTGAATCTCTTAACCGTGAAGCCGCAATGTGTGGGAATTTGGCATTGTTTACATGATACCCATGCAATTTCAGCTGTGTGTATATTGGAATTTTGTAGCTTTTGGTTGCAGAAACTGTGTTAATCAATTTTACAGTAGCCGAATCCTCATTCCCTGTAATGCGCATGCCCGAGACTTAGAAATTTTCTCCCCATCTGTTGGTCTCGCACTCTTTGCCCAGGAGTGGATAGTCAATATACGCCCCAGATTAAGGTGCACGTTGAACATTATGCTCAAATGCTGTGTTAATTTGAAGTGTGACGTCACAATATGGCGTTGGGTAAACAAATATCTGTTCCTCTATGATTCCCATATCCCATGTTTCCACGTGAGTGGTGAAATGTGCTCATATTTTGCAACTTCTTCATTTTTTGTGACAATTCCAGATAATTTTAGACGTCTGTGTCGATCTTGCACGGATTCAGAGCACCCACTTCGGTGGCATTTATATTGTACAGCAGTTCTACCATCTGCTAGCAGGAAGTCTGATCTGCATTTAACAAAATGAGACCGAAACTCAATTTCAATTTTCTCTTTCCACACAGCAAAATCGTTCATACGATTAAACTTTTATTTTCAAATGGCGGAGAGATAACCAAATATTCTGCCTCAATGTGTGTATGTAAAATCTTAAGAGATAAAAAAAAAACTGTTATCACAAATACAACACGTCATATTCGTTACTACAGTATTTTGTTTTTCAGAAAATGAGCATTAGGATTTTTTTTTTACAAGTAAACGTTTTTGCACAAATAGTGTACGACCGAAGGGGCACAGCCGTTGCTTCCGAGAACTCACCTTTGATTTGCGATGGATGAACGTTATTTACCTGTCTATTCAAATTATATTTCTGTAAAAACGTTTCTTCGCAAAACGAACATGAATATACCTTCCTCTCAGATGTCATACCTTCTACTACTTGATGATGGGAATTTTTCATATGCCTATAAAAATTCTGTTTGTGAGAAAACGATTTCTCGCACCCTGAACATCTGTAGTCACCTTTTTTTTTTCTGAAGACGATGATTCAGTGCTTTGGTCAGGATGAATATTCCTCATATGTCGATACAAATTAAACGACTTCATGAATATTTTCTTACAAAACGCCCAAGAAAAACAATCTTTATTCTCCATACAATGTGCATCAACAATATTACCATCCATCGTCCACAGTAGATTAGAGAAAAAGCACACGTGCTATGAAACATTGAGGTACAAGTAACTTGCTAAGTCTCGGGCATGCGTTACAGGGAATGAGGATTCAGCCACTGTGGGATTAATCTGGAGCATTATCGACTGTCCACTCCTAAGCAAAGAGTGCCAGACCATCAGATGGGGAAAACATTTCTAAGTCTCGGGCATGCGCATTACAGGGAATGAGGATTCAGCCGCTGTTGGATTGAGACGTTACTCTGTACAGTGTACTTACTACTGAAGCGATGAAAGATTTCCGTCACTTGCACAATTTAATGATTAAAAGATGAGAAATATATGCAATTAAAACCATGAGCACTTTCGAGGCAGCGGCTGCCTCTTCTTCAGATCAGTGGCGGCTTTTCAGGTGAAGTAGGTAAAGTGCCTCTTCACCTATTTTACTCAAAATAAAGTTCTATTCAGTATTTTTGTATAATATATATTCTTTTTTGCCTTTATTCAGTTCTAAAATACTCAAAATTTTGAATAGATATTAATTCACATGGCGCGCTCAATACGGAAAACAAATCCTTATACGCAAAACTGTGCAAGTGAAGAGCCGAAATGAGAATGCTTGGAAGTCTGCAGTTTTCCGCCGAGTTGCCATGGTAACCGTGACGTCAACCTCCCTAATCTGCTCGCTCAAGTGAAGTGTTTCAGCTTCACGTGCCTTAGCTCTGCATCTTTCAGTTTTTGAGCGTAAAGTCGTGAGATATCACGGTGGAGTGGGCGGACTACCAGGGTACCATGCAATCTGCTAGGGCTTCTTTCTTGTAGTGCATCATTTAACGAAATGAATTTGTTCTTTCTTGCTTTGTGATTATTTGTTGAAAGCTTTAACTGATATTTTAGGTTTGTGTACAATTTAACTGATAGTGATAGTTTTTAGTATGCATCCTGTGGACGACATTGTTTGTAATTTATTGCAATCTCTATTTAATCTGTGGAAAGATGAAGATAAAAGAGACATTTTGCTTCAAGGACGACCGACGGATTCCCTGACAATTGTTGCCAAGAACGAAATCAAGAAGAGCGGTAAATCTAACAATATTAATTTAAAAAATTGTTGGTTTACTGAATATAAATGGATTTGCAGCACTTCTGTGTTAATTTTTTTTTTTTTGGCCCTGCTTACTTTTTAGTAATAAACATTCGGCGTTGAATAAAGACGGATTTTCAGATTTATTAAGCGTAACACGGTCACTTCATAAACATCGTGATTCTAGTGAACACCTAAAATGCGGATTAATGTTAAGGAATTTTGAAAAAATTCAAAACACCATTGCCGATGCCCTGAAGACGAATGCTAGGCTTTTTAACGAAAACGCTTGTTTAAATAGACTTTTCCTGCAGACAGTGATTGATGCAGTATTAGTCTATACTGTATTTGAGCAAACAAGAACTAGCATTCCATGACAATGACGAAAGCATGGGCTCGATAAATCGTGGAAATTTCATTGAATTACTTTTATTGTTGATATGAAGAAGTTCTTTAGAAATTGAAAATCAATACGAAAGGATAAAAAACTATTCAAAATAAATTAATTGAATGTATTTCTGAATATATAAACGATCACGTCAAAAATTAAGTAATTTTTGAGTCGGATTTTTGGGTTTCCATGATGTGGATGAAGATAGGACGTCAGGAGCTTTACACAAAATGCTAGAAAAAATTTTGGAACAGTCTGAATACCAACACAAATAAATAGAACAATGTTATGATGGGGCAAGTATAATGTCTGGACACTTAAATGAGCTAAAGAAAAAAAGTCAAGGATAAAGTTTCTCAAGCTGTTTTTGTTCAATGCTTAGTTCATCGTTTCAATCTTGCATTACACCAGAGTTTTTCTGAAATTTCTAAGTGTCGAATACTTTTTGCAAGCCTCAGTGGAATTGCTTCGTTTGTTTACCATTCTGCGAAGCGGTCTTATACACTTATATGAACAACCGCAAGATGCAGACCAACCATAACAGAAACTCGATGGTCCTCCACTTCGTAATTAGTAAGTGTAGTTGTTGAAGATTGGGATAAATTGAAGGAAGTGTTCGGATTTCTGACGAATAGCGAATAATCAGACAAAAAATCAATTCATCTTGCCAAGAGGTTTTTGAATAATATGAACACTTTCGAATTTACATTTTTGGCTCCACCAATCTATTATTCGAACTTTTGAAGAAAAAATAACTAAACATAAACTACTGTGTAACTCAAATTAATAAAAAATATATATATATATATAAACCTCGTGAAATTTTGACCCATAAAAGGAACAATGAGTTATTTGAAACACAGTTTGGAAAAGCTAGCAAAATCACAAAAATAAGCACGGGAATATGCTGCTCTTACACAGGAAGCATTTTTTTCAAAATTATAAACAATTGTATTTTAAAATGTTGGACCACATTCTTATAGAAATGGATATAAGATTTCAAGACTGTAAGAAACTTCAATTTGTCTGACTTGCTGACACAAATTCGAATAATTTAATGCATGCTTTCCCACTCGCGCTCTTCAAAATGTACATTTTTACGGAAACATATTTACTGAACGCCAGCGCCTAAAACATGAACTCAGTCTTGTATATGCCGATAAAAAATTGAGGATTAAATTGACTCAAGAACTCATTCGAGTGTTTCACGGTGGCAAAGACATTTTTACAGAAGATTATAAATTGGTTTTCCTCAGTTTAACAATTCCATCTACAAGTGTGCCAGTGGAAAGAAATTTTCTTAAAAGAATACAAACTTGTTCAAGAAACACTATTCCCCAAGATAGACTTGCTTCTCTGGCAAATATTTCTATTCAGGAAGACATTTTGTTGATGCTAACGAAGAAACAACCATCTTATGACGACATAATCGACAAATTTGCAGCATTAAAAGGAAGAAAAATTGATTTAATATACAAAAAATAGGTAAGTCCTCATTAAGGGATTTTCATTGTAGACAGTAGATATCTTTTCATACTGCGCTTGTACCTCTTCCCCTATTTTTCCAACCACGAGCCGCCGCCCCGGTGGCGCAGTGGTCTAAGCGATGGCCTCTGATCATTCGTCCGTAAGGGGTCCGGGTTCGAATCCCGGTGAGGCATGGATGTTGTATTTTTCTTACGGCAATGGCTCTTTCCCTTCCCTGGAACCAGTGACCCAAAACTAGGGACGGGCGACTGCTTATGGCCCATTGAGTTGCTCACGGTGGTCGTTAAACTTCAATTAAAAAAAAACAACAAAAAAAACACCACGAGCCGCCACTGCTTCAGATGTAATAAATAGATGCACATTTAATCTACATATACTTACTACCATAATAGAAGGATCTATAGAGTGGAAACAGACATAGGAGCCCATGGAAACTCCTCCCATAGAAAGTGGCATCCCCACGGACCTAAAACAGAAGCAAAATGTGACGAAACCAAGGAGGTTAGAAGAAGAGGAGGTGAAGGGACCCGTTTTGAGTGAAGCCAAAACAGATCATTTGTTTCTGTTCTCTCTCTGAGGTGCTGGGAGTCTGCGCGAGTTCGGGAACGTGACATCAATTCCTGTGGCTTAAGCAGTTTTGTTTAGCGCATGCAAACCAAGGATGGAAAGAAAGAATATTTCGGACTTCTTATTTCTTAACATTAGGTTTTTGGTTATATTTTTTGGATTGGAGGTTTAACGACCACCGTGAGCAACTCAATGGGCTATAAGCAGTCGCCCGTCCCTAATTTAGGGTCACTGGTTCCAGGGAAGGGAGAGAGCCAGTGCCGTAAGACAAACACAACATCCATGCCTCACCGGGATTCGAACCCGGACCCCTTCGGACAAATGATCAGAGGCCAACGCCTTAGACCACTGCGCCACCGGGGCGGCCGGTTATATTTTAAACATGGTTACTTGCACATGGGCAGTAAGTAACCAAGCACACTATGCACTTTCGCTCAAAAAATCATTATTTTGTTCAATTCTTTAAAGAAATACCAACACTTATTTTCCTCTTTTTTCTGGATTTTTTTTTATTATGGGAATGAATACTTCATCCTCAATTTTTTTTTCATGCCTGTATGGGTAGAGTAAGTTTCCGAAAAACCCGTTCAAAATCGCGATTTCTCCATAGAGATATACAGGAGATTCTTAGGTTGGGCGCATTGGCGTAGTCAGCCGATAAAAAGTGGCGTCACGCCCAGGCCCTGATTTACGGGAGGGCACACGGGGCACGTGCCCAGGGCCCCCGATTTTGGGGGCCCCAAATTTGAATTAAATGTGTACTTAGTTAATGGGAATTTTGTGTGTGTATATGTAAAATTTATTGTTTTACTTTTGCATGCTCATGAGTCATGTGTTTATAAATGTGGTACTTACATGCAGTGAGTTTGAGTTTCGAGTTTTACGTAAACACGTGGCCATTAATGAGTTTCAGTGGTTTAATAACCTTCAGGTGGCCATTGAGAAGGAGGACTGCTTTCATTGATTCACGTGACCTTTTCTTGCTTCTCCGAACGCACCTAAACTTAACTGATCCTTCAACTTCCTGCACACGGATTGTCGTTGTCGTAACTCGTAACTGTAACCGCAAACGCGATGGCGTGGTTGTATTTTGTGTTGCGTTTCTTGTAGTCTGATGGAATGTTGGATATATGTTAATTTTATATATAATCAAATTTTGTTAGTTGTAACAATATATTTAAGTTGAATTATTTAACAGTTAAATTATATCAAAACAAACATATTTATCCAGCAGTGCTTAAACGGAAAGCCAAACAATTGAAACTGAAGGATAATGACCTGCAGCATGGTAGCATTGAACGTTTTGCCATTAAAAAATTGGATATTTCACTTGGTCCCAAAATTCCTACACATTACTCTAATTTTACTACTGGTGAGTATCTTGAGTGTAATTTGCCTTTGGAAGCCAGTAATCTGACTTCAGAATCATCTAACATCACAGGTGCTCCTAATTTGGGAAATCTTTTGAATTCATCTAATGAAGAGAGCACAAGTTCCACAATGAATGCAGTGGATCTTGCCTTATGGGGGAAATTACAGAAGAAATGCGCAAATGCTTTTTGAGCAATCCACCAGTCCAAAATTTGAAGTTGCTGGCATTCACAGGGAAGGATATCTGTGGTAAAAAATAGTTTCCTAACAGAAGGTAATTTTTTCAGAATAAAAAAATAATGAGAAGGTAAAACGCGACTTTCTTCTTTTATCCCCATTAACTTGTTTACTATTCTGCCGGATATGCAAATTGTATGCTAGGAGCACTACAGCATTAGGATCCACAGGTTTTTCTGACTGGAAGCATGCAAATTTACACATACACAGGCAAGCAGTATGTGACTATTTATCACGCATGAATGCTTCTGCACGCATTGACTGTCAGATAGTTATGCAGTATCGGAAGGAATCCAAGTACTGGCAAGATGTTTTTTTTTTTTTTTTTTGATTGGAGTTTTTTTTTTTTTTTTTTAGGTTTAACGACCACCGTGAGAAACTCAATGGGCTATAAGCAGTCGCCCATCCCTAATTCAGGGTCACTGGTTCCAGGGAAGGGAGAGAGCCAGTGCCGTAAGACAAACACAACATCCATGCCTCACCGGGATCCGAACCCTGACCCCTTTTGGAGGAATGATCAGAGGCCATTGCCTTAGACCACTGCGCCACCGGGGCGGCAAGATGTTTTGCATAGAGTTGTTGCAACAGTTAAGTATCTCTGAGTTAGTGGGTTGGCAATGTATCGTGATCATGAAACAATTGGATCAGTTCAGAATGGAAATTTCCTGGGCTGCTTAGAATTAAAGAATTTGATCCATTCTTAGCTCAACACTTGGAAAAATGTGGGAATCCAGGAAGTGGTAACACCAGTTACTTATCTTCAACATGTGTTAATGAATTTGTTAAATTAATGGCTGTACGTGTTTTTAATGCCGTCACTGATGAAAGTAAAATGTCAAAATATTTTTCTGTCATAGTTGACTCTACTCCAGATATTACACACATAGATCAACTGGCTTTTATCATAAGGTATGTCAACAAAGATTGTGAAGCAAAAGAACGGGTTTTGACATTTATTCCATTCCATGGATATACTGCAGAAAACATTACAAATACCATTATATCTTTTCTACAGGTCGCTGGCCTGGATATTATGAATGTCAGAGGCCAAAGCTACGACAATGCCAGCAACATGTCTGGGAAGTATTCTGGTGTTCAAACACGCATTATGGAAATCAATCCACTAGGGGAATATGTGCCATGTTCTGCTCACACTTTAAATTTAGTTGGTGTGAATAGCATAAATAGTTGTGGTAAAGTTCTTTCTTTTTTCACATTTTTGCAAAAACTCTATACTTTTTTTTTCTGCATCAACTCACCGTTGGAAGATACTTCAGGAGAAAGTCCAGAAAGCACATGGAAATTCATCACTCACACTGAAGAGTCGGTCAGTTACCAGATGGTGTACAGATGCTGCAGCTACACGATCAGTGAGGAAAAATTATTGTGAAATAGAGAAAGTTTTAGTATTTCTGTCAGAAAATGTAGATGATTCTCGACAGACAAGAGATGAAGCAAAATCACTGCTGAAGAAAATGCGAACAATGGAAATATCGATCAGCACAGTAGTATGGGACACAATACTTCAGAGATTAAACTGCGCAAATCAAACTTGCCAGAATCCAAAAGGAAATATTTCTGAAGTACTTAAAATTTTTGAGTCGTTAATTGAATTCATTCAGTTCGTGAGGGAAAATTTTGAAGTCTATGAAGAGGAAGCTAAAACATTAGTGTCTGAAAATGTGCAATACCATGGTCATGAATTCCGAAGAAAGAAAGTGCCCAAGAATAAACTCCTAGATGAATGTTACAGTTAGCATATAGAACTCAGTGCAAAGGATTTATTTAGAACTCAGGTTCATCATGTGCTTTGTGATGCTTTAATCACTCAGCTTTCAAGCAGAAAAAGTGCTTATGAAAATATAATGAGAAAATTTGAATTTTTTACAAAAAAATCAAGATCTGAAATTTTTCAAGGGGCAAAAGCATTGCAGGAATACTATAACAATGACCTTGACGACCAGTTTGCTGATGAGTTTTTGCAATTCTCCTCAATGATGGGGCAGCATGCAACCGTTCCCCAGATGCTGCAAACTTTGAAGGTAAGCAATTTAGAAGCCACATTTCCGAACACTGAGACTGCACTTGGAATGTTCATGACATTACCGATTTCAAATTGTACAAGTGAGAGATCATTTTCTTTGCTGAAAAGACTGAAAAATCCCTTACGATCAACCATGCGACAAACAAAACTGACATCATTAGCTCTGCTGTCTTTGGAGAGTGATGTGACATAGTCTTTGAATTATGATTCTCTAATACATGACTTTGCATCTAGGAAATGTAGAAGAAAAATGTTCAACCCAACTGTTTCGTCCAGATATAGGAGGTAAATTTTCAATTCTTTTTATTCATTCCTAAAAATAAAGAATAGTAAATGAGTTATTACAAATAAAAAGATCTGGTGCCCAAACACAGAACTTTGTCATCGTATTGTCATTTTTGTTTGACACTGGACAACTTATACATTCATGTCATTATGTGCTCATTAGATTTTGGTAAAAATTAGGTAAATGTGTAGTTTAGCGTCCTAAATTATTTGGTCGGAAAAGATGTAAAATTTCGAAAAAGTGTGACGTACAGATTCTAAAATATGCAATTTAAGGGGAAATGGTAAACAAATTTCATCGTCAGAATGAATATTAAAGATGTTTACCGAAAAACTTGAACTCCAAGTATGACGAGTCAGAAGACTCTGCGGGAGGCCGTAAACAACGCTGCGGCGTTGACATGAAGCTGTGCTCCGTTGAAAGAAAGGATCGCTGCAGCCAGGATATTCACGGGTGGAATAGTACAACAGGAACCGGGTACGCTGTTGTCAGGAAAGAGTGTAGTGCTACGCTACAGAAAATAGTTAATTTCGGTGTCATTTATTGACATCGCAGTCGGAGAGTTTGTTGTTTTTTTCCCATGGGATTCTTTGATGCTGAATGTATGAATTCATTTCTCCATGGAAGCTTTTTTTTATTTAGTAATCAAACTTTCACATTGAGGCTTGCCATCTAACTTCCGTTGGAGAGAATGCGACACCTACTCCAACGCTTTTCTAGAAACAAGAAAGGAATGTGCATACTTACTATTTCGTATCACGGAATTACATGCCAAAGAACGAAGACAATCTCTGCATGCTTCTTTAAAAAGTGAGGCAGAAATTTCAAACTACATTCTTTAGCATAGAAGTATATTCTGTTACTCTTTCCTGACAAGAGCGTACCTGATTCGTGTTGTACTCTTCTGTCCATGAATTCCCCGCCACAGCAAACCTTCCTTTCAACGGAGCAAAGCTTCAGGTCGTCGTCGCGGCGTGTGTTTACTCATTGTACTTGGAGGTAAGTTTTTCGGTAAACATCTGTAATATGACTTTTTTTTTTTTTTTTTTTTTTTAATTTTGCAAATTTTCTGACGAAATAATTTAGGACGCTGAAGTACACATTTACCAAAAATTGAACCGGTACTAGATGTTTCCCTCAGCTTTTCAGATTATAATGTTTAACTCAGACTTTTCCCCATCAACACAAAATTTTATGTTTTGCAGTTTTCTGATATATTGATCATGATGTGCTGATTTGATCTTGGTAGAAACCGGGAAGCTGGAAGTAGGAGTTCCCATAGCACTTTTTCAATTGTTTATGCAGTTTCATATCTCTATTCATGAGAAGGTCCAGTGGAGGTCACCATGGATTATTTTTTCTTGTTTTAATTCACATTTTTTGTAGGATGCATTGTTCTCATGTTCTAGACGCAAGAATCAGTACATTGCAAGACCACAATATTCACTAAAATTAAGATGTCCATCCATTTCGTCATAGATATATTGTTATAGTTAGAATCTATGGGGTCATTAGCAGCACAAACAACTGATCAACCAGTTGTCCCCGCACAGCCAGAGTTGTATAAAAATAAAATGTATCTGCGTACACAGCTATTGAAACAAAAAACTCGCTGCAAACCCGCAAACCATGATAACAAATAGAATAAGATAATTTAAGGGAAAATTAATAAAACAAATAAATATTAGAACATTACAGATTCCAATGAGGACAAAATAAGTACATTCCATTGAATCTGCAGCAATGTGTGTAAAATGGACTTTTATGGCAAAATATTGGACTACGAACCTCATAAACACAAGAGATTAGTTAAAGAAAGTTTTTATATCCAGAAAAACAGTTATATCAATGAACCTTCAAAAATTATAAATATGATTTTCAACAAGTTAATTCAAAAATACTGGACTTTACAAAATGCATAAGGAGATTATTTTTATTTAATTGGCAACTGAAAGTGGAACCTGGCAATAAAATTTAAATTCTGTGTAAACAAAACCTTTAATACAGTTCGTATACATTGAGAACAAGGTCTTGATAAAATCTAGAGGCCAGAAATGTCTGTAAAAACAAAAGAACTCAGAAGATGTGAAAAAAAATTAAGTTCTTCAGTTGAAATAGAATTAAGTATATTAATCTGCGTAAAGCGTTGAGTAAGTGTTTTAATTGCTGTATATAGGCCTAACATTTTAATTTTTTAAATCTACATGTAAAAACTATCTGCAAACCTGCTAATGTATTGGAAACTATCAGCGTACGCACGTACGCCTACATTTTGCTACTCTGCACACAGTGACTATTATTTGGTCGATAGAGAATAACAAGGGGGCCCCGGAAATGTTTTGTGCCCTGGGCCTCGCATGTAGTAAATCGGGCCCTGGTCACGCCAGAAGCACACGCACAGGGAGAGGGACTGATGCCAGCTCCTCTTACTTCTAACCTCCCTGGACGTAACCCCGTTACGTCGGCAATGAACCTTACCCGCGTGTCGTCACGATCACGTGATCGCGGACCAACATGGCTAAGTGCGCAATGTTGTCACTGCTAGATAATCCGTTGTTATTGATTAATTTTGGTAATCTGAATGTTTTAGAATACGCAAATAAGCTAATTGTGATTCAGGATGGAAAAGGAGAAATCAGTTTCCTAAAGGAGCCGATGAAAGGTGAAAAAATGTTCAATGACAAGTTTGTGTTGGATGTGTTCTTCATCGAGACTGCTACTCAGATGAATGACGATGAATGCCACATTTAACACTGTTGAGCAGTACTTTCACAAAAATATTTTGAGCTAAAATGGTATCTTTACAAAAATAGGCGAAAAAATTCGCAAAAATTGGTATGATCTTGAAAAACCTGGATCGACCCCTGTGGGTGTACAACTCTGCTAGCCGCCCCGGTGGCGCAGTGGTCTAAGGCGCTGGCCTCTGATCATTCGTCCGTAAGGGGTCCGGGTTCGAATCCCGTCGGGCATGGATGTTGTGTTTGTCTTACGGCACTGGCTCTCTCCCTTCCCTGGAACCAGTGACCCTAAATTAGGGACGGGCGACTGCTTATAGCCCATTGAGTTGCTCACGGTGGTCGTTAAACCTCCAATCCAAAAAAAAAAAAAAAAAAAAAAAATCTCTGCTATCACGAGAATTTTTTTTTTTTTTTATAACAAGCCAAACTTAGTACAGCTGAATTAAGGGATGATGAAAGAAAACATCCTTGAATGCAAAATCACCAAGCTAAAGATAATATTTTTATATTAATAATGACAAATAGCTTGAGCCATAAAAAATCAATAAATTGGTGATCTCATTTAAAGCTATAACTATAAATTTGGTGAGTAGAATTTGCAGAACTTCGATTTCAAAAACTTACCTATTCAAATATGCAATCCGTTTTCTCTTCAAAGTTTCTTTTTGGAAACTAAACACTGTCGGTACGCTTTCAGGTTTCAATTGCCTACGGTTTGTAAAAGGTTGGTAGACAAAATCATCCTCTGTAAAGTGGGAAAAACAAATTCTTGATCGCACATCGGGGTGAAAATCTTCCCTTTTCATCTTGCACAACCATTGCTTCAAAATATGGGGTCTTTTTCAGTTGAAAACTGTGAAAACTTATCCTTTTTTCGATGCATTTTTTATGGCACGACTTGTTTACACAACCAAACGCAAAACAAAAATTGCCGCCCCGGTGGCGCAGTGGTCTAAGCGATGGCCTGTGATCATTCGTCCGAAAGGGGTCCAGGTTCGAATCCCGGTGAGGCATGGATGTTGTTTTTGTCTTACGGCACTGGCTCTCTCCCTTCCCTGGAACCAGTGACCCTAAATTAGGGACGGGCTACTGCTTATAGCCCATTGAGTTGCTCACGGTGGTCGTTAAACCTCAAAAAAAAAAATTAGGCATAATGCAGATTTGTTGGAAAATATAAAATTTATCAATAGCAACGATCACAAAACACTACAGAAACAAGGTATAAACTGTAGCAACTGAGAGATTGTTGGTCCGCTATCACGTGACTAATTACCCAGAATGCAACGAGCGGCGAGTAAGGTCCATAGTTGCTACGGCAACCCAGTTTTTACTTCAGAAACAACAAAAAAATTACGAAGATGGAAAACAATTTTCACAAATGTTGGCCAGTTATGGAAATTTAGGCTACACAAAATCCGAGTAAAAAAAGATAAACCAAAAAGCTAACGAAGCCAGTAACGTAGATGTCGAAGCAGATGACAATTGAATACAAATTAAAATTGAAAGTGAAGCAGAGTGGGTATGGAAGAAACAATCAAATGAACAACAGACACGTAAAAACCCAAAAGTTATGAATTCTGTAAGGAAAAGTATACGATCAGTAAGTAATAAAAAAAATAACACCACTTATTAGAACGCTAGAGAAAATGAAAACCAAAAAGAATCATCAACACTGCCGAGTAGCAAGCCAAAGTCAACAGTCAAAGTAAAAAACATGACATTAACGGACAAAAATCATGTGTTCGTGGGTGTTACCTGGGTAACCAGCTGTCAATCAACTGTAGTTCTGTTTTAGGTCACTGATGCGCTGCAGTCGACTTCATGACGTCATGAGTTTCAGCTTAATACAGCTACAGTGCCTAGAAGAATTAGTGTGTCGTACTCCGTAAGATGTCCCTCACGGTTTTGTGACCAATCGTCATGAAATGACAGAGGGCGCTGGTATCGGAAGTTACGTTAGGATACAGTGCCTAGAAGAAATATTTAGGTAATCCACATTCCTTCTAAAACATAACACGTCTTCGTCTAAATCGCCGCTCTTTTCACTGTAAGCAACACGAATTTAGTTTCCCGCTTCGCTCACATTAAGAAAGAGGGAAGGGAAGGCGATCGCAGCGCCATCTACGAAGGAGACAAATTTCGGTATCCACGCCAATAATTGCGCATGCTAGGCGCTCCGCACACTTTACCTTCTAGACGCTATACCCATCGTAAAGATGACTGCATGCTATTGCGCATGAATTTCTGCTGGAAAGCAGTCATAACAATGATGGCTATTACGTAGTGTTCCCTTCGCTGTATATCACACTTTATGGCATTTAAAAGGAGAACGACTAATTAGTTTTTCCAATTTTTAAGTGGGGAGAGGGGGGCACATGCCCTACTGTGCCTTCCCCATGTTACGCCTGTGTGTATGCTACATTAATAATTTCCTTTTTTTAAGGGTAAAAATAGTTTACAAGGACTGCATAGAATTATCCCATTTAGACAGACTCCATGAACACCCACTTCTTAATTTTTACCTTATTAAACTTTTTACTTAAGGTGCAAAACAATTTTCCTCTCTTCACTGCAAACCCATTTGAATAGCAAATTTAATCACATAATTATTATAAAGTGAAGAAAAGTAAAGAAAAATGTTATAATTATTTTTCTTTAAAAGAATGTCATCATAAACATTCAGGTTTTGTATATTTACTTCTGTCCAGTTGATTCATTTTGTTTATCGTATCACAGGCAAAAGTTTTTTTAGGAATGATTTTTATAAATGGATCACAGTTGGTATATTATTAGAAAGTAGACCAATTTTTAAAATAGTAATCGCCTTTGTTGTATTATTCTGTTTTGAACTCATTAAAAGGCTTTTCAAAGCCACACTCTGCAACTAAATGGAAAATATTATTTTGATCCCATGTTCTTACCAAGAAATTTAGTCACTCATTGCTGAAAAATGAAGTACATTATTAAATAAGTTATAAAGTTTTTAGGTTACTGAATTTCAAGACCTAATTGGATTATTGGAATGCAAATTATAAAGCCGATGTCTCATTGAAAAAATATTTCCCCCTTTTTTTCCGGTAAGGTTTTGAGGGGCAAAACATTTTTTTTAATGTTTACTTTATACTGTAAGTTGATGTTTCAGTGATTGTAAACTGCATATTGGTCTCCAGTGTTTTGGCATAATGTAACCCATGTATGACTCTAAAACTTCCGAAATATCTAACATTAATGTTGACGTTAGCACAATGCAAAGCTTAACTTAAACTACGATACCCTTATTAATGAATCTTGAGCACCCCGTTCGTTCTTTTTTGGGGGAGGGTGAGGGGGTGGTGAAAGAGGTGTGTCGATTATTTCGTAAATACTTAAGTTATCTGCTTATAAAATATCGTTCAAGGAGTACACATAATGCTGACGAGCTGGGTCTGTGTCATAGAAAGATGTGCATTCTCGTCGTCCTTCCTGCCGAAAAGCGACGTGACATCCGATCGCAGCGCCATCTACCGCTTTCATGATTGCGGGCAGCAAGTTTTTCTGCGAGCACGACACACTAATTCTTCTAGGCACTGTAATACAGCGACTCAGCGAGTGTCTCTTCTCTATATATCCATCTTTTATGCTTACTACTTAGACGAAGGCCCTGAGACGAATTGACGAAAGAATATATAGCGTTTATATTCTTTGAACTGACAATCGGCTTTGCTGACAGTGAGCAGTGGCCAAGGAAACTTGAATTGGATTGGATGTATTTACGTGGACAAGAGTGAGTACAGGTGGTATTTTAATTCTTCAGCGTTTTGGGTGACGCGAAATGCTGCTTCTGAATTAGTGAAAGTAATGGGGGAAAGTGTTTTTTTTTTGTTGGGTTTGGCGTGAAAGTGTGAGAAGGTTGATTACGAAGTAAAATTTGGATCATTGTTGAGCTTTTGTGTAGTCAATCATTTCAAGGACATAGTATGTTTTGTGTGAAGACACTTAGGCTTAACATGACTGCGTTCGCTGCTGAAGCGAGTGAGGTTACTTTCGAGCGCTTAAAAAAAGGTAAATCGGTTTATCAATTTTTTTTTTTTTTTGTATGGAAATTCTTTCCCCAGAACTGAAGATTGTATTGATACCACTGTTAGCAAGATCCATCCAAAAATAGAAAAGTTTTAAGAGAGATACCGTAAAGTTGTCAAGTTTTTTTTTTTTTTATCAGAAAGTCGTTCTGGTGTATGTATGGATTGTATGGGTATATAGAAAAACTGTTAATTCAAAGTCCTCGGAACCGAAAATTAACTTGGAATTTTGAATGATTTACTGTCTCGGTAGTTGATCGTGTTATGTCTTGAACTTGGCTATTTTATGTAATTGATCTTTATCTCGTATTTTTTAATTTATCTGCATCTATTATTATTTTCTTAATTGATCTTTATCACTTATTTCATTAAAAAAAACAAACCCTGGGGCATTCAGTGGATTTATCACCACCAATTCGGACGAAATGTTACCTTCCGGCTGCTCCAAAATATGGGGATGGAAGATGATATATAAATGTGAATTTACTTACTGGGCTTTAAAATTGCTGTGGATTGCAATTCTGCAAAACTTCTTAATTGGAGTGGTATTTGAAAACTTAAAACTGCTTTTTATCTGATACCTTAGTGAATTTTTCAAAACAAATAAAATAAATCTGGAGGTCAAATACTCAGCCTGAACTTTAGGAAACTTGCAGCTATTTTTATTTCAGTTCGTTTTGAATATTGATCAATTGAAGCACCAATTTTCGAAATGGGGTTTCATATCTAAGAACATGTTTTGCATGTTGTGTGGTGAAATGAAAGTACATGGACTAATAATGTATGATGCTACATGTTTCTAGAGATTTTATTTTTTTATAATAACCTTCAGAGCATATGCTTTTCAAAATGGGACAGTGTAGCCATCATGATTTAATTTTATATGGAGATTTCAAAAGATTTTATTGATTATGAATTATTCCTTTTTGATAAATGGCGACAGGTTATTGTTACATCGTAAAGCGTTGTGAAAGTGACAAAGGAAGTGAATAATATGGATTAAAGGTTGCCCTTAAAAGGACCTTTTATGAATGTACATTGTGGCATATGTGTGAAATATTTATTATGACAGAAGAATAAGTTTTCCTCATGAATATGAAACTGTCTACCTAGCAGAATAAAAGCAAGAAAAGTTTTATCTGCCAGGGAAAAACTGCCTGATTGCACGAATCAGGACTTCAAAGCAATGTTCTGAGAAAAGACTGCAATTCCGTTGGAATAAATATTCCATAAGTCTGCCAAGTACATTTTGTGGTTGCCCTGTGTTAATTATTATTTCAGGGGATGCCAATTGCTCTGTTATTTAATCCACCATGAAATAGTTTTCCTCATCCTTCCCAACTTCATTAAAGAACGTTTTCCAGTTTCACATATAACAGGAGCAGAGATCAAAAAAATAAACTTATGTTACACAGGAGCAGAGACGGAAAACTAAGTTACGTAAGTAGCTATAACGCATTTCACTTGAAAACGGGAAGAGCGGAGTAGAGGTGAAGTGGTACCGTGGCGCCATCTATGAGCGGGCCACTTTTGGAAGTTAAGCCTTAAAATGAATACATTTCAGCAATAGTTTTTGTTAATAGAAATATTGCATGAATTTTCTATCACAGGAATGCATTTTGAATTTTTCAAATATAAGTTGTATAAGATTTTGTTGAAATGCACATTTTGTGTGCTGCACCCCTCCCTATCAAATAGGTAGCAAAATGTAACAATTTGCCTTTAATAAGAGCACTGCAAACTTATTTCAGCAACTCATCTTTTTACATTATTGCCCACACTATATCACGAGGCTCATCTCTGTGGGATAAGAGAAAGCTGTATGTGTCATTTAGGAAGGTTGATTTGACAGACTGACTGAGAAAATGCTAGTGATTATTTATTCATTGTAGATGGGATTAATGATATCAGATTTATTAACTTGACTTGTTTTTTAGTAGCGAAAAAAAAAATTATTTTGAATAAATAATGTCTTTATTCTTTTACATAGTTGCCATTATTATCTATGTGACCTGTTGCCATCATTCTGATAGTAAGGGAATTCCTTTTCTTTAGAACACCTCTGTTTTGGAGTCAAAACTTTTGTAATGCAGTTTCAACATCTTCAACTTCATCTGTTTTTCCTGCGAAGTTGTTTTGAAGAGACCGCAAAAAGTGGGGTGAATTGAAACATCACATGTGGCAACTGTCTTTTTTATTTTTAAATTTGGTTGCCTGGTCTGCACACCTAGATTTTTTTATTTACCTGCATAGGCCAATAATTTACATGCCTCGGGCATTGTATTTTTCTAGCCCTGATAATGAATAAGCACACTGTATGTGGTGAAAATCTTCCAAATATGTGGTGTCAGCGTAAATAGACAAAGGCATCGCTCTTTCCATGTTTCTCTTTAATTAACACACAGCAAATGAAAAATTATCTGGACACTGCCAAAATTGAACCCCCAGATCTCTATAACTAGCAGAGTGTGTATGTTTTACACTACGGTGGGCGAAAGTTTTTCGGTTGCTGTGCAGTTAATTAAAGATAAATGTGGAAAGAGCGATGACTTTGTCTATTTTAGCACACTGTAAATATTCCTTTAACCAAGAGCTGCATAAATTTATACATGTTTAAATTAAGGTTGGACAATAGACTGTAAAAACATAGATTAAACTGCTAAGCACCTTTTTGACTTACCTGAAGTATTGACAAATAGCACTTTTCACGATCTGCTAAACGAGGAGTTACCCGGGATTAAAGTCCCAAGTATCTGAGTATTTAAGAGCATCAGAATATTCTCCGACCGCATTTTTAATCCAAGCAAACTGTGCTGCCATCTAGTTTTAAGCATATCACCAGTCTTTCGGGTATATAGTGTGGAAGGAATATTCTTCTCATAATACGTGGAAAATATGTTATGATAATTTACACAGAAATCAGACATTTCTGAATTGACTGTATTTTTACAGCTCTCAATAATATCAATCGTTCTGCTCCAGGGTGATGAAATTTTCAAGTTTTCTGAGTGATTGATATTATGTGAGAACCAGGGCGCGATTTCACCGATTAGCAACTAGCAAATAGCTAGTGAAAAATCAAATTTGCTAGTGAAAAAATTGCAGTAGCAAATATTGCTAGTAAGGTAATTTCTTTATTTAAAGTAACCAAAAATCATTATTAATCCACGAAGTTTACATAACAGTTTCTGTTATCACTTGCTAAAACAGCGACGATCAGCAATTCTCTTTCGCCAATTTTCTTTCGACACTTAATACCCATCCTCCCCATATCTTTTATCCCTTCAAAACTGTTGTAGAAGCGCATTGCATTGAAACTCCTCTCCATCGTGCCCTCATTGGTCTATTACAGAAACTGAACGTGACGTCGGCAATGGTTGCTGTGGCAACCCAGAGCTCTGGGATGGATCGGTTGTTTGACCACCTGCTCTGCCACCCTCCCTTCTTTTGCCCCACGAACTTTGTCCTCAACTCCTGCATACCCTAGCCAAGCGATCGCTTTTATTGCGTGGCATAGATAGACGCTTTTTTACGAAACGTGTTCGTGGAAGGGGTAAACGATTACGGAAGAAACTTTTGCTTTGTCTGACTTCTGGTTTTGGAAATTTTTCTTGTATTTTCAAGCTGAAATACAAATATTTATCCAGTAAAATGTTAATGAGCAATAATACTTTACAGAGGCAACACAAATAAATAAATTATGATTACGGAAAAAATCCGAATTCCGTCGACCTTTCGTTTTCTAGTTTCGTAAAGACGGAATTCCTTGAATTCGCGGAAGAATCTCATGCCTGAAAATTACAGAAAAATTTTTCAGCAGCCAACTTCCGTTTTTTCCAATTGTTCTCCACAGTTTCAAGCTAAAATGCAAACATTTATGCAATAAAATGATATTTAACAAAAAAAGCGGACACAAAGACAGCATTGGGAGAAAAATTTGCAATTACGGCAAAATTTTCTTACTCCGTTTCACTACTGTGTTCGAAAGTTTTGAAGCACGAAATTTCGTCTCCAGATAGAAAACGACCCCCCTTCTTTTTTTTTTGTCATCAGAATGATCTAACTGATGACAAAAAATAAATAAAGCGGTATTCCGCGAATCCCTGTAAGAATCTCGTGTATATCATAAAAATAATAGCAAAAGAAAAATTTGTAGAATCCGTAGTTTTGATAGTGAGTTCCGTAGTCAGACAACTAATTCCGTAGAAACTACGGCATTGTGTGGTAGTTGGCAGATATGAAGTGTGTAGAAGTTTAGCAGAAATTTGTGCGATACTTCCACTTAGTACTGCATGTTGTGAGGTGGGATTCAGTTATTTAAAAAGAATACAAGGGGATTGGAGGAACAATTTGTCTGTTGAAACTTTAAATGCTCTGATGACAATTGAAATACTGTAGAAGGGCCACAAGAAGAGATTTTTAATGCACGGTCAGCAGTTATAAAGTGGTATGATGACAAAGTCAGACACCCTGAGTGTAAACCATATGGGAAGAAATCTGAATTAGAATGTCAGTGAAATATATTCATGTGGTATGAGAATTTGTTAGAAATTAATAATAAAGATAGTCACTAAACTTATCTAAGATTCTATTCATTATTCAAAAAGGTAAGGCAAAATATTTATACACATATTTAAATTTCTGTGTAACTTTATTAGAAAATAAGTTACGATGTGATTTAGTTTTACTTGCTAGTCATGCAAATGTTTTGCTAGCAAACTATTTGGTCACTAGCAAAATTTGCTAGTGAGCAAAAAAGATGAAATCTTGCCCTGGTGAGAACAGTAAAAATACGGTCAATTCAGAGATGTCCGATTGCTGTGTAAATTATGACATATTTTCCATGTATTATGAGAATATTTCTTTCACACTATATAGCAGAATTAACTTTAGCACATTGGCTTTCTTCAAAATGCCATCACTCCAGCTGAATCAAGCAGGCCGCATGAAATAACCTTCGTATTTTTGGATAGCTCTTAAGATATTTAACAACACCAATGGTGCAGTTGGCTGATTGTGAGCTTCATGCATGTTTATGTAAGCAATAGCTGTGAGTTGGATTTTTGGTCAACACCTGTCCAAATCAAAGGTTTTCCCTGAATGCAACGTGAATGTATAAGTGGATCCCAAAAAACTGCCTCTTTCACAGCATTGAGCAGGCCACCCAGTGTGGTGAATTCCTGGCCAAGAATCCTAATGGAGGATTCATTCAGTGGCAAATGATCTTGGTGATCTGTAACTGCCATACAGAGAAGATGAAAATATTTAATGAGCCGACAAGTTATCTAACCCTTTTTGGAATAGCATATAAAGTTTTCAGTAACTACCAGGAAAGGACTCTCAGGTGATGTACAGGTTGTCCGAAAAATAACTGTGCACTGAAAGTAACACCATGTCGAACTGTTCCTACAGGAGGTGTTGGAAATGGGCCCCACCAACAACCACACATGTTTGCACACTCTTCTGCATGTTCGTGAAGACCTTTCTCAGGGTATGTGGTGTGATATGTTGGATGTGGGTCGTTATTGCATCCTGTAGCTTTCGAAGTGTATGCGGATTACCTGGTTACACCTTCCTCTTTAGTGCTCTCCACAGAAACAGGTGGAACATGCCTCATCTGTAAAGAAAGTCACGTCCAGAATGATCTCACCTTCTTCAGACAGGAACTCATGGAACTACCTGCGGTACCGAACTCTGGCCTCATCTATTTTTTTCAGCTGATGCACAACACTTCGTACAGGTGGAAACGCAACTTTCTTTTCAGAATATCATGGGCTGTACTCTTTGGCTTATTAGCTTGTTGTGACAGCCACCTCACGGATTTGTGTGGATTTCTGTACGTCCTCTTCTGCTGTGGATGGCCTGCAGGGGCATTCAGAATACTGCCAGTTTTTCCCAAAACTTCACTAGGAGCTGACATACTGCATTATGGTAGGGGACATTTTCATCATGAAATTTCCTCTAACGAACTATTTTTGTACTTCGTCCATGTACTTGTCGTCATGGTGAAGACAAGTTCCACGAAAAACACTGTTCAACTGTCAACACCGTTGCCCTTGTGCTAAAGCGAGTGATCAATTGATGCATCTGCCTCTGTCAACCAAGTGCCCAGAAATTACAGCTACACACACCTTGAGGTGGGAAGACGTGGAGGTTACCAGACACAGAGCACTTCCAACTGCGCCAAAATGGCAATCCACAGGAAAAAATTGCCGAGCAAAAAAAATTTTCACTGCAAAAAATGCTGTTTTAAACGGTGAGTCGAATGAAGCTTTTTTAAGGTCTATTCGTAATTTGGTGAAAACAACGCTTAATCAACAGTACCGTACCACCAATCCCAAAATTTCGGAATGCTTTTCACTTACCTTCTAATTTGTTGTTTTTTCAGCAAAAGTGACTAAAAAACAATTTTCGCGATGTAGGAAATAAAATTGTTTTTGCTTATGGAGGAGGAGTTTTGTTGTCTTCACGTGGTATGTAGGAGAAACGATGCTGTACGTTTTATGAAATCCTGATGAAGATTGCTTACTGTTGTTAGTGTGGTGGTCTTTCGGAGTGCTGTGCAATTGAGATTGTTTATATGTCATTCCCTGCTCTTTGGGATAGCGCAGTTATTTCATTTCGGGCGAGGTGCGCGATTACGTAAATACAGCGTAAGGTCAGTCATTAACTATTTCGTTGATGCGAAGGACAACTGAAAACAGCTCTCCCGTGGCAGGATACAATGGTTCTGTTTCTAAAGGATTCATAGGTATTCAGAGATGCCAACTTTTACGGTTTTACGGAAGTCACCCGAAAAAACTACGGAAAAGCCCTCACAAGATCCCTGCACGCGATTTCTATTTTTTTATCGTCTTTTGGTCGAAAAACGCACTTTACAGATAGTCCATTATGTGCCTTCGATGTTCTGACTTCCCCCGCCAACGAAGGCGAAGTCTGTCACTTGATTCCCCATACAGCCATTTGAGAGTACAGTGCGCAAAAGTAGAGAGGGAATTCAGCTCAGCGCCTTTTGCCAACTCTATATATTGATTGCATGTGGCTTTGTGCTTGCGAAAATTTCGGTGCAAACGTTTTAACCTTTTTCACTTGACTGTCTGTCGGGTGATACCCGACATGAAATCGCCGAATAGCTCACCCGCCACTCCGATGACGCCTCTATAGCTCTCATGTCGGTGGTCGCGAGATATTTCTTTTTCGTCGAATAGGTCGGGTGTCACTCGCCATGCCGATGCCGCCCCTATAGCTTGCATGTTGGGGCTCGCAAGACGTTCCTTTTTCACCGGATAAAGAAAAAGAAACGTCATCTGCGAGTCGGGTGTCACCCGCCATGCAGATGACGCCTCTATGACTAGAATGTCGGCACTCGCAAGGAATTTTGTTTTCACTGAATAGCTTGGGTGTTATCCGCGACGCCTCTATAGCTCGGATGTCGGCGCTAGCGAGGAATTTCTTTTTCGCTGAATAGGTCGGGTGTCATCCGCCACGCCTCTATAGCTCGGATGTCGGGGCTTGCGAGACATTTCTTTTTCGCCGAATATCTCTCGTGTCGAGTGTCACCCTCCATGCCAATGATGCCTCTATATCTCGCAGGTTGCCGCTTGTGAGACATCTCTTTTTCGCCAAATAGCTTGCGTGTCGAGTGTCATTCGCCTCGCTCATTACGCCTCTATAGCTCGTGGGTCGGGGCTAGTGAGACATTTCTTTTTCGCCGAATATCGCACGTGTCTGGTGGCACCCTTCATGCCGATGATGTCTCAATAGCTCGCATGTTGGTGCTCGCAAGACATTTCTTTTTTGCTGAATAGGTCGGGTGTCAGCCGCCACGCCAATGACTCCCCTATAGCTCGCGAGACGTTTCTTTTTTCACCGGATGAAAAAAGAAACGTCATCTGTGTGCCCCGCCATGCCGATGACGCCCCTACGGCTCGCATGTAGGCGCTCGCGAGGAATTTCGTTTTCGCCGAATAGGTCGGGTGTCATCCGCCACGTCTATGACGCCTCTATAGCTTGTATGTCGGGGCTTGCTAGACATCTTTTTCGCCAAATATCTTGTGTGTCAGGTGTCACCCTCCATGCTAATGATGCCTCTACAGCTCGCATGTTGGCGCTCGCGAGACATTTCTTTTTCGCCAAATAGCTTGTGTGTTGGGTGTCATCCTCTGCTCATTACACCTCAATAGCTTGTGGGTCGGGGCTAGTGAGACATTTCTTTTTCGCCGAATATCGCACTTGTCGGGTGGCACCCTTCATGCCGATAACGCCTCTATAGCTCGCATGTCGACGCTCGCGAGACCTTTCTTTTTTTGCTGAATAGGTCTGGTGTCAGCCGCCACGCTGATGATGCCTCCTATAGCTTGTATGTTGGCGCTGGCGAGCTAAAGCTGAGCTTTCACTGCCAAGTTGTGGCCTCTACTGCAGAGAAGAACAAAAAAAAAAAAAAAAAAAAGATGCCAGTTTTGTGTGAGTATGGGTGAAAAGTTATTTGAGTGGAAAGGGTTAATTTAGATTAAACCGAAACGTAGCAGTGAAACAGCTATGACAACAAAAAGAACAAAGTTAGATAAAACGTTTCGTCAAGTGTATATCGCGGTATGTATAGTAAAGAATGGCTTTTTTATGAAGCATCTAAAGTTTTGCTGAATCACGTTTTATAAGCCGAACAATTAAACATTTTTGTAAAATAAATTATTAATAATAGAATCCTGCTATGGTTACAAATTTTTTGATCTATTTGAAAACTAAAACGTTTGCATATATATGTGTGTGTGTGTGTGTGTGTGTGTGTGTGTGTGTGTGTATTTTAATGCAAGATGTTTTAAATATGAGTAGGGTGCATCTATTTCCAAACATTTTTTGCTTAAGAGTTTGTTCTATCTACTAATATTTTACCTGCTCTAAAAAAGGTTTTCTTACACCAAAAATGTATTTTATCTGCCCCAAAAATGTCTTTCACCTGCTCCAAAGACACATTTTGCTGCTCCAAAAATGTATTTTACCTGCTCCAAAAATGGTTTTGCAACTTTCCATCACTGTATACTTTGGGGAACGGTGAATCTAATGTAAGCATCCACTGTTTGTTAAACGGTTAACATGGTGAGTTTGGTAAGAGAACGTGAAAGTGATTGTTTTCTGCATCTGCTAATTTCGTCTTCCGAGTTGTGTTTCTTGCAAGAAAAATCACAAGATTTCAGTTGGAATGAGTGCTCAGAATCGTTTAGACGATGGACTGAGGTGGAGAGCCATCGGCAGGCTCTCAATGGTTGCAGGTTTTATGAAAGGTGGTTGGTATCCAGTTTATGGCACCAATTCCAAACAATAGGTAACATTACTAGGAGGCGTGGCTAAGGCTGTTCAAGAGCCACGACACCTGCGGAGGATCGTTATGTGGCATTAACTTCCAAACGCCATAGACGGTCAACGGCTAGAGACCTCTCAGGACCTCGCTGATGCAACTGAAACAACAATTTTGAGGCAAACTGCATACAGATGCCTAGCAGAAAAGGCCCTTTATGCCCGTCGACCAGTGGTGTGTGTCCCCCTCGCCATATTGCATAAGAGAGCCCATTTTTCGTGGAGCCAAACATAGCTTTCATGGACACAGCAAGATTGGGGCTGTGTACTTTTCTGTGATGATTCTAGATTCAGTACACAGTGATTCTTGACGAGTCTTCATCTGAAGACAGTGTGGGGCCTGCTATCATTCCTCCAACATAAGGGAAATCAACTACTTTGGTGGAAGTGGAATCCTTGTGTGGGTTGGCATCGTGTTGGACATCTGTACACCACTGAACGTCTTTGATGGGGACACTGATCGCACCAGCGCTATAGGAACGAGTTCCTTGAACCTTATGTGAGGCTTTTCTGGTGAGCTGTCGGACTGAACTTCATTTTTATAGACGATAACACGAGGCCACACAGAGCTCAGCTTGTCGATGATTTTCTGGAGGAAGAAGATATTCGCCATATGGTGTGGCCAGCGAAGTTGCCGGACCTAAATCCTATAGCATGTTTGGGATGCTCTAGAAAGAGCCATTGCATGACGTCAACCCCCTCCCAGGATCCTCCAGGTGTTAAAATCAGCACTTTTAGTAGAATAGGATTTGTTGCCACAAGCTGTTATCAACAATCTCATTTACAGTATGAGGGCTCGTTGTGCGACACTTAAAGCTGTGCAGGGAGGCCACACTCCCTATTAGCCGGACTGTTTTCGTGATATGATGAATCATGTTTGGACGGTTTTTGGTCTAATTTGCATATTGCACGCAATTTGCCTCCTGTTCATTTAGTTATGCTGTTATTGCATGTCTCGTAGTATGAGGCATCTATGTACCAAATTTCGTTGCAATAAACCATTTATTTTTCAAGATATCACAAAGTGTTTTGTGACCTTAATTTTGGACATCAGTGTAAAGGATGTAGAATCGTCTGCAGACTTGGAATGCAGCTGCTTGTAGTCAGTTGACGGAAGTTTATGCAGAATTCCTGGTGATATTTGAATTTTGGAATGTCAAAGACCCGAAAATTAGTCCTTCCTCTGCAAACCAAGGCAAAAATTACTTTGCACGAACTTGGATTCAGTGGTCGTAAAATTGCTGTTAAATGTGGCTGTGATCATTCCACTGTCTTGCGCACCAGTAAAAGTGTTGCAGAAACTGAATGTGTGTGAGAAACAAAAAGAACAGGTCAACAAAGCAGGGATCGCATTCCTCCTAAAATTCCTAAAATTCCTAATATTTTGTGACCCTCCTTAAATTCCTAAAATTAGACCTAAAATTTGCTATTCATCCTAAAATTTTCGTAAGCTTATTTTTATTAAAAACACAACCGTTATTAACGCCAATAAATTTACCATTACGGTAAGGTAAAAAGACCTGTTATTGTAGAAACACAGCCTATATGCTGTGCTGCTGAAGGGAGGGAAAAATGACGCCATCGAGATGCACTTGCTTCGGGGCGGGCGTTCCATTTTTTTGCCTTCGAACAGTTTTCGAGAGTAACAAGAGATCTAAAGGAAAAGGGGAGGGGTCATTTTCACCCCTGGTTTGCGCTTTGCAGACGAACTCCGTGGCACGCAGAAGATCGTACTTTATTTTTGTACATGCCTTGTGGAACCTCCTCTTTCTGCTGATGTTTTGTTATTGTAAACCGCAGGTGGGTGGAAGCAAAGAGGAAACATGTGGTCTCCTTCCGTAACCTCCGGTAATGACGATGGGATGGTAGCTGAGTATTATCTTGGCTGGCAGTAGAGCACGTGATCATTGACCTTCGATCATGCGTCGGCGACAGCGACCTTCGATGCGCAATATGTCTCGGCTCCGACTCGCTTTGACTGAACTTGCGTGAGATGCGTATGATAGTTTCTGGTTTTACGTCTTTTATGGTGTTCTCTGTGCTGTGTGCAGGTTCAGTTCTCTAGTGGTGACCTGCTTTTTTTTTTTTTTTTTTTCATATCTTCTGACATCCTCGCAGCCAAATTTCGGGAAGTTGTCTGGTTTTGCAATATTGGAACGTGTTTTTGTACTTCCCTTTCATTTTCTGGTTAGTAATACAAGTGTTTAAGATGCCTAAATCCAAAACGAAATTTCAAGATGCGTGGCTCGCCAAAGAATTGGACGGAGTGAAGTTGAAAGAATGGTGTTCTGCAACTGAAACAATATTTTCTGCTAAGTGTATATTGTGTTCAGAAATTTTCAACATTTCTAATAGTGGCTTTTCACAAGTAAAAGCGCATCATAAAGGAAAAAAACATTTGCAGAAATTTCAAAGTAAATTTCAAAATAAGTCCATCCTGAAAGCCTTTGGAGGACGGGATCTTCAGCCCAAAACAAATATTAGTGAAGTACTGAGTCATGATCTACAGTTGGCTAAAGCCGAAGCATTATGGGCCATGAAAGTTGCTAAGGACAATATGTCTTTTGTTTCATGCACTGAAACAGTTGAACTTTTCAAAGAAATGTTTCCTGATTCTGCTATTGCAGCCAAAATGCAACTTAAAGAAAAAAGTTGCTTATGTGATATCACATGGATTGTCAAAATATTTTGAAGAGGATTTGAAAAAAGACATTGCATCTAGTAGCCCAGGAAAGGTTACTATAGCATTTGATGAAACTACAAATACACAAGTGAAACGGCAGTTGGATGTGTATCTCAGGTACTGGTCTTCAGAAATAAATTCAGTTTCTTGCCGATACCTAACAAGCGTTTTTCTGGGTCATGCAACAGCAGATATTTTGCTAAAAGAAATTCTTGATGTGTTATCATCCTTCAATATTTCGTTGAACAGAATTATTTGTGTATCCATGGACAGCCCAAATGTAAATAAGTGCTTTTTACGCAAATTCAATGAAGTTGTAAAACAAGAAACAGGCCAGAAATCTTTGGAACTAGGTTTTTGCAACCTGCATGTTGTTAGTAATGCATTTAAAATTTTTTTGACAAGCTTAAATATAGATTTTGACGAATTTGCTACTGATATGCATTACTTTTTAAAGAGTAGTGCTGCAAGACGAGAGGATTATAAATCTGTCGAGGATATAACATTGGTCACTGCCAAATTTCTTTTGCGTCATGTCAGCAACAGATGGTTAACCGTTGGTTCTGTAGCCCAGAGGCTCTTAGATCAATGGCTAAATATTACAGAATATTTTTTAAACTTCTTGCCATCTCAAAAAATATTTGAAAAACAACTGCGCAATTCGGCAAGGTATAAAAGAATTCACTGTTTCCTGAAAAATGAGCTTACTCCTTGCTATTTAGCATTAATTTCATTTTCACACCAAAATTTTGAAAAGTTTTCATTATGTTATCAGAGTGAAGAACCAAAAATACACCAGTTATATTCTGATTTAAATACTTTAATGAGGAATGTTATGGCTCAGTTTATCCAAGATGATGTTATAGCAGGGAAATTTGGAGAAGACCTAAAAGAATGTAGATTTTGAAAACAAAAATTCATGGAAAAAACTAGGGGAGTTAGAAGTTGGTATGAAGACAAAAAATCTCCTCAGGAATGTTCAGGAGACCAGGCAGAAATTATTTCTCTTAGATGTAAGATCATCACTAATTGCAACCACAAAATATTTAAAGTCAAATTTGCCATTCTGCAATCAAAAGCTAAGAGACATAGAAGTTTTAAAGGTAAAAGAACCAAAGAAAGAGTCAACTCAACTTTCAGTCACTGAAGGACTTTCGGAAATAACCAGAATTTCAAGTGTTTTGCATCTTTCTGAGGAGCAAATTGATAGAGTAAGAGAAGAGTGGAAACTTTTAAATTGCGATAAGCCAACTCTAGATGAACTAGTGAAATTTTCAGAGGAAGGGCATATTCCAGTGCGGATTGATCATTACTGGCGTAATATATTTAGTATTAAAGACTCTAGCGGAAAAGAAAAATACTCAAATCTTGCTAAACTCATAAAGTCAATTTTAGTTTTACCTCATGGTAATGCTGATGCAGAAAGGGGATTTTTGGTTAACACTGCTCTGTTAAGGAAGGACAAGGCTAACTTAAAAGACTCAACTATAACATCATTAAGAATAGTTAAAGGGGCCATTAAACACTATGGATGTGTAAGTAAAGTTCCCATAACAAGAAATTTGTTAAATAGTGTTTGTGATTCACATAAATTTTATAAAGAGTATGTTGATAAGCTGAAGGAAGAAGAATAAAAAAAGGTAAAAGAAAGGAAGCAGAAAGAGAGGGAAAATAAGGAAAAGCAGCTAGAGAAAAAAAGAAAAGCTGAGTTTGATGACAAAATAAAAGAAAATGATGCAGAAATAAATAGACTTAAAAACGATAAAGAAGCCTCCCTAGCAGTAATTCAAGAGGGAACAGAAAGAATGAGAAAAGCTGTAGAAAAACAAAATACTGTTGAAATAGCAGTTGCCTCTAACTTGATCATCCAAGGTTCAGCTGAAATAAAGAAAACTGAAAGTAAATTAGTTGTGGTGGAAGCAGAAAAAGATAGGCTAATCAGGAAAAGGTTAAAACAATAATATGAAAAAAGTAATTCAGTGAACAATTGTACATAGTTCTTGGTTTTCAATTACCTTTTTAGGATATTATAGTTTAATGTGAAACCTGAAAACTTTACTGTGAAAATCGTGAATTGCTTCTGGTTCAACAGCATATTAATGTTCAAAGTGAAACTTGAATGTGGTAAATATACTTGAATATTATTATATTTGCACTTTTAAGGTATTAACCTCTTGCAAAGTGCGCATAGTTTACGTGCAATTCATAAATGAAAAAACCATGAGGAATAATCACTCACCATAAAGATCATGGTAACCTCCAATGAACCAAACACTTCCAACACGTCAATTCATCGTGATGTAACTGGGCTTCCACAGGTTTACAGACCTCTTGCTTACGCTTCTTATTTTCGGGTGTGAAACATCGTTTTTTTTCCTTTGCCTTATAGTATGTTACTATAATGCTTGTCAATTCGATAAAAATCATACATACAACTCATTCATACAATTCAAGTAAAAACTATGTACATAAACCTTACATTCACAGGTGATTAAACCTTAGTCAACTCTAATTATGGAACTCCTCCTTCTGTTTCACAACCTCTGCTACTCCCACTGCAATTGTCACACCCATTCAGCCCCGCACATCCAATCCTCTAGTACTTTCGACAGATCCCTGTCATCTTCAGGAGGCAGGTGTGTCTCATCCGCCCACCGCAGCTCAAGTGAGCAGAGCCATCGAGGCCTGGGCTCCAGTCGCTATCTCTGAATCGTTGTGTTAAACGAACAATGGAAAGCCATAATAAAAATTGAACAGCAGCGTAAAAAGAAAGAGAGAAAAAAGAGCAGCAGGGACAATAGATGGCGCCAGAGACACAACGATTCAGAGATAGCGACTGGAGCCCAGGCCTCGATGGCTCTGCTCACTTGAGCTGCGGTGGGCGGATGAGACACACCTGCCTCCTGAAGATGACAGGGATCTGTCGAAAGTACTAGAGGATTGGATGTGCGGGGCTGAATGGGTGTGACAATTGCAGTGGGAGTAGCAGAGGTTGTGAAACAGAAGGAGGAGTTCCATAATTAGAGTTGACTAAGGTTTAATCACCTGTGAATGTAAGGTTTATGTACATAGTTTTTACTTGAATTGTATGAATGAGTTGTATGTATGATTTTTATCGAATTGACAAGCATTATAGTAACATACTATAAGGCAAAGGAAAAAACGATGTTTCACACCCGAAAATAAGAAGCGTAAGCAAGAGGTCTGTAAACCTGTGGAAGCCCAGTTACATCACGATGAATTGACGTGTTGGAAGTGTTTGGTCCATTGGAGGTTACCATGATCTTTATGGTGAGTGATTATTCCTCATGGTTTTTTCATACTTGAATATGATAATAACACGTGAAAAGATAAGAACTGAACATTAGAAGTAAATCATACTTAAACTTTAGACATTAGACGTTATGCAAAAAATTTGGGTGTGAACTTCGACCATATATACTAATGGACTGCACATTGGCAATAGCTGCATCAAAGCCGCCATGGCTCAAACATTGGGCACGTCATCATCAGACTCCAAATTTCGTGTACAAATTCTGTTATGATTACTAATTTACGCTGCAGAACTTCAGTGTTTTCGGTGTATTATGTGAATGCACCTCATATATAATGAAAACTCTTCAGGTAAGTTTACTTATGAGCTATATACATGCATGATCGTGTTGTTTACATTTTGTGATTTATAATGTGATGAACATTTGCGAAGAATTTGGAACATGCATTCCATTTTTTTTTTCTTAAGTTACTATATTTTTATATCAATAGCTGCAAGTTTCTGGTTAAGTAATTGAACTTTATTGACTTAGGTATTTAATTCGTTTCTTACCCATGAAAAATCATAGAACTTTCTTTACTATATCGGTCAGAGCAACCATAAGCACAGCAGGAGTAACCCATCTTTTTTATTGTTGTCATGTGATTTTATGTTGGAGCCAGAAATTTTGATGTCATGCGCAGTCTATCAGTATATATGGTTGAAGGGTGTGAAGCAAACTCTTTACAATGTATACAAAGTTGTTTTACTAGATGTATACAAATATACATCTAGTTTTTATTGAAATACACTCCTAAAATTTTCCTAAAATTTTCCTAAAAATTCCTAAAATTCCTAAAATTCTAACCTAAAATTTTCCAGAAGTATGCTATGATCCCTGACAAAGGCTATGTACTGAACGTGATGACCGTATGTTGATTCGTCGTTCCTTAAAGTCAATGTTTAAAACGACTACTGATTTAAGAAATGAGTGGGAGAATGAAGTAGGCATTATTGCATCTTCACATACACTTCATCCTAGGCTACAAGAAAATTGACTGGCTGAACAAAAACCTTTCCTTACTGAACATCGAAGACTCAAAAGAATTGCTTGGGCTCTGCTAAGGCGCACAAGAATTAGACTGTTGATGAATGGAAAAATATTTTCAGTGATGAAACAATTTACTATTTCCGCTAATAATGGAAATAATTATATACGTCGTCGGGCTGGTGAAAGATATAACTAAGGCATGCTGTACCCAGCCAACAATCGAGCACCTACATTCGGTGATGTTATGGTCCTGTATTTCAGCCAGTGGTGTTGGCCGTCTGCACATTGTTGATGGCACATTGAATGGATTGAAATATGTGGATATTTTGGAGTCCATCTGCACAAGACATGGGTTTGTGGAGTTTTATCTTGTAGGACGATAACATGCCGTGTCATTGGTCAACGTGGTTTAATCGAAAAGTTATAAGAAAACTTCAGTGGCCAGCACAGTTACTAGATCTTAATCCCATAGAGAATCTATTGGCGAGATTGAAGCAAAAGATCCATCAACAAGGACCCACATCTAAAACGGCATTAATTGAGTCTGTAAGGGACTGTGGCACCGTGTTATCACCAATGGACTGCTAGAGAAGCTCATTAGTTTCATGCCAAGAAGGTGCACTTTGTTACTAAGAAACCGTGGTTATGCAATTAAATATTAAAGCATATTTTGCTTGTTGGTAAGTTATTTCAAGCATCTTGCAGGTTCCAATAATGTATTGTACAGTAATTTTATGTTAAACGCATTGTACACTAATAATCTAAAGCAACTTATGGGAATTTACTAGGAAATGTTTTCATTTATAGCAAATTTTCGGAGAAAACTCTTCTCCTTCTTCAGGCTCTCTAGTTGTTGTCACTTTTTGCTTGTCACTATCATGGTTACGGTTTACCTTGACGGTTACGGTTAACCTTGACGGTTTAGGTTATTTTTCACCAAATCCTGCCAGATGTTAGGCAGGGAAAATCCTTGCAGTCATTGATGATGGAATTTTGTTTTTTCTCAATCTCTATTCCTTCTTTCAGTTTTCTTTTTTGGAAATTGCTTTGGAAACTGATTACTTTAAGGGAATTCCAATCCATGCTGTGCCCAGTTTCTCTAACATGCCTATCTAATCCAGTCTTGTTTGAGCAATTTTTTATAGCTGCTTTATGCTCAGCTATACGAGTTTCTAGTCTGCGACCTGTTTCACCTATGTAAGATAGTCCACAACTACAATTTACTTCATAAACTACTCCTTGCATTTTTAAAATATCTTCTTCTCTTTGAACTATTTTAGGGAAAAAATTTTTAACTTTGTTCTCTAAACTTGGAGCTAGCCTAATATTGTATTTTTTACTAATTCTCTTTAAAGCCTCAAATAAACCTTTGTGATAAGAAATTTTTCTAGTGAATTTTACTTCTTGCTTTTGTGGGTTCTTCTTACCATTAAAATTCAGAAGCTTCTCAATTTCTTCTTTAGGATAGTTATTTTCTGCAAGTATGACTTTAAGCTCTTCTTTATGGGCTTCTTTTTTATCTGCAGTAGAAACTATTTTATTAATTTTTTCTAAAAACTGACTTGCTACATTTTTCTTAATAGAAACTGGATGATACGAATTGAAATCCAGTAGTCTTTTAGTATTCATTGGTTTTTTATACCAACTAGTGAGAATTTTTCATCTTCATAATAGATAGTAATATCTAAGAAGTTTATTCTTCTTTCTTTTTGAAGTTCAATAGTGAACTTAAGGGAATCATCTAATTCATTGAATGAGTCTAGAATTCTTTCTGGAACAATTTCTGAGCTATCTATTATAAATAAGATGTCATCCATGTATCTGCTATATAAGCAGAAGTATGTGGGTTGTACTAGTATCTTTTCTTCTAGTTTTCCCACATAATAGTTAGCTAAGAGTGGGGAGAGTGGGGAGCCCATAGCTAGCCCCGATTTTTGAATGAAAAAAGTTTTCCCAAATTGAAAGTAGTTGTTCTGCAAAGAGAAAGTAAGCATTTCAAAAATTCCTACTAATATGTTTTTTTCCTTGTTGTGAAAAACTATTAGGTCTGCCAAGTCTTCCGCTATAAAGTCTATAAGTTGATCTATATTAATGTGAGTATACATAGACACTATATCTAAACTACCCATAATAGGAGAATCTAATTTAGGAAGAAGTTCTAGTTTTTCTTTTAGCTGCATTGAGTTTTTAAGGGATGCAGTAAAAGCAGAATTGGATGACTGGCTAAAAATTGGAGTAAGAAACAAAAATAAGAAATTTGTTAAAAAGCTGAACCTTAAAGAAGAAAAATTTTTGAAGAATAACTATTCTAGTAAAAACAAAAAAAACTGCAGTTCTTAGTCATGTGAAGGACAACACTGCTACTGGAGTTAGCCAAGAATTATTACAAGTGATAAATAAAGGAAGTAATTTCAATCTATCCAAAGAAAAAAATAAATTCAGAAAAATTGGTAATTGAATTGGAAAGCAGCTGCAGCACTTTAGAAAAAGAGGACCAAATTAAAGCAGACCTCCTCAGAAAAGATTACTACAATAGCCTTACAAAATTCCAGAAGCAAGTAAGGAAACCTCAAAAAAATTTTGATAATAGTCAATTACAAGCTCTTAAAGATTTCAGAAAAAATGAAAGTATAGTTGCTGTGAAAACAGACAAAAGTAAGTTGATTACTATTATGGATAAGAAAGATTATCTAGAAAAGATGGAAGAAGAACTAAAAAACCTATGTATGAAGAAGTAAAAGAAAACCCACTACCAGATTTGATTAAAAAAGTCTCTAAGCTTATTTCACTTCAAAAAAGAAAAACCAGCTTCCAGAAAACTATAAACAATTCTCAAAATTACAGTTCAGATTACCTCAAATATATGGAATAGTCAAACTGCATAAAGAACACCAACCAATTAGACCAATAATAGACTCAAAAACTCTATTCTTTCAAATCTAAACTATTTTTTAAAGTCACACCTTCAGAATCTTTTAAAAGAGCCACCTAACTTGATTAAAAACTCAATGCAGCTAAAAGAAAAACTAGAACTTCTTCCTAAATTAGATTCTCCTATTATGGGTAGTTTAGATATAGTGTCTATGTATACTCACATTAATATAGATCAACTTATAGACTTTATAGCGGAAGACTTGGCAGACCTAATAGTTTTTCACAACAAGGAAAAAAACATATTAGTAGGAATTTTTGAAATGCTTACTTTCTCTTTGCAGAACAACTACTTTCAATTTGGGAAAACTTTTTTCATTCAAAAATCGGGGCTAGCTATGGGCTCCCCACTCTCCCCACTCTTAGCTAACTATTATGTGGGAAAACTAGAAGAAAAGATACTAGTACAACCCACATACTTCTGCTTATATAGCAGATACATGGATGACATCTTATTTATAATAGATAGCTCAGAAATTGTTCCAGAAAGAATTCTAGACTCATTCAATGAATTAGATGATTCCCTTAAGTTCACTATTGAACTTCAAAAGAAAGAAAGAATAAACTTCTTAGATATTACTATCTATTATGAAGATGAAAAATTCCTCACTAGTTGGTATAAAAAACCAATGAATACTAAAAGACTACTGGATTTCAATTCGTATCATCCAGTTTCTATTAAGAAAAATGTAGCAAGTCAGTTTTTAGAAAAAAATTAATAAAATAGTTTCTACTGCAGATAAAAAAGAAGCCCATAAAGAAGAGCTTAAAGTCATACTTGCAGAAAATAACTATCCTAAAGAAGAAATTGAGAAGCTTCTGAATTTTAATGGTAAGAAGAACCCACAAAAGCAAGAAGTAAAATTCACTAGAAAAATTTCTTATCACAAAGGTTTATTTGAGGCTTTAAAGAGAATTAGTAAAAAATACAATATTAGGCTAGCTCCAAGTTTAGAGAACAAAGTTAAAAATTTTTTCCCTAAAATAGTTCAAAGAGAAGAAGATATTTTAAAAATGCAAGGAGTAGTTTATGAAGTAAATTGTAGTTGTGGACTATCTTACATAGGTGAAACAGGTCGCAGACTAGAAACTCGTATAGCTGAGCATAAAGCAGCTATAAAAAATTGCTCAAACAAGACTGGATTAGATAGGCATGTTAGAGAAACTGGGCACAGCATGGATTGGAATTCCCTTAAAGTAATCAGTTTCCAAAGCAATTTCCAAAAAGAAAACTGAAAGAAGGAATAGAGATTGAGAAAAAACAAAATTCCATCATCAATGACTGCAAAGGATTTTCCCTGCCTAACATCTGGCAGGATTTGGTGAAAAATAACCTAAACCGTCAAGGTTAACCGTAACCGTCAAGGTAAACCGTAACCATGATAGTGACAAGCAAAAAGTGACAACAACTAGAGAGCCTGAAGAAGGAGAAGAGTTTTCTCCGAAAATTTGCTATAAATGAAAACATTTCCTAGTAAATTCCCATAAGTTGCTTTAGATTATTAATTCAATTAAACTAGGAAGCCATTTCTCAATATGAGCTTTATTCAAAGAATTGTACACTAATTTCACGAATTCTGCTATTTTTTTGCTTTTTATGACAAGAAGCTGTACTTTTGCTCGTAACTTCACTTCTATTACTGGTAATAACATTCTGTAAAAATATTTGAATTTGGCATAAAATTTCCTATAAAATGATGTATCATATGTATTCCCGACTTTACCATTACCTGTATAAGTTGACTTCAAACATCAAAAATTGTCTTTCAGTCTACTGGTGCAGGACTTTTGACCACGATTGTATGTCTGAACCACATGTTATTGGTTGTTGCCCAGCACTTGAGAAAGTATGGCACTGCATTCAAAAGGGGCCCACTGAAATTGTACAAGAATTATGAGCTGAAAATTCTGTGTGTCCTGATAGTTTGTGTTTCTTCCTCTTCGTGGTCGGAAACTATGTGCACAAACGTTCATAAAAACTGCTGCCTGCCGGGCCCTGGTTTACAAAATAAATAAATAGCTCATGGTTATGAACTTTACAGAATAAACTGCAAGGTTATACTAATGAATGATGCTGAATAAAATAAAATAGATGTTCCAATCATAATAACAAGGTTGATAAAAGCCAGTAGAGGCTCTGAATATGAGACTACTCATAATCAGCTGATGGCAATTCTTTCTCAGATGAGAGTGAGTATTTCTCCAGTTAGCTTCTGCCAACATTATTATTTTTTAATAGTAGTGCATGCATTCTTGAAAAGGATGCATGCAATTGCATTAATACATGACCTGTTCTGGATAAAGAATGGTTTTGGCAATTCATTTTTCATTGGCATTTCTGATTTTATATGGCAAACAATATTTAAATTCATCTCAAGCAATGGCTCTTCATTAATTAGCAAAGTACCTCAATTGCTAGAATGCCATCGTTGCACGATATAAGATGAAATTCAAATTTAACGATGAGAAATTGACTTATTTACACTGAATCAAAAGCTGAAAGTCAAAATCACATCACTAGATCTTTCTTGCTGGCTCCCAGCGCATCCTCAGGTGAATTCTAAAACAGGTATCGTAAAAATTTGAAAAAGAGTCCACCGTGGAACATCGCTTTTGTTTATATACATCGCATTCAGCTCCCGAATGACTTCAAAAAATGTCGCCATACTCTGACTTATGATTGTTGTCTTAATTGTTATTGGGCGAGTTCCGAAATAAAGTTCGAGTTATTGGTTTATTTGCTTCTTGTTGGAAATTAACTGCATCCAAGTTGGAGGTATGAATCTGGGTACTTCATCGTTACAACATTTATCAGCGTTATTGACGATGTGTAAACTCTCCGCTAGCAAAGTCGCATTTTTTGTTTTTGTGAGAAGAAATAACTCTTGCCTCATTCCACAGAGGAATGTGAGCTCCCTGGTTAACTAATCTTGCAAGTGCTGTAGAGTTTGAATGTGTTTTGACACTGTACTTGTGTTCCGCAATACAAAAGTTCAAATTCCTTATGGTGGATCCAATATAAATTCGATCCATGTCAACAGTATCCAGGGCCTGTAAAGATATTTTGTAAACTCCGAATCTGCTATTACTCGGAATTGGGTCCCGATCTTTTTTAATAGTTGACATTAGGTTGTTTGTTTTAATTCCAAATTCCAAGTTGTATTTTTTACAGGAAGATTTAAGTATATTCATAACTTTTGGAATATAATCCACTGACCCAATATATTTGCATTGACTGGATTCTTTAGTTAATGTAGAAAAGTTTGTGTTTCTTATTTTTCGATGGATCCGGATTACAATATTTCTGGGGTACCCATATTGGTCTGCTATGGCATTTATTTCATTTAATTCTAGTCTCCTAGCAGTAACGCTTGAGCAATGTGTGTATGCTCTACGGATGAGAAACTGGAATGCAGATAGTTTATATGTATTAGGATGTACTGAATAATATGGTATAATTGCTGATGTTGCACTGGGCTTGCGGTATACTGAGAAAAAAATAATTTGTGATATAGGGTTTCTCTTCAACAGAAAGTCTAAAAGGGATAGTACAATTCTTTTCCAGTTCAACTGTAAAATTAATTGAGGTAATCTGCGAAGACATGAGTTCAGCAAATTCATATAAAGAAACGTCATGGTTCCAAAAGACAAGAATATCATCTTTGTATCGTAGATATAGGCATGGAGCTACAGGAGTAAGTTGTAAAACTCTTTCCTCTAAATCTTGTAATACAATCTCTGCCAGGAAAGGTGAGAGTGGGGAGCCCATAGGTGCTCCTTCCTTTTGTTGGTAAATGACATCTTGAAATTTGAAATAAGTTCTTTTGAAAACCAATTTCAAGGCTTCCATGAAAGCTTGAATTTCCAGATCATTCATGGTTCCCAAGGATTGTAGTTTTTCTTCTATTAACTCGTGTGCATATGTTATCGGAACACTTGGGAACAATGACACAAACCAAAATGGAGAGCTCCCTGGTACAAAGTCTTTAATTTTCTTTAAAGCTACAACAGAACTGGGTACTGAATAGGTTGAATTAGAAGTTAAAGGTGATAACAATTGTACTAGAGCTTTTTCAAGCGGTCTCAGAGGGTTAGTGACACCTGAGACAAGTGGACGAATCGAGTAGCCAACTTTGTGGATTTTTATTCTTCCGAAAAGTTCTGGGATTCTAGGTCCAATTGTTGGGTATAAAGTTCAGGTGAACGATGAAGGTAAATTACTATGATTTCTCAATCTGCTTAAAGCATTCACAGTTGCTGCTGTAGGATCTGATTTTATGACACTATGAGGAATTTTGTTTATGGCTTCTAAGACCTTAGTATGGTAATCCTTTCTATCCATAATAACGATTTTATTTGTTTTGTCGGCAGCTACTATTGCTATGTCAGGTTGATTTTTCAAGTTCTTGAGTTGAAATTGTTCCCTTGGCAAATTGTGTATTGCGGTCCCTTGTTGTACTTCTTTGTTTTAGGTTTGTGATAGCTTTTGCTATCTTGATTCTGACTGAGTCCTGATCAGAAGAAGGTAATGTACTGATGATATTTTCAACTTGAGGAATAGTTTTAAACAAATTAATATGCATCTTGGGAAAAGCGAATTTTGGGCCCCTTTGTAATGCTGAAGCTTTATAATAATTATACCATATTATTCAGCACATCCTAATACATATAAACTATCTGCATTCCAGTTTCTCATCCGTAGAGCATACACACATTGCTCAAGCGTTACTGCTAGGAGACGAGAATTAAATGAGATAAATGCCATAGCAGACTAATATGGGTACCCCAGAAATATTGTAAACCGGATCCATCAAAAAATAAGAAACACAAACTTTTCTACATTAACTAAAGAATCCAGTCAATGCAAATATGTTGGGTCAGTGGATTATATTCCGAAAGTTATGAATATACTTAAATCTTCCTGTAAAAAATACAACTTGGAATTTGGAATTAAAACAAACAACCTAATGTCAACTATTAAAAAAGATCGGGACCCGATTCCGAGTAATAGCAGATTTGGAGTTTACAAAATACCTTTACAGGCCCTGGATACTGTTGACATAGATCGAATTTATATTGGATCCACCATGAGGAATTTGAACTTTCGTATTGCGGAACACAAGTACAGTGTCAAAACACATTCAAACTCTACAGCACTTGCAAGATTAGTTAACCAGGGAGCTCACATTCCTCTGTGGAATGAGGCAAGAGTTATTTCTTCTCACAAAAACAAAAATGCGACTTTGCTAGCGGAGAGTTTACACATCGTCAATAACGCTGATAAATGTTGTAACGATGAAGTACCCAGATTCATACCCAGGGCTTGACAAATATGTTCTAGATCTAGGAGCCAGCTCCAAAATATAGGTGCCAGGTGAAACAAAGTCAATAACGCATGAACACATGTTTGGTTATGACGCTGGAACGAAAGTGGTAAACCATATTTGTTGTCATTTTTTTCTTATTACCCAAACCACTTATTGCAAAATAAAGTTCCAATTTGCTTCATAATATTCTTTTTATATTCTTTCAGTAGACGATCTCAAAAAATTTCAATTTCGTTAAAATATTATTTGCGGAAGTCATATTTTTTACATATTAATTTAAAGTGCCATTTTTTTTTCTTCGTATAATTTGTAAACCATAAAATTCAGAATTTTTTTGTTTGTTTGTGATATCCACAAGGGAATCCAAAGGCTGTGAAAAAAAATGCCACGTATAATCCGCTTCGGCATATGATCTGTAGTTCGTGAAATTCTGAGAAAAGCAATTTTTTCCTTTGCATAATCTGCAGTAGCATGTCGCAGAACATGATATTAAAAAAAAAACAAAAAAAAAAACATTCCTTACCTGCCAACAGCCTTGTTACTAATAACTATGGCATACATGGACTATTTTATGAAATAATCCATCTCTTTGTAAAAAACAAATATGTGCCTCAACAAAATATTACAACAAACAAGGACTCTAATAAAACAAACTTAACACGTGTGAAGCACAAAGTTTTTTCCTCAGCGAGATTGGAAACTTCCACCAGTAAACATCAGTAAGATGCGTTAAGGATTCCACGATGCTTGACAGACAGGAAATCCAAGCAAGTGAACGCGCAGTGCACGAACCTCCACTTACCACATGATCATACTGCCCCTAAAATTGCAGTTTAAGGAGAAGATGAGACCCAAAGAACGGGGAAAGAAAAGATGAATATTTTTAACTGGTGAAAAATCAAAACGGACAGCAAGAATGCGTACTACTGTCAGTTTGTCTTTTATTGACTCTGCAACTTCACAGCACCACTGCTTAATTTTTTCTTTGTGCTGATATCATTCTCTCCCTACTTCTTCATTGTCACTTTTCTTTTCTTGTTTTTTATGCCCTCTGATAAAAACCATCAGTCTGAGGACCATGAGTGCATGATATCAAAGCTTCAACTATTTTAGATAAATGGTGTAACTTCGGGAATATTAATACTTTTGAACACCATGCATAAATTTTTAAAAAATTTCGTCACTTCCAATTTCGGGAATTTCCTTCTTCCTTTAACAAGATTTAACAGCGCTGGAGAGTGGGAACATAGCAGGGGGGGTTCGATTACGGGAAATCCGTCCGGTTTTGAAAATTTTTCTCCTATTTTCAAGCTTGAAATACAAAAATTTATGCAGTGAAATGATACTTAAAAATACTGAACAGAAGTAACATCGCGAGAAAAAAGAAATTATGATTACGGAAAAAATCTGAACTCCAGGCTTTCCGTTTTCGAAAGTTTCGTAAAGACGGAATTCCATCCTCCTCCGACCCCCCCTTCAAATTCTGTTTACTTGTGCATCGATCTCCTGAGTGGCCAACATAACGAAAAAGACGGAAAATTCTCGAATTCGCGGAAGAAGCCTGAAGATTAGGAGGCAATTTTTGCGGGGTCTAACTTCCGTATCCACAAATTCTTGCTACAGTTTCAAGCTGAAATACTAACATATATGCCATAAAATGATATTTAACAAGAATACTAGACACAAAGGCATAATCGGGAGAAAAAATTACGATTAAGGCAAATTCTTTTTACTCCATTTAACTACTGTTTTCGAAAGCTTTGAAACAAAATATCGTCCCCAGACGGAAAATGACCCCCCACCCCCACCCATTTTTTTTAAAGAAAATGAAAATTTGTAGAATCCGTAGTTTCGAGCGTGAGTTCCGTAGTCAGACAACAAAATCCGTAGAAACTATACATTCCGTAATAATTGGCATGTACGACAGTCGTATAATCTGCACCTATCATGTTAATCATGAATAGTAATTTCCGACAGAAAACTGCGATTCACAGGACCGCCTCAGAAATCCAAAGATGTAAGAAAGAAATGATCGTCTTATTGAAAAGGTAACTGTCATTTTGAAGTACTTCTGTGCTACTTTTAAGTAAATAAAGAACTAAAATCGCTAGCTGTTGCAGCATTACCGTAGTTCATCAGTTACACTAAAAAATCCGTTGAAATTGCGGACAGTCCATAGCATTTTCTTATTTCTGGATACGTTTTGACTGAATACCGAGAGTAAAAACGAATTAACTAACGCAATTAGCGCACCAAAACTAGGCAATGCGATTCGCAGAAAGGTTACATGCTACGGAATAGCTTTGCGGGATTCCCGAGAGTAGCGGATTCTCGCACCACGTAGGCTTCAGCACGAGCGAATAGTAACAACGCCTTCCTTGCGTCATATTTTCTGTCAAAATGCTTTTAAAGTACAAATACATATATATCATCATCATCGTCAACCATTATCAATCCACTGCTGGACGAAGGTCTCCCAAAGTTTCCTCCACAACGGTCTGTCTTGTGCCAGTCTCCTCCATGTCACTCCCGCATACTTTCGAATTTCATCCACCCATCTTCCATGTGGTCTTCTTCTGGGTCTTTTCCTGTCCCTTGGAATCCAATCTAAAATTTTGGCTGTCCATCGATGGTCTGTCCTTCTGGCAGTATGTCCAGCCCATTGCCATTTCAGGGATTTAACTCTGATCATGATGACTTCCACTCTTGTCATTTTTCGGATCCACGTGTTCCTCTTCTTATCTCTCCTGGTTACACCAAGCATGCACCTCTCCATGCTGCTTTGTGTTGTCTGCAGCCTTTGTATGTCTCTTTTAGCTAAGGTCCACGTCTCTGCACCATACGTAAGCACTGGAAGGATGCATTGATCAAACACTTTTCTTTTAAGACATAATGGCATATTGCTCTTGAAAATTATGCTGTTTCTTCCAAAAGCTCTCCAGGCAAGTTTTGTACGCCGATTAATTTCTTCATCAATGTGACCCTCACTTGATATCTGCTGTCCAAGATAAACGTACGTGTCTGCTATCTCCAGCTTTTCTCCATCAATCGATAAATCTTCATTTCTTGTAAAAGCATTGTACATCACTTTTGTCTTCTGAAAGTTCATTTTTAATCCCACTTCTTTACTCTTGTCAGCAAGTTCCTGGATCATACTCTGTAGCTCTGATGGGGTAGTTGCAAAAATGACTGTCATCAGCAAAACGAAGATGGGTTAGATAATCTCCATTAATCTTTATCCCGTTGGCCTCTGATCATTCGTCCGTAAGGGGTCCGGGTTCGAATCCCGGTCAGGCATGGATGTTGTGTTTGTCTTACGGCACTGGCTCTCTCCCTTCCCTGGAACCAGTGACCCTAAATTAGGGACGGGCGACTGCTTATAGCCCATTGAGTTGCTCACGGCGGTCGTTAAACCTCCAATCAAAAAAAAAAAAAAAAAAAAAAAATCTTTATCCCTTTGTTTTCCCAGTTCAGTGATTGAAAGACATTTTCCAATGTGGCATTAAAGAGCATCGGAGATATGGTGTCACCTTGTCTCACTGCTTTTCCAATTTTTATGTGTGTTGTATTTTCAAACAGCCGAATCTTTGCACTTGCATTTTCATAGATGTTATTAATAATATTAATGTATGCATCTTCAATACCGCAGGATTTCAGAGCCATTAATGCAACTGCTGATGGTTTCACCGAATCAAAGGCTTTTTCCTAATCGATAAAAGCCATGCACAATGGAAGTTCATATTCCCTCGCTCTTTCAATTAGTTCTCTCAGTACGTGGATATGACCTATTGTGCTGTAGCCACTCCTGAATCCAGCTTGTTCTCTCGGTTGAGCCATGTCCAGTGTCACCTTCAAGCGGTGTGAAAGAACTTTAGTGAAGATTTTATAAACCACTGATAGGAGGCTGATAGGTCTGTAGTTCCTGAGATCCTCAATGTCACCTTTTTTATGTAGCAAGATCATTGTAGCGTTGTTCCAATCCTCAGGAATTTTCCCTTCATTAAGGCATCGAGTGAAAATTTGGGCGAGTACTGTTTCGATTTCTCCACTTGCTTCTTGTATGATGTCTACAGTAATTCCATCTTCTTCCTGGAGCTTTTCCCCGCTTCATGTTCTTGATTGCATGTGCAACTTCTGCTGGAAGGACTGGAAGAACTCTGGTACCTTTCATGATGTCTGGAGTACATGTGTCATCCCTTTCATATAATTTGGAGTAGAAATCTTTCACTCTTGTCAAAATTTTGCTTTTATTTCTTGTTACAGAACCATCTTCTTTTCTCAGTGCCATAATCTGTTTTTTTCCCTTACTGAGATGTCCCTTTGCTATCTTTAGGCTTTGGTTGTTTTCAATTGCTTTCCTTACTAGTTCACAGTTGAATTTCCTTACGTCTTCAGTGATACTTTTTCGTACTGTCTTGCATAGCTCTATATATTCCACTTTGGAAGTCACATCTTCTTTAGTTGTCCTCATCACTCTTCTTTTTTTGCATCAAAATTTTGGTTTTTCCTGATAATTTGTTCACATGCAATTTGTTCTTAGACCCAGCTAATTTTGTTGCTGTTTCCATAAGAGCTTTGGTTACTTTTCTGTTAACTTCAGAAATATCCACTTCTTCCGATGTTAGGCCTTCTAAAGCAGAGAATCTGTTCTTCAGTTCCAATTTGAAGGTATTATGGTGTTTTTTAAGGTTGGTTATGTCAATACATTTTCTTTGTCTTATGAGCTTGCTACTTTAGAGTTTAGTGTTGAGGTGCATCTTACATCTCACCAATCTATGGTCACTGCCTGTGTTGAACTTGTTTAGCACACTGCAGTCTTTGACGAATTTTTTGTTACACATAATAAAATCAATTTCACTTGTCGTCCCATTTGGATGTCTCCGTGTCCATTTCCTGTGTGGCTTTTTCTTGAAAAAGGAGTTCAAGATGAAAAACCCTTCTGCCTCTGCAAACTCTACGAGAGTATTTCCACGCTGGTTTCTGTTGCCGTGACCGAATTTACCTACTGAAGTTTCATTCTGTTGCCGTTGCCCTATTTTTGCATTGAAATCTCCCATAATTATCTTCAAGTGCTGCTTACCTTTATTATTTAGATCACGAATTTCCTCATAAAATTCTTCAATTTCTTCTTCAGCATGACTTGTGGTGGGTGCATAAGTTTGAATAATCTGAGCCTGGTATCTTCTCAAGAGTTGGATAAAGAGTCGTGCAGCTCTGTCAGAGGAACTTTCAACTTCTACAACTTTATCCTTCAGTTTCTTGTTTATTATAAATCCAACACCACTAGTTCTGCCAGTATCTGTCCCACGATAGTAGAAGAGATGTCCACTTTTCAGTTCGATGAGATCTTCTCCTTTTCTCCTTACCTCACTTAGCCCGACGATGTCCCACTTGATCCTTTGTAGTTCCTCTTCCATTTCAAGAAGCCTTGAATCAGAAGATAGGGAGCGTCCGTTATACGTAGCCAAGGTCAGCATCAGATGGCAGCCTAGTCCGGTCCTCCGGGGATTCTTAGCACCCTCTGCCTTCATGTCGCACTGGCCGCTGCCTTGGCCAGGTACATTCCAGCTGCCGGAGACTGAGGGCCAAGATTTAAGTTGCGGAGTCATTTTGGAGGGGTTTGGCCATAGCTCACCACGCTGGCCAAGCGGGTTGGTGATTGTGGGATAGCATTTCCTCTAATCCCGATGGTATAGTTATACCGCTATTGGCGGTCTCCATATATATATATATATATATATATATATATATATATATATATATATATCATCATCATCATCATCATTGTCAACCATTATCAATCCACTGCTGGACGAAGGTCTCCCCAAGTTTCCTCCACAACGGTCTGTCTTGTGCCAGTCTCCTCCATGTCACTCCCGCATACTTTCGAATTTCATCCACCCATCTTCCATGTGGTCTTCTTCTGGGTCTTTTCCTGTCCCTTGGAATCCAATCTAAAATTTCAGCTGTCCATCGATGGTCTGTTCTTCTGGCAGTATGTCCAGCCCATTGCCATTTCAGGGATTTAACTCTGATCATGATGACTTCCACTCTTGTCATTTTTCGGATTCACGTGTTCCTCTTCTTATCTCTCCTGGTTACACCAAGCATGCACCTCTCCATGCTGCTTTGAGTTGTCTGCAGCCCTTGTATGTCTCTTTTAGCTAAGGTCCACGTCTCTGCACCATTCGTAAGCACTGGAAGGATGCATTGATCAAACACTTTTCTTTTAAGACATAATGGCATATTGCTCTTGAAAATTATGCTGTTTCTTCCAAAAGCTCTCCAGGCAAGTTTTGTACGCCGATTAATTTCTTCACCAATGTGACCCTCACTTGATATCTGCTGTCCAAGATAAACGTACGTGTCTGTTATCTCCAGCTTTTCTCCATCAATCGATAAATCTTCATTTCTTGTAAAAGCATTGAACATAACTTTTGTCTTCTGAAAGTTCATTTTTAATCCCACTTCTTTACTCTTGTTAGCAAGTTCCTGGATCATACTCTGCAGCTCTGATGGGGTAGTTGCAAAAATGACTACGTCAACAGCAAAACGAAGGTGGGTTAGATAATCTCCATTAATCTTTATCCCTTTGTTTTCCCAGTTCAGTGATTAAAAGACATTTTCCAATGTGGCATTAAAGAGCTTTGGAGATATGGTCCATGGCAGTTAACTTACTAACTAAAAGGTTTGTTGACATTAGTAGTATTGGTCAACAACATTTTTTTCAATCGAGAATTTAGAAGCTGATATTTTGCTGCAAATACATCAGAAGCGGAAATTAAAATTTACGCCCCTTGGTGGCGAAACCATTTTTTTTTTACGAAAATTAGAAATTATTTGCAAACTATTTTCCATCAGGAGCTGTATCCGGTGCAGAAAGAATTTTTCAAATCGGAGAATTAGAAGCAGATATATAGGGAGAAACACAATTTACCTTTACGCCCCCTAGTGGAAAGTCTATGAATTACTTGAAAATTTTGAAATTATATGAAAAACATGTCACACAGAAAACACTATCCAATAAAGAAGGCGTTTTTCAAATCGGATTCCTAGAAGTAGAGATATTGACAAAAATAATATACATCTACGCCCTGGCAGAGAAACTGTGGGAAATTTTAGGAAGAAAATATTCCGAAACTGTTTATCGATGTGAGTGGCATCAGTCCACGAAAGAATTTTTTTCAATCGATATTTTAGAAGCTCAGAGTTTATGGCAAATACATCAGAAGCAAAAATTAACACTTACGCCCCTGGTGGTCAAAGTATTCTTTTCCAAAAATTCGAAATTGTATGCAAAAGATTTTCCATCAGGAGATGTATCCACTGAAAAAATTTATTTCAAATCTGAGTTTTAAAAGAATTATCGAGGAAAATGTAATTTACTTTTACGCCCCCTACTGGAAAATCTATGCATAATTTGAAAAAGAAACTACATCTAAAATACTCTTCGACATAAATGGAATCGAAAGATAAAATAATTTTTTCAATCGGATGTTTAGAAGCAAATATGTTGAGTAAAATGTAATTTTTAATTCGACATCATCTGCATTTACGCCCTCTAGCGGCGAAATTGTACATCATAAAAAAAAACAAAAAACTAAATGAAGGATCATCATTCGCATATTTCAAGCTTCCGAGTGCAAAAAGAATTTTTCAAATCAGACTAATAGTTGCAGAGATACCGTGGGTACAGACGGACGGACAAACCGATAGCACAAGCACAATCTTTTTTTTTTTTTTTTACAAAAGACTTGCTAAAAAGCAAGTTGGACATGCCACATGACCGCATATCAACTGGCTTTTGTTGCACGACTATGGTAGGACTTCATTTTTTTGTTTTTGAGAGGAGAGCGTGAAGGACTTTACTATTTGTTACATGATCAAATATTTTAAAACACTGTTGACAGAAACAGCTTCTACATATTTGCTTGCAATACAGTTGGAATTTTGTACGTAGTAGCGAAAATGCTGCCATCTTGCAGATTGGAAACTAAAGTGATCAAATTCAAAATACCAAGTTTGGAAACAACACAATAATAGAAGTAAATGCAGTGAGAACCGAAATCTGCTCAGGATATTGAAATCATTACCTTTCTGACTACAGCTTGCTTCAAACCGTGGATAACCCCTTAGCCCCTTCCCATTGGAAAAGTTGATTCCCATGAACAGAAATGGAAATAAATGTTATTAAATTATCATTAAAGTGAACTTGTACCCTCGTGGACAATGAATTCCGTGCACCTAGAAGAAAACATGCTACAACCGGGAAACTTTGCAGATTACTAGTGCGCATGCTGGTATGTAAATGATCCACGTTTGGTGCGATTGCGCATAACTGCACACCCTGTGGTGGTGCTGCACGCATGAACCGGCAGTCTTATAAACCAGCATGTAGCCTCCTGCCCTATGAAAGCGAAAAGCACTGGCCGACGCAAGCAAGAGTACAGAGTAATAAGAAAGCCGGGTAGATGCCACAGACGTTGATTTACACAACTTACGGACTTTGAGAAAGGCCTGTTCATTGGGCTGAAAACCGCAAGGTGGTCGGTGCGCTGTATAGCCCGCCACGTGAATCGTTCTGACCATACCGTCCCACTCTGTTGGGAGCAGTGGACAAGTCATGGCACTGTCACACGACGGAGCTGCTCCAGACCGATCAGGAGGACCACCAGTACAGAGGATCGACGAGTCAGGCACGAACGGATCCCACGGGGACCTGGTCCACTATACAGGCAGATGTAGCGGCTCTTGTGTGCCCACAAACTGTTTCCAGACACCTCGTGGAAGCGAATCTGCGATCCCAGTGCCCCTTATGTGTGCTTCCATTAACACCGGAACATTGTCGGCTCCATTTGCAGTAATGCCAGGCCAGAGTGACGTGGAACGCCACAGACTGGCGACACGTGGTGTTTAGCGGTGAGTGCCGCTTTGTTTTGGGCATAGATTATGATCATATTGTCCGGGTGTAGAGGTCCCTGGGTCAAGAGCACAATCCCCAACCTCACTATCGAGCACCACACCTCTCCCACTGCAGGCATTACAGTCTGGAGAGCCATAGCCGATCAGCTCTAGTAATGGTACATGAATCATTGACGTGCCAGCGGTATGTGGATGAGATCCCGCGACCCCATGTGCGCTATACCAGCAGTATATTGCCTGCCCGCACATGACTTGGGTTGCCCAGGACTGCCTATGTCATGTCCAGACACTTCCATGGCTATCGAGCATGGGTGAGACCAGTTGAAACGCTGGCTGCCGCCGTGCCGCACTACCTGGGATTTGGAGCACACTGTCCAAACTTCTGGGCCAGTCTGCCGCAGGACAACATCAAGCGTCTGTTCACCTCCATGCCGGACCGTATTGCAGCATGTATCATCACAAGAGGTGGTGTGAAGCTCTATTGATGACCAGACTGCGTGCCACAGATCCCTCTATTATTGTCCTGCAGCTCTGTTTTTGCCATCGTGTGTATCGTTCATCTGTATCATTACGTCCATAAAATTTCAGTTCAATCCGATGCTTCCTTCTTGGTGTGCAAATTTCATTGTCCGCGAGTGTGTTTTACAAAATGAAAAAAAAGTACCAGTATTCTCTCGTTTGCAAGTCCTGCCTAAAATTTCAGGTATGAAAATCGATTTTTGATAAAGATAGTATGGTGAAAAATATACTAATCAGAAGTGTAATCTGTGAAAGCACGCATCACAGAGTGCCAGTGTGTTATCTACTTAACAGATTTGGTTCATTGTGATGCTACATTATATTTTCAGGAATGTTTTTGCATTGTTTTCAGAAATGCTGTAAACATTGTTTTCTGAAAGACAGGTGTAAGAAGTAATAATTAAGGTCAAAATATGTAAAGTATTGACTTCCTGAAAAATTTTATAAGCTGCATTGCAAAAAATATTAGCTTGCAATGGAACTTCTGCCTCCTTAAATAAATCTAAATTTCGTGTAGAAAGCATTTGTTGAAATTACACTTATACTGTAAATCATTAAAACGGAATATAACAAATAATAATACAGAATATAAGAGCTTGTACGTCCAAACAAAAAGCAAATCTATATTTTATGTACATAAAAACGACAACACTACTTACATAGGTAACGCAGCCCATTGTTCAACTTCTTACTTTACATTTCAGGCACGTAGAATTTTCTTTATTATCTTCTTGCTGGACGAGAGGATAGATGCTTCATTATAATTCTTATGCAGCAATATTCAGCTGAAGTAACTTGCGACTGCAAGTTATTTCAGCTGAATATTTTACTATCTTAAATTTACTCAGCTCCAAAATGCATTAATACCTGATGAATTCAACTTTAAAAACGTATACCACAATACAATTCACAACCAATTGAACCTCTTCGATATCTGCCAACTACTTCGTATCGCCAACGATGTAAAATACAAAAACGTAAGACACATTCAAAAAGCAACTGAAAAGCCGAAAAATACTCCATTGCGATTTTGAACTATCAAACACATTTAACCACACAAACCAAAAACATCTTACAGTTTTTATACTATTTTTAATTTATGTATGTACAATTTAAAACCCAATTAGTGAAAGCCCTGAGAACTCAATCAAAAACTTTTACGAAGTTAGATACCTGTCGTCATTGACACTGGAAAATTTGCATAAACCATGTTCTTCAAAAACACCATATACTACGAAGACCTTAAAATTCACACTATTAAAAACACATGAAAAGCCATTTAGAAACTTCATCAATCTTTGAAATATCAACACATTACACCATACTAAGCAAGGACTATTTACAAGCTAATGAAATAATATCAACCAAAAAAAAAAAAAAAAAACTTTTGCAACCCGAAAACACAGTAAATTCAATTGCACATATGCCTAGACAAACCACGCCCTACCGCTAAGACGCTTTATTAAAACACACATGAAGTACCTGCTACATGAGATCCCAAACATTCACCCCTCCCAGCCAACCTTGGAAGATGTTTCTAAGGTAGACTCTTCATTGACACTGGAAAATTTGCGACCTTAAAAGACATTCCAAGGTCTACTTGTTTGGTTGGGAGGGGTGGATGTTTTGCGATCTCGCATAGTATGTACTTCATGTGTGTTTCGTCTAAGCGGTAGGGTGTGGTTTGTCTAGGTGTATGTGCAATTGAATTTACTGTGTTTTGGGGTTGCAAAAGCTTTTTTTTTTTTTTTTTTTTGATATTATTTCATCAGTTTGTAAATAGTCCTTGTTCAGTATGGTGTAATGTGTTGATATTTCAAAGATTGATGAAGTTTCTAAATGGTTTTTCATGTGCTTTTAATAGTGTGAATTTCAAGGTTTTCGTAGTATGTGGCATTTTTTAAAGAACATGGTTTATGCATTTTCCAGTGTCAATGAAGACAGCTTTCGGGGCTTTTACTAATTGGTTTTTAAATTGTACATACAGTTTTTATACTATTTTTAATTTGTGTAAGATGATTTTGGTTTGTGTGGTTAAATGTGTTCGATAGTTCAAAGTCACAATGGAGTATTTTGGGGTTTTTCAGTTGCTTTTTTAATGTGTCTTACGCAGGGTTGGCAAGGTAATTTACTTGTCGTAGAAAACCAGTTTTTTACACAGGCGTAAAAAACTAATTTTCGTTCATGTGTGTGTATAAATAATATAATATAAAAACCACTTTAATTATGTTACATTTTGAACTTAAAATTTCTGGTATATTTCACTACGAAGTCATTATTCTCTTAAGATTGTCCATACAGCTCAGCCACCTCTTAACAGATTTCTTTTTAGAAATTATAATGTATCTGTTCTTTCTTGTATATTAAAAATTAAGAAAATAATCTACCTCTTGCACTAGCATCGATAAAAATCACAACGTATGTTGAATAGAATTCAAGATTTTATTAACAGTTTCAAATTTGTCGAGTGTATTTTCATATTTGTGTAATTCTATATAATAAGCAATTTTATGTTCAGTTTGTTCACCAGAGATAATATTTTGACATGAATGTCTATGATGCAAAATATTGTACATTTTCATTTAATAATATTTGTTTGACATGTTATCCAGGTGTACACTTCAAAATCATAATTTTGCCCTTTTTAAAACTAAATGTTTTTCATATTGATTATGCTATACTCTTAAAGGAAAAAACTGTAGATTCGACAAAACATTAAACTACTTGTTTTAAACGTAACTTTAAATTTTTATAATTGTCACTCTCAGTTCTCACACACCTTTAATCACACTAATAATCCTCACTGTTATGATCTTGTAACTTAAGAGTATAATATATTTGAACAAATTTGTTCGAAGCTGAGCCGGTTTCTTGTAGCATTATGGACAAAAGACCAATTAGAGAAAAGTCTTTCAAGTTGGGCTGAAGATGCTGGGATGTTGATTAACTTCAAAGCAACTGCTGACAACTCCTTATGGTGCCGACTGGCGAAGTACCAGAATGTCCGTGGTGATTTAACACCCTTCTTCATAAGCGCTCCAAACTTTCCAGATTGTTCTCGATATTGTTGAAAACTGGTTAACCCCAAGGGGTTGAGGTTCTCAAAAATGAACTCCTCTACTTGTTCATGATGTTTCTCATTCATTTTCTGCCCCTGGTACACAGGATGGAGAACATTGGCTGCAAGGCTGTATACATTTAGCGATTGGTTTCTCCTTTTTTCTACATGTGGCATGAGGTCCTCAACTAGACGTAAGTCCATGCACAATTCAACTGCATCTGCAGCAGTTGCTTCTTTTTTCTGGCATATATTTATTAGCTGACTTACTGGATTAAGCACTGTGAATGTATCGGCAACTTCTTTGAGAAAGGCACTATCATAGAGGAGGGACTTAATTTGAGAAGACAATTTCTCAGCTCAATCAGTGGGCAGCAACTTTCCTTATTGCACTTAGATTGTTAGTCAAGGACAAACGGGTATCCCTCTGAGAACACCAGTGAGTGTCTGCAGCGAGGCATACTTTACAGCCACCATTTTCTGTCAATTCATGTTCTCGATCAAGGTGCTTGAAAGACCTTAACACCATGTTCACATGAGATACAATGTTTTTTGAGAGAAGATCCTTTTCTAGAAGATTTCCAGTATGGGCATTGCAAGCAGAATGCCACAAGCCGTGATTTTTAACCATTTTTACTGACGTTGTCGGAAACTGTACAATAAATATTCACATTGTATCGTTCTTTAGCTAGTTTTTTTATTCACTGACCACATCACAAAGTGCTTCACCTGTTTCTGGCAAACCAGACATGTGGAAAGCATCAAGAAAAAAACTGTCAGCTTTGCCACTACTTCCACGAGGATTGTAAAGAAGTGTTACAACATTTTTTGTGTTCGATTCATTTTCCAACAGTCTATGAGCAAAACGGAGTCTGTCTGCAGAACTGATGGTGATCTTAGTAACTTCATCATACACTTCGTCCAGAAGTTGATCAGAAAGGGCTTTTCTTGTTGGTGGTATATAGACAGGCTGCATTTTTTGACAGAACTGTTTAAAATGCACCACCACACTAAATGGGATGTTGCAACCATAGAAAACCTTGGCAGTAGCAAGATCTATTTCCTGGATTGTGGAGGCATTCATCCTGTCCAAAAAATCGGTTATCTGTCGTTTAACCGTGGAAGGTTTAGAACTTGGAGTGATGGGTGATTCAAGGTAAAAACTGTCTTCCTCTTCATGAGATGAGGAGGGTACACTCATCACCACGGACACGGTTGAGGAGGAACTGGGGCTTGCAACTGGAACCAGAGGATCCTCAATGTCTATAGACATTTCAGAGTCAGATCGATGCAATGTAGAACTGGAACTCGCCAGTGGTGGCAGAAGTCTGGGCTTACACCTTCCTGTGGGCTTTTAGATGCTCCCTTGCTGTATTCTTGGCAGTTAATCCACAATCACAACACTTGGCACAGTTCTTGTGTTCCACTTTTAAGTGGAATAAATCCTAGTTCCTCGTACACATTGTGAAGAGGTCGACTGCTGTGATTCATAGTGGGAAGAGTCTTCAATTAAAATGTTGAGCCTCCTTCAATGACTAGTGAGGATGGAAAAAACGGTGTTTAATAAGAACGCTCTCAGCTTTGAACTGAAGTCAACACTAAAACCTCCCGCATTTAAATGGCAGAAAATGTGTAGTTGGCATAGTTGTAGTTTTACCGCCAAGTAAACGAGAAGTTGCCGACGCTGTTGAACTTCCGGGTCTGCCTAGCAGTGAATCACTGTAGAGACAGGAGCCGGCAGCACGTGCATGGATATCAAAGGCGAGCCACGAGGCAACATCTTGTTTTGATTGTTCCTATCGTCTGGGTTCACTTTAAACTACACCGCTGTGTGGCTTCTGACTTCCTTTGCTGGACACCCCACCTGCTCAGATAACTACCTTTACACTTTTAGATATATTGATGATCTGCTGTGTATCAATAATTCCGAAGTTATAGAGAGTGATTTTGATAATATCTATCCTAGCTCTCTTAACTTATGTAAAACCAACCACAGTAATCAGGAACTTGAGTTCCTAGACTTAAGCATTAAGCTCAACAGAGGTAACCCATCTATTAGCCTCTTTGATAAAAGAGCTAATTTTCCTTTCAAAGTAATTAAATATCTACACTGGAATAATAACATTTCAACCAAAGTAATTGAGAATGTACTAATTTCTCAGGTCCTAAGAATTTCAAGAATTTGCAGCAACAATTTGGACTTCATTTACCACATTAATATACTATTAGAAAGTTTTCTAGAGAACGAAATTCCTTCTTCTTTCATCAAAAGAACTTTAAGAAAAATTATTCTGAATAATAGAGTAAGGTTGGCAGATCTGCTTTAATTTTCTACACAGTTAATAATATGATTCTGACCAATCAAAGCCGTAAGGAAGTTGGCTAGAGGATGCCTATTAACTACCTAAAGGAACCTTAGTGCTATGGATATGACGGTCCTATTAAAACAAAAAAATTAAATAATATAAACAAAATCACAAAAAAGCTTAAAAATCTGTTTATAAAAGAAAATAAAAACAAATAAAAAAGAAAACTAGTTATTCATCACTAGGATAGCTATACTAAAAATAGTAAAACCAACATTAAAATTAATAAGATTCTGATTAATCTATAGAAGCTCACTAAGGTGATTTAATACATGCAAAGATTATTAAATAAACTGCTCGTGTATTTTATAATATTTCTCATGTATTCTGGAGAGTTAATTCTGCTCATTCTGATCATACAGATCCACAGTCTTAAGTTTATATTTTTTTCTCTGGTTAAAATCTCCGCGCGTTGGTTTCTTGCTGTATGAGGAGGCCATCAGCCCCACCCTCACTGCCCCCAGCGTCTAGGGAGTGGCGGAAGAGGTCAGCCATGTTCTCCTCTTGTGAGGAGAAAAGTTTTTTGTAACACAAGAGGTAAGCTCTCTTCCTTGTTTTTGGGCTCTAGGTTTTATAAGTTCAATGTTAGTACTTCATGTACCTTTTCTCTGTATTTTTTTAGCTTTTCAGCTTTTAAGCATTGGTTTGTCTGTTAACATTTATGCGGGTTTTAACTCTTACTTTTCTTTGTAACTTTGAGCGTCTTTTGTGGTACCTAGGAACAGAAGATGGCTAAGCTTGTTCCTTTTCTATGCGCTGTCTATGCGCTGTTTTTTCAAAGTAGTTAAGTTCTTAATAACTAATTAATTATGCACTTAAAGCACTGCTGAAATACTTTGTACATATTGCAACTAACTGTTTAAGGTATATAACTTTCACAAAGTTTTCTTTAGTTAATTATTATCTTTAACTTATTCTCGTTTTCGTGCTGTCATAAGTTGTAGAGTAGGGGGTTTTAGACTCAAGTTTTCTTTCAAAAATCTGTTCGTTATAAATTAACATTTCCTTTTTTAATTGCAATGTAAAATTTGTTTTTCAGGTTTAAATTCTCTCTCAAACGAACTTGGAATTTCGTTATAGCTGAAAATCATTTCTATTTATTATGTCACTCTCACAGCTTGAGTTCTCTTTAATCTTCTTCTCTCTGTTTAATAGTAACAGATGAAGAGCATGGGTCGGGCCATGAAGGTTAATGGATGCAAGCGAAATTGTTAACTAGTGCTAGGTCATGCTACTCTCACGGAGGACATGACTTATATATATATATTTTAAACTATTTTAGGTGGGAATGTTACTTGCATCTATGGCCTTGCAGAAACCCATTTCCAACTAGGTCTTTGTGGAAGTGAGAAAATGCAGAGTTTTTGCTGGTCCTTGATAAAGCCAAGGCTCAGTATTCTCGACACCTTCTACATTCAGTTGTTTTATTTTCTTTTTTTTTTTTTTTTTCTTTTCTCCTTTTACTCACACAGGTAGATACATAACCTTTTCTATGTTGTACTAGGTGTGAGTCAAAATTTTATTTGTATATTTTTTTTTTTGCTTGGGTATCTTTATAGAATGTGAATTCTGAATTTTCAAAACTGCTGCGTTGCGCGTTTTGATTTTCAGGTTATTTTGCACCCTTCGTTCTAAATTCTAAAATTTTTTCCTTAGTCTTCAGTTTTGCTCTTAAGTAACTAATTTCAATTTATTATTTAGCAGCTCATGCGCAAATTCTAGTTGAAATGTTTTATTATTTTTTATTTTTTATTTTTTATTATTATTATTATTTTTTTTTTTTTTATTACTATTTTTTTACTTGAGGTTTTTTTCACTTTCTAATTTTTCTTTTTAGTATGTTTTGGATGCAGCTTTTTGGAGTGTAGTTTATACTCGAGTTTGGTCTTTTCTTGGACTGCTTATTTCTAAAAGTTTTTCCTAGTTGGTTTGCTCAGAATTTGTATGTTTTGGCCCAAGTGGAGTTCTAAGGACGATGAAAGGATTGGAGGTCAGCTCAGATATTTTAAGTCCTCCCGCTCGGTTAGGCTAGCACCCTTTCCCATAGTGTATGAACTCGCTGGCAAAGGTAATCTAAAGTTATGAAATGACAAACGTTGTTTGACATGTAAATCTGCAGATCCTAACCTGTATTCTTCTGTTGAGGATAATTGCTCCAACAAGTTTTGCAAAGCCTACAATACCATCTATAAGCTCACCTGTACTGTCTGCAACCTTAGCTATATTGGCCAAAGTAAAAATCCTCTTCATCTTAGGATTAATGGTCACAGGTCTCTAGTAAACAAGTTCTCTAATTCAGGAGTGAACCCCTCCACAAACGCCAACCAGTACTCTACCTTTGAATTAGAGCATTTCCATACTCATGGTTTTGACAAAGTGAAAATAGAGGTACTACATATTATCCCTGACCTCTATGCTCGGCTAGAAACTGAATCCCTTGAAATTTTGCAGCATCAGTCTCTTTATCCCTATGGCCTTAATTCCACTCTATCTGACAATAAGCATAATCAGCATAAATTTTCAATTCGTGAACTCTTCTTTCTTGTTAATAATAAGAGCTGCTCTAGAGGTAATAGAGGACAGAGGTTATTTCGCACATCAAGCAAAGTTGATTTTGCTAACTTGCTAAAAACTCTGGAAAGCTTTAAAACTGGCACTAATTTTGTTAAAAATACTTACAAAATTCTCAAGTCCTTCAAGCACTCTGTCCTTAAATGTTTTTTCAAATTCTGGAATGAAACTGCTGACCATGTTGATAAGCATGTTTTTGCTTTGGTTCTGGACATTCTTAAACATATTCTTAAAGATAAAATTTCTCTTAAAGAATTTTCCAGTAATTTTGTTACCATCAGGTTCCTAAATAAAGCCTACGATAATCTCAATGTAAGGAAGCTGTTCTACAATAATGCAATTTTTTTCCCATCCACAGGCACCAGTCTATTGTAAGTTTTAAATATGTTAAGACCTTAGGGTCAATAGTTAAAAACTACAAACTTAACTCTTCGAGCTACATTCCTGTAATTACTACTTGTTCTTGTAATGAACATAAAGAAACAGTTCACTATGATAAGAATTACAACCATATTATCACCGGAAACTTGAGTTTTGTTGAAAATGAAAAGCTTAGGAATTTATTAGAGTATGGCTCTAAATTCAGACCTTCCTTCACAATTTCCAAAGAAAGGATTCTTGAGAGCTTCACTCAAGATGTAAATAAGTACATCGTAAAAACCAGTTTAACGTACAATCAGCCTATTGAGGCCTTCACAGAATGGAAATATAATATAATCAATAGCTTCACCGGTGAGTTGGCAGGTCTGGACTTTTGCTTCGACAGAAATCTCTTTTTTCTCTGGAGAAGCTAAAAGGTCACTCTCCAAACTACAAGACCAATTTATTTTTACCACTACGGATAAAGCTAGCAATAATTTTGCAATTATCTGTAAGAAGTTCTATTTTGAATTGTTAACTATGGAACTCAATAATATAGTAACATACGAGCCCGTAAGTTATTCTACCAAGCAGTTAGAAAATCGGTTTAAGGCATTCTTCAAGAAACTTAAAATTCCGCAAACTAGAAGATATGGGCCTGAATTTCCATTTCTTTTTGCAACGGTTAAGTTTCATAAGGATCCTGTGAAGTTCAGGTTCATAGCTAGTGGAGTAAGGAGTCATAAAAAGAAAATAGATCTTGCTTTTGAAGATGTCTTAAAGAAGGTTTTGAAACACATTAGAAACTGTTCTAACTTGATGTACAGAGATTTTTGGATAATTAATAATAATGCAGAAGTAATTTCTACTATACTCAAAGTTTGTCCCCTAGATATTAATAGTTATGATTTTGAAAACCTATATACTAATCTGCCTCTATCAGATATAATCACTACCTTTAAAGAGCTGTATGCAGAATTTAAACTTAACCAATTTGTTGATGTAGGAACTTGGAACTCTTATCTCAATTGCTGCATAAAAAATAACCATATCTTATATAATAATACTCTCTATAAGCAAGTGAACGGTATTCCAATGGGAACATCAACGTCCACGAATATCGCTAATCTATTCCTGTTCTTTAAGGAATATAAATTCATTAAAAATCACCCCACCTGCTCAGATAACTACCTTTACACTTTTAGATATATTGATGATCTGCTGTGTATCAATAATTCCGAAGTTATAGAGAGTGATTTTGATAATATCTATCCTAGCTCTCTTAACTTATGTAAAACCAACCACAGTAATCAGGAACTTGAGTTCCTAGACTTAAGCATTAAGCTCAACAGAGGTAACCCATCTATTAGCCTCTTTGATAAAAGAGCTAATTTTCCTTTCAAAGTAATTAAATATCTACACTGGAATAATAACATTTCAACCAAAGTAATTGAGAATGTACTAATTTCTCAGGTCCTAAGAATTTCAAGAATTTGCAGCAACAATTTGGACTTCATTTACCACATTAATATACTATTAGAAAGTTTTCTAGAGAACGAAATTCCTTCTTCTTTCATCAAAAGAACTTTAAGAAAAATTATTCTGAATAATAGAGTAAGGTTGGCAGATCTGCTTTAATTTTCTACACAGTTAATAATATGATTCTGACCAATCAAAGCCGTAAGGAAGTTGGCTAGAGGATGCCTATTAACTACCTAAAGGAACCTTAGTGCTATGGATATGACGGTCCTATTAAAACAAAAAAATTAAATAATATAAACAAAATCACAAAAAAAGCTTAAAAATCTGTTTATAAAAGAAAATAAAAACAAATAAAAAAGAAAACTAGTTATTCATCACTAGGATAGCTATACTAAAAATAGTAAAACCAACATTAAAATTAATAAGATTCTGATTAATCTATAGAAGCTCACTAAGGTGATTTAATACATGCAAAGATTATTAAATAAACTGCTCGTGTATTTTATAATATTTCTCATGTATTCTGGAGAGTTAATTCTGCTCATTCTGATCATACAGATCCACAGTCTTAAGTTTATATTTTTTTCTCTGGTTAAAATCTCCGCGCGTTGGTTTCTTGCTGTATGAGGAGGCCATCAGCCCCACCCTCACTGCCCCCCAGCGTCTAGGGAGTGGCGGAAGAGGTCAGCCATGTTCTCCTCTTGTGAGGAGAAAAGTTTTTTGTAACACAAGAGGTAAGCTCTCTTCCTTGTTTTTGGGCTCTAGGTTTTATAAGTTCAATGTTAGTACTTCATGTACCTTTTCTCTGTATTTTTTTAGCTTTTCAGCTTTTAAGCATTGGTTTGTCTGTTAACATTTATGCGGGTTTTAACTCTTACTTTTCTTTGTAACTTTGAGCGTCTTTTGTGGTACCTAGGAACAGAAGATGGCTAAGCTTGTTCCTTTTCTATGCGCTGTCTATGCGCTGTTTTTTCAAAGTAGTTAAGTTCTTAATAACTAATTAATTATGCACTTAAAGCACTGCTGAAATACTTTGTACATATTGCAACTAACTGTTTAAGGTATATAACTTTCACAAAGTTTTCTTTAGTTAATTATTATCTTTAACTTATTCTCGTTTTCGTGCTGTCATAAGTTGTAGAGTAGGGGGTTTTAGACTCAAGTTTTCTTTCAAAAATCTGTTCGTTATAAATTAACATTTCCTTTTTTAATTGCAATGTAAAATTTGTTTTTCAGGTTTAAATTCTCTCTCAAACGAACTTGGAATTTCGTTATAGCTGAAAATCATTTCTATTTATTATGTCACTCTCACAGCTTGAGTTCTCTTTAATCTTCTTCTCTCTGTTTAATAGTAACAGATGAAGAGCATGGGTCGGGCCATGAAGGTTAATGGATGCAAGCGAAATTGTTAACTAGTGCTAGGTCATGCTACTCTACGGAGGACATGACTTATATATATATATTTTAAACTATTTTAGGTGGGAATGTTACTTGCATCTATGGCCTTGCAGAAACCCATTTCCAACTAGGTCTTTGTGGAAGTGAGAAAATGCAGAGTTTTTGCTGGTCCTTGATAAAGCCAAGGCTCAGTATTCTCGACACCTTCTACATTCAGTTGTTTTATTTTATTTTATTTTTTCTTTTCTCCTTTTACTCACACAGGTAGATACATAACCTTTTCTATGTTGTACTAGGTGTGAGTCAAAATTTTATTTGTATATTTTTTTTTGCTTGGGTATCTTTATAGAATGTGAATTCTGAATTTTCAAAACTGCTGCGTTGCGCGTTTTGATTTTCAGGTTATTTTGCACCCTTTGTTCTAAATTCTAAAATTTTTTCCTTAGTCTTCAGTTTTGCTCTTAAGTATATATATATATATCATCATCATCATTGTCAACCATTATCAATCCACTGCTGGACGAAGGTCTCCCCAAGTTTCCTCCACAACGGTCTGTCTTGTGCCAGTCTCCTCCATGTCACTCCCGCATACTTTCGAATTTCATCCACCCATCTTCCATGTGGTCTTCTTCTGGGTCTTTTCCTGTCCCTTGGAATCCAATCTAAAATTTCGGCTGTCCATCGATGGTCTGTTCTTCTGGCAGTATGTCCAGCCCATTGCCATTTCAGGGATTTAACTCTGATCATGATGTCTTCCACTCTTGTCATTTTTCGGATCCACGTGTTCCTCTTCTTATCTCTCCTGGTTACACCAAGCATGCACCTCTCCATGCTGCTTTGAGTTGTCTGCAGCCTTTGTATGTCTCTTTTAGCTAAGGTCCACGTCTCTGCACCATACGTAAGCACTGGAAGGATGCATTGATCAAACACTTTTCTTTTAAGACATAATAGCATATTGCTCTTGAAAATTATGCTGTTTCTTCCAAAAGCTCTCCAGGCAAGTTTTGTACGCCGATTAATTTCTTCACCAATGTGACCCTCACTTGATATCTGCTGTAGAAGATAAACGCACGTGTCTGTTATCTCCAGCTTTTCTCCATCAATCGATAAATCTTCATTTCTTGTAAAAGCATTGAACATAACTTTTGTCTTCTGAAAGTTCATTTTTAATCCCACTTCTTTACTCTTGTTAGCAAGTTCCTGGATCATACTCTGCAGCTCTGATGGGGTAGTTGCAAAAATGACTACGTCAACAGCAAAACGAAGGTGGGTTAGATAATCTCCATTAATCTTTATCCCTTTGTTTTCCCAGTTCAGTGATTGAAAGACATTTTCCAATGTGGCATTAAAGAGCTTTGGAGATATGGTCCATGGCAGTTAACTTACTAACTAAAAGGTTTGTTGACATGAGTAGTATTGGTCTACAAACAACGTTTTTTTCAATCGAGAATTTAGAAGCTGATATTTTGCTGCAATACATCAGAAGCGGAAATTAAGATTTACGCCCCTTGGTGGCGAAACCATTTTTTTTTTTTTTTTTTTTTTTTACAAAAATTAGAAATTATGTGCAAACTATTTTCCATCAGGAGCTGTATCCGGTGCAGAAAGAATTTTTCAAATCGGAGAGTTAGAAGCAGATATATAGGGAGAAACACAATTTACCTTTACGCCCCCTAGTGGAAAGTCTATGAATTACTTGAAGATTTTGAAATTATATGAAAAACATGTCACACGGAAAACACTCCAATAAAGAAGGCATTTTTCAAATCGGATTCCTAGAAGTAGAGATATTGACAAAAATAATATACATCTACGCCCTGGCAGAGAAACTGTGGGAAATTTTAGGAAGAAAATATTCCGAAACTGTTTATCGATGTGAGTGGCATCAGTCCACGAAAGAATTTTTTCAATCGATATTTTAGAAGCTCAGAGTTTATGGCAAATACATCAGAAGCAAAAATTAACACTTACGCCCCTGGTGGTCAAAGTATTCTTTTCCAAAAATTCGAAATTGTAAGCAAAAGATTTTCCATCAGGAGATGTATCCACTGAAAAAAAATTTATTTCAAATCTGAGTTTTAAAAGAATTATCGGGGAAAATGTAATTTACTTTTACGCCCCCTACTGGAAAATCTATGCATAATTTGAAAAAGAAACTACATCTAAAATACTCTTCGACATAAATGGAATCGAAAGATAAAATAATTTTTTCAATCGGATGTTTAGAAGCAAATATGTAGAGTAAAATGTAATTTTTAATTCGACATCATCTGCATTTACGCCCTCTAGCGGCGAAATTGTACATCATAAAAAAAAAAACTAAATGAAGGATCATCATTCGCATATTTCAAGCTTCCGAGTGCAAAAAGAATTTTTCAAATCAGACTAATAGTTGCAGAGATACCGTGGGTACAGACGGACGGACAAACCGATAGCACAAGCACAATCTTTTTTTTTTTTTTACAAAAGACTTGCTAAAAAGCAAGTTGGACATGCCACATGACCGCATATCAACTGGCTTTTGTTGCACGACTATGGTAGGACTTCATTTTTTTGTTTTTGACAGGAGAGCGTGAAGGACTTTACTATTTGTTACATGATCAAATATTTTAAAACACTGTTGACAGAAACAGCTTCTACATATTTGCTTGCAATACAGTTGGAATTTTGTACGTAGTAGCGAAAATGCTGCCATCTTGCAGATTGGAAACTAAAGTGATCAAATTCAAAATACCAAGTTTGGAAACAACACAATAATAGAAGTAAATGCAGTGAGAACTGAAATCTGCTCAGGATATTGAAATCATTACCTTTCTGACTACAGTTTGCTTCAAACCGTGGATAACCCCTTAACCCCTTCCCATTGGAAAAGTTGATTCCCATGAACAGAAATGGAAATAAATGTTATTAAATTATCATTAAAGTGAACTTGTACCCTCGTGGACAATGAATTCCGCGCACCTAGAAGAAAACATGCTACAACCGGGAAACTTTGCAGATTACTAGTGCGCATGCTGGTATGTAAATGATCCACGTTTGGTGCGATTGCGCAAACTGCACACCCTGTGGTGGTGCTGCAAGCATGAACCGGCAGTCTTATAAACCAGCATGTAGCCTGCCCTATGAAAGCGAAAAGCACTGGCCGACGCAAGCAAGAGTACAGAGTAATAAGAAAGCCAGGTAGATGCCACAGACGTTGATTTACACAACTTACGGACTTTGAGAAAGGCCTGTTCATTGGGCTGAAAACCGCAAGGTGGTCGGTGCGCTGTATAGCCCGCCACGTGAATCGTTCTGACCATACCGTCCCACTCTGTTGGGAGCAGTGGACAAGTCATGGCACTGTCACACGACGGAGCTGCTCCAGACCGATCAGGAGGACCACCAGTACAGAGGATCGACGAGTCAGGCACGAACGGATCCCACGGGGACCTGGTCCACTATACAGGCAGATGTAGCGGCTCTTGTGTGCCCACAAACTGTTTCCAGACACCTCGTGGAAGCGAATCTGCGATCCCAGTGCCCCTTATGTGTGCTTCCATTAACACCGGAACATTGTCGGCTCCATTTGCAGTAATGCCAGGCCAGAGTGACGTGGAACGCCACAGACTGGCGACACGTGGTGTTTAGCGGTGAGTGCCGCTTTGTTTTGGGCATAGATTATGATCATATTGTCCGGGTGTAGAGGTCCCTGGGTCAAGAGCACAATCCCCAACCTCACTATCGAGCACCACACCTCTCCCACTGCAGGCATTACAGTCTGGAGAGCCATAGCCGATCAGCTCTAGTAATGGTACATGAATCATTGACGTGCCAGCGGTATGTGGATGAGATCCCGCGACCCCATGTGCGCTATACCAGCAGTATATTGCCTGCCCGCACATGACTCGGGTTGCCCAGGACTGCCTATGTCATGTCCAGACACTTCCATGGCTATCGAGCATGGGTGAGACCAGTTGAAACGCTGGCTGCCGCCGTGCCGCACTACCTGGGATTTGGAGCACACTGTCCAAACTTCTGGGCCAGTCTGCCGCAGGACAACATCAAGCGTCTGTTCACCTCCATGCCGGACCGTATTGCAGCATGTATCATCACAAGAGGTGGTGTGAAGCTCTATTGATGACCAGACTGCGTGCCACAGATCCCTCTATTATTGTCCTGCAGCTCTGTTTTTGCCATCGTGTGTATCGTTCATCTGTATCATTACGTCCATAAAATTTCAGTTCAATCCGATGCTTCCTTCTTGGTGTGCAAATTTCATTGTCCGCGAGTGTGTTTTACAAAATGAAAAAAGTACCAGTATTCTCTCGTTTGCAAGTCCTGCCTAAAATTTCAGGTATGAAAATCGATTTTTGATAAAGATAGTATGGTGAAAAATATACTAATCAGAAGTGTAATCTGTGAAAGCACGCATCACAGAGTGCCAGTGTGTTATCTACTTAACAGATTTGGTTCATTGTGATGCTACATTATATTTTCAGGAATGTTTTTGCATTGTTTTCAGAAATGCTGTAAACATTGTTTTCTGAAAGACAGGTGTAAGAAGTAATAATTAAGGTCAAAATATGTAAAGTATTGACTTCCTGAAAAATTTTATAAGCTGCATTGCAAAAAATATTAGCTTGCAATGGAACTTCTGCCTCCTTAAATAAATCTAAATTTCGTGTAGAAAGCATTTGTTGAAATTACACTTATACTGTAAATCATTAAAACGGAATATAACAAATAATAATACAGAATATAAGAGCTTGTACGTCCAAACAAAAAGCAAATCTATATTTTATGTACATAAAAACGACAACACTACTTACATAGGTAACGCAGCCCATTGTTCAACTTCTTACTTTACATTTCAGGCACGTAGAATTTTCTTTATTATCTTCTTGCTGGACGAGAGGATAGATGCTTCATTATAATTCTTATGCAGCAATATTCAGCTGAAGTAACTTGCGACTGCAAGTTATTTCAGCTGAATATTTTACTATCTTAAATTTACTCAGCTCCAAAATGCATTAATACCTGATGAATTCAACTTTAAAAACGTATACCACAATACAATTCACAACCAATTGAACCTCTTCGATATCTGCCAACTACTTCGTATCGCCAACGATGTAAAATACAAAAACGTAAGACACATTCAAAAAGCAACTGAAAAGCCGAAAAATACTCCATTGCGATTTTGAACTATCAAACACATTTAACCACACAAACCAAAAACATCTTACAGTTTTTATACTATTTTTAATTTATGTATGTACAATTTAAAACCCAATTAGTGAAAGCCCTGAGAACTCAATCAAAAACTTTTACGAAGTTAGATACCTGTCGTCATTGACACTGGAAAATTTGCATAAACCATGTTCTTCAAAAACACCATATACTACGAAGACCTTAAAATTCACACTATTAAAAGCACATGAAAAGCCATTTAGAAACTTCATCAATCTTTGAAATATCAACACATTACACCATACTAAGCAAGGACTATTTACAAGCTAATGAAATAATATCAACCAAAAAAAAAAAAAAACTTTTGCAACCCAAAAACACAGTAAATTCAATTGCACATATGCCTAGACAAACCACGCCCTACCGCTAAGACGCTTTATCAAAACACACATGAAGTACCTGCTACATGAGATCCCAAACATTCACCCCTCCCAGCCAACCTTGGAAGATGTTTCTAAGGTAGACTCTTCATTGACACTGGAAAATTTGCGACCTTAAAAGACATTCCAAGGTCTACTTGTTTGGTTGGGAGGGGTGGATGTTTTGCGATCTCGCATAGTATGTACTTCATGTGTGTTTCGTCTTAGCGGTAGGGTGTGGTTTGTCTAGGTGTATGTGCAATTGAATTTACTGTGTTTTGGAGTTGCAAAAGCTTTTTTTTTTTTTTTTTGATATTATTTCATCAGTTTGTAAATAGTCCTTGTTCAGTATGGTGTAATGTGTTGATATTTCAAAGATTGATGAAGTTTCTAAATGGTTTTTCATGTGCTTTTAATAGTGTGAATTTCAAGGTTTTCGTAGTATGTGGCATTTTTTAAAGAACATGGTTTATGCATTTTCCAGTGTCAATGAAGACAGCTTTCGGGGCTTTTACTAATTGGTTTTTAAATTGTACATACAGTTTTTATACTATTTTTAATTTGTGTAAGATGATTTTGGTTTGTGTGGTTAAATGTGTTCGATAGTTCAAAGTCACAATGGAGTATTTTGGGGTTTTTCAGTTGCTTTTTTAATGTGTCTTACGCAGGGTTGGCAAGGTAATTTACTTGTCGTAGAAAACCAGTTTTTTACACAGGCGTAAAAAACTAATTTTCGTTCATGTGTGTGTATAAATAATATAATATAAAAACCACTTTAATTATGTTACATTTTGAACTTAAAATTTCTGGTATATTTCACTACGAAGTCATTATTCTCTTAAGATTGTCCATACAGCTCAGCCACCTCTTAACAGATTTCTTTTTAGAAATTATAATGTATCTGTTCTTTCTTGTATATTAAAAATTAAGAAAATAATCTACCTCTTGCACTAGCATCGATAAAAATCACAACGTATGTTGAATAGAATTCAAGATTTTATTAACAGCTTCAAATTTGTCGAGTGTATTTTCATATTTGTGTAATTCTATATAATAAGCAATTTTATGTTCAGTTTGTTCACCAGAGATAATATTTTGACATGAATGTCTATGATGCAAAATATTGTACATTTTCATTTAATAATATTTGTTTGACATGTTATCCAGGTGTACACTTCAAAATCATAATTTTGCCCTTTTTAAAACTAAACGTTTTTCATATTGATTATGCTATACTCTTAAAGGAAAAAAACTGTAGATTCGACAAAACATTAAACTACTTGTTTTAAACGCAACTTTAAATTTTTATAATTGTCACTCTCAGTTCTTACACACCCTTAATCACACTAATAATCCTCACTGTTATGATCTTGTAACTTAAGAGTATAATATATTTGAACAAATTTGTTCGAAGCTGAGCCGGTTTCTTGTAGCATTATGGACAAAAGACCAATTAGAGAAAAGTCTTTCAAGTTGGGCTGAAGATGCTGGGATGTTGATTAACTTCAAAGCAACTGCTGACAACTCCTTATGGTGCCGACTGGCGAAGTACCAGAATGTCCGTGGTGATTTAACACCCTTCTTCATAAGCGCTCCAAACTTTCCAGATTGTTCTCGATATTGTTGAAAACTGGTTAACCCCAAGGGGTTGAGGTTCTCAAAAATGAACTCCTCTACTTGTTCATGATGTTTCTCATTCATTTTCTGCCCCTGGTACACAGGATGGAGAACATTGGCTGCAAGGCTGTATACATTTAGCGATTGGTTTCTCCTTTTTTCTACATGTGGCATGAGGTCCTCAGGTAGACGCAAGTCCATGCACAATTCAACTGCATCTGCAGCAGTTGCTTCTTTTTCTGGCATATATTTATTAGCTGACTTACTGGATTAAGCACTGTGAATGTATCGGCAACTTCTTTGAGAAAGGCACTATCATAGAGGAGGGACTTAATTTGAGAAGACAATTTCTCAGCTCAGTCAGTGGCAGCAACTTTCCTTATTGCACTTAGATTGTTAGTCAAGGACAAATGGGTATCCCTCTGAGAACACCAGTGAGTTCTGCAGCGAGGCATACTTTACAGCCACCATTTTCTGTCAATTCATGTTCTCGATCAAGGTGCTTGAAAGACCTTAACACCATGTTCACATGAGATACAATGTTTTTTGAGAGAAGATCCTTTTCTAGAAGATTTCCAGTATGGGCATTGCAAGCAGAATGCCACAAGCCGTGATTTTTAACCATTTTTACTGACGTTGTCGGAAACTGTACAATAAATATTCACATTGTATCGTTCTTTAGCTAGTTTTTTTTATTCACTGACCACATCACAAAGTGCTTCACCTGTTTCTGGCAAACCAGACATGTGGAAAGCATCAAGAAAAAAACTGTCAGCTTTGCCACTACTTCCACGAGGATTGTAAAGAAGTGTTACAACATTTTTTGTGTTCGATTCATTTTCCAACAGTCTATGAGCAAAACGGAGTCTGTCTGCAGAACTGATGGTGATCTTAGTAACTTCATCATACACTTCGTCCAGAAGTTGATCAGAAAAGGGCTTTTCTTGTTGGTGGTATATAGACAGGCTGCATTTTTTGACAGAACTGTTTAAAATGCACCACCACACTAAATGGGATGTTGCAACCATAGAAAACCTTGGCAGTAGCAAGATCTATTTCCTGGATTGTGGAGGCATTCATCCTGTCCAAAAAATCGGTTATCTGTCGTTTAACCGTGGAAGGTTTAGAACTTAGAGTGATGGGTGATTCAAGGTAAAAACTGTCTTCCTCTTCATGAGATGAGGAGGGTACACTCATCACCACGGACACGGTTGAGCAGGAACTGGGGCTTGCAACTGGAACCAGAGGATCGTCAATGTCTATAGACATTTCAGAGTCAGATCGATGCAATGTAGAACTAGAACTCGCCAGTGGTGGCAGAAGTCTGGGCTTACACCTTCCTGTGGGCTTTTAGATGCTTCCTTGCTGTATTCTTGGCAGTTAATCCACAATCACAACACTTGGCACAGTTCTTGTGTTCCACTTTTAAGTGGAATAAATCCTAGTTCCTCGTACACATTGTGAAGAGGTCGACTGCTGTGATTCATAGTGGGAAGAGTCTTCAATTAAAATGTTGAGCCTCCTTCAATGACTAGTGAGGATGGAAAAAACGGTGTTTAATAAGAACGCTCTCAGCTTTGAACTGAAGTCAACACTAAAACCTCCCGCATTTAAATGGCAGAAAATGTGTAGTTGGCATAGTTGTAGTTTTACCGCCAAGTAAACGAGAAGTTGCCGACGCTGTTGAACTTCCGGGTCTGCCTAGCAGTGAATCACTGTAGAGACAGGAGCCGGCAGCACGTGCATGGATATCAAAGGCGAGCCACGAGGCAACATCTTGTTTTGATTGTTCCTATCGTCTGGGTTCACTTTAAACTACACCGCTGTGTGGCTTCTGACTTCCTTTGCCGGACATAATATTTTAAAGTGGGCCCCACACTAAGTACCATAAAGAAAGGGATTTCCCCGTGTGAATATGAAGGCTAGGAATATATATATATCATCATCATCGTCAACCATTATCAATCCACTGCTGGACGAAGGTCTCCCCAAGTTTCCTCCACAACGGTCTGTCTTGTGCCAGTCTCCTCCATGTCACTCCCGCATATTTACGAATTTCATCCACCCATCTCTCATGCGGTCTTTTTCTGGGTCTTTTCCTGTCCCTTGGAATCCAATCTAAAATTTCGGCTGTCCATCTATGGTCTGTCCTTCTGGCAGTATGTCCAGCCCATTGCCATTTCAGGAATTTAACTCTGATCATGATGTCTTCCACTCTCGTCATTTTTCGGATCCACGAGTTCCTCTTCTTATCTCTCCTGGTTATACCAAGCATGCACCTCTCCATGCTGCTTTGGGTTGTCTGCAGCCTTTGTATGTCTCTTTTAGTAAAGGTCCACGTCTCTGCACCATACGTAAGCACTGGAAGGATGCATTGATCAAACACTTTTCTTTTAAGACATAATGGCATATTGCTCTTGAAAATTATGCTGTTTCTTCCAAAAGCTCTCCAGGCAAGTTTTGTACGCCGATTAATTTCTTCATCAATGTGACCCTCACTTGATATCTGCTGTCCAAGATAAACATACGTATCTGTTATCTCCAGTTTTTCTCCATCAATCGATAAATCTTCATTTCTTGTAAAAGCATTGAACATCACTTTTGTCTTCTGAAAGTTCATTTTTAATCCCACTTCTTTACTCTTGTCAGCAAGTTCCTGGATCATACTCTGCAGCTCTGATGGGGTAGTTGCAAAAATGACTACGTCATCAGCAAAACGAAGGTGGGTTAGATAATCTCCATTAATCTTTATCCCTTTGTTTTCCCAGTTCAGTGATTGAAAGACATTTTCCAATGTGGCATTAAAGAGCTTCGGAGATATGGTGTCACCTTGTCTCACTCCCTTTCCAATTTTTATGTGTGTTGTATTTTCAAACAGCCGAATCTTTGCACTTGCATTTTCATAGATGTTATTAATAATATTAATGTATGCATCTTCAATACCGCAGGATTTCAGAGCCGTGGTAACTGCTGATGGTTTCACCGAATCAAAGGCTTTTTCATAATCGATAAAAGCCATGCACAATGGAAGTTCATATTCCCTCGCTGTTTCAATTAGTTCTCTCAGTACGTGGATATGATCTATTGTGCTGTAGCCACTCCTGAGTCCAGCTTGTTCTCTCGGTTGAGCCATGTCCAGTGTCACCTTCAAGCGGTGTGAAAGAACTTTAGTGAAGATTTTATAAACCATTGATAGGAGGCTGATAGGTCTGTAGTTCCTGAGATCCTGAATGTCACCTTTTTTATGTAGCAAGATCATTGTAGCGTTGTTCCAATCCTCAGGAATTTTCCCTTCATTAAGGCATCTAGTGAAAATTTGGGCGAGTACTGTTTCGATTTCCGCACTTGCTTCTTGTATGATGTCTACAGTAATTCCATCTTCTCCTGGAGCTTTTCCCTGCTTCATGTTCTTGATTGCATGTGCAACTTCTGCTGGAAGGACTGGAAGAACTCTGGTACTGGTACCTTTCATGATGTCTGGAGTACATGTATCATCCCTTTCATATAATTTGGAGTAGAAATCTTTCACTCTTGTCAAAATTTCGCCTCTATTTCTTGTTACAGAACCATCTTCTTTTCTCAGTGCCATAATCTGTTTTTTTCCCTTACTGAGATGTCCCTTTGCTATCTTTAGGCTTTGGTTGTTTTCAATTGCTTTCCTTACTAGTTCACAGTTGAATTTCCTTACGTCTTCAGTGATACTTTTTCGTACTGTCTTACATAAGTATATATATTCCACTTTGGAAGTCACATCTTCTTTAGTTGTCCTCATCTCTCTTCTTTTTTGCATCAACATTTTGGTTTTTCCTGATAATTTGTTCACATACAATTTGTTCTTAGACCCAGCTAATTTTGTTGCTGTTTCCATAAGAGCTTTGGTTACCTTTCTGTTAACTTCAGAAATATCCACTTCTTCCGATGTTAGGCCTTCTAAAGCAGAGAATATGTTCTTCAGTTCCAACTTGAAGGTATTATGGTGTTTTTTAAGGTTGGTTATGTCAATACATTTTGTTTGTCTTATGAGCTTGCTATGTTCGAGTTTAGTGTTGAGGTGCATCTTACATCTCACCAATCTATGGTCACTGCCTGTGTTGAACTTGTTTAGCACACTGCAGTCTTCTATACTTGTCTGGCGCTCTTTGGCCAACCATGGCCCTTGCGCCATTAAAATCAACCAACCAGTCTTCTATGACGAATTTTTTGTTACACATAATAAAATCAATTTCACTAGTAGTCCCATTTGGATGTCTCCATGTCCATTTCCTGTGTGGCTTTTTCTTGAAAAAGGAGTTCAAGATGAAAAACCCTTCTGCCTCTGCAAACTCTACGAGAGTATTTCCACGCTGGTTTCTGTTGCCGTGACCGAATTTACCTACTGAAGTTTCATTCTGTTGCCGTTGCCCTATTTTTGCATTGAAATCTCCCATAATTATCTTCAAGTGCTGCTTACCTTTATTATTTAGATCATGAATTTCCTCATAAAATTCTTCAATTTCTTCTTCAGTATGACTTGTGGTGGGTGCATAAGTTTGAATAATCTGAGCCTGGTATCTTCTCGAGAGTTGGATAACGAGTCTTGCAGCTCTGTCAGAGGAACTTTCAACTTCTACAACTTTATCCTTCAGTTTCTTGTTTATTATAAATCCAACACCACTAGTTCTGCCAGTATCTGTCCCACAATAGTAGAAGAGATGTCCACTTTTCAGTTCAATGAGATCTTCTCCTTTTCTCCTTACCTCACTTAGCCCGACGATGTCCCACTTGATCCTTTGTAGTTCCTCTTCCAATTCAAGAAGCCTTGAATCAGAAGATAGGGAGCGTCCGTTATACGTAGCCAAGGTCAGCATCAGATGGCAGCCTAGTCCGGTCCTCCGGGGATTCTTAGCACCCGCTGCCTTGGCCAGGTACATTCCAGCTGCCAGAGACTGAGGGCCAAGATTTAAGTTGTGGAGTCATTTTGGAGGGGTTTGGCCATAACTCACCACGCTGGCCAAGCGGGTTGGTGAGTGTGGGATAGCATTTCCTCTAATCCCGATGGTATAGTTATACCGCTATTGGCGGTCGTCAGAGCCCCTTTAGTGGGAACAGGATGTACCACGAGAAGGCGGGGTTGACATTTGTCAAGGAGAGGCTGTGATGTTACGCATCACCTGACCTATATATATATATATTATGTGATACTGATGTGTATGTGGTATCCTGGTGGTATATCACGTGTACGTGGCAGTTGGCACTGTTCCAATAAGATCATACAAAAATGCCGAAGGGTATATTGCTTTTTAAAGGATCTCCATTTTTTGTGGTATTCGTACATAGCAAGTTAATTAACGGCACAAAGCCACTGGGTTTTTTAATTTTTTTTACGTTTTCTATGTATTTTACGCATAATTTACGTGTCACGTAGAAAACCTTTTTTTACACGTAATTGCACAACCCTCGTCTTACGTTTCTGATACAAAGTAGTTGGGGAATATCAAAGAGTTTCAATGGATTGTGGTACATACATTTTTTTTAAAAGTTGGATTAATAAGATATTAATGCATTTTGGAGCTGAGTAAATTTAATTTGCCGCCTTGGGGCGCTCCGTGGTAAAACTGGCACACACAACAACTACTACTAGGGCCTCTGTAAATCTTGGAGATGTGCCAGCTAGTTCTGTGTGACATTGGCGAAAAGACCCCAACTCACTGGGTTTTGTTCCAGAATCCTTAGGTTGAATGACCAACTGGAACTGTCAGCTGTGGGCCAATTCCCCACACTGATGTACTTACCTGATTAAAAAGACACACAAAAATCAATATCTGGACTCTAGTGTGGGATATGGTGTGGACCTACCACACTTGAGAAGGACGGTCCACCAAGGAATAGACCTTTAATTTCTAAACGGCATATGAGAAAGAGATCTCGGCTGAGTGAGTGTCAAATTGGTGCATGGAATACTAGAGGTATAAATGGCAAGATGAATGAGGTGATTGAAGAGATGAATAAGTATAGATTAGATTGGATGTGCTGTGTGTATGTGAAACCAAAAGAAAGGAAATTGGGATAGAAGTGGATGGAACGGTGAGTGTGTGGTCTGGAGTATTGGATAATGTGAGAGCACAGGCTGGTGTAGGTGTGATTTTAAGTGAAAAGATGAACAACTTGATTCACTATAGCTGCATAAGTGAAAGAATTCTTTGGTTTTGTTTGAAAGTGAAACTTCAGAGAATAGTAATTGTTGTAGTGTATGCTCCTTGTGACTCGGAACCTTCTGATAGGAAGGAAGATTTCTGTAATGAGCTAAAGGCTGTTTTGAGCCAGTTTGGTGCTAAAGAGAAAGTTATAATAGCAGGGGATTTCAATGCTAGAAGTAGGTGTGCAGAATACAATTTCTGACAATGTTCTGGGTAAGTTTAACGATCCTTGTGTGAATGATAATGGTGAAAGGTTAATTGAACTCTGCGTTGAGAATGGTTTGTGTGTATCTAATACGTTTTTCAACCACAAGTACATCCATACATATACTTGGGGAAATTGTACTCTTGGTCAAAAGAGTGCGATAGCTTTTGATATCTACGATCAACGTCTGAAACACTTAATTGTTGACACTCTTGTGATGAGAGAGGCGGATATTGGTTCTGATCATTACTTGGCAGTGTCACAAGTGAAACTGAATGTTGGTTGGAAGAAAAGGAATAGGAAGAGGCCCAGGATGGAAAGAATAAAGGTTGAAAGGCTACCTGAAGATCATCAGCATTATTCTGACTTATTCAGCAAACAACTGACTGAGTTGAAGTCTTGTGAGAGGGATGTAGAAAAGAAGTAGGAATGTTTTCAGTACTGTGTTGTCACTGCTGCTGAAGAGGTCTGTGGCACCACAATAGAGGTGATGCTTGGTGGCATAGTGAGATTGAAGAGGCAGTAAAGAGAAAGAAGGAAGCCTATTTAGGGATGTTGCAAGGTAGAGTTTCTGTAGATGAATATTGCTGTAAAAGCGTGAAGCTGCTAGGCTGGTTCTCCAGAGTAAGGCAAAAGATAGGAAGGAGAAGGTGGCAAGGCATGGATTGGCTTTTTAGAAAGATAGTAAGACTTTCTGGAAGTACATGAAGCTCAGGAAAAATAGGGGAAACAAAGTTGTAAGAAGAATAGAGTTGGGGAAATGATATGGGAGCCCAATGAGTTGGGTGAAAGATGGAGTGAATACTTATGTGAATTATTAGATCAGGAAAGCAGAAGCAGATGATGTCACAGTGAAGGATAGAAGCACTGGAGGGATTTCAAGAGAAAGAGATGTGTTAAGGCTCCGGGAGTTGATGGCATAACTGCTGAGATGTTGAAATATGGTGGTGACTGTTGACTGGTTAACTGAAATTTGCCAGTTGTGCTGGGAGTTAGGAATGGCCCCTCGGGATTGGAAGGATGCTATCATAGAGTGCTTTTATGCCTGGTAAAGGCTGCACTAACCAAATTTTTGCATTATGCGTGATGATTGAAAAGTATCTGGCTGTTGGTAAGAAAGTTTTTGCTGCCTTCATAGATTTAGAGAAAGCTTAAGACCGAGTAAATAGGACACTTTTGTGGAAGGTATTGAATGAATATGGTGTTACTGGGAATCTACTTGTCAATGTAAAAGCCATGTATGCTGACAGTAGAGCTTGTGTACAAGTGAATGGTATTTTATCCAAATGGTTTTCTATTGGTGCAGGAGTCGGACAGGGTTGTGTAACGTCACCATGGCTGTTTAATATATTTATGGATGCGTGATGCCAAAATAGATACTGGTTTATATCTTGGTGACGTGTGTGTGCAGATTGCTGTATGCTGACGACACGGTCTTGTTGGCAGAGAGCAAAAGTGAGTTGCAGAGTATGTGGTCTCAGATGTACGAAGTTTGCATGAAATTAACACTGAGTATAATTAAGGGAAAAAACCAAAGTTATGGTTTTTGAGAGAGGAACTGGTAGAATGGAATGTAATATGAGCAATTCCATGTCAGATCAATCACCTTCTTGACCTCACCATTTCTGATTTTGATGAAATTTGGTATGAAGCCCACATATGACAAGGTAAGTAATTCTGCCAATTTTCAGATTTTTATTTTGAAAATTGTCCAAGATACACACTTAATAAAAATCGAATTTTTTGTAAAAAATGACAAACTCGCACACTTATAAATGGCTGTAAATTTTTTTCTAATTGTAGTAGAGTGACAATTCAAACACAGTTGCAAAGCTAAAGGATTGAGCTTTCTATAGATACCATACATGACCTTCTTACAACAGATTAAAGTTTCAAGGTCATCCACTGTGACCTTTGGCCTTGAATATCTCAAAACATGCCATCTTAAAAAATTACGAAAAAAATATATTTTATTGCTACAACATTCTTCTACTTGTGTGCCAGATATTAGGCTGGCACCGCTATGGCAAAGCAGTGTAGGATTAATAGGAGTGTCATGCTGCACCCTTCTGTATGTAAGGCACAGAGACATACCATGCAATAAATATTTTTACGTTGAGGATTTGTGTTTATTATACATGAAATGTGTATATATTATAACAGATCAACAGATTTATCAGAAATATGCTATGTGACAGCAATTTTACTTAATAGACACAATTTTCAGCAGTAAATGTCAACAAATCTTTGAGATCAGAGATTGAAACTCCACCCATTTTAGCCAATGGCAGGGCTTCTTCTTAGCCAATCACAAAGCTTCTTATTAGAGCCAATGACAGGGTTTCTTATTAAAGCTAATGGCAAGGCTTCTTATTACAGTCAATGAGAAATCTTACTGGTACACAATTTTACATTTGTTGTTATTTCAATTCTGAGCTTGTGAGTTTGTGGTTATCAATTTATCTGTAACATTGTTAACTGTTTAATTGTTATTTTATTTTATCTTTTATCTTTATTTAATCAATCTCTTTTTATCAAACTATATTTATTTATCTTTTTTTTGCAGGTGCAGTTTCATTAACCAAAATGGACTTGAAAAGTCAAATTTTTTGTTGCAATCCTCTGGGTAAAAGTGGACACACAAGGTTTAGAAAGAATCTGAGAAAAGTACAGCCTTGGATGGTTCAGAAATGTCCAAATATAGCATTAGAACAGAAAATATGTAGTTCATGCAGAAAATCTATCTCTGAAATGCCAGGTCCTTCATGTATAATTGAAACAGATGCAGAGGCAGAACAACCTTGGTTAAGTGAAGATAATTCAGAAGGAGTGGTGAAGAGTGAGATATGGACTGACAGAGACACAACTTTGGATAGTCTGAATGATACATTACTTTCTCTAGGCGAATCTCCTGTGAAAAAAAAAAAAGATTAGGTGTTGGACAGTACAGTAAGAAGAAATATCAGAAAATTGGTGAAGTGATAAAAGACTACATAGGTGTTCCAGAATGTGATAATCCTGTGACAGTGTCTGATGAATTGGTCATGATTTCACAGTTGAAAGAAAAATTTCAAGAAACAGACTCTAGCAGTGTTAAAGTCCAAATACTAACAATATTACCTAGAACCTGGAGTATTCGTAAAATTCAGGAAGAATTGTGGTGTAACATATTACATGGCACGAAAGTCTAAAAATCTTGTGGAAGAGCAGGGTATTTTAGCAACTCCAAATCCTAGGCCTGGGGAAACTCTCAGTGACAGCACAGTTGAAAACGTTATTGCATACTATAATAGTGATGAAGTGAGCCGTTGTTTACCAGGAAAAAAGATTTTGTTAAAATGATGGAATCAGAATCAAAAGTGCAAAAACAGAAATGTCTTATTCTAGGAAATTTGAAAGAGAGATTTCAAGGATTTAAAAACAAGAATCCTAATATCAAAGTAGGGTTTTCAAAGTTCTGTGGTTTACGCCCAAAGAATTGTGTGCTGGCTGGTGCAAGTGGAACACACTGTGTCTGTGTGTGTTGTGCTCCTGAAAATGTAAAACTTATGCTATCAGGGTGCAAATTGCAAGACTTAACTCGTAATGATGAATTACCAGTTAGGACATACAAAGATTGCCTTGCAAGAATAACTTGTAACCCTCCTGTAGGGGTGGAAGCTCATTATGTTAATTAATGGCTCCTCGGCCAAACACCCACTGGCTTCCAGCGCTGATCAAAATTTCCCCACAGCAGGAAGGAAAACCATTTATAAGGTTCGTTGTCTAGAGACTGTCTATCAACGGTAGTTGAAGACAGCCCGGCATTCTTTCTCTCCCAGCTTTACTATAAATCTGCTATTCAGGAGAGGGGAAGTAAAAATAATGGCAAGACACTACAAACATGAATTCACTCTCAAGCTTGTTGCAAACTTAACAAAAGAATTTAATCAAAAGAAAATTGTTTCGGCAGCTATTGTTCCTTGACCTCGAGTTCCTGTAACTGCAGTTCCACGTGAAAATAATCCGGGTATATAATTATTCCAGAATACCCTTTCCTGCCAATACTCTTTGCCCGTTCTTTTTCTATCACCGACGTGAAATGTTTCAATCGTCGTAACCTTCCGTTCGTCTCTTTTCCTTTGTTCCGGAAGCTATGCTTTTTGTTCCGTCCCTAACACGTGTTCTCTCCAAAACGCTTTCTCCGAACGTCGTTCCAGACACACGTGTCTGATTCCAACTACGCTGGCTTTCCCCGTGCTCTAACTGGCACGTTCTATCACGAACTTTTCTTTACCCAGTGCTAACTCCCAGCACTATACATCCGTCCACAGCACATGCTGTCGTCAACTGCCTCTACGCTCGCTCCCCGTAGACTGTCTCTCACGCTCGCTTCCCGTCGACTGCCTCGTTTTTCCTTCCACTCCTACCCTGAATATTTCCCCCTAACTTCACTAGCCTTCTGATTGGCTCCTACCTCACTCGCCTGAGGCTCCCTCTCTCTCACTAGTCGGAGCCCTCCAAGAGCAGGCGATCCCCCTCGCTCTTCTCGGTGCCCCCCCCCCATACTACCTTTCTCTCCTGACACGTGCCTTCTGTCGGTGACCTTCACCTAATCCCTTTGTTGACCTCCACCTAATCCCTTCGTTGACCTCCACCTCACGGTGCCCTGTAGCTTACATTCCCTCTGGCCAGGAACAATAGCTGTGCCTTCTGTGAATACAATAGACCTGTCAAACAGGCGCATCGAAATGTCACCTAGTCTGGTGCATTACCACGTGTTACACTCGTTTCACGTGCATTACCACGTGTTACACTCATTTCCAAATAATATACATGGAAATATTTATTCTGAAATGTTAATATCCAGAATGATCGATGGGATTTAAAGTCCATCACACAATTTATATAGGAGTGTAATTTCTCGCCCCTACACCTCCTCTTCCAGAATGCTTCTTCTTTAAGTGTGATTCTTGTCCTGGTATAGTACACGTACTAGAGCAAATAAGTAGCTTATTCACCATGAATGGGATTGACGAAATTGTATATAAATTGTGGACTACAACTGATCGCACAACACTTATGACAGTCTGTAACACTGTAGAAGAATTCCTTGAGACTTTTGAATCAAAAGTGAAATTGCTATTGCCACATTCTTTTATAGCTATTCAGCAGTCATATATTCTGTCAAATCTGAAAGAAAACCTTGATGATAATCAGTGTGTTGTGTTGTGCGATTTTGCTGAGAATTATTCCTTCATACTGCAGGATGCAGTCCAAGGATACTACTGGAACAATTCCCAAGCTACTATTCACCCTTTCGTCGTGTACTACAAAAGTTCACACACACTTCAGTTGGATCATGCTTCTTTTGTTGTTATCTCAGAATGTCTTAAGCATGACACTATCAGTGTTCACTTTTTCCAGAGCCAATTGTTGCAGTTTATATCATCACATTTTGACAAGAAAGTAGAACACATCTATTACTTCTCAGACGGTGCAGCCTTACAGTATAAGAACAGGAAGAATTTTGTCAATTTTTCAACTGTGAAATCATGACCGATTCATCAGACACTGTCACAGGATTATCACATTCTGGAACACCTATGTAGTCTTTTATCACTTCACCAATTTTCTGATATTTCTTCTTACTGTACTGTCCAACATCTAATCTTTTTTTTCACAGGAGATTTGCCTAGAGAAAGTAACGTATCATGCAGACTATCCAAAGTTGTGTCTCTGTCAGTCCATATCTCACTCTTCACCACTCCTTCTGAATTATCTTCACTTAACCGAGGTTGTTCTGCATCTGTTTCAATTATACATGAAGGACCTGGCATTTCAGAGATAGATTTTCTGCATGAACTACATATTTTCTGTTCTAATGTTTATATTTGGACATTTCTGAACCATCCAAGGCTGTACTTTTCTCAGATTCTTTCTAAACCTTGTGTGTCCACTTTTACCCAGAGGATTGCAACAAAAAATTTGACTATTAAAGTCCATTTTGGTTAATGAAACTGCACCTGCAAAAAAAAAAATGATAAATAAATATAACAATAAAGATAAAATAAAGATAACAATTAAACAGTTAACAATGTTACAGATAAATTGATAACCACACACTCACAAGCTCAGAATTGAAATAACAGCAAATGTAAAATGGTGTACCAGTAAGATTTCTCATTGGCTGTAAAAAGGAGCCTTGCCATTGGCTTTAATAAGAAACCCTGTCATTGGCTCTATAAGAAGCTTTGTGATTTGCTAAGAAGCCCTGCCATTGGCTAAAATGGGTGGAGTTTCAATCTGTGATCTCAAAGATTTGTTGACATTTACTGCTGAAAATTGTGTCTATCAAGTAAAATTGCTGTCACATAGCATATTTCTGATAAATCTATTGATCTGTTATAATATATACACATTTCATGTATAATAAACACAAATCCTCAACGTAAGAAACATTTATTGCATGGTATGTATGTCTCTGTGCCTTACATACAGAAGGGTGCAGCATGACACTCCTATTAATCCTACACTGCCTTGCCATAGTGGTGCCAGCCTAATATATCTGGCACACAAGTAGAAGAATGTTGTAGCAATAAAATATATTTTTTTGTAATTTTTTAAGATGGCATGTTTTGAGATATTCAAGGTCAAATATATTTTTTTGTAATTTTTTAAGATGGCATGTTTTGAGATATTCAAGGTCAAAGGTCACAGTGGATGACCTTGAAACTTTAATGTGTTGTAAGAAGGTCATGTATGGTATCTATAGAAAGCTCAATCCTTTAGCTTTGACACTGTGTTTGAATTGTCACTACTATAATTAGGAAAAAATTTACAGCCATTTTATAAGTGTGCGAGTTTGTCATTTTTTACAAAAAATTCGATTTTTATTATGTGTGTATCTTGGACAATTTTCAAAATAAAAATCAGAAAATTGGCAGAATTACGTACCTTGTCATATGTGTGCTTCATATCAAATTTCATCAAAATCAGAAATGGTGAGGTCAAAAACTTATTTTTTTTTTTTTATTGATCTGACGTGAAATGTCTCATGTCTAAATGGCTCAGTGATTGACCATGTGAATGAGTTTGTGTATTTAGGAAGCATGTTTGACAGAGAAAACAAATTGGATGGTGAAATTAATAGGCGTGTGAATTCTTCATTGAAAGTCACGTCTGCTTTGGGAGGTTTTCACAGGAATGATGGGTTCTCAAGGGAGTCCTGCATGGCTGTGTATGAAAGTGTAATTGTCCCTACTCTGGATGTATGGCAGTGAAACCTGGGTGCTACAGAAGAAACATAGGAGTGGTTTGTGTGCTGAAAAAATGTGTTACTTATGGGAGGTGGGGGTGACATTGCTGTCACATAGCATATGTGACAGCAATGTCACCCCCCCCCTTCCAAGTGACAAGACACGTTATAATTTGTGAGGAATAAAGATGTGTTGCAGTTGTGTAATGTGAAGCAAAATGTTGTTAGGAAGGTGGAGACTAATATGCTTCGCTGGTTTGGCCATGTTAAAAGAATGAATTATGCGATGCTTACTAAGAAAATCTTTTAGCTCAAGTGGCACGAAGGTAAGGTAGAGGAAGTCATGGGAGGATCAGATTCAGGAGTGTCTGCATGAGAAAAAGATTGAGTATGAAGTATAGATCTTGTGTACGGCATTTGATGGATGTGAGTGAAGCCTGAGTTGTGTGTCAAGATTGCTGTAAATGGAGAAGCTTGATACGGCAACAGTAATTAAAAATTATTTGGTAGTTTGTAACCTCTGAATATCAGAGAACAGCTTAGTGATATGTGTGTGTGTGTAAATTTACGATAGTAAAAGGTGGGACCGCAAGTTATTTCAGCTTAATATTGCTGCATAAGAATTATAATGAAGCATCTATCCTCTCGTCCAGCAAGAAGATAATAAAGAAAATTCTACGTGCCTGAAACGTAAAGTAAGAAGTTGAACAATGGGTTGCGTTACCTATGTAAGTAGTGTTGTTGTTTTTATGTATTTAACTATATTTGAGCATGTCGCTATGCAGAAGAAACACAGTGAGTTGTTTGCATGAGTTTTCGAGCTCAAGCTGTACATTGAACTTTGTAAACTATATTTTATATTGTGTGGTCTCAGGAGCCACCAAGCTCTGAGTTGAACATTCTTCGATGATCTCCATGTCATTGATGTCTTACCAAAAAGTTACTATTAAGCATTTTAAGTTTCTGAAGCATTTTTAATCCTGCAGTCAGGTGTATCTACTGTTGCAGGATTTGACTTTGCACTGTCCAGTGTATCATCATATAGTGTTTTCCCTGGGGTTTTTTTGTTTTTTTTTCAGCTGAGTGGTACAAAAGGACCCTTTCCCCAGTGGAAAAAGATGTTTTGCTAACCATCATTACATGGTACGTACGCTCCTTGAAAAAATAAAGTTCATTTGGAAGACCTTGAAAGTACTTGAAAAAATTTTTTTTGTGTAAAATAATTGTGTGCTAAACAGTTGTGTAGGAGATTTCTGTGCAGTTCCGATAAAAACACCAAGTTGATCAAATAGCACAGAACGTGTGTTCAACACGGGAGCACGTGGACAGCTGGTACCTTGGCTATGACATAACTATGGAGTAAAACATCAGCCATGGGAGTAAAGTACCGTATATACTCGCGTATAAGTCGACCTCCCCACTTTCAGAGGAAAAAATCGTAAGAAATCGGAAACTCGCGTATAAGTCGATCCCGGAATGAGAAAAAAAAATGTCAATGAATTTATTCAAAAACATTTAAAAACATTATATATATAATACTAAATTTAATTTGCATACCCAAAAACTTCATCGGAACCCTTCAAAATCCGATTCCGAGTCAGACTCGCAAAACAGTTAAAAAAGTCTTTCTCCGTCATCGGCGCGTCATCATAAACATCAGTATTCCCATCTATGCCTGTGTCATCAGAATCACTGCCATCATCACTCATAAAAATCTCATCATCCTCTGTGCCATCAAGTTTGTTACTAATGCAACATTTCTTGAATGATTTCACGACCATTTCCGCAGGTATCGCATCCCAAGCATCCTTGACCCATCGCGCAATCAAAACGATATCCGGCTTCTTTAGATTTCCGCCCTTGGTTTCAGTTGGCAAATCGGAACTTATCCAATCTGCCCAATACCTCCGCACATTGTCCTTGAAGGGCTTATTAAGGCAGACATCTAGTGGTTGAAAAACAGATGTGAACCCACCTGGGATGACAGCAAGAGTTGATTTTGAATTTTCTGCAGTTTTTTTCACTTCTGCACAATGGTGTGCAACAAACATATCCCACACCAAAAGAGAAGGTTTCCTCAAAAGTGCACCTGGCCTTTTGTTCCACACATTCTGTAACCAGTCAATTGTTCCGGATTCGTTCATCCATCCTCTTTCATGGGCACGAACGAGCACACCAGACGAAAAGACAACCCTTTTCGGCAGAGTTTTGCGTTTGAAAATGATTACTGATGGTAGCTTACTGCCGTCTGCCAAACAGGAAAGAACAACCGTGAAACTGGATTTTTCGTGGCCAGTCGTTTTGATAAAGATATTTTTTTCGCCCTTTTGGTTCACAGTCTTATTTCCAGGAAGGTCGAAACACATGGCGGTTTCATCCATGTTCCCTATTTGGGAAAGTTCAAAAGCAGTCTCTTTTGAATTACGTACTTTTGAAATTCCATTATCTTTGCTTCGAGGTCTTGTGCAATTTTGGTGCGCTGGCGTAGACACAACCCATAGCGGTTCATGAACCTTGTGCACCAACCTGGTGAGGCACGAAAAGTGTTATTTGCGGCTGCAAACTTTTCATCTTTTGCGAGCTTCATTGCTCGCAAACGTATACCAGTTCGTGTTACAATGTAACCATTTTGTCTGCAGCCCACAATCCAATCATTCAAGACACTTTCCAGCTCTGGGAAAGATGTCATTCCATGGCGCAGCGCCTTTTGGGATTTTCACCAAGTCCGGGTTTTTTTTTACGCCAATCTCGAATCAGTTTTTCGTTAATGCCAAATTGACGTGAAGCAGCACAGTTGTTAGTATTTTCTGCAAAAGAAACCACTTTCAACTTGAATCCTGCGTTATAGGACATCCGTTTCTTTACACAATCCGTGTCACCATAATAGGAGAAGCGAGACACGTGCGATTAAGAACAAGCAACACCTAACACTGGCTGTCGCATGGCTCCGTTACCAAAAAACGCTTCGCGTGATATTCTTTGCCGTTACGTCGAAGATCAGTGCAATCAACTGGTAGTCGGAAGGGCGGAGCTTTCTATGCGTGGCTGTGACTGCGCTGTGGATACGCAAAGCCAGGAGAGAGACTTCTCAAAGCGCTGAGAAATTCTTAGGTTTCGATTTCGTAATTCTACCACATCGGCGTTTTATCTTTCTTTCTTTCTTCCTTTTTGTTTCTTTCGGAGGTTTGCGATTTCGTAAATAATACCGCATCAGCATTTTTTTTTTCTTTGGGATGGATTGCCTTTTGCCTCATGGGAAGAACTTTTGGACTTACGATTTTTTAGACCCCGCGTATAAGTCGACCCCATTACTTTGAAGCTCTCATTTTGTCCCAAATTTTTCGACTTATACGCGAGTATATACGGTAAGTGAAATGATGCATTCGAGAGTTGCGATTGGTTTATGTTGACTTGGGTTGAGGATGCATTCTTGCCAGAAGGTGAATACAAAATTAATGTGCCCTTTCAAAATATTCCACAAAATAAAATGATTTCGAAAACACCAAAAACAGAGGGGCAATTCAAAGTTAATAAAATAAACCGACGGGGATAATTGGAAGGTAATTGAAGGTGTACCCGTCCCAGCTAAGTTTAATGGTTTGAACTTGCTAAATACCAACCCACTGACTGGCCAACCGACGGACAGCTTACACATATAATAATTTGGTTTTAAAAAGTCCTTGAAAAGTGCCTGAATTTATTTTGCTTGGAAGAATACGAACCTTGCATTATATTTATTAAACATCTTTAGTGGAGTGGTAGGCATTAATGGAACATAGCATGATAAACAACATTAGGAAATTGTACAAAACTAAGATTACTTACTAATAAATCACTTATTAATAATAAACCTTTGTCAGCATGTAGATCATCAGCCTTTTCTGATGGCTTCTGATTTATCTTTTCTCAACAAAAACCATCAAGTTTTAGCACAATTTTGCTTATCCTTTTTCCATATCCTGTCATTTCAACTGGTGTGTTTTCCTCTTTTATAATTGCCAGTTTCCTTGATGTTGTGTCTTTGTATCTGTTACATACTTGTGGAATGTTTTATAAACTATCTTTAAATAGTAAATTACACATTTTAAAGAGTCATATCTGCTAAATTTTTGTTCTTATAATCTGAAAATGAACCATAAATTGTTACAATGTGTTGTTTTTGCCTCTCTATCTCGATATTTTTATAAATGTTCGTATCCATGTGGCAATGTTATGTTACAAACTGTGGTCAGGGCTTGAAAAAAATCTGAAAAGTAAGTTACCTGCCCAGGTAGTAAAAGTTAAAAGATGCCCAGGAATTAAATTTATCTTTTGAGATAAGAAATCAGAACCCTCATTTTTTTTTAAGTTAAAAGTATGAAATTTTTTACATGTTTTGCATTTCCATTTTAAGGGTCTGTATTCAAAATGTTCAATGCACAAAAGCATATATATCTCAAATTTTAAGATGTTGCTGAAATTGGTATGAAATGGTGTGATGATGAAATTAGTATTTGAGAAATTTAGTGATTCCGCCACATTGTTTTCGTTAGTTTTCACTCTTTGTCACTAAATGTCGGAGGCTTGTTCCATTAGAGGCATGTATCCCGTTGCTGATTATAAACAACATTTAGAGCAAAATTACATATGGCTCCAATATCTAAACATAGAGCATTATATAATTAAAAAAGTGTTCTTCTGTCCTTGACATTCCATAACAATAATACAACTTCTGGTAATTAGCAATGAAATGAAACACGACATACGACGACTCTCCTTTTTCTTGTTGTGGGAAATTCTATTTCAAACTTTTTCATTTTTAAATTTAGTTGCCTGGACCAGGCAACTAGATTTTGTTTTGTTTTTTACCTGCCCAGGTGCCAATATTTTACATATCTTGGGCATGGTACTTTTCAAACCCTGGTGGTATTATATTCTCTTTTGGGTTTGGGGGGATCTTGTGGAGAAGCAAAACATTTGATTAACCACTGTTCAACGTTGCTTTTTTTTTTTTTTTATCACACATTAGTTTACTAGTTTAGCTTTCATTGCCATTCCTTGGAGGATGGAAATAATGTCTTTCTTTTCAGAGAAAATAGATATTTGAATTTTAACGTGGTCTGTGATCATTCAAATCTCAATATTTTTAAAGAAAGTTAGGATGTGTATTGCCGTGATCAATTTTGTCTTCGTAATTTAAGGTGGTCATTCTGTGTCAAATTAACCAATGGTCTGAACCTTGACATCTCAGAAATTGATCATTTTTGGTACAGTGGTAGTACCAGTAAAGTTGACAAAAACTGTAAAATTTCAGATTTTTGGGCTCTTTGTTTTTGAGCTATTGACTTTTAAAAAAAAGCAAAAATCACACAAATTTGGCAACGTTTTGAAATCTTTAAAAAGCTGTAGATCAAACACTATTTGACCTAGAGAGCTCAAATTGGTGTCATTCTCGTCTGTTTTTAATGAGCTTTAATTTGATGTGCAATATGACCATGATATCTGAATTTTGTAATTTTTAAAAATCTCAAATTTTTTTTTAAATGTATGTTTAAAAAAAAAAGACTATTTGTGTGCCAAATTTCATAATGGGACGCCAGTGGGTTCCTATGAAAATTAATTTTTGTTTGTATTATAACGCACAGGGCTCTACAAATCCTGGGCTCCAGGCGCCTAAAATTCTTCTTACTTGAGATTTCGTAATTTGCAGTAAATACCGTAATTTTTGTTGTATAATCTGTAGAAGACTATCTGTTAAAAAGTTATAAATTTAGGTACTGCAGACACCGGTAAAGAAAAAAAAACTGCAGCTTTTTTAAAAGTCTGCGAGGTAATTGTCAGGAAAGATGGTGTTATTGGAAAATTTCCGAAAATGTGGTAACAGAAAGAATGTAATGTAACGGCGAGATAGAAGACCGCAAAGAATATATTTTTTTTTACTTAGAAGCATTTTGGCAAAACATATGACGCAAGGAAGGTGTTACTATTTGTGCGTGCGGAAGCTTACGTGGTGTGAGAATCCGTGACTCGGGAATTCCGTAGCGTGTAACCATTCTGCGAATCACATTGCCTAGTTTTGGTGCACTAATTGTATTAGTTAAGGTTTTTTTTTTTTTTTTCGGTATCCAGTTGAAACATATTCAGAAATAAGACAATGCTATGGACTGTCCACAATTTCAACGAATTTTTTAGTGTAACTAATGAACTACGGTAATTCTGAAACAGCTAGCGATTTTAGTTCTTTATTTATTTAAAAGTAACACAAAAGTACTTCAAAATGGCAGTTTTACTTTTTCAATATGACTATGAATTTCTAATAATTAATTATTTCCTCTTATTACTTTCAGTATTATAAATATTTAATGGGAATTATCGAGGATAAATTTATTAAGGCACATTACCTCTCAAATTTCGATCTATACACTAGATCCTCTTCAGGAGTTCTTGTGTCTCACTATTTCCACCGGTCTGGTGACCATGCCTGGTGGATTTTCCATCCAGCATGGTCGTTGATGTTGCCACCTGTGCCTTATAAATTACCAGGGATTCCTCTAATTTCCAGATAATTGCGTAGGATTGATGTTTGATCACTTTTAAGGAGTCTCAGTCCGTTTTGTGGCCAGTTTGTTTTATATGCCTTCCATCTTTACGAAACTTTCGAAAACGGAAAGTCAACAGAGTTAAGATTTTTTTCGTAATTATAATTTTTTTTCTAGATGTTGCCTCTGTCCAGTTAAGTATCATTTTACTGCATACATTTTTGTATTTCATCTTGAAAATAGGAGAAAAATGTCTAAGTCCGGCATATTCCCTGTAATAGCTACCCCCCCCCCCCCCCATAAGTTTTTGCATTTGATCTTGATAAGGAAAGAAGGGAATTCCCGAAAACGGAAGTGACGAAGTTCGAAAATTTGTAAAAATTGATGCATGGTGTTTAAAAGTATTAATATTCCCAAAGTTACACCATTTACCTAAAATAATTAAAGCTTTGATATCATGTGCTCATGGTCCTCGAGCTGGTGGTTGTTATCAGAGGGCATAAAAGAAAACACACACACAAGAAAAGGAAGAAAGGCAACAATGAAGAAGCAGGGAGAAAATGATATCAGCAGAAAGAAAAATTAACCAATAACATCTGCAAATAGTATTTTAATAAAATCGAAATATTTTTTTGAAATCATCTACTGAAAGAACAGAAAAAGAAAATTGGGAAGCAAATTGGAACTTTATTTTGCAATAAGTGGTTTGGGTAGAAAGAAAAAAATGAACAACAAATATGGTTTACCACTTTTCGTTCCAGAGTCATAAAAAAAAAAAAAACATTTTTGTTCATGCGTTATTGACTTTGTTTCACCTGGCGCCTAAATTTTGGAGCTGGCTCCTAGATCTAGAACATATTTGTCAAGCCCTGATAATGTATGCTAAATTTGTTGACTGGATGTTAATACTGCAACTATAAACTGAGTGGTTGAGGTTTGAAAGTTGCTAATAATCTATTTTATAATTTTTGTTGTACAAATAATATAAACAGCCTAATACACTGGCAGAAAGTGGAAGGAGACGTCTGATACCAACGAAATTTATACAGCATAATAACGGAATACTGAGGATAACGTGATCAAAACATTATGGCAAAATATAGCTATATTTGCTGGTGAACTGAAAAATAACATTTCCATGTAACATGGTTAGTACGAGGTTGAACCGCCATGAACTGCGTCACACTGCAATTCTGGCATGGAGTCTGTCGTACAGATGTTGGATGTAAGTTTGAGGTATTGAGTTCCAAGCATCCTCAACCTGGACACATAAATCGGGGATGGTCGTGGCTGGCCGCGGAGACCGGATAAGTCGTCCCATAAAATCCCACACGTGCTCAATGGGGGACAAATCCGGTGAATGTGCAGGCCATGGAAGTTTTACACCTTGAAGTGCATGTTGCGTTGCACGTGCCGTGTGTGGGCATGCGTTATCTTGCTGGAAAACACCACGATGGTCTGGCCTTACAAATGGCACAACAACCGGCTGAATGATGATGTTGATTGAGGAAGGTGCTGTTTAACGTACCTGGTACAAACACTAGTTGTGCACGGAAGTGATAGCTGATCGCTCCCCACACCAGGAGACCAGGTGTAGGCCCTGTGTGTCGCTGGCGGATGCAAGAAGGGTGGAGACGCTCCCCTGTGCGTCTGCGAACACGCATGCGGCCATCGGAGGCTCCCAAGCAGAATCTGCTTTCATCGCTGAACATGACAGATTGCCATTGCGTTCGCCAGTGCAGACGTTGGCGACACCACTGCAGCCGTTCCTGACGGTGGGCTGGAGTCAGAGGCACACGTGCACGTAGTCTTGCATCCAGTAGATAGTTGCGGATTGTTCGCACTGTCATCTCAGGTGCAATGGCAGCTCGGATTTGCGTCGCAGTGGGTGTTCTGCTTGAAAACGCCGCTCTTCTTATGCGTCGATCAGTCTGCTCATCAGTCCGTCTGTGACTCTCGGTTCCACATCTTCTCGTGTGGGAATGTACTTCCCGTCCAATTCGCTCCGCAATACGATGATACAACCACCCAGCCACGCGGAGCTTCTTCAGAGTCTTCGCACATGTCCGTACACCGACGACTGATTACATTCACTTCGCCGTACTCCTTAAATACCACCGACGATAATTTGCATATTATGCTGTGGCGTAAGTGCTCACCGGTTGGTCCCGAAATCAACATCACACCTACGTAAACTCGACCCGATTAACATATGTAAATTTCATGATCGTCCGCCAATTCCTTCTTGGTGTTCTTTTTTCACTTTCTGCCAGTGTATTTATCAATTTTAATAATATAGGTTGTACAAAAAATTTATTATGGTATATAAATGTGTAATATTGTTTATATTTTGACATCTATTTCAGGAATAAAGAAATGATTACTCAAATCATGCCTCATAATACAGCAGAATATCACTGGACCAGTAACCAAGCCACACACACTGCACCCTTTTATTGTATATTATAAAGGAAAAATCAAACATCTACAATATGTTTTCATCTCAGACTGTTTGGAGCATAATACGGTAGTTGCCTTTAATGTTTTCTAAAGAAAGTTGATTTCAATCCTTAAACAAAGTTTACCTTTCAACCTTGAGAAAATTATATACTTTTCTGATGGCAGCTCATCACAATATAAGAATAGGAAAAACTTCCACAATTTATGTCTCCAGAAAACAGATTTTGGAATTAAGGCAGACTGGCAGTTCTTCGCTACTTCACATGGCAAGAGTGCATGTGATAGACTTGGCGGTACAGCCGGTACTGTTAAAAGACTTACTGCTGAAGCAAGTTTACAAAGGCCATATGAAGACCAAATTTTGACTTCAAAACAATGGTATGATTTTGCTGTTCACAACATTCCAGGCATAGACTTTGAGTACTGCACAGTCGATGAGTATGAAGAAATTGAAAGAACACTGTTTCCACGGTTCAATGAATCTAAAGCGATCGTGGGTACTCAAAAACTTCATTCTTTTTGTCTAATTTCTGAAAATCAGCTTCTTGTTAAGCATTATTACTTTAGTGAACGTGTGACAGCAATAGACTATCACACCAACAGACTGAGCAAAAATTAAATCTGGATTTGTTACTATAGTCTATGAAGATTCTTGGTGGCTTGCATACATTCTTTCAAAGAATAATGTTACAAGTAAGATTCCTACATCCTAAGGGACCAGCTCCTTTTTTTTTTTTTTTTTTTATCCACAATCGAGTGATATATTGACTGTACCAGGTGAGACCCTTTTGAAACAAGTAGAGCCTGTTACTGCAACTGGGAGAGTTTATACTCTGAGCAAAGAAGAAATGAAATTGTCTTCACTTAGTTTGGAAAAGTACTTATCTTAAAAGTTCTTGAAGTGAGGTTTCTGAAAGTATGACTGTAAATAAATTTTAATTTTGAGTGACATGTGAAAAATTAAATGTGTAGTAAATAGTTAAAATTAAAAAGAACATGTGCGCTGAATGTTTAAAACAACTGGTTCATAAATTATGTACAAAAAATTGTTAAATTGGATCCAGGTGTTAGAAGTGTTCTTTTCTCTTGACAACTACAGCCTGAAGCTTCAAATTAAATAGAAGCCAGTCAATACAATGTTTATATCTTATGTCAAGCTACTTTACTAAACTGTTCATTACTAACACCTGATCTCCACTGAAGACAACTTGAAGTTGAAATTTCTTTTTGCAAATCTTCATTGTTTAGGCTAATTCCAAAGTAAACCTTGTATTTGTACACTGAAAACTGTCTAGTAACGTGCAGCACCACCTTTCACCCTGATGACTGCGGCGATTCGTCTCGGCATGAACTCTACAAGACACTGGAAGCGTTGGGAAGCCATACGGATCCACGACCCCTGAACAAGCTCCCACAGTTTACGGAGATTTGATGGAGGGGTCAGAGCCTCAAACATCTCTCTCAATGGCATCCCAGATGTGCTCGATGGGATTGAGGTCAGGTGACCTAGCTGGCCAAGGAAGCGAGGTCACCTCGGTGGAGTGTTCAACCATTCGTGAGCGATGGCACGATGCATTGTCTTGACTCTTGTTGCAGGATGAGGTCCCCAGTGGGATGTTGAAGATGCACAAATGGGAGCAAATGGTCGTCCAGGATATCCCGGTAACATTGACCTGTGAGGGATGATGTCACACCTACCAGGGGGTCCCATTTCAGTCCCCAGACGAGAATGCCACCCCTACTAGCTTGAAGAGTACCCTGCTGGCAAGAAGGATCCATTGCTTCATGTGGTTTGCACCATACTCGTATCCTGCCATCCGCGTGTACCAACATGAGTCTTAGCAACATTTTCCCCACACGTCTAGGGTCCAGTGGCGATGTTCCAGTGCCAATGCTAATATTTGCACCCTGTGATGTGCGGTCATCAGCGGTACCCTCGTGGGACGATGGCTTCTGTACCCCAGAGCGAGGAGATGGTTCTGGATAGTGTGGCTGCTTACACGTTTTTGTGCACCAGCGTTAAATTGCAGTCCGTCTATCCGCTGTTACAATGCAAGCTAGTCGACGATGACCCCGCTGATCCACATGCTGTTGTCCATGGCAGTTGGCCCTTTGCAAGGATGGTTGTACCGGATTCGATGTACTCACGCTGCACCTGTGACACGGTGGCTCGTGAAAATCCCAGTGCCTGCACAACTTACGAGATGGAAGCCATTCATCAGGCCCCAACAATTTGCCCACGATCAAAGGCGCTTAGATCCTTCGTTCGACTTACTGATTCTTGTCGGATCGCTGCATACGTCATGCCGTTTCCGTTTACAGGGCCGCCCACAGTGCCATATTTGCATAACGTCAGCTGTCTCTAATTCAATTGCTCTTCAGTGTATATATACTCTATAGTAAAAAATGTGATAACAAACATTACTTTAATTTGCTATTACCTGATATTGAAATTGATAAATATTAGGCATTTTCATATTTGTGGTACTAGATTATTAGCAACTTTCAAACCTCAACCACTCAGTTTATAGTTACGGTATTGACGTGGAAGTCAACAAACTTAGCAAATACCGAGTGGAAGAAATATTCTCACTACACAGGGCAAACATGTCACAACACAGCAACCAGACATCGCCGAACCGACCGTAATTACTGTTTCACACGTGAATTTAATCACATCAGAACATTTCATCGCCGTGGAGTGGGTGGTGCAACGGATAGCATGCTCGAACGGTAATCGGGAGATGCGGGTTCGTTTCCCACTCCACGGTGATGAAATTTTCAAGTTTTCTGATGTGATTAAATTCACGCGTGAAACAGTAATTACGGTCAGTTCGGCGATGTCTGGTTGCTGTGTTGATAGTCGTGAATTTCGCGTACATTAAAATACAAGAAATTTAATTTTTATAGGGTCCCATTATGAAATTTGGCACACAAATAGACAATGTCTTTTAGACGTACTTTTTGAGATTACAAAATTCAAATACCATAGTTAGTCATGTTGCATATCAAATTAAAGCTCATTAAAAACAGAAGAGAATGGCACCAATTTGAACTCTAGGTCAAATAGCTTTTGATCTACAGCTTTTTAAAGTCGCTCAAAAACCAAAAGAATCTGAAATTTTTAATTTTTTGTACTCTTGATAGGTACAATGAATAAGCAAAAAATCTTAAAAATCCGAATCCTGAAGGTTCAAAAAAATGTTTTTTTTTTTTTATTGGATGATTTGACACGGAATGACCCGAAACTGCTTTTAAGTGGTTCACAAAACTGGCAAAATTATTATTATTATTTTTTTTGTCAGGGGGTGTGCTCTGAAATGTTAGATCCAGCACCTGATTTCTGTGAAGGAAGTTAATCCTTTACATGAAAATTTTAAAAAGTAAGTACTGTTGAGAATGTGGGCATGACATTGCATGTTATAAGGGTTTGTGAAACATATTCACAGCAAAATCAAATATCCATTTTCTGAAAGTAAAAAAAAAGAGTGCTCAAATCATCCTTCCAATCATGAAAATTAACTTTAATAGGCTAAAATTGTCATGCGCAGAAGTCAAAATACATAAAAAACATGCTGTTTTTTGCACAATATTATACTTGCAGTTAATGTAATCCAAAGGTGGTGAAATACCTTTAATCATTATAAACATAAAAGTTAAAATATATATCGTTAAAAACCACAAGATCTTTCGACCCTCTCACAGGTGTCATCATCAGATGTAAGACGTAGTACCCAGCAGCGGAAGTCTTATATACCGTAAAACATGATGCCACAGATAAAACCGAAAAACTAAATAAATTGAACAGTGCATACCCAAGTTCCAGGGGCGGGGTGATGCATATGGTAATAAGGTAAAAAAGCAGACTAGTCAAACACCAATAGAGTAATAAACCCACGTTACATAGAATTAAAGTTCAATACCATCTTCCAAAATTATCTCCAGCTTGGAAGATGGTATTGAACTCTTAATACTACGTAACATGGGTTTATTACTTTATTGGTGTTTGAGCCTTACCATATGCATCACCCCCGGGAACTTGGTTATGCACTGTTCAATTTATGTAAATCTTTCATATTTTCACTGTACACCACATAAGCCCTCCGTTCAGAAAACTTGAAAATTTCCATCGTTCTGGAGCGGGAATCGTACCCGCACCTCCCGATTTCCGGTCAAGCATACTAGGCATTACACTACCCAGGACAACGAAATTCCAAGCAACTGAACATAAATATCTGAAAATCTTCAGATTTGTGCTAGTCGAAGCGATTCTGTCCCACGTAGCGTCTCAAGACCTTTTCTCACATCTTTCGGGTGTAGGTTGAAAATTCCAGTGATGGAAATATGTCGTATACAAATTATTTCTTCTGTTGGATGGAGGTGCAGGTTCGATCCCGCGCCAGGATAATGAAAATTTTCAAGTTTTCTGAACGGAGGGCCATGGTGTACAGTGAAAATATAAAAGATTTAAAATCCCTACCATGTATTTATGAAGAAATATTTCTTCAGGGAAATTCATTCCTCAATCCAAACAGAAGAAATAATTTGTATATAACACATTTCCATCACTGGAATTTCCGACCCGCATCTGAAAGATGTGAGAAAAGGTCTTGAGATGCTACGATGGGTCAGAATTGCTTCGACTAGCGCAAATTTGAAGATTCTCAGATATTTATGTTCAGTTGCTTGGAATTTCCTTGTCCTGAGTAGTGTAATGCCTAGCATGCTCGACCGGAAATCGGGAGGTTCGGGTTCAATCCCTGCTCCAGAACGATGAAAATTTTCAAGTTTTCTGAACGAAGGGCTTACATGGTGTACAGTGAAAATAAAAAAAATTTACAATCCCTACCATGTATTTAGGAAGAAATAATTTTTATATTTCGTTTTTTTTTTCCATAAGACTTCATCTGTTGAGTACATCTTACATCCAATGACCCCTGTGAGAGGGTTGAAAGATCTTATGTGGTTTTTAACGCTATATATATATATATATATATATATATATATATATATTTTAACTTGTATGTTTAATTGTTTATAATGATTAAATGCATTTCACCACCTTTGGATTGCATTAAGTGCAAGTATTACATCATGCAAAAAATAGCATGTTTTTTATGTATTTTAATAGGCTGTTTCAAAGTGAATTACAAAGTTATGATTTTCAGCATATACACTCGCGTGCAAAAATTAAGGACGAGACTGTTTTTCGAATGTAACGTCCTGCAGAAGTGCTCCACATCAACTCAAATCCTACCATAAGATCTCCAAGACTTAAGAATATGGGACAAGTGAGCAAAACCGTCCAAACAAGGAATACAAAGGCACTTTATTGAAAAGGTAGCTTCAAGCACAACTGGACAGAAACTTCCATGTGACAGTCGGCTGCCAAGAAACATTCACTCTTTAGTAGTGGATATGATCACCCCTGACTGCGTTGCAGGATTTACAACGTCTGTCGATGCTGAGGACGAGGTTTTCAAGGAGCTGTTCAGGCATCGTGACTCATTCCTCTTGTAGTGTCAATCGCAGCTGCGGAATCGTTGCTGGTGACGTGCTGCCAAGCGTCTCCCGAGAAGGTCCCACACGTGTTCGATTGGATTTAGGTCTTGCGGGCCAATCCATGCGTTGAATATCTTCACTCTCCAACAGCTCTGCGACCGCCACTGTACGATGAGGTGTAACGTTGTCATCCATGAAGAGGAACTCAGGACCCACAGCACCTCTAAACAGGTGCACGTGAGGCAGGAGAACCTCGGTACAATAGCAGAGACCAGTGACTGAACCTCCTTGGGAGATGTGGAGGTCAGAATGGCTACCTAGCATGATACCGCCCCAAACGAGAACTCCACCACCTCCGAACCAGTCCCGTTTGATTATGTTGGAGGTATGATTGCGTGTTCCCTGCTCTCTCTCCAGATGTGTAAACATCCAGAATTGCTCGTCAGACTAAATCAGCTCTCCTCCGTAAAAAGAACTCTACTGCATTGCTGATGTTGTCCAGTTCTTGTGTTCCTGGCACCACAGAAACTGCAGTCTCTGACGAGCAGGCATTAATGGCACACACCATACTGGTCGTCGTGCAAATAAACCACCTTTGTGCAGCATCCTGGCCACGGTAAAATGAGATAACAGACATCTAGTTGCATGTGCCTTGCGATTTCTACCTCCGGCTGTCTCTTCTCGCCTGTAGGACAATATACTGGTCGTCCGCCGCTTTGGTTGCTTGTGGACGACCACTGCTAAACTCTCGGACAGCCAGTCACATTTCGACCTTCTTCCCAATGAGGCGACCTCGGGTAAAGTCATCCAGATGTCTACTGGATTGCCTGTTGGCCATATCACACGGTGGCAGCAACTCGACGTCATTCAAACCGATGTACATCATGCAATAGCTTTCACCGAATTGCTGAGTGTACACCACCCGTGTGCTTTATACCACTCTGAGACCCCCCCCCCCCAACGTCATGCTGCATATATGTGCATGCCCTACCGTACCGGACCCTAGTCTATCTCCTGAGTGCTCTTTCGGTCCGTTCTGCCTGCTCGTTCCACTGTTGTGCTAATTTCTTCTCTTCGTCCTTAATTTTTGCACACCAGTGTATATCTGGTTTTAATCTAAAATGAAAGTAATTTAACTTTTAATTGAAATAAATGTAAGCAGCTCTGGTGGGATTGAGTGGGCAAAGGTGTTTGTTTCCGACTGATTAATTGTTTGAGCTCTGGTTGCAATCCATGTGAGGCATAGCTGGTACTCTTGTGTCCTTTACATTGTGACTTCTTAATAGCCTTAGAGGTTTGTGAAGTCATTCAATCCCCTTTCCAAGAAAAGGGAGAAATAAATATTTTAGTTTTCTAGAAAAATGTAGCAGGGTAAGCACTAAGCAGTTGATTTTTTTTTCTGCACAAGTTGCAGTATTCAAAATGAACAAAGAATATTGTCAACAGTTCAGAGAAAAATTAGTGCTTAAATATAGATTGTACAATATTCTAGAGGATAATGCTTACCTTAGCATTCCTTGCTAGCGATGCGAACATTTCACGCACGTGTTTTCCGGTCTTTGTTGATGTTATTGTCCTAAAGTCTGTTGTATGAGATGACTAGCTTTACTTCTCACACTTTGAACAACAAAAGAAATACCGACAAAAAGAAAAAAAAACCGGGATAGGAAAAGAAATTAAAAACAAAAATGTTATATCAATGAAACATAGATGGCGCTAGCCGGGCTTGATAACGAAATTTATCCAAGAAAGTATATCCGACGAATGGCAACAAGAAGTATCAGACTCCATTAGCGCGAAGTTAACCACGAACATCGGTGGAAAAGTCGCCGTGCTCCTGAGGATGCCCAGAGTATGGGCGGAAATTTCGAGTATAAAGAATGGTAAAAATTGGTGTGTTTGAATCCTAAAGCGAAGATCCAATGAGTATACCCAGCGAAAAGAGTGTGAAGTAAAGCTATTCATCTCATACAACGGACTTCAGGACAATAACATCAACAAAGACCGGAAAACATGTGCGTGAAATGTTCGCATCGCTAGCTAGGAATGCCAAGGTAAGCATTATCCTCTAGAATATTGTACAAGTTCCTTTGAAATAGTGCACGTAAAAGAGAATAGTAGAATGATTAGAGCAATCTAATAGTCAGAATTAGAACTACTAATAGGAATTAAATGTAGATGTTTTTTTTTGTTTTTTTTTCTTTCTGATTCTATGGCCGCACAAAAGTGTGTTTTGTCGAAGAGTGACCTGATGTGGAAAAATTTTGAAGTCTCTTGCAGTTCACAATTGGTGTTTAATATGCATTTTTTCTTTTTTGAGAATTTTATGAAAAGGAAAAATGTCTAAATGCTATGCAGATTAGTACAACAAAAGTTTTAAAAATCTATATAAATTAAGAAAGTTAAATGTGTACTAAATCAAATTTTGTGCTCAAAACAATTCAGTAGTGAATAGGTACGGCACATTCCTGGTACGTTGGTTCCAATCTTCTACTTTGAGCCACTTGTAATTTCACTTTTCAAGATTTATTGTTGACATATGTTAGTAGTTCTGTATATTTGGATTGGACAATCCCAACCACTTCTTGCTGTAGTACTAAATAAAAGAAATAATATATTCAGCTATCCTACTGCTTGAGTAGAGGTCAGAATAAAGTTATCTGCAGGCTTAAACTTACAGAAAGCAATAATTGACTGCCTCAAATAGCTATCAATTTCTTTTAGAAAATGTTTTCCTGTTAATACAGGCAAACAACTGCCTTTCTTTAAAAACAAACTCCTCTGCCCTATCCACTAAAAAGCTGATATCTGTAGTAACACAAGCAGTCCAAGAAAAGTTTTGTACTGTCCTCATTCTGAAATACTGGGTTATGGTAAATGTGGAATGAGTTTAGATACTTATATTTTTTAAAGAACCGTTAACATGAAAAAGTTAAGAAACTGACATGAAAGCTGTTTTTCTTTCCAAGTAAGTCATTGATATCGTCATCATGAACATGGATGCTCTTTTAAATTCTTCTTTTGAATCACTATCAGAAGAAATTAAAAGATCATCCGTGCTGCCAGCTCTCATTGCTAGGAGAACCCCCAAAGGATTTTGTAGAGTTCCACAAATTTTCTTTGTCTTCAAGAGCAAGGTCAGCAATGCAGAGGGTCCCAACCAGTCGTAAGAAACATGGCTCTCGCTCCAACATTTTCAGACTGAGTTCGTTACAAGGGATGGTGGACAACGATCCCAGAAAATCAATGAACACCTTATCCAAGGAGTTAGGTGTTGCTCACCACATCATCAATGAAGACCTCTGCTACAGCTTCTAAGTTCGTAAGAGGGGTCAGTTCCTGGACCAGGCCATGCAGGAAAGGTATTTGACAAAGTCAAGCATTCTGAGATTCTCAAATGAGAAGAAGGTGATGTACCCAGGGTCACACAAAATTTCAAAATTTCCAGCCACCATCATGGTCCTCACGATCGTCTGCTGCGAGGGAGATGTCATGCCTCCTCACTTCTTAAGAAGGGGTTTAAGGGCCAATGCAGACATGTACATTAAGCTGCTGAAGGATTTAGTGAAGCCCTGGAAGGACACCATACTGCAGGGAGGCCACATGTCTTCCATCTGCCCCAGCCCACAAGGCCAAAATGGCTTGAAGAGAACGTACCATTGGTCTCCAGGCATTTGGTGCTCCCAGACTTTAACAATCATTTGGATTACTATATGTGGAGCATAGTTGAGAGAGAGAGATCAACAAGCATCCCCATAGTGCCCTTAACTCCACCGCCAATGTCATGACCCTCATAAACAACTGTCCTGCGACCAATTCCGCTCAAGGATTGAGGTCTTCATTGAATAATTATGAAGTGTGTTTGTGCAACTATTGTAAAAGATTTTGTTTGCTTCAATAAAACGAATGTTCATGTTTCAATTTTGTTTTGTTATATTCATAAATTTACCATATCTCTGTTGTTAGTGTTAAACCCTTTATTATTTTTGTGGCGCAGTGGTCTAAGGCGTTGGCCTATGATCATTCGTCCGAAAGGGGTCCGGGTTCGAATCCCGGTGAGACATGGATGTTGTGTTTGTCTTACGGCACTGGCTCTCTCCCTTCCCTGGAACCAGTGACCCTAAATTAGGGACGGGCGACTGCTTATAGCCCATTGAGTTGCTCACAGTGGTCGTTAAACCTCCAATCAAAAAAAAAAAAAACCCTTTATTTAATACAGCACACAAAGTAGTTTGTAAACTTTTAACATTTATGAGAATGTGGGTTTGAGATATGTATTTTGTGACACAAAATCAAAAATAGAAACAGACTTGACCTTTCAGTAGACAACAAAACCACCACAGTTAGCTGGGAAGAAATCCAGATGAAAGGGTAAAAAGTGTAATTTCGATGACATGTTGCACCCTAGTCTCTTGCAGCAGTGAAAGAGGGTTTCCACAAGCTCCTGGTAATTATCAGCCTTGTTTTGTAGGAATGGATTCTACAAGTGGTTTGTTAAGTACGTTCTTTTTCCCCAGTTCAAGGTATTGTCATAGGAGCCAGTCCTTTTTCTTCTAGTGGGTAGTCTTGGCACCATGTCCCAGAGACAGCAAAACTTTGTATAACCCTGCTGAAGGCCCATTAGGATGGCAGTGACCTTCAGGCCACCACACAAATCTGTCACTTGTCATAATTGATGGTATGTAACAGTTTCTTTTATGTGAACTGCCTACTGAACTGCATACTGGAGTGGAACAGATGTTAAAACATTACCATTATGGAGCAGCACAGCTTTTAAGCTGAGTTTAGATACTTATATTTTTACTGTCGATGCGAACAAGAGGTTATCTGTTATTTTGAAAAATGGAAGCAGATCTTTCTGCCGAGCACATGCGCATTCTCTCCTAGAAGATTACAGTGTGAACTCCAACAGCTCTGCTTTATTTTTTATTTTATGTTTGTCAATTCCAGATCTTTCACCTGTTCATTTCACTCTGGGTAATTTTATGTGGCTGTGCAGACTTCAGTAGGTGGGATCTCTTGATGTAGATGCTTTCACAGATGGATGTTCACTGGCTTTACTTCATCATCCAGAGTATAAGAATCTGGTGGGTCCGGAACAATAAGTCCTTCGCTATAAGGCACTGGACGCATAGCAGAGGGAGTATTTGGATAGGTCAAAGGTCACTTTTTCTTGGAAACACCCTGTCCAATTGAAGTAGTCATGCTAAAGTAACAATCATTCAGAATGTTTGTTCCCTCCACACCATTGGAACTGCAAAACGTATCAATAGTCCTTTTTTTTTTTTTTTTTTTTTTTTTTGGTTCAATCAGCAGCATAGATTCGTTTTACAGGATTGATATGTGTGGGACTACATACCTGTCATGGTCACTGATCTTACAACCAAAATAATGGCTGTAAGTTTTGTTTATCATCAATGTAATGGGTTGCTTTTGTGATGGCAGAGTAATGAGTTCGAAAATTATCCGCACGGTTCACACATTCATGAGACATCTTGAACTACACATCTGCACTCACAGAATCCACAACACAAATGACAATGAAATGTGGTTACTACAGATTGCATCGCCTAATTGATGCTCAGTTTCCCCTTTCCCGTGGGGAATCTAGATTTAAGAGCTGTGATTATTTTTTAGTTCCGCTATAATGCAATATATAGATGAAAAAAAAAACCCCGTTTGTTAGTGTTTTATGCCTACGACATAGGAGGTACCGTGGCCAAAAGGGATAAGAACTGTCTTCAACCGTTCAAGAGCTTTTCCTACAACTGCTGTTTGCATAATTTCAAATATTTCTGTGGCAGTTTCCCTAAGTTTTAGACAACTCAATGCACTTGCTTATGGGCATCGCTGCCAAATAGGATTGGGGTAGACGCAATCGTGCAGTAATAATAATAGCCAATTACTTTGTGTTTTCAAAATGTACTGGGAGCAGCAAATCTAAGTTATTAAATAAATGCATATCTGAATACATTGCAATATCATAAATATTGAAGCATAGCCCCCCCCCCTCCAACCAAGCAAGCAGCAAATGATTTGCTGCTTGTTCACTGTAGCCATTGTAAAATCCACCAGACCACTAAAACAACATGCTCAACGGAGTAATAGGCAAGAATGAAAACAAGTGTAGACTTGAAACTTTGCATACCCTTGAGCAACTCAGCTGCTCTCATATCTACAAATAAAACTATGTGCTGCATACTCGGCAGAATAACGATATCTGTAGTCCCAATACTTTTTGAACATTCCTTGTATGTTATAATAAAGTTTCATGTAACAACATTTTTTTCTTTCATGTAATATCAATTACTGGATGCTTTTCCTACTTGTGTAACGTAAAGGACAGTATTATGAGAAAATAGTCGGTAGGCAAACCATGCCACAGTCTCAGTTTGGTATTCCCTCTTTGTCAGTTGGTTATCTGGCACTACGATTAACAACAGCTACCCAGGAGCCTTATAGCAGGAAGTTCTTGATCAGTCTGCGACTGATATCTTGCTGCTGCAAAACGGCGGAGAGGTCACTGGGCAAAACAACTGGGTGCGGAAGAAACAATATAAATTAGCACAGGCAAAAATGAAAAAACAAATCACCACCTTATATTTTTTTTAACGTAAAAATTAAAATGCCTAGCCTAAGTACTGCAGTGATTACAAATATAACTAGGATCAAGAATATTAACCTAGTATTTCTTTATTGCATTTTTAAACTACTTTTGATATAATTAACTACTTTTGATATAATTAATTTGTAAGAGCTAGGAGGCATTGCTAAGGTTGAAAGTTTTTCACCCGACAACACCCTCACACTTAACTGTAAAAAATTAAGCACTAGTGCCTAATGAACTTTCATGTGACGTTAGATGCGGATTTTTGCGGACCAACATGGCTGCTGATTCAATGTTGCTATTAGATTACTCTTTACTGTTAGCCAATTTTTTTTATTTCAACGACAGGGCAAAGAAGGTGAAATTAATTTCCTAGAACAAATCAAGGTTGCAAAAATATACCGAGACAATTTTGTGTTCGATGTTTATTTTGCATGACTCGGAAGAACATCGCCATTAGTCATGAAGTTTTTTATGAATCATTTCTCAGACACGGTATATTAAATTTCACATTCTTATTGTCAGACATGAATCTGGATTTTTTTTTTTGAAAAACGAAATATTTAGGATTTCCAGACAAATAGGTAATGGGGTTAAAGAAACAACTAAAAACTTCTCATTGTCACCCGCTAGGCAATCTACTTAAAAATAAAATTAATGTGTACCATTAAACAAAAGAAACATTATAGATATATTTCGCTCTTTGGGAAAGAACGCAGAAGTTAATTCGCAACTTGCCGATCTAGATACGCAATTCGTTTTTTCTTTTTCACATTTTTTTTAAATTAAATATCAAAATGAATGCTATTAGGTTTTAAACGCCTATTTTTAGTGCTATAATTATCAAAAACTTCCTCGTTAAAGTGGGCAGAACATATTCGAGAATGCACATTGGGATGGAAATCATCGCGTTTCGTTTTACACGGCCATTCCTTTAAACAGTTTCTGCCTTTTAAGTGGAAAGTTATTCTTCTGTACATTTTAGGTGACAGGATGTATTAGCACAACCATATGATAAGAAAAAGTTAGGCATGTCATTAATAAATTTACGAAAATCGCGATTTTCTTAAACCCCTGGAACGGCCTTGTTAAGCAATGGAAAAGCTCGTGTAAACAAACTATTGCTGGTCCGCAGACACGGAAGAGTTTTCCCATGATGCAGTGCGAGGTGAATGATGTCCATTTGTTATACTAGAGTTTAACTGGCTCCTTCCTTTCGAATTTGACGCCACCTATTTAAAGTTGACGTGGTTGTGCCGCCGCAGATCTGATTTAATGTCCCAACACAAACCACAGGTGCTTGATTGGATTCATATTTGGGGAATTTGAGGCCATGGCAATACCTGGAACTCATTCTCATGTTCGGCGAACAATCCGGGCCGTGTGCCATGGGGCATTCTGCTTAAAAAGCACTTCTATATCGGAATACTTTTGCCGTGAAAGGATGTACTTGGTCTGCAACGATGTTTATGTATATAGTAGAAGTCGTAGTTTCCTGCAAATGAATAACTGGATCCAGGGTTTCCCAGTAAAACATTGCCCAAAGTAGTGCACTTCCTCCACCAGCCTGCTTTGGTCCCACTGTGCATCCTGGTGCCAACACTTCCCTGCGTAAACGATGAACATGTACGCGGCTGTCCACACGGTGCAACAAGAAACGAGATCATTCCAGCTCTTCAAGGTCCAATTTTGATGTTCGCATGCTCATTGTAGGCACTTCCGATGGTGAACCAAGGTTAGCATGATCACTTGGAGCGTCATGTGGCTACAGCCCCATTTTTTTTATTGGAGGTTTAACGACCACCGTGAGCAACTCAATGGGCTATAAGCAGTCGCCCGTCCCTAATTTAGGGTCACTGGTTCCAGGGAAGGGAGAGAGCCAGTGCCGAAAGACAAACACAACATCCATGCCCGACGGGATTCGAACCCGGACCCCTTACGGACGAATGATCAGAGGCCAGCGCCTTAGACCACTGCGCCACCGGGGCGGCCAGCCCCATTTTCAGTAGGATTTGATGTACTGTATGTTGTAATACACTAGTATTCAAATTACGGGCAAGTTACAGCACAGTATCCCTTCTGTTGGCTCGTACTATACGGGATAACCTTTGTTCACCTCTTAGATTCGGCGAGCCGTAGTCGACTCGTACCTGCTAACCTCGGACCACTTGTTGAAGGTGCTGACCGTAAGCACCCTACATGCCTTGTCCTCTTAGAAAAGTTCTGATCCAATCGTCTGGCCTTTACCGTTTGACCTTTGCCAAAGTCGCTTAAGCCTGCTGCCTTTCCCATCTGAAGAACAATAACACTGATCGACAGAGCTCAGTATCAAGTGTTATTTATGACCACACGCCCCGTCATTTACTTGCAGTTGCTCCGATTTGGATAATGACGCGCTAGTAATGTTTTGGATCTTTGGTATATATAGGTATAAATATAGCATCGAGAGTGCCACTCTAATATGAAAAAAAAAAAAAAATCTTACCTCCTAAATGCGCTCCTTTAATGTGTATAAATGTTAAAAATTTAAACCCATTTGAAAAACGTTTTAAGGTTTCATTTCACAGCACCGTCAAATTTTAATAATGTGTTCATTCCCATAGTGAATATTACATCACTCTACAGGAGTCAAGTCTGTTGATTTCAGAAAAAAAGTTAAACACAATGACGGCAGCATGCAAGAATAGAGCTTACGTCCCTCGGTACGCTTTTCAAAGCTTTAAATGCAAAGTAAAATCTTTCGACTTAATACCGTGCCAAAATAGCAACATTTAAAAAGTAAAATATTTAACAACCAAATTTACGATTTCGGGAGAAACTGTCGCTCCTTCCAACCACCGTTGCTGGAAATTTGTGACTCGATTTTCAAGATGAAACAAAGATTTATGGAATAAAATGATATTTAACGACAATACAGGTCAGAGAAAACATTGCAAAAAAAATAATACGATTACAGGAGAAATTTTCCGCCGCTTCGAAACAATTCCCACTCCATTTTAACTACACATTTATGTAATTAAATGGTATCTAACAACAATGTAGAACACGGGGAACATCGTGAGAGAAAAATAAAAAAATACGATCACGGAGAAATCGCTTCCGTTGTCGGAAATTTTTAAGCTGAAAATGAACATTTCTGCAATAAAGTGAGATTTAGCAACAATATTTGAACACAGGAAACATGCGGAAAAACAAATTAGGAATTCCTGGGAAAAACTTGTCAAACTTCCGTTTGCGGAAATGTTTCGTCCGTTTTCAAGCTGAAATTTAACTGTTTAAGGAATAAAACATATGACAACTATACAGAGCAGAGAGGACATCGCGAGAAAAAGAATTTAAGATTACACCTATCCTTCAAACTTCGCTTTCGGAAATTGTTGACTTTTCAAGCTGAAAACAAAAACGTATGCAACGAAGTCATGTTTAACAATAACATGGACAAGGCGAACATCGCGGGGGGGGGGGGACTACGATTATGGAAAAAATCGTTGTACAACTTCTGTTTTGAAAGGCGCCATTCCATCTGGAGACGTCATTTCAAGTTATCAAAATTTTTTAGTCTCGCATGACATTTTGTTTCTATACCTCCCATTTTATGATCTTAAGATTCACTGTCAAGATCTTCACTTTCGGAAGAAGATATCGTCTGCGCGGCAGGGTCAGGGCTGGTGTTAGGGCGCTTGACCCTCTAGACAGGTCATCCTTGAGCCCCCCCAAATTTATGTTATTCCTCGTGTGGCTAAGCATATTGCATTTATCCAGTAGTAATTTCGAAACGCAAAAATGTAAATAGAAAGAAACTAATGAAATCTACATCAGAGGCGTAGCCAGAAATTTCTTAAAGGGGTGGGGTGTCCTTGGGTTTAGTTCATTGGTGAAAGCCTCGTATACGCATATATATCGCTTTATTCGTGCTTAGTCTTCCCTCGGGGGGGGGGAACCCCGAACTCCCCGCTCTGGCCACGTCACTGATTTACTTCCAAGGTAAATTAAAATTTTATTTTGCGTTTTTAATTGTTCGCAATATTACCAACACGTGTATAGGGCGCTTGACCATGTGTATAAAGCGTTTTTCACGGACAGTTTCTTGTTCGATCGATACGTAGCTAACCCAACAATGTTCTTTCTCTGATTCCTCGATGATAAAAAGAAGAAAAGTTTAATGAGTAGGAACTGTACACCAAATTATACTCAAAATAGTATAACTATACTGAAAATCCGAAATTCCTTGGCGTAGAATACAAATAAACTAAATAATGAATATAATAGTATGACCTCTCTTACTCCTGTTATGATTCGAAAACAGTCTGAGTGTGACAGTTTCTACTCTTTAGGCAACCTGCCCCTGTGGCACATTATTCTAAGCTCTAGCTGTGGACAATTCGTCCGAGGCAGGTTTGGTTTCAAATCCCGGTGAGGTGTGGATGTTGTGTTTGTCTTACAGCACTGTCTCTCCCTTCCTTGGAACCAGTGGCACTAAATTAGGGACGGGCGACTGCTTATAGCCCATCGTATTGCTCACGGTGGTCGTTAAAATCACAACAAAAATTTTTTTGGCGTTGAGCATTGCTACTATTTGTGATAGAAGAAGTGGTCTTGATATTTCCATCGAAAGCCGGATTAATATAGAATCCCTCAGGTGTCGCATGACTTCCCTGCGGCATAGGGACGGATCTGGTTGATGGCAGTTTTTCGACAGAGGCGCACTTTCTCATCGGCTCTTCATTTACAGCACGCTGACTTTGGCGCCCTAGGCAGTGCATCCGCTTTGCGCCTTTAAACATTTATTATTCTTTGTGTGGACAAACATATTGCATTTATTCAGTAATTATTTCAAGATGCAAACATACAGTGTGAACTAAAAAAGGGAGAAAGTAAGCGAAACTACATCTAGTGGTGTAGAGCTAAGTGAAAAAGTACAGGAACGCGCGGTGACTTTACACGTCTTCAGTCTTCAGTACCTTTCTCTTTTTACCGCACCCCCTTCAGCCTCTTCCCTTTTTACTTTCACATATTTATAGTATAAGGAAGTACAGTATAGTGATCGGTCGAAGTCAGATTTACACATTCAAGGAACAAGATTTCTTTTGGGGAGGGTGAGGGTTTAACATCCATTGTGAGCAACTCTGTGGGCTATAAGCAGTCGTTCGTCCCTAATTTATGGTCACTGGTTACAGAGAAGAAGGGAGAAAACCAGTGCCGTAAGACAAACACAACATCCACGCCTCGCCGGGATTCGAACCCGGACCCATCTCAGACGAAAAATTATTTACCAGCACTTAGACCACTACGCCCCCGGGGCGACCAAGGCTTCACCATTTGGGACAGCCAAGTGAGAACGGATTTAGGGACTATACCTGTGTAGTTTTTCTCTTGCATTTTTTATTGGAAAAGAATGATAGGACATTCGCATTTTAAAAAGAAAACAAATTATGCTGTGTATGCATTACCGGAATGCGTGCCAGCTAGAAAAAAAAAAAGTATCGAAATACCGTTCCGAGGCTTTATGGCTAGACTATATCGGTTTACTTATTGGTCAAATGAAAATTAAACTAAAATTTCATTTTGTGTGCTCTATTTTTCGCAAAATTACCAATAAGTGTCTTCAAATCTATGCCACAGGCAATTTTTTGTTCGATTGATAATGTATATAAATCCAACAAGGTTCTTTCCTGCATCCCCCGATAGAGAAGAAAGAAAATAATTCTAGCGGAATGAATATATAGTAGCAGCGCCTCTGTTACTCTTGCCCTTGTACTCATTAAAAAATAGTCTGAGTGAAACAATTGCTTACCTTTAGGCAAGTCGCTCCTGTAACGCAACGGTCTAAGCGCTGGGTTTTGGTGATTTGTCCGAGATAGGTCCGAGTTCGAATCCCGACGTTGTCTTATGGCACTGGCTCTACCTCTTTCCTGGAACAAGTAGTCATAAATTAGGAACGGGCGACTGTTTATAGCTATCGTGTAGCTCATGATGGTCGTTAATCTCTCCCCTCTCAAAGAACGTTAGACGTTGAGCATTGCCACTATTTGTGATGGAAGAAGTGGACGGTTTAGATAATTCCATTAAAAGCCGGATAGAACAAAATCCATTTCCTTAAGAAAAAAAAAATCTTGTGTCGCCTGACATCCCTGCTGCATGGGGGAAAAAGCCTGGTTTATTGCAGTTTTTCGACAGATGCGCGCTGTCGTAGCGTGGGGGATTTGCCGCAAGCTGACTTACCCATTCTATAAGAACAGGTCTCCGTTTCTCAATGAGTAACAATTCGGAAGTTCTATCAAATGAACAACAGGGGCGCAGTCCTGAAAAAAGAAATGGCCTGGCTCTCCGAAGACCGGTCCAAACGTTATCGACCCAGCAGTATACGCGGGGAAGGAACAAACCTTTGAAGTCAAATAAATATATCTTGACTGCACCCCTGTGTTCAAACACCATATATAAATTTCCACTGTGTCTTCTTGTTATCTCATGTCGATTTCGAAGGGCGACGATTAAATAAATGAATTGAAAAAAGTCTGATTGAGCAAGGTAAAAAGTAGCCTGGGGCCGCCAGGTCTTGAAAAACAGTGGCCTGGCGCCGCCAGGTCCGACTGCACAACTGATGGACAAAAGAAAATACAAATGTCTTTGTTCTTACTTTTTTCTCATTTATTAACTCATTTGATTTTATCATCTAAATCTTAGCGCCCTTCAAATTTTGGCGACCTAGGCAGTTGCCTAGTTCGCCTAATGGTTGAACTGGCCCTGGGCATGGTTGTAAGTTTTCTGTGTGATGTTGCTTGCCCAGTGTCGCTCAGATTATTCAAAATCATCACTATCACTTGGCGAACTTTCACTGTCACTCTGACAACCAGCTATTTAAGGTTTTACGAAAAAAATTGTCTTTCTAATTTAAAATGCTTAAGCACGTCTGCAAGTATTGAGGAACAAGCTGTCAATAAGGTTCAACCTCGGCTGACATTACGAGTTTGGAAAATACGGAGGAAGGGGGGTCGTATTCGCAGTCTTGCAATCATGTCGATTAGTTTTGGAAAAAAAGAATTTAATAATATAAAGAGATCCTAGTAATAGAACACCACATTTCGTTTCTGTGCGTGAGCGAAAGTCCGCTTGAACAATTAACACGGCATCGTCACGCAACCGCAAGTTGGAAACAGTTGCACATCACTGCACTTCGAAAGGGTATAGAAAAAGTGATTTCCGACAGCATCACATATAATTCACACACAATTCCTTGTGAACCTTCGACCATATATGTGAACAAACGTGCCTTACCTCTAGTATGCACAGTTGTGGTTACAGTTAGCATTCCTCCCGTAAAGCAGCGAAAGCGCATGGGCTACCGACAGCGAGCGCAAACTTATTCACAATACGATTCTTACTGTACATTCAAGTTTTTTTTTTTTGTTTGTCTTTTTTCAATAATATCGCTGTTTGACGATTTAATTCACGCCGATATCTGGTGTCTGATTTGGGAACTACTCGGGTCAAAATCGAGGCCGACCGCACTTTTAGCATAACATATCCGGCCCCGACGAATCGGCCGCGTCGCACTAAAAGAGTTAAACACATCACATTATTTAAAATTATCAAGAGTACACACTTTGAAAAATTATACATAAATCATGAAATTCACAAAATAAAAATTTAGAACAACACACGAAGTACAGGAATAAGTACGGCGGTTTTTTTTTTGTTTTAGAATTTTCTACTAAATGGAGAATATAAGACGGCTGCATCACCTGCTTCAAACAAAGCTGAAATGAAATCCATGTTTTGCCCTCCCTGACGTGAGATGCAAATTGATTGTTGGCCACACCATAGTGTTACAACCCATTGCGCAGGTGTTGCAAAATTCAGATATGTCACATTTTTTCTTTTGAAGGTGATCACCGTAATTAAAGAAAACGTATAAACTTTTTGGATTTTAAATACACTGCTCGCCACCCAAAATGCAACACCAAGAAGGACACGAGATAGCAAAGCCAGATTTACTGGACACATAACAACAGTTACAAAGATGAAACGATTGAGCTTACAGGCCCGTGCGACTTGCGGAACATGCAGACATCAATAGTACGTGTGGCCCCCATGGCTGGCAATAACGGCCGCGGCATCGAACAAAAGAGGCTTTGGATGTGGGCTTGGGTTATGTCGGTCCAGGCTGTTTCCACACGTTGCCACAGTTCATCGGGCGTAGCCGCGGGTGAAGCTTGCCGGGCCATTCGGTTGCCGATCAGCGACGAGACGTGTTCGATGGGGGACATATTGGTAGAACAGGCGGGCCACGGCAGTAGTGACACTTGGTGGGCCTTGAAGAATTGTCGCGCGATGCGTGCCACGTGCGGGCGCGCATTGTCTGTTGAAACATGGCCACTGGCAGGTCCTGTAGGTAAGAGAGGACTACAGGCTCTAAAACGTCGGAGATGTAGCGGTGGCTGTTGAGTGTACCGACGATGCGTACATAAGGGGTGCGTGTCATGATAAATTGCGTCCCAAACCATAACGACAGGCGACGGACCGGTATGGCGATGCATAATGCTGGCGTCATACAGTCTCCCGCCGCGACACGCGGATCCGACCATCGTCGTGTTGCAGGCAGAAGCGGGATTCGTTTGAGAAGACAAGGTCGTGCCATTCCGTAGTCCGGGTGCGGCGTTCAACGGCCCACTGTCGCCGGTGGTGTAACGTCAATGGTAATCGGAGCAATGGGCGCCGTGCGACAAGTCCCCGCTCCTGCAGACGACGTCGAACGGTACGTGTGACACAGGTTGTTGCGCGGCACACCCTAATTCCTGCGCTAACGTTCGTGATGTGGCGGTGCGATCCGTCAATGTCCGCCGCACAACATGCCAGTTCTCTCGTTCGGTGGTGTGCCGCTGCTGCGGCAATCACTCACATCAGTCCGTCCGTCCCTCCTGCACCCACCAAATCCATACTCGCTTCACTGTGGGTGGATATCGTCCCATACGGGCGCCGATGTCTCGGTACGATAAACCGCCGTGGAGATAAGCCACTATTCGTCCTCTTTTGAACTCCGAAACGTGCTGGAATGACTGCCGTATTCTGCGACGAGGCATCAAGAAGCTTCTCACGCACAGGTTCCGGCAGCACAACACACTTTCACTACTTACACCCCGCCTTCTGTGCACCCTTCTTATAGTGCTTCTCGGTGGCGTGCCGGGCACCGGGCGCACATGATTTGCATATGCCCTGCAATGTTAATCGTTTGCATGTCCTCTCGCGGGCGACACATGCTGCCAATTTCCGGCCAATCGGATGCTTCCTTCTTGGTGTTGCATTTTGGGTGGCCAGCAGTGTATTTGCTGTTACGAAGGCGCTTATTTAAAAATTATTTAGAGCCATGCTTCGCTGTAGATCTCCAAATGTTTCTTACCCGATAAGCTTGTACTGTATATGTGGAGTTGCACGCCCCCCCCTCAATCCCATTAAAAATGACAAAAAATTGCAGTGGGAAGTTAGTCTAGCGCATTTTTAAAATGTGCTAGACCAACTTCCTTAATTGCTTGTGATAAAAATGTGATTGGGGGTCTCTCTTTTTTTTTTTAATTGGAGGTTTAGCGACCACCGTGAGCAACTCAATGGGCTATATGCAGTCGCCCGTCCCTAATTTAGGGCCACTGGTTCCAGGGAAGGGAGAGAGCCAGTGTCGTAAGACAAACACAACATCCATGCCTCACAGGATTCGAACCCGGACCCCTTTCGGACGAATGATCAGAAGCCACCGCCTAGACCACTGTACCACCGGGGCGGCTCTCTCTTTACTGCGCATTTACTGAAATATTTGAAGCAATACAGATATAAGAACATTTTTAGTTTGCGTTAATACAGTCATAAGAACATTTTTAGGACTTCATTTGCGGAACCACGAAGCCCCCCCCCTGCTAGTAATCAATGAAAAGTCAGCACTCTAAATTATTTACAGCTTAATGTCTGCCATAAATGATTCATGAAGTGATACGATCTGAGCAGCTTTAGTTTATCTGATTTTCATTTTCACGTTTTGTCATTAGCTGCCTTTCGGATTAAAAAATAAAAGAAATTTACATACACAAACAAACAAATATATATATAATACAAAAATATAAAGGGAAGGGGAAAGTAAGTTGTTTTTTTAATTCTGTAACGATTATTTCATATCTTAGGTAACTATGTGAAATGTAGAATGATCCAATAGTCTTTAGTTATTGTGAATATCAGGTAGTGTTTTTGGTAAATGTGTAGATCACTGTGGTGTAGATTAGTGGCCTAAATTATTTCGTCGGAAAAATGTTAGTACCTGGAAAAAATACGACGTACAGATTTTAGATTATGGAAATTAAATGGCAAATGGTGCAGAAATTCCATGTTTTAAATATCTTTTAAAGATTTTTATCGTAATATTTACCTGTAAGTGCGATGCCGTGAAGAGACGCTGCGGTAGGCCTAACGCATCGCTACCGCGACGATGTCAAGCTTTGCTTCGTTGAAAACAAGGTTCGTTGTTGTACGGAAAAAACTGGCGGAATAGTACAAGAGAAAGCGGTTACGTTGTTGGCTGGAGAGCGATAAATCTTGTAGTGATACGCTACAGAAAATAGGTCCAGAATATCTACCCTTTATTTTGTTGTATCCTGTACGTTGTTGGCAGAAAAACTCGGAAAAAAACCTCTTAGATTTGCAAGATAGTATCAGTGCGATAGAAACTGGCCTACGAACAAAGTATTAACAGGAAAAACAAAAGTACAGTGCCACAGCAAATCAGCTACGAATGGAAGCCGTTCAAAGCAGAACCGAAAGTTATACTTCCCTAATCCTAATTTTCTGTACAACATAGAAAGGAATATTCGTACTTTCTATTTGGAATCAGGAAATCGTGTGTGAAAGAATTAAATGTTTCTCAACACCTACTTTAAAAACAATGACAAAACATGACCGAACTGTATTCTGTAGCGTATGAGTACATGATGCTTCGCTCTACTGGCAAGAACGTATGCAGCTGCACTTGTAGTCATCCGCCGCAGTGCATCTTCCTTTCAACGGAGCTAAGCTGTGCCTTGTTGCCGTACCGATGCGTTAGGCCTACCGCAGCGTCTCGTCAGAGTATCGCCCTTACAGGTAAATATTAAGATAAAAATCTTTAAATGACATTTAAAATACGAAATTTCTGCACCACTTGCCATTAATTTCCATACTCTAAAATCTGTGCTTCGCACTTTTTCCAGGTACTAATATTTTTCTGACGAAATAATTTAGGACGCTAATCTACACATTTACCAGTAAATTTACTCACAGAGAAACTAGCATTCTGTATTTTTATTACTATAATTGGGAATTTTGTAAGTTTATCTCTGTTTCCTCAAAGAGCTCTATCTTTTTACAGACAAAAACCATTAAAATTATGTGTTTGGAAGACTTTGACAGATATAATTTATTCTTCCCCCAAAAAGCTTTCCTCATCTTGTTCCAGACATGCCGGGGAAATCATCAACACGTATACTAACATAATTCCTCGAGCATTACGAGTCAATTATAAATAGAAAAAATATACAACACATCTGAGTGGAAAACACTACCTGATATTCCTCAATAACTAAAGACTATTGGATCATTCTACATTTTACATCATTATCTAAGATATGAAATAACCATCACAGAATTAAAAACAACTTACTTTCCACTTCCCTTTTTTTTTATTGTATTTATATACTTATTTATTTGTTTGCATATGTAAATTTGTTTTATTTTTTAATCTGAAAGGCAGCGAAGGACGAACGTGGAATGACATGAAATCACATAAACTAAAGCCGCTCAAATCCTATCTCAGAAGTAATCTCCACGTGACACTCATGAAGTTAAGCCCCACCCACATGTGTCGTCACTGAAGCTGAATACCACCTTTTGATTGGCCGAGATTTCCCCAGTCCCGTATCAATGTAAGGTATGCTTAAATGAACCCGGGCGGTCTGCGTGTTCCAAAGTCAAGTTTAGCACTGCTACGTTGTATTCGGAAAATACAGTGGTTGGAAAGCACAGCAACATTTCACAGGATATATGCAGCCCCGGATTAAGGATATCAGGGGCATAAGGTTGGGCCGAACTCATTATTGAAATGCGTTATTACCCTCCCCCCCCCCCCCCCATCCACATACAGTCTCGTCGTATTTGAACGACATAACCCGGTTATCAATGTAAAACAAACAGACATGGTAAATAACTTTTTTTTTAATCTTTCAATTGAACAATATATCTACGGTACGGTAGGAGAGGTAGAAATGAACTAATAAAGTGTTTCAATGAAATATTAGCAATGTTGACAAATATATATATATATACATGGGATGTAAGGTCAGGTGATGCGTAACATCACAGCCTCTCCTTGACAAATGTCAACCCCGCCTTCTCGTGGTGCATCCTGTTCCCACTAAAGGGGCTCTGACGACCGCCAATAGCGGTATAACTATACCATCGGGATTAGAGGAAATTCTATCCCACACTCACCAACCTGCTTGGCCAGCGTGGTGAGTTATGGCCAAACACCTCCAAAATGATTCCACAACTTAAATCTTGGCCCTCAGTCTCCGGCAGCTGGAATGTACCTGGCCAAGGCAGCGGCCAGTGCGACATGAAGGCAGAGGGTGCTAAGAATCCCCGGAGGACCGGACTAGGCTGCCATCTGATGCTGACCTTGGCTACGTATAACGGACGCTCCCTATCTTCTGATTCAAGGCTTCTTGAAATGGAAGAGGAACTACAAAGGATCAAGTGGGACATCGTCGGGCTAAGTGAGGTAAGGAGAAAAGGAGAAGATCTCATTGAACTGAAAAGTGGACATCTCTTCTACTATCGTGGGACAGATACTGGCAGAACTAGTGGTGTTGGATTTATAATAAACAAGAAACTGAAGGATAAAGTTGTAGAAGTTGAAAGTTCCTCTGACAGAGCTGCACGACTCGTCATCCAACTCTCGAGAAGATACCAGGTTCAGATTATTCAAACTTATGCACCCACCACAAGTCATCCTGAAGAAGAAATTGAAGAATTTTATCAGGAAATTCGTCATCTAATTAATAAAGGTAAGCAGCACTTGAAGATAATTATGGGAGATTTCAATGCAAAAATAGGGCAACAGCAACAGAATGAAACTTCAGTAGGTAAATTTGGTCACGGCAACAGAAACCAGCGTGGAAATACTCTCGTTCAGTTTGCAGAGGCAGAAAGGTTTTTCATCTTGAACTCCTTTTTCAAGAAAAAGCCACACAGGAAATGGACATGGAGACATCCAAATGGGACGACAAGTGAAATTGATTTTATTATGTGTAACAAAAAATTCGTCATAGAAGACTGCAGTGTGCTAAACAAGTTCAACACAGGTAGTGACCATAAATTGGTGAGATGTAAGATGCACTTCAACACTAAACTTGAACGTGGCAAGCTCATAAGACAAACAAAATGTATTGACATAACCAACCTTAAAAAACACCATACTACCTTCAAGTTGGAACTGAAGAACAGATTCTCTGCTTTAAAAGGCCTAACATCGGAAGAAGTGGATATTTCTGAAGTTAACAGAAAAGTAACCAAAGCTCTTATGGAAACAGGAACAAAATTAGCTGGGTCTAAGAACAAGTTGCATGGGAACAAATTATCAGGAAAAACCAAAATGTTATTGCAAAAAAGAAGAGAGATGAGGACAACTAAAGAAGATGTGACTTCCAAAGTGGAATATATAGAGCTATGCAAGACAGTAAGAAAAAGTATCACTGAAGACATAAGAAAATTCAACTGTGAACTAGTGAGGAAAGCAATTGAAAACAACCAAAGCCTAAAGATAGCAAAGGGACATCTCAGTAAGGGAAGAAAACAGATTATGGCACTGAGAAAAGAAGATGGTTCTGTAACAAGAAATAGAGGCGAAATTTTGACAAGAGTGAAAGATTTCTACTCCAAATTATATGAAAGGGATGATACATGTACTCCAGACATCATGAAAGGTACCAGAGTTCTTCCAGTCCTGACAGCAGAAGTTGCACATGCAATCAAGAACATGAAGCGGGGAAAAGCTCCAGGAGAAGATGGAATTACTGTAGACATCATACAAGAAGCAAGTGGAGGAATCAAAACAGTACTCGCCCAAATTTTCACTCGATGCCTTAATGAAGGGAAGATTCCTGAGGATTGGAAAACTGCTACAATGATCCTGCTGCATAAAAAAAGGTGACATTGAGGATCTCGGGAACTACAGACCTATCAGCCTCCTATCAGTGGTTTATAAAATCCTCACTAAAGTTCTTTCACACCGCTTGAAGGTAACACTGGACATGGCTCAACCGAGAGAACAAGCTGGATTCAGGAGTAGCTGCAGCACAATAGATCATATCCACATACTGAGAGAACTAATTGAAAGAGCGAGGGAATATGAACTTCCATTGCGCATGGCTTTCATTGATTATGAAAAAGCCTTTGATTCGGTGAAACTATCAGCAGTTACAATGGCTCTGAAATCCTGCGGTATTGAAGATGCATACATTAATATTATTAATAACATCTATGAAAATGCAAGTGCAAAGATTCGGCTGTTTGAAAATACAACACACATAAAAATTGGAAAGGGAGTGAGACAAGGTGACACCATATCTCCAAAGCTCTTTAACGCCACATTGGAGGGTGTCTTTCAGTCGCTGAGCTGGGAAAACAAGGGGATAAAGATTAATGGAGATTATCTAACCCACCTTCGTTTTGCTGATGACGTAGTCATTTTTGCAACAACCCCATCAGAGCTGCAGAGTATGATCCAGGAACTTGCTGACAAGAGTAAAGAAGTGGGATTAAAAATGAACTTTCAGAAGACAAAAGTTATGTTCAATGCTTTTACAAGAAATGAAGATTTATCGATTGATGGAGAAAAGCTGGAGATAACAGGCACGTACGTTTAACTTGGACAGCAGTATCAAGTGAGGGTCACATTGATGAAGAAATTAATCGGCGTACAAAACTTGCCTGGAGAGCTTTTGGAAGAAACAGCATAATTTTCAAGAGCAATATGCCATTATGTCTTAAAAGAAAAGTGTTTGATCAATGCATCCTTCCAGTGCTTACGTATGGTGCAGAGACGTGGACCTTAACTAAAAGAGACATACAAAGGCTGCAGACAACTCAAAGCAGCATGGAGAGGTGCATGCTTGGTGTAACCAGGAGAGATAAGAAGTGGAACTCGTGGATCCGAAAAATGACAAGAGTGGAAGACATCATGATCAGAGTTAAATCCCTGAAATGGCAATGGGCTGGACAAACTGCCAGAAGGACAGATCATCCATGGACAGCCGAAATTTTAGATTGGATTCCAAGGGACAGGAAAAGACCCAGAAGAAGACCACATGGGAGATGGGTGGATGAAATTCGAAAGTATGCAGGATTAACATGGAGGAGACTGGCACAAGACAGACCGTTGTGGAGGAAACTTGGGGAGACCTTCGTCCAGCAGTGGATTGATAATGGTTGACAATGATGATGATGATATATATATATAAATTTAACTTAGCCGTAGTCAGAATAAAATTTACATGTATCTATAAAAAAAAAAATGTAGCACATTTTTCTTGTCCAGTAAATTTCTTGTTGGACCCTACCCTTGATGAAATTCTGTGTGTGCCACTGCTCAGCAGTAGTGCTTAATGTCCAGCTTGGTATTTGATAACCTGCACTGCTCTGTGGACACCTTGTTTGTTCTCCATTACCAGGCTTATGTTTCCTACAAAATGTTCGAAATGTGTGCAAATGATTGTTTTCTGTGTTGAGCAATAAAGTGTGAACAACTGAATGTAGTTGCCAATACCAGAGCAGGGGGGTCAGCAACTTGTGGCATGCGGAATGTGGAATGATTTTTAACAGCTTGCGGCAAGTTTCAGAAACATTGCATAGGAGGGGGAAAAAAATAGCAATGCTAAATAATTAGAATATTTTGCACCATATTATTTTGTTAAAGCAAACCAACAAATGCTTATAAATTAGGTTTGCTTAACTCATTTGCTGCTGAATATGAAGTGGGGGTGACCTTGTGGGAGGTGGTGTATGCATACACACATCATATGAATGCTTCTGTGTGCCTGTCTGCTAATTTGACCCATCTGTTAGCAAAGTGATATAATTAATTGTATTTGAAGTTGAGATCACTCGATAGAATCAAAACCTTGTAATTTTTATCTTCTATCCTTCATCTGAAAAAAACAACAAAAAAAACCCACTATTCTACTACTTTAAGCTTCAAAATAGAACTTCAAAAACCTACATTAATATTCTATAAATGTATGTTTTGAAAAGCTGGATCAAAATATAAAAATTGAAGGAAAAACGAATACAGTTTCCAAGGACAGCAAAGAACTAGTGAGGGAAAATATAAGTATACAAAGTTTTATGTTCCGCTTATTAATATGATTTCTACAACCACGTGTTTGAACATAGGTCTTAAATTCTTACCTTTAGCAGTGTCGCCTTCTTCAGATCATCAGGAATGACCTCCGCACTGGTGGCTCCATTTAATATGTTGAGATGATGAAGCACACAAATAATCTTTTCATTCTTTTGTTGTTTATCACCACTAAACACAAACTATGGTCAACACATCTCATAATTCTGTTCTTTTACATTCTGTTTCTGCTTCAATAGACAATCATTTTCTCAAAATGCCATACATTATGTCTGTCTCTCTCTTCTCTTCCCATGATCTGCCACTTGGCACACCACCATGTCTGAGTTCCAACAAAAGTGAGATGAAGTAATACAAAGAGAAAAGGGACAGAGGACTGATTTGCTCACATCACACCCTAAAGAAAACAAGTGAGTTCAGTTTATCTTTGGGGTTGCTACACTGAACTAGCGCTAAAATGCAAAACCATGGCATTCGTTCTTTTTGAGCATCGTTGATTGATGAATACTGAGTCATGCGGCAACAAGTTTCTGCTGTTTGTGCCTTGTTCTGCAAGAGTGTTTGTCAATTGTTAAAAGATATTTTCAAACAAAACATGAAGTGTCATTTAATGATCTGACCAAAAAGTTGAAGTCACAAGAAGAGCTGTTTCTGGATACAAAAAGCAAACTAGAATATTCAATCAAGTGATTGGAATGAAGAATAAAGCTACTGAATGTAGTAATAAAATTGCTTAGTGTCTAGTATAAAAGGGGAAACTTTACGCAGAAGAAAATTATATAAAAGAAATCTTTATAAACAGTACTGTTCCGAATAATGATACAATATTGTCTTAAATTAGAGACATACCTGCACAAGCAAGAACAAATGAGAGACAGCAACCAAAATGGCTGATAATATATAATACAAATAAGTACTTTAAAAGAAACTCTTGTGTTTGGTGTCACTCTTAATGAAAGTGTTGATGTGAATGAAATGATTCACCTTGTACAGTGTTTCAATTAGAAATAAATCTTCTACAGGCCCAGAGGACCACTCGAATCTGCTAATCACTGGTCCGCGAAAGAAAAACCTCACACATTTACAGTACATGTAAAAAATAGTGCTTCATTTCATTGATGCTGAACATCACAAATTTAGAGCAACAGAATGTGTATATGTACACATGCAAATTATAAAATAATACTAATAAATAAAAACAAAGCATGGTAAGCAGTAATTAAAAAAAAAAAAAAAAAAAGAACTTCAGATGTCAGTATGACCAGTGTATACCAAAATGTGGTGCTCAACTCTTTTTTTACTGGTCCAGAAATGGCACAAATACTAATATGTTTAGTGTGTACATGGTATTAGAATCAAGGATGGTACACTAGAACATAATATGTAGTTAATTTCAAATTAAAGTTCATGGTACAAATATTACCATTGCCAATAACAAATGCAAAAGTAACCTGGGTTGTTGGTTTTTAAATTGACACTTCTCAGCCTGCCACTGTGACAACACAGATTTCAGGAAATGCCCAGAGGCTGGACAGTATTTTGAGGCCCCAGTATTAGTGACACATCTAGGATTTCAATATGGGTGGATAAATAAAAATACTCAGGAGAAAACATTCACCAAACATGAGGAAGCCATAAAAATATTACCGCCGAATTGAAGTGTCTAGGACAAATCAGTGTTAGCATGAAAATGGATGCCAGTCCAGTTCTGCTGTAACCCCCCCCCCCCCCCCCACACACACACCACACACCCCCCAGTTCGGCATGTTGAAATTATGTGCTGAAGTGGTGGGCAAAATAATATCATCCAAATATCATGATTCAAATCAATTCTTAATGTATGAAAATTTCCCACAATTACAGAGGAGTACAAAACAAATATCTGTAATGGTTTCGAAGGATTTGACGATGGATTGGGGGCAACTATACTTTTTTGTGGACTCCTAAAAAAAGTGGAAAGAAATACAAAATTGTTTACACAAGGCAATTTCTTATTGTTTTTGCTGTACTATCTGCAAAAAAACAAACAAAAAACAACAACAAACAAACTGTAGAACTCTGTCAATTCTTCAAATATCCTGCATAATTCTGGGGCCCCCCTTGAAAATGTGGGGCTTGGGGCTGCAACTCACTTAGCCCCCCCCTCTTAAATGGGTTCAGCCCACAGGGAATGCTAATGTTGAATGCAAAGTGCTGTTTTTACATAAATGACCTACAAGTGCTGTTTTGACATAAATGACTTACATGTATAGCACACGAAGTTGCATGGAAACAAATAAGGAATGGAAACCATACAATGCACTGATTTATGAAGCACTCTGCAACATATCAAAAGCCACTTTCATGGAATAGCTTGCTTCAGTCTGAAAGGCAGGCGGTTCTCCCATGTGGGTAGAAAGACAGACGGGCAAAAGCAGATCATAAATGGTTCTTCAACCTCCAGTTGGAAAGCATAAAAGATACTACTCTAGGGTCACTACCCAGGCAAAAAAAGTGGTGCTGTCTTAGCCCAAATATTTTGATTTAGACCTCGGTTTCCTACAGTGCAAAATTCCCATAAAACCGAAGTATGGTTTGCAATTTCGATATTCAGTTTTTGAGTAGTTAATATATGAAATTGAAAAAATCCAAAAATTGCTATAGCCACACCTGGATATTTTGAAATCATGTTCAGTTCTTTTTAAGCTTGAAGATTCCAAAACAAATGGGAAAAAAAAATTACTAGCCACCCGGGCTAGTAACATAAATAGTACACTGGCCAGCAGACCACAAGGTAATTCAAACACTGCCTTGTAGTAATTTCTCAGTACTGTGAAAGCGATCATATTTATGTAGAATTGTTCTGCTTAAAAACAGTCAAAGCAAGAGTCAAGAGAGAGGACATTGTGTCTCCATTTGCAATTTATTTTGAAGAATAGATATGAATAATATAGGTTGTGATTTCCAATTATAGCGAGGGCATCAAGGATTTGTAAAGCTTTTTCATGAACACACTGGTTGTCCAGTATTGAACTTTCACTACATTATTCACCCAGAGAGTTTGTGCACAAAAAGTTCCACTTTGTGCATGAACTTTGAACTTTGTAATGGAAATGATCAATGAAATTGTGCATTCTATAGTTGGTCTTTCAGTGGTGACCACAGACAATTCAAGTCTCTGGTGGAGGAGATGGAGAGTTCCTATTTAGACATCCTGCTTTATAGTAAAATTCATTAGATCTATTGCCGCAAGCAGTGGCATCACTACTATTAAGCAATGCTTAAAAGGCCCAAAGAATTTTAAGAAAAAAAGATTTTGCAACTCTCGAATCCACCACCCAAAAAAAAAAAAAAAAAAAAAAAAAAAAAAAAAGACAGATGCAGGGAAAAAAAAAATTAACTACAAACAGCAAACTAGAGGCATACATGCGCTCTTTTCAGTCTGCTCATCTCTTATGGCATCAGCAGTGCAGAGGACATCACAGGTATGATGTCAAACATTGGATTACAGGTTTAAGAAAGCTGAAGACACATTCAGGATTTCAGACATATACACTGCTGGTCACCCAAAATGCAACACCAAGAAGGACACGAGACAGCAAAGCCAGATTTACTGGACATATAACAACAGATACAAAGATGAAACGATTGAGCTTACAGACCCGTGCAACTTGCAGAACACGCAGACATCAATAGTTCGTGTGGCCCCCATGGCTGGCAATAATGGCCGCTACATGCTGCGGCATCGAACGAAAGAGGCTTTGGATGTGGGCTTGGGGTATATGTTGGTCCAGGCTGCTTCCACAGGTTGCCACGGTTCATCAGGCGTAGCCGCAAGTGGTGCTTGCCAGGCCACTCGGTTGCCGATCAGCGACCAGACGTGTTCGATGGGCAACATATCGGGAGAACAAGCGGGCCACGGCAGCAGTGACACCTGGTGGGCCATGAAGAATTGTTGCACGATGCGTGCCACGTGCAGGCGCGCATTATCCTGTTGAAACGTGGCCGCTAGCAGGTCCTGCAGGTAAGGGAGGACTACAGGCTCCAAAACGTCGGAGATGTAGCGGTGGCTGTTGAGTGTACCGGCGATGCGTACCAGAAGGGTGCGGGTGTCATAATAAATTACATCCCAAACCATAAAGCCAGGCGACGGATCGGTATGGCGATGCATAATGCAGGCGTCATACAGTCACTCGCCACGGTGCCGCCACACGCGGATCCAACCATCATGGTGTTGCAGGCAGAAGCGGGATTCGTCGGAGAAGACAATGTCATGCCATTCCGTAGTCCAGGTGCGGCGTTTAATGGCCCACTGCCGCCGCACTCACCAGTGGTGTAACGTCAATGGTAATCGGAGCAATGGGTGCTGTGCGACAAGTCCCCGCTCCTGCAGACAACGTCAAACAGTACATGCTGACACAGGTTGTTGCGCAACACACCCTAATTCCTGCACTAATGTTCGTGATGTGGCGGTGCGAGCCGCCAATGACCGCCGCACAACATGCCGGTCCTCTCGTTCGGTGGTGTGTCATGGCAATCGCTCACGTTGGTCAGTCCGTCCCTCCTGCACCCACCAAATCCATACTCGCCTCACTGTGGCTGAATGTCATACCATACGGGCGCCGATGTCTCGGTATGATAAACTGCTGTCGCAATAAGCCAGTATTCGTCCTCTGTCAAACTTCGAAACGTGCTGGAATGACTGCAGAATTCTGCGACGAGGCATCAGGAAGCTTCCCATGCACAGGTCCGGCAGCACAACACACTTCCACTACTAACACCCCGCCTTCTGTGCACCCTTCTTATAGTGCTTTTTGGTGGCATGCCGGGCACACATGATTTGCACATGCCCTGCAATGCTAATCATTTGCATATCCTATCGCGGGCGACGCATGTTGCGAATTTCAGGCCAATCAGATGCTTCCTTCTTGGTGTTGCATTTTGCGTGGCCAGCAGTGTGTATAACACAAAGAAAGATTTATTTGTAAAAAAACTGTCTTGGACTTTGCATTTTTGGAGCCTCAAATCTTACTTACACTAATGGAAAGTTATGAATTAAAATATGCAGATAATTTCCAAAAAATATATATAATAAAGGTTAAAGGTGGAATCTCAGTTACACATTTTTCTATGGAATGGCCTCAAAGAACACATAAATGTAATAAATCTATAAGAGAAATAATATAAGACATACATACATAAATACTTTGTTTGCTATCTTGAGCTTATGTTTATTCTGACTTTTGTATTAATTTTTTTTATTCTAAAATTTTCTTATAAAAACTAGGTTAAGAAATTCTGTACACTTTCATATATTCAACAATTCAACATTTGGAAAAAAAAAAAAAAAAAAAAGAACCATACCTTTAAAATACAGGTTGAAAATCCAAAAACATTTTTTTTTTATATTTAATACTGCTATTACACATCTTTTAATTATGAGCGTCACTCTTTTCAAAGCAGTCTGTCCACTAGTTAATTCAGCATTAGTGCTGAGTAAAATATTCAGCAATCTTTGCTTGTTTCAAAGTTCTTGAATTCAGATAAAAAAGGAGAACTGCGAATATTATTTAGTAAATTATTAGTCGTATCATCTACTTCATGACTGCAAAAAATATTGTCTGGATACTCTCAAAGTTGTACCATGCAAGGTTACATATTCAAGAATCCAAAAACTGTGTATTTTTGATAATTGATAATCTGAAATTCAAAATTTAATGTATAACCACCAAAGAATGTAGAAATGAATTACGTGTAACCAAATTAAAAAAGCCACAGAAACAACAGTAAAACAACAGGACTAGTGCAGAATTGCATATAAAAGTGAAAAACAAATAATCAAGGTTCCACTGTAGTTTCAAATAGCTCAGTAAAAGGCTAAAATAAGCCAGTAAATTCAATAAAATAACTTTCAGAATTGTTAATAATGTAATTTAACAATTTGTCATGCATGGATGTCTCTTCAGTATTTATTTTATATCTAACACTACCTACTTTTAAAAGACCATTCAGCAAGCTGAAAACAGCCAAGAAATTATTTACTTCAGAGACCTACACATATTTTCCCAACATAAAAACACATTCAACTCACTTTCCAGATAACACTGACAAATTACGGAAGTATATTGAAGCTCTCGTGGAAGAATTCGCAGAATGATGTCAAGATTTTGAAATCCACTGGCCAATGTCTTCATTCCTTATCAAGTCTGACTTAATTTATTTTTCTAACATTTCATTCTACCTAAAACTCTGTAGAAGTTCACATCTCACAGCACAGGAGAGGGGGGACAGACAGACAGACACCAAACCTGCCAATCTCTCAGAATCAAATAACATAACACTCAGATAGAAAAATCGTAATACGACCATGCTGATAATTTTTGAAGCCTATTTCAGCTATATAAATTCTTGATGATGAGAATGTAGGGATTTTTTCCCTACATCAAAATTTTATTGAGAAACTAATTAAATCTACTCAGCAAACACTTTTATGTTGTTAATTATTAGAAAAAAATTACGATTACGGGAGAAATCCTCACTCTGCCTAACTTCCGCTTTCGGAAATTTTGGGAGGCGGAAAACTTGCATCTATGACAGGGAGTTTAATAGGGTTCTGGGGATGTCGTTTTGGTCTGCAGGAGCAGGACCAAAATAAATCTGCGATGTACGTCACCAGTCGCCGCGATTCTGCTACAAGGCTTTTGTCTGAAAAGGGGAAAAAATGGGGGAAAACATGACTATTTAAAAAAAATTGTATTAGCGTACTGCAGCATGATTTATCATACTAAATACGATAAAATCGTAACAGTTGGCAGGTCTTACACACACACAATGTATATAAATTTCATAGATACTAGACATTTTTATTTTTTTGGCCGCGGGTGGTCTAGTGTTCAGCGTTTGTGACTGCCATGGAGATAACAACTACATTTTGTTAGCAAAGACAAAAACAAAAGTTATTGAAGAAATTCTTTTAATATGGAAATATCAAAAGTAGTGTTACTGTCACAATTGAATTTTTGAACTAAAATTTCTTCTACAAACAGAAGTGCTGTAGTACATTTCATCATCTTTTCACAAAATCATAACTTTCAACAAAAATGAATTAATAATTAAAGAGTAACTACAGTAATAATTTAATGGTACATATCAGTGCATTAGAAATACTCTAAATACATTACCTATAGCCACCAGAATTCGGATTTTCTTTTTCCATTCTTTAGATTGTTAACCAGAAATTAATTGAGAGACTGGCAATCATATAACATCTATTTTTAAAGCAATCAGACCAATTTATTGGGTGGATCTACTAATAATTAACCCAACATCGCAATGTATGTTCACTTTATTTGGAGGGGCAAAATGTACTTTATGTATACTACAACAGCAGCAAATAAGGTAAAAAAATGTATAACATTCTTATAAACTGTTATATCATCATTAGTTGCCAGTCTTAAAATTTAGATTTTGTCCATCACTTTGGCAAGCAAGACTATTTTATAATGCAACTGGAAGTCACTTTACAGTCTTGGCTAATAAGGACCAACATTTGCCCAGAATACTGTGAATTGGCTTGATCAATAGAAGTGTGCACACATACACTTTAAATAACCATGATAATAATAAAGGTAAAGCCATGGAATTCAAATATCCAATGATATACATGTTACAACTGCTTGTTCTGCACCAAAGTATGTGCTCCAAAGGACAGGGGCTCCTCACTGTAAGCCACCATTTTTAGTACTTGCTCCTCTCACTTTTCATTTGCTCTAACTGTGTATAATGCATACTTTTTGGTGGGTGGACAGAATCCTTTCATGACTGAAAAAAGGTTTCCGCATAGGACACATTGTAATAGCACTCTTTCTGTTAGAAGCCTTCAAAAGTTGCAAGAAGTCTATGTTTTCTCTACACCCAGTGATTTACTACAACTTGAAAATATTCTTTGATTTCAATATACATATGAATTCAATACATAGTTCAGTTTCTCTCATACTACCACAGGGGAAGAACCATCATTTCAGAAAATCACAGAACTTGATACCATGTGCACATTTTTCAGTAGTGAGGGTTCAGCTGTGAACACAACATGGAATTTCTCCTAAGCCATAAGACAGCCTGAGGAAACATCTTGCATGTGAACCAACAGTTCAGTCATTGCCTGGCTGATGATGGGAAACACCTGACCAACAGCAACAGCTTCAGAGAATACAAAACAGGCAATTTTGTAACTGTTAAGATTTCAAAATCTTAGCTTTGCCACTGATTTCAGCAGCTGGGGAGAAGGAGGGGGGGGGTGATACTAATGGTTATATCAACAGAATACATCAACACGTGGACTTTGAACAACATCTTTGTTGAGGGTGCGCAAGACTTTCACTAAATTATTCCTAAAATAATTTTCTGATGACACAATAATACTACAAAAATTAGAATGTTGTACTAAAACATTATCTTTCAATCTATGTAATAGGATATTTCCAGTTATCACCTAAGTTTATTCTTTGTGCCTAATGCTGCGCAAACTTACATTATCATCAGCCAGATACAGAAATACTTCTTAGGTATTTCGGTTCAACCAATATTTAGCTTCATTACTTAATGAGTATTAATTTAAGACACAGCCTGAATAAGACTATCTGCTATCACACTTTTATTGAAGAAGCCGATTCACAGTGTAAAGAACGCAAAATTGATGATTTGTTGTTTTTCTCATCCCCAAATCTAATTGATCAATAGATTGAATAATATTTTCAGGTGATTTCTTTCCAAAATCTTTTTTAGTTTCAGCTATTTTAGCTAAATTACTTTTTAAATTTCACAAATATTTGAAACTAGAAATATAAGAAAAGACAAACAAATAGAAGATTATGTAATCAACAAGAATTAAATTACTTCATACTTACGTTTTTAAAAAATGGCTTCCTAAAGCTAAATTTTAAAAATTTCATCTCTGTCATCAAACTGCAGCACAATTCACAACAGTACAGAAACTTACTGAAATGTTATGCCATTAGTACACATGGTAAGCTAATGGGTAGTGATGTTCAGCAACCGACAAAGTGAGAGTAACAAAGTTGTTTCTGATGATCAGTTCATTATAAATATATTTGTCATTCTTTTTCTAGTTTTTTTTCCCCTATACAAATGGAAGTTAAATATAACAGCTTTGTGTGTGTTTTTTAAAAGTAGAATTGTAAAAGTGTTCCTTTTTGCAATCACAATAATGCTTTGCGCTTATATCAAATCTACAAACATTATGCATCTATAACATGTAGGAAAAAATATATTGAAGACTTTTACATTGCTGAACTTTAAAACATCTATCATGACAATTTATGCAAATAACTGCCACCTAAATTGCACAGGTAAATATTATTAATGGTGTTGATTTACATTTCACAAACTAATGTATTTTTTTACAAATGATTGCAAAAACTGCTTTGTAACACACTGACAAAACAAAATGACATTATCTAGTATTTGTTCCCCATTTACAGTCAGTGAAAATTGCAAAATCATAGAAATATTCAACATACAACTATTAATAAAAATACAAATCCAAGTTCCACTGGCTTTGCTATAATGCAGTTTTTATATATATATATATAATCTCTTTAATTGCAATGTTCTGTACAAAATTACATATCTGGATAACACAATGATAGCGTGTATTTATCTTTAACAAAGCACTACACTGAAGGCTATCAAAAGATTTTCAGTGAGATCTTTTCGAAATATCAAGTGTTCACTGATACACAATGGTGAGCTTTTGAGAAGGTGGCATCATAAAGGCAGAGTGACAAAACGGAATCGCACAGTAACATTTGCAACAATTAGTACTACTTCTTTTCAGAAACACCAGTATTTGTGGACTGCCTTTCACCACATGATGGTTTCTTAATTCTCTATATTACAAGTTCATTCAAATTCATTCATATTACAAGTTCATTCAAAACAAGATTTTCCACATGCAGGAAACACAGTTTAGTCTTGTGGGTGCTCAGGGCAGGAACGGTTCACCTTAAACCAAGCATCTATACACCTGTGTGAGATAAAAACCATTAATATAACATCAACAGCTTCTTATTACCGTAATTTTCATCATATTATCTGCACCAGCGTAAAATCCACAGACCACGAAATTCACATACATCCCCCCCCCCAATAATCCACAGACTGTGATATTCAGGAATAAAAATTGCCGTATAATCCGCTCATCATAGATGTTGAACCGGAAGTGGAATTTCCAATAGAAAAGTCAGTCGCATAATGTCCCAGGAGTCCAAAGAAGTAAGAGAGAGAGAGAGAGAGAGAGAGAGAGAGAGAGGGGGAGAAAAAAAAGATTTCATTAAATGAAGAAATTCATTTTTAAAGGTTACTTTTTAATATTTTTATCTCCGGACAGATAAAGGGCATGACATCCATAGATCATGCCGATGCAGCTCTAGAGTATTGCATTACACCTTGCCAATGATGAAAGGCTGATACAGAACAAGTCACAGAAATACTGTTTGTATTCGCATATAAGTCGAAAGTTTTTGGAGGAATCCTGCTTTCAGAATTGAGGGATTGGCTTATACGTGGGCCAATAAAAAAACTTTCATGAATTCTCCTACGGAATTCACCGATAGATTTGTTTATGTTTTAGACAGCGACACAGTGGCTTTCTGCATGTTACTGCACAATTGTTTTCTGACCTCAAAACTACGTGCAGGGACACGATCATACCCTCAATAGTGTCCACCACTTTAAGTTTAAATTCGGCAGTGTAACTGAAATTTTTCCTTTTCAAAGACATCATGAATATCAATGAAGGAAAATAGCAGAAACGATGTTGG